>OX439048.1:38132287-40567753 GCA_949317995.1 Acholoe squamosa | reverse complement strand
TCTGTTTGGTCGATGTGTGTGTGTTACCAAGGTCTCGTTTTCAGTTTGCTCAACATAACTGTGGAGATGTTGGTGGTGGTGTAGCGAAGCTGTGGTAGGTGTGGTTACAGCCGCAGCAGTAGTGCTAAAAGCGATGGACAGTTCTTATGAACACTACTTTTCCCCCTCCCTCCCTCCAGACTAATGAGCCTGTATGTGCAACCGTGTTTTTGTTTATGTTAGACTAACCACCAAGTTGCCACTGTGTGCAGTGGGTCGAGCGGCTTTTTTCCACACCCTCCCCCTTTTCCCCAGTGGGTTCATTACCTACCTACACCCCCTCCCCCACCTTTTTCCTCCCACCCTCTGTTGCCACTGTGACCATTGATGGTGCAAGGTTCACTCACATTAGACAAGAGCTGCTCAGCTCTCCTCCTTGCTGTCCTCTTTACTCTCTTGGCTCACATGAAAAGCATTCATTTGTTTGAATACTTATCTAATAAAACCTGCTTCAATCAATAAAACTAAATCACAGAAATGCCAGAGGTCTATGAAAAATACATGTATGACTAACCAAAGAATCTACTCTTTGGCAAAGCTAGCACCAACAGCACATGGATACGTATAGCACTTCTACAATAGAGAAGTTTTAGTATCTTTACTGACAACTTAATTTATTACGGTGCCACAGAATAAGTTTAGACTGTGTAAATCAAGTCTTCAAGCAGCGTTGTTAACTTTGGCTAGTAAATGTAATCATTAATTCAACTTGAAGATGAGCCTGCAACTAGGAATGTATCATTTGACAACCGAAGTTACTTCAGATGCTCTTCAAAGAGTTATGGTAAAACGCATTGGACAATGATTGAAGATGTTGGGAACCCTTTTCCAGGATGTCCCAATAGAGCACCATAGTGAACAAGTAATGGATATGTCATGAGTTTAGTTTATTACATGATATTTAATCGATAATCAATAAAAATAAATAAAAAATAAATAAATTCAAGTTGAAAACAAAAATAGTACACGATCGGCACACACACCTCGGCGCCCGGCAGCCGTTGGTTTGGTCTGAACCCGTCCCGCAGTCGTCGTTAACAGCTACAGCGAAAAAAAATATATGCCAGGACCGGAACTCGTCCCGCCTACCTCTAGCAGCTGAGCGCAATGTGCTAACCACTAGACCACCGGGCTGCACACCTCGGTGCCCGGCTTGGCTTGATTTGAATGTGTCCCGAGTCTCGCGGTTATGGCAGTGGACAGCCTGGGCCGGGACTCATTCTGCCTCCCTCTACAATCTAACCAAGCAAACACACACCGTTTCTCATCAGTCCCTGTGGCACACTGCATAGGGAGTTGTCAGATATGGGATCTGAGACTGCAGGTTCAACCCCTACCCTGGCAATGAAAAATTTCGTAGACATGTAAGTATCCTTGGATAACTGCACACCTTACAAAAGTCATGATGTATGCATCATGGTGTGCAATATCGACAGGTATGTGCATGGGAATATCCAGAAAAAGCACCCAAAATCACAGCGGTCGTGTAATAAAGTGAGATACTAAGATGGCACCCAGTTGGTGAAATTGAGATGGATCTATTAAAGAGCTATAGACTAAGTGTCCTCAATATATAGGTTGACTCATGCTAAACAGCCAGGTTGTATATATGCACTGGTATCAAAATATACATTTGTTGGAATCACTTTCTAAGATTGCCAGGGGTTTATTGAAGTCGAAGGGTGTTTCTATAGTCAGTGTGTAGTGGCATCCACGGGCATTGTGATTGACCCAATGTCTAGATAAGTTTGCAGGGATAACTGGGTTGGGGATATACATTTTTGCTTTGCATCATGAAACCATGTTTCTACTAAAATGGTCAATATAAGCCAGACCTGTTATTGCTTAGAAATTAAACCATGACCTGTAAGGACTATGTTTAATGTTAGGTACATGCTACACAAAGAATGATTGTGAGCGATACATAGAAATACTTTACCATTTTGGTGAATAGGACATTGTGTCTACAACGAGACAAATGCTTACATATGTACACTACCTATGGGTCATCAACATATACTGGGCCCAATATTATTCGACTGAAAAATACGAACCTAACGTTGATAATAAACACCTTGAAATTTGAATTAAATTGAGTAGCCGTCCAACTTAAGGGGTACACTAATATCTAGACATATGTCTATTCGAACACCCTTACCAAAGATTGAACCTATTTTTAAAACTATCGAATACTTGTGCTTGCATCGTTCTTCCTATATATACAAGGACACAGAGTTTAGACAGGATTGAGCCTACCTAGGCAGTATTCCACAGGAGAGTGCCTCTCCAGCTCTACCCACAGACACAATGTCATCTTAGAACTGTGAGTTGCTCTGTGTGCCATACACTCCACACATGACAACCTGGTGACAGTGCTCACCTATATGGTCATGTCGTCATCGATCTCCTTTCCCTGCTGGAGAACACCTAGATCATGTGTCTCTGCTACAAGATGTCTGCCCAACCACTGCCAACAGGGCATTTGATCTTTGACCATTTCGTTTGTAATAGCTATTGATTATTGATGAAGCCAAGGCACTCAATCAGATGGTTCTTGTCCATTTAAGACGCAATGAAGCAATGTATTAATGACCAGATCTTTTCCCACCTGCTTCCATAGGGTTATTCGCTTTGGGCAGAGACCGAAGGGGAATGTTCTGAGGCAAACAGAAGTATGAAGATCGAAGCCATTGAAGGTAATGCATGTTGAGTAAAATGGCCCGTCAACGTAAGTGCTACTCAACAACAGGAGACTTATCGTACACAGCTAACATTTACTGACAGTGTTCACCACTGCTAAATGCTTGAGAATGTCAGTGCACACCCATTAGGCTCAAGTGTATAATAGAGGTTCTGTAATGTCTAGTATACCCTTCCTAGTTTATAGCTAGAATGGTTGAATATTATGGCAACATAAGTTGTGGTGGTGGTAATATTATGTATTAACCATGGAGAGGACTGTACTATCTAATGTCAGAATGAATAATGACAACTGACGCATGAAATCAATATTGAACAAGAACGATACGGTATAAAGTTGAATATAT
Source organism: Acholoe squamosa (assembly GCA_949317995.1). NCBI lineage: Eukaryota > Metazoa > Annelida > Polychaeta > Phyllodocida > Polynoidae > Acholoe > Acholoe squamosa. The sequence goes on along the minus strand of OX439048.1, from coordinate 40,564,667 downwards.
AGGTCATGTAACTATGGTAACCAGGTATGAGTAGTGGCGAGTTGAAATAGGTAATGATTGTAACCATGACAACCAGTTAAGACAAGATATCATTAATTGTATTGTGTAACCATTGTATTGTGTAACCATGACAACCTGATATGATGTTAGATACGGAGGTGAGTGGTTACTTTGGCAAAGTCACCACTCACCTCCGTAATCAAGGTCTGTGCATAGCAAATAAAGGCACCAGAGGGCAGCACTGTTCCCTTTACTTTCTCACCCTTACTATAGCATATGGATAACACCTACACAAGACTAAATCTGGTAACCAGTCCATGCCCGTGGCCTAGACCTTCCTTAGATGCTCCTATGCTTGATATCCCAGTGGGGCTACCACCATTTGATGTAGAAGCTGTTGCAAATCACAGTACAGTGGAAAAGCATGTAAAGAACATAAGTATTAATAAATCGAGTGGGCTAGATGGAGTTAACTCTAAAATCCTGAAGGATGCTTTTACATACCTACCTGACCAGATGGTCATTATGTTTAGAAACTCACTAGCTTCAGGCTCTTTTCCAAGAGCATGGTCAAATGGTTTGTTAGTTCCTATTCCGAAACAAGGGGATTTGCTTGATATAAAAAATTGGAGACCTATTACCCTACTTCCATTACCTGGTAAGATTTTGGAAAAAATCATACATGGCATTATCATTAAAACACCTAGAAGAAAATAATATATCAAATAAAAATCAATTCCGTTTCAGAGGGAATTATAGCACAGGGGATGCAGTCTTTGCTGTACTAACTGACCTCTATGATAGCAGGGATGAGGGTCACATGACTGCTTCCTGTTTCAGCGACTATTCAAAAGCATTTGACTGTGTAAGTCACTGCACTCTTATTAACAAATTAGATGCCCTAAACATACACCCAGCCTATAAAATATGGCTTAGAGGATATTTGGGTAACAGGTCTCACTCTACATATACAAATGGCGTAAGATCAGCTCAAATTTGGGGTCCCCCAGGGGTTGAACCTCGGCCCCTTTCTGTTTTTCATATATGTGAAAGACCTACCAGATGTAGTTGTAAACTCAAAATGTATTATGTATGCTGATGACCTTGTTGTGTATGTGTCACACCCTGATCCCACAGAGGCAGTGAGACTCCTGCAGGAGGACTTAAACAGAATACATGCCTGGTGCTTGTCAAATTATATGACTATTAATGCAAAAAAATGTACTTGGATGTTCTTTGGATCCAGATCAAACCTAGCCCCACTATACAGTCCTATACTCAGGATGGGTGCCTCTGAGCTGCCACATGGTGAGTCATACAATTTCTTGGGTGTAGAACTTGACAGGTGTCTGACTGTTAACAACCATATTGCTAAGGTTAAAAAAAAATCTTGGTAATAAGCTATACAAGTTGAATAAATTAAGAAAGTATCTAAATGCTGAACACTGCGCAGCTGTATATAGAAGTATATACAGTATATATAAGTATATATGATTGCACCAACACTTGAGTACTGTTCTTATTACACTGGAGGAGGTTTATCCTCTGAACTGAAAGGCGAAATATAGACCTAGTATTTAAAGGGGGAGGGAATTAAGCAGGTTAATGTCCGAACCCATGGGGATCGAAAGATCAAATTTGCACACCGATGGGCACAAACTTGCCACTATCAGAAAAGCCCATACCTATGTTGAATCCTACTGTGGGACCAGCTAAAGGGTGAGAGAAAAATCAGTTTTTAAGGGGGATTATCAATAAGCTCATGTTTAGATAAGTAACACTATGTTATTATAAACTAAGTGTACTCATGCTGTCCCATTTCAGTATTGATTTATTTTGAATAATATGAGTGCATTCCTATGCACTATATCAATAAACACAACACAAACACAAAGTCAAAGTGAACGCCGGTAACCAGCGAATAGTGTGAAGCATCCCAGGTAGGTGGCGTCATTGTTGTTTCCTGCACATTATCCAGCAATTCTGTTAATTACCGGTAATGACAACGGAAGCATGAAATTAATATATTGACTTATTGCTGACAAATAATGAGTAAATACTGTCATATATTGACTAATTGCTGACAAATAGTGAATAATTACTAACATATAATATTATTAACTAATTGCTGACAAATAGTCCATAGATACTGACATATTTTGACAAATACCGGTCAAGGTAAGATGGACAATTGAATCAATGGCTATTTCTCTGTCATATATTGACTATTTGCTGACAGAATGTGAGAAAATACTGACATGTACTGATAATTGCTGATATAGAGTGACAAAGTACTAACATATATATTAACTAATTGCCGACAAATTGAGTAAATACTGATATATATTGACTAGTTGCTGACAAATAGTGAATAGTTACTATTATATATTGAATAATTGCTGACAAATAGTGAGCAATTACTGACATATAGACTAATTGCTGACTAATAGTGCGCAATTACTAACAAAAATTGACTAAATGCTGATGAAATGTAAGTAACTACTACCATGTTTTGACTAATTGCTGACAAATAGTGAATAATTATTAACATATAATATTATTAAGTAATTGCTGACAAATGGTCCATAGATACTGACATATTTTGACAAATACCGGTCAAGGCAAGATGTACAATTGAATCAATGGCTATTTCTCTGTTATATATTGACTAATTGCTGACAGATTGTGAGGAAATACTGACATGTATTGATAATTACTGATATAGAGTGACTAAGCACTGACATATATTGATTAATTGCTGACAAATTGTGAGTAAATACTGATATATATATATATATATATATATATATATATATATATATATTGACTAATTGCTGTCAAATTGTGAGTAATTACTAACATATATTGACTAAATGCTGGGTTAACTGTGCATCAATGCATCATGCCATCCATGAAGGGTTAAGTGTGCATTAATGCACCATGCCATCCATAAAGTGTTAAGCGTGGATCAATACATCATGCAATCCATAAAGGGGTAACTGTGAATCAATGCATCATGTCATCCATAAAGGTTTAACTGTGCATCAAAGCATCATGCCATCCATAAAGGGCTAACTGTGCATCAATGCATCATGCCATCAATAAAAGGTTAAAGGTGCATCAATGCATCATGCCATCCATAATGGGTTAACTGTGCATCGATGCATCATGCCATCCATAAAGGGTGAGGCATGTGCCAATGCATCATGCCATCAATAAAGGCTTAAGGGTGCATCAATGCATCATGCCATCCATAAAGGGTTAAGTGTGCATCAATGCATCATGCCATCCATAATGGGTTAAGCATATGCCAATGCATCATGCCATCCACAAAGGTTTAAGTGTGCATTAATGCATCATGCCATCCATAAAGGGTTAACTGTGCATTAGTGTATCATGCCATCCACAAAGGGTTAAGCATGTGTCAATGCATCATGCCATCCATAAAGGGTTAAGTGTGCATCAATGTATCATGCCATCCATAAAGGGTTAAGTGTGCTCTCACGTAGCTCTAGCCAAGTTTTGATAGGGAAGGGCGGGTTGAATTGGTGCATGTTGACTGGACAGTGTACAGGCTATAATTACATAGCTCTAGGAGTGTTCTGAGTGGTGAGGGCAGGTTAAATTGGTGCATGCGGACTGGACAGTGTACAGGCTATTATCACATAGCTCAAGGCGAGTGTTGAGAGGGGAGGGCGGGTTGAATTGGTGCATGTTAACTGGACAGTGTACAGGCTATTATCACATAGCTCTATGTGAGTTTTGAGAGGGGAGGATGGGTTTAATTGGTTCATGCGGACTGGACTGTGTATAGGCTATAATTACTTAACTATAGGCGAGGTGGGGAGGGTGGATTGAATTGGTGCATGCCTGGGCGGAGGGTAGTCACCCTGTTACGACCAGTCTCATAAAATGAACCAACAAAATATGACAAAATAGTAAAACAAAGCTTTGTATACACTTTTATAATTAAGATGAATAATGTGTTCATATAAGCAATATAAAACAGTTGTAATTTGACTAAATTTCTATACAGAAATTATCAAATAAGGTAATATACAATTGCACAGGTCGACTCATGGGTAATTGGACTGTCCGATTTGGTGTGCAATCGACCTCCTGTGTCAATGCAATGGAGATGCCAAGGGCATCTCCAATAACAGGGAAAGTTTCACTGGAAGGCCTTGTTAGATATAAAGAGCAAAGTTAGTATTGATTCCAGTGTCTGTGATGTGTGAGACACAGTCAACCTACCCAACATAGAGGAAGGTCAATATAGTAAGCAGGGTTGTTTGTGAGGACAGACCTATAAATACTTGGAATCAACAGACCAGAACATGGCTTTGGGCTATTTCAGTCTTGCTATTGCTCTTACTACTGCTAGGAGCTACAGCACATTGCCTTGTATGCCTGAACAGAAGATGTAAAGTTTCTAAACAGAAGTGACTACTGTATGTGGTGTCAGAATAATACATACATTAAATTCATTATAAATCTTACTCTATAGAAGTTCAAACCATTATTGCCTCTACCTATTAACCACCCATATTTCACCTTTCTCTACAATTAGACCCCACTAAAACAACTATATGTAAACCATATCACTAATAGTCCAGAATGTATAAAGAACATACAAGGGACAACCTTTAGGCAGGACACCCATCACACAGGATAACCACATTGCATGACAACCATCATGCAGGGTTATCCCATAGTAAGGCCCATAGACCGGTTCATTCCAGTTTGAACCAGATCTAGCAAGCCCATGGGACAGGATACCCATATCCCTATTAGTAGAATGAGAAGCAGCCCCGACGGTCACCCAGCTTAGACGCAGGTTGTGCAGCGCCACCTTCCGGTATACAATAGCATAGCCATACAGTACTATGTGCTGCCCCCTATAGGTTAACTAATGCACAGGCATGTCAAGCCTGGAACCATAGACTTCCTATTGTAACAGCGGAGTGCACGATGGAGATCATCCTCATGGGACGGAAGGACTTATTCATTATATTGTAAGTTGAGTATGGAATCTATCACGATAGAAATGTGTATCACCTCATTAGCCAAGCGAGAAGTATTGTTCACCATGAAACATCAATTGTTAAGCCTATGCAATAAAGATATATAAATTGTATCTATGGGTTCTTGAGTTATCTCTTCATTAATGTCATCAAGAATCATCATATTAAAAGGATGTCTCGACCCGACAGTAGCAGGACAGCAGTTTGTGTTGTAGGTGCACAGTAATATGCACTGCCTATCTACAATTCGGTCTGAGAGTGTAGGTATCAGAGTGACATAATTGCCTTTGGTGGTGCACAGTGCAGCCCCTTTTATTTGGCTCTTGGAGTATTGTGCACTCAGCTGTGACCAGGCCTTTTACTGCAATGCACAGGTAGTTAGCAGGGTGGGAGCAGTGGAGGCATGGTGATCAAAAGTACAGGGCCGGCCCAGGCCCTGTACTTTGGGGTCATAGGCTGGCAGCAGACCAGTCCCACTGTCTGCCATATGTAAGCCTCTGTAAACTCACAGCTTCAGAGCTTATGATGTACCTTACATCATTGTTTGGTAGCATCTTACATATCTGTGTATTCGATGCTGACATAGCAAACTGAATCAACAGATAGAGATTGAGGTACAATCTGTCCCTGTATCTAAAATGAGTACGTACAGTTACACTGTCTTTGGATAACACAGGGCAAGGAGGAAGGCATGGACACTATGCACAGCCATAAGCACCAAGTTCCTATTTGAAAATGTATAAGGAATGTCACGAAACTATAATGTACAGCTTTATTCCTGTACCTCCTAGGTATTATATCAACCTTCCCTGGTTACTCCCCAGGTACCATGGCAGGGTAATCTTACCTTACGTTTAACCTTTGTTACACCTTCGTCCTGACTGACTTATACCAACAAGTACCAGGTACCCCTTCACGGTTCCATCTTCTCCAGACTCACTGCCCGTGCTCTTAACAGGACCCATATATGCTTATCTGAATACGTAGGTTTGTTTGACTAGGAGGTCCTGGCAGCATCTCGACACGACAGGCATATGTAAGCCTCTGTACACTCATAGCTTCATAGCTTTAATATCACTGCATGCTAGCATTTTAGATATCTGTGTTTACGATGCTGCCATAGTGAAATCCATAAGCAATCTGTGTACCAATTGGTGATAACTACATTTATTACACGATTTCTGTGACTCACAGTGCTTTTCCTGGATATCCCAGTTCTGATATTCCTGCATATTGTGCGACCCCTTATGAGCAGATCCCAGGTGGATATCAGCACTCTCTGAGGTGGATATCAGCACTCTCTGAGGTGGATATCAGCACTCCTTGTCCATGTCATATGTCACATGTCACATGTTAAAACCCACGAAATTTTCCAGGCCAGGGTAGGGATCGAACCTGCAGTCTCACATCCCAAATCCAACTCCTTATGCACTGCGCCACAAGGACTGACAAGAAATGCTCGGTTCGAACCAAGTCTGGATATGATACAAAGCCGTGTGCGCTGTCGCTGTCCGCTGCCGGGCGAGGAGGTGTATTATACACAAACATAACCGCGAGAAGAGGAGACGCGGTGGTCTAGCGGTTAGCACGTCGCGCTCAGCCGTGAGGGGTCCGCGGATCGAATCCCGGCCGAGACACACCTTTTTTTCGCCCTGTGCGCTGTCGCTGTCTGCTGCCGGGCGAGGAGGTGTATGTTATACACAAACATAGCCGCGAGAAGCTTTTTTCGCCGTGTGCCCTGCCGCTGTCCGCTGCCGGGCTAGGAGGTGTATTTTATACACAAACATAACAGCGAGAGGCATCTTTTTTCGCCGTGTGCGCTGTCGCTGTCCGCTGCCGGGCGAGGATGTACACTATTTTTCGCCGTGTGCCGCTGCCAACCCTAGCTGAGACGGGGCCTGCCACTGTCCGCTGCCAGGCGAGGAGGTGTATGTACCTATGGCAGGCTTCGCGTCCCGGGGAAGGATTTTTGTTTTCAACTTGTTTTTATTGATATTTTATTGATTATTTATTGATTTTTTATTGATTAATCGTGTAATAAACTTAGTAAGGTATGGGCTAACAGGCACCTCATGGCATGTATCGTAGGATATCAAACTCGTGGCCTGCGGCCACTCGTTCGATATCCTACGATACATGCCATTCGGTGCCTGTTAGCCCATACATTACTTAGTTAGTAACCTGTGGTTCGAATTGTAATTTGACCCTGTTGCTGGTGCGGCAGCTTACGCCTACCTCACCCTACCTTTACAACCATGATAACGCCCACCTCACCTGCACCGTCTATCTGGTCTATCTAAAATTCATTTCCCTCTAAATCTGTATAAATGATATATTAAATAGACCACTAGACTACAGAGAGAATGGCCTGTTGATTAGCGGGGAAAGTCGTCAGTCATTCAATTATGAAGGAGTTACGAAGCGACTGGATCCTATATTCCCTGATCTATTTATAGGTACACAAAGGCTTCTGTGAAATACAATTAGATGCCTCAAGATGCGATGCTGGCTCACCAAGGGAAAATGTGTAGAACTGTCTGTGCTGGTTTGCAATGTCTGTATTCTCATCACACCTTAATGTACACGGACATTAAGGTGTCTGAGGAGTAGTATACCAGCAGATAAGACAACAATGACAAACATTGATCAGCCTCAACAAAAATAATGAGGAAAAAAGATTTGGGCTCACATCAGTGGTGGATAGCATACAAGCTTCTTGTACATGATTGAGGTACCTTATCCCAGAACAAATAGATAGCCGACTACGGAGGCTGCCTGCTTTGTGGACACGCCGTTCCCAGAGAGGATCCTTCTAATGACTTATCGTGCACAACAAACAAGGAAAAGGAATTGCCCACTCTCCATACAGATCTTGATACATGGTATTATCTCTGCCTTAAACTCAGGTGTCAAATAATAAACTTTCCTCCATTGTTATGCCATCTGTAAAATGCCATCGCCATCTAATGATACACGTCCCCGTCACTTGCATGCTCAAAATTCAGTAGTAAATCCATTGGCCAGGATGGAGCCTTCACGGAAAAGCCTGATACAGATAATCAGTTCTAAATCTAGTATAGACATTCTCTAGATCTTAGTAAGCTTACTAATCTCTCCATCTTAACAATGTATCGCATGTATGCTGTAGATCTCCAATTTGAATAGAGGGATTGAAGCATAGACATAGACGTAAATGAATGATGGCAAACACGAGTACAATGATCTTTATGGGGGGAGATGCTCCTTTAATCACCCCTACCAGTACAGTACCCATACAGATGGATCCTCATCTAAGAATGTTAATGGCACCCGATCCCTCCGCCTTCGTAATCACATCCACTTTTAGACCTCAATAATGTATATCCATTGAATTAATGGTCGGGAAATTTAAAGTCCCAATCAATTTAATTGAGGGGAAGCAACAGGCGGTGGGAGACAGAATTATTGGTGACAAGGTAAGAAAAGAAAACGCCCTATCGTCACCCCCAGCACTAACTATACTGCCTTTAATGTCCATAGATCGATAAATGTCATTGTTGGGCGTGTTTCTGCTCTAGCAGTCTGAACATGTGACGTCACTGTGCGAAGAGCGTCTATGCCTTTATTCATCCTTCACGTCTTTGTAAAATAGAATTATTTGGGGCTGCCAGGGGAAAAACATCATGTGGACGCCTCACCAGAGTGATTCAGAATAATGGCATTTCATCGGTGGTGATGAAAATCCAATATTATTATGGCATCTGTCGATATATGGGTATGGCAGAAGGAAGGGTTGGTGGAGGGGAACTGTAAAGGTATGACAATTCCAACTTTATTGATTATATTCTCCCATTGGCTCTTTTTGCAGTGATGTATTGCGGATCACATCACTTGTATTTACAGTATTTGTTAAGTAAATCCTACCGAGTGTTTTCTACTTTGCTATTGCACTGAGAAGCTCTTGAGCTGCACATTATATGACTATGGTACATGTAGGGGTGACGTTCAGTGAGCTGCACATTTTATGACTATGGTACATGTAGGGGTGACGTTCAGTGAGTTGCACATTATAATGACTATGGTACATGTAGGGGTGACATTCAGTGAGCTGCACATTATAATGACTATGGTTCATGTAGGGGTAACGTCACTGAGCTGCACATTATATGACTATGGTACATGTAGGGGTGATGTTCAGTGAGCTGCACATTATATGACTTTGGTACATGTAGGGGTGACGTTCAGTGAGCTGCACATTATATGACTATGGTACATGTAGGGGTAACGTCACTGAGCTGCACATTATATGACTATGGTACATGTAGGGGTAACGTCACTGAGCTGCACATTATATGACTATGGTACATGTAGGGGTGATGTTCAGTGAGCTGCACATTATAATGACTATGGTACATGTAGGGGTGATGTTCAGTGAGCTGCACATTATATGACTATGGTACATGTAGGGGTGATGTTCAGTGAGCTGCACATTATATGACTTTGGTACATGTAGGGGTGACGTTCAGTGAGCTGCACATTATAATGACTATGGTACATGTAGGGGTGACGTTCAGTGAGCTGCACATTTTATGACTATGGTACATGTAGGGGTGACGTTCAGTGAGCTGCACATTATATGACTATGGTACATGTAGAGGTAACATTCAGTTAAGGTTGAAGCCCTTCACTGTCAGATACTGGCATTCAGTATCCCACCATCATTATTAGAATATCCTAATTAGTTTACATTATATCCCTTTGATCTTGTCCACCTTCTATTTCAGACCAAATAAATAAGACTAGACTGTCTAAAGATGAAGCATACGGATGTGTGTATTCTTCCATTTACTTTAAATCCATACACAACCCACCATCGTCCTTAGCTTGAATACAAAAACAGTTACGTGAGGAGATAGGAAAACTGAAAAGAATGAAACCTCATGCTCATTCAATACTTACATTAAAGCAATTATTTCATTGTCCCCCTGGCAACATTTGCATGCTAGAAGGTAACTAGTGATAATATCGATAGAACATTGTGTTCGTGTCAGATCCATTCAAATCAGCTTCCATGAATCTCTACAATACCTGGCCCACTTGTGAGACTTCAATTAAAGCGTAGACACTAGGCACACATGTTCATCTCCCCCATAGTTATACAGACAGTGTGTCTTTAAGTAACGACGAAACAACGCTGAGAAAACATCAAAAGGTGGACAACGTTTACACAATATCATAATGGGTTATATCTTAAAGATGGTCCCAAGGCCCAATAGCATTTCAGCCCAATTTACATCATACTTACGTCATACTTATGTCATAAGTTTTTTTGCCACTGTTAGACAATAACTTCAGACAGAATTACTTCATTGGGAGTCCACGAAGGAGGAATTCTTTCATTCTACCAGTGGGCATATCAGATTCATAAAAGGCGACAAACTTGGTGTTTCTTGTGGCTTGGGGTGAGCGTGTGGGCAGCTGGTGTCCATATGCACGGCCCGGGCCTACATGTACACTTGTCTTCTGTCATGGTATTCCCCCTCAGTAAACCGTGTCTGAGTGATTAAAGGCTGTGGTTTGTCTGGCCCTGCCTATGGGACCAGGCAAATAAAAGAACACTTGCTATCCTTCAAAAAGAGTAGGGGAATGAAGCTCCGGTAGCGGTTTCCCCCCTCACCTCTCCTCATAGATTCAGTCTTTCATCTCATAGATTCGGTCATCCATAGATGCGGTGTCGGGCAAGCAGTATATATAAATACATGTCTAGGTGTTTGGACAAACAGCCTTTAAATACCCGTCCAAACAGAAAAGAAATGACATAATGTCCGAGAACCACAGAACCTTTTAAGCACTATTAGTGGAGGTAAAATCAATCAAACCAAACCAAAACGTCACTGTCGTGAGTGTTAGAATTTTTAACAATGAGAATCTTTGCTGCCTTCTAGTTGTTGCACAGCCAACAACAACAAAATCAGAATCATGACCACTTTTTTCAGCCAAGCTTAATTCAACATCATTTTGCTGCATATTCGCATGAAAGTTCTTATGTTAAATCAGCGGGTTTTTTATGTTTATTTAAGGTTGGCTTGAGTCTATGAGAAGGGTTGAAGTTGAACCATAGATATGACGTAAATATAATGTAGATATGATATAATTATGATGTAAATATGACGTAATCATGATGTAGAAATTACATAATTATGACGTAGATATGATGTAGATAAGAGTAACAGATGGTATTGATAAAATATGATGTAGATATGATGTAATTATGACGTAATTATGATGTAAATATGACGCAATTATGATGTAGACAAGATAAAGATAAGAGTAACACATGTTATTGATTATTTATGACGTAGATATGATGTAAATATGATGTAGAAAAGATATAGAAAAGAGTAACAGATGGTATTGCTCAACTATTTACCTAATAGATCATTGATATCGGTGCCCTAGGGTCCTACATTCTGTATATACCCAAGCCGCACAAGCGGCGAGGGTATATACAGAATGTAGGGCCCGTATCTACAGCGTTGAGGGTATATACAGAATGTAGGGCCCGTATCTACATCCTTGTAGCCCTATATCTACATGACGTAAATATAATGTAGATATGATATAATTATGATGTAAATATGACTTAATCATGATGTAGAAATTACATAATTATGACATAGATATGATGTAGATAAGAGTAACAGGTGGTATTGATCAAATATGACGTAGATATGATGTAATTATGACGTAATTATGATGTAAATATGACGTAATTATAATGTAGAAATGACGTAATTATGATGTAGACAAGATAAAGATAAGAGTAACACATGGAATTGATTATTCATGACGTAATTGCTCAACTATTTACCTAATAGATCATTGATATTGGTGCCCTAGGGTCCTACATTCTGTATATACCCGAGCCGCACAAGCAGCGAGGGTATATACAGAATGTAGGGCCCGTATCTACAGCGGCGAGGGTATATACAGAATGTAGGGCCCGTATCTACATCCGTGTAGCCCTATATCTTCATCCGGGTCACTGACACACTTTCGTCGGACATGGAGGGAGTTGCGAATGGTGGACCGCAACTCGCTTACGATGGAAAAATCAATGGATTCTTCTTTATATTGAAGAAAATGGAGAAAATTAGCACGCATTCCCCATCTATGGATCGAATACTTGTTGGGATTTTAATATTATAACATGATAAGCTTGGAATGAAGACGAAAACTGAGTGTAAACATAGGACTAGGACCACAGGTTAGAGTTTATTTACTTTCGCATGGGATTTCATCACTGTTCAGGGTGGTGCTATGGCTAAGGCTTCCGCCTACCTCCACTGCGGCCTGGGTTCAATTCTCTTACGAGTTGGGATGATTTCTCACATTGAAACAATGGCGAGACTGACTTTGTATGTCCGCCAGAATTTCCCAAAAAATTACCCAGAAAAAGTATATTAACAAAAAATCTCAAAATGCACATGGGCGGTATATACCTATATAATGCACGGCAGATATGTTCATATCAGCACTGTAGGTACCAAACTCATGGTATAAGACGTAGTAATGATGTAATTATGACGTATTTGGGGCCTAAGGACCTGGGGCCTTTTGGATTTGGGGCCTTTTGGTAAGGGGGCCTACAACTAGGGGCTTTCCTAGCAGGGGCCTTCATATATGGGGCCTTCCCTGCTACCATTGGCTCAATGTTTCACGTTTTTAAAACAACGTCTTTAAGTTCAAATCTTATTTCTATCAATCTATTATCAGTGGCATTTCAGTCTTAGTCGTTCTCAAATGTTATTTTAAGGTTGTTGAGTTCACAGTGAGAGGGGACACGGTTATATCGACCCTCCGGCACAGGAACGTGCAGTTTCTGCCGTGCATGCTAGTGACAACATGTGGTCGGGCAGGCTGGGGGAACTTAACACTATTCAAGCTGTTCGTGCAGGCCAAATTGCAGTTGTGAGAACAGGGAGAGCTGTGCCTTCTGGAAGTCCATTCTGCAGTGCTAATCGCCCATTGTACTGTTTTTTTTTAAAACAGCTTTTATTATTCTGACAATGAACTACAGTGCCAGGCGCTGGGTTCCATTTCATCGTCAGCAACCAAACCAACATATCAACTGTCATATGTAATACATTCGACAATAAGGACAAAATATATGACTCACTTCAGAGTAGCTCCTACAATTGGCTGTTAACCAATGTAAATACCCGATTTCAAAAAATTCAAGAAATATCAATATACATGAATAACAGAACGTATTTGTGAAAACAGCTCTTCTATCGTCAGTAATGTCATAGAAAAAAAGAGCATATATGAACACTTTACTATCAAAATTACATGCTTAAGTCAGAGTCCAATTTACTTTAATAATCACTTGGGGAAGGGTATGCACCTAGAAAGCTCATTACCTATGTGACATAATTCAAAGTTTACTTGTGATAGAAAACAAATTTTGAAGGGGGAAGAATACAAGTGAGTCAATGTTTATGAATGTTTAGAAGACATATTGAATACTGGTATCAATTATGCAAACCCAGAGAATTTGTAGTTGCTAACCACTTCTTTTGGTTGTTTTAAATGCCTTAAAGTCAAGGATATTTTTTCCTGCACACTCAAGCTATTCCACATCAAGGCTGTTCTATAAAATACACTTTTTCTGTAAACCTCATTTTTTCGGCAATAGAGTTTTAAAGAATACAGCATCATGTAGGCGCGCATTAATTTGCCTTTCATTTACAATGTTTGTGTTGCTTTGTTGCTTGTACATGAATTGCTTTAAATGAGCAGCTCTTCTAATGTTTAGTTTACTCAGACCAGATTGATGATGTACAAGAATAACAGGATATCTATCGTCAACCTTTAACACAATTCTTAGGCTCCTGTTATGTAGTATTTGAAGTCTATCCAAACGTGTTTTACTCATACCATCATATAATACATCTCCATAGTCTACATAGGGCTATTTTCCTCCGGCATATTGTTCTGTCAAAGTTGATTTAGGTAGGGCATTGTGAAGACATTCCCTAAGAAGACTGTTACGGACATGATGCAATATAGATTGTGCCTAGTCTCTTAAGTAGTATAGTATGTATCGGAACGGGACTATAGCTAACTACAGGATATTACACTTGGCATGCAGCCAATCAGAGGCCTACATTTGGTCACGTGACCTGTTGCCATGGTAACATGACCTACTTAGGGGACTAGCGACCACCTCTCAGCCAATCAGAGGCCAGCATTCTGGTAACCATGGTAACGTGACCTACTTAGGGGCTTAACAACCACTGCTCAGCCAATCAGAGGCCAGCATTCTGGTAACCATGGTTACATGACCTAATTAGGGGATTAGCGTGGTCACGTGACCCCTTATTTGTAAACAACAACACGTGGCTACACCACGTGTCCCCTTGTTTGCAACAAAGGGACGGGGCTAAATATGCAAATGAGTTACTCCTGAATTCTTTGTGCGTGATGATAATGATAACTCGACTATTCTTTTTTTTAAAATAAGTTATGAATGAAATAAAACACAACAAAATAAATCTTTTTATTTTTTTTTATTTTCATGAATCATTTTAATCAATCATTTTTTCTTTCATCCGAACAGACCGCAAAGTCTCACTTTGCCAGTGTTGCAGTCACTAACTCTCTCCATCATACATTGCACTAGTTTGGATAAATCCAACACTATTTTCTGCATGAATTGTAGACACTTGAAGCATCCCGTTTCCTCTTTTTCCGAATTCTTCACATCATCATCTTTGTGAGCCTCTGACTCACCAACCGGTCTCTCTGTTTTGGGTCTTTTGCTCATCCGCATGACACATTTCCTGGGGTTTCTCGTTCGACATGCTTCAATCAGGAAATGTACACAATGAGGGCCACAGGTGTCAGCAGTAGTGCCTTGAAGTTGAACACGGTTTCTTCGCCACTTGAACGGAGCCACTTGAACCCTCGGTTATCATTGTTCAAGGCGTCGAAGTGACCAGCCCTGTCTTGGTGCCAACCTTGGACGTTCATGATGTACTCCTTGATGCCTCTGTTGTATTTGAATAAACCTTCCAGGTAAGCTCTGTAGGAGTAGGTCTCGGTGTTGCCAGACACTTTGAAAACTCCGATGGAGACTTGGACATCCTTGAAGAGCGAGTGAGCCAAGTTGTTCACCGGAGCCACCACGTCGGTGTCGTCCAGTACATCGCTGTTTGGTTTCAGCACCTCGCATTCCAAATGAAGGTAATTTTTGTTCAGGTCCGTGTACTCTTGGGAATTACTGATGGTGAAATTGATGTTGCTCCCGTCTCCCAAAGAGTTTTTTTGTTTCTAGCCCGACAAAGGTCGACTTTAGGATAGTAGGTTGAGTTGGCGCTACGGCGTGCAGGTTGAGCTCAGAGAGCGCGCACTCGCTACTGTTTTCATGTACGTAAGCCATTGTATTCCCTCTTCACGTCAGTGGTAGACTGACGCCGGTGACCTCTAGTCCTTTTATTTATAGGCAGCCTCCCTAGCTGCTTTCTTGGGCGTGTTTTTTCTCTCCGGAGAGATCACTTTACCCGCCAGACTCTTCAGAGCACCTACTCCTCTGTTTTTCAAGTTCTTGAAAGTACCTCCCTCCATCATGTCCTTGGCCACACCCACGCCAGTGCGGAACAGAGTTTTCCCCACCGTCTTCAAAAGAGGTGTGGCCGAGTGCATAAGTCCTAAGAGGGCGACACCGAAACCGTGACAGTTCTGGAAAGATCGTCCACTGTACACGTTGATTCCGTTACCGAACTGAGCGTTGTAGTAATGGCTGTATCCTTGTCCGGTGGTACCCTTCGATGAAAAGTACGGCGCTCGTTTACGTACCATGTTTGCACCTTTAACGTTCGATGGGTCTCAGATGAAGTGTCACCGTCACCTCTCCTGTCATGAATGGTATGGATCGGCAGGTTCTGTCTCTTAAGTAGATGCCGACCTCGTCCAACCTTTTGGACTTCAAGGGAAAATGATCCAAATGTAGAAAACTGATATCTTGCATTCCCCCTTTCTGCCATCCGCTTCTGTCGACTGCGACACAGCGTAACATAGGGACGTGCATGTCGCCCACTCGTCTGTCTTGAATGGCGTCATGTATACATACACAGAGCAGAATTTTCTTGTGTCAACATAACATGCTTTGACTTCTTCCCAGGTTTCGATATCTGCACCTCCAACTCTTTTTCTAACAGCTCTGGTGTCATTTCGTCGACAAAGTTCTCATCCGTCCTAGTCAGAGGATTAGTGCTTCTGATGATCTTCTGCAGGGTGATCACTCTGTCCACCGTCGGGATTTTTCTTGAAGGTTTTTCTCTCGTTAAAAACTCTTTTCGCCTCGGCCAGCGAGTTCTTTGTGAGCAGAGGAACGATCATGATCAAGTCGTCGTCTTGCACGTTGCTCCATTCTGTCGGGAGGATGATTTCCCTGAGAGCCGCTTCGTGGTCCTCTGATAGGAGGAGGGGTGAGTCGAAGTGGGTTCGAAAAGAGGTCAGAGTGTTCTGAGGGAAATAGTCCATAGAACTGTTGCTAGGCAGGGTGATATTCATAGTGTCCTATAAGATTTTCTTGACAGGAATCCACTTGTTGAACTTGTCACCGTAACCTAGCCAACACACGAAAGCTAAGCATTTGCCCTTGACAGTCTTGTAGCGCAGCACCTTGTCTATCAGGTAAGTCTTGCTGTAACGACTTTTGGAGACCTTCTGAACCTCCTCCGGATAAAACACGCCCTTTATCTCCTCCCCAGTGTCGTCTTTCAGCTCGAACCCTCTGCTACCCAACGTTTTAGCAACGTTGAACACTTCCTCCTTCCAGTTTCCCTCGTAACCTTTGTCAAAGGGTCCTTTAGCCCTCAACATTCTCATTCTGTCGCCTGGAACGATTATGTCGGTGTCGGAGCGTCGAGGGTCCATCTTCTTACATATTTCCTCTATTTGTTTCTTAGTAGGGAGGTCGTGTCTGTAGAAAATAGATTGCCTGTTTTCCGTGCTGACGTCATCAGGCGCCATTTTTAACGTCTTGTGGTGAGTGCGATTGTAAGAAACACCACCTCGTCCAGTACGTCTAGGTAGCGATATGTACGCTTGTGTGTGAAATAGTGCCACAGCTTCTCCTTCAGACTTCCATTCAAATGCTCCACTAGACTAGCTTTGATGTTGTCATTTTCGCTGGTGAAAAACTCTATTTCTTTGCTCTTGAGGTGATCTTGGAAGGTCTTGTTGAGAAATTCTTTCCCCTTGTCTGTTTGAATGGAGCGCGGGTGTCTCTCAGCAGTCATTTTCTTAAACGCCTCGGTGACAGCTGCGCCACCTTTGGATTTGACGGGAGTCGCCCACGCATACCTGGAGAAAACGTGGACGGCCGTGACCATGTACCGGAACCTGTTTTTGTGAGACGCTAAAGCTTGCATGTCCATCAGATCTAACTGCCACTGTTGATCGTTTCCCCCGGTTATTGTCTTGTTACTTGCGAATTTTCTCCGGATGGGTTTATGTTTAGTGTAGGTGTCCAGAGATCCCAATGAGTCTGATGAAATTATTTATTAAAAAAAAAAAAAAATAAATAAAATAAAATAAAGTGGGGTAATCTTTTTTTCCTCTTTGGGCAAAGCTTGTTGCTTTGCCTTTTTCTTTAACTATTTGGGCAAAGCTTGTTGCTTTGCCTTCCTTTCCTCTTTAATATAACTGTATCCAAAAAGGTATCAGGGGTAACAACACAGTGGTAACAAATACAAACTGGAATGTAATCTTTAAAGTGGTACGTCCCCTTCTTCTTCAATTCGGTCTCATTGTAATAGGCAGGATAACAGGTGACGACTTCGAAACGATTCCAGATTGTGTTCACGTCGGCCACCACGCGCACCCACTGAGTGGGAGTGGCGGTTACCCCAAAATAACCAATGTCCTCGTCGAATCTTTTCATAGCACTTATTCTTACCATATTTAAACACCCTTTATTTTCATGAAATGCCCAACGAGTGGGTGCACTGAGGGTGGTTATCAAACAGTAATGGAGTAGATTCTTTTCTTTAAAGACAGCTTTCAGCCATACCCCTATTTTTTCTTTTTTTACTACTTCTACTGTTTCTACTGCTTTTGCTGCTGCAACTGTTGCTGCTTCTACTGCGTCTACTGCAGCTGCTTACTACTGCTACTGCTGTTGCTGCTGCTGCCGAAGAAGAGCCACTACTTCTTCTACTACTACTACTACTACTACTACTACTACTACTACTACTACTACTGCTACTACTGCTACTACTACTACTACTACTACTTCTACTACTTCTCCTTTCCCTGGTGGTGCTACTTCTTCTTCTTCTTCTTCTTCTTCTTCTTCTGCTCTCGCTATTTCTATCACTACGATTACTTTTGGTACTACTACTGCTGATACTGATGCTGCTACTAGATTCCTCACCTTTGCTTTTCATTAAATTATTCATCGCCTTAAAAGAGGCATGAGACTGAAATATGTGCTGATCTCTACGTTCAGATAAGAAAATGATTGGGTTTTCCTAATCGTTCTTTTAAAATCTCTCTCCATCTCAAGTGGAATATTTAAAAAAAGAGTGAAAATAAAATAAAAGCTCAAAAAGAAAATAATAAATAGAGTGATAGACTCAGCTCGAATTTCCTCCTAGAGTGTAGGTGGTAAACAGGCGGCGAGGTATCAACAGCGACGGTGGTGGTGATGATGGTGGTAGTGGTGGCAGTAGCAGCAGTAGTAGAAGCGGTGGTGGAGTCAAAGGAGACAACGGACGTGTTCTGCCCTTCCAAGAAAATTCAGGGCTCTTTATATAGTTGAGAGAATCATCGAATCCCGTTTTCACCTGGATCCCTTCACCCCGCATCATGGGGAAAAAAATGCTTTTCAAATAAGGGTATCAGGTGGGATAAACAGGTGTAACAACTGTGATAAAAACCTTAATACGACTTACATAAATAAGGGGATTATGGATCATTAGGAGATTAAGACGTTCAAAATCTGTATACAAAAACTACAGGGGGTGGTTAATTGTAGGGGGAAAATATAATCTTGTAACAGAGAAGTCAAAGTGTTTTAATTGGATCACTCACTAGCCGATGTGTGGGATGCACAGCAGCAGCAGCAACAGCACGCGCGGTGCAAAAAAATGGTGGACACGTGCACACCTCCTGCCTACAGTAGTACCTCGCGTATAATGTACGCCCTCCAACTTGAGGGAATGCTATAAAGTGTATCTGCAAGCTTTATTTTTTTGGACATTTCAGTAATGATTTATAGTAACCCTTCCCTATGAGGTACACCCTTAAACTTCAGGTGTCACACCTAGCCTAATACGCGAGGTACTACAGCGCCTATCTACCTACCTGTCTATGCATCACAGGAAAATACCCCAGGGCGCGTGTCTGCCACTCTGTCTGTGACTACAAAGACGCACATGCGGTAAGTAGATTAAGTCTAACAAAATCAACAAGTTAATCCCCCTTCCTCCTGCTCCTCTTGTTGCCATGAGACAACACTTTGATGATCAAAGTTAAACCCTCCTGCAGTGAATAGTTGGTGACAAACAGATACCCTGTGACTATGTGAATCAAATCCTTTTATCTTTTCCCTCTTGGACTGACCACACTTAATGATCTAAGGGATCCGTGTCTACAGCAAACGGCAGGTGAAAATCAAAACAGACAGATACCCTACGGAGCGAAGGTCTCTTTGAAAATGGGATTAAATCTCTTTTAAGCCTTTGATCATTTAAAACCACAGTTGAGAGGCTTATCTCAGAAGGGTACATAAAGGAGAGTGAAATTTTGTTCCCGCACACTTTATCTCCCACCTTCATTATGGAAAGACCGACCTCTCTACAGACTACTACACCGTCACCATATTCACCCACGCATATCAAGATCCTTGCTGATCTGTTCACAGGTGACGCAAACAATGAATTTTATATCAATCCGTACGGATGGTTGGAGGCTGCTGCTACTGCTGCTGCTCACACCTTAACCCATAGACATCGCAGCTCTGGCTAAAGACGCTGAGGCGGGTAACCTCACCGGAGATGGAGGTAAATATCTTGGATGCTGTACAAGATCGCACGTTATTACCACCACCACCCCGTCGCCCATGGATATAACTCTTCTGGCTGGAACCTCTAATGTTCAAGGTACTACCTCACCTACTCGTATATTGTTAAAGGAGAATATGTGCACTTGCGAACCATTTTACACATGAAAATAATCAATTCAACAGATGTGCTGTTCTTTAAAGCACCGTTGTTAAAACAAAATGTTCATAAAGGACTCATTTCTAATCGGACATTCGATTAATTGAAAGAGTGTTTCAAAGATGTTTTCTGGAGAGGGATCGATGTCTTCGCAGACAGATCGATAGGCCTATATCAATTTCACAATCAGAAAACTTGTCCTCTCATCAAAAGGTGGTATAAGTTAGAATCTACTAACGCTTTAATATTTCTTCTCAAGAAAAACTCAGACTTTTTACGGGATATGTGTTGTCATAACTCTGAGAGAATATTCAACACCTTCTGTCAAGAGTGTTTAGATCTTGTGCTCTGTAGAGAGTTTTATTTTGAAAATATACATAACACTCTACTAAGAAGCGTCATGTCCACACAAACTGAATGGCATACTCGGTATTATACTTCAGTGGATTTCTATTGTAATTTAGATGAATTATGGACAGGGGGTATGACTCACGCCATTCCTGCGTTTCGAAAGAATGCTTGCAGGAAAATGGTATACAAAGATTACACTATGTACAGTCTGGATTATGATTACAGATGAATGTATATACTTGTATTAAATTTTGATAAAATAAAATATATAAGGAAAAAAAAAGTGAAATGCATTTGATATATCTCATTTACATAATTAGCCCCGCCCCTTTGTTTACAAACAAGGGGTCATGTGTTGACACCACGTGTTGTTGTTTACAAACAAGGGGTCACATGACCAAACTAATCTCCTTATTAGGTCATGTTACCCTGATTATCAGAATGCTGGCCTCTGATTGGTTGAGAGGTGGTCACTAATCCCCTAAGTAGGTCACTTTACTATGGCAAGGGGTCACATGACCAAATGGAGGCCTCTGATTGGCTGCATCCCCAGTGATTAATATCCTGTACTTAGCTATAGTCCCGTTCCGATACATACTATACTACTCTCTTACTATACTCACAATGTCGTTAATGTTACTGCTTTTAATAAGTCAGCAGTACTCAATGTAAATCAAGGAGAATTACTGACGATCAGCCTTTTATTTCCGCGGCCATGGACAGAGGCGTGTGAGACATGCTGTATTTCAATTACACTGTATGTTGCCATGGTGTCTTAAGAATTTTAGTTAATGAAATTATATTTTGGGAATATGTAGTCTGGCATTAAAATTTAGGATATATACGCATATACATTACTATAGTGGTGCTGTGTGACTGAAGTCATAAATACAGTGGACCTATCTCACTCCTCTTTCGGTATAATCTGTTTTAGATGTGAAAGATATCGCTCATCACAGGTTATTAACATCGGGTTGGGGGGGGGTACATATATATCAGTAATGACTTAGTTACTGGTACTAATATATCCATGGCCTGAAGACTACGTTTGATTTCCCAGTGGACGCATCTGTTTGATTAAATACGTACTCAGGGCCCTGCCTGAGTAAAAATTCCCCATCCATCCACAATGGTTAATGTTTATCGCATAATATCATAATAACCGAAGGGAACTTACAATGATAAGTTTATTAGAGCATGGAAGGTCAGTAAGAATGTTATTGGATTTTACTGTAGGGTGTTGCCTACATGCAAGACCTTTCATCGAGATATACTTATGTGTTAGAACTTTGAGTTTTATTGGACATCCATGACAGAAAGAATTACATGCCGATTACAGATACACACACCAAGACTTGACCATAGTGTATACTTTGCCATACACAGTATTTCTCTGAAATCATTATCTGGCAGAATATCTGGAGCAAGCTGGTTATCTCAGGAAAAATGTAGAAACCAGAAGGGCTTTAATATTTAAGGTCCAAGGTAGTTTGACACAGAGATCCCCCCTCCGCGTAGTAAGTTATTTAATTGGATTCTATGACCCTAAAAATGTAGTCTTTTCACAGTTTAATCTAAGTAACTTTGATTTGTAACATATATACACAGAACATGTTACGAGTTTTCAATATTTTCTCGTTGCTGATAGTATATCTATATGTCACAGTCAGACCATATCCATACTCAAATCCTTAATCATAGGGGTTACCTGAGTCTATATGTTTGAACCCTTAACTGTCAGAATCATGACATCTAACTCAAGTCCTATATATTCACTACTAGCAGTCATTTTGACAACATATTTAACATTAATCATTTAGTCTAGTGACTCTATTATATTCCCTGGATCTCAGCCCATAAGCAGTCACATCTTGCTATACCCTGTTAACTATTTCTATCCAGCTATATATATATATATATATATATATATATATATATATATATATATATATATATATATATATATATATATATATAGAGAGAGAGAGAGAGAGAGAGAGAGAGAGAGAGAGAGATTTGGAAGTGTAGGAAATATAGAATATGTACCATTATTGACGCCATCATGAATTTCTGAGTGAGAACTTGTAAAGGGGATATTTAGGGAGTTCAAGCTTGTTATTTAGGACCCTCCTGGGGTGCGGCCTGCCTGAACCCACCCGACTTGTCTGGACCCTGCCTGACCTGCCTGGACCCTCCCCGACCTGCCCGGACGCTCTCCGACCTGCTTGGACCCTCCCCGACCTGCCTTAACCCTCCCTGATCTGTCGGGACCCTCCCTGGCCTGCCTGGGCAACCCCATCCCCGACCTGCCTGGTCCATTTCTAATTCCCAGCCTGCCAGGCCCATCTCCGACCTGCAAATCATATCCAAGACCTGCTTTGACCAAATACAGGTTGCCACTCAGTAGTTTTAGAGGTTTAATCCGAGATCTTTGTCAGGAGGCAAAATCCCTGCATTGTACCTTCATATCAGAGAGTTCTACTCATATACATACAACACAATGTAAAAAGCTTTCCAGCAGGATGCTGGACGTCGTTCACGGCTGCTGTACAGCAGAAGATAACAAATGACAAAACATGCTGTCAGCAGAAGATAACATGTGGATGGGGTGCACCCGTAGAGTTAGGAAGGGTATTTTATGTTTGTATGGTTTTATGGAATGATATTGTTACTTTCAGTGTTGCTAGGGAAAATAGTTGCTATGGCAACAAAGAGTGTCACATAATTTTGGGAACAGTGATTTTTGGATTTAGGGGGGTCTAAGCTTTCCAAAAATGTATAGTTTACACTTTCCCCACAGAACTACATATTGAACCCTCCTATGGACATCTTTCCTGAGAAAGTCAGCTCATTTCAAATTTGTTGAACCTAAAAGTCTATAATTCTTTTCCTATGGAGGATATGACTATTCTCCACCATAATTAGAATCACATTGTTATATCTTTGTCAACCGTGGTCAAACCTTGGCCTCACCCCATTCACATAATTATCCTATTACATGCATTAGAAAGAATATTATGGTTACACGTTTGCTAGGGACTCCGAGCCATATTGACAACTGACCTGACCCCTATATATAAATGGATGAGTATGCCAGATTGGAGGTCTATGCAAAATATGTGCTGCACAGACGTGTATATATCTCGTTGGCCAATTTACTCCCAATGAATTCTTTAATCAGGTATCCATCAAAGGCACTAAATGGAGATTTACTTCAAGAAATTCCATGTAGTGCCTATGACTGATGCCTGTAAAATAGGACCGTCAGTTCCCATCAAGTTCAAGCGAAATGTACAGATCGAGTGCATGAGGAAAGTAATAGGCAGTGGTAAGTACATCTAATGTCCGAAATGCACCTAAGCCTGGTAGTTTTCGGGTATTCAAAATGGCCCATGATATATGCATATATATTTTTGTCCGGAACTCGAGGCGAAGTGGCTGAAGAATGAAGCTGAATATGGGAGTTTGACACATTACATACTGGGCTGCCAGATATTGTGCGTGTATGGTTTCCTGAAACCTTACAGTGTGTGCAGGCGACCTGTCCGCTGCTGCTCATTATATCTAATCTCTGGGAGAATTAATCCCTGTCATTCGGGTAATATGGGGCACCACATGGTGGAAGTATCTACCTGCCTACATATCATACAGGCTAATAATATTTCCCCAAGATACCCAGCGCCAGCAATGAACCACATGAGTGGCCAGTATGGAACGGGTTTGCAAAGTAGCAGTAGTCAGAAATTTGTATGTGCAGGCATCAGGGCCTATTTAAGGAGACTTGATTTGCCTTTTTGATTTGGCATTGCTAAGCACAGGAGATGAACAGATTTAGATCTTACCCTAATTGTACCCAAGGCCAGACACAACGTGTTTTGAAAAAGACCATTAAGGGACTGTTTTGTAATGCAATTTTGCACCTGCTGGTATCGCAGTAAAAATAAAGGGTATTTATAAGACCCAGACCTATGCTTATGCTTATTACTGAAATTACGGTGGCATAAGAACGGCCGTATGGGTGTCTTATAAAACCACCACGCTTGAAATACAGAAGCTATATACTCTATTAATATCACTATAGCTGTGATCTATAGAAGATATAATTGCCCGTTTTAACCTTCGTGCTATCAGCATATTCTTACTTGTCCTTTAGGTGTGACCTTTCCACAAGTCCCATCTCATTACTCACCTAAAGCTATAATTAAAGTCGAGTTTTATCAGCACCTGGTGCACTAGCTATTAATGACACGCCTGCCTACCAATATCCCATTAGCAACTTGACACAGAATGGTTATCAGACCGAACTGTTATGTATACAATAGGCTTATTTCTTAAAGATAATGCAGCTTTTAATGAAAGAGGGAAAGGGAATAATAAATGACCAGATCATAGATTGAAACAGCTACCATAGAATGTCGTGAAATTATCGAGCCAATGCCGACTTTTGCTTGAGAGGCTAAATGATATACAATATTATGGAATCATTACATTGTAATCACAATCATGCCCATGTAATGAGCCACTTCTTACCAGAATAAATGGCACCCTATGACTGGGGAAGGGTTGTATAATTCTCTGAAATACAAATCAGACAAAGCTATATCAGCTTTTATACCAGCTTGAAAAGCGACCATATGTGAAACTCACTTACAAAGGCGCAATAAATCCTTAACTAACTACTGTCGCCATCCAGTATTTGCCTACTATATAATTCAGGCAAATACCCTAGTTCTATCCCAGCTAAATCACGTTGAATATCTATTTCTTTTCTAAATTTTACAGTTACATATCATAAAACAGGGGTGATGAATTGACGCACCCAACTATAACATTAGATCAGTCATACATAAATAAAATCATATTTATAACTCAAAAGCATCTAATAATAAAGTACAGGTGTGAATGCATGACATTGTGATCAGCCATAAAGAAGGGATGGTGCAGTGCCTAAAAATACTATACACACTTCAATTAGAGACACGTCCAAGTTTGATTAGGCCCAGTATTTTTCTGTTCAGCCACTCACCTGCATATATACTGTACAACTGGTTGGATTTTGGGCATTGGGAAATTTATGGGTCGTGATACTAATACTCTGAATTGCCTTATTTCAATTCCAATATTACATTGGTTTAAAACGCTGGTGCATGGATTCCATTGACATTACATGAACAAAAATCTGACCGGCCATTGAGCTGATGATGAATCTGTTTTTGTTTTCATGTAAAATTGTTGGTCCAATGTCAGAGAACGACAAAATGACTTGAACACATTCTCTTTTCGTTCACCTCACAGTCTGTCCAATGATCGGCAGATAACCTTCATCGAAAGCCGTGATTAGGTTTCGTGAGGATTTTCTTTTTCTTTTCCAATGTATGGCAGATGTAACTTCATACGTTATAAGTGGCAAATAGAGCCAGCTACACGCAGGTAGACAAGCAGAAGTTCATTGGTAATCTACCTCAGATGGACAAGAGAATCGACCAATAGAGCTCAGCACCTATAGACCTCCTTATCACTACCACTAAGCTTGGGGCTTGCTTTATACCATAGAAACCCCTGGAAGCTCATGAGAATAGGACTTTATGATTTTCAGATAAAGTTTCTACTCTAGTTTCTAGTCTACCTAAGGTAGATAAGCATTTCATAGTCTACCCGAGGTAGAGATCCCTTATATACCTGAGGTAGAGAAGCTGTTTCCTTATGTAGACAGGACATGCCTACCTCAGGTAGATAAGGATGCCTTCTCTACCTCAGGTAGATAAGGGATCTCTACTTCAGGTAGACAAGGAGTCAATGGTGTACCTCAGGTAAACAAAGAATCCCATAGTGTATCTCAGGTAGACAAGAAGTCAATAGTGTACCTCAGGTAAACAAAGAATCCCATAGTGTATCTCAGGTAGACAAGAAGTCAATAGTGTACCTCAGGTAAACAAAGAATCCCATAGTGTACCTCAGGTAGACAGGTTGATGTAGATCTACCTGATGTACCTGATCTAGTCGTATAACGGCGGGGCTGCGAGATGCAGAGCTGCAGTATTTTAAATAGCATTGCAATGAATAGCTGCCATTCCCTGATCGACATTGACCAGTGATTGATCAGTTGCTTATCAATGTTACCTCAACATTGAATGACGGCTACGTTACCTGTTGGTAAACCTGCTATTTACTGGGTAGTTATTCCTAGGTAGAACCCTGTGTTCGCACAATACTGTAGCCGTACACTTCAAACTGCCCCTTGCTGCCTTCTCCTCCCCTTCCCCACAATAAGTACTACCTGCACCTCGATATGGTAGATACCTGCTCGCCTTCACCATATTTTTATGACTACTAATTAGTGGCTTGGCTCTCCTCTAATTACCCTTGGCTAGTCACATACCGGTAGGAAATTAAAAGGTGTCAGATTCATGTCTAATATGCCTAGTATTGGTTCTGGAGATTAATTCGAAACTTTCTACCATCAGGCCCCCAGCAATGGTAGTGTTGGCAAATTCTGTTGATTTTATAAGACCTAGTCATTGTACCCTATCTATTTTACTGGTGGTTGCCAAGTCAGGCACAGCAAGTCCTGTTGATTATTCACTATTGACTTTCCAAGCCTACCACTAAGGGTTGTGGCAGTGAAAGAAATCGATATTGGACTGCCACAGTACTAGCTGTATGTATTATTACTGCTCCTCTATTCAAAAGCCACTCATGCATTACATGCTCTATCAAAGGATAAAGGGTAATGATTGTTTATGCCCTTTTGCAAAAGGAGTCTCTCCACAACTATTGTTTTTTTGGCCCTCTTGCCACTGTGCACAGTGTGTTCTGCTTGTGATAGTGTATGCAGGGCTCAGCCTACCACCAGTAAAGTCAATAGCGCTGCTTGTGTTAATGCATGCCAGTCATATCCTACCATCAGATAAATTAATAGGGCTGGGAATTCCTACCATCACTGGGGGACCTGATGGTAGGATGTTTTGAATTAACCTTCAGGTCTAGTAAGGAGTTTGTCAAAAACGATAAAATGCTGGAAGCATTTGATTTTTGTGCATCTGTCTCCTTGGAATTAGCATGGCTTAACCTTAGATCACAGAACACCACCGTGTTCTAATAAGTGGACTTATGAAAAATCTATGCATTTCAGATCTTATTGCAGCTATAACCCATGTAAGACATTCTATGCTGCCAAGGGCCAATGGTCCTTAGTCGTCATGATGCACCCATGCCGCGCCAGTTGGGAGTGTATCAGCTCCTAGGATGGATATCATGCACAATATAACTCTGGCACGTGTTGCTTTATCATTATCAGGCTTTGGATCCATGCATGATCGCAAACTCGATATTATAGGGGAGGACGTGAAATAGAGCTTTGATCGGATCCTATTGGTGGCCCCATTCCCCTCTATGAAATTATACCAAAGACATGTCCCTCATCAGTGATAAGAAAAAAAGTGGTCAATCCGGTACTGTCTTATTCATCACTAAATGTTGTAGTCAGGTAGCCGAGGCCTCCAAAATTATTTTTGCTAAACATTCTGAGTAGAAGCAGGAAACAAGTTTCATGCATCAAAGTGATGTGTGGGCATTCAGAAAAACCAGCATGAGACTTCGGTGGTGGCCATCTTGGATTTCAGGGTTGAAAGCTGAAAAACAGGCTTTTGACAAATATCTCTACTTCCTATGCAGATATTAACATTATTTTGGTGTCTTTACCCATAGATTCTAAGGCCAGGGATCCAATAAATAAACCTATTTCTGGACTTGTTAGACCAATACATTATCATTTGACAAAATGGCGGCAGTCAAAATCTCAATTTA
The DNA here is from genome assembly GCA_949317995.1 of Acholoe squamosa. Lineage (NCBI taxonomy): Eukaryota > Metazoa > Annelida > Polychaeta > Phyllodocida > Polynoidae > Acholoe > Acholoe squamosa. The sequence goes on along the minus strand of OX439048.1, from coordinate 40,536,274 downwards.
TCCTTTCACTCCATCAAGGGCAAAGACATATGAAATGATCATATAAATAGTCTCAGATGATCTAGATAACATTTTTAAAAACTTGATAAATGTCTTAGCAATAATAAAAGTCCATACAGAACATTACTAGTGTCATGCTTTAACATCTATGACCTTCAACAGCTGCAGAAGTTGATAAAACTGAGTTTTGCAATATTTAGGTTATCTTACTGAAATCAAGTTGACACTAATGATAGAGCAGTTACATTTGATAAAACAATCTACCTGGTCCAGACTACATTAGTTTAGGTTTTGAATAATACATTCCATCTAAAAATGTCCCGTCAGTGGTGGCCATCTTGGATATATTCATTTTTATCTGATTAAGGTCAGAAACATATGAAATAGTCATACAAACAGCCTCAGATGATCTAAATAACACTTTTAAAAACTATATGTCTTAGCAATGATAAAAGCTCATACAAAACATTGCAGAAGTCATGCTTTGACACCTAGGACCTTTAACAGCTGCAGAAGTCAATAAAAACAGGTTTTGCAACAATTGGATTATCTTGCAGAAATTAATATTCCTGTTAATGATAGTGCAGTTACTTCTAATACAACAATGTACCTACCCCATAATACCTCAGTTTTGTTCTTGAATAACGTATTCCTTCGATTAGCAGACATCTTGCATTTGCAACCCATGAATAAAGTTGGCAAAATAGTTGAAGGGTTGGTTGGTATAACACAGAATGACAAAGCAAGAGATAGATGGATCCTTATCTATAATGAGAGAGTCACACAATCAGATGATACATAAAAACTGTTTGATTTAAATGCACAAGAGGACACTTCACTTCGGCTAAGCACAAGGACTTTGGACCTAAGAGAATGGAAAAAAGATCTTGGTGATAAAGCTCATATGTCTGAAAAGATGAGATGTCCTCATGTATTTGAGAGACGATATACAGAAATAAGTTTATTGGATCCCTTGCCTTAGAATCTATGGGTATAGACACCAAAATAATGTTAATATCTGCATAGGAAGTACAGATATTGGTCAAAAGCCTGTTTTTCAGGTTTCGACCCTGAAATCCAAGATGGCAGCCACCTAAGTGAGATGCCGGTCTGGAGACAGGTTTTTTCTGAAGGCCCACACATCACTTTAATGCATGAAACTTGTTCCCTGCTTCTACTCAGTATGTTAATCTGCTTTCTGACCCCAGCTACCTGACTATTGATGGACACAGTATGATTGAACTTAACTGTTTCAATACATTTTGATTTTGACCTACTGCATGGCTGATCGAATATCACCTCCTAGTACTATTACATGTATATATATATATATATATATATATATATATATATATATATATATATATATATATATATATATATATATATTCATCAGCATACCTTGACAATACAAAGAATGAGTTGTCCCAATTGGTTGTGCGAAGAAGAATAGAAGTAATAGAGTAACTGCTCTCTCAAAGTAACGTTATACCAACCGCGACAATAATCAAGCCTGCGTTTTAATTGCCATTAGACCATCTTTTATGCTGCATTGTTTATATAACCACTGACAAACCGATGTCCTCCATCTCATAATCAATTTTCATAGAAATGTCAAAACGATATCAGTAGACTTTCCAGTAAAAACACTATTTGGGTTATGTCCCTAGATCTAAAAATTCATCTCACAGATACAAAGACACTGTTGGAGTTGCTGCTGTGGCCACAACACGACTGCTACATAGAGGGCAGATTCTTCTCCCTCAGATATTGATGATGCTTGCAGCTGCCTTTGTCAATGTGACTGATGTCGGCTTGTGATTGACTAAGCCTCCGGCTGAATTAGGGCTTGGTTATGAGGTGCTGTTTACTCAATAAAGATCAAATACTGATCTGTTAACGGACCTGTAAGGTAATCTGAATTCGAATAGGAATAGCTGAGATAACCTTTTAAATTCTTTTATAAATTGTTCTTCTTCCCAAGGGTATTGTACTACGGGGTGAGGCTCAATTATGCAATATTTGAACGGTATTGTAGCTATTTTTACAAAAGGGGACACACAGAGACTAAACAAGGCATTTGTTATCATTGCAGGTAGAAATTGTTGAGGTAGCTATTTGTTTATCTGGGGATGTCAACAGCCCATACTTTAAACACTGTGTGTGTAACATTCCATTAGAATGTTCAAAAAATTGCGTAGTGGAGCCTCCACTCATTTGACAGACCATTTAATCTTAGTATTTGATCTCTATGCTTACTCCGCCCTTCACCGGAAAATACTCTTCCTTTGGATATAGAGGCATGCAACCATTCCACGAGGTACCTGGGAGAGAGATTTCCTTGCCTCAGATATTGATGAGGCCTGCAGCTGCGTGTGTCAATGGGTCTGATGCCAGCTCCTGATTGCCTAAGCCTCAGGCCGAGTTAGGGGTCAGCTGTGTGGGCAGGAACTGTTGGCTCAATTGGCTTCTGAAAGATGGGAGAGCCTTCGCTGAAGAAAGACAGGGGATGAAAGGAAGAGAAAGTCTCTGGTTAATCACTGGTAATATTGGTGGTTTGCATCAGCTGCCAACGTCTTGCTATTCACATGTTGCTGTGTAGCTCTATGTGTACTCTTTGGGTTCAGGCCATTCAGCCCCAGCCGATTGTAGGTCATTCTGCCCCTGCCAAACAGCCCCTACCATTCAGCCCCCTGTCATTCAGCCCCTAGCCTTTTGGCCCCAAATACGTCATATTTACCTCATAACTTCGTCATAAATACGTCATTCCCCCATCATAACTTCATCATAAATACGTCATCTGCCCTTTCTCTTAATTCCTGCTGTAATTTACGTCATAACTTCATCATAAATACATCATAGTTCCATCATAAATTCGTCATAAATACATCATAATTTCGTCATAGATACATCACCACTCTTTCTTTAATCACTCCTTGTAATTTCCGTCATAAATACGTCATCAATAGATCATAAGTATGTCAGTAATACATCATATGCTGTCTAAATCGTTTTGCTACTGGCTTGCCCTGAAATACATCATAAATACATCATAAGTATGTCATAAATACATCATAAATGCGTCATAAATACGTCAATTTTGTTTGCTTTTTGTTTATGACGTAGTTATGATGTATGAGGGGCTGAATGGTAAGGGGCTGAATGGATGGGGCTGAATGGTCAGGGGCCGGATGGCTTGGGGCTGAATGGTCTGAAACCGCCCCAGCCAACCAGCCCCTGACCATTCAGCATGCTCCATTCGGCCCCTTACCATTCAGCCCCTAATACATCATAAATACATCTTATCTACGTCATAACTACATGGCAAATAAAATTGACATAATTATGACGTATTTATTATGTATTTATAATGTATCGCAGGACAAACCAGTGGCAAAAAAATATGTTTAGATGGGGTATGACGTATCTATGATGTACTTATGATGTATTAATGATGTATTTATGAGGCAAATTGCAATTGGAGTTAATAGAAAGGATTTATGATGTATTCATGATGAAGTTATGATGTATTCATGACGTAATATTGACGAATTCATGATGTAATAATGACGAATTTATGACGTAATAATGACGAAGTTATGACATATTTGTGATGAGGTTATGACATAAATTATTGTAGGGGTTAAGAGGAAGGGTAGCTGGGTAGATGACGTATTTATTTCGAAGTTATGACGGAATTATGATGTATAAATGACATATTTATGACGAAGTTATGATGTAAATAAGAGCAGGATTTAAGAGAAAGGGTAGATGACGTATTTATGACGAAATTATGACGTATATATAAATTTATGTCGAAGTTATGACGGAATTATGATGTATTTAGGGCCGAAAGGTTAGGTGCTGAATGACAGGGGGCCAAATGGCTGGGGCCGAATGGCAGGGGCCGAATGACCTACAATCGTACTCTTAGTACACATGTACCAGTATATACGGGATTATTTCTGAATAAAATACCCAGTCACCGCACTGAAGCTACATTCTTTTTTTGTAATGGGGATATCTCAATATTAAAAAGAAAATACTAGTTACCGTTCACACTCCTGGTCAAAGAAAAACGTTACAAAACGCTTCACTAAAACATATTTTTTGTTGTTGTTGAGGGAGCCCCCTAGTGCTTCACGATCTTAGTCATGAACTTCGCCACACTGTATGACTGTAGGTCTTTATGTAAGAGTTCAAAATGGTTTTGTCACTGCTGTCGATGCCGTGCTCGGATTTGAGTATCACTTGGGATTGAAACGGAGAGATGCGCATGAAATGCAGTAGCATCATAGAGAATGAAATATTGCTATGGTATAAGAAACTGGACTGTGAACAAAGGATGCCCTGTCAGTACTTTCAGGCCCATGTATTTAACTGAAGACTTCGTTATGTAGGTGCAACTAGTTAGTTCTTCTGTCAAAATCCATATTGTAAGACCGACCTAGCATAAAGATGTGTAAGATTATGCTAATAAGTTGTTGCATCTATTGTCAGTTTGTCATTATTGTATGATCTATTATCAAGATCCTATTCTCTTCTTCATGTTTTTACCAATGCACAAGTTTCTCGTTTCTTATTAACAGATCCACGGTGCATTAGTGAGCATACCTGCCCAGAGATTGGGATCAGCAGGTAAGATAATGATTTACATGTATGGCAATGTATTAATAAATCCATACAGTTCCTCTGGACACTCTTGCCTTTATAGACTGCTTTTTCGGATACAAGAGTGAGGGAGTGTTTACCGCCATTTCGACAGCTAAGGTCATATTCATAGCAAGAACTACGTTACATAATTTCACTGAGGAATGTGTTGGTGCCCGCGCATATATGCACTACACACATCTGAGGGGATTGGACAAAGTAGATATAGACCCTTTTAAGTGTGCTAGGGAAGCCCTTTTTTGATACAGAGAGGATGTTTTATTTGGTTGATCTTGTATATCATTCCTGCCATCGGGCCGTCCAACTGTTTGATTTAAGCTGCTGCGATATTTTACGGCAAACTTTAATTTTAGATTGAGTAAATCTTTGCCCCGGTTGGGTAACAGAAGAAATACCGACAACTGCACTATGATCGCACATAGTATTACAATTTGAAATCTCAATGCTATTCCTATTGGGCAGCATTTGGCACGACTCGGAGAGTGCAGTCGTAGTCTGTTGAGAAATGACCTCCTGACCACATTTTATACAGAAAACAACATTTGTACATCAGGGTTCTTCCCCAGGAGGAGACCATACAGCAGAAGACGTCCCAGCAAATTGTCGTGAGTCCTCGTCAACCTGTGTGAAGTGGCTCACACATGTCGCTAGATGGAACACGACATCGTTATAGCACAAGATCACCAGGAATAGCAATGGTGGTGATCACATGGCCTCACCTCAGATGGCGAGGATGGTGATCACTCAGACTCACCAGGGATGACGACGCAGGTGATCACTCACCTCGCTAGATGAAACACGCACCTCGTCATAGTGCATGTTCACCAGAGATGGCGACATGAGTGATCACTCATCCTCACCAGGGATGGCGACATGAGTGATCACTCACTTCGCTAGATGAGACGCACACCACGTCATAACACACGTTCACCACAGATGGCAAGGATCGTGATCACTCACACTCACGGGGGATGGTCACTCAGGTGATCATTCATCTCACTAGATGAAACGCACACCATGCCATAATGCACATTCACCATGGTTGGCAAGGATCGTGATGACTCACATTCACCAGGGATGGCAAGGCGGTTGATCACTCACCTCGCTAGATGAAATGCGCACCACGTCATAGCGCAGGTTCACCATGGATGGCGAGAGTGGTGATCACTCAGACTCACCAGTGATGGCGATGCTGGTGATCACTCATCTTGTTAGATGAAAAGCTCATGATCATCGACATTGGTAATCATGCAGCCTCATATCTGCCAGATCAATGTATGTTTTGCCAGAGAAGGTACTGCCATATGTATCTTCCCTCTAACCACAGACAAGGTGTTCATGTAGATACTTCCTTATGTATTTTTCCTGTAACCAGACAAAAGGTGTTTATGGATAGTTGCTTTTGTTTTAGAAATACCTCTATCTAAATTCAATTGATATTTTCTCTATATAATCTTGTTTGATTCAACCCTGAAGTATTACATGGAAATCAGTGTGCAACAAAGCACATTTGATAAGTATGGGACTTATACTTCATGCCCACACTTCCTAGATAGGCTACATGTTGAACAGTGGTGCTGTCTCAACAACTTTGGCAATGGTGGTGATAAGTTGCCATTCTGAGTGAGAGTGAGTGACAGATGATGCAATCCTCAGAGACCATTGACTTGGAGTGACACAAATTCACGTATTGAGTGAGACAAAGGCTGGCAATGGTAGTGATAAGTCGCCATTTTGTGTGAGAGTTGATGCCAGTGGCACGGGAGTGGTACATAATCACACAGTGAGTCAGATCCATGTTGGCGATGCTTGTGATAAGCCGCCATTCTGAGTGAGAGTTGACAGGCAGTGGCACATACTCACGCAGTGAGTTAGATCCATGTTGGCGATGGTGGTGATAAGTCACCATGCTTTGTGAGGGATGACAAGAGGTGGCACATACTCACGCAGTGAGTGAGATCATGCTGGTGACTGTTGTGATAAATTGCCATGCCATGTGAGACTGACACACAGTGGTGAAAGATGACGCAGTGAGTTATCACTCAAAAAGGAGTCACCATTGATGACCAATCATGGCGACAGATAACGACAATTTGCTGGGGTAGATCACTTTATGGACAGTAACCTACAGTGATGACCACAGGGGGCAGGCAGCACAAAGGACTATCCCCCTGTCAGAAAACCAAATAGTAGAAGTGTGAAAAACTGCCTCCGGATACCTGGGGAGAAGTGCCGACAATACAAAGCCCTTATTACATAGATAGGATGTGCTGCTGAAGTCATTGAAGAAGTACCCTTGGGGTATGGTATGCAGGAAAGGAGGGACTATTGTATAATGGTACCCATATAATGTGAACGGAAAGAACATTTTCAAAAGTGATAAACCACTTGATTCTTAATTTACTTGAGTTGCGTTTTAGCAAATTGAGTTTCCTCATAGAACTACTACACATTTTTATTCTGCAATACAGCTGAACCTGGTATATGCATGAAACTACATACCAAATGGCCATTGTGCTGTAGTTACAGGCGGTTCTACTTATTATATAGCTCATTTAAAATTGGGGCTGAGAATGCAGGGAGTCACTCTGTTTCCCGCTGAAATGTGGCTTCAACCAATATTCATAATTGCCACATGTTACCAAGTTTTCTAGAAGTTTTCTCTATTGCACATTATATGTATCTTGGATCAGCTTTTTTTTTTATGATGACAATGAAATGGGCTCTCCTATAGAATCTAGAAACAAACACATAATATTATTATTTCCTCTCTATGTGCCCGTACTCTATCCTAATCTATAGTTAGACATGTACTGGAAGGCATTTCTCAAGATGGTATGACGAGACCCCTTCAGATCGTTGCGCTCTGAAGGGTTCTCGTCACTCTGATGCCATAACAGGCCTGTATCTAGTGGTTGCTGATGATTACACTGGTATGGCTGCCCTACCTAATGTAACACTGAGGAACCACCAAAGAACAACTGGAATAAAATCAACTGACCTTGGTCAATTGAAGGGTGTTGAATTCAGAAATCATAGTGCAATTGTTGGCTTTCTTCTTATTTCTGAGATATTTGACATTAAAGATGCATGAAATGCGGTAAAAGAGCTGATACGGGTGAAAAACTTTGGCAGGAAGCTTATTTTTTCCATCAGTAAGTTCATATATTTTGGATAATACATGTCTTCAACATGAAGAAAATGTGGTATATAGTCACTATGAACCAATTCATTGCCAATAAAATAACGATTTTCAACCTAAGAGTCTATGATATCAGATAGCTGTTTGATAAGAACATAGCACACTTCATCAATTACACTGAATATTTTCATGTTAGGTTTCTTTTGCATTGGCATGCTAGATAATCATATTGTGTGACTAGAATAAGAAGAAAATGGGTTTTGCCCTGCATATAATTCAGTACTATTACATAGATTAAGACATATATTGACACAGTACCAGAATAATGTAGGTGTCTTTTAATATGGAACATCGCTATTTTTTAGGCAATGAATAGGTTCATAGTGACTATATACCACATTTTCTTAATGTTGAAGACAGGTATTATCCAGAATATATGAATCTAATGATGGAAAAAATAAGCGCCCATTTTTCACTTGTACTGGCTCTTTAACATCAAATAACTCAGAAATGAGAATAAACCCAGCAATTTCATTGTGATTTCTGAATTCAGCATCCTTGAATTGACCAAGATCAGTAATTCTAAGGGTTTCAAATCATAGTAGCTATGTCTAGTTGCACCATATCCTTTTCAGTTAGGACATGCCTTTCTTTCCCAATCCACGCCTCTTCTCTAATATTCCATTATTTTCAATCATTGAGCAATGTGCCCATTTTGCTTTCAACTGTACCCATTACATTACTAGTACTGTTACCATATTGTTTTTGAACTACCTAGGGTTATTACTAGACACTATAAAAGATCGCCATGGTACAGAGGGGTGGCTCTCTGGCATACTCTACCTGAGGAGATTCAGAAAGCTACGACAAAGGTAAAATTCAAAGAGGGTGTGATGAAGATAGAAAATATAAGGTTGAACCTGAAATTGGGTTATAATTGATAATGAGAAGCAGGTGTGGAAACTGCGCCGCTTCATATTCATATTCATACTCACATTCATATCCTTTTTCATGTTTACATCCATATTGATATTGCTGATGTTCCCATATGCATATAACAGCATATACTACCAACTCTAATTATCACTTATTTGAACTAAAGACAAGGTGTATTTAGCTGTAATCATGATATACTGAAATAATGTGTAGACACACAAACCTCTATGTATGACATATTATTTACTATCTATCTCTTTTTGCTTTTAATTTGTTTGTCTGTACTTTCTATGTAAATAACCTATTGAGTGAATATTGCCAGTCCCTATTTTTTCATCTGCTGATTGTGTTCATATTGACATTTGTCAAGATTCATGAAGTTATTGTATTGTTTCATTTGTGACTTTCCTTTGAAAAATCAATAAAACTTGGTCTGCTCTATAGCATTATTTTTAATGAACATAGCAGTTCATTAATGCAATGAGCAAGTCCAAAAAAAACAAAACATATTGCCATCTTGATATAGAACTACAATATAGAAGTATATAACTAACACAAAGATCCAGGAGACACACAGTTGCTGTCTATAGTATATAATGGAGTTGTGCCTGGAGGAGCAGATGAACCATTCCCTATAGAACAACCTGGTAGTCCCTTTGTCCTATAGAGAAGAAGGCAGGCACACATCTATTACTGCTGGCCTTCTAGGAAGCAACCAACATACTGCTATTTCCCTGCTACCTACACTCAGAAAATCCCAGTCTATTTTGGTCTATGCTTTATCGGTGGTTTAGATAGAGAATCCTAACTTGGACAGTTATCGTCGTCTAATTTTAGAGGCAATTTGTAGCTACTACCTGGCATATCTTACCATATTAAAAACCATTGAGAAATCAGCAACCCTTCAAACGAGCGAAATGTTGGTAACCTGACAGAAACAGCCTCTACAATAAAGCTGAGGAGGAGGGTGATTTACTAATTAGAAGAGCCACATGGAGGGTGATTGTTGCCGAGAGAATGGTACAGGTGAATAAGCAATATGACGGGTTAAACCCAGAGTTGAATTAAATACGTCTCTAACTTTACCATGGTACATGAAAATCCATATAACATTATCTGGAATTCTAAGCAAGAACTATCTAAATGGTGCCCCTCCCTCAGGAACCTCATTTGTAGGTACCATGGGTATATTGAAAATTCATAACACAGGACTTAGATTTCTAACCTAAACCTCCAACTTACTCTGACTGCTTGAGCCCTGTAGGCAGCAGCCCTGTACAATAAGCCCACAGGCAAAATGACATGACAAAATCTGTCAGGTCCATGCAGAGCTGATTGCCTCATTCCTTGCCACTGTCTTCAAGACCTCTCTAAATGATGGTTGTGCTCTGTGGTTGATTGACTTCTATTTGTAAAGACCATCAGCCATGTAACAGAACTTACCCCACTTAAGTATTCCACATCTGCTCCGACTGGTACATCTGCAAAGACAAGAGGATGCGTCAAGGAATGGTTCCAAAGTACGTTTACACCAATTAAACTGTACAAGATATCTTCACTATTAAAAAGAAAATGAAACACATGTATTTCTATGCATTTTGACCTGGGGAATTAAAGAAAATAACATCAGCTTTTTGCTGACAGTTCAGTTTTTATACCCATAATATCCTAAAAGTGTTGTCTCACTTGCCAGTGCAAAATGTACAAACACCAGATTTTACATCAGATATCATCTATTTATTTTTGATTACCATTTCTAAACCCATTTTTAATGAATTACACATCCTTTGACTCATTAATCTGCAGTAAAAGTAGTATCAGAATAAGCTCAAAATGTTGGTCAGTCGGCACTTGTTTGGGACTGTTTTGTCTTGATCCCCAGGGCATGATCCAAGTTGGACTCTTGCTTACGGACTATCCAAACTGCTACAACTGCGCATATGAAACATGCTAGCACCGAACACATAACATTCCATAATACTGGTTCTAACACACAGAATAATGCAGGCCAAGGAGCTGCTTTTGGATGGAATATTTGCTGTAGTGTCAAAGCTGTTGCTATTACCCAGACAAATACCAGGTATGACATAGGTAAGTAGTTGTACGACAATGGACAACACTACATAGGTGAACATAGTTAAATATCATTGCCAACAGGGGATTTTTAGCATATAAGACACCATATTGATATCTCCAAACATAGAGCCAATGGGCATTTTTAATACCATTTTCTGATTCAGCAGTCTTGAATTAGGTATAATTGGTATATTTGATGTCCGTTGTACAGTGATATCATTTAATCAAGGCTTATATGGTATTTAGATGATAGAATTTCCAAGGAACTTGAGGAAATTGAGGCATAGTCCTCCAATTCAAAAATACGTCCATTCTCTGTTGTTAATAGCTTTCTTTCAATGCAAACATACAAGAATCATTGATTTAATATTGGTAGTATCGGGATAAAATCCACCAGCGGGAGGGAATGACTCCACTAGAAGTGAATTAACATGTGATAGGTAAGCTCTTTATGTCATGATTATTTCACAGAGTGGCATTGAAGCCAGCGGTAAGTAGCTATGGTAGTCCGAGTTAGCATGTTTTCCATGGGTGCCACCATTGCTGAAGCTTGTAACCAGCAAGTTCTACTGATAAGACCTATCAGATGGGTACCAGTCAGCTCCCGAGAGGGCTGCAGTGAATCTTTGGGATTATCTCATTGGCTGATTATTAATCCTTGTAAGTCTGTATATAGCAGGACCTTGCTCGCAGCTTGTCATTCTCACAGTGACCGCCATGGAGGTAGGAGCTAGGCTCCTTCCCCCTCCATGGCACAAAGCTTGCAGGAGGCCGGCCATACAAGGCGGCCTCAATGGAACCTACATGGTCTTAGGCCAGTAGGGGCTGGGCTTTGGGGTTATTGGAGGGGACTATGGGGACTAGCCCTATAAAACCCTACAACCAAGGGGACCGGCTTCAAAGCGCCTGGAGGCCATAAAACGCCTCCACACACCGTGTGTGCATCCAAGCGTGGCAAATGGCCACTGCTCTGAGCAAACAGAGCGAGTGAGCTTCTCCCTCTGATGCCGCCCTAAGGCCCTACCCCTCCCCCTCCTGATCAGATCAGATATGTAAAAACTTTTTTGATTGGAGGGTGAGGAATCCAAGTAAAACAATGGATGGGGTGGGAAGATGTATAAAAGGCCTAGCACAAGACGCTCAGCATCACTTCTCAAAAATGGAGCACCAAGCTACCACCCCGAGCTCAGACTCCACCATTACATGCGGACAGGGTACCCCCAGGGGGATCATACCCAAGCAACAGCGTCCAGTCAGAGCGTCCTGGAGGACATTATAGCTGTAAACATGGCATGTACGACCCAATCCAGCTTTACATCTGACAGCAGCACTAATGCTGCTGCCCAGGGTGACATCCCAACAAAAATCGCTATCCGGCCCCACACTACAGTAACCTACAGGAGGGAGGGCCAAGGAGGCCAGTACACTTGGTATCACCTGAGGGAGACATGGAATACTACCTGCACCCCAGATACAGAGTGGACGCTGAACACACCGCCACACACAGGAGGACATAACCTCCACAGAACCCGCCTCCACAGCATGCAACGTCAGGGCCGGCGCCTCATCACCTGGAGGCACTCAACCACCACCTTGTGGCACACAGAGCCGAACCTGACGCCCCAGCCAACAGACCACTCAGGACATGGACACAGGGGAACTGGAGGACGGAGAAGTGCTGGACTCACCACTAACGCGCCCCTGGGGAAGATGGACACAGCAACGCTGCATAAGAAATACCCCACACCAGACAACCTGGACAGCCTCTACAAGATTTGACTCAATATCTGAGGATAGGATAGAACCAGAAACTGAGCAACCTAACGACAACAGGTGGAGGATCACATACAATTCCTCAGGGAGTACGGCATGGAGATGCTTCTACTGCAGCCACTGCAGGGCTCCATAGACTTCCAGTGTGAGCCACTGGTGAGATGGCCACAGGAAGGACGACCTGACCCAAGATACTCCACCAAAAGACCAGCCGAGATGGAGGTGGGAGCAGCAGCAGAAAACACTGGAGTACAATGGAAGAGGCCCAGGCACCTTCACCTCACACAGCACCAACCCCACCACACCATAGCAGGGCACACCAGGTGCACACCCGACTCACTGGTGCCAGATGACCCTAGAGGCAGGGTAGCCTACCAAGTGATGCAACCTACATTTGGGGACCACTACCCAAGGATGCCACTCCAGGGATACACAAAGGAAATGGCAGTGAAAATATCTGACTCCCTATCCTTGATCGCCAAAACCTCATGGAGACTCAATAGTAGTGTATAGGGGTAAACTCAGCGCATAACTACAGCTACTGAAATCCGTTTGACCTACTTACGAACCGGAAGTGACCTAGTATTGAAGGCGGGAAATCTTGAGCTCTGATTGGTTGAGAGACTGGAAGTGACGTCATGACCTAGTTTCTTGAGCTCTGATTGGCTGAGAGTTTTAAAGGCGAAAAGTTTGAAATTTTGCAATTGAAGGTGTGAGAGATAGTTGCCATGATAGCAACAAAACATAAACAAATGTGTTCTCGTCATGGCGACCTTGACCTTGAAAACGTTAAACTCTGATCGGCTGAGAGTTTTAAAGGCGGGAAATTTGAAATTTTACAATTGAAGGCATGAGAGATGGTAGGCATGGCAACAATAAAACATAAACAAATGTGTTGTTGTCAAGGTGACTTTGGTGGAAAAGGTTCAGTTATGTATTTAATGGTTCTGCCAAAATTCTACGTACTTTTGATTGTCAACCTGTCATAGACACTGACTCATCACTAACTGGATTCGGCTCATGTTATAATGGTGATTGGTTAGTAGGTGCATGGAAGCTACCTGCCTATAATCAATTGTACAATCGTTTTCCTTTACATCATACTGTTGAACACCCCCTGTGAATATGATGAGTCGGCGGACATTAACCTACTGGAAGTCTGGCCAGTGGTTGCCGCAGGGCAACGATGGGGAAATGATTGGTTGGATACAAAAGTTATTGTCAGAACCGACAATACCCAAGTCCAACGTATGATAAATACGGGCAGATCACGGAGTGTTCGCTGTATGTAGTGGATGAGAGAATTATTTTGGTTATCAGTTGTACATAATTTTCATATTGTTGCGACTCGCGTTAAATCTAAAGATAATGTTGTTCCACTTTTTGTCACGCTGTACGGATAAAAGGTGTGCAAAAGGATTGCCTTCATTTCTGATAAATGACTTCTGCTGCAGGGGATGTCTTGACTCGCAATCTATGGAACTACCAGTCACAGTGGATGGCTGGAGCCACAGAGTGTACTAGGAAGAGTCAATGGAACTCTTATGGAATTTTGCATATTATATGGAGTGTTTGTTCCATTCCCTGCTAGTATAGAAGTCGTGTTGTTATATGTTACACACCTAGCTGAAAGATTGCGCTACAGCTCCATTAGACAGATAAATTCTTGTTTTTGAATAAAACCTGCTTGCTTTATGAATAGTTTGGCTAATATACTGCTGACTTGATATCTTGCAACTTTTGTCCCTCTATTCTTAGTGCAACAATCCCTAGTCATTGAAATAGCATCAAACTAGACCCAAAATTAAGTTAATACTAGACATTTCCCTATCTTACTCTACCCCTATCTGCCCTTACCATGGCCATTCCACCTTTACACTAATGCTAGGTCTAACCCTAGTCCTATTACTCACACCAAATCTAGGCCTCAGGGAGCCATTTCTTAATGCACTATGACCACACACAGCATTATGACTTGAAATCTCAATGCTATTCCTTTTAGTACGACTTGGAAGGGGTGGTCGTAGTAAGTTAAGAAATATCCTCCAGGAATCTATAACGGTAATCCATACCAAAACTTTGGGTCTTACCTTAGTCATCACATTAAAAGTATTGTAGTCCTAATGTTTGCCTAAACCTTACCCTAAATCTAAATGGTCAAGAGGTACCAGATGTTAAACACTAAATCTACCCATTACCCCAACCCTAACGTTAACCTAAAATTGACTCCAACCCTAACCCTAACTGTAACCCTAGCCCTAATCCTAACCTCTGTCCTAATCCTAACCCTGTCACTAACCCTAAACCTAACCCCAACCATAACCCAACCACTACCCTTAACCCTAGCCCTTACCACAACCTTAACCCTTACCCCAAACCTAACCATAACCCCGAACGTTACCTCTCCCCTAACCCTTACCCTAACACTTACCCTAACCCACAACCCAAACCGTAACCCTAAACCTAACCTAAGGTTAGGATTGAGGTTACGGGGAAGGTAAGGATTAGGGTTAAGGGTAAGGGTTAGGGAAGAGGTTAGGGGAGAGGTTATGGTTAGGGTTAGGGTTTGAGTTAGGGTTAGGGTTGATTTAGGGGACGGTTAGGGGTTAGGTTATGGTTAGAGCTAAGCTTAGGGTTTAGGTTAGGGTCAGGGTTACAGTAAGGATTAGGGTTGGAGCCAAATTCAGGTTAGGGTTAGGGTTTGGGTAAGGATATAGATGTAGGGTTAGGATTTCGAAAACAATTGGACTACCTTTAATGTGATGACTAAGGTAAGAACCAATGTTTTGGTTCAGATTACTTTTTTTTCTAGATTCTGGGTTAACTAGTGTGGGTGATAGGGCTAGGGTTAGACCTAACCTTACTGAAAAGGTGCAATGGCCATGGTAAGGGAATATAGGGGTAGAGTAACCCAGCAAATATGCTTGTGCTTGGGTGAGGGGGAGGGAGGCCCGAGCGAGGGTATTCTGAGCTATAGCGCGGGGGGTGTGAGTGAGCAAGGTCTCAGCAAGCTCCCTCACACCTCGCTCATTCACACTCAGGTACACTCAGCAAAAGGGGAGGGTTGGGGTGAGGAGGGGTGCATAGGCGTGGGTGTGAGTGACCTTCTGAGCAAGCTCACTCAGGTTACATCATGCTCATGTATATACATAGCCATAGCTTTCCTCTTCCCTGATTGGTCAATTTTGAAGTTTGAAAGTTCTGTCCACTGACAGTTTGGAGCAGCATTTGCTGGAGCAAGGTCATGAGGTAGGTTGTCTCTGTCTCTTAGGATTTATATTAGCTTGTTGATAATCAAACATGTGTCTACATTCTCATGTAACTCTAATATAGTGATCAATCATGGAAACACTTATATACAGACTGTCCTTATGCTATACATACTTCAACCTCTCAAAATTGTATTCATGTGATCTGATCAAATATCCTTTGTGTATTTTCAGGTGGACAGGAGAGGTTTAAAGAATCAAAAGAAAAATGTATACAGGACCTCCATGCCACGGCACCTGTAAACACTGTAGGACTTGGATATTTCTTAACATGTACTTTTAAATGAGACCGAGACCATGAACACAGGCCATACTTTGCCATGAAAACAGACCATAGTTTGCTGTGAAAAAAAAGACAAAAAGTAGCAGTACTATTGCTTCAAACTGTAGGAGGGAGCTTATCCAGCTCACGTTCTGACTACCTGGGCTACTCTCCTCATCATCAGTAACCACTGGCACTAAGATCAGTCTACAGAAGCACACAGGATGATGTCTCTCAATTGATGAATCTTTTCAAATAAAGATTTTCAAACAAAAGGGAGGGATGGGAGGGGGGAGGCATCATTATCTGAATATGAACAACCCCTTCCCTCTCCCAGCTTCCCTGTCACGTGACCTTGCACACACCTAAATACTGCACCAGTGGGGGTGAACTGGGGCGCCCACACCCCCATCTCACCCCCAGTGAACGATTCTAACCCCTGGCAATTATCTGAACGCAGGGTTTCTCCTACTCTTGCCAATTTGCTGGGAAGGTAGGGAAATGTTAATTATGGGTCTAGTTTGATGCTCGAAGAGGTGTCTTTTGGGTCTTGAGTTAGGATTAGTGCAATCACTGTTAGATTCTTATAGTATCTACACTACTTAGCCTTGGCTGACTCTACCACTATCCCAAAGCCAGTGATTAACCTTAGTTGTTAATTCAACTCTGGCCCTAACCTGAAATGCCAAAAACCCAAAAAGCTAGGATTAGGGTGAAGATCATTAAGACAATAGGGCTTTCTTAGATAAAAAAAAAATGCAGCTTTTAAGTAAGTCACTGAGGCTCTTTCAATTACTAGGGATTGTTGCACTGAGAATAGAAGGACAAAAGGCGCTCATCTAAATGTTCTCCATCATGAATATTTTACAATTTTAATGCTGACTAGGCCTCTCCCTGAAAAGGACACCTTCATGAAGCAATGTGAAGTCAGGTTCTATAAGGTGGAAAATTTAAATCTATGCCTAGTAGGAAAGCCCTTATCCACTATGTGATTATTTTTGAGGACAATGTGTGTCATAAGGCCCTTCCACAACAAGCTTAAAAATCATCTAGAACTGATATAATAATTTTCACAGGGAAGGATCAGTGAAAATTGTTTTCATCGGGCTTCCCCTTTGAAAAATCAAATAGGAATTAGAATAATTTTTTTTTACTGGGAAATGCCGGTGAAAATTATTTCATTGGGCTTTCCCTGTGAAAAATCAGGAAATTCACCATCAGTGATATTACAGAGCTGAGTTGATGCCAGCATATAACATATCTCCCTCCAGTGATTTGAAATGGAAAGACACACAGAAACAGCTAGTATCAAGCAAAAGAGAGGAGGATAGCTACAAAAAGAGAGATGAGGAAAGACAAACAATTTTCACCTGCTTTGTCTCTGTGAATATTTTCACAGGGCATTATCCCTGTGAAGAAATTCATTGAGATGATAGAAATGATAATTATCACTGAGAAACCTGAGTGAAAGAAAATACTTTTCACCAAGGTTTATCCCAAGAGAAAGGATGTGAATGAGGTGCACCATGAGCAATCGAATTTGATTTATAGGATCATAAATGCTCTTGTCGCCTATTTGGGTGATTATTTAATCCATAAATGTCGGTGCAAGACAGGCTGCCCCATATCGAAATGATGGCAAATAATGAGGAGCATTTACCACCTCTAACATCTCACTTAACACTGATTAAAGGCCTTCTCTTAGTGTGCATTGTAATGTCAGTAATCCTTACTCAGGAGGATTTCTGTAACTGCTGTTGACCCATGATTTCTCCAATGTCACATCAGATGAGTTTGACAGTAGGCTCCCCTTCAAGGTCACAGTGCCCTGTAAAGGAGGTCTTTTCAATGTGCTACCCCATTTTAAGACAGCCTAGCATTGCATTTTCTACAGTGTTTGTGTCGGACTTGGTTTTGGGTTGACATAAAAAACATTATGAGCTGATGAGAAGTTGGTAGAGAGACTACGGCCTGTTTGTATGCAGATGGAGGTGGTGAGGTGTAAGTCAAGTACTGGTCTGTCAACTATATCCCCTGCCACGTTGGTTTAATGTTGGTCTGGTTCAGTGGTCAATACCTCTACTTTAGTGACTTGAATCCTCCATGCCAAGCACACTACATACAACTCTGGGCGCCCAGAGGATAATATATAGGTACCGAACAACAAGTTTGGATCACATTTGAGTTACTTCATGTGAGGTGATTCCTAAAAACTGAGGGAATGTCATACAATTTCTGTCAAGACCAAAGACCTCCGAAAGGGTTAATTTAAGTGATGGCTTATATCTTTACATAATTTTCAGCATCAAAGCATCATATAAATCATTGGAAATGCATATTGTATCAACTTTTGTCTGCAAAACAATCATCAATCTTTAAGGATCACCCTCCGACCCCTTGACACAAACAATATACACTATTTAGTTTTAGCAGTTTGTTTGATATTAATGAAGACTAAATTTGATATTTTATTTTCTGATATTACACTGATGTTACATGTCATGTAAATTACCGTTACAGAATTGCAGTGTGCTTAGAGAGTGTCCATTATTCATGATCGGGATGGGTTGAGCGAATAAAGGGGGAGGCAGTGTTTTTTTCTAGTATTCCGAATGGAGGGACAATTTCTTTTAAATCTAGTCCGAGAAGGGGGGGGCAGCTTGTTTTCAATGTATTATCTCTGCCACAAAAAAGCTGCTGAAGTACCATGGTTCACAGATTGGGGCACACATTGTTCTTGTTCTTGCCATAGGGGCCTCACAAACTTCCATACTTTTAAGAGGGAACACAAAAATCTCAACAAAATCTCATTGGTGTGTGGGATAGTTTTGTTTTTAGAGTGCTCCTTGGCTAAACCTATGGAGCTGCTTTTTCAACTTGAGATAAACACCACTACCATGAATTATCAAGCATTTAAGGAAGAAAGTCAATGTCAATGAGAATATGGACCCAACCGACGCTGTGGAGCCAGTCCTTAATCCAGCAATTTATGAGTATAGAAAAAAATTGGTCGTATTAGCAAAAATTCACCCAATTCGACTAGCAGACAGCAGTGGAATAGCTGCTTAAAGCGCTGGTTCCACTGCCATTGCTAACCCGACTGATTTGTTCTATACATTTGCTTTAAAGCAGGTATTCCACAGCCATCGGTCGGCTGAGATTTTGCTAATCCGATTATCTTTGATTATGTAAAAGTATAGAAACAATCGGTAGGATTAGTAAAAATACGGCCGACCGACAGCAGTGGAATTCCCACTTTACTAAAACTAATCAGATTAGCAAAATCTCGGTCGACCGATGGCAGTGGAATTTCTGCTTTATTTATGATAAAGCATAGCTTTTCTATCTGGTAGACCAGCTATTTAAAATGTAGCTATCATTTTTCAAGGACAGGGGGTGTTAAAAGGAATTGACATGCAGGCACTGTGAGAGCATGGACGGATATTCTCGCAATAGGGTGGAATGCCACATGGGAATCACAAATGGTATAGCTTCTTACATATACTTGCATGGAATTGGACGTCCAATCACTGCCTGGCCAATTAAAGCTTTTGATGCATAAGTCTTTGTACATTAGATCTCCTGATCTATCTCTAATTAATCCCAGCCTGTCCAACACCACCTCATCTCATTAGGACAGCTGGTCGTGGGTATGGACCATAGTCTTAAGGATGCCGGTTAAGCTGCCACATTGACCACACCAACATTAGCATCTACAGGGTTTCCATGTAAATGACTACTGGCAATGGGGAATCTAGTGTTGGGATATTTGTGTGTTGCACAGAGCTGATGAGATAGCCCCTTACAAATAAATGCTTGGCACAGGTGATTTCTAATATAGTATACTAAATTTTGGAAACATTCTACAGGTATACAGAGGTAACGCTTCGACAACAAACCATTGGAAAATTACATTGCTTTGCATCATCCAGCAATGGCAGCCAAGGAAGAATCAGATTATGCTATTGCAAACCTTGCTGCACTACCACAAAATGCCAAGTAGGTTTGTTATGCTCCACTCCACAGATTTAGGGAAAGATGGTGGATTATCCATTTGGGACTGACCTGTGCCTCCATAAAATGAGTTTCATCCATCTCTCCTCCTTGCGTTTATCTAAAACGAAGAGGAGAGAAGATGGATCCACCGTTTGTGTTCCATAACTTCTCACATGCTTACCTAAAAAGTACAATGGGCCAGCCTGGCACCCTTAATCTGCTGAGAGAAAATTAAGACAGCAACCCAGTTTAAGATGTGAAGTGAATATTAGATATGCTACCCTTTGAAATTTGCACACAGCCACGCAGCAAAGGCAGTCCATGGGTCAAAAATTTTTTTTTTAATATAGTCCTTGTCTCATTGTTGCAGATAATTGGCTAGATTGGCAGCAATGCCGCTGTGTATACAAAAGAAACACGATTCATTAAACAGATGGCTTCCCATATTTACTTTGACGCCCCAGGTGTTGAGGCATAGATCTCTCAGTGGGGGCTGCAAAGCCCAGGCGCCAACCACCTTATCTTTTCATCCATGCATAATAGCATTTGCGGAGGCTGATTTGATTAGCGCTGATTACTCGTATAATCAGTATTCATTGCTGCCCAACACGCCTGCCTGCAGCCCTGGACCACATCAGCCCAGGGATAGGGGTAGACTGGGGCATACGGATGGACACCAGTCAGGAAACCAGAACCAGGCAGAGATGCTAAACCCTTGTAGAGTTATTTTCTAATACTTTCGTATGGGGTATCGGAGTTTTGTCCTTCTATTGAATACCAGTTAGTATGATCGAAGAAAGTGATTTCAAAGAACAAAACGCTACTGATACTACCTAGACCTTACCATCAAGTCACCAGAAGCTGGGTATAGGTGTAGTAAACCACTAGTCAGGTAATTATTGGTCCAGAATGGCTTAGGAATGGACTCATTAGAAAGCCTAACTGCATTAGACTGTATACTGAAAGGATGACCATCGTTTGTCTGCTTATAGGCTCCGCTAATCAGATATAAACAGAAAAACCTGTGAAACCAGCAGGGTAGTTCAGGAGAACATTTCTTAAGGTACTGCATTTTCACGCAGTCACTGCAATTTGACACCCTTAACGTTGCCAGCCATCATAGGTAATGCCTTACAACTGCCTGTGCGATGGGCACTTCTGTAGCATTGGTAAGTACTAGTACCAAGTACATAGAGCTTTGTAGGGCAGTCGTAGTCTTGCAGGCACTACATAACCAATTATATTGGGCTGTAATATCACGAAATTAACGTTTCCCCACTCTGATTTGAAAGTGAGCAGTCGTGGGGTGTTAAGAAATGACCTCCTGAACCATCATGGTATCATAGATAACCAAGATCGGCGAATTGTTGAGTTGTTTAGACAGATTTGAATCATTTTAGAAGTTAATCTATATATAAGTTGTATTCGCCAGCTGTAGAAGCAAAAGACAATATTCAATCACTTCAATGGGTTGAAGATTTCGTGCCTTTCATGGGGATGTAAATGTAATTTGTTTACGTCCTCGCACACACTGTAGAACTCAATATTTAAAGGGGAGAACGAAAGGGTCTTTCTTTTGAGATTTCATCCCTTCAAAGAATACTATTCTAATAGTCGGCGGCAATAAACAGAAATAGATTAAATCCCTCACACTATTAGCCCTGTCATTTAAGAACCCATGGCTCCACTGTTGGTAAGCTCATCAAACATTGATAGGACAATTAAGCTATTGTCCTAAGGAGCATTAGCTTAGAGGTTGTTATGATAAACTCACACAGCCCAAGGGAATGGTGTTAATTGACTGTCTTAATTGCCACCTAATATGGTGCACCCTTTCAGACCAGAAACATTCTCCTAAATCACATTGATATGTACACATGCACTTCCTGCATTAGCCACTCTTGTAACACTACTAATCATAATCAGTGTGGGTATATTTAAAAGAAAAAGAACAAATTACCTATGTGGCCTCTGTCAGTTTATTTTATACGTGTACAGAGGTATTGAGGGGTTTCAAAGAAGGTTGCATGATGTTCCATTGGACTTGACTCTTCACCAACTTCCCCTTACGCCTTCAAAGATTTGTCCATAACATGCATGTATAGGCCTAGCTTATATATACGGAATGATTTTATTTTGGGGAATAAAAGCTTCATAGCCGAGAGTGCGTAATCAGCTGAAGGAGTATTACCTGAGTAAGTAGCATAGCTATCTCACTCAGTCTAAAGCTTTCTCAGTAAGATGACAAATGATGGTTAACTATTTAATCCAATTGCCACGAATCTAGCCAAAAGGTTAACAGAAGGCTTGATATCAAGGCTAGGAATACTACACTTATAGTACAACAGCCCCGGAAATCCTTTTCTACCACCTCCATACATTGCCATTCCAAACTAAGTACTCTGCCCGTAATCCTGTTTTACTCCTGTGTAAATTACATTAGTATTAGACAATAATAGCTACAATGGGAATGGGCTTAAATACACCATTAAGGGTATGGAAAGTTGCTTGGGTAAAAAACTGATCCTTAGAATTTTATGGTTAGAAAGTTCAAAACCAATCACACAAAAACATTCACGAGACTTCAGAGGAATATTAGTCTTTATTCCAAACGCAAGTTTTGATGAGGCAGTCATAGATCAGCCGGCCACTGGTCATCAATCTGGTCACGGCGTATGCAAGAGTCAGTCCAAAAGAAATACAAAGACAATAAATTGTATATGACGGTTTTGCAGACCTCCTAGGAAATCCTTTATCATCATCGTCACCCTTTTAATGGTCATAATCTTATCTTTCGAACAATATAATATATACATTCCTACCTTCCCTTCTTTTCACTTTTCCCATCAATTCTCGTGGTCTCTTTTTCTCTTTTTTTGAACTTTATAACTGATGAAACTCGAGATGGATCCATCTCACGGAACACAAAACGTGAGGAGATTATTGTCTGCAGTATGTAATAGTTTTATCTGTAGGAGCAGCTGTGTCCTTCCCTATAGGACAACTTGATAGTCCCTTTGTCCTTTCCACACAGTTATATGGACTACTGGCACAGCTGGAAAAGTGGAGTTAACTCTCAGTAAAAAGCTGTTAGCCCCATATATACTACTTACAACTAAGAATGGCCCATCTCCTCTATTCTATCGGGACTTGTTAAACCTAATGTCAATATGACATTGTATGCCTTTGGGTCATCTTAATGTATACATTCCTCATAATCAACAGATGCATATTTTTGCTTATTCTTTCAGGAGGAACAGAATCATAAGAGTTTCTCTATTAAACAAAGTCGATATTCAATTCAATTATATTTCTATGGTATAGGATTAGGAGTGAGCAAAATAATTCATTGCGTATCAATAGATATGTAATCAGTAGGAATGAAAAACAACCCATATATGTGTGGATATCCTAGGTGGAATATAGATATGAACTACTGCTTACATTGCCATTATATTATTATCCAGTGACTGGAGACATTAGCAACACTGTGCAATGGCCAATATAAAACAGAGACCAAATGTACCAATTATATATACCTAATTTGAGGGTGCTAAACCTGAAAATGGGGTAAAAAAATGCCCCAATGCTCTCGGATTTGATGTTTCTTTAGCATGCC
Source organism: Acholoe squamosa (assembly GCA_949317995.1). Classification (NCBI taxonomy): domain Eukaryota; kingdom Metazoa; phylum Annelida; class Polychaeta; order Phyllodocida; family Polynoidae; genus Acholoe; species Acholoe squamosa. Next base: position 40,512,530 of record OX439048.1, on the reverse strand, counting down.
ACACAGAAAAAAAAAGTTCCAAATGTTAATCAAATATAAGTCGAATCGTCGAACTTTCTAGCAATACTTAGTCAAAACACTGTCTTTAAATGTCCCTTTTTTTCTTAGTCAAATATGAGTAACCATTAGACAAAGTGGCCCACTTGCCTTGGCTTGCCTGATTTTGACCAGGATTCTTTGGTTGTTTTGACTAAGTACACTACCTAATAGTTTTAATTCAATTCAAATGGTGGTTGTGTTAAGCTCTATGTAGGATTCACACCCCACAGGTCAGTCACCTCATTTAGGAAACATTTGAAATGCCTCACATCATATTCATTTAGAACCCCTGAGCCAAGTTACTCTGGGTTTGCCAAAGAAGCAAATTCAAATGTGGGTATTATATTTATCTAGATTACCACAGAATAGGTGTTTCTATCTGACTTCCTATTTCATTTGACCAGGCATCAAACTATTTGGTATATTTTTGCCAAGTGCAATGTTAGATTGAATTTTGAAAGCCTCAAATATATGTCGTTCCTGAAAATCATCATAATTTTAACATCCATGAAACTATTTATGGTACACACCCACCAGAGAAATCCTGTTTCAACCCTTGCCACCATTTGGTGTGTAAAGGCAACACCATGTGTCTATCCCTTAGTCAAATTTACTAATGGATCTTGGTCAAAGTGACTACGATGTCTTAGCAGGGTTCCCACTGGTCAGTTGAAAGTCAGTCAAATCTATTTTTCTTTAAAGGTCAGTTTAAAGTCAGTTAAAACAATATTTTTGGAATAAGTCAGTTAAAAATGAAATTTTGACTAATTTAGAGGATTAGTTGTCAAGATTTCACGCAAATTCACAAAATTTCTAAAATTCTCATGCTCGAGAGTGGATAAAGTTTTTCGTGAGCCCGTAAATTATCCACTATTTGGTCAGTTAAAAGTCGATAAATGTCAGGTAAAAGTCAGTTAAAACCATGATACATAAATAGTGGGAACCCTGACTTGGTGAAAGTGACCAAGATATGTCTGCTTGCCTGAAACTCCCAGCAGACAACCTGTTCAGGATTGTGCTTGGAGAGTGAAACTGATTTGGGTAGTCAATGTGACTGAGAAAACTTAGACCTCCTTGGTCATTTGTTAGTCATAAGTACTAACTAGGAATGATAAGTCACTTTGACTAAGTTTTCTTAGATACATTTTTTTTGTGTGCATATATGCTGAAAATATCATGTGGGCAATGTTCACCTGTATAGAATAGTCAATTGATGTACAATAACATTCTTTTTCATGCCTGACATTTGTCTGGGTAATGTGAATAGCATTGACACTGCTGCAAATCATATTTTACCCATAGGTGCCCCTAGGCCTGCATTATCCGATACATTGGAACCAATTTTATGGATTAATGTAACCAGTCTTAATAAGCTCTAGTTCAGTTCTAGTATTTGGGTATTCAGCAACCAACTTGGGCCATGCCACTAAGGGTGAGGATGTATAATTTTCCATACCAAAATAGCCTTAATACACATTGTATTATAACCACTAGTTTCTAGGTTATTTTGCTTCATTTTAGTACTAGGGGCACTTTTAATATCCATGAAAACTTACTTTTAACACTGGATTTGGATTGTTTAGAGTAACCAGCTTTGATTCGTCGTGAGTAAAATTGCAGCTAACCACAGTGAATATGATTAAAGTGATGGTAAAGTTGATAGCCTAACCAAAAATATAGGCTACTTGCAAAAAGAAGCCATGACTTACCCTAAAAGCAGTCATGACAGTATTCCTGGGAAACAACAGGGCTGAGGTCTATAGTATAGAGCTTGTGAAATTCTGTCTTATAGTAAGTGACAAACATGAGCAGAGATTCCAATATGACATCTCTGTGGATAGAGTAGTATTAAGAGAGTAATGAATGGGCTAACGGGCACCAAATTCAGTGTATTGCCGTAGGCCACGCATTACGATATCCTATGACACACCCCCACGTCACACTCCTAGGAGTGTTGATATCCAGGATATCAGCACACCTTACAAAAGTCATGATGCATGCATCATGGTGTGCAATATCGACAGGTATCAGAATGGGAACATTCAGAAAAAGGACCCAAACTCACAGAAGTCTTGTAATAATGAAATCTATAAACGCAGGTGCTTAATTATGGTACACATGTAAATGGGATACTGTGATGCTACTTAGAAACACATCTACCCGGGTAATTTCAATTAAACTTTTTATCCCTTAGGCAAGATGGCATTCCCACTTACTATTTAGGACACAAATGCCTCTGTTGTGTATGTTCTGTGATTGTAATTAATTTGTCACTACAATGCACACGAAAAAAGTCAAATGGATCAGCAATAATTATCAGATTAATCAACAACTTAATAACACACCCAATTCTGGATAGATGATGCCTAACACATATGAAAACCCAGCTGCAGCAAACTCAGAGTACAGACACCACAGAACCTTCCCATTCCTACCCTTATGGTGGTATCTACAAAGCAGAAGGTTCGTATTTCACGTCTTAATTTACTCCCATTGTATTACTAGTTCAGGAAGCTTTCTCAAAGGAGAGGGTGGTGTATAGGCTGAATCATCTCATGTAACGCACTATTCTGTCTGACTTTGTTCTCTTTACTTCTAAGTAACAGGATTAAGTAACCTGGCAGCTATGTTCACAGCAGCATTTTAATTAACTAGAGTACAGGGATGAATGGAGGTGATTTGATTAAAGAGGTCTTCAGGATGATAATCTAGGGAAGGCGACAGGTTAGCTTCATATCCATATGGTATATTCTGCATCAGAGTATGGTCCAAGGAAAGCTCTTTGCATAGTAATGGTTGTTATACACCATTTTGACAGCTAAGGTCTTATTCACATCGGGAATACTACATTAGACGTCGATTTATCAGGCGAATGTGTCACACAGAGATGATAGAAAATTTGTGATAATAACCCTTTTAATATGGGTTAGGGAACATCAAGGAGAGTCAGAGGCAGATGTAGAGAGACAGAGAGGAATAGAGACCACGATATGTCTCTGCCATGTAGGTCTAATCCAATCACCTAAATAATACTGGAACACAACTACCCAATGAGCACAGGTAATTGACTCAACACTGAAAATGGTTAATCAATGTCAATCAGCCGCATGTAAATTATAATTCAACATTGGCCTGAACTGGGAACTAGACGTACATCAACTTAAAGTGAATCCATGTTAGGCATTGACATGTACAAATAGGTAATGTGGGGAATCCCTCTCTTCCATCATTTAGAAACTGTGATATGATAGGAAACCAAATTTATATAGTTTAAGCTTCTTAGATTGGAGACTGGCCATCTTGCTGCACTTGGCACGCTGTCCCCCTGTTTGTCTATGCTTTAGCCACTATACATTGATGCTAATGTCACCTCGCCCGTGACGAGGATATATATGCACAATGTGGGTGATACACTCACACCTCAATGAAAAGATATCTTTAACAAAGGCTTTCACATCTGTAACATAGTGGGGTCTGGCAGGATGATACTCTGGCTCACGACTTTGAAATAACCCTTTGCATGCACTTTAGTTCCATCCCTTGCATATTAAGAGAGTAATGAATGGGCTAACGGGCACCGAATTCAGTGTATCGTAGGATATCGTAACGAGTGGCCGTCAGCCACGATTTACGATATCCTACGATATACTGAACTCGGTGCCCTTTAGCCCATTCCTTATTGTCTTTATTACACGATTAATCAATAAATAATCAAAAGAATATCAATAAATTCGAGTTGAAAAATCATTCCCCTCGACCAGGCGACACAACTCAGTGCCCGGCTTGGTTTGCTTTGAATGCGTCTCGCGGTTATGGCAGCGTACACGGCGAAAAAAAAAGATGCGCCCGGACCGGGGCTAGTCCCCCCTACCTCTAGCGGCTGAGCGCAATGCACTAACCACTAGACCACCGGGTCTCAAACCTCGGCGCCCGGCTTGGCTTGCTTTGGTTCGAATGCATCCCGCATCTCGCGGTTATGGTCGGCAGTCGTTGCCGTTATGCGAGCAGTAGCGACAAAGCTGGGGGGGTCACAACCCAGACTGCTGGGGATTTTCACACTCACTTTGAATGTATAATAGTTATATGTGAGTGACCTCCCCGGGCTTTGTATCATATCAAGACCTGGTTCTAGCCAACCACTTCTCGTAAGTCCCTGTGGCGCACTGCATAGGGAGTCGGATTTGGGATCTGAGACTGCAGGTTCGAGCCCTACCCTGGCCATGAAAATTTTGTGGGTTTTAACATGTAACATATGACATGTTAGGACATGTAAGGAGTGCTGATATCCATGGATATCAGCACTCCTAGGACCTGCAATATCGACAGGTATCAGACTGGGAATATCCAGAAAAAGCACCCAAAATCACAGAGGTCGTGTAATAACACTTCGTATCCTTGTTGAGAGATATTCAATATATCATCAATCAAGGTTTGTGTATCTGACTTATGTGACACCTTTGATTGTGGATCCCCGACTCCCTTGGTCGGAACATAAATGCTTATGGCCAGTAATCTAATGGAGAACATTGATAGTCTGAATGAACCTGCACTGTGTACTATGGGGAAAACGCACTAAGTACTAAAATGAGTATGGAGTCCAGCCATCTTCAAGCCATTGATCCAAGGATGTCCCTGTCTGCTTCTGCTAACGCAGCTACCATCGTGGTCGTAATGGCACTGAGCTAATGCCCAGGGCAGCCCTAGTGCCACCAGCCTAATACCACATTAAAGTCTGACCAGCGGCCATGCCACAGACTGATTGTCAATCTTACCAGTTAGGGTTCCCTCCACAGGGGACAGCTAAGGCGGTATTACATCTACAGAAGAACGGTGAAGAAGGCTGGCTAACGGTATTTATAAATTGACATACATATATCTTATAGCTACGTTTAGATACATGAGGATAACCCTTGCTGCACCTTAAGCCTCTGTTTGAAGTCAGGCTGTGCCTTTTGGTGAGGGGATGCAGCCTACAATAGATTAAAAAAAGGTTCGACTGGCCGAAAGCAAGTCCCAGGTATGCCCTGTATGATTCCCTCAATTTGGGTGGGCCTTCATCTTCAAGTAGTCCATATACAAGCAGGGTCACTCTCACCTCACCATTAAAGCACAATCAAGCAGTTCACTCACCATAACATTCCACACCAAAAGTCATCGTGATACGTGATACCCTTTAGACTCTAATCAACCGTAAGTTCTTCTATATTGAGGTAGCGGGATGTATTAACAACCAATGAGAAAATTCCCTTTTGTTCACTGTAGACCTTTAAGGGGGGGAGGGGCATAACTCAACAACCTGTAGGGCCAACCCATCATGCTGGTTGTTACCATTGCTTATCTGGCAGGGCACCAGATCAAGCTGGATAACCTGGAACCTCGGAATATAAATGACGGCTGATTGAAGACCCTCCTTCACCTCACAGATTTGTCATTGTGCCAGAGTGTCACCTGTCCTGGGGCTACATTGAGTTAACCCCTAGTACAATGAAACTATAGTCTGCAGGCTTTAGGATTGTGATGAGGAAGGGGTCACTGGAGGCTGAGGCCTTTCATTATTGATAGGTATAAAAGGCAGGGCAAATCCCATGTTAGCCACGCTGGGCGCTACTAATGTTGATGAGAGAAGCGTGTGAGACATGGTAGGTGCTCCTAGGCAGAGGCAATGTAAGGCGATGCTACCTCATGGTGACCATACAGTAAATACCCAAGGCTATTCTAGGCTCGTCTCATTGGACCTAATTCATAACGGTAGCAGTAGAGGTGAATATTATTGTATATAGTCATTCAGAGGTATAATTTGGCCGCCTCTAAAAAACTGTGGAATAATACTTGCAAACAATGTTATCTTTGATTAGCTTTCTTCGTGACAACTTTGAATAGAGATCCTTTCATGTTTATTTTGGTTAAAAACTAATTCCCCTTCACTAATTGTACTCCGGTTGCCCATTAGGGTAAGGGAGTCTCATTGCTGACCCCTGGTGTCACACTTAGACATCAACCCCCTGGGACTACTTTTCTGTCTTCATATCACTCCTCACCTACATACATTCTTCCTTATTTCCACTCGTAGAACCGTCTGGTGTGCACCATCTCACAAATTCCACTTTATACCGGCGTACCACTTCATACCGGCGCACGCTGGGCCCATGTACAGGCCCCAGCCATTCTCTGCACCAACTCAACTATCCCATAGGAGGGCTCACAACACATAAGTATACCGTCGTCAGACTTTTATGAACATTTTTAGTATGTAAACAATGTATGTTTGTCCCTGTCCCTCCCTTACACCGGTCCCCCCTCTGTCATTCAAGATGGCGCCTGCCAAGATGAGGAGCGCCATAGTCAAAAGGGGCAAACCAACCAAGCGAGTGGGATAGCATAACACACCCTTAGGCTTGAAGCAAAAAGAAAAAGCAGCAAAAGGGAAGGAACCTAACGTCCCACAACCACCTCCCCCCAAACCTAAAAAGGCTGCCAGCAAGAAGAAACTGCCAGCCCCCAATGAGTCTAACAATTCTATGCGCTTCACCCTCCTCGAGGGCGACATTGAAACCATAAAGTCAGATGTTGGTGCTATAAATAAGAAGCTAGACCTATTACTGGACAATAATCTATCACGGGGAAGGTATTTCTCAGTACACAGTACCCCCATGAAATCCAATAGGTCAGATATCATCAACGCATCCATGTCAGCACCACCAAACCCTGCTGTAGGCCCCATTAGACTGGACGACACCCACAGGTACGCCACCCCGGCCGAGCTCATGGCTGCCCCCAGTGTGAATAACTTCGTGGCACAAGAACTGTTCAAAAATGCATATCAGCCTCAGCCAACAGACGGTAAGGCTTTCTTTATAAATAACCCTTTTTAAAAGCAGTATATATGACTGCTATACTTAACTAAGGATATATAACCAAACAGTAATTAAGTTTTCACAATTGGCGCTCTTAACGCCCTTAATTTATTAAGAAAAACAAAAGAAAAAAAAAAATTGGGGTCCAACCAAAACAATATGGTGGCCTCCTTGTGTGTGTGGTGGCTACCTGGGAGGGGGTCAGGTCGAAAATCATAGAAGGTTTGCATATGACAAATTTGGAGGTATTCCAGCCCCTACTTTTCGAATTTTAGTTTCCCCCTCTATTGCTTTGGCTCAAAGTGTCAGGCTGGATGAGATCTTCATGTTACATATGGGTTTTGATGGTCCCATATGCATATTTTGGGCTCCAGGGGGGTAAAACGTGCCCAAAATGACCAAAATTGTCTGGGCGAAATTGTGTCTGGGAGAATGATATTTGAGTTGCAAGCCATGTTGAGGGCTTAATTTCCTACAGAAACAATCTTCATACCTCCATGAAAATCTCAGGTCCAGACTATTTTGACATGTAGATTAAGAAAATCACATTATCAGTTTTATCAGATGTGTCCTTGCTATTGTAAAAGAAGCATACCTATAAGAATTCTTTTTCTGGGCACTTGTCTGGGCGAATGGCATCAAGGCCCCATATGCACACTTTCTATGATTTGTGACCGTCAGGTGACTTAGATGAGACTATGCAGGCCTGCCCCCTATGTGAGTCCCAGTGTAGCAGACACAGGAGTAGCAGAACCGCTACAATATATACCATTATAATAACTAGTAGGCTAGATAATTATAACACCCATATATGACCGCTATACTTAACTAAGGATATATAACCAAACAGTAATTAAGTTGTCACAATTGGCGCTCTTAACGCCCAAGACCTCCAAGACAATTGTCCTAGTGTAAGGAAAAAACATAACTAAACACAAACACGAAGAAAGGAGGCTGCAACCTTGTCCTTTGACACCTTTTGAGTTAGGCTATCAACAAGATATAACAATACCGCGAGACTTTGCCAATCGCCTCTGGATTTTATGTCGATAAGATTCCAACCAATTGAGGACAGGTAAGATGCTCTGCCTCTGCGGAGGAAATGGGTGGATACTTTGCCCACAATACCAGACAATTCTGACAGGCGATGGAGTTCAGTGGCAAAAGCTGAATAAGTCATTGGTCGTAAGCGTCCTCGCTCCCAGTACTGAAACACTTCCTGACCTGCCCCCAACCCAGTGTGGTCGATGAGCCAGCGAACATAGGAGGTGACGCATAAAGGCGATCCTGGTATGATACTGAACGGGATTTCAAGGACCCGCTCACCATATTGAATCGTCTTTGTATGAGGCAAGGTCAGGAGTAGCCCCCAGTCATGGAAGGATAAATCCTGGAGACATATAGCTTGGGAGGAACTTGTTACGTGTGCTTTGCATAGAAGGCCGCGAAAGGCAGTAATGGCTGCCGTCCACTAACACAAATGAAAAGACACTGACATGTCCAGATGCTTGTAGAATTGGAGGAGATGTGTAAGCTCCAAAGGCATAGCTTGCACTGGAGAATAACCTAGCTTACGCTTGGCTCCTAACATTGTCCGTTTGACCATGAAATTGGTAGCATTGACTGGAGTATAACCGTGCAGGTGCTGGAGATATGACAGGGCACTTACATATTGTTCGATGCTTGAATACTTAAGCCTCCAGGCTAGGTACGCCACATATAAACAAACACTCTCCTGGGTACATGGAAGTGGCTGAATGTCAAATAAGGCACAAAATTCATGAAAGTCTTTCCACCTGGACCTGTACGAGCTCTCAGCCAGGGCTTGGTCTTGTAGACTCCGGGCCTCCTGACGTAACAGGGACAGACCTACAACACATGGGAAAGGGAGGTGAGACTGCTGCAACGTGGGGGTATGCTAAGCGAGAAATGTAATCAGCCTCAATATTATCGCCAGACCTGATATAGGAACATTTGATATTGACATTGTACGTGAAGGCGAGCCAAAACAATTCTCGCAGAAGGTCCATGCTGACATTATTACGGCTCCTACCACAGCTCAACATACGGCAAACCTGGGTATTATCACTCAAGATGAGGATGGTAGTGTCCCTATACACTGGACCCCACCTGATCAAGGCCATCAGTACAGGCCAAAGTTCCTGGATGTTGATGTCATGAGACAAATCATCAAATGTGGGGACCGGGAAGAAATGGTCAGCATAGTAGGGGAGTGCTGGTATGTACTTGTAGAACCAGACACCGTAGAGCCAATCTCCCATGTGGTAGGCCCCGAATCCGCGGGACGATGAGTCACACGAAATAACAGCAGAAGGAGTCTTAGGGCACAAAATTCTGGCCTTGCCGTTGAACTACCACCACCCGCACCAGAACCAAAACAATAACAACGGCTTCTGGTCGAGCGGCCAACGCCCACCCTCTCCACGATGAGTCACACGAAATAACAGCAGAAGGAGTCTTAGGGCACAAAATTCTGGCCTTGCCGTTGAAGACCCCCGCAAAGGCTATCCACCACCTTAAGTCTGCTCGGAACTGATCATTTAGTCTCACTCTATGGTGTGCTTCCTTGACGCTATTGGTCAAGTTGATCACTCTGCGACTGAAGGTACGGCCACCCCGAACCACAGTGGAACAATGGCCGAGGATGCCCGCCAGCTGCTAGAGTTCACGCTTAGTGGCAGTCTTCTTCGAAGCAAAATCATACAAGGTCTGATGTGTTCAAAGTTCAATGGTCCTAAAGGGTGCAAACATCGTAATCTACACTACTGTCAGCACTGTTATATAACAGTGGGCAAGCTCTGCACCCACAGCTACACCAAGTGTGACAGGAAATGAATGGGGGTCGTTCACAGTTTGACAACTACCACCACCCGCACCAGAACCAAAACAATAACAACGGCTTCTGGTCGAGGGGCCAACGCCCACCCTCTCCACGATGAGTCACACGAAATAACAGCAGAAGGAGTCTTAGGGCACAAAATTCTGGCCTTGCCGTTGAAGACCCCCGCAAAGGCTATCCACCACCTTAAGTCTGCTCAGAACTGATCATTTAGTCTCACTCTATGGTGTGCTTCCTTGACGCTATTGGTCAAGTTGATCACTCTGCGACTGAAGGTACGGCCACCCCGAACCACAGTGGAACAATGGCCGAGGATGCCCGCCAGCTGCTAGAGTTCGCGCTTAGTGGCAGTCTTCTTCGAAGCAAAATCATACAAGGTCTGATAAAGCATAAGCAATTTTTCACTTGGGAGGCTAATTTCCATCGCCTTGCTGTCAACCATGATACCGAGGCAGACTGCACGCTGAGAAGGGCAAGTGACTTTGGGCTACTTTACATGGAAGCCCATACTTCTCACCACTAAAATGAGGACACTTTGAGCATAGGCACATTGATCATAAGTGGGTCCCATAACTGTCAGGTCATCGATATAGTTAGAAACCTGGTAGAATCCTCGGCGATGCATACACCTGACAATCCAATCTCCCAACTGTGTGAACAGATATGGGGCACACCTGAGACCGAAGGAAAGGACTCTGTCTTCAAATACTTGGTCTCCCTCTCCTAAATCCCATCTAAAGCATTGGTAAGAAGCATTGTCTTTGTCAATGTTCACGCTCCTATAGGCTTGAGATAAGTCAATAGAACAAATATAGTCATAGGGATTAAGGATTTCTGTGAGGTAATCTACCCCTTTGTACGTGAAAGTATCACAGGTGTGGTCCATGTAGTTGTTTATGGATCTTACAGCCTCTTACAGTCAGTGATTGGTCTGAGGGTGCCATCCTTTTTCCTGATTGCACCCAGACTATGAATGCACCTAGGTGAGTCAATAGCTAAGGTGACCTTGCCTTCCTGCAATTCTCTGAGAATTGTGTCATTCATTTCTACATTGAATTCATCATTCAGAATACTGGAGTAGTTGCTACAATAATAGGAGTCTATGTGTGTATTGTCTACTATATTGAAACCACTGTAAACACCAGCTAATACAAAATCATCATGAGCACACATATGACCCTTGTATCTGTAGAATTCTGCAGCTAACCTACAAGGGCTAAGCTGAGATCGAACAGGTCCAATTTTGTGCTCGCACGCACAAATACTGAGGACACAGTCTCTGTGAACTACAATTGGTTCATTGACATTAGGTATGTATACAAGGCATACGGGTGTGTTACTACACACTGGAACGGTATCTGCTACATCAATGACAACAACATTGCTAACACAAGTATCAGGATCACATACACTGCTAGTAGGGTAGCCATCACCGGCGGGTGACGCACCGTCACCCACAGGTGACAGACCAACATTGATATCATCACTACATACAGGGTCAGAGAAGACATTTTGTGCATCAACACATTCATGGCTGTCGCCCGCCAGGAACAGTCCCGTATCCGTAATTGGGGTCCAACCAAAACAATATGGTGGCCTCCTTGTGTGTGTGGTGGCTACCTGGGAGGGGGTCAGGTGACTTAGATGAGACTATGCAGGCCTGCCCCCTATGTGAGTCCCAGTGTAGCAGACACCTGAGTAGCAGAACCGCTACAATATATACCATTATAATAACTAGTAAGCTAGATAATTATAACACCCTTATCGCAAAGCCCTACATGTACTATGCCACCTTGGCTGCAGCACCCTCAAACTGAAACTCGATGTACTCAATGACCTCACTTGAGTACATCAATGCCCTGTCTGCCCTTATAAGGTGCACCGCTGCATACCCTCCCAAGAACTACCCATTATATGATGGAACATTTAACAGACGTTACTAAAGACGCTAGGCAGAGAAATTGGGAGGGGGTACTCAACTGGTCCCAGTTTGTCTTTGACAGCATTGAGAGGGATGACTTTGGCTGGAAGGACTGGCATAAGATCCAGCAGGCTCGAAACATGTATTCATTTGCCCCGGCAACCGCTCATCGTCAACACTCAGCCCCGCCATCCAGGCAGGGCCATCATAATGCAAACCAGTCCGCCCCCTGAGCACAGGTCAGTCAGGTGGGGGAATTGTGTTCAAAGTTCAATGGTCCTAAAGGGTGCAAACATCGTAATCTACACTACTGTCAGCACTGTTATATAACAGTGGGCAAGCTCTGCACCCACAGCTGCACCAAGTGTGACAGGAAATGAATGGGGGTCGTTCACAATTTGACAACTACCACCAACCGCACCAGAACCAAAACAATAACAACGGCTTCTGGTCGAGCGGCCAACGCCCACCCTCTCCACACTAACACGGCTCCAAAAAATGTGTAGACGGGCCTGTCGGAGGCTATAGGCCGGCCGGCGGGTCCTCCACTCACTTAACTCACCTATACAGGTGCCCGATTTATGACATTAATCATAAACACTGTTCAAATCTACACAGATTCATTCCACAGCATGATCCGCCTCACAGTCATGGCGTGGCCATATTGTTCTAGGTGACGTCAGCGATTTCAGTGTACACAAGATGACGGCCACCACTCCAAAGCATGGGCGCCGCCATGTTTCTCTGCATGACGTCATATACAGCATGGGTCCACCTCCCAGAACCCCTGCGATAAAACATGGCCATGACACCCTTCCGGATTCACCCCTGCACCTCAATTCGCCTAGTAGAAATGGCCGTACTTCATTAAATTGGGCCTCATCAGCACGGGGGAATCCTCCCCCTACACCACACTCATTGATTCGCTCCAATATCGCCTCTGGGCCACGACACAGCCCTTCTCAACACATTGCCTCATTCGCCACGGACTCAGAACAACATGTGTGACATGTATTGGGAAAAAGGACCTTATTCCCCCTGAAATAAGGTCCCTTTTTGCAGATCCTGTCACATGTGAGTATTGACTTCAATCAAATATGACAAGCTTGCGAGAACAATGTGTTACCGGTCAATATCAATATTGATCCATTGACATTTCAATCACACAGACAAAACTTCTGGCCGCACATGGATCCTACTATTTTTATGCTCACTCCACCGCTGATATTTACCACAAGGTTCGAGATACCGGTATCCCAAATGCTTTGGGCGCCCGTATCCCTCTCCCAACCACACTCAATCTGCCAGAATGGGACAAACGCCTAACTAATAGCCCAGACCACCGGAAACTATTTGATTTCTTGTCATTTGGGTTCCCATTGGGATATATAGGCCCTTCTTACGGCAGCTTAGACACACCTAATCACAGTAGCGCCCTGGAATTTCCAGACCATGTTCAGGCATTTGTATCCAAAGAGATCTCACTAGGGGGACTTAGTGGACCATACAACACCCACCCCCCATTTATGGAGTGGTGTCACAATCTCTTCCATCATGTCTAGACGGAAAGGAGTTACTGGTGATAGACGTATTATTACAGACATGAGTTTTACCCTTGAAAAATCAGTTAACGCCGTCATAATGAAAAACTACAAACACACAGCCTCCCCACGGTTGAGGCAGTAACCACAGACATTCTTAGACAAGGCCAAGGCTGCTACCTTTCAAGTCTGGATATAAGTAGGGCATATAAAAATCTAAATAGTGACCCACTAGACTATCCATTGCTATGTTTCAAGTGGAAAGGAAAGTTCTATCTGGACAAGTCTGTACCCTTTGGCGCCCATGCCAGCACCAGCCACATGCAACATGCGGCTGAGGCCATAGTTGGCATGTTGGCCTCCGCCGGAATCTATGCAAAAATGTACCTTGATGATTTGATCATAGTTTCCCCCGACAGGTGTATGGCTGACCAGCACTTTGTGTATGCCAGATCTCTCATCAAGGACCTAGGATTTCCCAAGACGGTTGAAAATGCTCAGCCCCCACAGATGGCAGTCACCTGGCTTGATATCGTCATTGATCCAGAGTCTATGACCCTTTTCGTCCCGGATGCAAAATTACAACAGGTAAAGCAAAAAATCAATAAGCTAGCTCACAGACGATCAGTATTCAGTCTCAGAGCCTCCTAGGGGCCCTTCTCCATGTGGCCAAGTGCATTGCCCCTGCGAGACTCTTCATAGCTAGGATATTGGAGGCTCTCAGAGAGTCAAAAAGCCGATATGTCAAGTTTAATGGTGAAACAAAGACGCTTGGGATTGGGGGCACAAACGGAATATCAGCTTACGCCTCTCATGTATCTCACAAGGACGACGAGGCAAAAAGTATCTGCCACCTGGAGGCGGCTAATGTAGTGTTAGCGCTCCACACGTTTGTTGGTTCAAAAGACTATGCAGGTCACATACATGTCTACTGTAATTATGAGGCCGCGGTTAAAGTGTTCACAAGCAGCCCCTGTCATGATAAAGTTCTGTTGGACTGCGCCAGGGCGGCCTGGATGATTCAGGCCATGTATGATATTTCAATTTCATATGGATGACAGGGGGTGGATAACGCCCCCTTCTTCCACCCAAAAGTCTGCGCCGCCCTGGAAGCCCTAAAAAGAGACAAGATGTAAACAAGATGACAACAGTAAAACCCTGAATATAAGCATAGTTTGACTTTAACTGTAGAGGCCTAGAAGAGGATTCGAATCTTCTACACTGGCTGTGATACAAAGCTATGATAAATTTATGGTGTTCAAGTCTACAATCACTAGCAGTCTCAATAGTATAATGGTTAGCATGTCTGACTTTGAACCACAGAATGTGGGTTCAACACTGCATGGGGAAAGTGTTTTTAACTTACACATACAAGGTAAAAGGAGTCTTTGTAAAAGGCCCCCCTGAAGCACCCTTCATCATTTTGGCAATCAGAGAATGTTCATTATAATACATTATTTTTTAGAATTTGTTGCAAAAATGACAGTGGTCAACCGAGAATAAAACAAAATCACACTAGGGGTTTGAACCTTTGTGGTCTAGATTTCTAGTCCCAGGCCTTAACCACTACACTAGATTAACCAGTCAAACTTTCAAAGTGAAATTACCCTGTTTATCTATAATTGATTACTTAGTCATAGTGGTAGCATATCACCATTCAGCAGATGTTCTATCACCCACAGTATCACCTAAGGACTCATGGTATAATGGTTAGCACATGGGACTCTGGATCCCAGCACTGTCTGGTGCGTGGGTACGTGCGTGGGTACGAATCCCATATGCGACAGAATTTTCCCAAGAATTACATCTGCTGTTCAAAAATGACCTTATTCATAAACCTCCTGCTACGCTTGGCCTATTTCACAAAACCTCCTCCCAGACCTGACCCAATTCACAAAACCTCCTGCCAGAACTGACATAATTCATAAAACCTCCTTCTGGCCACCCAGCTGTAGAATGTGGAAATAAACCTACAGTAGGAACAATAGGGTGCAGAGCCAGGTGGAGTATAATCATCTATTACCATGATTAAACATCATTGTATGTTAGCTTTGGGAGCATGGCTCCATCTGCAGACAATACCCAGACATGAAACGATCATGCCCTCTGGGGTCAAACTAATCACAACAGGTGAGCAAAAGATCTGTTTCATTATTTCAGGGTCACGCAAACGAAAGTATCGTGTATCTTTGTTTTATTTTCCTGTGATTATTGCAATGTATATATTCCGTGGGTCAGAGGCAGGTTTGGAAGGATCCTGGAGATAATACATCAATCCTACTTAGTCATTGCCAAACATCATATTCATTTTAGTCACTGTAATAACTTATATTGCTATACAAGGAAAAAAATCATAGTAAATACAATTAACTTCATGCCGTTAGCAATAACAAACACTTACAAATCTCTCAGTAGTTATGAATGTGTACTTATCAACAGAGTATCTATGAATAGGTTTGTTTTCATTTACCTGACCGACCCCAGCAAAACAGTGGCGACCCTACAATTTTCTCTACATTTTTCATAACTTTTCATAAATTTTGTTTGTTTGTCATGGAGGACATGTAAACGTCACAACCACTGCTTAATTAAACCAAAATTTAATATTCCCATTTTTTCATGTGGCTTTCAAATGTGTCCATATATACTTTAATGCAAAATTAAAAAAAAAAAAAATCAAAATCAAAAAAGAAAAAAAAAACCGACCTACCGACCCTAGAGTTTTGAGTCATGTTGCTGGAAACATACAAATCTCTTTTTGGGCCTTATCAATATTTCTAACTATTTTTTCTCTAAACTTAAACTTACTCGTTTTTGCTATCAGCCTTCCCTGCAGTTCAAGATATCCCATAACCGTGCACATTCATATTTCAAGCTGCTGTATGACCTATAATTGTGCATTGTTTGAACATGAACAGGACCATCATGTAGTCTCGTCTGAACTATTACAAGGCCAATCCCTAGCTTTAACTCGGCTAATTTAACATTGCTTGTTAATGCTTCACATCATGACATCTGGATTTAAAAGACGTAAATGGTCTTTGCGTGAGAGGTAAAGATAACTTTAGAGGGTTTCTTTAGAGTGTTTCTATAAGAAGTTAAAGATGACTTTAACAACCATTCTAGATCTTGTCTCCATTGTGCTATTAGTATTCTACAATTTCGTGAAACTATTTGTCGATAAAATGCTAGCTGATAATATGCATTCTATATCAACACAGGTAGGTGTAATGTATAAAATGTTGTTCTCCAAACCCATTAGTGTGAGTACTTCTAGCATGAAAGAAAAGCAGCATTTTACAGAATGCATCAAGTCAGCGTTGAGAGACAGAGCAGTGCATTAGCCTAGGCGCATACATCAGTATAGCATGGTCTTATGGAATTAGACGTTGAGAGTGCTATAGAATGACCCGATAAAATTAGACCTTGAGAGTGGTTTGGGCTATCAAATTCCAGTCGTACGGGAGCATGTTCAGTGGCCCGTCTAAGTGCAATGTTACACTTGTATGTTCCAGTCCACAAACACATAAATGAAAAGCATTTGTCTTTTTTCCTTATTTTCTTTGATGAATTTCCTCTGAGTAAACAGACTATTGAATGCAAACGTCGATGCAACAATCTGTTCAAAGTGACCCTAATACCCTAGTGTATTTATATATCTGGCGCACATGTTACATTTCGGATGCCCTGAGTTGAGGCTAATGACTGGGGTTTTGATTTTTACTACTCTTTCATCTTTGATATATCGGCAAAATGAAACAGAAAAGAAAACAAGTGTGTTCTAAGTCATCTGGCCCCATAGAGCAACAGAAAAGGGCAAAGAGAAAATCCGACCAACCTGCCAGTAGATCTTTGTATATGGGCCACTTATTTTCTTGTCTGGATTGAAACTCATTAGACACAATCACAAAAAAAAGAAATGTAAGTTTACAACAGTTTGGCCAACATATCACTATCAGGCAATACAGTAATTCAGGTTATATTGAGATGCATTACTCTCCAATTAATCGGTGAGAGTACTATTTCTTATAATTAGGTGTTAAAATGTATTTTCAGGACACTCTCTGCAGTATGCCACCGAGTAATGAAAGTGAAGAGAAATATTGACAAGTATATGTAGAGTTGAGTAGTATGAAGCACGCCCTGACTCCATCCATCATTCACCTACTGACATAGCTTTGGACACAGCTTTAACCACTGATGTATCGTCTGCTGGTGTGCTGAGTCACCAATGTCACACAGCACGCACAGACCACTGTGGCTGACAGCACACTGTAGGTATGATCATTCACCACTGACACAATGCTAAATAAGGTGCGCGATAATTAATCATGTCATTATGATTCAATTCAATTCAATTCTTTTATTCACAGCCCCTTCTGGAACAAAGGAAAATAATCAGGTTTAGCCGATAGTTACAGTGGCATTCCCGATGTACATGTAGCAGAGTCCTCAAATTACTGCTTTGACAACACGCTGAGCCATTACCTCCATATTCAACAATGGATGGACATATGAGAAGATGCAAGAAGGACCTAAGATTGAATGATGCTCAGATAGGGGAATATGAAAAGGCATGGAGAATAGGGACAGAAGCTGGGAGAAGATCAATTAAAGATGGCAGCTTTAGGCAGAGAATCAATGTTAGCTAAAGGATGGAGGAGCTGTGGGAGGGCAAATGCAATCAGGTCGGATCCGTGCTTTCATCTAATCAGATCCACTTGGTATCCAAGGCAGGTATGTGCCTATAGGCATAAGAACTGCAGACATGCAATCTTGAAGGTGGGTTCATATCGGAATCGTTGCCAACGGAAATAAGGGGAAATAGGAATGTCTACCTCGACTCGCCACTAATATGTTCCATTTGGGACTCTCTGCTGGTTTGCAGTCGAATACAGCAGTCGTGTCACATGGTACTGCCAGAGGCTAGATGCATGGATGATCGGATAATTACCAGCTAGGAGCTGTCTTAGCTGACTGCAATTAGAATATTTTCCCCTTCATTGTTCCTACATTGTACGTGAGATTTAGCCTCAGTTCCTTGGCTATCTACAGCATTACTGCATGGTTAGGATTTCAAATAGCTCTTGGTAATGAGTGGGACATTTGCCAATGATACTATGAAGTAATGGGAACATATGAAATTACAGCGAATTATTCTTTTGCAGGTGCACTGTGTGATACCAAAGCAGTGACATTCATAGATTGATTTCTTTTGTAGAGGCATACTCTGTCCAGATAATGTGATCCTCCAGAGGCTTGCTGGATACTGCGAATCTGGTTAGATAGCGACCGGCATGTGGTGGAAAAAAAACGGTATTCACATGCCGGCTCTAGCACAGTGGTAGAGCATTCTCCCTGGGTGAGACAGGTACCTGGTTCAAACCAGGTGGATCCTGAACTCTTTACACTAGAAGCTCTACCCAAGCGGTCAGTCAGCCAGTTGAAAGGTATAGAAGATACTTCAACCTGCTAGAACTGGGTGCCTTGGAAACAGGGGATGCCTCAGGTGCGAGGGGTCCCTGGTTTGAACCATGTAGAGCTCAAACGCTTTTCGTCGGCCACTACACTTTATTGACATTAAAAACATGGCATTCTCTGAGTGACTGGTTAGGAAAGCTTAGTTACAGTGGTTAATGGATAATCCTGAATCTGCCAAATGTTACCTTTTTCATGCTGGGTAATTTATCATTGTTTATCATTTTCCTTAGCCAACAAGCCTGATGTATTCCCATGGTATAACGTAGTATAACACCTTGTCTGCTTGATAACTTAACTTGATCACTTATGTGCTACCTGCATCCAGTAGCTAGGGTCGATATGTCTGGTATACCTACCATCATTGTACGTCCTTACTATACTGAGGCATTATCAAACTCTTCTATCGCTGATCCCTCACCCCTCTCTCCCTCCCATCCAACACCTTTTCATATCTACCTTCCATATCCCAGTCAAAGCATTCTACAGCCTAATCAAAGGCTCAGCTGTGGTTCCTACAACCTTTCACCCTTTATGATCACTCACAGCTGCAGTTGGTGGCCCGGGGGTCTGTGATGAGGGGCGGATCAATTTAGGATCACCAGCGACTGGAGCCTGTGATTATTGATGGATAAAAAGGCGGAATAGCTGAAGGTTAACCACCCTATACAGCCTGATGATGATGAGGCCGGCACGTGGTGTTTGTGTATGGTGCACGTGGTTCATATTGGTATATACTGTCTTGTGTCTGTGAGTGGTTCAAGTGTTTGTGATGTTTCATACTGGTATTTGTCTGTGATAGTTCAGGTAATTTATACTAGTGTTACTGCCGAGTGTCTGTGATGGTTCAGGTAATTTATACTGGTGTTGCTGCCGAGTGTCTGTGATGGTTCAGGTAATTTATACTGGTGTTGCTGCCGAGTGTCTGTGATGGTTCAGGTAATTTATACTAGTGTTACTGCCGAGTGTCTGTGATAGTTCAGGTAATTTATACTAGTGTTACTGCCGAGTGTCTGTGATGGTTCAGGTAATTTATACTGGTGTTGCTGGCGAGTGTCTGTGATGGTTCAGGTAATTTATACTAGTGTTACTGCCGAGTGTCTGTGATGGTTCAGGTAATTTATACTGGTGTTGCTGCCGAGTGTCTGTGATGGTTCAGGTAATTTATACTGGTGTTGCTGCCGAGTGTCTGTGATGGTTCAGGTAATTTATACTGGTGTTGCTGCCGAGTGTCTGTGATGGTTCGGGTAATTTATACTAGTGTTACTGCTTAGTGTTTGTGATGGTTCAGTAGGTTATATGTTGGTGTTACTGCCTAATGTCTGTGATGGTTCAGGTGGTTTCATACTGGACACACGGGACAAATATTCATATATTGGCAATCAATAGTTTGCATATTCCATTTCAAAATCAAATTACGTTACAAGTAAATATTGGATGATGACGAGTACTGGATGATGACAAAGACCCCTGATGAAATTAATCTAGGCATTTAAGCAGGTTATTACGGAAGGCAAATATCAGAAAATTTTTAACTGCATAATGTTTGAGTGGTTTTGGCAGCTAGGAAAATATTAACTGGTAATTTCCTGATGGGTAACCGTATGGAAGGCCCATCATGCTACTGGATGAACTAGTAAGGTAAGAAAGGGCAAACTATAATTTATATTAAATCTATTCATACTTTACTGGTGTCCTCACAATTATATGTATTCCATGACTTTTATTAGGAGGAGCCTCTATGCCATTTTCATAAACTGAATTTTAAAGATATTTTAGGCAAGAGTAGTTCTACCAAAAGGGACAGTATTCTTAGGGTTCTTGTTTGTTCAAATTCTATTAGATTTAGGAGGATGTTACCATAGTTTGAACTGCCTTAGATTTCTGTTTCAGGATTAGTGCCAAATTACGTCACAGCTAGGACAGGTGACTACAAAGATAGGTAAAAGTCAAACGCTAGCCTATTCAAAAAGGATGTCGGAAAAGGGTTGCATAGAACATTAATCCATCAGTAATGAGCGTGAACTCTCAAAGAGTTTTAGATGATATTCCATGGTCGACTTGCACACATCATTATGTCTTATTCAGTGATTCTTGTCGTTAAGCTCGCTATGTGTGTTATGTGTAGGCTACGTCGAAGTTTGAGCTGTTGTGTTAATGTGCACTATTATAGTTCAGAGGCGTAGGAAGCAAATCTTCATTGGGGGGGGGCCCACCGTGGGCTCACCTCCACCAACTTGAATTGTCGGCTCAACCGCAATAGCGACTATATATACCTATTTAAAATTTGTATAGAAAAGTAATTTCATTTTCTCTATCCCATTACTATATCAATCTAATTTGAGATGCAAAGTTTTAGCTTCTTGTTCAATTTATTATGAATTCTTGGCAAATTTTTTTTTGGGGGGGGCCCAGACATACTCAGGCCCCACCTCCTTTATGATTGGGGGGCCCGGGCCCCCCTGCCCCCCCCCTTTTCCTACGCCCCTGTAGTTGCTGGTGATCAAATTGATTTTTAGCCACACATTCTAGAGTTCGTTTAGTATTATGTCTCCGTAGTATTGAATAAGTGTCTATATGTAATTCGATTGTTTGCCTAGAATGTGTCGTTTTGGGAGATACAGCTACTATCACTGCCTATATCAGAGATATCCGGAGATAACAAAGTGCGGTGTCATTCTTATTAGATATATACATGTATGTAACAACACTGTCAAATGTAGTTGTGTGTATGTCCTTACACCTCTGGTTCATGTATATTTATAGCACGGTAAGGGTACTAAAATACATCCTTGACGGAGAAAAAAAAAAGGTATTACTTGCACAATGGTGACAGGGAGGCAGTGACTTTAGGGACTATTACCATGCGGCTGTACCGAATGTTCGACTAATAGAATTGTAAGAGCGAACCTTTTGTGTTACAAATAGGTACAGTATGCTATTTGCATGCCTACTGAATATCAATGAACCTTATAAACAATGACTTAAACTGCAACCTAGCGTGCAATATCAATACTTGTAATGCTAAAATCATATGGGGATTAATGCTTTGCTTGACTCAGAGTTGAGTTGGTTTTTAAAATATTTCAAATCTGACCAGGAGGTTATTTCAAGACAGCCTGGTATCGCACCCTTTGCAATGTTAGGCCTGACTTCATCTAGTGCAATTTTAGTCCAACGTTTAGGTAGAAAATTGAGTATACAATATTAAGGTAACCATGTTTTTCAAGCCTTAATTTTTTACTGCCACCAACAGCATAACATACATACATGTAATTAATAAACATGGTGTCAAGTCTGATAATCTAACTGTGGGCATTACACCATGAGTACAAGGCATAGTCGGGGGCACATTTTAAAGATAACCAAACTATTAAACATAAAAAAGTATGCCGATATACACCCATGGCGTGTATTGCTCAGGCCAATCAATCACTCTCTATAGGCTAATGCTGAAATATCCTTTCATAATTACCTAACATATAATTTCTGGCATACAAGATCTAAGAAGGGAATGGCTAGCCTAGGCAATGCCTGATCCATTTCTTTAGGAACCGCCCTAATTAACCTATTCAGAGAGTTTGAATGAAACGGCCCAACAGCCATTCAACCACTCATTCTACAACTATCTGCCTACATCCAATCTCAGCATTCCAAAGGCAGTACCCCACCCCTACTCCCTCAGTAACTACTATCATTTGTTTGTCCGCGCATAGTACCCGTCTTTGTCAGCTCTTCATTGCCAAACGGACGAGGCGTAATTAGGCGTGTTTTACTCTGCATCCTGCAGGTCAGGTAGGGGGAAACCAATAAGCAGGCATTCCCCAAAGATGCCTGGTACAGTTTTAATTAACAGTGAAGACAGATTCCAAGGCTGTTCTGTATCTGGATAGAACTGGGTGACTGACTTTGCTAGGTTCGTTTTCTACTACACGATACTTTGTCCTTCATAATAGAATCTGTACCAAGTGTCGTGCAGTTAAGGAGAGTAATTCTTAACCGTTGTAATTAGCATTGTTAGGAAATTATGTTCAGGGTACATAACCATTTAATGGTAGGAACACACCTTCTCAACTAAATACGTGTTGGTGCCAGTGCCATATGATTTCTATCAGAAATATCACACTGTGAAAGATAACCTTTGAATCTACCAGAGATCCTCTTAAAAATGGAGAGTGGACCACCGTAATTAAAAACACTGAACCAGTGTAAGAGTTTATAAGAAGCCCCAGGTGCCATTACGGTGGTACCCAGATGTACAAGAAATCTCTATGAAAGTTATGGCGGATCTCTGGCAACTTTGGAAAAGCAATGCGCTGTTATTTCTACGACAATTTTTACAGTGCACTGTAGGTGTTTGCAATGCCAAAAGTTACACAGCAAATGAAAATGATGGTATCATTATCAGTAATTGATAAGTTGCAGGTAATGAGACAATTTATGTGACCGTGTTACAAGCTTCAAGGATGCTGTCCTTGCCATCCGGTCTCAAAGCAGTGAAATCCTTGCTGCTATAAACGGCCTTAAACCTGCTGCTACACAGCCTACAACTACACATGTACAGCCACAGGTCAGTCAGATCCCGGTAGTGGACATCACTTCAACAGAGTCAGTACCTGTAGTACAGACTCCGTCTAGGAATACTCATGCCACCACAGCTACTGCGGCCATCCAGGCTGCAGTGACAGTCACAGCCTACTACAGGACCAGTCATGAACGAGTTTGCTGCGGCCATACAGGCGGCTACTTTCGCGGGTGAGAAATCCTATCCTCTACCACTCAGCTACCAAGACAAAGTTCCTGCTTCTGTCACTGAGATGGTGGCAAATATCCTCACCTCTGCATCACATCAGCTGTCATCCATCAAGGGTAAGCCTACTCATGCCCACGACTTCTTTTTCCATGGCCCTACTCATATAAAAACAGGGCTAAATATCCTAGATCTTTAGAATATTTGTTTGGCCTGTCACGGCTTATGAAAGATCGGCGTATCCTGCCCCAGGATAAGCCCCGTATCGCTGAGCATATCATGGACATAATAACAGCGGGCAAAGATTATCAGTGATTGGTCAGAAGAAGTCCTGTCTTCCATTGCTGATGAACTATTTACTTAGTAGGACAGTGCATCTATCAGTTCATTGAGGTCAGAGGTCGCCAAGGTCAGAGCGGATTAACTCTACCCCACTGCTGACATAGCTGAAGCCTCACTCAAGAAGAATGAGACTAAGTCTAAAATAGAGTCTAAAAATCAGACTGCTTCTCAGAATCAGACTCAACCTGATAAACAGCCTATACAGACCGCTGCTGCTTCACAACTAGCCTACAAAGTCTCTCGCAGCTCAGCTGGTCGCACTGATGTACCCTGTCAGGCTTACAATACTAAGGCTGGGTGCACTAAGCCTGATGGCCATACAGAAGGTGGTATACAGTACGGCCACCACTGCACCTGGTGCAGGGACAATATTCAGAAGCTTCATTTCCATGGCTTCACAGCATACTCCATTTACACCCCGGTGCAATTTAGCACCTCTACTCACCCGACCAAAGATGGAGACCTCCTCTAGGAGGGTAGTACTGGATCTATATTTCCCCAATGGTAAGGGTATGAACAGTGGTGTCACTAAAAACTGTATTGACAGACAGCATCCACCTTACACCTTGCCTTCCATCGCCAACCTTGTTACTAAAGTCTGTTCCCTTGGACATGACCCTTATGTACAAGGTGGACATGGCTCATGCTTATAGACAGTTGAAAATCGAGGTCAATGATTTACCACTACTCACCATGAAACACAGAGGCCTCTACTATATAGACACTTGCCCCTCCTTTGGGGCCAGACTTTCCAGCTTAGCCTGTCAACGCACTACCTCGGCTATTATCTACCTCATTAATAAACAAGGGAATTGGTCCTTGAACTACCTCGACGACTTCTGTGGGGCAGCTCAGACTCTGGATGAGGCTAATCAGGCTTATTCAGACTTCCTTAGTCTGACAGCGAAACTAGGCCCCTAAAAAGTGTGAACCTCCGACCCAGATCATGGACTGGCTGGGATTAGGACTCAATACGCTAGAAATGACTATGACTATACCTGACTCTAAACTGCAGGAGGTTATTGATGAGTGCAAATGCTGGGAGAGGGCCAAATTTGCCTCTAAGAAGCAACTTCAGTCTTTGGTGGGCAGATTATCTCACATTTCAAAATGCATTCCTAACTCAAGGAAGTTCATGTGTAGGGTACTGGAGACATTAAGGAACGTTCCAGATACCAGCATGGCCTTCCTCAACAACCCATGCAAATCTGACATATAATGGTTTGTTAAGTATGCCACTCTAGCTAATGGCATACACCTCCTACTACCACCCACTGAAACCTACTCGTTGGAATGTGACTCTACACTGGTGGACAGGGGTGGCAACTCAGACCAACACTACTACACACTACAATATGATGAAGCACACATGGAAGCCTACAAGCCCATACATAGACTCGAAGCTGTAAATCTGCTTATAGCTTATCGTACACTGGTACCCAAAGATAAGCATGGCTTTAGGATCATAATATATACGGACAACCTAGGATCCCAACAGGTCCTGCTGTGGCTTGAGGCTACTACAAATGAACACACACTAGATATTAGACAAAAGAAAGGTGAACTCATACCTCTGGCAGATGCACTGTCCCGTCAACATGACCCAGCTAAAATAACCTATGCTCTAGCTAAAATTGCGACAAGGAATCTCACTAAACTCAAACCTGCCCTACCTAACCCTATGTTTGATATAATTTGATTCTATACATTTCAAGCCTTACTCTGGGTGACCAGGCTATAGCCTCATTCCAGGCCTCGGTTTCAGAGGCCACGGCAGTAAACAGACTTAGACAAGCTACCTATTACTTAACCTTTCCCGTGTCCTACAACACGGACATATTACATCCATCACTACATGCTGCTGCCCTATATCAACAATATCTGGCCAACTCACTGTCAGCACCTTCATCCTGTAGGAACGACACTTCTTCATTATTATCATATGAATCAGTTGGGGTAGCTAAGGGAGCAGTTAGACTCTCACCACATGAGATGGTACCAGCTCCACCATTACTACCCCAGCACTTAGGCGCAGTCTGAACACTATTGGATACTCTACCAAACACATTACACTACAAAGCAGTCCTTACAATGGGCTTCTTTGCCTTCCTTAGAGTTTCTAATTTCCTTACCCTCACTGCCTCACTGTGGTCTGGCCCACACACCTTACTCAGGACAGACGTAATACTGACTGAAACCGGTATTAATATAATGATAAGCTGATCAAAAACTATTGGACCAAGAGATGCCCCAGTAGTCATATCCCTACCTTCCATCCCGTTATCTCCAGCCTGCCCTACTAAAGCCTGGGTAGAAGATGCAAACTATGTACTATCATCTTAGTTTGCTCTGGCTTTCACTCATCCCTCAGGACTACCTCTTACCCCTCTCCAACTCACAAACATTACCAGAGCCGCACTCTTAGACATCGAGTGACGTATGCCATGGATTTCTCGGGCCACTCTCTCAGAAGAAGTGGTCTTCAATTGGCTCTAGTTAGTGGATGTGACAAACCGGCTGCCTCACACCATGGCACCTGGTCATCCACTTCCGGTATGAGACCTTACGTATCGAGCCAACATACCCTATCAGTCTCACAGTGCCTCAGAGACTTATTTGCACCTTGATATGTTGACTTACCGTATACATTATACTCAAACCTTATACTATGGACTCATACGGTACAAGTTAGTGCCTTACCTCATTTATGTATTCAACTCTTAGATGCAAACCGGTATCTCATTAGTTTAGTTACATGTCTATCTTACACCGTATTTACTAGTGTTAGTGTAATAAAACTCCACTTTATGAATTTCCTGTTCAGTGTTCTCATTATCAATAATTGATGAATTGTGGGTAATGAGACTGACAGGCAAATTCATACACCACCTAGTGGTGGTTCCAGCTCTCACCAGACTCTCAAGGACTCAGCCCGGTGGCTCCACCTTCTGCTAATCACTGAGCAACTCTCGACCCCCAGTTGCAATGGGTGATACACTTTACCTTTTCTCACCCGCCGTTCATAACAATACGCCTTACAAACTTTCCCACCACTCCCACCCTCTTTTCAATGGTATGGTTTTAATAAAACTCAGTACTTCGTAGTACCTTGATATGTTGACTTACCATATATATCATACTCAAACTTTATACTATGGACAACATTTATCCATTGTTGGTAACATATGGTACAAGTTAGTGCCTTACCTCATTTACATATTCAACTCTTAGATACAAATCGGTATCTCATTAGCTTACCCAGGTAGCAAAGGTGGTGTGGCCATACTGTGGCCCACACTTTATTTAGTGTGGCTTCAGATGTGGGCCGCAATGGGCTAACCAATATGGGCACAGACCAGTCTGTGCCCATAGTGGGTTTGGGTTCAACATGGAATTTTGGTGTGGCTAAAAGTGGGCTGTCCACTTTGATCACATGGCGCCATCTGGTCAAAATTTATCATTTTGGGGTCAACATGAGTTTTTGGTGTGGCTGAAAGTGGCCTGATCAGGTGGCGCCATCTTAGGATAGATATTACAGAAAATCTATTTTTTCCCTCATTTTCTAAAATTTTGAACCCTGAAAATGCTCTGCTAGCCTTCAGGTGCTAGCCCCTCCCCTTGGCCTCTATAG
The DNA here is from genome assembly GCA_949317995.1 of Acholoe squamosa. Classification (NCBI taxonomy): domain Eukaryota; kingdom Metazoa; phylum Annelida; class Polychaeta; order Phyllodocida; family Polynoidae; genus Acholoe; species Acholoe squamosa. Next base: position 40,485,114 of record OX439048.1, on the reverse strand, counting down.
TGGGGAAAAGACTAAACATACCGTATTACTCTTCCCATCATCATCAATTCAAACTTAGTTGGCCAAGGTATGTCAACCAGACCTAGTCTAGTAATATGCTAGCCTTCAAGTTCATAGTGCCTCCCAATGGGTAGCATACCTCAATATAAAGTGCCACAGGAATGGTGTAGTCACAGTAAAAACTGCTGACATCACCTAACTTTGCACATTTCAAATGTATTTTGCAAGTAGATCCAAAGTCTGAGAAAATCTGTGTACAGCTATGATTTATAATATGATTCATTAGCCTATTTCTGTTATATCATACTAAAGAAAATCAATACTGACTTGGGGGGAAAGCTGTACATCAAATATAATGGGGTTATCTAGTGCCAAAATTCAGAACTCCCAGCTCAGTATGCCTTGTGTAAACCCATCCTCAGCCCTGTCTTCGGAATTATCTTTGGAACTGATCTATGCCTGATTCGGGGTGCCCACTTTGAAACCAATCTGTGCCCAAAGTGTTTGCCCATTTTAAAGCTGCTCTGTGCTTAAATCAGTTAGCCTGATGTGGCCCACACAACTTGCTGAGGACAAAAACTGTCGGGAGCCCAACAGTCTTAGTTCAGTTTGCTCTATTAGGGCAACCCAATGTGGCCCTGACTGGAAACACACCATTTGCCCAACCTAAGACCATGAATAGTATTCTGCCTGCTTTGAACCAGCTTATCTGAGCTAAAACTAAATTGGCCCTAAGCGGGCTTGCTACATCGGTAGTTACATGTTTATCTTATACCGTATTTACTTGTGTTAGCGTCATAAAACTCCACTTTATGAACAGGAACTGCAGAATGTCTTTATAGACCAGAAATAACCTCAAACCTCGCTTTTGAAGCCCAATCAGCTTTCATACCCTTTGAATGTATATATTACATGTTTAGGGTTGATTCTAATAATGTTACAATGAAAAAAAGAAGTTTCAAATCACAAAGGTGTCACTGTTTTGGTTGTGTTAATGATGTAAATGTTGGAGTATGATAGTAGGGTGGTTGTTACACCATTCTTTAAAATAAAGAAACTTAAAATGTGTTTGCGTTTCCTCATTTACGAAAGGATCCATGAACCCATTCGTGAGTGATTCAACCTTTTATTTTCTTAAATCATGATGACTCATTCAGAAACAGATCGATTACTGTGTGATTAATGAAAAATAAAACACAAACTAAAAAAGACCTGGCCTGCTGTTACTGGTGTGCATTATGAATAACAATGCAGTTTTCCTTTCATTAAAGAACATTTAATTCAAAACAAAAAATGATCAAATGAAGATTGCTGGAAACGATATTGCGGAATTCATTAGTGAACCCCTATGAGGCTATGTATGATATGACCATAGACCGCATTAGCTGACTTTGCTTTAGAACAAGGAGAGTGTATCTGCTATCAAAATCCTTCCTTCAATATTTGCATTTTGATATGCATTGAATGGATATGTAGTACATTGTCATATAGGCCAGGGGCTGATAGGGCCCACCATGCACCCCCCACATCCTAATGCAACAAGAATTTTTCCAATCCTTAGGGTCCCCTGAACAAGATTCAAGATGTTAACATTGATTATCTGGGGATGCACTACCGGTTTTTGCTCATTATCCATGTGTGAGGTCAGACCACTTTTGGGTCAATTTTTGCACCATGTTATTCAAGGGGTATACTCAGTTCCTAAGCTCTAATACTACCTTACCTTGTTTGGATCCTGCAGCTATTGGTTGTGTTGGAAAGAGAACACAATAAGCATTTCATTAAGCCCTAATATGTGTTTTAAGTTCAGATTTGAGTGTACCAGACGGTTGGGAAGACAGAAGGTTTAAATCACAAAATTCCTTTTTCAACTCCAGATACATGTATAAAACTTACCCATATCTCCCATCTATCCACAATATCTAATATGATTCCTGTAGGCCAAACATGTTTGAGTAATATGACACATTTTGCAGCATTCCTTGATGATTATGACCCATGTTATTGCCTTGGACGTGAAGACACTACCTTGAGCCAATTCAATACTGTTCCATTTCAATGAACTCCCTCTTTATGTAAATGTATGTTTTTCCTTGCTTAATCTTGATCAATTGAATCATGTTCAGGGGATCCTAAGGATCGAAAAAATACCTGTCTTGTGGAAGGGGGGGTGCATGGTGGGCCTTAATTTTGCCTGCTAGTTGTCAAGTATAAGGCTTGGTCTCACCTCTGTGGTGCAATTCTGACTGTGATGGTTTCTGACCCGGAGGTTTCTGACTGGTTTCTGACCGTACAGAATTTGCAGGAAATAGCTGAATTCCATGAGAAACTGACAGAATCCTGCACATGCTTATGTAAAAGTAGATTTTCAATACAACCTCTATGAGGTTGCACTTTGCTATTATCTGTCCGGAAATTATATGCAAATAAATTATTAAGTAGATCTACTGACAAAAACGAGAGGGTGCACACCCCCGCGCCCTCATCTGAATTCTCAATTGGAACAGAATCCCGTCCCCAACACGGTCAAACCCAATTTAATAGCGACACAACGGCGTTTGCATAAACACCATCGCGTAAAAGGGAAATATTTAAAGGTTCAAGCCCCCTTTCTTTGACTTTGTCAATTGAGTGCCATAATGGCCAGCTGTGGTTTGAAATTTTATCCACAGAGCCCAACCTTTCTTTCATCTGCCTCCAAGTCGGCTTAGCAGTAGTTGACAATAATAAGTAGTAGTATGAGTAGTATCCTGATGCTCCCAAATGTAGCTTAGGTCATGTCAGCTGTTTGCAACATTTGCTAATCCCTGTCCGGCAGTGGATGGGACCAGGACAGGCTGTCAGCTACAGACCTAGGACACAAAGTGATGCATTTCAAGTAGAGTATGACCTCTGACCTTGTGCTGCCCTTACAGACAGACTTTGTTTAAGGAAGTCTGTGAAGCAGAGACCAGACATACAATTACATTCTGCAGGGGAGTCGTACACCTAAAGACAACACTTTGATGCAGAGTGCAAAGATAACTGACAGAAGTCACAAGTGTAGAGATAGTAGGTATGCCCTTAAGGTCGAATTCCACATAGCGATTTAGGGCACAAATATGTGATTTCCTCCTGTTGCGAATTTGGGAGATATCTGTTTCATGACAGATATTAATTCAGGACTGAGTCTAGAACAGAAGGACACTGCTGCATTTTCTCATAAACTATTTGAGATAATATGCATTTTATTATGTTTATATCTTTATGTATTACATATTGTGTCCTCAAATCGCAAACGTGTGTTTCGACCTTCAGGATATAGTATGACTCATAAAAAATAGCGTGTAGCTTCAGCACTGGAGTCTATCCTTTACATCAGCCCTGTCATCTTAATGGCTTGCCAAGCTAAAAGGAACTGCAGAGGCTGTATATGATGTGAAATGTAGGTAATGATGTCATGGCTTTCATCCTTCATAGTAGTCTTCCCACAGATCTATGACGATATACGTATGGCAGCTTACAGCTCGATCTATGTTTAACAGATGAGAGCAGTGTATTATTGTATAAAATGAAGGGAGGGCCCTTTTTGCCAATGTCTTGTCTTATAACCATATACCGTAGCGATTATGTTCATGTGAAGCCTGTGAAGAGCCTGTTCAATCTAGCAACTGAGATTTTCCCATTGATAGATAGTGAGCCCAGTGTATGGGGAAACATGAGATAGGGTTTGATATTCACTTCAGAGTGATCAATAAGCTATAACTACTTAAATTGCAAATAGCAAAGCATTAGAAATCCGCATTATGTGCAAATCACATAAAAACTAAATGTCCTAGACTTGAAATTCTATGAGTATGATATCCTTTTCCACTGCATGCACTATATTTTATAATTCATTAATAATGGAATATAGCATATATATCGGCCTCGTGCAATATTCTTCAATATACCACCCTTGTGCTGCCATATTTATGCCATATTGCATTTATACCACCTTTTCCTCCATTTTGTATTAATTTCTTACCTGATATCCACAGAATATAGCCACGAGAAGGCATTTTGTAAAAGCAAGCGATACGGCCTGGGTCAGCGCTCTGCGCGAAGCCATTGTTTTTGTTCCTTGCCGGGAGAGGTACCGCTGTGTATACAGTCACTTTTCGTATCGAATCCAACCATGACAAGTTTTCAACATACATATCCTTAGACACTCTAGATAAGTACTCCATGATTGATATGTCGGATATCTTTAAAATAAATAAGAATCCATTGATTTTCCAAACCGGTCCGAAATTTTCGGCGTCTTCCTCGTACAACGAGCAGTTGACCTATATTTACATCCGGGCCACTGACACTTTCGCCGGACAAGGAGGCGGGTGGGAATGGCCGGACTGCGACTCGTGTATGTTGGGAAAATCAATGGATTCTTATTTATATCGAAGAAAATGGAGAAAATTAGCATGCATTCCTCGTCTGTGGATCGAATACTTCTTGGAACTTTGATATTATAACATGTCATGGTGGGATTCCATACGAAAAGTGAGTGCAAACATAGGACAAGGACCCCAGGTTAGAAGTTATTTACTATCGTATTGGGTTTCAACACCGTTCAGTGTGGCGCTATGGCTAAGGTCTTCGCCTACCTCCACTGCGGCCGGGGTTCAATTCTCCTACGAGTTTGGACGATTTTTCACTTTGAAACAATGGCGAGACTGAATTTGTATGTCTGCCACACATTTCCCAAAATATTCTAAGTCCAACTTGACCTCGAAAAAGTATATCCAAAAATCCCAAAAATGCACATGTGCGTATATGCTCTCATAATGCACTGGTAGGAGAGGGCATAACAGTAAGGGAGGTGCCAGAATAGTGGTATAACATTGGATATAAAACAGGGATGGACATGAGGATCTAATCACACACAATTTTGAAGTGAACGAGAGGTAGATGGAGCTGGGAAGGTGCTGCGGATAGACTGCAAGTTGATAATCCCTCCCCTGTTTGGGACCTCTGTTTTAGTGAACATGGATGGCACCATCATGAATGCTGCATTTATAGCATGCTGTACAAAAACAAGAAAAGGTAACCCGTGCACCAATTACGGTTAAGTAATAATGCCCTTGGCGAAAACGTCTGATAAGTAATGATGTATATTCTAAAAATTAATTACGAAAAAGAGAGAAAAAAAGGAAAAAAAGGTAACAACACACCTCATCGTGCCCAAGAGGTCCTAACTGTTCAATTTATACTGAGTACGAGGCAAACAGTGAATTCGAACAGGCAAATAGCCTGGCTCACAGATTATCTATGTGACTGGGATCCACACCCTGCCGATGGGGTGTGGCAGGTTTCACAGTGGCCTGCTGAGCTAGAATGGAAAGTAAGCTGATATAATTCTATTGTAGTTTCTCTATCCATGCACATTTTAACTCGAGGTAATGCTCGTGGAGGGAGGCTGCTCACTGGCCTGCTCATCTGGCCGCGGAGAAATACCAGCAAATACAGAGTACAGCTGCAGGGAACCCTTCTGTGGTTAGTGGGTGCCGTCAAAGGGGCACCTGTCTTTCAGAAACAGAAACAAATGTCCCCGAGAATCAGTACAACCTGTGGGTTTCTTGATAAGCTAGGATTGGGGTGTATCTCACGAGGCGTAGCAGTGTAAGGTTAGAGGCACCCTAATCTAGAGCCATAGCCAGTAAGATTACAGATTGAACAGACTTAGTTGTGTGTCTGCATTTATTCCATGTTGTCATGGACAAATTGTGTCAAAAGATTAACATTTACTAAAGGATGTAGCACTGTATTGATGACGTGCAATAGTGCAAAAGCGACGTTTGGGGACCAGAAACACCCTTCAAAGACATCACATATAGTGCATGGGGAGAGTGGGGGAATTATCCAAGATGTAGACCTCATTAGCTTTCCTAATCATCCTCTTCAAATGAGACTGTTATTAGTATAGTCCACAATGTTAGTTCATAAGAGGACGAGCCTATTTGCAATTCCAATACATATATAGCCAATGTTTGGTCTACCATGATGTCGATTTTAGTTGAAGTTATGCCATGGTTATGGCTGATTTGCATAATTTTGCATTCAAGGATAAAACTCATGCAATTAACCATGGCTAGAATGAACAGTAGTTGACACTAAACCGAAACACAGCTTTGACAACGAGTTGACGACAGAATATATGATAATTTTTTAGCTTTTACATACCAAATGTGACGAGAAGACTTGACGGGAAGAAGCTATGGAGGTTAATTAAGCAGCACTTTGGTAGAATCCATGATATCAAGCCTATATATGTTGAAAAATGACTCTTAAACTCCTGAAGCTGAAGCGAGTGACTGGCTGCATGTCTCTGCCATAGTGTCAACATCCCCTCCATGACAGTCCCGCCATCTGGTGTATAGAGAAAGGACTACCCTTCTTTTCAGAACACTGACACATAGCGCATCGGATTATGGCCATTTTGAGGAAATATAGGCTTCAAATCATGTATCCTGTGCCAGCATGACTTAAAAGGATATCTCTATATTCACCACATGAAACCAGGAACCTATCTTTGGTCTATAAGCTGTGTAAATAGAGTGTTTTTCTCGGCAGAGCACGCGTCTTATTGACAAACAAAAAATCCAAGATGGCGGAATGGCTTCCTCATCGCTGTCAACTCAACTCGAATTTCAAAACTCTTTATTTAAGGTAAAAACTTACATTTTAGGGTTTGTACCATGGTATAAAGAGCTTAAATAAGGGTTATTGATCCACTCGTTTACTTTACTTAACCTCTAACTAAGCCTACCATCGTGTCGACTATATTCAATGCAAGCCCATTAAAGGTTAGTATTGACCACCCTTCCAATATTTGACATGCAATGACAAATATAAGAGTTACGGTTATCTATCGTGTATTACCTATGGTTCATGTAAGTAATAATTTCTGCAAAGTAGGCCTAGTTGTGCCATCCTCATTCCCCCATGCATGCCACTAGGTTACTCGGGAGGTTAATTCAAGAGATCCTGCCATCGCCAGCTGATCGCTACCCCTGCGATGGTAGCGTAGGCACAGCAAGTCCTGTGTCATCATTCACTATTCATTTATCAGCCTTACCACCACCGTGATGGTACCAAAAGAAATGCATAGTGGTTCCCCTTAAGCAAAAGAGCACCTGTAGGGAACACCCCTTATCTCAAGAATGAATGTGCCTGTTGTATATATATATATATATATATATATATATATATATATATATGGAACTATATATATGGAACTATATACACTCATGTATATTTATATAATTAGCCGCGGACGGTTAGGGACTACTTGCAGCACAGAGTCGTATCTACGAGGTCATCGATGACGTCATGGTAAATAATCCTCCAGTATATAAGGGGGAGTTTCAAAGTAACCGTCAATTGGCTCGATTCACCTGTGCAGGTAACACCACGCTGGGTGTTCCCTGGAATTTTAAATTTTTACTATTGTTAGTACTATTGTTATTACTTATACTATTGTTATTATATTATGCATTTTTACTGACTATGCTTATTTGTCAACTAATTATTATAGTTGTTTTAATAAAGGCATGTATGGTGCTGATAGCCCCAAGGTCAGTAACCCACCAAACTCATGTGTTCTGTGATACATCTTTCATTACATGAATATTAAAATAATACATTTTATTACCGGTACATCTGGTATATATTACTATTCTCATCCATATTATTACCGGTATATATATATATATATATATATATATGGGTCAGATTTTTGATTTCTACCCACTTTAGGGCACAGAGTCCAAACACGTAAAATTTAATATCAATGAAATGCACTTTATTATATTGGAAGACCAACATCTTGGGCCCCCAAAAAACATGATTCCAAAGTTGTACTCCTAAAATGTCAGTTTTGGTAAGCCATCAATGAAAATCATCTCTTTTCGTGTAACGATGGTCACATTTATAATCTATGTCCATAGCAGACCAGCTGAAAATGCTCATATCACCCTTAAATTTGGTATGCTTATACTTACAATAGTTACCAATGTACATGCCAAAAAGAAATATCCTCTCTCAAAAACTTCTAAATCTATGGATGATCTCAAATTTTTGAAATTTTGAAAATTTGTTGATTTCATCCCAACCTTTGTGCACTTTTCTATAACAACACTAAAATACCTTCTATTCGCCTGAATATCACTCTGAATTATATTTAGGGTTTGTACTATGTAAATCAAGTGCAATTGTACACTTATTGTACAGTATATCTCCTCTGTTGCCCCCCTAACTTTACTCATTCATCACGTATAAATGTGACCATCGTTACACGATGTATATGACATAGTAATAGCATGGATATAACCATTTTCCCTTGTCATAAGACCTTTACACTCACAACATTTGTAGTAAACAGGTTGGGAAACTGATTTAACCAGATATTTACATACTTTGAACCCCGAAAGGGTGAGCACCATGCATTGAAACGCGGAAATGCTGGATTTTTCACCACTTTTTGCAAGTTCGGACGGACATTGGACCAGGACAAAATATAATTACCACACTCTATATACCTCTATTCAATGCCCAAAGTAGTCTATGAACAGCATAAACATCAACAGATACCATGCGATCACTCTATTTTCCATGGTAGGCCTTCTACTAGACACTACCCAAAGTATACCTTTCAGTGCATAAATGTGACCATCGTTACACAATGTATATGACATAGTAATAGCATGGATATAACCATTTTCCCTTGTCATAAGACCTTTACACTCACAACATTTGTAGTAAACAGGTTGGAAAACTGATTAAACCAGATATTTACATACTTTGAACCCCGAAAGGTTGAGCACCATGCGTTGAAACGCGGAAATGCTGGATTTTTCACCACTTTTTGCAAGTTCGGACGGACATTGGACCAGGACAAAATATAATTACCACACTCTATATACCTCTATTCAATGCCCAAAGTAGTCTATGAACAGCATAAACATCAATAGATACCATGCGATCACTCTATTTTCCATCGTAGGCCTTCTACTAGACACTACCCAAAGTATACATTTCAGTGCATAAATGTGACCATCGTTACACAATGTATATGACATAGTAATAGCATGGATATAACCATTTTCCCTCGCCATAACACCTTTACACCCACCACATTTATAGTAAACAGGTTGGAAAACTGATTTAACCAGATATTTACATACTTTGAACCCCGAAAGGGTGAGCACCATGCGTTGAAACGCGGAAATGCTGGATTTTTCACCACTTTTTGCAAGTTCGGACGGACATTGGACCAGGACAAAATATAATTACCACACTCTATATACCTCTATTCAATGCCCAAAGTAGTCTATGAACAGCATAAACATCAACAGATACCATGCGATCACTCTATTTTCCATGGTAGGCCTTCTACTAGACACTACCCAAAGTATACCTTTCAGTGCATAAATGTGACCATCGTTACACGATGTATATGACATAGTAATAGCATGGATATAACCATTTTCCCTTGTCATAAGACCTTTACACTCACAACATTTGTAGTAAACAGGTTGGAAAACTGATTAAACCAGATATTTACATACTTTGAACCCCGAAAGGTTGAGCACCATGCGTTGAAACGCGGAAATGCTGGATTTTTCACCACTTTTTGCAAGTTCGGACGGACATTGGACCAGGACAAAATATAATTACCACACTCTATATACCTCTATTCAATGCCCAAAGTAGTCTATGAACAGCATAAACATCAACAGATACCATGCGATCACTCTATTTTCCATGGTAGGCCTTCTACTAGACACTACCCAAAGTATACCTTTCAGTGCATAAATGTGACCATCGTTACACGATGTATATGACATAGTAATAGCATGGATATAACCATTTTCCCTTGTCATAAGACCTTTACACTCACAACATTTGTAGTAAACAGGTTGGGAAACTGATTTAACCAGATATTTACATACTTTGAACCCCGAAAGGGTGAGCACCATGCGTTGAAACGCGGAAATGCTGGATTTTTCACCACTTTTTGCAAGTTCGGACGGACGTTGGACCAGGACAAAATATAATTACCACACTCTATATACCTCTATTCAATGCCCAACGATGTCTAGCATGTAAATTAAATATAAAATATCCCTGACATACACATCAGAGTCTGTTATACTGTATCAACTATACATAAAATAAAAGTGACCATCGTTACCGTTAAAGCTATTTATATCTGTTGAAGGCCTCTTCTATGGCATCTAGGGTTTTTTGTGGTATCCGGACCGAGTTCTGCTTCCGCTTAGTTGTGCCCAATGCCTTGGGAGGGTTAATTTTACCCAGGATCTCCCAGTCCCGCATCCACAGCTCGTCCTTTATCCTCGGCCAAACAAATTCATTTGAGTCCTGTTTGCGGTTGAGAAAGCACACCTCGTACTGCTTTTCCTCCCTTTGCAGCACCTGTCCCATGAACACTTCATTGTCGTACACACATGCCACATAAGATCCATTGGCATAGCGGGACAGCTTTCGGATCAAAGGCTGTGGGGGGTCAAGTGGTGCGACATTAGGACCTGGTACAGGGAGGTCGGCAGCCTGTGCAGCGCGCTCCGGTAGCTCCTCCTGCGCTACACCAGGACTTACAGGTGCTTCATCCCGTGCAGCGCGCTCCGGTAGCTCCTCCTGCGCTACTACGGGGTTGTCGGCAGCAGTCGGCTCCTTTGGTTCGTCCCGTGCAGCGTGCTCCGTTTGCTCCGCCTGCGCTACAACGGGGGGATTCTGTGAGCGAGTTGCTCGTGCAGCGTCGGCAGCAGGCTTCTTCTTGGGGAACTTTAGCTCATGCACCTTCCAACCCGAACACCCACGCTGCGATTCACAGTCCTTCCAGCAACACTCCTTGAAGCAGGATGTTTCACGGACAGCCAAGGAACGCCCTTTCTGAACTGGAACTGCAGCGTGCACCCCCAGTGTACCGTACAAGCTATCATCAGCTTTCACTTGATTAACGGTCTTACGGGCAAGGGCGACGTCTTCCAGGGGAATGCACTCATAGTACACCTTGTTGGGCTGGTCCCTGTTGACGAGGTTGTTCGGGTTGTTCCCGATGCGAGCAAAGTCTGCTGCGTCCTTGATCTTGTATTGACGCTGCACAGCCCAGTCGGCGTTTCGCTTGGCAGCGGCACCAATTCCGTCACACGGACCCTTCCCGTGGCCACTCTCGAAGTATGTCCAGGTTGCCCTGTACTTCTTGAGCAGCTCCTCATGTCGACACAAGATCGAGAATATCGATATGTTTCGATATTGGGAGCTCGGAGAGTCCGAAACATAGTGCAGCATCCCAACCCTCCCAGGTAGGTTCCTCTCAATGAACCGAACTATGGCCTGAAGGAAGGCAAGGATGGCACCTGCATCGTGCTTTCTGTCATCCGTCACCAATGCCAGCGAGCGGTGCTTAGTTTCACCTGTGTCCTGCTCCCTGTAGTGGATCACCACTGGATGCAGTGTCACAGGCTCCTTAGCATAGTAAGTACTCTGCGGGCTCTCGGGGTAAGTGACCATCCAATTTCCGGCGAAATCCATTTGGATGGAACACTCTTCGAATGACATAGTCGCACGTAGCTCCCGCACTACTCGATGCTGCGTTCGGGCCCTCTCAGAATGATCGAGGATCGTCGAAAACTCCTCCACCATGTCCGCGATGAACTTTTTCTTTGTTTTGGTTTCGGGAACAAGGCGGAGTTTCTTCGTGAACTTCTTATCCTTTGGGGGCCCGATCGGAACATCGATTAGCTTCCATGTCTCGCATACAACATCTTCCTGTACAACCGTGGTGTTCAACTTCAGTTTGAACTCATCCGCGGTACTCGCACGTACGACGGTATCAGGCAGTTGTTTGATACCGACCGCATGGAGCCTCAGCGCAAAGTTTTGATGTTTTTGGCAAAGGCATTCCGAGGTGCTAGTGAACGATACAGGTACAATGTACCTGTTAGCACGACGCACACAATTGAAGAAGGCCAAAGAGCAGGTGTGCGTCGGGTTCATCTCATTGTACCGCGCACGAAGCACGTACAGGAACTCATTGAGGACGACGGTTTGGTGCTTCACTCCTTTTATTGTCCGGGTCTGTTTTTTGCCGGCAAGCTTTGTTGAGTTCTCAGGGTCGAGGAGGAACTCCAACACTCGCTGCCGACGTTCAGTATCATAGGCAGAGTTTTTGCGTGGATTGGGAGGTGGTGATGTTAGAGACTTGCGGGTGATAGCAAGGTCTTCTGCTAATTTAGATGCCAAGCGTTGCTGCTTGAGATCATCCACCTTACCCAGCTGTTTGAAGGCCTTAACCCGTGCACGGAGTGGAAGGCTTTTGAATCCCTCCGTCAACAGTTTGTAGGCCTTCACTGTTACTTCATCAGCTGGAAGTACTGCTGGTGGATGTTCAGGTGCACCCTCAGGCGCTTCAGGAGGTTCAGCAGGTTCGTCTGGCACTCCAACACTTAAGTCAGCTACCTGCTGTTTGAGGGTTGCTAACTTGGCGTTGAGTAACCGGTTCTTGTAACGCAGCCGGTTCTTCCTCGGGGTGTGTGGACCAGCTTCGGGACTGTAAAGGAGAGGTTGATAGGGATTAGAACCAATGTAACATTTGTAGTAAAACTGCAAATTTGATTCACCAGAATGTAAATTTCAGAGTTAGATCAAATTCAAAAAGGAGAATTCAAGTAACCATAACCAGAAACTTTAAAGTAAACATTAAAGTAAGCACCTAGTAACTAAAGTAACCAGACAACCAAGGAAAGAAGCAATTAAGCAGCAACCCAACTAGGAACTATTTTACCACTACTATACAATTACATTTGTCACACTCATTTTTTGCTGAGCACGTTGCGGGCGGAACGAAGAGCCACATCACTGTAAATCATCATTCAAAAGTAAGAATAATTAAACATCAATCAAACAAGTTTATATACAATGTATGTGTTTGTTATTTAACAAATGCTATGGGTCATTCAAATAATGTTAAAGGGGGGAATATGTTCTAAATACTCACCGAAGGTCCTTGGCCATCTGCGGGGTAATGGGATCATCGCCTTTGATGCGAGGCGACTGCCTGGTACTGGGTTTAGCCTTAGCAGCTGCTTCTCTGCGAGGACGCTTGGGGGCCCGCTCCTCCCCGCTGTCCGATGACAGCAGCATCGGGTCGGCGGCGCTTCTCCCGGACCCTTTACCTTCCTCCTTGTCATCGGCACTGTCGGAAGACAGAACCATCGGATCTTGTGGGCTTGTCCCCGACGATGTTGCGAGCTGCTTCCTGCGCTTTTTGGGTGGGTGTGTAGAGCCACTGTGACTGGAGGAAGATGAAGAACCTGCCCTCTTTTGTTTCTTGGGCTGCAAAAAGGAATGCACAATATAATTTCTATTCATCAGTTGAATACATTTATTGAGGAAAATTATGTCAGATTGTGCAATGTATAGTTCTAGGTTTCAAACATTTTGTAAGCACATTGTATAATTAACTGGAATGAATTATAAAGTTAAAGTACTATGAAGAGATTACTTTATAATAACATGCTTACATTTGAAATATCAGCAATCGCCAGACGACGTCTCAGATCAGCTTGCCTTCCCTTCTCCCCGTCACTGTCAGAGTCAGAGGCATGTGCCTCTTGGTCATGAGGTAGCTGAGGTTCCTCCTGCTGGGTTACCACATCGGCCTCCCGGTCAGTTTGTTGGTCATGAGGTTGAATAGGCTGTTGAGTTGGCACATCTGTCTCCTCTGCATTCGGTTGATGACCCAAGTCAGAGGTCCTCCTCCGGGAGCGGCGTTTATTCTTGTTGGAGAACAGGAGTACTGGTAAAGCCGAGCGGCCAGTACGTCCTGTAGGTGTAGTCCTAGGTGTAGCAGCAGCATTGCCAGCTCTAGGTGTAGTCCTACGTGCAGCGGCAGCATTGCCAGCTGCAGGTGTGGCAGGAGTGCGAGGTGTGCGAGGTACGGGAGGTGCTGCGGGAGGTGGAGGGGCCTGGGGTGCTGGCTCACCGGTCTTGTCCCTCTCCCTTAGGTTTGCAACCCGAACCCTGGTTTGCTCCCTTATAGTGTCCATCTTGTCATGGTCTCCAGATGCCCTGAGGCGGTCTCGCTGAGTCTGGCTCTCTGCCGCGCGTTCAGCCTTGAAGGCGGTATCTCCCAGCTGAGCACGTTTCTTGGCTCGGCTTGCTGCTTTGCGCTGCGCGGGTGTCAAAGCCTGCCCATCTGGCAGCTTCTTTCTCCCCATACTGCAAATGAAATAGAAATGAATCAACACATGAAATTGATATAATATTGTTTTTCGACATGTAACGATGGTCACACAAACTTTTGTAACGACGGTCACTTTTATTTTTGATATAACACTAAACCATGTACATGTTATAAGTGAAAATGTTGAATTAACTCCACCCTATTACCAAGTTGGAAATGAAGTATCTGGTATTAAATAAATGACTATTCCATGGGATGTCAGTACCATAGGGCCATCTTGTGTCCAAATATGGAGAGGTTGCACCAAGGCTTACTGTGTATTTTGACAGGAAAACTGGTTTTGTAACGATGGTCACATTTATAAATTCTGGCTATTGCTGGCCCCAGGAGGGTGCAGACTGTACCAAGACCACTCAAAATTGTACTTAGCATTGGTATATAACATATAAATGGAGTAGATTCACAACAGATATGATATGGGTAAGTATAGAAGAAGAATCAATAAAAATAATTAATCGTCGGTAACGATGGTCACATTTATATGGGTATCAGTAGAAATGGATTTAGTATGTATTAAACTACTATTCTACTACTTCCATTGCTCTGAATTGTTCAGGAGAAGGTACAGGCAGGTTTTAGAGGTTAAAAGGAGTGGGAGTAGAATATATTTCCCACGTTTGGAGGGGTCAGAAGAGAAATTTTCCAAAAAATTACAAGTATTTTTTTATATGAGCAGTTGGTAGAGTGTGACAAAAATGAAAATACCCCAATTAACTTAACCATGACATGTATTCATCTCTACCCTCCCCTATTAATGTGTTGGTAAATGCATTACAATCATCTGACAACGGATACAGGGTGTACAGAGAACCGAGGAATAAATGTGACCATCGTTACCGTAGTATGTGATGTCGGCTATGGACCTAGTTTCTGACCTCTCACTCGAATAGTAATGGCGGGAGCCGGCAAAACACAATGCCAAGCGACGTACGACGGTCACTTTTAACGTAAATAACTGTTTTCGATACACTATTTTTACACCAGAACGTTCCATGGACCTTCATATATGATAACATTTCATCGATTTTCTTCAATTCTTACCTTGAACTCGATTTTGGCGTATGTTTTGTAGAGGTAGATGGTCAAAATCGCCATCAAAATGTCAACAAAGTCCCTCTGCGTGATGCGCATGCGTCGCACTCCGCTCTACTTCCGGCCGGATAACGTACAGCGTGGAACACTTTCCCGCCTCTATTAGGCAAATAAAAGTGACCATCGTTACCGATCGGCTAGGTAGCCTCTGATAGGGGGGAAAGGATGTAACTACCAACGTAACACCTGGTCAATATTGTTCATTTTAGCCCTACATTTGAGTTTCCAAGACGGAATGAATTATTTTTGCCAAACTATGGACATGGGAGGGGGAAATTTACATGTAACGATGGTCACATTTATATTTGTGAAAAGTACATTAATGACTGTGGAGGGAAAACTATTTGCAGTGGAGCCAAAATTTTTGGCACACCATACAAGTCAAACATACCCTACAGGAAGGCGGTATAAGGTGAAATATATTCCCAGTGGTTCCATGGTCATTGAGGAGGTAATATAATAGTGACCATCGTTACATCGTTGATCTATTCCATTAAAAGGCATCAGGGATTGACAAAACCCACCTACCTGACCATCAACCAGAATTATTTTCTCAACTAACACCCAGAACGAAAAAATAAAATTTAAATAGTGATCATAGCATTACTTTTGGACTCCCTGCATGCATCCAAAGTTAGAAAAATGACCAAAAAAGTGGTTTAAAAGGGTGTTTTTCAACTTTGAGAGTCCATATCTCAGGAAATAATCATGCCAGGTGCAAAAAGTTATACTTTTCTGAAAGGTATACATGTCCTCTGTCAAATGACATAAAGAAAGCCAAGTTGGGACTAAGCTGATTTATACCAGGCCTGATAGAAACTGGTAAAACCATGAAAATGCCAATTGGGTAGAAATCAAAAATCTGACCCATATATATATATATATATATATATATATATATATATATATATATATATATATATATATAGGAGAGGGAGGTGGTTTCCTGAGGGTCCTTTAGGACTCTTCAGGCTACTCATGCGTTAAGTGCACTTGAATATTGTATGGGGTCAACTGCAGCCTATACTCTATAAGTAGCTCATATAGGGAAGGGGAACTGTAATCACTGTTGTGAAAAGGTGTGTTCTGTTTGTGATAGTTTACGCAGGGTTGAGGCTACCACCACTGAAAACATAGGGCTGGCTGAGATAAGCAAGGCAGTCACACCTTACCACCACTGGAATGGATAAGACAGAAAATTCCTACCATCGCTGGGGTTGTGATGGTAGGGTCTTTTGAATTAACCTCGAGGTGAAATGATGGTCACTTCAGAGTCAAAACGTTTTGGAATGGAAAATCTGTGTTTTGAAATCGGTGATTCCTCTTGACGTCTTTTGAAAGCACCCTCTGTGGAGGTCTACAGTGGGAGTGAAACTGTGCCTATGAGTTGTGTTTTAGCTTGTAGTGGATATAACATGTCGTATCAGTATAGACATTCCAGTATAAACTAAGCCAATAGCCAGCCTGAAGGATGCTAATTTGAAGACTGGCTTTAGCAAGTGTATTGTCAGGTCAGTCAGGAGGACACTGCGCAAGAGGTCCTAGGGCGTTACTGCGGCTGCCAAGCTAACATTTTTTATCACATAGGGGTTGACAGAGCGATCGTAGCCTTGCAACCACTTACATAGAGTGACCGTAGCAATGCAACCACTTATAAATACGTTTGCCTATACCGTAATCTCCCGCGTATAAGGCGAAGCCTGCATATAAGGCGCACCTAGAGTTTTGGAAAATTCACAAAAAAAACTGAAAAATTCATAACTTTGGTTCTACTGAATGAATTTTCAAAATTCAAAAAACTATGTGTAGCTTGGACCACCCTGGACCCTCCTGGGACCCCTTATGTTCTTTTATGACCAAGGGGGCATGTAAGATATCAAAAGAAAGGTCTTGGTGCCACCCTTGTGGATCCAATGAGAACTAAAACCCCCCGTATAAGACGCGCCTTATTCGCGGGAGATTACGGTAGCATGTGTCATTGTCACAGGAATTTATATTATGGTTAAAGGAGGCTACATCATATGATCTCGCACAATGTATTCCGTAAGACACTTAGACATGATTTACTTATCAAACTATTAACCAGAAAAGGAGGTGCACAGTCTAGATAACAGTAAACAAAAGCAAAACTGCCTAGGACTAACAACATGTGCATGTATTCTTTTGATGTTGTTTACCAGCACCTGTAGCCTATCTAAAATATTCCCTTGTACACTGTCATCACATAATTTAAAGCAAATCCTGCTTCTGTAGATGGAAATGATGCTCATTGTTTTAGCATCTCTAAGTGCAAACAACATTGCCAGTCTCTGGGGAAACGTCCTAGGGCGTATACAAGTCATAGGTAGAACGAGAGAGGGTTGATAACAGGATCAGCATTAGCTTTGTTCGGTGAACATATTCACCTGAGGGGGGCAGATGTACTTGGCATTCACTCCTGGGTCTATGTGAGGAGGAAAGACGAGATTTTAGTGAAGCCTTATGCCAGACAGAGTTCACTCACTTGAGGCTATAAGGGGTTGGACCTAGTGATGAGGCTGCACGTGGCAACAGTGCCCGTGGTTGTTGATGGCCTATTTACTCTCCTTCTAAACAAAAAGGGCAATGGAAAACAAATACAAACACAGCTACACTCAAGAAATTGCTATCTCAATATGACTTGGAGGGCAGTGCGGTCTCCTAATACAGGAGGCTAAATTTTAGGATATCGTGGACAGAACCCATGTGTGATCTGCAAGGTTTTGATATTAGACTGACAGCTAGACACATAGATACAGGTTATTTAGTAGATAGAGGCACCAACTTGTTTGTGGGGGTCATTCTGTCTGACCTGTGCTCACCCAACCTCCCAGTGATGGTGTTGGAGCTGTCTAACCCACTCACTGTTACAGCACAGGCCATAACACACACGCTAAGTGAGATCAGCAGTCACAGATCAGAGGGCAAGCCAAAACCTGTCCAAAAGTAGCAAAAGCTGTAGGATTTCTAGCCCTTTGAGCCAGTTGTGCATTCCCAAGCAAATTGAACGAGCGGGATAAAAACGTTTCCAAATTCACATGACATTGCATGCCACATGATTGGATGATTAAATACAAACATCTATAACCTTAAGTGCATTGGCCTCTAAGGGACCACATATTATATATAAACTATGCGTTTATATTCTTAACAACTACCTTTTTATCTGCTTAAAGAACATGTTTAATATAATTTGATCGAATCGTTTTCTTTCACAAAATGTCGTACAAGAGGATTTACAATTAAGTCAAAGTAAGGTGAAAGGACTGTGCCCAGCGGACTATAATGGTATATAAATGCACATTGAAATTATTGCTAGCCTAGATTATTGCTAGCCTCATGCCAAGGTTGCCGTCACCAGAAGCTGGCATGATCTGCCCTTAACTAGACAGGGGATGACTCCACCATACCTCCTGACATAAGGTCCTGTCATCTCCACAGAGAACATGTGGCGGTATGTCAAATGGACGATACGTTGACAACAGCAGCTCAGTTACTGCCTGCAGGTGCAGCTGGAGAGGTCTACCGTGCTGTCATGTACACCAGCTGGAGGCTATTCCTTAACATACTACAACTGCCCCCCTCAAGCCATCCCGATGTACCCATGCATCTTTAGTCTTGGTAGCTGCATCATATTAGTAAAGAATGACCTCATGAGATGGCACTGGTGTGGGGAGGAATTGTATGAATGGTGACAAAACAATGCTAGATGAACTTGCAATGGCGACCCTCAGACACATGTGCTGATCAAAGTATTCAAACAACAGCGTCCAATAAAATGTAAGTGCATTTAAATTTGCGAGCTGGTATTTCAGATTCTGTTCCATATAGTAGGGGCAAAGACTGCAGGATATCTTAGTTGGACTGCTAAGAAAAGCAGGCCAATCTGTTGAAAAGCAGACCAAGCTGTCAAGAGGAATTTATACATAGGTCTTAATCAGTGTTAAGCTAAAGCCACAGCACATATACCTCCAGAAGCATGTGAATATGTGTAATGGCAGGTCTTCAGTGGTTCAATGCTTAACAATACATTTTTTTCCCGAGATGGCTTGAGGCACACCCATCCGCCAGGCAACTCTAGAGTTGTGATAATGTTGATTCGATGAGGCACATGATAAATCCCGGTATCAATGCTACAACTAGATACATAAATCAATGATGGGGAAGGGGCTGTTGCTATAGGACTGGAGGGCATGATGAAGTACAGCATAAGGATACTATTATTACATTCATATGACCTTGTTTTGGTTGATGGCACTCATTTATGTAACATTGTCCCATTTTCCTTTTCGTACTTTCTACATTCGAGCTAAAGCTATTCAATTTGGCTGATAGAGGGTGTTTTTGGCACAGCCCATTCAAAAACTACTGATGCAATAGTCGTATAGCCTTTATCATACTACGTAAAAAACCATGTTTAATACTACCTGAGACCCATTTAATAAAGATTGTATTTTTAAGAGAGGTAAATTTCGATTGCGAGAGGTACATTACGATATGCTATGGCAGCTCTTTACCCATGGTAAAATAAAGAAGGTCTTTTATTTTTGACTTGGGGCCCCCTGTAACTCATAATTACAAGAAGTCTTTATTTAAAGATGTAAATAAGGGTCTTGTAGAAGGGAAAGTGACCATTTAGAAGGGGTACCGTATCTTTTTTACAAGAAGAAGGGTCTCGTAAAATAAACTTGACAAAGAGGTAAGAGCAAATATGTAGCATGAAAAAGCATGAAAAAGTCTTAGTCCAAAAATGAACTATAAACCTTGATACGAATCATAATATTCAACATAGATTTATGAAATTTGGTGAATACAATGTCCAGTCAATACCCCGCACACCTCCAGTTTTTTTCTTTATTATATATGTTTTTTTTTTCTAATTTGTTTTTCTCACTTTTGGGTGACATGAATCCCCTTCATTTAACATGTTTTAGTCTCTTGTAAGTTCAACAGAAGTGGTTACCGTATTTCTTTATTTAATGATGATGATAAGGGTCCCGTAACATACTATTCCAAATTTACAAGAAGCAAAAGTTATGGAGCACTTATGGTACCCTTTTCACAGTACCTTTTTTATTTAAAAACATGGTACCTCACCTACCATAACCATTTTTTTATTTAACAGGCCTCTGGGGTCCAACCAGACTAAAATAAAAAGAAACTGCTGCACAGTGATGGTACTTGATCTTTTGCACGTTTATTTCTTGGGATATTAAGCATCTTTACAAGTGGTAATGATGTTATTATCATCAATTTTGATACGTCTATTTCATACCTAAGTGATGGGAGAAGAAAGTGAAAAAGTGACATAATAATGTCAATCGAAAAATATAGTGACCGAATGTGGGTTTTCTCTTTTATATGGTAGAAACCCCAAATATCTAGATACCTACTTTTATGGAAAAAGCCTGGGTCATTTTTTCATAAATCAACAAAACGTGTCATTTTCTGATGGGGTCCGCATGGATTATGCTCTGATACTTTAATTAGCCTCTAAAAGTTCCAACTTGGCAACCTGTACTCTAGTAAAAGTATTTTCCATGGGAAGGATACATATTTTGCCTGAATTTAAACCTTTTCAGGCAAGTTTAGGCTAACTTTGAAAATCAGATATTTATGATCACATCTAGTCTTTTGTCATATACAAAGTGTTCTTCTAAACCTAAAAACAAGGGTCTTTCCTACATATTAACACCCTTGGGGTCCCAATCAAAACAAAAAAATAGCATGGTCTGAGTCTGAAAATCTGTCAGACATCAACATAATGTATAGAGAGCTTGCAGCTACACATATCAGAAACACAACCAAAAAGAACACAAATGACACTTAAAATTGCCTACAATTAGCCTGGTGCTGTTAAAAATCATATTGAAATACAATGCAAGGGTCCCTTTGTCCATCTTCTACTGCATCTAAAATATATATTCTTTTATATTGGATTTGACTGGGGTCCGTGTGGACCCCAGAAGACAATAGTTTCTAGCACAGAAGATCCTTGAGATATGCTTATGATATTCAGGCATTTTAAATAAAACATTTGTGACGATTAGATAAAATTTGGCGAAGATCAGAAGACTACTCCTATACTTTTCACAAGAAATTAATTGCCTGGAGTCTGGTAAGACCCTAGGTAGTGAGATAAGGGTTAAGGACAATGTTCCGTCCACTGGCATAAGGGAATTCCGTGCCTTTTGAAGTTATGTACATCTAGGATATTGGTTGGTATCTCAGGGAGCATGTCAGAACGATAGCAATTAATATGGCTTTGAAATGCCACCCAGGATATACGTTAGTGTCTGACCTGGAGGGTTTTGAAAAGAAAGAAACTTGAACCAAAAAAGAAAACGTGCATAAATTTGTCTTGCTAAATAATTGTTTAGATAATCGTTTAGAGGAAACATGCACGTTTTAAGGTTGGTCGCAGAATTGCATCATTTTTAGTAGGCATATACTTACATAGGCCCTAAATACCCACAAGAAATTTCAGGTCATTTTGGTGACAATATGGCATTTTATCATGAATTGAAATTTGTGCATATTTGCAACTAGATTTAATTAAGATTTTTCCAACCTTCTTCTATATCTTATATTTACACTCACATGTTCTAAACAAAATTGTGAAAGTGATCATGATGCTCAGAATAATATCCAAAGGTATAGCTAGAAACCATTTTATAGTATAATTGTTGCCCTTTGACCCATGATGCAATGCTCTAAATATGAGATTTTGTTCATTTTTGGAGTACTTTTTTATTTCGAGGATTCTAAAGCCTTAAAGTATGCATGGGACCATATGTCAAAATAATAATCATATGAAAGGTATTTATGTAAGGTATTTCATGAGAAAAGAAAAAGAATATCTATGTAGTGCCAATACTCTTTTTAGGCAAAAAAAATATGCCAAAGTGTTCCATCTCATTCCTAAGACATTACACTTTTACTCAGAATGCCATGCCATATCACCAAAAAAAGATATTTTTGTAATTCTTTTGCATGCTCAGGCATTCTATGTGTGATGTTTCCTGTTTATGTGATCAGACGTTGATGTGAAGAAAAATAGCGAAGTTTTTTTACATTTTTTACTCATTTTAGAGAAAAAGAATAATTCCATAATTCAAAAAGTAGCATGGGACCCACGATTTTTCTTTTCATTTATCGATTCTACATCATTTTAGGTACTGACACAGCAAAAATGTAGAAATTCTATTTACTTTCACTAAAGAGTAGCGACCAACCTTAATCAATACATCTTGAAAAGAGTTTTCTATGCATTCTTCTGTAATTCCTTTGTCAATACTATGAAAACGACTTAGGCCATATGCTTTTTCCTCAGCCCTCTTAGAAAGATTTACAGAGGTTGCTCCTCATTATCTTTTGGCAAGACCCTCCAGGGTTGGAAGGATGGTAGTCGGTGCAGAAGGTATAAACCCATAGTTTTCTCCAAGAAAGCTTTACTATTTTAGCTTTCACATGCATATAATCACTTTCTCTATCAATGCTTTTTCATAAATGATTATCGCTCCAAATTTGGGCAACCGAGCTATGACTGATGAATGGGTGTTCACGTCTATATAAGTATGTATGCTCTCATAAAAAGGTAACATGTAAGAAACAAGCCTTTTTTTACACACAACCTTAATGGCAGATACCCCCCCCCCCTTTCCAAAACCTCCCACAAGACATGAGATGCATGCAAACGATCCCTGACATCCGTAACCGAGTAAAGTCTGATTGCGTCAATGCGTTTGTCTCTGCATCCCATTTCTCCCCTGTCAGATGCTCATTGAGTAAATACTCCCTCCTCACAACCAGCCCCTAACTCGCCTGCAGCTTAGGCCATCTGGCCACGGCATCGATCGATCGATCAAGCGAGAGAGAGAGAGAGAGCGAGAGAGAGAGAGAGAGAGAGAGAGAGAGAGAGAGAGAGAGAGAGAGAGAGAGAGAGCTCCAAGAAATGAGGGGAGGCAGTCGGTAGTCTGGAGGGTTGCAGGCCTGCTGATCTGGTGGGAGGCATTACCAGAGCCCCCTTCTATCATACTTACAGGAGGACATGCCTTTCTATACAATATTAAAATTGCACAAATTCCGTTTACAGAGTTAGGTGGCAATACGCTAAAGGTTTTAGGGGATTGAACCTAACACATGTTTGAAAGGAGAGATATCATAATCCTCACTTGCACATTTGGATTTGCTGACAACATGGCATCAATCGTGATTCAAAGAAACTTGTTGAATGTTCCCTCATTTGTCGGAGCAGCCATGAAGCGTTTTATGAGGGAATCACTTTTATTCTAATCCACTTTACTTGTTTTTAAACAATCCCATTGCCATGTCATCAATGGAAAAACATTTCAGCATTACCAGAAATGGAAACGTGTGGCTAAAACATTTAAAAAGGTGACAGCGTTAAAAGGCAACCTTAGCTGGTGGAAATGCTGTGTAATATGAATTGAATTACAGCTGTTTTTCGATTAACCTTTCAATTTGAAAAGAATTTAATCAGAGAAACAAACAGAGAAGGTTTTTTCTTTGAGCTCATGTTATGCAGTAGTTACTTTATCCATCATAGATTGAACAATTTCTTCTGCCAATGGATACTATCTGAAATGGGGAATTCCAAAACAGACCAGAGGGTTGTGGCAATTCTGGTAGAACAATACAGGGGGCTTTTCTGAAAGGAGAGCAGATGGTTAACTATATTTAGATCTATCTCTACTATGAGTAGGAACATTAAAGATTTTGACCAAGCATGTGCCGGTATACAGGAATACTATTTATCCACCATGAAAGAATAAAACAAGGGTCCAATGCTCTGAAGCATTTATTCAATGCTCATCCTTTCCTCATATGATTCAACATATTCTAATGATGTACTTGGCAAATGTTTAAGCCCATTTTAGATGTTTAAAAGGGGAAGGGGGTTCTTGGCTGGCTTCCCTTTATGGTCAATGCTGGATTAAGGTGGTGGTGTCCATGCTGCAGTCAGGAAGTGGTGAAGTACCATGTAGGTATAGGTCACATTAACCTGTCACCCTTTAGTCTTCCACAATATAGGCCTTCTATATAATGTACTATGAACCGAGAGCATTCAATGTTGAAGCTTTTGCTTGTTCTTCCTCATTTGGCGTCAACTGGATTTACTAGTGTTTTTATATCATTGAGTTAACGGTTTCTGTATTTGCAATATGATTGGGAACGTGACGACTGCCGTAACAACTGCTCTACATGTACCTGTATGGTGTCAGCAAGATGTTTAAGTCATTATTTTATTTCATACCGTTCTGCCCTTTAATTTAAACAGAATGGTACCTGTAGCCGACTGACTGCAAGGCCCTTCACTGTTTGATTCGACCACTATTCTCGACAGGGATTAAAGCCAGAGACAGCTACAGCGATGGAGACCAATGAATATCTGTTAGGTCTTTCTACAACAGATCAAACATCATACCCAGCCCTATACCTAATACAATTCAAGTGGGAGTGGAACGGCTACACCTGTGCTGAACACTCCTTTTGGGCAGAAAAGCGAAAGGATGTGATAGACCAGGTGATGAAGAACGCAAATTTACAATGTCCAATAAGTCATTTAGTTGGTTATACTTATATTCAAAACAGGTGAGGGAGGGTACTGCATCACTAGCTGGAAGCGGGTGCTCATAAGATTTTCACTGTCTAGGTACATGAATAATGCCCATAAGGCACATGGGATCTGACTCAGACAACTCTAAATTTCTACACTAAGGTATAATTTTCAAAGAATCTCTTGAACTAACGCAGTGCAGTATTTGACTATACCTTATTTCCAAGAGGATTGCCCCAGCGTTGCGTTGATGTTTCCAGTAATGAAATAAGTCGATGTCTGGAAGAAGTATTGTAAACTAATAATGTCATTGCCTCTCCAGCACCCACAGAACACTATTCAGATGTTATGCAATATCCCTTGTGTTCTATGGCAGCTATGTACAGCTAATACTGATACTGTGTAGTGATTATAAACCGTACTTAATTGATTTAAAAGTTTAGAGCTAAATCAAGTCCCTGATAAAGTGTAATACTGTGTTCCAGCCCAGGGGAGGAGTGCAGCAGTTAGATACAGAGTGAGGTGTTACAGAATATATCGGCACCATTAGTAACTGTGCCTGGGGGTGTTAGGTTTTGAAGCAGTTCACATTAACTCACATTCCAGTTAGTAACAGGTTCATTACAGGAGCAGGCAGTTAAGCACGCAGCTTGTTACTTCCACGCCCCGGTCATACAATCATCTTGATAGAGCACCAACAAACTTTAAAGCTGCAAGGAATGTTGGAAAACCCTTCTCAGATAATTCTAAAGCTCCTTTTCTCATCCATTTTGGTGAGAGGTGAGCTGTAATCCATACAGCTAAGGGCTTTAGGTCTCAGCTGCTTCTTCCCTTTGGGAGGGGATAAGCTCAGTTAGATAGTTTTGACTCCCCAGAAGGTCGAATCCCACATGGCGATTTAGGTCTCAAAATCTCTGCGATTTTGTCCCTTGCGATTTTGGGGTCTTTCTGGGCTCCTAGATCGCAAGGATTGTTCAAATTATACCGAATCCAACACTGAATCAAGACCAATTAAGCAGTTATCCTTGCGATATAGGGGCTCAGGAAACCCCCAAGAGTGCTATGGACAAAATCGCAGAGATATTTGAGCCCTAAATCGCCATGTGGGATTCGACCTAGATGGCGAAAGGAATGAGTAGTCAGGCCTCCAATGCAGAGCTCGTCAACATGGTTAAAATTCTTATTTTTACACATCCGTATCCTTGGAATCAGCATGGCTAAAGAATGCGATTTAATCACACCGTTCTAACAGTGTCCCAACAGTGGTATAAGTTGGGGGGGGGGGGGAGTTTGTCATGTCTTATTGGAGCTTTAAAGCCAGTGCATATCCGCAGCGGACCCAGAAAACCCAATCTCACTTTGAAATGAGGCAAAAGTGCCATCTATACAACCTCGTTCTACTACATCTAGGTACTGTGAACCGTCGCACCTCCCGCTCATGTGGAGTACAAAGCTATGGGTACCCTACATCCAGATAATGATACTTGTAAATATATTCTATAGAATACTCTCTCTCAAGGGAAGGTTTCAGTTCCCTCACAGAAAGCGGTGCCTTGAAGGCAGCCATCCACTGAATGATCGCAGAGACAATGTGTCGATTACATCTTTAACAAGATAGGTGCCGTTGCTTAGACAAAGTGAATTTATATTTACCGATTTGAATTATCATTAAGCAAAGTCTATTTTAAATGCACTTGAAAACTGGTGCCGACACCTACACTCAGCTGAAAGGCATCCTTTAACAATCCTTATTGATCGATATTATTAAGAAATACCTTCCTATTTGACAGACTGTCAATCAATGTACCTTTTGGAAGACAGTTGATGCATTGGTGACGAATCTTTTATTAGTCTACGAATTTTATCATTGCTACCATTCTCGGTCTATAACTCGGACATCTTGTGCATTTACAGCAGATTTTGATATACTACTGAATTTAACACACCTGAAAGATCAGGATGGTCATTCATAAGGTACAAGTACAAGTATTGAACATGATCCTTGAATTGATTGAATTTCAATAAACCAAACAATAGCCTCCACTAGCGAAACATGGGCATATACGTCACATGCGACACACATAATCCATTGTTCCAGGCGACACAGGCGTGATATTGACGCGAAATTGCCATGACTTTAACGCGAAAGTAGTGCCTAATGTAAATAAAAACAAATAGAACAAAAGAGTTTCGCCTGTGATGCATATGCCCGTGTTTCGCTAGTGGAGCTAGGGCATATGAATCATGCATGGTTTTCTTCGTGAAACAACACCTTCACAATACCTACTTAATGATATAAATTAATGACTATACAGGTGAAGTGAAATAATGCTTCGTTCCGTGCTTCTAGCAGTCTATCACGGAGACCCGAAAAAAAAAAAACTTGAAGTCATATGTCATGTTGGCAGAATGCTGGTTGTCATGAAGAACCTCAGCTGTGGCTTGTTCGCGGACCATGGGTTTTGTGTTCATCTAAGACATTGCAAGATTAAAGCACAGGCTGCTCTTATGGCAAACAGCCTCCTACGTGTTCGTCAATAGAACAAGGCAATTTTACAAAGCCTTAGACGGCAAGAATTGGGATCATTTGAAGCCTACAGTCCTCTGACAATGAATACGTTTTGGGCCAGTGAGTTTATTCTGTTGACGGAATTGGTGGTTTTCAGCCTTAGGGCTCCAAATTAACTAGACGCCTTATCTCTTAAGGTCTGCTGCAGGGACACACTACACATTCCAATCTCCATGATGTTCCTTGTCCCACTTCTGTGGTCTTCATCCTGCCTCTGCCCAAGATATCTTACATTATGGTAACACTGTAGCCATCCTTTCACCACTCCACAAGGGGGTGGACCGTCATGTTCCAATATTAGGAACATGATGGTCATGACAGCAGATGCTTGCTTTTACCCGGCACTGACGTTTTCTGTACGGCTCATCCTCCCTCGTGGCCTACGCGGCATTGTGGCTATTCATAGAGATTTCTAAAATATACCTGTAGGGAGAAACCTTCTGCACTCACCTTGCAAGCACACCTCACTTTCACTTCCACCCCCTTGTGGAGTGGTGATAGCTTTCTTTCGTTTGTTAATTTGGCCTGGGATTTAATAACACTGTCCGTGGATTTGATCTAGAGGCAGGGATGACTGAGGGAAGAATGCCCGGGTCCGTTGCTCAATATTAGATTGGTCTGCATGCTCAGAAAATCACAATTCTCAGCCTGCGTTGACCTTGCGCACCAATGATGGTGTTGTTGGAAGGTTTTCGGTGATGGTTCCATAACTCATCGGCTAAATAGGTGGAGAACATAAACGTTTTCCTTTTCCTTCCCCCTCCCTTATTTTCATTTTTCTCACAAGTGAATGATGCAATCGGATTTTATATACATGATTGATGGATTAACAGGGGAAGCAGCATGTAGATAACGTCCTTCATATGTGTGTAGGGAGTGCATATGGGTAACAGCATCAGCAGCAGCAGAAAACACATGAGTCAGCTAGAGACTGCATCAAGAGTGCAGCCATATTTATATGGGGCCTGGGAGCAGTGGAGGGTGTGAAGGGGTGAGCGGGCGAAGTAGAGAAATGCCCAGGAGGACGTCTGGGAGGGGAATGGGATGAGGACTGAGCAACCTGTCTGCTCCCTGAGATCATCACCCGGTGAGGTGTGGAGGATTAGATGGTAACTATGAACCAACTTGCCTATCTGGTAGATAAATAATGATGATGATGATGATGATAATGATGATGATGATGATGAATTCCTGTGAATGAATAGTTCTTATATCAAAGTGTGGATAGTCAACAAATACAAAATGACAGCACAGGTCTAGACATTAAGGCAGCCTGCAGGAAATATAAGCATCCCTGAAGGGACTTTGCTGTCCAAAGTAATTACTGCTCAGTGAGGTAAGGCAAAATAGTGTTTCAATTTAGGGCAGAGGCGTTTTAAGAGACCAGAGGATATAAAGTACATATGGAGATTGTGAAATAGCACACCGTGGAGGAGTCCCAGAACAGATTAGCACTCTATATTGGGTTAAGGTTTGCCTTATGAAAATATGCCCTCCAGGGGCAGGGGCGTACAGGAGCAAGTGTCTGCTGTTGTTCTGTATGTGCGCGCTGGGTACCTGCCGCACCTGATATAGTTATAGAGCAGGAATGGTGGGTCCACAGTAGGCAAGCTGATGCTTTTAAAGCTCGTACATATACGAATGTATAAGAGCTGGGATAAAATAATATAGACCATCATCTATGGTGGGCACTTGTTCCCACCACGTAAGGACATAATTATGACCACCACCCGAGTAAAGGAAACGGGCATATATACTGTTAATCTAAAGAAGGACATTATTTGCGGCAGTGAGAAAATGATGCGCAGTTTCAAAGACCATCCCTTTATCATAGCCACTGTAAAGAGCTCACATGCACTCTTCCAATGTCAGCAGCGGGCAGTTGTCTATTTGCCTAGGTTATGGAGTTAGAAAACAAAAAGGGTAGATGTCTGGGTAATAACTGAGCGGAAGGCACTGGACATAAAGAGCAATAAAGGAAAGTGAATCTCACTCCGGAACCAGCTCCCTGTCAGCACCAGCTGGGTCATTATCAATGTACCTTCCTCTGCCAGTCAAACTAATATGACACCTGACAGTCACAATATGCCTTCCTCTGCCTGTCAAACTAATATGACACCTGACAGTCACAATGTGCCTTCCTCTGCCTGTCAAACTAATATGACACCTGACAGTCACAATGTGCCTTCATCTCTCTGTCAAACTAATATGACACCTGACAGTCACAATGTGCCTTCCTCTGCCTGTCAAACTAATATGACACCTGGAGGGTGTTGCTCCTATAGTAAAAGGAAGAGCTGGCTAAAAATGCCCTCATTTCCAGTCCTTTCTTTACATGTGGCTATAATTTGTTCCTTTTGTTGCTCACAAGTGGTCATTCAAGTATGGTGCTAAAAAAGGGGGATTTGAGTAGGTACCTAGTTGGGAGAAGTCAGTCAGTATAATATACTATAGAGTGTGTGATGTGAGTAGGTACCTGATAGTGCAGCTCTCTCTGTTTTAAACAAGGCAGGTCACTTTTCAGACTAATGTGGTGAGTGCAATTACTGTGGTGAAGCAGTGCACGACTTGTTTAGAAAAGAGGGCACATACTCACATCTCTTTTTACAATAGGAGCAACACCCTCCTGACAGTCACACCTATACTTTACATACCTGACTGAATGATTACAGCGGGGAATATGAAAGATGATATTCCAACTGAAAGCACCACTCTATATTTCTATCACTAAATTATGGTATCAAGTCTTCAAAATTACTTTATATAACGTTCTTTCATCATGACCATCCACTTGCCTCATGACATTGACCTATAATGAAATCATTTTGAGATACAGACCTTGCTTTCATATTCACATTATCATTCTCTGCTACCTTGATATATACCACATCAGACTAGGAAACTATTTCAAATCCTCCTTGATTGTTGGCATCTTCATAAAAACACATTGGGAATCCATTTCTTAACGTGTTACCTATGCCCTATATTGATACGCTATATCGTGTTATCAGTAGTTTAGATCTGCTAGAGGGAACAGCAAGTATTCTCTGTATGTTATTGGGGCTATTGCGCACAGCTAAAAATAATTTTCTTATCCAAGAAAATAGACTTGATACAAGAAATCTTTTCTAGTTATGGGGAGAATTCTGGTTATAAGATTCATCAGTCATCTTGTCTTTTAGAAAAATCAAGTTTTGAACAAATATTGAGCTCCCTTCTTGATTTAAGTTTTCAAGATTATTTTTCTTAAGAAAATTTCTCGAAATTGGTAGTTTTGTCCACCACGTAATATTATTTATCTTGAAACTTAAAACAAAAAAGTCTAATTTCTTGATATGAGATTTATTAAACTAGAATTGTTTTCTTACATCTAGAAAAAGGTAGAACTAAGATCTTGTTAGAAATTGACCAAGGAATATTATCTAACATGCCAGGTAAGTATTATTTTCTTAATATAAGGAAATTACATAGTCTGCCACTAGGTGTCAGCACTAACTGTTATGGTGAATTATTTACAATACAAAGTACAAATCCCTAGCTTAAACCTGGTCCTAAACGTAAGTTGTGGTAAAATAAATCAAAAACTGAAGGAAACTGATTTGGAATTAATTTTGTATCAGGATCTATTGGTCTGATAGTTTATTGAGGGAAATACAAGGCATGAAGGAAGCTAAACACCTTTTGCGTAGATAATATGATAATGTGAGGGTGGGATGTGCCACAGCCTCTCATTAAATCAAAGACTTTGAATAAAGGTCTTAATCAATTCTGAAAATATGGCCTCAAAGAGCTGCATGTAATCTGAAGAACCTCTGTCGCTGAGGTAGCCTATACTGATAACATTCTTTTCTATCTAAAGCATTTCTTAATAGAAAAAAAGCATATCCACTGTACAAACAAGGAAATTAATGTTTTTTAAATACTGGAAGTGAGAAAATATAACTTATTTTAAGAACAAGTATGAGTAAGTTTATCTTGAAATAATCCTGCATGAGAAATATTTACTTCCTTCAAGAAATATTTTAGAAAATTAATTCCTGATTTGAGAATATATCACTTGATTTAAGAATTTATTTCTTAAGACTGTATTTCTTAATTCAAGTAAGTTGGACATACCAAGATTTCAAGTAAGATTTTGTTACCTGGCGGACAAACTTGTTTTAAGTTAATTTTACTTAAAATGAGAAATAATTTCTTAGAATAAAAAAAATTATTTTTGGCTGTGCGGTATTCCTATATATCCCATTGGTCAAGTCAGTCAACTCTGTCTGCCTCTCCACGTGCCTTCACCAAGGCTGCTAGTTAGTACATCTAGAAGTCTGGGAGAATGTTGAATATCCTCCGACATAAAATGTGTGTAATGTAGAAGTATAGACCTACATACAAAGGCAGCAGACCTTTACACGGCAGCCTCATATGTTGGATTGTCTCACATTAGGGTTCTGTGAGAACACATAGCATTGCTTGGTGAAAGTTTCAGTGTCATACAATGATATACCTACAGGAGATTGGAGACATCATGCACAATGACGAAGGAATTAAAATCAATAATCTGCCCTTGTTGCCTCCATATATATATATATATATATATATATATATATATATATATATATATATATATATATGTACTCAGGGATGTGTTCTAGATGTTGGTCGATAAATTCTCTTTTTGTAGGACGTTTGTAGACGACCATCGTCCATGGGTGACCATTTCAACTCACCTCATCTCACAATACACCGAGGAACCACCAAAGAACAATTGGGATACAACCAACTAATCTTGGTCAATTCAAGGGTGCTGAATTCAGAAATCATAATGGAATTGCTGGGTTTCTTCTTATTTCTGAGATATCTAACATTAAAGATGCATGAAATGCAATAAAAGAGCCAATAAGTGTGAGAACTTTGCCAGGAAGAATATTTTTTTCCATCGTTAAATTCATATATTCTGGATAACACATTCTTCAACATCAAGAAAATGTGGTATAGTCATTATGAACCGTTTCATTGGCAATAAAATAATGATTTTCAACTTAAGAATCTATGATATTGTATAGCTGTTTGATAAGAACATAACACACTTCATCATTTGCACTGAATATTTTTTCCCATTGGGTTTCTTTTGCATTGGCATGCTAAATAATCATCATAACAATATTGTGTGACCCTAGGATAAGAAAAAATGGGCTTTGCCCTGCATATAATTCAGTAGTATTACATAGATCTATGCAGACCTACATTGACACAGTCCTTGAATAACATAGGTCTCTTTTTATATGGAAAATCGCTACTGACTCGTCAAAGCTCTGGGAAAGGATAAACAAGTCGGCTCTGCTGTTTAGCCGACCGTCACAGAGTGACCCGGCATGCCCAGAAATTCGAGGAGTTCAAGTTAAAGCACATACAACTCAAAAGTTCATTTTAATTGTGCGGACGATATAACATTGTCAAGTTTGATTCTCGTAACCATAGGCTTTGCTAGGTATATGAGTGCTGTCAATCCTGCCCAATCCCCTGCCTGCTGAATATCCTCCAATGGAATGCCCGACTCATGGAAGAAAACTGCACCCGCTTTTCGTAAACTATGCACTCCTGCCCTTTCAGGGTTCATCCCAATGCTCTTAATTAGTCCCTTTAGGAACTTGAGCAGGACCGAGTAACTGAGGGGAACTTCTGGCCCTCCTTTATGAATAACAAATAATGGTGAGTCTGGTGAAGCGGGAACATCAATTATATGCTTTGAAATCAATGAGGCCACACGGAAAGACGATCCCGGGGTGTAGGTCATGGGAACTAGGTGCACTCTCTGCCCATATTGGATTGTCTTTGAGCTACTAATCTCAAGCATCATGCCCCATGGGTGAAAGGTGACTGACAAGTCAGCAAAGAGCGAAAGCTCAGAACTATGCAAGCCCACATAACACAATGGTTACTGTTTGATAAATCCACCGACCTGAACATGTCACATAAGTTAGCAAATGTTAATGTCTCTCTAGTAGGGACTGGATGGCCCAATATTCTGCGCAAACCGTGAAGCGCCGCATTGAAGGCAAATTCTTGGCGAATCCAGCCTACCTCACATCCAAAATAGCGGTTTAAGCTAATTACACCGCTCACATAATTATCAATAGTGCTGTAGCTCAGACAGTCAGAAAGGTACATAATATAAAGAGTCATAGTTAGCACATCCGTAGGGAGAACCTTCACTCCGAACCAAGTGCAGAACACAATATAGCGTTTCCACTGAGATGACTTTGTGCGCCAGGTTGATGAAGACCAAACGCAGGCCCTGGCCTCTGCTGCTAGCCTATCCAACTTCATACACCGCTGGGAAACCACTACAATATAAAAAAAGGAAACTCTGCGCTACCATCCAGTAATCTTGATAACTTATCCGCCACCACATTGAGACGGCCGGGGATGTGGCGTGCCACTACATGGTAATTGTACAACACTGATAGCCAGAAGACTCTCCTCAAGATTACCATAGCAACCTTATTTTCACTATGTCCTGAGTTCATTGCTGCCACTACTTGGGTATTGTCTGAGTTCACAACGACTTTGCTATCTCTGAATATAGGACCCCACCTCCAGAGAGACTCAATTAGGGGGTAGAATTCCTGTACATTTATGTTGTCTGGAATGGCCATATCCAGCTCCGGTCGCATATGACCGTGGAGGTCTACCACATTTTCCAATGAACCGTGCCATGCTAGGGCCAACAAGTCTCCCATACACTCAACTCCATAACCCTTGCCTGAAGCATCCATGGATAGAGTTAACTCCTGCTCATTGTCTGATGTATTGATATGGGCTTTCCGTTGAACCATCTAGAGAATAATGTCCACCAGTCCAAATCCTTGTGAAAACCTTTAGTTAAGGAGATTTACCGCTTACCCTGAAAACCTTTCAGCAGCTCAATAACTCGATGTGAGAATGTAGGACCGCTATTCACCAAAGAGGAGCAATGGGACAAAATGCCACAAAGTCTTTGCAGTTGGTTACATGTTGCCTTGCGGTGACCATTGAAAAACGCAACCTCCTGCTTAAACTTCGCCAATTTCTCCTCTGGTAATCTAAGCTTCCAATTGATCGTATCAATCTTGATTCCTAGGTACTGCTGAACTCTAGAAGGGCTTGCCACCTTTTGGTATGCCACATAGAAGCCGAGCTTCAGTAGCAATGAATGTAGGGTCAATTGTGAGCCAGCAAGCAGAAAGGACAGTTACTGCGGGATTTAGTACCAGATTTAGCCACCAGGGGGCACCACTATGGACTAGAATAGGAAAAATATGACTAAAACTGTTATAGGCTACTTTTTTTATGGAGAATTCAATGGTTTTTGATAAAACATTCTATTTTGGGTGGAAAGGTTCCAAATTTGGCATGTAAAAAGAATGTTTTTCGGCCAAAATAGGTATTTTTGTTGATTTATGTTGCCATGGAAACATGATTTTTATTCTAAAGGAATCAAGGTTTACTATGGCGAAAACAGAATGAAAATACCATTTCTAGATCAAAAGTTATGGGCAAAAGAATAAAAGTTTATATGAATTTAGCTAATTAGCATAAATTATGCTAATTAGCTATATATCTCATGACCAATTAGACATAGAGCTTATTAACATTCTTGAAATGGTCACACCTACCCATATCTAGCAAGCCATTCCTCCAAAACTAACAGGAGTATCTTCTCATGCTATGTATCACTGTAAAGCTAGTGATTTGAATTTTAAAGTTGACTTTTAGCACGGAGCACCCTTTCTCCTTGCCTCTACGCAATTGTGCAACTTGACATTGTTCATATGAATGCCCCATTAGTAAAAAATCATCAAGTCAGTTGAAACAAAATAAAGCCGCACTTCCACATAAACCTGGAAATAGAATCAGTCAAGCGATTAAAAATGTAAGGGGCAGCTCTGGTACCAAACGATAGAAAATTGTCTACCAAATACTGGTCCTTTCCATCAATTGCCCAACGCAACCCATGAAACTTCCTGTCCTCCGGCCTAACCAAAACTGAACGGTAAGCTGCCGAGATGTCTGTCACCGCCAGAAACATGCCCGGGCATAACTGATTGCACACATCATCAATCTTGGAGAACTGAAAATGTTGAAAGGTTTGTTTCATGTAAGAATTAATAGATCTGTCTGTCGGGTGACTTGCATCAGGTTTTGTAAAACCCCAAAAATGATCCTGGGTGAAAAATGACCCAGGGTGAAAAATGACCCTGCTCTATCTGCTATGGAAAAAGCAATTTTAATTTGCTTTTTTGGGCCAATTTTCTTTATCTATCCATCATAAACCATCATATATGAAAAGAGGAGGATTGATAATGGTAGTCTAGAATACCAAACTACTTTTTAGCCATCTTATTTTGCATTCTGTTTTGCAGTGGGTATGAGGGAAAATAGCTTTATGGGCTCACAATAATGCAAATGATAAGTTTGTCTCACATTTGAGATTGATCAATCATACATCACTGGAAAGACCGATATGTATCCTAGTTAAATCTAAAATAACTTTTGGATATAAACTATAGCAGTTGAGAAACTACAATTTGAAACTTAATTTGTTGCCCATTCATAACTGAAAGTCAGTATAGGGGAGAGGCCACTTATCTAGATCAACTGATAAGGCAGAGAGAGGGGGAAGGGGAGGGGTGGGGGACAAATGACCCAGGGTCAAAAATGACTCTGGGGTGAAAATTCTTCAAGTAGGGTAAGTGAGGGGATGGTGGGGGGCAGGGTCAAAAATGACTCTGGGTCAAAAATCACCCAGGGTTATTTCTATACTTTAGCTTAGACCTGTGCATCCGTGATAGGGCGAAAGCCCCCTGACGCTTTGGGGACAGCGCCCAAGGCATGAACACCTAAGGGCTTGTCCAATACAATGTCTAATTTACCCCTAGTATACTCATCATGTAACAAGTCATCAATAAATGAGTGAGCCTGGACAGTGGCAGATTTATAGTTGGGGGTTTCATAATCATCCACTCTTGCATGGGGATCCACTTCAAACCATGAAACCGTTCATGACCCCTCCAGGATGAAGTGACTATCAATATCAGGGTCCGTATCAAATAATAATATGTCTCTCCAACCTGCCGGCTTGAGTTTGGAACGGACACCTGCCACCACATGAACATAGTTACAGTCCCACAAAGGCGCATAATTATCATACAAAGCTGATAAGGCATTCAAACTGTCAGAACATAGCAATTTCTCACCATTATGCACATGGATGGAATCAAAGGGGCAAAAATTCACATCCGCTAGCCCCACTCAGGCTTGTCTCTGAGAACCTGGAGAGGCCTGGTAACCAAGCTGCAGGTAATTTTGCTGCTGACCAAATTAATGCGTCTGGTTTCCTACCATGCCCTAATACTGGTTGGTGGACTGGTTTTGTGGGTTTTGGTAGCAATTTTTGGCCGGGTGTGAGCGTCCCCCACAAACTGCGCATGAGTGTTGCTTGGTACAATTGACAAAATCGCACACAGTGAAATTAAATTTTTTGCACAAGTGCTCCGGGCAGGGGATCATGAATTTTGACTGTGAGCGACCCTGACCTTGACCTTGGCAAGACTGATTGGCGAATTTCAACTGCTGTGGCAACTTCATGGCTTTGTCTAATTCTTGTTGCATTTTTATATAAGCTAATGTTTTTTCAATACCAAGATTCTCTGCCATAGACCGATGCTCCACTGCTGCAAAACCTGGGATTTCATATTCAGAACTTTATCAGTCACATCATATTCATACTGACACATGGCTTTCATGGAATATGTGGGCTTAATTTCTCTGAGGGCGATAAATTTCATATGCTGCAGGTAGGACATGGCGGTTAACTGGGGGTTGTTGGCAAGCAATAAACTCTGAAGCACATTAAGCATACCACACATTAGTTCCCTGTAACTCATCTCGTCATAGGATTTATCCGTAGGAATGTGGTAATCAGGACGTAACCATATTTTAGACCTTTTCCTCTTAGTTGCTACACTAGCTGCATGTAAGATGGTTAACAGGTCATCCTGCCCCTGAAGTTTACCTGTCGTAGTGTTGATGAGACTCTCCACATCCCCGTTCAGAATGCCAATGTTACCTAGACCTAGACCAGCAGAAGCTAGTCCTGTCTGCATGGTGTGGAGAGATTGTTGCTGTTGCGAACCAATCTGGACATTGGTATTGACAGGCATCTGCTGTTTAAGTAGATCTAGTAGCTGCTGTTGTAGACCAACCTGGGCAGTGGTGTTGACTGGTACGTGTTGATAACCGCCCTGGGCAGCGGTGTTGACAGGTACATGTTGGGTGAGTAGATCCAAAAGCTGCTGCTGTAGACCACCCTGGTTAGTGGTGTTGACTGGTACATGTTGATTACCAACATGGGTATTGGTGCTGGCAGGTCCCTGCTGCTGTTGCAGCTGTTGCTGTCTCCAGGCCAAAAACCGCTGATATTCATTCAAGATAGCCTGGGAATAGGTGGATTGAGGTGCCTGTGTGCTTAGAGATGCACCTACATTAATGTCATTGCCACTGGACATGGCTGTTGGACCCACAAAACCACCACCAGCACTCACAATGTTCGTGAGTACCTGCGGGTTTGTACCGGGTACCCCGTGGCCACTGCTCGGTACCGCACGGGTCCCAGGGAGGAAATCATTGCCCACATTTTGCAAATTAACATTGTTCATACCTGATATGAGCTGCTGGGGGCCTCTGGGGGCCTGTGGATGGCCAATATCCCCTGAATTCATTGATGTAGAGACCGTAGGACCTCAGTCCCAGAGTTTTGTTGACCGGTGGTCCGGCCATCCTGCCTGGGTTCCCCGGCATCCTGCATGGCCCCGGAGTGGTCATGGCTGGCTGACTCCATGGTAGCCGGTGGTCCCCCATGGCCTGCTTGCTCCTTTAGGGCCCCTAACTGCTGCTGCAGGTCCCATTTGGGGTTAGGGTGCTTGCACGCAGGACACAACCTGGAGTTTCCATGGTACTGCTCCTCGCAGGAGTCACAAATGACTCCCATAATGAAGAAAATTAACCAAAAAACAAACAAAGTTCTTGTCCTGCCTGCCATGCGTCACTGCTGCTTGCTGAACTGCTGTCTCCCCAGCTGTGGGGGAGAGCGTGAAGGGGTAACTGTTCTAAACTACACCAGGTGGAGGTAGTGCAGCGTCTTAGAGTCAATAGGCCAATAGATCACCCGGGTGATCTATTTGGACCATTTTATAGGCAATGAATAGGTTCATAGTGACTATTTACCACATTTTCTTAATGTTGAAGACATGTTTTATCCAGAATATATATAAATTTTACGATGGAAAAAATAAGCGTCCACTCAAATTTCTCACTTGTATTGGGGCTTCTATTGCATTTTATGCATCTTTAACATCAAATACAGTTAAACTTGGTTACGAACCCCTTGTTACAAGATTAAAAAGTTCGTTGTAACCAAATTTCGCTCAGCATAATGAGGGTGAGGTGCTTTACTCTTGATGCACTTACAGTGAAATTCCTAGTAATTTCCAATGACTCCTACTACAACAGGTTTGTATTTATAAACAAACCAAAATATAAAAGGAAAGAGGAATCCCCTTTAATACAACGAATCTCACTTGATCTGAAATCATTTACAATGAACTTTCTTGGCCTGAAACTGATAGGTCACCCAGAAATACAATGGTTTTAAAGGAAGCCAGAGCCTGTGGGTGGGCATTTCCATCCATCTCTATTGAAGTAGGAGCGGCAGTGGGACGTTGGAGAATCTATAAGGCGTCAGGAGGGTGTTGCTCCTATTGTAAAAAGAGATGTGAGTATGTGCCCTCTTTTCTAAACAAGTCGTGCACTGCTTCACCAAAGTACTTGCACTCACCACATTAGTCTGAAAAGTGACCTGCCTTGTTTAAAACAGAGACAGCCGCACTATCAGGTACCTACTCACGTCACACACTCTATAGTATATTATACTGACTGACTTCTCCCAACTAGGTACCTACTCAAATCCCCCTTTTTTAGCACCATACTTGAATGACCACTTGTGAGCAACAAAAGGAACAGATTATAGCCACATGAAAAGAAAGGACTGGAAAGGAGGGCATTTTTAGCCAGCTCTTCCTTTTACTATAGGAGCAACACCCTCCAGGGGGTGTGATAGGACTTGTCTGCCTGTCTCTCTTGAAGTAGGAGCGGCAGTAGTGGGTATGGGAGATCTGAGAGGCGTCAAGGGGTGTGATAGGACTTCTCTGCCCCTCTCTATTGAAGCAGGAGCGGCAGTAGGGGGTATGGGAGATCTGAGAGGCGTCAAGGGGTGTGATAGGACTTCTCTGCCCGTCTCTATTGAAGTAGGAGCGGCAGTAGGGGGTATGAGGGTCTGAGAGGCGTCAAGGGGTGTGATAGGACTTCTCTGCCCGTCTCTATTGAAGTAGGAGCGGCAGTAGGGGGTATGGGAGATCTGAGAGGCGTCAAGGGGTGTGATAGGACTTCTCTGCCCGTCTCTATTGAAGTAGGAGCGGCAGTAGTGGGTATGAGGGTCTGAGAGGCGTCAAGGGGTGTGATAGGACTTCTCTGCCCGTCTCTATTGAAGTAGGAGCGGCAGTAGGGGGTATGAGGGTCTGAGAGGCGTCAAGGGGTGTGATAGGACTTCTCTGCCCGTCTCTATTGAAGTAGGAGCGGCAGTAGGGGGTATGAGGGTCTGAGAGGCGTCAAGGAGTGTGATATGACTTCTCTGTGCGTCTCTATTGAAGCAGAAGCAACAGTAGGGGGTATGGGAGATCTGAGAGGCGTCAGGGGCGGTGATAGGGGGGGCTGCTTCGTTATAAACAGCTTCATGTCAAAGGCACTTCATTCTACCCAAGTTCATTTACTATAGAAATGTATAAGAGAGGTTTATGAGAAGGTATTTTTGTTTGTAATAACCGAATTTCGTTATAAGGGAGTTTGTTCTAACCAAGTTTCACTGTAACTCTGATTTCTGAATTCAGCATCCTTGAATTGACCAAGATCAGTTGATTTTATCCCAGTTGCTCTTCAATAGTGCAAAAATGTTCCTCAGTGGTATGGGTAATGATGAGAGTGATGCATCAAAACCAATAGCAGTCCTAGTTATAACCGAATAGGCCTGCGTTGCCTGGAGAGGCATTCTGTCCTGGAGGGTGTTGCTCCTATGGTGAATAGAGCTGTCAGTATGTGCCCTCTCTTCAAAACAAGTCACACTCTCCTTCGCCATTCAACTGACACTTAACACATTAGTCTGAAAAGTCACCTGCGTTGTTTAAAATAGAGATACCTGCACTATCAGGTACCCACTCATGTCATA
This sequence comes from Acholoe squamosa, assembly GCA_949317995.1. NCBI lineage: Eukaryota > Metazoa > Annelida > Polychaeta > Phyllodocida > Polynoidae > Acholoe > Acholoe squamosa. The sequence goes on along the minus strand of OX439048.1, from coordinate 40,444,259 downwards.
CACTCTATAGTATACTTTACTGATTGACTACTCCCGACTAGGGATCTACTCAAATCACCCCTTTCTAGCACCATACTAGCATGACCACTTGTGAGCAACACAAGTGAAAAGTTATCACTACATGGAAAGCCAGTTTTGCAGAAGAGGCACTTCTTAGCCACTACTACCTTTCCCATAGGAGCAACACCCTCCAGGAGAATCACCTACAGAACTAGGGAGAGAGGCAGGTATGTCTATATTATAACTCTAAATTCAGGATGTATCTTCTTTAGTGCGAGCAAAGACTTTTCTTTGGGGCATTGACTTTAATATATTCATTCCAGTTTTTTTTTTCTATTATTGGATGGGTGGACAATAGTTAACCCCTTCCCTTCCAATTCCAGTAAATCAGTGGAATCAGAGCAGCCCAATCACAATGAGGGTCTTAAAGACTAATCCTTACACCGGCTTATCCGTGCACAACCTAAATACAAAACTCCTGAGGGAAGGTGGTGCAGGAGAAGTGAGCTGTGAAAGGCAATGAGCAGGGCGGTGTCATGGTGCACAGACTGGCACCCAGCCACCATGGTGAAGGTAATGCCATTAACCTGATTAATTTGCCACATGGAGGTTGAAGTAAAACACCCACACTCACAGGCAGAGCAGTAGAAAATGTCCAAATTTGAGAACCTGACTCGGTCTTGAATTCCTAGATTATGGATTTCATATTATGGCCCAAGCCTTCAATGGCAACAAGTACAAGTACACATGTAGTAGTAATGCATCTTCATCTTTATATCAATCAATTTCCATTGTGAGCTTTTACAGAGAGAGTATGGGAAACAAAGAGGACTTAAAATCCTTGAATCTGAAAAAAAGATAAAAAAAACAGTCACTAAAAGTGTTAGAGCACAGGGTGCAGTTGACCCCCGTACAGTATTCCAGAGTTGTTCCCATGAATGTATGATTTATGCTTGCCTATTAGAAGCATTGTGCCCTCCTCCCAGGACAAAGAGAGAGAAGGGAAGAATTACCTTACAGTGCACGTAACGCATGAGTAGCCCTAAGAGCCCTCAAGGACACTCAGGAAAAAGTCCTCCCTCCCCTCTTTATGTATGCAGCAGGCTGTTCACTCTTTTGATCAGGAGTGTTCCCTGTAAGTGCTCTTGTACTCAGCTGAAACCACTATGCATTTCTTTCACTAAGATCGCAGTGATCTTAGTGGCGGAAATGGAATAGTGAAGTGATCCCAGGACTAGCTATTCTGGACAGGCCTGCAACCACTGCATTACATAGGGTAGACCAGCCAGGTCTTATGATATGTGCCTACACTAAGATCGCTGGGGTTGGGATCCCAGGATGTTTTGAATTAAGCTCCTGAAATCCATTAGGACCAGGATCTCTGGATAAATGGAAGACTTGCAGAGTGATTCTGTTTGAGTAATGGTAATCTATGGATACTCACACTGGATGGGGCTGGTACCAAAACGAAAAGCCAAAAAGTGAGACTCATTACTCATCTCCCCAACTTCACCACTATAGCTGAGAAGGAGCAACGTGAGAAGGTGGGATCCATGTAAGACGCTTTCATCTCAGTTCTGCTGTATCTAATATTCTAGAGGGTTGTTCGGGTACTCTGCATTTTGCTCCTCCAAATGCTTAGGTTTTCTAGACGTAGATTCTATATATATATATATATATATATATATATATATATATATATATATATATATATATATATCATACAGATCTGGAATATCGATCACGCCCACTATGTTTCGGTTTTTAAGATAGCCCAGCCTACAGTTGAAGAGAACCCGAGTGATTTCTAACCACTTTCTAAAATGTGTACCACACAATCTAGAACCTGTGTTTTCCAACTTGAAAATAAGACATCCATGGTTCTATACAGGACAACCCATGTAACTATATCAATTCTGACAAATAATTATTGATTTCATGAGTTCAGTGGCCCCCTGACAGTTTTCACGCTCTCCTCTTGTTCCTCACAGTGACCTCCCTTCATTTCTCTGGGGGGAGGGACAGTCATTTTATTGTGACACATCACAAATTCAATTACCCTGAAGATGGTTTAATGTCACCATAGTGGTCACTATTGGAGCCATCAATACAGATTTACGATCATAGTGTGCCCCATTAGTCACGCAAACGTGTTATTTAATCCCATACAACTGTAAACTAGCTGTTAGACACTGGGCAGCTCATAATGTAAACCCTTGAATCTTCTAATACCACCATGCCCTTTAGTCTGAAACCATGTATTTTTGGATATTTAGGGAGTGATCTTTTTGTAACAATTTTTTTTGTCCCCCCCCCCAGAGAAGCCGAAAATCACGCGCGCACATGCCCTCTTAATCTATAGTAACACATGCCCAGCAAATTGTCATTATCTGTCGCCATGATTGGTCATCAATGGTGACTCCTTTTTGAGTGATAACTCACTGCGTCATCTTTCGCCACTGTGTGTCAGTCTCACATGGCATGGCAATTTATCACAACAGTCACCAACATGATCTCACTCACTGCGTGAGTATGTGCCACCCCTTGTCATCCCTCACAAAGCATGGTGACTTATCACCACCATCGCCAACATGGGTCTAACTCACTGCGTGAGTATGTGCCACTGCCTGTCAACTCGCACTCAGAATGGCGGCTTATCACAAGCATCGCCAACATAGATCTGACTCACTGTGTGATTATGTACCACTCCTGGTCAGCTCTCACTCAGAATTGCAGCTTATCACCACCATCGCCAACATGGATCTCACTCACTCCGTCAATATGTGCCACTGCCTGTCAACTCTCACTCAGAATGGCGGCTTATCACAAGCATCGCCAACATGGATCTGACTCACTGTGTGATAATGTACCACTCCCGTGCCACTGGCATCAACTCGCACACAAAATGGCGACTTATCACTACCATTGCCAACATTGGTCTCACTCAATATGTGAACTTGTTCACTCCTTGTCAATGCTCTCTGAGGATTGCATCATCTGTCACTCACTCTCACTCAGAATGGCAACTTATCACCACCATTGCCAGCCTTTGTCTCACTCAATGCGTGAATTTGTGTCACTCCAAGTCAATGCTCTCTGAGGATTGCATCATCTGTCACTCACTCTCACTCAGAATGGCAACTTATCACCACCATTGCCAAAGTTGTTGAGACAGCACCACTGTTCAATATGTAGCCTATCTAGGAAGTGTGGGCATGAAGTATAAGTCCCATACTTATCAAATGTGCTTTGTTGCACACTGATTTCCATGTAATACTTCAGGGTTGAATCAAACAAGATTATATAGAGAAAATATCAATTGAATTTAGGTAGAGGTATCTCTAAAATAAAAGCAACTATCCATAAACACCTTTTATCTGGTTACAGGAAAAATACATAAGGAAGTATCTACATGAACACCTTGTCTGTGGTTAGAGGGAAGATACATATGGCAATACCTTCTCTGGCAAAACATACATTGATCTTGCAGATGTGAGGCTGCATGATTACCAATGTCGATGATCATGAGCTTTTCATCTAACAAGATGAGTGATCACCAGTATCGCCATCACTGGTGAGTCTGAGTGATCACCACTCTCGCCATCCATGGTGAACCTGCGCTATGACGTGGTGCGCATTTCATCTAGCGAGGTGAGTGATCAACTGCCTTGCCATCCCTGGTGAGTGTGAGTCATCACGATCCTAGCCAACCATGGTGAATGTGCATTATGGCATGGTGTGCGTTTCATCTAGTGAGATGAATGATCACCTGAGTGACCATCCCCCGTGAGTGTGAGTGATCACGATCCTTGCCATCTGTGGTGAATGTGCGTTATTACGTGGTGTGCGTCTCATCTAGCGAAGTGAGTGATCACGCATGTCGCCATCCCTGGTGAGGATGAGTGATCACTCATGTCACCATCCCTGGTGAGGATGAGTGATCACGATCCTCGCCATCCCTGGTGAACATGCACTATGACGAGGTGCATGTTTCATCTAGCGAGGTGAGTGATCACCTGCGTTGCCATCCCTGGTGAGTCTGAGTGATCACCATCCTCGCCATCTGAGGTGAGGCCATGTGATCACCACCATTGCTATTCCTGGTGATCTTGTGCTATAGCGACGTCGTGTTCCATCTAGCGACATGTGTGAGCCACTTCACACAGGTTGACGAGGAATCACGACAATTTGCTGGGTGGGCTTTTTCAATGAAAACAGGTAAAATTATATTGCCCCCCCCCCACCCTCAGAGGCACCTGAACCGACCACCACCCCACCCCTTGTTGTTGAAAAATGATTACTCCTTTAAACATACAACTGGTGCTCTATAACTAATGAATCGTGGGGATCTCTATAGTCTATTTGAAGATAATAACTGTGGTTATGAGATTCAAATCGTTGTAAAATAACACTGCTAAAGGATCTGTCAACGGGTCGATTACTGTATGATGGAACATCATCAGGCAAATGCATCATCTCCCAATACTTTATGCATGGCCATACAGCAGCCAACAGCTAGAACAGTGGGGTAATTGTATGAGGTGATAGGAAGATGCACTCACCAATATCTTGCTGCCCTGATTTCCTTAGGGGGAAGATGCCCTTGCAGATGTATCAGGATATCCAGGCAATATTGGGGTGTGCCGTACAGAAATTGATACCCTACTTGGCGAAGGAGATTTGGAGAAGATGTATGTGGTGGGGAGGTAAGCTGAATGTGAAGGTGGGTAAGGAATGGGGAGTGCTACAGCAGGGGCAGCTTTAACAGCCTCCTGACCTGTTCTGCCCAAGAGGCAGCCTCCTCCATGGCTGAGAGCCTGGGGCAGCGTTTATTTATTTTTATTTTATTTTTCTTGGGGGGGGGTGAGGGGTGGTGGTGATAGTTGGAAGTGGCTTGAGATTTGGAGGTGGGGGCAGATAAACTTGTTGTTTTTGAGAGGCACTTCAGGTATCTTCAGGGTCTACACTTGTTTGTATCTAAGCGTGCGTCCTGGTACACTATGACACTTCTCCAGGAGTAGTCCGTAGTGCCGATCTCCTGTGCTGGTAATCTGAAAAGAAAAGAAATGAAAACATATTTAAAAACTCAAGTCTTATTGGATAGAGCTATATGGCTCCCACCTATATATCATATCTAAGAATAAGTATATTCCATGCTGACGTTAGGGCAGCTCCTACCATCCACCCTAACATCATCACAATCATATTGGATTCATCAGAACAGTTTCACAAGGCTTTGGTGTGATTCTAATCCTAGGTTAAACCATTGGTACTCTAGTTAAGAAAAAACAGGGTCACATGACCTCCCATATATGGGTAAATGAAGTCAGGATATCATGACATCATGCATGGGGCAACATTTACTCCAAGAGCGGTTGGCTAGTGGCCACCGGCTGTTGATTTTTATCCATTCAGGAAACGTGTACAAAATCAAGATAGTATAATTACCACAAGCTCTAATAGAACTAGTACACAACGACCCTAGTATAGTGATACTGCCCCTGTGCTGTCCGTCAGGGACTGACGGCTGTCAGTTGGGGGTCAATTCGTCTCAGTTTGTTTTGATCATGTGGCCCTTGTGCAAACCAGCAATGTGTTATTGTGCAGTTTCATGTGAGATTTGAACCAAGTGTATTGTCATATCTAGCTATGGGCAATAACAGCTAATATATGAACATAGTTATAACAAGAAGCTCACAATTAGTGGAGAATTGATGATAGCTTTATTGTATAAAGTACATGCTGAAGAGATGTTAACTCAGCGAATAGCTAGTTGGTAATGCTAGCAGGTGTACTAGCACCTGGCTGTGTATACATAATGACCATCAGGTGTACCACCCCTAGTGGCAGGATGTGGTACTACTGCATACATTATAGGCGAGTATAGCATAGTGATAATGGATGTCGTATGAATGGTATAATGTACAATATAAATAGAGTAAAAGTGGTCGAGTTCTCTATTTATCGCAGTATGAATTTACCATGTCCATCTATCTTTATATGCATTGTAACCTGTTAGTTCATAAGAAGTCACCAAACACACCTTAAAGTTGATGTGACCTTTTCCAGGCAACAGCTTAGTAAAGTAAACCGCTGCCTCATTCTACTGACCTATTGTCCTTATGTCCATAGTCCACTTGGCATCTATCGCGCGGTTGAGCCATACATTTCCTATATAAATTTCTGTGACAGAGGCCTAGTGGACTATGGGTGTAAGCAACATAAGCCCTACTGTCAGCCACTGTTAGCCACAGCTTGTAATGAAGTACATTGGTTTGTTTTAATCTGCCTCATGTAGAAATAGCAGTACGTGGTGGGCTGGGTACTTTCTACTGCGTTTTGAAAGTCTACTGTGGGTGGTGTTAGTAACTCTATCATTGGAAGGCCATAGTCTATAAAATTGTCATGACTAGAGGAACAAAAGGGACTTATCTAAGCTCGACATCACAAGTACCCGTTGGATACGCACAAATTGAAAAGTGTGAGTGAGGGGTATTCTTTGATTATAAGGCTTATGTGCGGGCAATCATGTTAGATCTGTTGTTTGCTGTATTGCTCACATTGTAAGTTTTAAGTCAATACCAAACGTGACTATACTGTGCATTTTCTTCATATATTTTATCCATTATTTAAGATAAAATAGTCCAAAGTTTCAAATTCTATAATGTTATGTACTTAGGATAAATTTGGGACATCATGCCCCTTTTGCAACCCTTCCCTCCCTATACCCCCTCCTCCCGTGCATCATGCCTCTGAAGCTGCCCATACCTCCCTATACCCCCTCCTCCCATGCACCATGCCTCTTAGGCAACCCATACCTCCTGTAGTTCTATTCTAAACAGAATTCAGTGCATATATTGTGAATTGATGATAGTATCATCAAATAAGGGAACTTACTTTGACCTTTTTAATATAAATTTTCTGAAAGACCTATCCTTAAATCACTCATTTCATACATGCATTTTATCTTATAAATCATTCCTAATAGATAGCTAAACACCTGTGATTTTTACCTTTCAAATACATGTCTAAGACTAAACTGGATGTGTTTAAAGCCAAACACCTAAACACTATGGTGTGTAAGTACTTAGGTGTGTGAGAAGTAGGTGTGTAGTTTTCAGGATAAGTGTTTAGAATCTGATGGCATTTAGCTGCAAGTGTTTGGATATCATAGATGTTTAGGAAACACACACCATGTAGATAATGTGGTGTTTATCACCAAACACCTTTTTTGCAGTGTATAAAGCAGCTAACAACGAATGTTCATATTACATCATTTTTTAACCACAAAGCCTGCCTTAGACTGACTCTGGACTGGATCACATTGATAGTACTTTCTACCGGTAAAAATCCTCTTTAGTAGACCTGACTGTCCCTCTTTGTGGTAGATCATATGATATGTCAGGTGGATGTGATGGCATCGGGCCTAGAACCGATTAAATCCACCTGATGTCGTAATGAGTCACGTCCCCTAAAGATCAGTGCCATTTCCTAAAGCTGTATTCCTTGTATGCAGAGAGAGAGAGAGAGAGAGAGAGAGAGAGAGAGAGAGAGAGAGAGAGAGACAGACAGAGACAGAGACAGAGACAGAGAGAGACAGGGAGAGAGACAGAGACAGAGAAAGACAGACAGACAGACAGAGACAGACAGACAGACAGCCCGACAGACGAGAGTTACGTTGTGGGGAAAAATTTGGTCTGGGCACTGTGGGGTTGGGTAATGGGTACAATCGATCATTGTGGGGTGCACATTTCATACATGTACATATGTACATTATGGGGTTAAAATGTCTGAATATAGTGGGGTCATATTGTTATTCAGGAATATATTTCATTAAATGGCAAAACAAGAAAGTAGCTTTCATGGGCTTCGAAACGCACCTAAGATCAAGGCGATCGGACCAGCGGTTGCTGAGATATTTAGTTTTGAAAGTTTTAGCGGAAGTATCGTAAAAGAGTCCCTATTCAAAATATGAGTTTCTGGCTGTGCTATTGGGCGTGGACACTGGATCATGGCTCAGTGGGCATTCACTCTTGCACCTGCATGATGCAGGCTTCATCTGCTCACTGTAGGACTATTTGGGAAAAAGTGCCTCCGCTGCGTGATGGGGCCCGTCAAAGAACTGTTTGTTTTTGCTCTAACCCGTGAACCATTGAACTTAGAGACACGGGACCGGGTGCAAATCGAAGCTTATCGCAAGGGCTATCAGGCAATCTTCAAATTGGAATTAACTGTCTCAGTTACTGAATACACGGGGTGCAATCATCTGTTGTTATGGGGTTACTGTGTCTGAAGATGTGGGGTGCAATGTCTGTCGCTATGGGGTTATTACGTCTGTGCATGTGGGGGGGATTTATGTCTGTGGTTATGGGGTCATTGCGTCTGAACATGTGGGGTGCAATGTGTATTACTCACTAGGGGGCAGTAGGTGGTGATACTGTCTGTAATATGCACAGACTAATGGGGTCTGTCTGACAGACACGATCATTGTGGGGTTGTACCACGATCTCTTCACGTGCACCCCACAAGGTCATTTTGAACCATTTTAAGGACATTGCTTGTGGGGTCAACCCCACAAGCAAGAAATGACCCCACAACGTAGCGTTGTACTTATAAAAACCCCACAGTGTAGCTCTAGTAAACACAGCCCGACAGGCTGACAGACACGCAGACACACAGCCCGACAGACGAGAGTTACGTTGTGGGGAAAAATTTGGTCTGGGCACTGTGGGGTTGGGTAATGGGTACAATCGATCATTGTGGGGTGCACATTTCATACATGTACATATGTACATTATGGGGTTAAAATGTCTGAATATAGTGGGGTCATATTGTTATTCAGGAATATATTTCATTAAATGGCAAAACAAGAAAGTAGCTTTCATGGGCTTCGAAACGCACCTAAGATCAAGGCGATCGGACCAGCGGTTGCTGAGATATTTAGTTTTGAAAGTTTTAGCGGAAGTATCGTAAAAGAGTCCCTATTCAAAATATGAGTTTCTGGCTGTGCTATTGGGCGTGGACACTGGATCATGGCTCAGTGGGCATTCACTCTTGCACCTGCATGATGCAGGCTTCATCTGCTCACTGTAGGACTATTTGGGAAAAAGTGCCTCCGCTGCGTGATGGGGCCCGTCAAAGAACTGTTTGTTTTTGCTCTAACCCGTGAACCATTGAACTTAGAGACACGGGACCGGGTGCAAATCGAAGCTTATCGCAAGGGCTATCAGGCAATCTTCAAATTGGAATTAACTGTCTCAGTTACTGAATACACGGGGTGCAATCATCTGTTGTTATGGGGTTACTGTGTCTGAAGATGTGGGGTGCAATGTCTGTCGCTATGGGGTTATTACGTCTGTGCATGTGGGGGGGATTTATGTCTGTGGTTATGGGGTCATTGCGTCTGAACATGTGGGGTGCAATGTGTATTACTCACTAGGGGGCAGTAGGTGGTGATACTGTCTGTAATATGCACAGACTAATGGGGTCTGTCTGACAGACACGATCATTGTGGGGTTGTACCACGATCTCTTCACGTGCACCCCACAAGGTCATTTTGAACCATTTTAAGGACATTGCTTGTGGGGTCAACCCCACAAGCAAGAAATGACCCCACAACGTAGCGTTGTACTTATAAAAACCCCACAGTGTAGCTCTAGTAAACACAGCCCGACAGGCTGACAGACACGCAGACACACAGCCCGACAGACGAGAGTTACGTTGTGGGGAAAAATTTGGTCTGGGCACTGTGGGGTTGGGTAATGGGTACAATCGATCATTGTGGGGTGCACATTTCATACATGTACATATGTACATTATGGGGTTAAAATGTCTGAATATAGTGGGGTCATATTGTTATTCAGGAATATATTTCATTAAATGGCAAAACAAGAAAGTAGCTTTCATGGGCTTCGAAACGCACCTAAGATCAAGGCGATCGGACCAGCGGTTGCTGAGATATTTAGTTTTGAAAGTTTTAGCGGAAGTATCGTAAAAGAGTCCCTATTCAAAATATGAGTTTCTGGCTGTGCTATTGGGCGTGGACACTGGATCATGGCTCAGTGGGCATTCACTCTTGCACCTGCATGATGCAGGCTTCATCTGCTCACTGTAGGACTATTTGGGAAAAAGTGCCTCCGCTGCGTGATGGGGCCCGTCAAAGAACTGTTTGTTTTTGCTCTAACCCGTGAACCATTGAACTTAGAGACACGGGACCGGGTGCAAATCGAAGCTTATCGCAAGGGCTATCAGGCAATCTTCAAATTGGAATTAACTGTCTCAGTTACTGAATACACGGGGTGCAATCATCTGTTGTTATGGGGTTACTGTGTCTGAAGATGTGGGGTGCAATGTCTGTCGCTATGGGGTTATTACGTCTGTGCATGTGGGGGGGATTTATGTCTGTGGTTATGGGGTCATTGCGTCTGAACATGTGGGGTGCAATGTGTATTACTCACTAGGGGGCAGTAGGTGGTGATACTGTCTGTAATATGCACAGACTAATGGGGTCTGTCTGACAGACACGATCATTGTGGGGTTGTACCACGATCTCTTCACGTGCACCCCACAAGGTCATTTTGAACCATTTTAAGGACATTGCTTGTGGGGTCAACCCCACAAGCAAGAAATGACCCCACAACGTAGCGTTGTACTTATAAAAACCCCACAGTGTAGCTCTAGTAAACACAGCCCGACAGGCTGACAGACACGCAGACACACAGCCCGACAGACGAGAGTTACGTTGTGGGGAAAAATTTGGTCTGGGCACTGTGGGGTTGGGTAATGGGTACAATCGATCATTGTGGGGTGCACATTTCATACATGTACATATGTACATTATGGGGTTAAAATGTCTGAATATAGTGGGGTCATATTGTTATTCAGGAATATATTTCATTAAATGGCAAAACAAGAAAGTAGCTTTCATGGGCTTCGAAACGCACCTAAGATCAAGGCGATCGGACCAGCGGTTGCTGAGATATTTAGTTTTGAAAGTTTTAGCGGAAGTATCGTAAAAGAGTCCCTATTCAAAATATGAGTTTCTGGCTGTGCTATTGGGCGTGGACACTGGATCATGGCTCAGTGGGCATTCACTCTTGCACCTGCATGATGCAGGCTTCATCTGCTCACTGTAGGACTATTTGGGAAAAAGTGCCTCCGCTGCGTGATGGGGCCCGTCAAAGAACTGTTTGTTTTTGCTCTAACCCGTGAACCATTGAACTTAGAGACACGGGACCGGGTGCAAATCGAAGCTTATCGCAAGGGCTATCAGGCAATCTTCAAATTGGAATTAACTGTCTCAGTTACTGAATACACGGGGTGCAATCATCTGTTGTTATGGGGTTACTGTGTCTGAAGATGTGGGGTGCAATGTCTGTCGCTATGGGGTTATTACGTCTGTGCATGTGGGGGGGATTTATGTCTGTGGTTATGGGGTCATTGCGTCTGAACATGTGGGGTGCAATGTGTATTACTCACTAGGGGGCAGTAGGTGGTGATACTGTCTGTAATATGCACAGACTAATGGGGTCTGTCTGACAGACACGATCATTGTGGGGTTGTACCACGATCTCTTCACGTGCACCCCACAAGGTCATTTTGAACCATTTTAAGGACATTGCTTGTGGGGTCAACCCCACAAGCAAGAAATGACCCCACAACGTAGCGTTGTACTTATAAAAACCCCACAGTGTAGCTCTAGTAAACACAGCCCGACAGGCTGACAGACACGCAGACACACAGCCCGACAGACGAGAGTTACGTTGTGGGGAAAAATTTGGTCTGGGCACTGTGGGGTTGGGTAATGGGTACAATCGATCATTGTGGGGTGCACATTTCATACATGTACATATGTACATTATGGGGTTAAAATGTCTGAATATAGTGGGGTCATATTGTTATTCAGGAATATATTTCATTAAATGGCAAAACAAGAAAGTAGCTTTCATGGGCTTCGAAACGCACCTAAGATCAAGGCGATCGGACCAGCGGTTGCTGAGATATTTAGTTTTGAAAGTTTTAGCGGAAGTATCGTAAAAGAGTCCCTATTCAAAATATGAGTTTCTGGCTGTGCTATTGGGCGTGGACACTGGATCATGGCTCAGTGGGCATTCACTCTTGCACCTGCATGATGCAGGCTTCATCTGCTCACTGTAGGACTATTTGGGAAAAAGTGCCTCCGCTGCGTGATGGGGCCCGTCAAAGAACTGTTTGTTTTTGCTCTAACCCGTGAACCATTGAACTTAGAGACACGGGACCGGGTGCAAATCGAAGCTTATCGCAAGGGCTATCAGGCAATCTTCAAATTGGAATTAACTGTCTCAGTTACTGAATACACGGGGTGCAATCATCTGTTGTTATGGGGTTACTGTGTCTGAAGATGTGGGGTGCAATGTCTGTCGCTATGGGGTTATTACGTCTGTGCATGTGGGGGGGATTTATGTCTGTGGTTATGGGGTCATTGCGTCTGAACATGTGGGGTGCAATGTGTATTACTCACTAGGGGGCAGTAGGTGGTGATACTGTCTGTAATATGCACAGACTAATGGGGTCTGTCTGACAGACACGATCATTGTGGGGTTGTACCACGATCTCTTCACGTGCACCCCACAAGGTCATTTTGAACCATTTTAAGGACATTGCTTGTGGGGTCAACCCCACAAGCAAGAAATGACCCCACAACGTAGCGTTGTACTTATAAAAACCCCACAGTGTAGCTCTAGTAAACACAGCCCGACAGGCTGACAGACACGCAGACACACAGCCCGACAGACGAGAGTTACGTTGTGGGGAAAAATTTGGTCTGGGCACTGTGGGGTTGGGTAATGGGTACAATCGATCATTGTGGGGTGCACATTTCATACATGTACATATGTACATTATGGGGTTAAAATGTCTGAATATAGTGGGGTCATATTGTTATTCAGGAATATATTTCATTAAATGGCAAAACAAGAAAGTAGCTTTCATGGGCTTCGAAACGCACCTAAGATCAAGGCGATCGGACCAGCGGTTGCTGAGATATTTAGTTTTGAAAGTTTTAGCGGAAGTATCGTAAAAGAGTCCCTATTCAAAATATGAGTTTCTGGCTGTGCTATTGGGCGTGGACACTGGATCATGGCTCAGTGGGCATTCACTCTTGCACCTGCATGATGCAGGCTTCATCTGCTCACTGTAGGACTATTTGGGAAAAAGTGCCTCCGCTGCGTGATGGGGCCCGTCAAAGAACTGTTTGTTTTTGCTCTAACCCGTGAACCATTGAACTTAGAGACACGGGACCGGGTGCAAATCGAAGCTTATCGCAAGGGCTATCAGGCAATCTTCAAATTGGAATTAACTGTCTCAGTTACTGAATACACGGGGTGCAATCATCTGTTGTTATGGGGTTACTGTGTCTGAAGATGTGGGGTGCAATGTCTGTCGCTATGGGGTTATTACGTCTGTGCATGTGGGGGGGATTTATGTCTGTGGTTATGGGGTCATTGCGTCTGAACATGTGGGGTGCAATGTGTATTACTCACTAGGGGGCAGTAGGTGGTGATACTGTCTGTAATATGCACAGACTAATGGGGTCTGTCTGACAGACACGATCATTGTGGGGTTGTACCACGATCTCTTCACGTGCACCCCACAAGGTCATTTTGAACCATTTTAAGGACATTGCTTGTGGGGTCAACCCCACAAGCAAGAAATGACCCCACAACGTAGCGTTGTACTTATAAAAACCCCACAGTGTAGCTCTAGTAAACACAGCCCGACAGGCTGACAGACACGCAGACACACAGCCCGACAGACGAGAGTTACGTTGTGGGGAAAAATTTGGTCTGGGCACTGTGGGGTTGGGTAATGGGTACAATCGATCATTGTGGGGTGCACATTTCATACATGTACATATGTACATTATGGGGTTAAAATGTCTGAATATAGTGGGGTCATATTGTTATTCAGGAATATATTTCATTAAATGGCAAAACAAGAAAGTAGCTTTCATGGGCTTCGAAACGCACCTAAGATCAAGGCGATCGGACCAGCGGTTGCTGAGATATTTAGTTTTGAAAGTTTTAGCGGAAGTATCGTAAAAGAGTCCCTATTCAAAATATGAGTTTCTGGCTGTGCTATTGGGCGTGGACACTGGATCATGGCTCAGTGGGCATTCACTCTTGCACCTGCATGATGCAGGCTTCATCTGCTCACTGTAGGACTATTTGGGAAAAAGTGCCTCCGCTGCGTGATGGGGCCCGTCAAAGAACTGTTTGTTTTTGCTCTAACCCGTGAACCATTGAACTTAGAGACACGGGACCGGGTGCAAATCGAAGCTTATCGCAAGGGCTATCAGGCAATCTTCAAATTGGAATTAACTGTCTCAGTTACTGAATACACGGGGTGCAATCATCTGTTGTTATGGGGTTACTGTGTCTGAAGATGTGGGGTGCAATGTCTGTCGCTATGGGGTTATTACGTCTGTGCATGTGGGGGGGATTTATGTCTGTGGTTATGGGGTCATTGCGTCTGAACATGTGGGGTGCAATGTGTATTACTCACTAGGGGGCAGTAGGTGGTGATACTGTCTGTAATATGCACAGACTAATGGGGTCTGTCTGACAGACACGATCATTGTGGGGTTGTACCACGATCTCTTCACGTGCACCCCACAAGGTCATTTTGAACCATTTTAAGGACATTGCTTGTGGGGTCAACCCCACAAGCAAGAAATGACCCCACAACGTAGCGTTGTACTTATAAAAACCCCACAGTGTAGCTCTAGTAAACACAGCCCGACAGGCTGACAGACACGCAGACACACAGCCCGACAGACGAGAGTTACGTTGTGGGGAAAAATTTGGTCTGGGCACTGTGGGGTTGGGTAATGGGTACAATCGATCATTGTGGGGTGCACATTTCATACATGTACATATGTACATTATGGGGTTAAAATGTCTGAATATAGTGGGGTCATATTGTTATTCAGGAATATATTTCATTAAATGGCAAAACAAGAAAGTAGCTTTCATGGGCTTCGAAACGCACCTAAGATCAAGGCGATCGGACCAGCGGTTGCTGAGATATTTAGTTTTGAAAGTTTTAGCGGAAGTATCGTAAAAGAGTCCCTATTCAAAATATGAGTTTCTGGCTGTGCTATTGGGCGTGGACACTGGATCATGGCTCAGTGGGCATTCACTCTTGCACCTGCATGATGCAGGCTTCATCTGCTCACTGTAGGACTATTTGGGAAAAAGTGCCTCCGCTGCGTGATGGGGCCCGTCAAAGAACTGTTTGTTTTTGCTCTAACCCGTGAACCATTGAACTTAGAGACACGGGACCGGGTGCAAATCGAAGCTTATCGCAAGGGCTATCAGGCAATCTTCAAATTGGAATTAACTGTCTCAGTTACTGAATACACGGGGTGCAATCATCTGTTGTTATGGGGTTACTGTGTCTGAAGATGTGGGGTGCAATGTCTGTCGCTATGGGGTTATTACGTCTGTGCATGTGGGGGGGATTTATGTCTGTGGTTATGGGGTCATTGCGTCTGAACATGTGGGGTGCAATGTGTATTACTCACTAGGGGGCAGTAGGTGGTGATACTGTCTGTAATATGCACAGACTAATGGGGTCTGTCTGACAGACACGATCATTGTGGGGTTGTACCACGATCTCTTCACGTGCACCCCACAAGGTCATTTTGAACCATTTTAAGGACATTGCTTGTGGGGTCAACCCCACAAGCAAGAAATGACCCCACAACGTAGCGTTGTACTTATAAAAACCCCACAGTGTAGCTCTAGTAAACACAGCCCGACAGGCTGACAGACACGCAGACACACAGCCCGACAGACGAGAGTTACGTTGTGGGGAAAAATTTGGTCTGGGCACTGTGGGGTTGGGTAATGGGTACAATCGATCATTGTGGGGTGCACATTTCATACATGTACATATGTACATTATGGGGTTAAAATGTCTGAATATAGTGGGGTCATATTGTTATTCAGGAATATATTTCATTAAATGGCAAAACAAGAAAGTAGCTTTCATGGGCTTCGAAACGCACCTAAGATCAAGGCGATCGGACCAGCGGTTGCTGAGATATTTAGTTTTGAAAGTTTTAGCGGAAGTATCGTAAAAGAGTCCCTATTCAAAATATGAGTTTCTGGCTGTGCTATTGGGCGTGGACACTGGATCATGGCTCAGTGGGCATTCACTCTTGCACCTGCATGATGCAGGCTTCATCTGCTCACTGTAGGACTATTTGGGAAAAAGTGCCTCCGCTGCGTGATGGGGCCCGTCAAAGAACTGTTTGTTTTTGCTCTAACCCGTGAACCATTGAACTTAGAGACACGGGACCGGGTGCAAATCGAAGCTTATCGCAAGGGCTATCAGGCAATCTTCAAATTGGAATTAACTGTCTCAGTTACTGAATACACGGGGTGCAATCATCTGTTGTTATGGGGTTACTGTGTCTGAAGATGTGGGGTGCAATGTCTGTCGCTATGGGGTTATTACGTCTGTGCATGTGGGGGGGATTTATGTCTGTGGTTATGGGGTCATTGCGTCTGAACATGTGGGGTGCAATGTGTATTACTCACTAGGGGGCAGTAGGTGGTGATACTGTCTGTAATATGCACAGACTAATGGGGTCTGTCTGACAGACACGATCATTGTGGGGTTGTACCACGATCTCTTCACGTGCACCCCACAAGGTCATTTTGAACCATTTTAAGGACATTGCTTGTGGGGTCAACCCCACAAGCAAGAAATGACCCCACAACGTAGCGTTGTACTTATAAAAACCCCACAGTGTAGCTCTAGTAAACACAGCCCGACAGGCTGACAGACACGCAGACACACAGCCCGACAGACGAGAGTTACGTTGTGGGGAAAAATTTGGTCTGGGCACTGTGGGGTTGGGTAATGGGTACAATCGATCATTGTGGGGTGCACATTTCATACATGTACATATGTACATTATGGGGTTAAAATGTCTGAATATAGTGGGGTCATATTGTTATTCAGGAATATATTTCATTAAATGGCAAAACAAGAAAGTAGCTTTCATGGGCTTCGAAACGCACCTAAGATCAAGGCGATCGGACCAGCGGTTGCTGAGATATTTAGTTTTGAAAGTTTTAGCGGAAGTATCGTAAAAGAGTCCCTATTCAAAATATGAGTTTCTGGCTGTGCTATTGGGCGTGGACACTGGATCATGGCTCAGTGGGCATTCACTCTTGCACCTGCATGATGCAGGCTTCATCTGCTCACTGTAGGACTATTTGGGAAAAAGTGCCTCCGCTGCGTGATGGGGCCCGTCAAAGAACTGTTTGTTTTTGCTCTAACCCGTGAACCATTGAACTTAGAGACACGGGACCGGGTGCAAATCGAAGCTTATCGCAAGGGCTATCAGGCAATCTTCAAATTGGAATTAACTGTCTCAGTTACTGAATACACGGGGTGCAATCATCTGTTGTTATGGGGTTACTGTGTCTGAAGATGTGGGGTGCAATGTCTGTCGCTATGGGGTTATTACGTCTGTGCATGTGGGGGGGATTTATGTCTGTGGTTATGGGGTCATTGCGTCTGAACATGTGGGGTGCAATGTGTATTACTCACTAGGGGGCAGTAGGTGGTGATACTGTCTGTAATATGCACAGACTAATGGGGTCTGTCTGACAGACACGATCATTGTGGGGTTGTACCACGATCTCTTCACGTGCACCCCACAAGGTCATTTTGAACCATTTTAAGGACATTGCTTGTGGGGTCAACCCCACAAGCAAGAAATGACCCCACAACGTAGCGTTGTACTTATAAAAACCCCACAGTGTAGCTCTAGTAAACACAGCCCGACAGGCTGACAGACACGCAGACACACAGCCCGACAGACGAGAGTTACGTTGTGGGGAAAAATTTGGTCTGGGCACTGTGGGGTTGGGTAATGGGTACAATCGATCATTGTGGGGTGCACATTTCATACATGTACATATGTACATTATGGGGTTAAAATGTCTGAATATAGTGGGGTCATATTGTTATTCAGGAATATATTTCATTAAATGGCAAAACAAGAAAGTAGCTTTCATGGGCTTCGAAACGCACCTAAGATCAAGGCGATCGGACCAGCGGTTGCTGAGATATTTAGTTTTGAAAGTTTTAGCGGAAGTATCGTAAAAGAGTCCCTATTCAAAATATGAGTTTCTGGCTGTGCTATTGGGCGTGGACACTGGATCATGGCTCAGTGGGCATTCACTCTTGCACCTGCATGATGCAGGCTTCATCTGCTCACTGTAGGACTATTTGGGAAAAAGTGCCTCCGCTGCGTGATGGGGCCCGTCAAAGAACTGTTTGTTTTTGCTCTAACCCGTGAACCATTGAACTTAGAGACACGGGACCGGGTGCAAATCGAAGCTTATCGCAAGGGCTATCAGGCAATCTTCAAATTGGAATTAACTGTCTCAGTTACTGAATACACGGGGTGCAATCATCTGTTGTTATGGGGTTACTGTGTCTGAAGATGTGGGGTGCAATGTCTGTCGCTATGGGGTTATTACGTCTGTGCATGTGGGGGGGATTTATGTCTGTGGTTATGGGGTCATTGCGTCTGAACATGTGGGGTGCAATGTGTATTACTCACTAGGGGGCAGTAGGTGGTGATACTGTCTGTAATATGCACAGACTAATGGGGTCTGTCTGACAGACACGATCATTGTGGGGTTGTACCACGATCTCTTCACGTGCACCCCACAAGGTCATTTTGAACCATTTTAAGGACATTGCTTGTGGGGTCAACCCCACAAGCAAGAAATGACCCCACAACGTAGCGTTGTACTTATAAAAACCCCACAGTGTAGCTCTAGTAAACACAGCCCGACAGGCTGACAGACACGCAGACACACAGCCCGACAGACGAGAGTTACGTTGTGGGGAAAAATTTGGTCTGGGCACTGTGGGGTTGGGTAATGGGTACAATCGATCATTGTGGGGTGCACATTTCATACATGTACATATGTACATTATGGGGTTAAAATGTCTGAATATAGTGGGGTCATATTGTTATTCAGGAATATATTTCATTAAATGGCAAAACAAGAAAGTAGCTTTCATGGGCTTCGAAACGCACCTAAGATCAAGGCGATCGGACCAGCGGTTGCTGAGATATTTAGTTTTGAAAGTTTTAGCGGAAGTATCGTAAAAGAGTCCCTATTCAAAATATGAGTTTCTGGCTGTGCTATTGGGCGTGGACACTGGATCATGGCTCAGTGGGCATTCACTCTTGCACCTGCATGATGCAGGCTTCATCTGCTCACTGTAGGACTATTTGGGAAAAAGTGCCTCCGCTGCGTGATGGGGCCCGTCAAAGAACTGTTTGTTTTTGCTCTAACCCGTGAACCATTGAACTTAGAGACACGGGACCGGGTGCAAATCGAAGCTTATCGCAAGGGCTATCAGGCAATCTTCAAATTGGAATTAACTGTCTCAGTTACTGAATACACGGGGTGCAATCATCTGTTGTTATGGGGTTACTGTGTCTGAAGATGTGGGGTGCAATGTCTGTCGCTATGGGGTTATTACGTCTGTGCATGTGGGGGGGATTTATGTCTGTGGTTATGGGGTCATTGCGTCTGAACATGTGGGGTGCAATGTGTATTACTCACTAGGGGGCAGTAGGTGGTGATACTGTCTGTAATATGCACAGACTAATGGGGTCTGTCTGACAGACACGATCATTGTGGGGTTGTACCACGATCTCTTCACGTGCACCCCACAAGGTCATTTTGAACCATTTTAAGGACATTGCTTGTGGGGTCAACCCCACAAGCAAGAAATGACCCCACAACGTAGCGTTGTACTTATAAAAACCCCACAGTGTAGCTCTAGTAAACACAGCCCGACAGGCTGACAGACACGCAGACACACAGCCCGACAGACGAGAGTTACGTTGTGGGGAAAAATTTGGTCTGGGCACTGTGGGGTTGGGTAATGGGTACAATCGATCATTGTGGGGTGCACATTTCATACATGTACATATGTACATTATGGGGTTAAAATGTCTGAATATAGTGGGGTCATATTGTTATTCAGGAATATATTTCATTAAATGGCAAAACAAGAAAGTAGCTTTCATGGGCTTCGAAACGCACCTAAGATCAAGGCGATCGGACCAGCGGTTGCTGAGATATTTAGTTTTGAAAGTTTTAGCGGAAGTATCGTAAAAGAGTCCCTATTCAAAATATGAGTTTCTGGCTGTGCTATTGGGCGTGGACACTGGATCATGGCTCAGTGGGCATTCACTCTTGCACCTGCATGATGCAGGCTTCATCTGCTCACTGTAGGACTATTTGGGAAAAAGTGCCTCCGCTGCGTGATGGGGCCCGTCAAAGAACTGTTTGTTTTTGCTCTAACCCGTGAACCATTGAACTTAGAGACACGGGACCGGGTGCAAATCGAAGCTTATCGCAAGGGCTATCAGGCAATCTTCAAATTGGAATTAACTGTCTCAGTTACTGAATACACGGGGTGCAATCATCTGTTGTTATGGGGTTACTGTGTCTGAAGATGTGGGGTGCAATGTCTGTCGCTATGGGGTTATTACGTCTGTGCATGTGGGGGGGATTTATGTCTGTGGTTATGGGGTCATTGCGTCTGAACATGTGGGGTGCAATGTGTATTACTCACTAGGGGGCAGTAGGTGGTGATACTGTCTGTAATATGCACAGACTAATGGGGTCTGTCTGACAGACACGATCATTGTGGGGTTGTACCACGATCTCTTCACGTGCACCCCACAAGGTCATTTTGAACCATTTTAAGGACATTGCTTGTGGGGTCAACCCCACAAGCAAGAAATGACCCCACAACGTAGCGTTGTACTTATAAAAACCCCACAGTGTAGCTCTAGTAAACACAGCCCGACAGGCTGACAGACACGCAGACACACAGCCCGACAGACGAGAGTTACGTTGTGGGGAAAAATTTGGTCTGGGCACTGTGGGGTTGGGTAATGGGTACAATCGATCATTGTGGGGTGCACATTTCATACATGTACATATGTACATTATGGGGTTAAAATGTCTGAATATAGTGGGGTCATATTGTTATTCAGGAATATATTTCATTAAATGGCAAAACAAGAAAGTAGCTTTCATGGGCTTCGAAACGCACCTAAGATCAAGGCGATCGGACCAGCGGTTGCTGAGATATTTAGTTTTGAAAGTTTTAGCGGAAGTATCGTAAAAGAGTCCCTATTCAAAATATGAGTTTCTGGCTGTGCTATTGGGCGTGGACACTGGATCATGGCTCAGTGGGCATTCACTCTTGCACCTGCATGATGCAGGCTTCATCTGCTCACTGTAGGACTATTTGGGAAAAAGTGCCTCCGCTGCGTGATGGGGCCCGTCAAAGAACTGTTTGTTTTTGCTCTAACCCGTGAACCATTGAACTTAGAGACACGGGACCGGGTGCAAATCGAAGCTTATCGCAAGGGCTATCAGGCAATCTTCAAATTGGAATTAACTGTCTCAGTTACTGAATACACGGGGTGCAATCATCTGTTGTTATGGGGTTACTGTGTCTGAAGATGTGGGGTGCAATGTCTGTCGCTATGGGGTTATTACGTCTGTGCATGTGGGGGGGATTTATGTCTGTGGTTATGGGGTCATTGCGTCTGAACATGTGGGGTGCAATGTGTATTACTCACTAGGGGGCAGTAGGTGGTGATACTGTCTGTAATATGCACAGACTAATGGGGTCTGTCTGACAGACACGATCATTGTGGGGTTGTACCACGATCTCTTCACGTGCACCCCACAAGGTCATTTTGAACCATTTTAAGGACATTGCTTGTGGGGTCAACCCCACAAGCAAGAAATGACCCCACAACGTAGCGTTGTACTTATAAAAACCCCACAGTGTAGCTCTAGTAAACACAGCCCGACAGGCTGACAGACACGCAGACACACAGCCCGACAGACGAGAGTTACGTTGTGGGGAAAAATTTGGTCTGGGCACTGTGGGGTTGGGTAATGGGTACAATCGATCATTGTGGGGTGCACATTTCATACATGTACATATGTACATTATGGGGTTAAAATGTCTGAATATAGTGGGGTCATATTGTTATTCAGGAATATATTTCATTAAATGGCAAAACAAGAAAGTAGCTTTCATGGGCTTCGAAACGCACCTAAGATCAAGGCGATCGGACCAGCGGTTGCTGAGATATTTAGTTTTGAAAGTTTTAGCGGAAGTATCGTAAAAGAGTCCCTATTCAAAATATGAGTTTCTGGCTGTGCTATTGGGCGTGGACACTGGATCATGGCTCAGTGGGCATTCACTCTTGCACCTGCATGATGCAGGCTTCATCTGCTCACTGTAGGACTATTTGGGAAAAAGTGCCTCCGCTGCGTGATGGGGCCCGTCAAAGAACTGTTTGTTTTTGCTCTAACCCGTGAACCATTGAACTTAGAGACACGGGACCGGGTGCAAATCGAAGCTTATCGCAAGGGCTATCAGGCAATCTTCAAATTGGAATTAACTGTCTCAGTTACTGAATACACGGGGTGCAATCATCTGTTGTTATGGGGTTACTGTGTCTGAAGATGTGGGGTGCAATGTCTGTCGCTATGGGGTTATTACGTCTGTGCATGTGGGGGGGATTTATGTCTGTGGTTATGGGGTCATTGCGTCTGAACATGTGGGGTGCAATGTGTATTACTCACTAGGGGGCAGTAGGTGGTGATACTGTCTGTAATATGCACAGACTAATGGGGTCTGTCTGACAGACACGATCATTGTGGGGTTGTACCACGATCTCTTCACGTGCACCCCACAAGGTCATTTTGAACCATTTTAAGGACATTGCTTGTGGGGTCAACCCCACAAGCAAGAAATGACCCCACAACGTAGCGTTGTACTTATAAAAACCCCACAGTGTAGCTCTAGTAAACACAGCCCGACAGGCTGACAGACACGCAGACACACAGCCCGACAGACGAGAGTTACGTTGTGGGGAAAAATTTGGTCTGGGCACTGTGGGGTTGGGTAATGGGTACAATCGATCATTGTGGGGTGCACATTTCATACATGTACATATGTACATTATGGGGTTAAAATGTCTGAATATAGTGGGGTCATATTGTTATTCAGGAATATATTTCATTAAATGGCAAAACAAGAAAGTAGCTTTCATGGGCTTCGAAACGCACCTAAGATCAAGGCGATCGGACCAGCGGTTGCTGAGATATTTAGTTTTGAAAGTTTTAGCGGAAGTATCGTAAAAGAGTCCCTATTCAAAATATGAGTTTCTGGCTGTGCTATTGGGCGTGGACACTGGATCATGGCTCAGTGGGCATTCACTCTTGCACCTGCATGATGCAGGCTTCATCTGCTCACTGTAGGACTATTTGGGAAAAAGTGCCTCCGCTGCGTGATGGGGCCCGTCAAAGAACTGTTTGTTTTTGCTCTAACCCGTGAACCATTGAACTTAGAGACACGGGACCGGGTGCAAATCGAAGCTTATCGCAAGGGCTATCAGGCAATCTTCAAATTGGAATTAACTGTCTCAGTTACTGAATACACGGGGTGCAATCATCTGTTGTTATGGGGTTACTGTGTCTGAAGATGTGGGGTGCAATGTCTGTCGCTATGGGGTTATTACGTCTGTGCATGTGGGGGGGATTTATGTCTGTGGTTATGGGGTCATTGCGTCTGAACATGTGGGGTGCAATGTGTATTACTCACTAGGGGGCAGTAGGTGGTGATACTGTCTGTAATATGCACAGACTAATGGGGTCTGTCTGACAGACACGATCATTGTGGGGTTGTACCACGATCTCTTCACGTGCACCCCACAAGGTCATTTTGAACCATTTTAAGGACATTGCTTGTGGGGTCAACCCCACAAGCAAGAAATGACCCCACAACGTAGCGTTGTACTTATAAAAACCCCACAGTGTAGCTCTAGTAAACACAGCCCGACAGGCTGACAGACACGCAGACACACAGCCCGACAGACGAGAGTTACGTTGTGGGGAAAAATTTGGTCTGGGCACTGTGGGGTTGGGTAATGGGTACAATCGATCATTGTGGGGTGCACATTTCATACATGTACATATGTACATTATGGGGTTAAAATGTCTGAATATAGTGGGGTCATATTGTTATTCAGGAATATATTTCATTAAATGGCAAAACAAGAAAGTAGCTTTCATGGGCTTCGAAACGCACCTAAGATCAAGGCGATCGGACCAGCGGTTGCTGAGATATTTAGTTTTGAAAGTTTTAGCGGAAGTATCGTAAAAGAGTCCCTATTCAAAATATGAGTTTCTGGCTGTGCTATTGGGCGTGGACACTGGATCATGGCTCAGTGGGCATTCACTCTTGCACCTGCATGATGCAGGCTTCATCTGCTCACTGTAGGACTATTTGGGAAAAAGTGCCTCCGCTGCGTGATGGGGCCCGTCAAAGAACTGTTTGTTTTTGCTCTAACCCGTGAACCATTGAACTTAGAGACACGGGACCGGGTGCAAATCGAAGCTTATCGCAAGGGCTATCAGGCAATCTTCAAATTGGAATTAACTGTCTCAGTTACTGAATACACGGGGTGCAATCATCTGTTGTTATGGGGTTACTGTGTCTGAAGATGTGGGGTGCAATGTCTGTCGCTATGGGGTTATTACGTCTGTGCATGTGGGGGGGATTTATGTCTGTGGTTATGGGGTCATTGCGTCTGAACATGTGGGGTGCAATGTGTATTACTCACTAGGGGGCAGTAGGTGGTGATACTGTCTGTAATATGCACAGACTAATGGGGTCTGTCTGACAGACACGATCATTGTGGGGTTGTACCACGATCTCTTCACGTGCACCCCACAAGGTCATTTTGAACCATTTTAAGGACATTGCTTGTGGGGTCAACCCCACAAGCAAGAAATGACCCCACAACGTAGCGTTGTACTTATAAAAACCCCACAGTGTAGCTCTAGTAAACACAGCCCGACAGGCTGACAGACACGCAGACACACAGCCCGACAGACGAGAGTTACGTTGTGGGGAAAAATTTGGTCTGGGCACTGTGGGGTTGGGTAATGGGTACAATCGATCATTGTGGGGTGCACATTTCATACATGTACATATGTACATTATGGGGTTAAAATGTCTGAATATAGTGGGGTCATATTGTTATTCAGGAATATATTTCATTAAATGGCAAAACAAGAAAGTAGCTTTCATGGGCTTCGAAACGCACCTAAGATCAAGGCGATCGGACCAGCGGTTGCTGAGATATTTAGTTTTGAAAGTTTTAGCGGAAGTATCGTAAAAGAGTCCCTATTCAAAATATGAGTTTCTGGCTGTGCTATTGGGCGTGGACACTGGATCATGGCTCAGTGGGCATTCACTCTTGCACCTGCATGATGCAGGCTTCATCTGCTCACTGTAGGACTATTTGGGAAAAAGTGCCTCCGCTGCGTGATGGGGCCCGTCAAAGAACTGTTTGTTTTTGCTCTAACCCGTGAACCATTGAACTTAGAGACACGGGACCGGGTGCAAATCGAAGCTTATCGCAAGGGCTATCAGGCAATCTTCAAATTGGAATTAACTGTCTCAGTTACTGAATACACGGGGTGCAATCATCTGTTGTTATGGGGTTACTGTGTCTGAAGATGTGGGGTGCAATGTCTGTCGCTATGGGGTTATTACGTCTGTGCATGTGGGGGGGATTTATGTCTGTGGTTATGGGGTCATTGCGTCTGAACATGTGGGGTGCAATGTGTATTACTCACTAGGGGGCAGTAGGTGGTGATACTGTCTGTAATATGCACAGACTAATGGGGTCTGTCTGACAGACACGATCATTGTGGGGTTGTACCACGATCTCTTCACGTGCACCCCACAAGGTCATTTTGAACCATTTTAAGGACATTGCTTGTGGGGTCAACCCCACAAGCAAGAAATGACCCCACAACGTAGCGTTGTACTTATAAAAACCCCACAGTGTAGCTCTAGTAAACACAGCCCGACAGGCTGACAGACACGCAGACACACAGCCCGACAGACGAGAGTTACGTTGTGGGGAAAAATTTGGTCTGGGCACTGTGGGGTTGGGTAATGGGTACAATCGATCATTGTGGGGTGCACATTTCATACATGTACATATGTACATTATGGGGTTAAAATGTCTGAATATAGTGGGGTCATATTGTTATTCAGGAATATATTTCATTAAATGGCAAAACAAGAAAGTAGCTTTCATGGGCTTCGAAACGCACCTAAGATCAAGGCGATCGGACCAGCGGTTGCTGAGATATTTAGTTTTGAAAGTTTTAGCGGAAGTATCGTAAAAGAGTCCCTATTCAAAATATGAGTTTCTGGCTGTGCTATTGGGCGTGGACACTGGATCATGGCTCAGTGGGCATTCACTCTTGCACCTGCATGATGCAGGCTTCATCTGCTCACTGTAGGACTATTTGGGAAAAAGTGCCTCCGCTGCGTGATGGGGCCCGTCAAAGAACTGTTTGTTTTTGCTCTAACCCGTGAACCATTGAACTTAGAGACACGGGACCGGGTGCAAATCGAAGCTTATCGCAAGGGCTATCAGGCAATCTTCAAATTGGAATTAACTGTCTCAGTTACTGAATACACGGGGTGCAATCATCTGTTGTTATGGGGTTACTGTGTCTGAAGATGTGGGGTGCAATGTCTGTCGCTATGGGGTTATTACGTCTGTGCATGTGGGGGGGATTTATGTCTGTGGTTATGGGGTCATTGCGTCTGAACATGTGGGGTGCAATGTGTATTACTCACTAGGGGGCAGTAGGTGGTGATACTGTCTGTAATATGCACAGACTAATGGGGTCTGTCTGACAGACACGATCATTGTGGGGTTGTACCACGATCTCTTCACGTGCACCCCACAAGGTCATTTTGAACCATTTTAAGGACATTGCTTGTGGGGTCAACCCCACAAGCAAGAAATGACCCCACAACGTAGCGTTGTACTTATAAAAACCCCACAGTGTAGCTCTAGTAAACACAGCCCGACAGGCTGACAGACACGCAGACACACAGCCCGACAGACGAGAGTTACGTTGTGGGGAAAAATTTGGTCTGGGCACTGTGGGGTTGGGTAATGGGTACAATCGATCATTGTGGGGTGCACATTTCATACATGTACATATGTACATTATGGGGTTAAAATGTCTGAATATAGTGGGGTCATATTGTTATTCAGGAATATATTTCATTAAATGGCAAAACAAGAAAGTAGCTTTCATGGGCTTCGAAACGCACCTAAGATCAAGGCGATCGGACCAGCGGTTGCTGAGATATTTAGTTTTGAAAGTTTTAGCGGAAGTATCGTAAAAGAGTCCCTATTCAAAATATGAGTTTCTGGCTGTGCTATTGGGCGTGGACACTGGATCATGGCTCAGTGGGCATTCACTCTTGCACCTGCATGATGCAGGCTTCATCTGCTCACTGTAGGACTATTTGGGAAAAAGTGCCTCCGCTGCGTGATGGGGCCCGTCAAAGAACTGTTTGTTTTTGCTCTAACCCGTGAACCATTGAACTTAGAGACACGGGACCGGGTGCAAATCGAAGCTTATCGCAAGGGCTATCAGGCAATCTTCAAATTGGAATTAACTGTCTCAGTTACTGAATACACGGGGTGCAATCATCTGTTGTTATGGGGTTACTGTGTCTGAAGATGTGGGGTGCAATGTCTGTCGCTATGGGGTTATTACGTCTGTGCATGTGGGGGGGATTTATGTCTGTGGTTATGGGGTCATTGCGTCTGAACATGTGGGGTGCAATGTGTATTACTCACTAGGGGGCAGTAGGTGGTGATACTGTCTGTAATATGCACAGACTAATGGGGTCTGTCTGACAGACACGATCATTGTGGGGTTGTACCACGATCTCTTCACGTGCACCCCACAAGGTCATTTTGAACCATTTTAAGGACATTGCTTGTGGGGTCAACCCCACAAGCAAGAAATGACCCCACAACGTAGCGTTGTACTTATAAAAACCCCACAGTGTAGCTCTAGTAAACACAGCCCGACAGGCTGACAGACACGCAGACACACAGCCCGACAGACGAGAGTTACGTTGTGGGGAAAAATTTGGTCTGGGCACTGTGGGGTTGGGTAATGGGTACAATCGATCATTGTGGGGTGCACATTTCATACATGTACATATGTACATTATGGGGTTAAAATGTCTGAATATAGTGGGGTCATATTGTTATTCAGGAATATATTTCATTAAATGGCAAAACAAGAAAGTAGCTTTCATGGGCTTCGAAACGCACCTAAGATCAAGGCGATCGGACCAGCGGTTGCTGAGATATTTAGTTTTGAAAGTTTTAGCGGAAGTATCGTAAAAGAGTCCCTATTCAAAATATGAGTTTCTGGCTGTGCTATTGGGCGTGGACACTGGATCATGGCTCAGTGGGCATTCACTCTTGCACCTGCATGATGCAGGCTTCATCTGCTCACTGTAGGACTATTTGGGAAAAAGTGCCTCCGCTGCGTGATGGGGCCCGTCAAAGAACTGTTTGTTTTTGCTCTAACCCGTGAACCATTGAACTTAGAGACACGGGACCGGGTGCAAATCGAAGCTTATCGCAAGGGCTATCAGGCAATCTTCAAATTGGAATTAACTGTCTCAGTTACTGAATACACGGGGTGCAATCATCTGTTGTTATGGGGTTACTGTGTCTGAAGATGTGGGGTGCAATGTCTGTCGCTATGGGGTTATTACGTCTGTGCATGTGGGGGGGATTTATGTCTGTGGTTATGGGGTCATTGCGTCTGAACATGTGGGGTGCAATGTGTATTACTCACTAGGGGGCAGTAGGTGGTGATACTGTCTGTAATATGCACAGACTAATGGGGTCTGTCTGACAGACACGATCATTGTGGGGTTGTACCACGATCTCTTCACGTGCACCCCACAAGGTCATTTTGAACCATTTTAAGGACATTGCTTGTGGGGTCAACCCCACAAGCAAGAAATGACCCCACAACGTAGCGTTGTACTTATAAAAACCCCACAGTGTAGCTCTAGTAAACACAGCCCGACAGGCTGACAGACACGCAGACACACAGCCCGACAGACGAGAGTTACGTTGTGGGGAAAAATTTGGTCTGGGCACTGTGGGGTTGGGTAATGGGTACAATCGATCATTGTGGGGTGCACATTTCATACATGTACATATGTACATTATGGGGTTAAAATGTCTGAATATAGTGGGGTCATATTGTTATTCAGGAATATATTTCATTAAATGGCAAAACAAGAAAGTAGCTTTCATGGGCTTCGAAACGCACCTAAGATCAAGGCGATCGGACCAGCGGTTGCTGAGATATTTAGTTTTGAAAGTTTTAGCGGAAGTATCGTAAAAGAGTCCCTATTCAAAATATGAGTTTCTGGCTGTGCTATTGGGCGTGGACACTGGATCATGGCTCAGTGGGCATTCACTCTTGCACCTGCATGATGCAGGCTTCATCTGCTCACTGTAGGACTATTTGGGAAAAAGTGCCTCCGCTGCGTGATGGGGCCCGTCAAAGAACTGTTTGTTTTTGCTCTAACCCGTGAACCATTGAACTTAGAGACACGGGACCGGGTGCAAATCGAAGCTTATCGCAAGGGCTATCAGGCAATCTTCAAATTGGAATTAACTGTCTCAGTTACTGAATACACGGGGTGCAATCATCTGTTGTTATGGGGTTACTGTGTCTGAAGATGTGGGGTGCAATGTCTGTCGCTATGGGGTTATTACGTCTGTGCATGTGGGGGGGATTTATGTCTGTGGTTATGGGGTCATTGCGTCTGAACATGTGGGGTGCAATGTGTATTACTCACTAGGGGGCAGTAGGTGGTGATACTGTCTGTAATATGCACAGACTAATGGGGTCTGTCTGACAGACACGATCATTGTGGGGTTGTACCACGATCTCTTCACGTGCACCCCACAAGGTCATTTTGAACCATTTTAAGGACATTGCTTGTGGGGTCAACCCCACAAGCAAGAAATGACCCCACAACGTAGCGTTGTACTTATAAAAACCCCACAGTGTAGCTCTAGTAAACACAGCCCGACAGGCTGACAGACACGCAGACACACAGCCCGACAGACGAGAGTTACGTTGTGGGGAAAAATTTGGTCTGGGCACTGTGGGGTTGGGTAATGGGTACAATCGATCATTGTGGGGTGCACATTTCATACATGTACATATGTACATTATGGGGTTAAAATGTCTGAATATAGTGGGGTCATATTGTTATTCAGGAATATATTTCATTAAATGGCAAAACAAGAAAGTAGCTTTCATGGGCTTCGAAACGCACCTAAGATCAAGGCGATCGGACCAGCGGTTGCTGAGATATTTAGTTTTGAAAGTTTTAGCGGAAGTATCGTAAAAGAGTCCCTATTCAAAATATGAGTTTCTGGCTGTGCTATTGGGCGTGGACACTGGATCATGGCTCAGTGGGCATTCACTCTTGCACCTGCATGATGCAGGCTTCATCTGCTCACTGTAGGACTATTTGGGAAAAAGTGCCTCCGCTGCGTGATGGGGCCCGTCAAAGAACTGTTTGTTTTTGCTCTAACCCGTGAACCATTGAACTTAGAGACACGGGACCGGGTGCAAATCGAAGCTTATCGCAAGGGCTATCAGGCAATCTTCAAATTGGAATTAACTGTCTCAGTTACTGAATACACGGGGTGCAATCATCTGTTGTTATGGGGTTACTGTGTCTGAAGATGTGGGGTGCAATGTCTGTCGCTATGGGGTTATTACGTCTGTGCATGTGGGGGGGATTTATGTCTGTGGTTATGGGGTCATTGCGTCTGAACATGTGGGGTGCAATGTGTATTACTCACTAGGGGGCAGTAGGTGGTGATACTGTCTGTAATATGCACAGACTAATGGGGTCTGTCTGACAGACACGATCATTGTGGGGTTGTACCACGATCTCTTCACGTGCACCCCACAAGGTCATTTTGAACCATTTTAAGGACATTGCTTGTGGGGTCAACCCCACAAGCAAGAAATGACCCCACAACGTAGCGTTGTACTTATAAAAACCCCACAGTGTAGCTCTAGTAAACACAGCCCGACAGGCTGACAGACACGCAGACACACAGCCCGACAGACGAGAGTTACGTTGTGGGGAAAAATTTGGTCTGGGCACTGTGGGGTTGGGTAATGGGTACAATCGATCATTGTGGGGTGCACATTTCATACATGTACATATGTACATTATGGGGTTAAAATGTCTGAATATAGTGGGGTCATATTGTTATTCAGGAATATATTTCATTAAATGGCAAAACAAGAAAGTAGCTTTCATGGGCTTCGAAACGCACCTAAGATCAAGGCGATCGGACCAGCGGTTGCTGAGATATTTAGTTTTGAAAGTTTTAGCGGAAGTATCGTAAAAGAGTCCCTATTCAAAATATGAGTTTCTGGCTGTGCTATTGGGCGTGGACACTGGATCATGGCTCAGTGGGCATTCACTCTTGCACCTGCATGATGCAGGCTTCATCTGCTCACTGTAGGACTATTTGGGAAAAAGTGCCTCCGCTGCGTGATGGGGCCCGTCAAAGAACTGTTTGTTTTTGCTCTAACCCGTGAACCATTGAACTTAGAGACACGGGACCGGGTGCAAATCGAAGCTTATCGCAAGGGCTATCAGGCAATCTTCAAATTGGAATTAACTGTCTCAGTTACTGAATACACGGGGTGCAATCATCTGTTGTTATGGGGTTACTGTGTCTGAAGATGTGGGGTGCAATGTCTGTCGCTATGGGGTTATTACGTCTGTGCATGTGGGGGGGATTTATGTCTGTGGTTATGGGGTCATTGCGTCTGAACATGTGGGGTGCAATGTGTATTACTCACTAGGGGGCAGTAGGTGGTGATACTGTCTGTAATATGCACAGACTAATGGGGTCTGTCTGACAGACACGATCATTGTGGGGTTGTACCACGATCTCTTCACGTGCACCCCACAAGGTCATTTTGAACCATTTTAAGGACATTGCTTGTGGGGTCAACCCCACAAGCAAGAAATGACCCCACAACGTAGCGTTGTACTTATAAAAACCCCACAGTGTAGCTCTAGTAAACACAGCCCGACAGGCTGACAGACACGCAGACACACAGCCCGACAGACGAGAGTTACGTTGTGGGGAAAAATTTGGTCTGGGCACTGTGGGGTTGGGTAATGGGTACAATCGATCATTGTGGGGTGCACATTTCATACATGTACATATGTACATTATGGGGTTAAAATGTCTGAATATAGTGGGGTCATATTGTTATTCAGGAATATATTTCATTAAATGGCAAAACAAGAAAGTAGCTTTCATGGGCTTCGAAACGCACCTAAGATCAAGGCGATCGGACCAGCGGTTGCTGAGATATTTAGTTTTGAAAGTTTTAGCGGAAGTATCGTAAAAGAGTCCCTATTCAAAATATGAGTTTCTGGCTGTGCTATTGGGCGTGGACACTGGATCATGGCTCAGTGGGCATTCACTCTTGCACCTGCATGATGCAGGCTTCATCTGCTCACTGTAGGACTATTTGGGAAAAAGTGCCTCCGCTGCGTGATGGGGCCCGTCAAAGAACTGTTTGTTTTTGCTCTAACCCGTGAACCATTGAACTTAGAGACACGGGACCGGGTGCAAATCGAAGCTTATCGCAAGGGCTATCAGGCAATCTTCAAATTGGAATTAACTGTCTCAGTTACTGAATACACGGGGTGCAATCATCTGTTGTTATGGGGTTACTGTGTCTGAAGATGTGGGGTGCAATGTCTGTCGCTATGGGGTTATTACGTCTGTGCATGTGGGGGGGATTTATGTCTGTGGTTATGGGGTCATTGCGTCTGAACATGTGGGGTGCAATGTGTATTACTCACTAGGGGGCAGTAGGTGGTGATACTGTCTGTAATATGCACAGACTAATGGGGTCTGTCTGACAGACACGATCATTGTGGGGTTGTACCACGATCTCTTCACGTGCACCCCACAAGGTCATTTTGAACCATTTTAAGGACATTGCTTGTGGGGTCAACCCCACAAGCAAGAAATGACCCCACAACGTAGCGTTGTACTTATAAAAACCCCACAGTGTAGCTCTAGTAAACACAGCCCGACAGGCTGACAGACACGCAGACACACAGCCCGACAGACGAGAGTTACGTTGTGGGGAAAAATTTGGTCTGGGCACTGTGGGGTTGGGTAATGGGTACAATCGATCATTGTGGGGTGCACATTTCATACATGTACATATGTACATTATGGGGTTAAAATGTCTGAATATAGTGGGGTCATATTGTTATTCAGGAATATATTTCATTAAATGGCAAAACAAGAAAGTAGCTTTCATGGGCTTCGAAACGCACCTAAGATCAAGGCGATCGGACCAGCGGTTGCTGAGATATTTAGTTTTGAAAGTTTTAGCGGAAGTATCGTAAAAGAGTCCCTATTCAAAATATGAGTTTCTGGCTGTGCTATTGGGCGTGGACACTGGATCATGGCTCAGTGGGCATTCACTCTTGCACCTGCATGATGCAGGCTTCATCTGCTCACTGTAGGACTATTTGGGAAAAAGTGCCTCCGCTGCGTGATGGGGCCCGTCAAAGAACTGTTTGTTTTTGCTCTAACCCGTGAACCATTGAACTTAGAGACACGGGACCGGGTGCAAATCGAAGCTTATCGCAAGGGCTATCAGGCAATCTTCAAATTGGAATTAACTGTCTCAGTTACTGAATACACGGGGTGCAATCATCTGTTGTTATGGGGTTACTGTGTCTGAAGATGTGGGGTGCAATGTCTGTCGCTATGGGGTTATTACGTCTGTGCATGTGGGGGGGATTTATGTCTGTGGTTATGGGGTCATTGCGTCTGAACATGTGGGGTGCAATGTGTATTACTCACTAGGGGGCAGTAGGTGGTGATACTGTCTGTAATATGCACAGACTAATGGGGTCTGTCTGACAGACACGATCATTGTGGGGTTGTACCACGATCTCTTCACGTGCACCCCACAAGGTCATTTTGAACCATTTTAAGGACATTGCTTGTGGGGTCAACCCCACAAGCAAGAAATGACCCCACAACGTAGCGTTGTACTTATAAAAACCCCACAGTGTAGCTCTAGTAAACACAGCCCGACAGGCTGACAGACACGCAGACACACAGCCCGACAGACGAGAGTTACGTTGTGGGGAAAAATTTGGTCTGGGCACTGTGGGGTTGGGTAATGGGTACAATCGATCATTGTGGGGTGCACATTTCATACATGTACATATGTACATTATGGGGTTAAAATGTCTGAATATAGTGGGGTCATATTGTTATTCAGGAATATATTTCATTAAATGGCAAAACAAGAAAGTAGCTTTCATGGGCTTCGAAACGCACCTAAGATCAAGGCGATCGGACCAGCGGTTGCTGAGATATTTAGTTTTGAAAGTTTTAGCGGAAGTATCGTAAAAGAGTCCCTATTCAAAATATGAGTTTCTGGCTGTGCTATTGGGCGTGGACACTGGATCATGGCTCAGTGGGCATTCACTCTTGCACCTGCATGATGCAGGCTTCATCTGCTCACTGTAGGACTATTTGGGAAAAAGTGCCTCCGCTGCGTGATGGGGCCCGTCAAAGAACTGTTTGTTTTTGCTCTAACCCGTGAACCATTGAACTTAGAGACACGGGACCGGGTGCAAATCGAAGCTTATCGCAAGGGCTATCAGGCAATCTTCAAATTGGAATTAACTGTCTCAGTTACTGAATACACGGGGTGCAATCATCTGTTGTTATGGGGTTACTGTGTCTGAAGATGTGGGGTGCAATGTCTGTCGCTATGGGGTTATTACGTCTGTGCATGTGGGGGGGATTTATGTCTGTGGTTATGGGGTCATTGCGTCTGAACATGTGGGGTGCAATGTGTATTACTCACTAGGGGGCAGTAGGTGGTGATACTGTCTGTAATATGCACAGACTAATGGGGTCTGTCTGACAGACACGATCATTGTGGGGTTGTACCACGATCTCTTCACGTGCACCCCACAAGGTCATTTTGAACCATTTTAAGGACATTGCTTGTGGGGTCAACCCCACAAGCAAGAAATGACCCCACAACGTAGCGTTGTACTTATAAAAACCCCACAGTGTAGCTCTAGTAAACACAGCCCGACAGGCTGACAGACACGCAGACACACAGCCCGACAGACGAGAGTTACGTTGTGGGGAAAAATTTGGTCTGGGCACTGTGGGGTTGGGTAATGGGTACAATCGATCATTGTGGGGTGCACATTTCATACATGTACATATGTACATTATGGGGTTAAAATGTCTGAATATAGTGGGGTCATATTGTTATTCAGGAATATATTTCATTAAATGGCAAAACAAGAAAGTAGCTTTCATGGGCTTCGAAACGCACCTAAGATCAAGGCGATCGGACCAGCGGTTGCTGAGATATTTAGTTTTGAAAGTTTTAGCGGAAGTATCGTAAAAGAGTCCCTATTCAAAATATGAGTTTCTGGCTGTGCTATTGGGCGTGGACACTGGATCATGGCTCAGTGGGCATTCACTCTTGCACCTGCATGATGCAGGCTTCATCTGCTCACTGTAGGACTATTTGGGAAAAAGTGCCTCCGCTGCGTGATGGGGCCCGTCAAAGAACTGTTTGTTTTTGCTCTAACCCGTGAACCATTGAACTTAGAGACACGGGACCGGGTGCAAATCGAAGCTTATCGCAAGGGCTATCAGGCAATCTTCAAATTGGAATTAACTGTCTCAGTTACTGAATACACGGGGTGCAATCATCTGTTGTTATGGGGTTACTGTGTCTGAAGATGTGGGGTGCAATGTCTGTCGCTATGGGGTTATTACGTCTGTGCATGTGGGGGGGATTTATGTCTGTGGTTATGGGGTCATTGCGTCTGAACATGTGGGGTGCAATGTGTATTACTCACTAGGGGGCAGTAGGTGGTGATACTGTCTGTAATATGCACAGACTAATGGGGTCTGTCTGACAGACACGATCATTGTGGGGTTGTACCACGATCTCTTCACGTGCACCCCACAAGGTCATTTTGAACCATTTTAAGGACATTGCTTGTGGGGTCAACCCCACAAGCAAGAAATGACCCCACAACGTAGCGTTGTACTTATAAAAACCCCACAGTGTAGCTCTAGTAAACACAGCCCGACAGGCTGACAGACACGCAGACACACAGCCCGACAGACGAGAGTTACGTTGTGGGGAAAAATTTGGTCTGGGCACTGTGGGGTTGGGTAATGGGTACAATCGATCATTGTGGGGTGCACATTTCATACATGTACATATGTACATTATGGGGTTAAAATGTCTGAATATAGTGGGGTCATATTGTTATTCAGGAATATATTTCATTAAATGGCAAAACAAGAAAGTAGCTTTCATGGGCTTCGAAACGCACCTAAGATCAAGGCGATCGGACCAGCGGTTGCTGAGATATTTAGTTTTGAAAGTTTTAGCGGAAGTATCGTAAAAGAGTCCCTATTCAAAATATGAGTTTCTGGCTGTGCTATTGGGCGTGGACACTGGATCATGGCTCAGTGGGCATTCACTCTTGCACCTGCATGATGCAGGCTTCATCTGCTCACTGTAGGACTATTTGGGAAAAAGTGCCTCCGCTGCGTGATGGGGCCCGTCAAAGAACTGTTTGTTTTTGCTCTAACCCGTGAACCATTGAACTTAGAGACACGGGACCGGGTGCAAATCGAAGCTTATCGCAAGGGCTATCAGGCAATCTTCAAATTGGAATTAACTGTCTCAGTTACTGAATACACGGGGTGCAATCATCTGTTGTTATGGGGTTACTGTGTCTGAAGATGTGGGGTGCAATGTCTGTCGCTATGGGGTTATTACGTCTGTGCATGTGGGGGGGATTTATGTCTGTGGTTATGGGGTCATTGCGTCTGAACATGTGGGGTGCAATGTGTATTACTCACTAGGGGGCAGTAGGTGGTGATACTGTCTGTAATATGCACAGACTAATGGGGTCTGTCTGACAGACACGATCATTGTGGGGTTGTACCACGATCTCTTCACGTGCACCCCACAAGGTCATTTTGAACCATTTTAAGGACATTGCTTGTGGGGTCAACCCCACAAGCAAGAAATGACCCCACAACGTAGCGTTGTACTTATAAAAACCCCACAGTGTAGCTCTAGTAAACACAGCCCGACAGGCTGACAGACACGCAGACACACAGCCCGACAGACGAGAGTTACGTTGTGGGGAAAAATTTGGTCTGGGCACTGTGGGGTTGGGTAATGGGTACAATCGATCATTGTGGGGTGCACATTTCATACATGTACATATGTACATTATGGGGTTAAAATGTCTGAATATAGTGGGGTCATATTGTTATTCAGGAATATATTTCATTAAATGGCAAAACAAGAAAGTAGCTTTCATGGGCTTCGAAACGCACCTAAGATCAAGGCGATCGGACCAGCGGTTGCTGAGATATTTAGTTTTGAAAGTTTTAGCGGAAGTATCGTAAAAGAGTCCCTATTCAAAATATGAGTTTCTGGCTGTGCTATTGGGCGTGGACACTGGATCATGGCTCAGTGGGCATTCACTCTTGCACCTGCATGATGCAGGCTTCATCTGCTCACTGTAGGACTATTTGGGAAAAAGTGCCTCCGCTGCGTGATGGGGCCCGTCAAAGAACTGTTTGTTTTTGCTCTAACCCGTGAACCATTGAACTTAGAGACACGGGACCGGGTGCAAATCGAAGCTTATCGCAAGGGCTATCAGGCAATCTTCAAATTGGAATTAACTGTCTCAGTTACTGAATACACGGGGTGCAATCATCTGTTGTTATGGGGTTACTGTGTCTGAAGATGTGGGGTGCAATGTCTGTCGCTATGGGGTTATTACGTCTGTGCATGTGGGGGGGATTTATGTCTGTGGTTATGGGGTCATTGCGTCTGAACATGTGGGGTGCAATGTGTATTACTCACTAGGGGGCAGTAGGTGGTGATACTGTCTGTAATATGCACAGACTAATGGGGTCTGTCTGACAGACACGATCATTGTGGGGTTGTACCACGATCTCTTCACGTGCACCCCACAAGGTCATTTTGAACCATTTTAAGGACATTGCTTGTGGGGTCAACCCCACAAGCAAGAAATGACCCCACAACGTAGCGTTGTACTTATAAAAACCCCACAGTGTAGCTCTAGTAAACACAGCCCGACAGGCTGACAGACACGCAGACACACAGCCCGACAGACGAGAGTTACGTTGTGGGGAAAAATTTGGTCTGGGCACTGTGGGGTTGGGTAATGGGTACAATCGATCATTGTGGGGTGCACATTTCATACATGTACATATGTACATTATGGGGTTAAAATGTCTGAATATAGTGGGGTCATATTGTTATTCAGGAATATATTTCATTAAATGGCAAAACAAGAAAGTAGCTTTCATGGGCTTCGAAACGCACCTAAGATCAAGGCGATCGGACCAGCGGTTGCTGAGATATTTAGTTTTGAAAGTTTTAGCGGAAGTATCGTAAAAGAGTCCCTATTCAAAATATGAGTTTCTGGCTGTGCTATTGGGCGTGGACACTGGATCATGGCTCAGTGGGCATTCACTCTTGCACCTGCATGATGCAGGCTTCATCTGCTCACTGTAGGACTATTTGGGAAAAAGTGCCTCCGCTGCGTGATGGGGCCCGTCAAAGAACTGTTTGTTTTTGCTCTAACCCGTGAACCATTGAACTTAGAGACACGGGACCGGGTGCAAATCGAAGCTTATCGCAAGGGCTATCAGGCAATCTTCAAATTGGAATTAACTGTCTCAGTTACTGAATACACGGGGTGCAATCATCTGTTGTTATGGGGTTACTGTGTCTGAAGATGTGGGGTGCAATGTCTGTCGCTATGGGGTTATTACGTCTGTGCATGTGGGGGGGATTTATGTCTGTGGTTATGGGGTCATTGCGTCTGAACATGTGGGGTGCAATGTGTATTACTCACTAGGGGGCAGTAGGTGGTGATACTGTCTGTAATATGCACAGACTAATGGGGTCTGTCTGACAGACACGATCATTGTGGGGTTGTACCACGATCTCTTCACGTGCACCCCACAAGGTCATTTTGAACCATTTTAAGGACATTGCTTGTGGGGTCAACCCCACAAGCAAGAAATGACCCCACAACGTAGCGTTGTACTTATAAAAACCCCACAGTGTAGCTCTAGTAAACACAGCCCGACAGGCTGACAGACACGCAGACACACAGCCCGACAGACGAGAGTTACGTTGTGGGGAAAAATTTGGTCTGGGCACTGTGGGGTTGGGTAATGGGTACAATCGATCATTGTGGGGTGCACATTTCATACATGTACATATGTACATTATGGGGTTAAAATGTCTGAATATAGTGGGGTCATATTGTTATTCAGGAATATATTTCATTAAATGGCAAAACAAGAAAGTAGCTTTCATGGGCTTCGAAACGCACCTAAGATCAAGGCGATCGGACCAGCGGTTGCTGAGATATTTAGTTTTGAAAGTTTTAGCGGAAGTATCGTAAAAGAGTCCCTATTCAAAATATGAGTTTCTGGCTGTGCTATTGGGCGTGGACACTGGATCATGGCTCAGTGGGCATTCACTCTTGCACCTGCATGATGCAGGCTTCATCTGCTCACTGTAGGACTATTTGGGAAAAAGTGCCTCCGCTGCGTGATGGGGCCCGTCAAAGAACTGTTTGTTTTTGCTCTAACCCGTGAACCATTGAACTTAGAGACACGGGACCGGGTGCAAATCGAAGCTTATCGCAAGGGCTATCAGGCAATCTTCAAATTGGAATTAACTGTCTCAGTTACTGAATACACGGGGTGCAATCATCTGTTGTTATGGGGTTACTGTGTCTGAAGATGTGGGGTGCAATGTCTGTCGCTATGGGGTTATTACGTCTGTGCATGTGGGGGGGATTTATGTCTGTGGTTATGGGGTCATTGCGTCTGAACATGTGGGGTGCAATGTGTATTACTCACTAGGGGGCAGTAGGTGGTGATACTGTCTGTAATATGCACAGACTAATGGGGTCTGTCTGACAGACACGATCATTGTGGGGTTGTACCACGATCTCTTCACGTGCACCCCACAAGGTCATTTTGAACCATTTTAAGGACATTGCTTGTGGGGTCAACCCCACAAGCAAGAAATGACCCCACAACGTAGCGTTGTACTTATAAAAACCCCACAGTGTAGCTCTAGTAAACACAGCCCGACAGGCTGACAGACACGCAGACACACAGCCCGACAGACGAGAGTTACGTTGTGGGGAAAAATTTGGTCTGGGCACTGTGGGGTTGGGTAATGGGTACAATCGATCATTGTGGGGTGCACATTTCATACATGTACATATGTACATTATGGGGTTAAAATGTCTGAATATAGTGGGGTCATATTGTTATTCAGGAATATATTTCATTAAATGGCAAAACAAGAAAGTAGCTTTCATGGGCTTCGAAACGCACCTAAGATCAAGGCGATCGGACCAGCGGTTGCTGAGATATTTAGTTTTGAAAGTTTTAGCGGAAGTATCGTAAAAGAGTCCCTATTCAAAATATGAGTTTCTGGCTGTGCTATTGGGCGTGGACACTGGATCATGGCTCAGTGGGCATTCACTCTTGCACCTGCATGATGCAGGCTTCATCTGCTCACTGTAGGACT
Source organism: Acholoe squamosa (assembly GCA_949317995.1). Taxonomy (NCBI): domain Eukaryota; kingdom Metazoa; phylum Annelida; class Polychaeta; order Phyllodocida; family Polynoidae; genus Acholoe; species Acholoe squamosa. The sequence continues at coordinate 40,403,511 of OX439048.1, read as the reverse complement.
ATTTGGGAAAAAGTGCCTCCGCTGCGTGATGGGGCCCGTCAAAGAACTGTTTGTTTTTGCTCTAACCCGTGAACCATTGAACTTAGAGACACGGGACCGGGTGCAAATCGAAGCTTATCGCAAGGGCTATCAGGCAATCTTCAAATTGGAATTAACTGTCTCAGTTACTGAATACACGGGGTGCAATCATCTGTTGTTATGGGGTTACTGTGTCTGAAGATGTGGGGTGCAATGTCTGTCGCTATGGGGTTATTACGTCTGTGCATGTGGGGGGGATTTATGTCTGTGGTTATGGGGTCATTGCGTCTGAACATGTGGGGTGCAATGTGTATTACTCACTAGGGGGCAGTAGGTGGTGATACTGTCTGTAATATGCACAGACTAATGGGGTCTGTCTGACAGACACGATCATTGTGGGGTTGTACCACGATCTCTTCACGTGCACCCCACAAGGTCATTTTGAACCATTTTAAGGACATTGCTTGTGGGGTCAACCCCACAAGCAAGAAATGACCCCACAACGTAGCGTTGTACTTATAAAAACCCCACAGTGTAGCTCTAGTAAACACAGCCCGACAGGCTGACAGACACGCAGACACACAGCCCGACAGACGAGAGTTACGTTGTGGGGAAAAATTTGGTCTGGGCACTGTGGGGTTGGGTAATGGGTACAATCGATCATTGTGGGGTGCACATTTCATACATGTACATATGTACATTATGGGGTTAAAATGTCTGAATATAGTGGGGTCATATTGTTATTCAGGAATATATTTCATTAAATGGCAAAACAAGAAAGTAGCTTTCATGGGCTTCGAAACGCACCTAAGATCAAGGCGATCGGACCAGCGGTTGCTGAGATATTTAGTTTTGAAAGTTTTAGCGGAAGTATCGTAAAAGAGTCCCTATTCAAAATATGAGTTTCTGGCTGTGCTATTGGGCGTGGACACTGGATCATGGCTCAGTGGGCATTCACTCTTGCACCTGCATGATGCAGGCTTCATCTGCTCACTGTAGGACTATTTGGGAAAAAGTGCCTCCGCTGCGTGATGGGGCCCGTCAAAGAACTGTTTGTTTTTGCTCTAACCCGTGAACCATTGAACTTAGAGACACGGGACCGGGTGCAAATCGAAGCTTATCGCAAGGGCTATCAGGCAATCTTCAAATTGGAATTAACTGTCTCAGTTACTGAATACACGGGGTGCAATCATCTGTTGTTATGGGGTTACTGTGTCTGAAGATGTGGGGTGCAATGTCTGTCGCTATGGGGTTATTACGTCTGTGCATGTGGGGGGGATTTATGTCTGTGGTTATGGGGTCATTGCGTCTGAACATGTGGGGTGCAATGTGTATTACTCACTAGGGGGCAGTAGGTGGTGATACTGTCTGTAATATGCACAGACTAATGGGGTCTGTCTGACAGACACGATCATTGTGGGGTTGTACCACGATCTCTTCACGTGCACCCCACAAGGTCATTTTGAACCATTTTAAGGACATTGCTTGTGGGGTCAACCCCACAAGCAAGAAATGACCCCACAACGTAGCGTTGTACTTATAAAAACCCCACAGTGTAGCTCTAGTAAACACAGCCCGACAGGCTGACAGACACGCAGACACACAGCCCGACAGACGAGAGTTACGTTGTGGGGAAAAATTTGGTCTGGGCACTGTGGGGTTGGGTAATGGGTACAATCGATCATTGTGGGGTGCACATTTCATACATGTACATATGTACATTATGGGGTTAAAATGTCTGAATATAGTGGGGTCATATTGTTATTCAGGAATATATTTCATTAAATGGCAAAACAAGAAAGTAGCTTTCATGGGCTTCGAAACGCACCTAAGATCAAGGCGATCGGACCAGCGGTTGCTGAGATATTTAGTTTTGAAAGTTTTAGCGGAAGTATCGTAAAAGAGTCCCTATTCAAAATATGAGTTTCTGGCTGTGCTATTGGGCGTGGACACTGGATCATGGCTCAGTGGGCATTCACTCTTGCACCTGCATGATGCAGGCTTCATCTGCTCACTGTAGGACTATTTGGGAAAAAGTGCCTCCGCTGCGTGATGGGGCCCGTCAAAGAACTGTTTGTTTTTGCTCTAACCCGTGAACCATTGAACTTAGAGACACGGGACCGGGTGCAAATCGAAGCTTATCGCAAGGGCTATCAGGCAATCTTCAAATTGGAATTAACTGTCTCAGTTACTGAATACACGGGGTGCAATCATCTGTTGTTATGGGGTTACTGTGTCTGAAGATGTGGGGTGCAATGTCTGTCGCTATGGGGTTATTACGTCTGTGCATGTGGGGGGGATTTATGTCTGTGGTTATGGGGTCATTGCGTCTGAACATGTGGGGTGCAATGTGTATTACTCACTAGGGGGCAGTAGGTGGTGATACTGTCTGTAATATGCACAGACTAATGGGGTCTGTCTGACAGACACGATCATTGTGGGGTTGTACCACGATCTCTTCACGTGCACCCCACAAGGTCATTTTGAACCATTTTAAGGACATTGCTTGTGGGGTCAACCCCACAAGCAAGAAATGACCCCACAACGTAGCGTTGTACTTATAAAAACCCCACAGTGTAGCTCTAGTAAACACAGCCCGACAGGCTGACAGACACGCAGACACACAGCCCGACAGACGAGAGTTACGTTGTGGGGAAAAATTTGGTCTGGGCACTGTGGGGTTGGGTAATGGGTACAATCGATCATTGTGGGGTGCACATTTCATACATGTACATATGTACATTATGGGGTTAAAATGTCTGAATATAGTGGGGTCATATTGTTATTCAGGAATATATTTCATTAAATGGCAAAACAAGAAAGTAGCTTTCATGGGCTTCGAAACGCACCTAAGATCAAGGCGATCGGACCAGCGGTTGCTGAGATATTTAGTTTTGAAAGTTTTAGCGGAAGTATCGTAAAAGAGTCCCTATTCAAAATATGAGTTTCTGGCTGTGCTATTGGGCGTGGACACTGGATCATGGCTCAGTGGGCATTCACTCTTGCACCTGCATGATGCAGGCTTCATCTGCTCACTGTAGGACTATTTGGGAAAAAGTGCCTCCGCTGCGTGATGGGGCCCGTCAAAGAACTGTTTGTTTTTGCTCTAACCCGTGAACCATTGAACTTAGAGACACGGGACCGGGTGCAAATCGAAGCTTATCGCAAGGGCTATCAGGCAATCTTCAAATTGGAATTAACTGTCTCAGTTACTGAATACACGGGGTGCAATCATCTGTTGTTATGGGGTTACTGTGTCTGAAGATGTGGGGTGCAATGTCTGTCGCTATGGGGTTATTACGTCTGTGCATGTGGGGGGGATTTATGTCTGTGGTTATGGGGTCATTGCGTCTGAACATGTGGGGTGCAATGTGTATTACTCACTAGGGGGCAGTAGGTGGTGATACTGTCTGTAATATGCACAGACTAATGGGGTCTGTCTGACAGACACGATCATTGTGGGGTTGTACCACGATCTCTTCACGTGCACCCCACAAGGTCATTTTGAACCATTTTAAGGACATTGCTTGTGGGGTCAACCCCACAAGCAAGAAATGACCCCACAACGTAGCGTTGTACTTATAAAAACCCCACAGTGTAGCTCTAGTAAACACAGCCCGACAGGCTGACAGACACGCAGACACACAGCCCGACAGACGAGAGTTACGTTGTGGGGAAAAATTTGGTCTGGGCACTGTGGGGTTGGGTAATGGGTACAATCGATCATTGTGGGGTGCACATTTCATACATGTACATATGTACATTATGGGGTTAAAATGTCTGAATATAGTGGGGTCATATTGTTATTCAGGAATATATTTCATTAAATGGCAAAACAAGAAAGTAGCTTTCATGGGCTTCGAAACGCACCTAAGATCAAGGCGATCGGACCAGCGGTTGCTGAGATATTTAGTTTTGAAAGTTTTAGCGGAAGTATCGTAAAAGAGTCCCTATTCAAAATATGAGTTTCTGGCTGTGCTATTGGGCGTGGACACTGGATCATGGCTCAGTGGGCATTCACTCTTGCACCTGCATGATGCAGGCTTCATCTGCTCACTGTAGGACTATTTGGGAAAAAGTGCCTCCGCTGCGTGATGGGGCCCGTCAAAGAACTGTTTGTTTTTGCTCTAACCCGTGAACCATTGAACTTAGAGACACGGGACCGGGTGCAAATCGAAGCTTATCGCAAGGGCTATCAGGCAATCTTCAAATTGGAATTAACTGTCTCAGTTACTGAATACACGGGGTGCAATCATCTGTTGTTATGGGGTTACTGTGTCTGAAGATGTGGGGTGCAATGTCTGTCGCTATGGGGTTATTACGTCTGTGCATGTGGGGGGGATTTATGTCTGTGGTTATGGGGTCATTGCGTCTGAACATGTGGGGTGCAATGTGTATTACTCACTAGGGGGCAGTAGGTGGTGATACTGTCTGTAATATGCACAGACTAATGGGGTCTGTCTGACAGACACGATCATTGTGGGGTTGTACCACGATCTCTTCACGTGCACCCCACAAGGTCATTTTGAACCATTTTAAGGACATTGCTTGTGGGGTCAACCCCACAAGCAAGAAATGACCCCACAACGTAGCGTTGTACTTATAAAAACCCCACAGTGTAGCTCTAGTAAACACAGCCCGACAGGCTGACAGACACGCAGACACACAGCCCGACAGACGAGAGTTACGTTGTGGGGAAAAATTTGGTCTGGGCACTGTGGGGTTGGGTAATGGGTACAATCGATCATTGTGGGGTGCACATTTCATACATGTACATATGTACATTATGGGGTTAAAATGTCTGAATATAGTGGGGTCATATTGTTATTCAGGAATATATTTCATTAAATGGCAAAACAAGAAAGTAGCTTTCATGGGCTTCGAAACGCACCTAAGATCAAGGCGATCGGACCAGCGGTTGCTGAGATATTTAGTTTTGAAAGTTTTAGCGGAAGTATCGTAAAAGAGTCCCTATTCAAAATATGAGTTTCTGGCTGTGCTATTGGGCGTGGACACTGGATCATGGCTCAGTGGGCATTCACTCTTGCACCTGCATGATGCAGGCTTCATCTGCTCACTGTAGGACTATTTGGGAAAAAGTGCCTCCGCTGCGTGATGGGGCCCGTCAAAGAACTGTTTGTTTTTGCTCTAACCCGTGAACCATTGAACTTAGAGACACGGGACCGGGTGCAAATCGAAGCTTATCGCAAGGGCTATCAGGCAATCTTCAAATTGGAATTAACTGTCTCAGTTACTGAATACACGGGGTGCAATCATCTGTTGTTATGGGGTTACTGTGTCTGAAGATGTGGGGTGCAATGTCTGTCGCTATGGGGTTATTACGTCTGTGCATGTGGGGGGGATTTATGTCTGTGGTTATGGGGTCATTGCGTCTGAACATGTGGGGTGCAATGTGTATTACTCACTAGGGGGCAGTAGGTGGTGATACTGTCTGTAATATGCACAGACTAATGGGGTCTGTCTGACAGACACGATCATTGTGGGGTTGTACCACGATCTCTTCACGTGCACCCCACAAGGTCATTTTGAACCATTTTAAGGACATTGCTTGTGGGGTCAACCCCACAAGCAAGAAATGACCCCACAACGTAGCGTTGTACTTATAAAAACCCCACAGTGTAGCTCTAGTAAACACAGCCCGACAGGCTGACAGACAGAAAGACAGAGAGACAGAGACAGAAAGACAGACAGACACAGAGACAGACAGACAGACTCTGAGACTCTGATTTTTTCTATCTCCTGATTCTGTTCATATTGACATTTGTCAAGATCCATGAAGTTATTGTACTGTTTCATTTGTGACTTTCCTTTGAAAAATCAATAAAACTTGGTCTGCTCTATAGCATTATTTAAATGAACATAGCAGTTCATTAATGCAATGAGCAAGTCCAAAAAAACAAAAACAGACAGACCGACTGGGAGAGTGAGACACAAAGAGAGAGTGCCAGAGACAGATAGAACGTGGAATTAGGACTAAAATAGTATTGTTGGGGATTTTCAAAGTAGTGGATGAAGTAAAGGATGAGCTGCTGTTTGAGACATCCGTTTCCCTGGATCTCTTAATTTCAGTCTCATGTGATTGATATCACCAATATATGAACTATCTAAACTATAATGTGTGATATGCGAGTGTGTTGAATCTTTTACATCTGTGTGTATGTGTTCTATATTAGGTGAAAAGGACGATACTTTCTTTTTTCATTTACTCAGACTTATCAAGTCACATCTGGGTGTAGGTATGTATACAGCAGGGAGGTGTATTACTTAATATCCCGCTCTATGTTCATAGTATGAGATAACACAGTTTTGCATGCCAAGGTTACGGCTATGACAGCCCAGCTTAGATTCTATTCAAATCCTGCCCAATCTCAGAACAAGCAGAACCTTCTGTCACATCTGTCAATCCCGCCACAACTCTACCTCCTGCTGTCACGTAGTAGTCCCGGCCGCGTGACCCCGGGTAGCCAATCAGAGTGCCGTCTTGCGGGTCATGTGACCTGGTGGTAACCAATGGGTGTGCCGGACAGTGCCATATCTGAGTGATGGGCAGTAATAGTCTAGATTGTGGAGTCTGTCTGAATTAACGTTCTGTGGTGTGGTGAAGGCTTAGGGACTGCCTCTATGAAGAATGTGGATGTCATATTTGTAATGGCCCTGCCTCATAGACGGGAGACAGAAACAAAGAAACTGATAGAATTCAGGGTTGTCTTGATGGAATAGGACATACATGTCTGACTGCAAACTACAAAAGAAATAACCTTACCCACTAAGACAAACAAAAAAGAAAAGTACATAATCATCGTAGCTGAGGAGACATGCGTTAGATGTAACCTGAAAGTGTACGATCCTCGTTCCATAGAAATGGGATCACTATTAGTGTTGATTCAAAACCATATTACATTTTATTTTCGTGGTGAAATTAGGGAGTGGTTATTATTCATCAACAGGGGGGCTGGGCATGGTGGGTTTGAGGGGGCATAAAACATTCAGACCCCTCCTGAGGGGGGCGTACCAATTTACCCTCTTTTTATCAAAAAAGGCTGAGTGCTACTATGGATTAAAGAGGGCGCGACAATTCTCTGTGCCTCCAGTGCAGGGGGGGGGGCAAATTTTGACTGCATGAAAACCCACCACCCCCTGTTGATAAATAATGACAACTCCCTTAGGCCTACTTTCAAAGGGATAGATTGTTTTCACCCTGTACTTCGAGATAGTTTCCATTCTACCTATGTTACATTTTGTTTGCTTTTAAAGCTGCCGTGAGAGTTTAAATGATGATAACCATAAAACTTATAATCACATTAGTATCAGTGTATTTCTACTTACAATTTGATGTATTTACTTAAGACTGCGTTTATGTCTAATAAGTTTGTATTATGTATGACAAATGGATGTGGTTCTACAAAAAGAGTGAATTGCTCCCTAGCCTTGTGTATAAATCTGTCTACTAAGCATGAGCAAAGAGTGAGTCGTCTAATCAAACTGGAAAATCCTGCCCCACTCTCAACACCATCTGATTGCCTTACTGAAACATGACGTGACTCTGCATAGTGTTGAGGGTAAAAGGTGGATTGCATGGGTGGCTTGGAGGAGGACTGGGGGGAATTACAGGGGACGCTTTATTGTATAAGACCATACCTCCGTTTTTGGGTAACAAGGGAATCGCTTAATAGTCCGGGTGCTCAGCTAAATTGGGGAAATAGGTTGACTTCCAAAAGATATGTTTGCCATAATGATTATAGATATAAGAATGGATGTCCCGGAGGTTCTTTCAAGTTGGCTTATCAGAAACATGATGTCCACTGAAATTTTAGTGTTGGACTCATTTTTAACTTCTACAAAAAACAATGTCAGTGACCTCTTTAGGTATCAATGTTAGCGCAATGTTAGAGAAAGCAACCTACAGTTGCAGTGGTACACATAAGGCTGTTAGCCTCCAGAACAGGGGACGATGTTAGTGTTCAGCTAGAACCAGGGTTTCTGCAAGAATTAGGTACCAGTACAAAAGTGTGCTAACTGTGTGTTCCCAGAGGAGCAGTGGTAGGAGATGTACAGCTCTCCCCTACCACTGTTCACAAAAAATGCAGACTAACCTTACTGGTACAGCCAAACCACTAGCACACTGATGGGCACACCTTCCACTAACAGGGTGCAATGTTAGTGATAGGAAAAGAGATCAATAGTGAATTGCCACAGGACTAGCTGTGTGTATTGTTACCACTCCTCTACTCAAAAGCCACTCATACATTACATTCCCTATTAAGTAATCAATCCTGGCTCTCTCGGAGGGGGGGGGGCTGGCACACACAGTAAATAGCTCAGGGGAATAATTGTTTATGCCATTTTGTGAAAAAGGAGTGTTCGACAGCTATTGATTTATTTTGTTCCTCTTGCTATAAGCCTGGTGTATGCAGAGCTCAGCCTGCCACCACTAAAACCAAGAGCACTGGCTGTTTCAATGCCTGCATTGGATTTTCCAACTATCACTCGGGGTCTGATGGTAGGCCGTTTTGAATTTACCTGCATTGGTGGCTAGTGCAACACAGGAAAATGTCTACTAATAGATACTGAGTGAAAGTTCACTGCACAGTTTAGGTGAACCTCTGTCAGTTATCACACTGTTGGTGCGACATCAGCGAATATTTATAACACCTCATATCGGTTCAACAAAGTACCTTACATACATGTGGAATCCATTGCTACCATGATGCACTGAGTGCACACCTTTATCTATTTCAAAATTGTATAGTAAATCAATTTCTAATGACCCTGAACACAGCAGAGAGAGGAGGGGAAGGATGGAGGGTGTAGTGGCGTTAGGGGGAAAGCTCAGGGACTACTGCCAGTCTAGGGGGATTATAGATCAGCATCCCAGAAGTTACCTTTAAATAGTGCTAACTTACATTATTATGAGAGAGTACCTCCTGCTTAAACCTCTGGGACCACCATATTTACCAAAACAAAACTTCTCTCACACCATGTAGGGTACATAGATTAATTTTTTATAGAGAGAAGTAGACATTGTGAATGGACTCTCCAACTTGCACACGAGTGAGATACACTGTCAGTACCAGTTGTAGATGGGCTATAAAGACCACTGTACTGGGTATAGTAAAACCTACTGTTGGCTCATTAGATTTGTACTAGCAGTAACTACCACTGTTTCACAAAAATAGAAGCGATCTACTGTTAAAAGCTACCTGCGGTCTGGCAGTGTACTAAATATTCACTCTGTAGATAATGCACTGGAGTCCTACCTGGATCCTTGCTCAATTTGTTGAACCGGTATGAGGTCCAGCCTGTTGTGTCCTCATTTTACCAAATGTAACAGGATTGGGGCCATTGCATCATGCCATTGAGGAGCCGAAATTTAACCCCAACCCCTGTTTGAGGCCCCTAAGTCTCAAAATGTCCCTATCCCTCAAAATAGTCTGTTTTGAGACATAGGGCCAATGTCAAGTCCCTAACTGTTAAACAGTCCCTATATCACAAATCCATTTCCTACATAGGGGCTATGTCAGGTCCCTAAATCATAAAAAAAAGTTGAAATGGCCCCTAAATCACAAAATCATTATTTCAACCCACATTGACCTGTTTTGACCCAATTCACTTATCTTGTGTCCATTTGTCCCAAACTAGGTTAAATCTGCTCAGATTAGCTCAAAATCGGTCAGAACAGATCTAATTGATCAAATCTGCGCCAAAAATTCAAATTGGCCAAAAATGGGCAAACAATGTCAAATTGGGTTTAATCAGCTCAAAGTGATACATATTGGACTGATTCCAGATAAGACAGGTTGCGCTATAAGACTTTGGGTTACCTTATCTGCTCCATTATGATGTACAATCATTATCAGCACCTTATAGAGGGAGTAGCTCTGGTAGAATACTAATGCACCTAATCAATAATCATAAGTCTGGATTACAGGTTACCTTTTATTGAACATTCCATTTCCAGGTGAAGATATAATCCTTAGTCACATTAACTCCTGTTGTGGTCTATTAGAGTTCATCCAAACCCTTAACATGTGTATATATTTCAATCGCATGTCGACTTCATGTCCATGTGTGTGTGTGTGAGACCTCTGCTAGTAATCACTGAGGTTTAAGTTACAGCTTTTATCTAACACTCGTAATCCTACATAGTGCTACCGATGATACAGCTGGTGCACTCTCCTATTGGATTAACTCCGCGAGTATATCGCCCAGTTGCCGACCCTCTAGCTTCGTGTGTTATCTTACTCCAATAATAATATATCTCTTCCTTTATTGTCCTTTATGTGTATTCCTCTATCCCTTTACTAGTTCATTATTCTTCAGGTAGGGACCCCTTATGCCCCTGATAACTTACTTTGGCCCGGTTTACTACCTTGGGCCGCTTATGCTGGTAGTTTCATGTAGGTTAATATTATCTTATTATTATGTTAATTGTAAGGGGCCTTCTTATTCTCTGACTGTACTTCCTTTTGGACAAGCTCCCTGGCTGGTCGGTGTAGGTGGGAGGGTGTATGGTATATCCTGTTTACATGATTCTTCTAACCTTTACCCATCTCTTTTTATCTTGCAGGTGTGGTTCTCCCCAGTCGTCTTCCACCTCTATGTTAACCCTTTATGGACCATGCTTACTCTTTATGGATTGTAGTCTATATTTATGATTTAATTGATTCTAACTTAAATTTCATCCTGGCTTTAAATGACTTGATCTCGAAGGTTCATGTTAAGCTTTTTATGTTCAGTAAATTACGTAATCTGTTAACTGAGAATGCCGCTGTACAAGTTTATAAAAGCACAATTATGAGTCTTTTTGATTATGCAAGCTTTGTTCATGATGGAGGAAGTGATGTAATGCTAGAGAAATTGGAGAGAATGCAGTTGAGGGGACTCAAAACCATATACAGGGGCAAAAATATGACAGATGACGACATGTATGTCACGGCTGGCATTACCACATTGGCAGTCCGACGCCAGAGACTTTTGTTGAGCTACATGTATAAATTGTCCAAAAAGGATGAGTGGATTGATCACAGTGAAAGGCGAGAAGGACTGCGCTCCAAGGCTAGTATAAAGTTCAAGACCTTAAGGGCAAGGAACAATGGTTATCATAATTCACCGCTATTCAGGGGCAAAAGCCTTTGGGACAACTTGGGCTCATGGTACCAATTGAGTGCTGATAAATTCACCTTCAAGAAAAGAATAAATGCTATACTAGATTTAACTAAACAGAGTAACAACCCTGCACAGGCGGATGGCGATTAGGTAAAGAGGGATGTATGAGTCCTAGGGGATGGGTTGTAATGACTTCACCTCATTTCGGAGTCTCATCCGCTCTCTTATGGGATGATGGTTCTGCTCTGCTGGGAGGGGTTGTAATGACTCCATCTAGCTGTGCATGACCATTATTATTTATTGTATTGTGAATGAAGCTCTGGATGGGTTGTAATGACTTAACTGGGCTTCTATTCATAATTGATTCCTAATGGTGACTATCCGTCCAGCTACATGGGCCCTTATTCATGTGATATCACTATCCTTAGGTGCCTTAATCTCAAAAACATTTCATAATTCTAGGGCCGATGATAATAGTTTTTGGTCTCTTATGTCATGTTTCTAGTGAAACATATTGCTTCAGATATGTAGAAAATAATTAAGTCTCCTTACTGATCATAATTCCGTTAACTAAATTTGTCTATCAGCTTTTTATTAAGCATTTGTATTTATGGGGGATTAATCACCTCCAACCTTTGCAATGATAATCATTCATCGATTGTACATAATGTAACCTGTTACTTTTGTAAATACACTCCAATCTAGTTTTTAAGCTTTATATACATATTGTATACCTCATCTTCACCTATATACATCGTATCATTATATTCATTAGAATGTGCTGGAAAACTGAAACTGTTGTATGACTAAAAGGAATCACCATATTGTCAGATTTCATCACTCATTTTAATTAGTGACTTGACAATAAAAACCTTCAACCTTTAAAAAATGTACATTATTACATTTAACACTCGTTATTTACAATAAACGTTTCTAACTACTCTTCTCTTATAATCCCTTGCACAAGGTCAATTTGCACAAACATTGGCCAAGTGGGTCGAATTGGATAAATGTGGTCAAATTAAGTCAAATCAGGTAAATTTACCAAAAAAGAAAAATGGTCAAACCGGGTAGATTTGGCCAAATCAGATCAAATTGGGGCAATTCTGGGTAAAATGATTATGTTAAGCTTGCAAAAATGGGCAATGGTCAGATTGGACTACTTCTTAGTCATATTGCCCAGAATTGATTTAATTTTACCTATTTTAAACTATTTGACCTATTTAACCCAATTAGCCCATTTTTACCTATTTGACCCAATTGACCCATTTTTAGCCAATTTGGGTCTAATTTGACCTATTTTCACACATTTTGAACTAATGGGACTTGATCTGACCAATATGGCCCACCTTTGGCCATTTTTTCCTGTTTTACCCAGAATTAGTCTATTTTGACCTGACTTTTCCCATTTTAATGTATTCACCCCCTCTGACCTAATTCTACTCAATTAACCCTAATTTGACTTATTTGACCTAAATCGACCTAAACAAGACTAATCCTTGGCCAATTAGTCTTGTTTTACCCATATTTTGTCCAATTGAACCTATCTCATCACATTTTGACCTAATGAGACCCAATTTAGTTTGACCTTTTTTACTGGAATCCATTTATTTTGACTAATTTTGGCCTATAATGACCAATTTTGATCAGATTTGACACAGTTTACCCAACTGACCCATTTTTTGACAATCTTACCTGTTACAGCCAGAATCAGTCCCATTTGATTAGATCTATTTTGACCTGCTTTTACAAATTTTTGACCTAATTTGACCCAATTAGCCCATCCTTGGCCAATTAAATCTGCTTTATACAGAATGGATCCAGTTAGACATATTATAAATCATTCTCACCTGATTTGACCGAATTTGCCTAATTTGACCCAAATAGCCCATCTTTGACAATTTTGACCTATTTTACCCAGACTTTGTCCACTTTAACCTGTTTTGACAGATTCTGACCTAATTTGACCAATTTGACCCACCTAGACCCACTTAGCCAATTTTGGATCAGTTTAACCTGTTTTACCCAGAATTCATCCAGTTTGACCTATGGCTGCTTGGTATGGGAACTATGGCTGCTTGGTATAGAGAATGAAAATAACATCGATAATCCATTTGAAGGATATGGGAGATATTAACTTTTTGAAACATAGGGGCCTGACATGTCCCTATCTCACAAATGGCCCATATTCCACAAATATTTGAGGGATAGGGGCATTTTGAGACTTAGGGGCCTCACACCCCGCAAATACTTATTGGGCAGCCAAATCCCTTGTCCCATCTTCCTGTTTTGGTGCTTAATTATTGGTTGTATATAAAGTGAGAATGAATTTTGAGATGGACATGGCAACTGTACGGAGTTATGGACAACAAACATGTGTAAATATGGGGATTTGATCCCAATGGACCTATTGTCATCCTCCATGATTGGATGATACCTAAATTCAGCAGGTACTTTATTGGACTTACCCTATCAGCTACTCCGTCCTGTACATCCTCGGAACGTCAGTCCTTTGGCCAACGCCCTGTCTAGGCAGCAGCCTGTAAGACAAACACCCAGATGATGCTATGTGAAGGGACTGTGTAAGGTGGATTTGTGTCCGCACCACAGAGCCCTTTGAACATAGAAACCAATGTAGAACCCCCATTTAGGTAGACCAATTGGAAACCCATCACCCGGAAGAAACTATAACTGACCGTTGCTTAGCAACAGGCACCTGCCTTTGGGAAGCTGCCGGGTATCCGCCTCTGGCAGCACAAGTATCCACTTATATCCCAGATATTCTCATTTTTCCTATTTCATGATGGTGAGGGTATCATTTATACCAAGGTCAAACGCTGAATGTCACAATCAGACTAAATAAATGACATCTTAGAGTTATACATCCCTTTATGGGCCCTCAGTAGGGGTGCATAGCCAGGCATGAGCAAAGATTAGTTAGCTGTTTGCGGCCTGAAATGACTCCGAACGACCCTAGACGTCCCGTCAGAGTATTTGGATTAGCACCTGTTTGATTTATAAAGCCATGGTTCACCGTCTGTGGCCGCCATGCAGTCAGCAGGCATAATCAGAGGTAGATAATTCCGGATCCGTTCTCCAACAGGCATGTCATAGGTCCATGACGGCCTTGTAATGTTGAGTATTTAACGAGTGACATGCGATATTTCGACGCTGTTCTACTAAGCTGCAATCTGAATGAGGGATTAGTAACATCATAGCAGGAATTGCTATCTGTCATGACACAGAGTAGGGGTATTGAGCTCACCTCCCCTTTCCCTATATTCTCTGTGGGCACAGAACATTGAATGAACATTGAAATAACCTTGACCATGTTGATCAACATTATTCCCACGTTGATTTGACGTTCTGTGCCCACTTGTATATATCTCATGCTTTGCATGAGGATTACTAAGCATAAAACAACCTCCTTTGGATGTATGATGTGTATATATACTAATAATTCTATGTTACATTACGAAGAATAGTTTGGCACTAGGGTCGCATCTCAAACACCAGAATAACCAAGCCAGCAGCAACAGAAAATATTAGATGACAAAGGAGGTAAGGAAAACAAAGTGGACGTAGAAATTGATTTCACAATGCACGGACGATTGTAGGTGGCCACCGCCATGCTGTTTTGACATTAAAGTAAGAGGCTTCCATTCAAACAGGCAATACTGGGGATTATGCAGGGACTGTGAAATTGACACGCCATATTTCCTTGTATGGATGGACACGACAACATATATACACTTTGCCCAAGTCGCTGACAATCGCTGACAATTGGGGCGGTTTATTAAACTTTAAACCTAACAGACAACGTCAGAAACAAAAAGAAAAATTTTATGACCAAATGTCCATGGAGTCCATGACTCAGTTCCTTTGTTCAGTCTCAGTGCAGTGCCATCTGGTGTGGCAGCACAGTACCACCTGACCCAGGTGGTGGGGAGGTCCATCTAGTGGGGAAATATACCCCTATATCTACTCCGTTCCTTTGTACATATAGTAGTCATATTTCCTTGTATGGATGGACACGACAACATATATACACTTTGCCCAAGTCGCTGACAATCGCTGACAATTGGGGCAGCACACGGCATACAAAAACACTTTGCCCAGTTAATACCTGCTCAATTCATGAGCCACACGTAAGTCTTTAACACGTCGCGAGCGGTAAGAATCTGATAAATAAATCAGAACCGCCCAGGATCTCCAGTTGCCATAGCTTTTAACGTCGTGAAGGTGCATAAAATCTGCCAAAAACATGGCGGCACCCCGACGCACACTGTGGGTAGTGAAATCCCCTTCCAGCTTGGCGATCCGACAAGAGTCCTTGAGTTTGTATGAATAAACATTATAAGTCCATGAAAATAGTTGGTCATTGGGTTCTAGCCCAGACTCCAGAATATAATCCTTCAGCAGCTGTACAGGGCAGAGATTACTGCCAGGTGATGCAATAACAGGAATAATTTGTTTATATTGACGGAATTAAACCGTCTTCGAGCTGCGAATACATAAGTCAAGTCCACCATCCCAGAATTTCACATCACTCACTAAGAGGGAATGTATCGAATTTGTGATGTGCCCAACGCGCAACAAGCAACGGAAGGACAACAATAGCGTGGCCCAGAATTTCCTGTCTTTAGCCTTAGATAAGTTCAGGACAGCCTTTATACGTAATAAGTCAGAGGCTGTCAGGGGTTCGGCTGGCTTAGAAGCTGAGCCCAACAATCGTTTCGCACCATCCAAGGTAGATTTGATAAGGAAACATGCTCTTGTGGGATGAGGGTAGCCCATAAAGTCATGCAGAGCCCATAGGCCCGAGATGTAGTTCTCAATGGTGTTATAAGCCACGCGACTAACAAGATGAGTTATATATAGACAGACGGTTTCTATTGAGGCTGGTAAATAACACAGATCATATTCCTCACAGAAGTCCTCATATTGTTTCCATTGGGATTTCCTTGTCTTATAAGTGGTGGCAGACCAGCAATTCGATCTCAGAACCTCCCAACTGCGTCGCAGTGCCTCCCGCTCTGTAACAACAATCGATGAAGGTGTCAATAGTATAGCCACAAATAATTACATGGTCGGCATTATTCAGACGAGACAAGGCGTCAGCTAATATGTTATCTTCAGAGCTGATTCTGAAGGCTCTTAGATGAATGTTGTATAAGGCGCAGCACCAAAATAATTCCCGCAACCAAGGCATGGCATGGGGGCTTGTACTCCTGCCAGAATTTATCATGCCCTGTACCTGAGTGTTATCTGTATACACAGCTACAAAGCTATCTTTCCACTCGTTGCCCCAGCGATGCACAGATACTACAACAGGCCACATTTCTTCAATGTTAATATGATCACAGTACGACTCATCCTGCGGGGGATTTTCATGATGGCCACAACACTTGTCATCCCTGTACCAACAACCATAGAAGAAGTCGTCTTCGATGTGACCGCCGAAACCATATTTTGAAGAATCTGTATACACAGTATGGGACGGGGTATCAGTTCTTATCATGCGGGCCTTGCCATTGAACCAAGTTACAAATTGGTACCACCACTCCAAGTCTAATAATAAACTTTCAGACAAATTGAAGCAGTGAATGCCGGGTGGAAGGTCTCGAAGCTCATTATACACACGACGGGAGAAGGTGCGGCCGCCTTTAACGACAGTCGAACAATGGCCCAGGAGACCAGCTAATTTCTCCAAGCGTTTCCTAGTACATGATTTACGGCCCCTGAAGTAATTGACCTCCGCTTTCACACGATCAAGTCTTTCATTATCGATTGACAAGGTCAAGTTCACTGAGTCAATAACAATCCCAAGGAACTTAGTAACTTGAGACGGGGGGACCAGCTTGTTCATTTTTACCTTGAAACCCAGGCCATTCAACATTGAACACAATTGGCTCTGAGCTTCCTGGCAAGAAGACTCTGAATTCCCTATAACGAGGTAATCATCTAAATAGTTGGTACAGCGTGGATAACTGCCGCTGGCCCCACACTTCACTATGAAGTCGGAAACTTGGGTGAAGATGAAGGGAGCACAGCGCAACCCGAAGCATAATGACATATCTTGGAAGAATTCACTGCCATTGCCCACATCCCAGGCAAACCCCTGAAAGTCACGATGGGCAGGCAATACATTAATAGAACGATAAGCATCGGCGATGTCAGTCACTGCGCAGAAATCGAATTGATTCAAGTCCGACACAACATCATCTACAGAATGATAATGGAATTTTTCACATGAATCTTCCATATAACAGTTGATATTGATATGCTCAGGCATAGAGCAGTCAGTGATAGGGCGCAAGGTGTTGTCGGATTTCAGAACGCCACCCATAGCATGAACGCATTTAGGTCGAGAATCCACTCTCCTGACTTTTCCCTCAGAAAGCTCACTAATTACACGTTCAGTCATTTCTGAACAAAAGGCACTGTTTGTGAGAGAAGCATAATTATTACAATTATACATAGATGGGCAGTCATGATCAACAATCCTAAATCCTCGGTAAATACCAGTCAGGACATACCAGTCACTTTCAGTTGCCAGGTCACAGAATTCCAGTAACTTACAAGCAAAGGCGCAAGGTTTAACTTGTGTAACGACAGATTCTAGCACATAAACACAATGACAGGTTTTATCGCTACATTCGTTGAACACAGGTACGAGAATGCCAGGGGCTACATCTACACAACAAATAGGAACATCAACATTAAACCTCTTTGAGAATTTAGTTAAAGTTTCCTTATCTGTACTGAGTCTGACAGATTCTGGTAAATTTTCCCATCTGTTGTCACCGCCTAAAGTCACTTCCACCCGAGCACCTCCGTCAGTGCGCGGGTTGACAGTAACAGGGGTGATCCCAAGGTTACCCAGGTTGTCCAAATTACCAAATAATTCACTACATTGACCAGCAGAATTCCATACATAATTGACACAATCTGTATCGACACAATTTGAACCGGAATCTATAACATCATCAATATGAGTGACTGGAATGTCTGGGGCATCGGGAAGGTCAGACACAAAAACACATTCACCTGGTAATTCATGAATTACCGAGCCAATGTTAGGCTCCCGAGAGGGAAAATTCCCACCAGGAGCATCTGTGTTTCAATCATTAGATTTGTTGGGACATTTAGATTTTGTATGTGATCCCTGACACAATTGACAAACATGTGGGTAGTTACATTCTTTAGATTTACAACCATCTCCATTATAGGCATTGCAAGAAAGAAATCTCTTTTTCTTTTTCTTTTTCTTACTAGTACCGGGAGAGCTACCTGAATTCTGAGAGGAGGACAGCTGGATACCTAACAACTTCTCCAAATAACCCTTATCCAGGTTTTCTAGGCCCACATGCTGGGCGAACATGTTATGATCAAAATAGCAAAAGGTGAATTCACCGAAAGCATCGCCACGTTCTCGCATGGCAAAATCATAGGTAATGAGAGCATCTTCCTTGTAAATATCCCTCTTGTCCGTGAGGAATTTTACATGCATCCCATAATTTTTACATGGGTGGCCGCGTTCCATCATACTGTTGAGAAGGCCCATACCAGCCGAGATCACATCTCCTAGTGATGGATTCTTGTGTTTACTCTGAGGCATGTGCTGCTCAATATCAAAAGTAGTAAACTTACTCTTGGTGTCCTTTGAAGCATAAACAACCACAGGTGGGACTTGCTGCTGAGGCTGTTGCTGTTGCCTAGACTGTTGCTGTTGCTTCAAGGATGGGACCGGTGCACTGTACATTGAAGAAACAGATGGCTGAGCATTAACCAAGGGGGCAGGTGGATACAGGGGCCTACCATCAGCTGACTGCATAGGCCTACCAGCTCCTACCCATGCTGGTTGTTGTTGTTGTACAAAGACACCATGTTGTTGAGGATGTCGAACAGGAGAGTTAGATTGCTGTGGAATGTAGGGACTACCATCCTGATAGAACAACTGTGGGTGTTGGGCCAGGCCATCCCCCCAGGGTGCAGCTCCCTCAACACTGCCAGTCGGTTGTCTACCTGGGGGCTCAACTTTAACACCAACAGACTGACCCACAGCTGAATTAGATGACAATCTGCCCTGCTTCCACTCTTTCCATAACAGAAATTCATGGTATTCACTGTCTAAATCAACTCGGGACTGGGGAATAGTAGCTTGGCTGTGCGGTTGATTTCCCTGGGTGTGCGGTTGATTATACCGGGAAGTTGACTTGTCCGGAATATTGACGTCGGCCTCTGATTGGCCAATAAATGTGGGTTTATCAAGCGCCGAAATGGCGCCTCGCCAAGCCCGCTCACCATGTTCCAATTCACGCAATGTCCTATTATTTTCTGAACGGATACTAGCTAACTCTAATTCTAATTCTCTGCGCTTAGATAAACGAACAATCTCCTTTTTACGTGAGCGTTCTGCAGCAATTTGCCTCAGCAAGTCCCCATTCTCTCCCAAATAATCGTCAGAATTATCGTCCTGCACGTCCTGCCCGTCCTGCGGGCTGGGCGGAGAGCTCTCACCCCCGGTGGCTTGGTCCTCCTGCCCGGTAGGGTCACGGTTGGATGAATCCGATATATTATGGGACGTATCTCCCGCTTTCTCTGGGTTCGCCACACCACAATGTGGACATTTAGAGGAATTCCCATGATACGGGGTACTACAAGCGACACAATTAGTCATATCGACGGTGGTGGAATTAGCTGAAGAAGAGTTCGCAGGTCCTGACAATAAACATTTAGTGACTGAGGTTGCAGGGGCCCGAACGCACCATAGAGCGTTCGACTACCCAAACCCCAGTAACATACCTCAAAAATTTTTTGGGTATCTGGCAATCTGGTGCCAGGGTTGAGGGAACAAGCACACACTGAGGGCAAATTGAGCAGGAGATGCCCAATTACAAGCTTACAAGCTATGGAGAAGGGCAGAAGAGGCCGTGGGTTCTGACAATAAAACAGTTAGTGACTGAGGTAGTAGGCAGGGGCCCGAACGCACCAAATGTTGACAATAGCCGGTTCACGGCTCGACGGCATCTAGAACGATGAATACAGGCCAAACTGGCCTCCAACAGGCCCCTACAGGCCCTCAACAACTTGTCACAGGTATGAATAATCTTCATTTACAAAAAACCCATCAAAATAGTCTTTTGGTGCCCACGCGGTACCCGGTAGCTCCCGGTCGGTTCTTTCGACCACCGCGGGTGCTGGGTCTAGCTTGAGTGCAATGAAAGTCCCTCCCAGCAGTGTTCCAGGAGGTATAGAAGTGAACTCTAGTGCACAACAGGCATCCTCAACTTATTTCCAAGCCACTTTGGATGAGCAAATGTCCATGGAGTCCATGACTAAGTTGCTTTGACCAAAAATTTTATGACCAAATGTCCATGGAGTCCATGACTCAGTTCCTTTGTTCAGTCTCAGTGCAGTGCCATCTGGTGTGGCAGCACAGTACCACCTGACCCAGGTGGTGGGGAGGTCCATCTAGTGGGGAAATATACCCCTATATCTACTCCGTTCCTTTGTACATATAGTAGTCATTTTAAGGACGGATGCACCTCAGAATGTACACTGCAGTATTGCTCTTTTTACTTATGTAATACATTCCATCCCTGGTATTTAGGCTCCTGCAGTTACGGCCTCGATATGGTATTCTTGTCAGGTTCGCTATAGGCTTAAATCTAACAGTATATGGACCTTTCCTAATTTCTTAACGTGGGCTCTGTGTTGGACCTTGTCTGGGGTGTTTTGAGTGTAGGCTGTGCTTTCTGGTTCCCTGGGGAGGTCGGGGCAGTAGTAGGAGGGCGGAGATAAGAAATTGACATTCACCTTAGCTATGCAAGAACAATATTTTAGATAGCGGTGGGAGCCCACAGCATGAGGCAGCGATTAGATCCACAGCCCGACCAACTGCATCTAAACACATGTTTTTAGGAGGGACTATCCCAAGACTATTCTGTGTCACGCGAAATCTCACAGTAAAGATGCCGTCATTTCCTACAGCTGTTTCTTAGTATAGAGATAGATATCAGTAGTCATCGGTACACACAGTTTTGAACGTTTGCAGTAAGTATGTATAACCCGTGTTACTGCAATGCTTGTGAGAATTCATACTTACTGTTCGCATTGTTCTGAATGGTTTCATCAGCAATATATTTCCTTTTGTATCTGTACTAGTCTAGTGTAATAATCAGGTGAATGTACTAACAATCAAGTAGTATACAACGAGGGCATTTTCGGCAGGCATTGCAGTAGGCCTATGGTGTTACATCCCAGGTAGCAAGGGTACATTGGGCCAATGTTGGCTTATATTGGGCCAATGTTGGCTTATATTGGGCCAATGTTGGCTTATATTGGGCCAGGCATGGACAAGGATGACCCAATACTCCATTGCTGATTGGGATGATATGACTCTTAAGGCAGTAGGCAAGGAACCCAGAGGAACTATGCTAAGGCCACTTTAAGAAACCCGCTCATATAAACATCTATTTCAATCTGGAGATACGAATAGACCACTTTTGACAACATATCATAATGCATCAGATAAGACTGAACCTACGGGCACTTCTATTTAAGACTCCAGCACGCATGGAAGCCAAGCCAACGCGACAGATCCTTTTTATACTCACTGTAAAAGGAATGTTGTCAAAATAACGGCAGAATCCTTGTACCAAAGTGTCCTTGCACAACAGTACTGCCACCTGAGGCTTCTTGTAAGAACTACACTGGTTCACTGCAATACTATTACGGTGGTTCACTGTTCAGTTTTATGAGGGTCCCTGGTGGATTCAACGGTTATATTTTTACAGTGGTGTTTTTCAAAAGCGTGGTGGCGGCCACCTTACCCTGCCCCGTGTGGCACCCCTTATAGGTTTGGAACAGGTGGTGCAGGGTTAAGCAGGCGATATTTCACACGTCAAACCCTGGGACCAGCCGGCCACAACGACCCCTAAAGAGCACCCTAGGGAACTAACGCAGCAAGATACGCACTTCATATGTGCCAGTCCTGTTCCAGGTTTACACATGGCTCAATGAGTCTATTACAAGCCATATTGAAGTGCACTATGAATATACCTACACCTTTAGAGAAATACCGCAAGAAAATGACAAGATAAGAATATTCTGGCAACTTTGGGACAACCTTTTCACCGTTATTTCCATAGAGCCATGGATACCAAGTAGTATAGGGAAATGGGGATCATACTTCTCAGAACACAGTGCTTTACTGTGCTGCGATCTCAAGTAGTATAGGGGAATGGAGATCATACTCCTCAGAACACAGTCGTTTACTGTGCTGCGATTCTAAGTAGTATAGGAAAATGGAGACGATACTCCTCAGAACACAATGCTTTACTGTGCTGCTATCATACTCCTCAGAACACAGTGCTTTACTGTGCTGCGATTCTAAGTAGTACAGGGAAATGGAGATGATACTCCTCAGAACACAGTGCTTTACTGTGCTGCTATCTTAAGTAGTATAGGGAAATGGGGATCATAATCCTCAGAACACAGTGCTTAACTGTGCTGCGATCTTAAGTAGTATAGGGAAATGGAGATCATACTCTTCAAAACACAGTGATTTACTATGCTGCAATTTTCATTGTGGGAAATGCGAATCTGCAGGACGAGAGGCAATGTCCTGCTAGGTGATGTGTTACACAAATCTAACAGCTAAATTTATATTCAGTACTGAAAGTATATATAAGAAGAGCTAATAATTAGCTCTTTTTGATATTTTGTTATATAGGTAAGGTCTGTTGAATGCACAACAGCTGGTCTACCCGAGATGAACTGGTCGTGCTAAATTGTTTAATATGAAAGCCTGAATAAGAATAAGATGGTGAAGAAATGAGTGGAATATTACTAGGAGTAGGAAAGGCGGCAGTGTGCTTGCTCAAGTTTGGGATGATATGTAGGCATTGAGAATCCCTTGAAAGTCAACATTTTGGTGGTACCTGATACGAGAGACATATTTTCCCATGTGCCACTGGAAGTAAAACTGATGGCTTGCAGTAGGTATTCTCATTATTTTACAACGGTTATTACGTGGTGAATGCGGTGATAACGTACATGAATTAGAACAGACGCCAGTCAGATTCGCCCTCCTGGTGGCCCAAAACGACATCTACATTAATGACAAAAAGATGCCAGATGTAAAGAGGTCTGCAGGTTTTGCTAATATAGCAGCGGGTTCTGATGGGATGCAGCGAATGGGGTTATAAGCAGTACAGAATCGTTAAAATTTCAATTGGTTTGATCATCTTGATATTTTCTGTCCACGATATGAATATGTAAAGGGATATTACCTAGAAATTAGGAACACTAATATTGAAAATTAGTGACTTTAGCTCAAAATCAACATTATAACACTGAATCCTTTGGAAATTTGAGTAAAAGTAGGTGTTATATTATGAGGTAGTTCGTATGACTTTAAATTGCCAGTTTCACTTCAAATTCATTTCCCATGGTCCCATGGTTTATTTGCAGTGATGAATTATGGTGATTATAATCATTTAATTAATCTTTTTTTAAACAAATTTCTATGTGGCATGTATGGTTGCATGTGGCACATACGGTTCTGTGCATACTTTTAACAGGAAAAGTCATGATATAAGGTAAATTAGTGGTACAATCCTGTATCAATCCTGTATCAAGTCCTAATATAAGTATCTTTCAGTGAGATCAACATTTTCTATAATATCCCATGAGTAAATTTATGATTAAGCCAAACATGTGGCATGTATGGTTCCTCTAAAGCTACCCCACTTCTGTTTTGATTAACCTGCCCATGTAGCAAGCCCACTTGGGGCCAAATTGGTTTTACCAGGGATAAGGTGAGCTAAGGTGGTTTAAAGGGGGAAGCATTCAGTACATGGGTTTTAGGTTCGGCAGATGCTGGGTTTCCAGTCAGGGCCACACAGGACAGCCATTGGGCAAACCGACTTGAGCCTGTTGGGCTCCCAACAGGTTTTGTCCTCAGCATATGGTCTGGGCCACATTGGGCTGTCGATTTGGGCACTGGTCAGCTTTAAAATGGGCAACCACATTGGGCCCAAGATGGTTTCAAAATGGGCATCCCAAGATGTGTGCTTAGCTGCATAAAGTCTTCTCAGTCTGGGATGAGAGTGGGTTTGACAGAGCAGCCTCATATTCTGGACTGTTCTGAACTCTGTGATGAGTGTTCCCCCTCCCTCTCCCTCTTTTCTTCGCCCTCACCTATCCATCCCCTACCCCTTCCATCTCCTCCTCATTCCCCTCAACCTGCCCTACCCTTTCCACCTCACCTTCTCTCACCCTGCCCTCCCCTGCCCTGTCCTCACCTGCCTTGTCCTGCTCTCATCCCACCCTGCCCTGTCCTGCCCTGCCCTCACCCTGCCCTGCCCTGGCCTCCTCTCACCATACCCTGTCCTGCCCTGCCTTCGCTTGCCCTCCTCTCACCCTGCCCTGTCCTGCCCTGTCCTGCCCTGCCCTCACCCTGCCCTGCCCTGGCCTCCTCTCACCATACCCTGTCCTGCCCTGCCTTCACTTGCCCTCCTCTCACCCTGCCCTGTCCTGCCCTGTCCTGCCCTGCCCTCACCCTGCCCTGTCCTGCTCTCACCCCACCCTGCCCTGTCCTGCCCTGCCCTGCCCTCACCCTGCCCTGCCCTCACCCTGCCCTGCCCTGCCCTGCCCTGCCCTCCTCTCACCCTACCCTGCCCTGCCTTCCCTTGCCCTCCTCTCACCCTGCCCTGCCATCCCCTGCCATCCCCTGCCATCCCCTGCCCTCACCTGCCCTGTCCTGCTCTCACGCACCCTGGCCTGTCCTGTCCTACCCTGCCCTCACCCTGCCCTGCCCTGCCCTCACCCTACCCTGCCCTCCTCTCACCCTACCCTGCCCTGCCCTCCCTCCACACTTTCCCTATATCATTACTTCACAGCAAGGTTCATAGTAGGGATCCAGATATTTCATGTAAAATGCAACACTGACTTGTCCTGCAAATAACAGCTTAATGTCTTTCTTTATACTAGTAGGCTTGCGAGGTGTATTTGTGGTGTTGGGGCAAACAGGTCCCACACCTGGTTGGGTTAAAGAGGACTATATATATAGAGGCAATTGAAAAACAAAAAATATCCCCTGCCCCTGTAGGCCAATCCATGGCAGACTCACTCCAAAGTGGTTTCACAGCACTCCAGGCAGAATTCTACTACCCATACAAAACTTATTTCTTTTAGACATAGGACAACTGGAATAAACTACTAAATCAAATATGAAGTAATAATGTGCAAACTTTCTGATAGTCTGGAAATACTTAGATGTTTCTAGTCAAAAGTGTAAATCAAGGTCATCTGAGTAGTAGTGGAATGGCAACACCATTTCTATTGCACTGAACTTGGAACAAGAGCAGATATGCAGAGGTACAGTCATTATAAACTTGAAGGTTCTCTTCTCTACTCCTACATAGGGAATTAGTGGGGGAAGATTGAGGCCATAATGTCACTTTAATGAATCAAAGTGCCTTGTGTTGGCTGAATGGGTTTGATTCAAATGGATGGTTCTGCTCTGCCTTTCCACTCAGGTAGATATTGCATTTACTGCTTTGGTGCTGGGTGGGGGGTGAGATTAGCTTAAGGATTTGTTAATCATTGACTTTTGGAAAAAAGAATAAATATTGGATAATTTCTCAAAAAGAAATTTAAACATGTCACCACTAATTTTCCGTCAAATCGGGCAGCCCACTTTGGGCCACACCAAAAACTCATGTTAAACTCACTTTGAGCCCAAATTGGTGAGCCCACTTTCAAACAGATCTGTGCCCAAATTGGTTAGGCCAGTGTGGCCCAGACCCTTTGCTGAGGACAAAACCCTTCGGGTGCCCACAGTGTTAACCCAGTGTGGCCCACATCTGGAGCCCGCTATGGCCCAGACTTGGGCCACACCATGTTTGCTACCTTGGTGGATAGGATTACTAGCCTACATGGTCAAAGCTATGGTTTTTCTTCTTTACTGCATTATTATATATACCTAAGGTATTCTCATTATCTATTTGAATCTCACATAAGTAATGTTACTTATACTGTAGGGTACAGTGGAAAATGAGGCATCTATGGTTTCACTATACCTACACCACAAGAATTTTAGCAGTACCTCCTGGCAGATGAAGCGAATAATTATAGCGAGTGATTATATACAATGCTAATTATTGTGGGCTAATAGAAAAATCAAAATATTATTGATTTCCAATGTGTTTTCTTTTTAATTTACCTCATAACATTGGGAGTACTGTAAAAACGTTCAATATACCCCTATAAATGCCTATATCTTGCACTCTGCTGCTTCAAATATCAATTACTCTCTTTCATTAGTTTATTGTGTTCCTATGAATAGATCAACTGTCTACACGGGGGCTGACCAAAGTATGGGGAAGTGTGTACATTGCCTCCTTTGAAATATAAGACATGGCAACAGGTGTCGTCTGAATCTTTCTATTCAATTCATCTATCTGCCTTGTTAATTCCCACCTAACATCTCTCTTTCCCTCTCATTTCCTCTCCCTCTCTTTCCCTCCGTCTGTCTGCCTCTGTCGTCCCTCTGTCTGCCCGTCTGTCTGGCTGTTCCCACTCTCTCTCTTTCTCCCTCTAGTCTCCACTTGTCAACCCAGGAAGCTTTGGTTTCCCCTTCAACCTTGCTCTCAATCCTTTTCACCATGATCCATCCCACACCATCTGCCCCCACAAAGGGTGAAACACATCTGGAATCACATGTCTAATAAAAAGTTGAATTGAAGTAACCTACATTATCTGGTCTTGGAACAGATTCAATTAGTATCATGTATTTCAAGATCTGAAAGGTTCTGAGAATATAGGGGTGAATGTCAGAAAAAGTACACATATCTGGTGCACACAGGACAGAAAGATATAAGTCAAGATAACATTACAAAGGCTTATTATATTGATAATGCAACATCTTGGCCTTATAAAAACCCCTGGTAAGGTGTCTATAACAAAAATTCTAGGATTGCTATAAAACAGGTTAGGACAATCAAAGCAACTTGAAATTTGGGCTGCAAGTACCTATTACTAACTGGATTAAGCATCCAAGAATGCAAAACTGTATCTTTAAGATTTTTTTTTGTGAGAGCCCAGACATGATTATCAAAACATTGACAATTTGGACATTTTTGTTTTCAAATCACTAACATCACTGTAGTTCTGTCAATTATGCCCTGATTAGCTCCAGAATTGCTCTAATAAATCCTCATTATGTTTAGTTCTGGGAAAATGAAACAGTAGAGACCTCACTGAAACCAATTTTGTACCCTTGAGTGTTGAACATCTGCCGAGATGGAAAAATCGGAGGAAATCCACATTTCACACAGACAAAGGGGCCCCTAAAAGTTTTTTTTCATAAATCGCAAAGCTGCTCTGTACCAAAATGGACTTTGGCTAGGGGCGTCTTGTGGTAAAGTATTAGTTGGTTATGTGGACTGAAATTATATTTTTTGGGGTTTTTTGAAATATCTGTGACAAAAACTAAAATGCAATAAATTTAAATAAATATGCTGGAAATGTAATTATTTCATGTCAGGACATTGAACAATGATGATTTGCAAGATTACAGGACCATAATTTCATTTCTGTTGGAGGCGTCTGTGACGAAAACTTATTTCTGCACTTTGGTGCTTGTTGCGGCCAAATAAGAATTGTGATTCTAATTATAACACACACAATTGATGTATAGGAGTACAAAGTATCATATCAACATCAGAAAAGTAAATTGAATACCCAAATCTCATGTACAGGTGGGAATTTCTGGAGCAATTTGAGGCAATTCCGGGTCAAATATAAGTTTAGACCCACCAAATCTTGACAAAAATCAACAGAACATATAGGAAATGCCCTAAAATGATTGGGGCACATCATTTCTGCACATTTCAATCCATTTTTGAACTTAGGGCAGGGTATGATGCACACCAGAGATAAATTTGTTCAACAGGAGCTGTCACAGACGCCTCACAAATATGAGTCTGTATCCAATATGGCCCAAAATTAACATAGCAGGCACCTGCATAGTCCAAGAGGCTTACTGATTCCTTCAGGCTATACTGTTTCCATCAAAATAAGGGCAATTGAACAAAATCTAACCACATCAGCAAGTACTAGGGGTATAATCTTTGCACTGCAAAAGCAATTTGATCGGATTCTTAAATTTTGATGGCAAAATTTATCATAATCTGAAGAGAATCTTCAGAAAATCTTTGATAAACATCCAGAAGTAACACTTATTTGACAAAAACAACTCTCCCCCAAGTAATAGACTTCCACTGGGTAACTCTAGTGATTCCAACTTTGCAACAAATAAAATCTGGAGGAGTCTGTGATGAAAACCCCCTATATGAGGAAAGGTACTCAAAATGCTACACTGCAGGCCCAGAGTCTACAAGTGCTTGTCAGAATTGATGAGCAGACTGTGTTGGTTGATATGACATGTAAGAAAATCAAATAGATACTTAAATAAATTAGCAACATTATAACATGTATTTGAGGCATCTGTGACGAAAACCCAGTCCACATTAACATTCTGACCCACAAATCCGGGACCAATTAACTGATGGCTAAAATCTAGATAAAAACTTCAACCTCTTATATGTTCTTTATGTGGAAGGTATTAGAGACATTATATATCACTATTATTGATGGAGTTATTCTGATCTAAGAGTTATTGTCACAGACGCCTCAAAGTGTACAATTCCACACATGAGTGACCAAAGCAAAAGATTTTCAATCAACATCCACCTAAACTGACATAAATAGTATAGGCCTAACATATGCCGAATACCACAGGCAATTTTGGATGGGTTTATAGTCTTTTAGTAGAAAATAGGACATGTGCAAAATGACCTAAACTGCAAAAACACAGGATTTTTAGTGATTTTAGGACTTTGGGACTCCTTAACTCAAAGAATATTTACCCGTCAGACACAAATTGATATTTTTCTGAAAGGCTAGAATGTCTTCTATAAGATGAGACCATGGAAGACAAGTTTGGATAAGCATAATTTATTCTATGGCTGCATATAAGCCAAAAACCATGGTTTTCCGGGTTTGGACACTTTTTCTGACATCACCCATAGGCGATGCCAAAATATATTGCATAACTGAAGTGATTTGAATCCTGCACTGAGCCCCTATAGTGATCTTACGGAGGAGCTCACCTTTATCTCTTCGATTATGGGATTAATACATCAGTGTATATAGATCTCTGTCTTTCAACGTGTTAGGGAACCTACAGTTCCCTAACAGATTGCAAATAAGTTGAAGAACTTATTCAGAACTAACTCATGTTTCGGTACTGTCAGACTTGGAAGAGACAGAAAGCACATTACGACATAAATCAGGGGCACAGCCGTGGTGCGTGACAGGACAGCATCTTTATGTCCTCCCAGCTCTATCAATGTCACACTTGTCATTTACTCCATATGCCCCCCCCCCCCACAGCTGGCATACACGATATAGATCACATCAGGGCCATTTTGACGCTCACCAGCTTGTATTATGAGATATAGATGGGAATTGGCATTTTAAAATTATTCATTATATGATATAACCTTGCAAAGGTTTAATCAGAGTCTCGTTACCTTTCCTTTTTAACCGAAAGTACTGTTTAGTGGATGACAGTCGCTACCTGCAGGAGGGAAGTCTTAAAGTGGTGTACTCAGCTTATCAGACTAATGGAGTAATCAGGGTCTGTCTACTCCATCCTGCTGTAAGAGGTTTTATAATGGCTGATGCTGTTAATCACACACCCCAGCCACAAGTCACGCTCTGCATCACGTGACGGCATCAGGTGTCACACTGTGTGACTTTGCTCTCATTAGTCACATGGTCCATCTCACGTGACAACTTGGCGCTGGTGGCAAAGTGAATCCTGACTCCAGGACTACTCCGTCTTCTCTAAGTAGAGCAGAACCTCCACTACTCTCAGGTACACACATAGATGATCCTGCTTCTCATTCTTGCAAATGACCTTCCAACATGAAACCTCACCCCCTCCCTGATGATTGTCAGACCCAGGCTGCACCCAGTACTCTCACTCTATTATTGTCAGACCCAGGCTGCATCCAGTACTCTCACTCTATTATTGTCAGACCCAGGCTGCATCCAGTACTCTCACTCTATTATTGTCAGACCCAGGCTGCACCCAGTACTCTCACACTATTATTGTCAGACCCAGGCTGCATCGAGTACTCTCACTCTATTATTGTCAGACCCAGGCTGCATCGAGTACTCTCACTCTATTTTTGTCAGACCCAGGCTGCATCCAGTACTCTCACTCTATTATTGTCAGACCCAGGCTGCATCGAGTACTCTCACTCTATTTTTGTCAGACCCAGGCTGCATCCAGTACTCTCACACTATTATTGTCAGACCCAGGCTGCATCCAGTACTCTCACTCTATTATTGTCAGACCCAGGCTGCACCCAGTACTCTCACACTATTATTGTCAGACCCAGGCTGCATCCAGTACTCTCACTCTATTATTGTCAGACCCAGGCTGCACCCAGTACTCTCACTCTATTATTGTCAGACCCAGGCTGCACCCAGTACTCTCACTCTATTATAGCCTTTATACTAAAATAAAATGACCAGTGATCTCCAAACTGTTACCACCATTCGTTGATGGGTTATCAATACGCATGGTTGTGAATATCATATTTCAATGTACTAATGGTATCAAGGATGCTAGATGAGCTTCTTAATGATATTTAACATAATATTGATTTTGGGTATTATGGAGAGCATGGTCATGGAAAGTACAGAGACGTGCATATCAAGTCGCACACAGGATAGAGAAAATGACAAATCATGTTCTAGATAGGTTGTCAGCCCGATCTACACACCTTTAAAGTCCCACTTCCTATTCCAGCAGAAGCTTTATGTAAATCTCCATTAAGGGCATGGATGTCAAGCACTCTGTTCAGATCCTCTGCTGAGGTTTGAAGATTCATAGCTGTAAGAAACTTCATGACAAAACACACAGGGCTCGCATAAGCAGTGTTGTCTTCCCGCTGGAACCTTAAGCTTATGAAGTGCATGATAATCAAACACACAGCAGGTGGCACACCAGGTAGCTGTGACGGTGGGGCCCTCTGTACATCAATACAATAACCAATGTAAATTGGTTCTAACGATAAAGGTTGTCATAGGAAAATCGATAACAAGTAGTATAGGGAAATGAACATAAAAAAACGTATAAAACGCGATATAGGTGGATTTATATCAGAGCGTAGAGGAAATTTGAAATGAAGTTATAAGAATCGAACAGCACAAAATCAGAACCAGAAGTAAAGTGAAGTTTGTATCGGACTGAATCGAAAAATGAATACCAAGTACTGAAGTAGTGTAGGGGAATGGGGATCAAATAGCACAAGGGAATGGGTACCTAGTAGTATAAGGCTACCGAGGTTTGCCTCGGGTAGTATAGAACAAGGCTACAAGTTATCCATGGAAGGGAGACCAAACGGTACCGCGAAATTGCTATCAAGTAATATGTAGACGTTTGTCTTAGATTGCACGGGGAAATGAATGCCTAGTAGTATAGAGAGATAAAGATTAAATAGTCAGAATCGTGAAATTGTCAGCAGTGTAGAACATGAGTTGTGCCTAACCAAGGAGCAACACCTTGAATTACTATCACACGGAGACGCACATGTAAGTTATCATTGTAGCTACAGATAGATATATACATAGAAAGTTGTGCTCAATGCATATGCACTGTACATATCTATCGTATGAGATACTGCCTGAACTTATAAGACGCGAATTCAAACAGACAAATTTTAAATACCATGCAAGAATCGACAAAGGAAACTATAAAGGAACTATAAGATTAAGCTATTGAGTGACACTGGAAAGATACAGGGCAAAGATGAGACTTTAAAGTAAGAAGAAGTGGGAGGAGTAATCATTAGGATGGGGTTTCCCCCTCAGTCATAAGAGTCATTACACGGTATTGGAAAGGAGCCGTAGTATTTTCATCCAAAACCCATTCTATAATAGGTGTCTTATATTACTGCGCTCCCGATGAATGCTTGTGTCGAGGTGGGAGAATGATGTCCATAATACGATACCATTCTCATCCAGGATGGCATCTACCAGACTTAGCAGTCTTTCTGATTTACTCAAGACTCCAGCAGAGGGGTCAGATTACTGTAAAGAGAAAGTTTTATTTTGCCTTTCATATAAAAGAAAGTTGTGTCTATGCTGTATCTCAGCAGAATGCTGATGAGAGCTGGCGTTGTCTCCAATGTCTACACAGACGACTCGTAAGACTATTATTGTCTTGTGAAGGATTTTGATAAGGGGGGTGTGACGATTCAGAAACTAATGTGCTCTCCGTTGCCAGGTGACGCCTTGTGATAGAATTTAATCCGCCAGCGACATTGCCACAGTTGCAAAAGAATTCCAGTAAACACCTCGCATACTCTACATGGTCTTATCAATAAGGCCCCTTATTCAACAGGGGCCACCAATGTGCAAAACAATGCATGGTCGCGCCCCAGAGATTCCATCATATACGGAGTCGTGGCAATAACCCCCTTATATCACCAGCCAGTTACCAGATTGGGAGAGAGGCATAGTTTAACTGAAGACATGTAAGGAGAATGGCACGGAGAGTAGCTCAGTTCTGAGGGGAGGAGTAGCTCAGTACTGAGGGGAGGGGGCTTGGTCTGTTAAGGTGGAGCGATACAGGGGAGGCTAGGAAGGCGGAGAGTGCCCCACTTTAGGAGCGCTTACTGGGAGATATAAGACGGCGTGAACAGGTCCACTGGGACACGTTATAACCGTCTGGCCAATGTAGTGAGTCCAATCGATTTGATAAGGCTGAGATAGATTTAAGTACTCATTTTAACTGTATGTACATTATTCATGGTCAAGCCGCTCTACCACATCATTACGTGAAAACTCTACATTTCATTCACACAGATAGGGATTGATTTGTTGGCAGAAATCAATACTTTCTTGCTATAGCTAATTCTATGCCACTGTTTAGAGCTACATTTGTTGTATTATTGTTAATCAGAAACTGTAGATCTAATTCTCTGATGTAGGTAGTTTATCACCATAAGTTACATGACAACAGCTCATACAGGTGGACTCACACACAGGTATATGGTTACTTTGCGCAGACAATATCACTCCTGTACTGTGGTCAATTGTCTCACTGATTTCAATATGACATCAATTAGTAGAGTGTGGAAATGGAAAACTGATTGCATCTTTGGCAGACAATCTTCTGTCACTGGTTATTCCGTAAGGGACCTTAATCTTGCCAGACCATCGTGCACAGTCACTGCTGTTTGTTGGTAGGACTATTTGCAGAGGGCTTTGCAGACAGGGTAAGGGAAAAAACTCGGCAGGAAAAAAATGCACTTAACGACCCCTGCCTGCGTCTTTGAGCGGAAGCAGACGACAGATGACAGCTTTATCCGTTCTCAAGGGAACATGGTCCAACGGCCAGCCAGACGGGGATGGCTATCCAGGCCTACTGCCTTAGCTCAAGCCGATTGGACTAATATCAAACATTAGGCGATCATCCGATGCTCACTTTTTGCCATTCAGAGCGGGTGTAGGGTTAGCTGAATTGTTAACTGAAAACGTTTAAAATGGGACCATGGGGATACACATAAAAAGGCCGCTGTTACTCAAAAAGTCCCTATTATCGCAAGGTGCCAGCCGTTCTGATGTGGAATGCAATACGTTTTCAGTGGCGGCTTTGTGTTACTGAAAGGCAAGGTGGCATCCCCTAATAACGCCTTATTCCTGCTTTTCCTTGTTTAGTAGTAAACCCTGGCACAATACTTAACACCAGCCACTAGCTTAAAAACAACAGATGGTGATGCATGCCACCTCATACTTTTTCCTCTTTCCCTTGTTGGACCTTCCGTTATAATTCCTGTCATATACACGAGAAACCCCATCACTTGTCACTAAAGAAGAAATTATGTTTTTTTTTTCCATTATTAGTTTACTTTTACTCCGACTGAGATTTCCCGTATACCTGCAGGACAATTCTCATCAATGCTAAACACTGTTCACTATTGGGAAATGCCCTCCAGGGTTGTGGGACTCGCTGTCTGAAGGCCCTCCATGGGTAAATTCGAATCAACGTGTATGTAATTAACAGAAGAAAAAACGACAGTGATATCAATGTGAGTACACAGGGTACTGCAGTACTATACAATGCACACACGCCATCAAATGTCAAGTAGATATGTCAAGTAAAGTATGCATAATTGCCCGTTTCAATTACTCTTTAAGAAGGAACCATAGCAAAGAATGTGTGATCAAAGTCAAGTGTGATTGATGACTAAAACCAGTTTTTAGATAAGCATTCATTTCCGTATGGATTTTATGTTCATTGCATTAATCCAACTTCAACCGCTCTGTGAAGGGCATTGGTGGACTCGCGCTTGATTTTTTCCCCCGACTGATATGTTTTGATTTGAGTGTTCTTCGATTTCTCTTTTTCAAATTACCAGTATTTACAATTAATATGATAACTTTGGAGCTAGGGATATGGCTGTTATCATTTATAGCTGAGACTGGACAACAACTAGCCCTCCTTGACATGGAGCTAATTTTGACGCGTTAATAAGTTTTGTTATTGGCTCATCACTGCCGCCTCTGCCGCTGCCCCCTGTCATGTCATGTTACCACTTACCCACTCTCTCAGGGCACCAGCTACAGCCCCGCAACACCGACGTCTGATGTATCCTAACACGTGATTGGCTCGTTGCTGCTCCCACGTGACCGGTCAGGTGACCGAGCCATCCCTTACCACAGCGACCTCAGGGTGATAGGGGAGTGAAGGTGTGTTGGAGGGATGCACCGGGTAGGTATCTGGGTATGGTGATGAGTGGGAGGATGGCTGACTGAGTGGTAGGCTCGATGAATGATCCGTGCATGAAATCTTGAGTATGGTTGGAGTGAAAACAAGCAGCTCGAGGAACAGGGGACAAAGGTCACTTTGTGGTATAAAGAGAGGGAGGAGAAAGGGGCCAAGATATGTGAACACTGTTATGGAAGGAAGGCAAACAGAAATTTACAGGAATGGGCTGGTTGGATAAGGAGGAGGGACATACTGGGGTGTCAGTTAAAGTGATGATTTCCACTATCACAGCATAGAATCTTGGGTTTCTCTTCAATCACAATGTAGACAACATTCTAAACAATGCGCTGAAATATTTAATGATAATATGAAATATTTCTGCTCCAAAAACAAAGAAACCCCATGTCCTGTATTTATTCCTATACCAGTAATAAATCAGGTGTGGCTTATTTCCTGGAGAGGGAGCCTGTGTGCTGTGGATGAAGAGCCAGTCCTTATTTTCAAGGTGTACTAAACAATACATAAAGCCTGTCAGCCTAGCCAACAGGTGGTACATGATCAGGTGGAACAATATTTAAATCGCTCACGAGATGAGCATATATAAACTATTTAGAGATGTCTACACAAATTTTTCAAATCTTTCTTTTTAGCAGATATTTGCCAACTTTAACTATGGAATAGTCACGGGGTCACTCACTATGATTTTCTATAGTTTTCCTGTGCCTCAAGTTTGTACCCTTTTTACTGAGTAAATCAACAAATTTGGAACCCTTTTTGAGGGATGTGCTCAAAGTGATGCACTATACATTTGGGACTCCAAAAGAATAACCCTTCCCTCAGGAGGTGGCCTAAAGGAAATACTTGTAGGGTTATAGATTGTGAGAGTGCACCTGAAAGGGCATGGAAAATACAACAAATAAACAGATTTAATCAAGGGTCCTCGAGAGCCTGTGTTATATCAGGGTAACAAAGAGAGGGAGAGGAGCAGGAAGCAACAGGCATATAGAAGAACATAGAATGATGTCAAATGGACATACACACGAAAAATGTATGGTACCTTGAGTATTGTAATTAAGTGAGCTAAAGCGGGTATTCCATTGCCGTCGGTGGCTAATCCGAGTATTTTTGTTTATACAAAAGTATAGAAAAATATTGGTCGGATTAGTAAAAATACGGCCGACCGACGGCGGTGGAATACCCGCTTAAGTGATTAAAACCTGGCACAGACTCTTCGTGTTGATGACAAGAGCTGGTTCCACAGACTCTGTTGGGTCCATTCTTTGTTAATCCGACCGATTTTTATATAGCAAATGTATGGGGAATAATCGTCGGATTAGTAGAAAATGGACCCGATCAACGCTGTGGAACCAGCACTTTAAGATGGCCCTGGCAGGAAGCAATCGCTGCAAGATGACCCTTGAGTGGCAGGCCCTGAAGCCCTGGAGCATGTTGCTCCTATGGTAAAAAGAGCTGTCAGTAGGTACCCTCTTTTCAAAAGAAGTAACGCTCTGCTTCACCATTCAACTTGCACTCACCACATTAGTCTGAAAAGTCACCTGCCTTGTTTAAAACAGAGAGAGCTACACTATCAGGTACCTACTCATGTCCCACACTCTATAGTATATTATACTGACTGACTTCTCCCAACTAGGTACCTACTCAAATCCCCCTTTTTTAACACCATACTTGAATGACCACTTGGGAGCAACAAAAGGGACAAGTTATAGCTACGTGAACAGAAAGGACTGGAAATGAGGGCATTTTTAGCCAGCTCTTCCTTTTACTATAGGAGCAACACCCTCCTGAACATAGGCATCGAAGTGGTTTAGAGGATTCAGACGTTCCTCCTAGATAGGCATCGATGTTGTCAACAGGAACAGTTTACAACTAAACAAGTGCCAGGTCTAAAAAGCTTTATCTTCCAGGTTCTTCCTTGTTTATGTTATACTACTGACCCTTTTTCAGAGTAGCACATACATACCTAGCATTTATCACTAGTACCCTCCAGAACAATGTGCAATAGAACATATATATGAGAGGGGGGAAAGATTTGAAAACAGGGGTTTATATGCAGCACTTGGCGAGGGTAATATAGGACTGTGTGGAGTTGTAACCCAATAGCGTTACCATGCAGTGTTACACAGTTCGTCCCTGGGCTGCAGCCCCAGGGTCAGGGGCCTATGCAGTATTCATAGGCCTTAGTGTACTAATTCACCATCAGGATACAGAATATGGCGGCATGAAATATGGAGCAACCCCACATGAAAGAACCCTGTGTTAGCTGTAGAGTGCCATGCATCCCCCAGTTATAACATACTGTGGGATTGCTGTAACATGATCTGCCTTGTCATAGCATCACTATACAGGGTGCCGTGATTAGAATCATGATTACAGAGCATTCTCATTTATTCACATAACCTTATGCCACAAGAAGAAACGTGGATAACGTTAATAACCTGAAAAAGGTCCAATACGAAATGTAGCATCTGTTTGATCCCTCATTGTCCCAGGAATATCTATATATTTACAGAATATCATTTGACAAATCGCAGAGGTCAGGAGAATTGGCTGGCTATGGCATTACATTATTCTACCCTTCCTATCATGTATACTATCATTTTATTTCATATAAGCTTATTATTGTCTTCGTGAAAGCTGCCCGACCTTTGGAAATAACGTCAAATCAAATCAAAACATAACTAGGCTGACAAAAAGTCCACTTCATCTAGGAGCTGACGGTAACATATCGTTTCTACTGTGGACGCAGGTGTCCGTGGGATGGGCCCCTCTCCTACCTGCCACCAGCATGCTATATATATTCTGTTTATAGCGCCATTTAACGGTGGGACGGTAGTCTCCTGATGGCTATATACATCCTGTGTGTCTCTACCTGGGGAATACTGGCCACCATCACTCAAATCCACATTCTAAACTCTGTTCACATTTATAACTTGTTGTGACTAAGGTATCAACTTAGATAACGAGGTATCGGCGGATGATGGGCTTGGTTAACACATCACACACGTATATAACATTGAAACAACAGGTTAGCTCACGTTGATCAACATGATACCAACGTTGATTCAATGTGGGACCTAATTTGATGTCGACTGGGGTCCTGTCCCCTCTGGTAAACCCAGAGTGCCTCGCTTGTGAGGCGCACCTCACCTAGAAGACACCCCCCTATATCTTGAGGGAATCATATAGGTGGGGCTTGGATTGGACCAGTTAAACACTAATCTATTCTAGAATATCCTCACCTATAAGGTGCATCTTCACTTGAGACAAAGAATGTAAGGCACAGCAAGGGGTTATTGTTTATAAGCTGTACCGCATGTACACAATATTATACGATACTATATATAATATTGCTTTGAAAGGCTGAACAACATTGTTTGTTTCTGGTAACATGCTCAAAAGGTTAAGTTTATTTATTGTTTCCATGTCAAGCCTTACTCAAATATAATATTACTATATGGCGAAGGATAACTTACCTTTGAAAATTTAATAAACAGACAGGCCATTTGTATCTTGGGCTTGGGGTTCTAGGAAATCTCCCCTGGAAATTCCCCCCGGAATTCTCCCCCTGGAAATCCCCCCCACCTGGAAAATTTCCCGCCCTGGAAATCACCCACCCCTGAAAATGTCCCCGCATCACTTCTATGTAATACAGATACAGTCAGAAAGGCTGCATTTTAATTGTATTGTGGAATAAAGATTCTAACCCTATCCAACTCGTCCACTCTCCAAGTCGAATAAAGATTCTAACCCTATCCAACTCGTCCACTCCAAGTCGCCCACCAGCTCTTGGACAACTCGTCCACCGGGAGAGGTAGTAGTTGGGGGAGGGGGAGTGGGGACAGTGGAGGCTGTTGCGAAAAGATTGAGGTCTTGCTTTCCAGGGTAGGTACCTCACTTCCCACGTCCCTCCTCTACTTAACCACTCAGTATCACTTCCAACAGCGTAGTCCAGAAGTAGTCACTTTCCCACAAATCAAACTGTGTTGCGAAAAGAGGTCACGCCTGAGTGCTTCCCAGACTGCCCACACCTACATACTTATGCGACAGAGTGTAGGAAGCAACTTCCAGTTGAGGGGTTGTTAGTAACCACTTCTGGACCACTCTGTTGGGAAGTGCCATTGGCAATGCAATAGAGAAGAGACTACCAAAGATGAGTGCCTTCCATTTTTGGAAGTATATCTCCGACAGAAGTGACTTCAAAGGGTTTAGCAACAGCCACCAGGTAGCTGTTAGACCCTGACGGGGAGCAGAGGGGCAACTGTAAAAACCTCTATGAGCCGTGGTTTATGAACCACAGATTTTTGAGGATTTGCTATGCATGTCTACCATGAAGTCAAAACAGTAGATAAACATGATGCACCCCAGGTAGTAAACAGTGGTAGACACTAATAGTTTTGGCCACTGGCCACCCAGCCCAACAGCCTCAGAAATTGATTGGGCCACAGCTAAGGCTGTTGGCCAGGGATATGTAGCTGGAAAAACCTGTGCTATGTCAAAAAGCAAAAAGAAGTCGCAATATTAAAGGTATGCCAGCATTTTAAAACGTCAACATCACCATCAAACTACTTTCGCCAGCACATTTCATTATAAGATGATGTTTTAATGAAAGAATGCTTTGACAGCCATTTTTACCAGAGGCCGTAGATTTAAGTGGTTGGAGGTGACGATGCATATCCATGACCAGAAGGCAGTGGAAAAACAGTGTGGTATATCAGTAGTGTTTCAGTGCCAAACCATTAGGACAAACAGTGGTGATTCAGTCAGCACTGGCAAACATGAAAGAACAGAGCAGTAGTGGTCCAGTAGTAGAAAAGTGTGACATCAGTCCTAAAGGAGTGGTGGATCAGTATGTCCCAAATATTTAAATGAGGGCGCAGTAGTTGATCAGTGGTCCACATATTTAGTATTAGTATGGCTGGCAGTAGCTATTCAGTAGTAAAAGCTCCTAGGGATGGAGCAGTATTGAATCAGTTCGAATAGTATGCGCTAAATGAACCCATGTTGACACTTGGATTGAAACAAGATTTGAACTGTATATGTAACAGGATTGAAAATCGAATCGAGCAAAATTTCTCCGTCATGTTGACTGCGTAGCGGCCGGATCGTTTACCACGGCAAGACATAAGTTGTCACGTTGGCATATGCTCTAAGGTTATTCTGGCCGTCGCGCGAACTGCTTACCAGCGGTTCTACTATGAAAATACCCCTCAGACACACGTTGACGTAATATTTTGCGTCCAGGCATTCTGGTCGTCTCGCCGAGAAACCAAGATGGCGGAGGACGGATTACGTTGACTCGCAACAAATAACATTGATTTTCATGGCTTTATAAGGTAAAATAATTAATTTAATGGTTGAAACCATGGTATAAACACCATAAATAACAAATAGAGTTGCACACGGTGATTCTATGGGCAGATAAGAAGCATGAGGCCGTCACATTAGTGCAACTCTATTTGTTATATATGCCCTTACTAACCCGGGAGATTCTGGTTCTGACACCACTCACCAGTTGGCACTACTGTCACCATACGTCCATTGTTCTTTTGCATGCCCCTAGATGGCGCGCATGGTGACGTCAGTCTCCATGGTTACTTCCAATTGTTGTATAGGCACTATAAAAATTGGCACCTTTGGGCCCCGGTCCGTTAGTCACAAGCTGAGACCTGACCTGAACACATCAAACATTACAGAGTTTCAATTTTTACTGATTGTATTGTATTATTGTATATGGTATTATCTGTGTTGTTAATTTTATGCTGATTGTATCATATTACTGTATATGGTATTATCTATGTTGTTAATTTTATGTATTAAACTAGGGCTGGTTCTAGGCTCAATTTTCCTCCAAACTTAATGTCTCATACATTTATTGGTTCCCACATGTACACTCCCACGACTCCCGGAGTGCTCCCTCCTCAGTAAGCCTATATAACTCAGTAGTACATATTACCATGGCAACATTAATTATTATTATCAATCCCAGCTATCATTACCAATGTAGGGGAATGTGATTTCCCTGTGCGCGATGTGCTGACTCTCAGGGGCCGGTCGTCGTGTAATCACATGTCCCCTCTCTGTGTCACCCCAGTCCAGGCGTGGGTGGAAGGTAGAAAACGTTGTACGGGGAAGTAGCTCAGTGGTAGAGCAATTGTCTGAAGGCTGAGAGGTCCCAGGTTCAACTCCCGGTTTCCCTAAATGTTTTCGCCGACCCCTACAATGGTAGGGAAACCGAGTGGTCCTGACCTGCGTAAGGGGGGTTTACGGAACTCGGTACCTGGGCTGGTGTGACACGGCAGGCGCTTCGTCTGCCCGGTACTTGTACCGGCAGTTGACCAGGGAATCGGGAATGCCTCGCACTGCTTGATAAAGCCCAATCGTCTGGTTGGGAGGAGAACCGGGTTGCTGGTCAGCTGGTTGGGGGCTGTGTAGGGGAATGTGATTTCCCCGTGCGTGATGTGCTGACTCTCAGGGGCTGGTCGTCGTGTAATCACATGTCCCCTCTCTGTGTCACCCCAGTCCAGGTGTGGGTGGAAGGTAGAAAACGTTATACGGGGAAGTAGCTCAGTGGTAGAACGATTGTCTGAAGGCTGAGAGGTCCCGGGTTCAACTCCCGGTTTCCCTAAATGTTTTCGCCGACCCCTACACCATCTACAATTTGTCTGCCGGTAGTTTAACTTGTGATTAATACTATATCGCCCCAATAGATTATATCAAAATACATGTACCACACTTCCATCCCACCTACCGGGCCCAACTTCAGCGGTACTGACTTGACCTAGGGGCTCAGGCTGTAGCCATAAAGGTGTTGGTTTTAACACTTTGTAGTGACATACAGGCCGTATTGTTATGGTAGCTGGATCAGCAACAAGCACTGATAACAACTGATAAGACACCCTAACCCAGGTTGCAGGTTCTTTTGGAGTTCTTCACAATCTTCTAGTCCCTAATTAGTGGGGCCTATAAGACGCTCCTAGAGTTTTAGAAAATGGTCATGAAAAAAAAGAAAACTTCATAACTTTTGTTCTACTGAATGGTAGATTACCCCACAAAAAATGCATAACAGAATCTGTAGTAGGGAATAAAGGCATAAGGCAATTTTATTATAATAACTGCTGGGAAAAAGGGAAAAAAGTCCCAGGAGATGAACAAAAGTCAAAAATTGATTCACTCATCATACATTTCCAAAACTCTACCGACTCTACCTTTTTGTAGAAAAAAGGTGACTTGGGAGACCAAAAACGTGACTTTACATGTCATTTCTTTTTTAGCCTCTGTGTTTTTGAGTGTGATTTTGGGGACATTTTCTTTGCCTTTGGCCGCTCAAAATCACAGGCACAGAATCCCGTTATACAAGTAATTTTAATGAGGTGTCCCTACTTGACATCTTAAGGGAAGTCATGGCAATATACAACTATCTTGAGATAGTTAATAGAACCAGCAAGCCTTCTTAGGGCTACTTTTCAAGTATGTGATGTAGATTTTAGATATCTTTCAGACTTTGTAATGACCCTAACCCTATCACTAACTCTAACCCTATCCCTAACCCTATCCCTAAACCTAACCCTAACCCTATCACTAACACAGACCGCATCACTAACGCTCACCTATCACTAACCCTAACCCTAAGCTTAACCCGATCTGATCCCTAATGTTATCCCTGACCGTATCCCTAACCCTATCGTTAACACCATCCCTTACCCTATGCCATATTCCTCACCCAAATTAAACTCATCCCTTTACAATCTTGGGGGAGGGGGTTCCAGGGGAGAAATCTCTTAGGAGGGAATTTTCCAGGGGGGAAGTTTCCAGGTGGCAGATTTCCGGAGGGAATTTTCCAGGGGGGTAATCTCCTGGCACCGTAACTTGGACCCCTTACTT
Source organism: Acholoe squamosa (assembly GCA_949317995.1). Classification (NCBI taxonomy): domain Eukaryota; kingdom Metazoa; phylum Annelida; class Polychaeta; order Phyllodocida; family Polynoidae; genus Acholoe; species Acholoe squamosa. Next base: position 40,360,601 of record OX439048.1, on the reverse strand, counting down.
GACCAATCGAAAAGGGAGGGGGGGTGAACGGTTTTGTAAAACAAAGTAAAACATGGAGAAAATATGATAAAAAAATTGAATCCATTACCAACCAGTTCTTTATTCAGCCTCAAGCCATGCTACATGTACTGTAAAATAACTATGCACTCTTTACTTTTCCTTATACACTTTTATTACATGAAAATTACCGAACAGCACTAAGGCAGCCTAAACAGTAAAGAAGACACTGAGTGGGAAACTGTCATTGTCATTGATTCGTTACTGATGTCAGTAGATAGGAAACAGCTGAGGTCACTCAACTTTCCGTGTTTTAATAACCATCATTCACTACAAAACTCGGCTTGTCATTCCAACACAAATTAAGTCTAATTCATTATAAGTTGTTAGCATGCAGCTCACCTCTACTACCGCAAATCCGCGCCTATAAGATGCGGCATATATAGCAAAATTACACCCTCTGTGTCCTATAGGGTCCACTTTAACTCAGTGTGCATCTAATATGCGAGGATCTTACACCATGATTATCAGTACTAAAATGAATTTGACTCCAGATGCTTTTGCCGAACTTGGTGTGCATCCTATACACGAGGTGTGTCCTGTATGCCAGGATTTACGGTAATAGGGTTTTCTAAGAAGAGATAAAACATTTGATGGGTTGACAGATTAGTCACAGTCGGACGTCGTAGCTGATGCTATACTGAATAACATGTCCATACCTATTTCAACATACATTCTCATAATCATCTATCTTCAAACCTATTTAGTACCATATCACTAGTGACCTACCTAGATTGACAGCTAATAATTTCCACATAGAACATGGGCTGTGTACAAATGACGTCATGCATTTTTGGACCATTTTTGACCCCCCCCTCCGCCCCTTGTCATGTTTCGTCATACAACACTTGACCCCCCCCCCCTCAGCATGACGTCATGCAGAGAGATACCCTCCCCCCCCCAAAGTGCATGAATAGTGAAGGCCTATAGGCTATAAACAAATTGAAATGGTTCAAAGGGACATATAGTGGGTGTGATTTGGCAATAAAGGATAAGATACATGCAAAGTGAAAAAAGAACTAGCACTGATCAACAAATGAACAGAGAAACATACCAAACACTGTAAGCTTATATAATGTATGGGTGCCTATATGCAGGATGTGCCATTTCCGTGCCTTAGCTATAGTTATACACGGAGTACTATGGTAGTGATCATACACAAATATTTCCTGTCACAAAAGGGCTTAAAAACTGTCTAGATCAATAGTACAATACAGTTAATAGTGTGCCTTCTTTGCAGCAAAAGCTGTACACTTGTCAGCGAAGAGAAAATCAAGAACAGTTATTATTAAGGATCATATAGTTCAAGAGCTTGAATGTATTGATATATTGAATGTATTGATTTAATCTGTAACTTGAACCATATACAAGTGTACTAGAAATAGGTTTCAGGCAGAACAGTTATTATTAAGGATCATATATAGACTTTAGTGAGTGGCCTAATAGAAAAAAAAGAAATTCAGAAAGCATCACAAATTCTCAGGAGACCATTGATTGCAATCATAGTTCCAATTTATGATCTTACAAAGCAATCGAGTCACCTCAGCATTTTACTGTAGAATCTGTAAATAAGGTGAGTCTGATAGAGTTCCATTCAGACAAAGATGTGGAGAGTAAATTTGGGTGGAGGTCCCTTTTACATGTCCCCAAGCATCCCCTCAGTGAAAATAGCAACAGGGTGGTGGAGAGCTCCAGGGGAGTGTTTATTATTTATCAACAGTGGGATTCCGGGAGGGGGTGGATTGGGGGAGGAGCAAAATAATTTTGACACCTCAAGGAAGGGGGGGGGGGAAATATCACACCTTTTCAAAAAGAAGCCTGTGGATTACTATGGATGCTGCCCTGAGGCAACAGCATCAGTTCAGGGGTATTTTAGATCCTGAGGGCAGCAGTGGCCCTTTTCAAAAAGGGTTAAATTGGTATAGGTAGGATAGAGTAGTAGTGCCCCCTTATAGTGGCCTAGACATCATCTTGATTTTACACTGACATTGATGGCAGTGACACTCATTGAGTGAGATGTCTGGGGAATGCATGCATGTAGGGCCTATACTATAGGTAATAAATTTATGTCAGATGAATGCATCAAACTTCCCTACCTTTACAAATCTTTTTACAAAGGTTTTTGTTCTTGCCAAAACCAAAGCATATTGTGATTTCTTGATGACATGATGTCATGCAGCCCATGACCCCCCCTCCCCCCTTGTCATGCTTGGTCATGGCAAGTGGGACCCCCCCTCCCCCTCTCCTGCATGACGTCATTTGTACACAGCCCCTATATAATAATATAATGCATTTTTGTATATAGTATATGCTATTCATTTCTCTCTGGTACCCATTTTACCTATGTGTTCACTTCTCCCAAGCACCCACTTCGTCTGGGGTTCAGATCCGTATTGTACTCACTTTTCCAGCTACCAAGGATGTTGTGTTTCTGGTTGGGGCTCCAAAAAACCTAGGTTGGGAGGGGGGTAAAACTTTTTTTTTCTTTTTAGTAAGGCATTGTCGCATATGAGGCAAAGCGTGACTTTCATATAAGTCTCTAGGGTAAACCTGGGGGTTGATTGTAAGCTGTGTAATAGAATTTAAATTCAGTTATATCCCACATATAAGGTGCAGCCTGGGTTCAGGGACATCCTAGAGGGCATATATGGGATTGGGTTTCCAGTTAAAGTATGTTTGGCACCCTGTGTACAATCCACAAGTTGACTATTCTCAGGCGAAACGCCAACGGTAGAGTGGCACTGTGTATATATAAAATCTTGACACCTTATAGAGTGTCTTACATTCCATCCTAACAGAGATCTGGTCCTGGAGGAATAACTACCCTAAATTCTTGCTTGAAGGCAACACCTGCATAATTATAATTCACATCATGAGTGGAAGGAACTATAAGCCACGAATTGGGCATACAAATCAAAAGTTTAGAGTGCTGTTCTAATGTGTTAGATACCCATCCTTAAGCCACAACCTTTGTTTGGAGCATTCCTATAGGCCATTTACATAGAATTTAGAGCATTCCTATAGGCCATTTACATAGAATTGCCATAAATTCTCGTAAAAGCTGCAGCTAGTACCAGAACCCAACCCACAAGGATAGAGCAAGGGTGGGGGGCAGGGGTAAGGTGTGACAAATTCCCTATATTTTCCCAATTGTTCCAGCACCATAGAGGGATATGGAGGCCCCTAGGTTCCCATAGCTTTTTGAATTTTGAAGATCCATTCATAAGGAAAAATGTACCAATTTCAATGTTTTCCCTACAAACTTATGAGGTGGCTCATGCGAGGTTGCGGCTTATACAAGGGAATTTACGGTACTTAAATTGTGACATGTACTGGGAAAGGGGGTCATATTGCCCCCTGCACTAAGACCCCTTTTCGCAGATCGTGTCACAATTATAGATCTGACAGTGAGATTTTTGGTATTTTCAACAATCTTTTTTTATTTTCTTGGTTATGGACAATGGGATTAACAAGATATAAAGCTGAAAATAATATTTTTTTTTTGCGAGGGACCTGCAGCTTGGCTGTGAAAAGCATTGTTACCAGTGCAGAATACAGAATGTAATCCCAATCTTTAACAAAGAACAATGTGATGATTGATGATTGTTAATGAATACTGTTTAGGGGTTATTCTGGAAGCACTCTAATAGGCTAGTTTGTACAATTGAGCAGACACTGCTACTGGGTACTTTAGATCGTGAAATAACTTTCATATGCTTCGAACTTCCATTTCCCTTTATTTGAGCTCAGTCATATTTAGATGCTCATTGTAAGATCGACCTATTGAAGTACAGATCAAAATCGCGTGTGGACTGTATTTAAAAAAAAAAAGAAGTTCAGATATGAGAAAAAATGTCTAGGTAGGGTGAATTTCTTGGTGGGGCCTACCAGAAACACAAGCTTTTTATTTTTAGGCCAAATGAGCCACATAGGGTTTTCTAGGTCCCACTATTTTGCAGATATGAAATGTTTGACAACCCCCTTGAAGGAAGTGATTTGATAATACACATCAGATGCCACTGAAGTCAGGGAGCCTAGCGCAACCCCCAGAATGGCCTACATGGTATAGTTTAGATGATGTCCCCACCCTATTGATGAAATGATCATTTGTACGATTTTACAAAGCTCATCCTTTCCTTACCAGTATACTTGTCTCTAATAGGTTGTTGAAGAGAAGGTAAAATTTGAGATATAATTATGGTAAATCTCTATTTCAAAGTGTACATGACACCTTCCAAAGTATTTCCAAAAAGGGGTGAGTCAATGGGATATGATAGTTTTAGAGAGAAGGCATCCTAGTATGCCTGGAGGTCATTTCAATAGAGCTAATTTACCACTGTTTTGAAATAACGTCCCGGTGCCAATCTCTCATTAGAACAGCAGTGCGGACCTAAAATAGCTTCCCAAACTCTTCCACATTCAAATTGATTTCAGCACGTCTACACGTGATAGACCCATAATCAAATATGTTTTGTAAAGGGTTGTATTTGGTTTATTATATCGGAGTTGAATACTGCGAACATATGGGGGTGGAATATTGCGAAACTATGATACTATCTGGTCATACTCTCTAACATCTACCACCGACTTACTAACATCGTTACCACTCAGTATGTCATATACCAGAGTAACTGCATTGCCCATGACTACTAGTATATGGTCACCATAACTATAGAACAATAGAATATACAATGATTGTTATTATTGGACCATTTTCCCCCCACGAATTTGTGTCTTTTTATCAGTCTTTCCCATACACCTGTCTGTCTGTCTGTCTGTCCGTCCATCCGTCTCCATGCCGGTCTGTCTCTGTCTGTCTGTCTACCTGTCTCTGTATCTATCTCTGTCTGTCTGTCTCTCTGTCTGACTCTCTGTCTGTCTGTCTGTCTGTCTGTCTGTGTGTGTCTTTCTCTTTTCTCTCTCTCTCTCTCTCTTTCGCTCTCTCTTTCTCTCTCTCTCTCTATCATTTTCCCCTCTCCCCAAATTCCTGCTCTCTGTGATCACACTAATGATACTCTCTTTCCTATCAGCTTCCCCCACACCTTTACATATTTGTAATTTCCCGTTACATCAGTAGATATTACTGCAATGACAACCATCATTAGTGTAAGTAATTAATGAATATCTATGTACCTCACAGACCCATTCCCTCTGCTTCCTTCACCATCTTCTTGATAATGAACACTCTCCATTTCTCGACCATGTTTGTCAGCATGCACCTCGCCAATACTATTACCGTCTATCCCCGAGAGGAACACATAAACAAGCTATTAGTACTTTGAAGGGCATGACACGGTCTGAATGACACACTAAACATCCTTTTTAATATACAGCATAATGTAATAGAAGGCTCTTAACTCTAAAACGGCCCTTAACTCTCAAACAGGTTTCTGTTTGAGGGTTAACAACTGCAGAATCTTATCCAGCAAACATGGCACTAAAACCCCAGGACTACAGCACAAATGCTTTCAGCTCTCAAACGCTCTTAGGACCTGAAAATCAAAGCTGCATGTAACACAATGGATATCCTATAGTTAGGGCTGATAGGGTGTTGAAATCTATGAATGAGGCCCCGAAAAGCTAAACTGACCTATTCTGCAGCCGGTTTTGATGTGCACCATCATCACATTGGTATGGTCGGCCAGTTTTATAATCGTGTAATGGGTTTAGGCCCCTACCCCCTCAACCCTCTAGAAGAATGCCATATAGGCCTTCTCCCCTAAAATATACCAGCGTGTCTTTAATTACGATATCGGCCTTTCATACCAACTGTTTTGGTGTCCTTTGCCCTTGCAGTGCCTACACATTACCTGAAAGGTCATTAGGAATGAGGATGTCCGAGGGATATGAGAACTTTTAAAAGGAAAAAAGTTCCTTCAGCAGATCTTAACTCTCAAACAGAAAGCCACTTGAGGGTTAGGAGACATTGGAGAAGTAGGCCCCACATGAGTGAGCATCCCCTCAATCAGCCAGCCCGAATACTCGATAAATGACACTGATGATATTGCTCGGCTACCCTTCTTCCAGGCAACATGACCGTCCACAGGAAATTAAATATGATAAAACACTCCATCTCTATCCTTACCTGTGCGGGCAGTAGATAAACACACTCACCTGAAAATAAAAGCAGAAGTGCATTAAGGTATGACGCCTCATTTGACTTTTAATATCAACAGTCCTTCACAACGTCATCCCAGGTACAATATCCCTGCGACTAATCTGAAGTCTGACACAGTATGAACATTATCCTCCAAATATCGTTTGCTCTTTATTAACCCAGTAAAGCAACATTTAATTTATAAATATGCTGTTCCTAACACTTTACAGCTGGCTGAGTAGAGATTACTGAACGTTCAACATAAAAACGGCAAATATCCGACACAATGGCGAATATCTGACACAATTTGACATTCCATTAAATTATCTATCCCTAAAATATCTAACTCTGGATGACCTATTTATTTTAAAGACCCACTAGTACATTACCAACCTGTGTATTCTTGCAATCCTAAAGCTTAAATATTTCATTCTTCTCTGCCTATTTATTTACTTCACCCAATAGTACTTTACCCAAGGGTGAATCTGGCAGTCCTAACATTATTTCTAGCTCCTGTAATTCCATCATAAATGATTAGGGCACATATCTGACACAAGTAATAGGCAAAAAGCTGAGACAATGGGAGAATATATAACTATAGGTGAGGCTCTACTACGCGATTTTCGCACAGAATCCAAGAGCTCTCCCAAAATGGGACACAAACACAGACTAAAAGCGTTATTTATTATCATTGCAAGGTAGAAATTGTATGTTGAGGGAGCTGGGATGCCACTGTGTGCAATCTCAGGCATGCTCGTGTTGTCAAAAGATGTTTTTGTTTAATAAATCAATCTGATCGATGTTCGGTTAATATTTCAGACTTTCACATTGAAGAGACTCTGCAATTCGATATCAGACAGGTTTGATTTTTACAAGACAAGACCCTGCAATCTAAGGTTGTTGTTATTTATATTGTGCTGTGTTATTGTTTGTACAGCAGAAGAGGGTCACCAACCTCTACTTGATTAGTGAGATGTCTCAGTCTCAGCTTTGGAGTAAATGTAAACAGAACTGTAGGTGAACTCTCTTGTTGTTACAAGTGACCCCTCAAATCTCATGTTTACAATTCTAAATCTCATGTGTACAATGTAGGAATGTCAACAGTCTATACCTTAGACACTGTCTGGGTAATATTTCATGAGAATGTATTGCGTAGTGGAGCCTCCATTTATGTTTGTTGTGTATGGTCCTATAAACCCTTCTCAGAATGACCTTTGTATCAAAATCACATATCATTACAGCTCAGTCGGAGGTAGTAATAATGGCTGATTGAATATAGGGTTATCAGTTGAGTGTATATCCACAGACATAGGATTAAACACTTTAGGGCAAGTATAAAACGAATAGAATGGGAAATAACAAAAGTATTGACAACCAAAGAGATCCGGAGTGAGTTGACAACGCCTCTCTGAAACTTCATGTATAAATGAAAAGCAAATGCAGCAATTGCCATTGTGGGGTTCCTTTAGTAAAGTCAGAATTTGTTCAGTTTCATTCAACAGGCAAGGTTTAAACAACGGGGCGATACAGACATGTTCATGTGATACAATCAAACTAACCTTGCGATAAAATGTGAACAGTGTATTGGGGGATGCACTCCAAATTACTTAATGGAAAATGAGTCACAATTCAACAATCAATTTATGCATAAAGCCCGGGCAAAGCATTGCTTTACTGTTTCTTTCGCACTTGCCAATAGGATATCAGTCAGCACCAGGCTACTGGGCTTGGCCGTTTATCCCCAAATTAAAAGAAAATTAAAACAGGAATCACCCTTGGGAAGAAAAGAGAAGATGCCTGTGGAATGCAATGCGTTTAACTTCTAGATCAGTTTTAAAAATCTGAGATATCGAGGAGATTGCTAGTACATGTCAGAGGCAAATACTGGTAATTCTGTACATGTATCGAGTGGATTCATCGATAAGACTTGATTTACATGATGAAGATCTATTCGCCCAATTAAACCATAAATAATTATTCCAAGTGAACAGTTAAGATTTAGGCTAGGATCGGTTCCTACATATTACCTACCCGTATCCATGGATAATCAGCAGATAAACATCGTAAATCTATTGAAGAAACTATCTGAAAACTAGGACTATACCCGCTGGACAAAAAAAAAAGAGATTTTCAACGCCCCCATAAGTCACTCAGTAAATGGTATGGGCACTTTTTCTCGGAAGGTAGATGCGATATGTAGCTTATTATGGTCTTTCTGTGCTGAGGGCATTACCTTCACTGCTATTAATGGCAGAGTGCACGGGCTTAATATGGGAATTCAGAGTGGCTTACTATGTAGGCAGAGTGCCTGACATAAAGCTGATATATCAATGTTTTCATATATATATATATATATATATATATATATATATATATATATATATATATATACTGAAATAATCTCGACACTAGATGGAAGAACCTGTGAGTGCTCTGATTGGACAGTCTGAGAGTGTATGATTCCGATTCTACTTCTACCGCACATATATCTCCTTATCTCTGTACCACTCTGTCTCCCTTATTGCACATCCTACAGGATCTCAGTAATTTCCCACTAGACGTCCCATCACCAGTGTTGGGCTAATCCTACTTTCCCTCCTATAAGCACTCAGGTTCTTCGGAGATTCTATTTCCCCTTTTAGCCTTTAGTGTCGGCTCTATCCTGAGTCTCCCTCCTTGTGGCCGCCAACCTACCTCACCAACACCCTGCAAAGTGAGTAATATCTGACCTCCGGCACACATTGCAATGTCACCTGTAAACCATATACACATTTATTCTCACTGTATACATAAGTTAACATTATTCCCTACTATATCAATTTTCTGTATCCAAGGCAGAGGAATATCCTGTTGATTTCATTAACTGTTGTTTTTTTTTCGAGATATTTTTTAGTTTTAGCGCCATACTTACTTTCATTACTGAACGACCGTTGCCCTGCATCTGGAGCTTAATTCAAAACATCCTGGGATCACGACCCCAGCGATCTTAGGAATAAATCAGCCTTATCCTATTTGGCGATCTTAAGAGTTGACTGGGTTCACATATCCTAGCCAGCACTAAGATCGCATCGATCTTAGCCTCAGCCCTCCTACACTATTCCAAGAAGAACTGACTAGGCACAGGGGTAAGAGTCCCAAAATAAAGGAATAGCTGTGGAGTCACTCTTCTTCACAAGAGTGCTTATACCATCGTTCCCCATCCCTATATGGGCTAACAAAAGAGCACAGGGTGCAGTTGACCCCCGTACAGTATTCAAAAGTTGTTCCCATGAATGTATGATTTATGCTTGCCTATTAGAAGCATTCTGCCCTCCCCCCAGGACAAAGAGAGAGAAGGGAAGAATTACCTTACAGTGCACTTAACGCATGAGTAGCCCTAAGAGCCTTCAAGGACACTCAGCAGGCTATTCACTCTTTCGATCAGGAGTGTTCCCTGTAAGTGCTCTTGTACTCAGGTGAAACCACTATGCATTTCTTTCACTAAGATCGCAGTGATCTTAGTGGTGGAAATGGAATAGTGAAGTGATCCCAGGACTAGCTATTGTGGACAGGCCTGCAACCACTGCATAACATAGGGTAGACCAGCCAGGTCTTATGATATGTGCCTACACTAAGATCGCTGGGGTTGGGATCCCAGGATGTTTTGAATTAAGCTCCTGACCTGGATATATTCTGCCTTGGACCAATCACAAAGTTTCTCTTCAAATTCAGAACTCTTCCATATTATGTCAGGAGGGTGTTGCTTTTATTGGAAAAGGCATTTCTGCCTAAAGAGTGCCTTATCTGCAGTACTCTCTTTCCTTGTAGTCCTAACGTTTATGTTGTGTTGCACAAAAGTGGTCATGCCAATCTGGTCCCAGAAAAGTGCCAGGTGAGGAGGTAGCTAGTCTGGAGAAGTCAGTCATTCTAGTACCTTCACAGTCTGAGCACTGTGACAGGTCAGTGAGGCATGTCTATAGTTACAGGGGTCTTGGGAGAATGTTACTGGAGAGTATTTGTCATTGGAATGGTTGGGGATTGGACATTATTGCACTTGTAGTGTGACCTCCTCCCCTAATGCTACACTGTAAAAATAAAATGTCATCGAAATAACAGCACATTCATTGTTCCAAAGATACACGGTTATTTTCACAGAAATTCCTGGTACCATCGTACTGCCACCTGGGCCTACACTGGTTCAATGGAATATACAATTACAGTGGTTCACTGTTTAGTTTTACAAGGATCCCTGGTAGATTTAACAGTTATTTTTTACAGTGTAGATGTGGTCATATCCATATTCTGTGAAAAAACTAAAGCAATAAGTAACTGAGTTTTAGGCCTACAGCTGCAAGCCCCTAATCTATTCACCGCACATAAGCAGGTCTGAGCAACTACCTTAATTACACCCCGGTAGGAAATTACACACTGTTGTCGTTTTACACACCACTCTCCCAAGGTGGTGATGTGATTTTCCGTGTCAGTGCAAAAAAAGCTGCCAGTGCAAGAAAAGGCACCAGTAGGAAATCCTGCTATGCTGCATTGTCTCATATTGTCAAGTGTGTATTGTAAAATGGGTTTTATCATTAATGACTGATTAGATCACTTTGGTTTTTTTTTGTGATTAGCTTACTGGGATGTTGCTCCAATCATTAATACACATTACATCATTTAGCAAAATGCATAAAGGATTAGCAAATTAGATACAAAATGGGTTGTGATGAATTTGGGATATAATCCAGAGGGAAAATCAACTTTTCTCTGTTATAAACTAACTCTAAGGGTAAAACTTGAAAAGGTACAACTTAGACTATTTGTTTCAAGAATTACCATGATTTATATCCATTAGAATATAAATCAGATTCGTCAAAATCATCTTTGAAATGGTTATTTTGGCAGTGATGCCAAATCACACACCACCCCCAAATCACAGGCTGCTGTGATGTGTGATTTGGTGCCGTAGCAGTTTTCCACACCGGTAGGTTATTTCAGCTTTGCTGGAACCTGATAAGGGAATTAAAATTTCAAAAAGAAGAACTCATAGTGGCTGTAGCACCAATCTGCATGAATGTTAAAATTTCCCACAGGACCGAATCTGACAGCAAATCTGATTGCCAGTGGGTCCAAGATGCTTCCATAAAGGCAGTGTTCTGATTGAATTGAAATTCCTCATCAATTAGATTTTTTGGTTGAGGGAATCCATGCAAAATGCTGTCATTGTGATTTGAATCAAGTCGTAATGGTCTGGCTGATTTTCCTGAAAAGGCAGACAGTGGACGTTTTGTGCGAATGCACCTCATATTGATGCTATAAGAATGGATAGGTGTTCTCTTAAAGATCGCTTCTCTGACTTGGATTAGTGAAGTATGAAGATGGATTTCTACAGGCATCATAATGGGAATTCCATCTACACTTTGATGATAACGAGTCTGCAAGGACCGACTAGAGCCATCTCATCAGAAAAAAAAGAAATCCATCTCTCGATAATCTCTCTCCCGTATTTGATATGTTAAAATCTTGTCTTGGCATATCTTCCAATGTCGACCCTGCAATGTCGGTTGTGTTGATTTCTAGACTTGTCAATGTTTGGCGCTTTTACTTTTGAAGTCATTTCCTCCGTTCCTTCTCCTTAATACTAAAAATAGAATTGAATTCTAAGTAATTAGATTAAGAGGGAACACGTAAAAGTCCCTTCAAAGGCCATCTGTAGTCCGCACCTCACAATAACATACGATCAATCAACCTTTCTCGCTAAGCTCCATTATTACTTGAGTTAGTTTTAGTTCTAGTTCTATCAGAGCTTGAAGTATGCTATCTTGGTTTCCCTTCCATAAGTATCAAAAATCCCATTGTCAAAACCCATGATCATGGGAGCTGAGGAGGGTAAGTCTAGGGTTGTTATATACAACCCAACAACAGCAAAGGCCGTTGGAGTTAGGATCAAGAGTCATGATATGTCGTGTCGTCATTTACCCATGATATATGCCACTGAACCCTGTATCTCGTAGTCATAACCACACCTTGGCTGATTTGTCACCTCTCACCTGACGAACCCCCTCTTAACTAAAACCCAGCCTAGTGACGACTGTTCATAGGGCTGAGCTGACCGTCCTGAGAGAGAGAGAGAGAGAGAGAGAGAGAGAGAGAGAGAGAGAGAGAGTAGTAGTAGTAACTGTTGATCCGCTTGGCACTCCCTGTGAGCCGCTCACCATACCATTTGGACCTCTAAAGTGCTAATTCCATTGGGACTGCTCACAACATATGATAGAATATGATACAATTGCCACTCTTAGCTCCCTGTTTCACCAGGTCACCCCCCTGCCCAATCATGTATTAACATAATTTGCTTCAATTGATATTGGATTCATGAACACATGATATTTTTGCAATCCCAATGACTGCTCAGCTTTATGTTCAGCCTACCAGGGAAGGGCAAACCCACTTTGTGTCAAGCTCCACTTTTTTGCAGCTAGTATAGGATGTTGCTGAAATGTACCAAGCAGCGTTGTTGTGTGTTTCTACTGGAGAGGATGTTATGCTGCACCACGTGATATGAGAAATGAGTGTGAAGGAATAGATTGTTGCCTCGTGATTTGAATGTCAGGTGGGAAGTAAGAATGAAATGAATTGCTCAGAAGTAGGAGAGCAGGTTCTAGAGGTTATTTCCTAGGATCATACGATCGCATCTCTTTAGCCTAGTTCAGGTCGGACCAAAGACTCCTAGGCTTAGCCCATACCTTTGCACTTGTGTGTCACTGTGAATTTTATCCCCCAAGGACCATATTCGACTCATTAGAATAAATCATTCAAAACTCACTCATTTTTCATTGATGCGATTTATGTTTTAAATTGATGCACCACATGTTTCTTTTGCGTACCCTATATACTGTGGGAAAATACGAAGACAATCTTTACAAAACACCATTTGGATGTTTGAGGTGTGCCTGTTTTCACCTTTGTAATATTTAGCTCAAAGCTGCTATTCCGGGGCGACCAGCGCATCAAGGTCGCAGGTAGAATTGTGGGTTGGAAGGAATTTGATTTAATGGTGCATGGCCAGAAACAATTAGACACCTGTCCTTGTGACATTTATCACATATTGAATCAGATGGCGGCGAGGAAGAGACAAACACAAAGTAATAGTGCATTGAGAAGCCACATTAAGAGGATGCCCAGCCTCTGATTAGAGTGCTGCAGCTTTGTGTAAAGGTCTCTGTTTCTCGTGACATTTCACTCACTAAAATTCCTAATTCTTTAGGATGGGATGGCGAGGCATTAGGCTTCAGACCCCTCTTGAGTTGAGGTTTGGGACTACTCTATTAAGGCCTCAAATTGGAAACCTGCTTTTCAAAAATGCCAATTTCTTCCGCCTGCCGCCACTTGAGAAAGTGCAAAGGTCTTTTTCAAAAGAGGATGAGAGATGAAAGCCATATCATTTAAAAAGATTAACCCCATCGTTTTTCTGTGACATCAAGCACTGCCAAGGGCTATATTGCATCAATTAATGTCAGTGTCCACTTACTGAGTAGCAGACATAATACACAGATTATGAGTAGTTTCTCCCTGTCAGTTGTGCAGAGCTACTCTCAATACCTTAACGACTGGTTATTAGTAGCAATATCATTAATAGTTATGAACTACATCCCATTTGCCAGTCCATTACTATCCTTGATTGAGGTACCTAATTTACTTAACAACACTGAAAAAAAAAACGAATTTGACAAAATGAGATGTGTACCCACGTCAAGTTAGATTTGACGTGGAGAGGACATGGCACTGGCACATGTGCACATATGTCACCATGACACCTGCAGGATGCCTTACACCTCCTACGATTTGATATACCTTGAAATGGCATGTTACTTGTGATTTAACAAGGGTCACGGCCATGTCAAAGTTGTGTTGACATGTGATAACATGTCAGGTTTGACATGCATAATTGTAGGATATACCACTAGATGGAGCAAACAGCCATTTTAGTACTAGGATTATCCACTACCAAGAGGTACTACCAACACCTGAGGCATTTGCTGTAGCTCTGTGTCATTTTGTTCTTGGTATAGATGGATCACTAAACTGTATTGATATTTTCAGTCAAGGGTAGTGAAAAACCATTTCATTGTTAAATCTGCATGTACTATTTGATGATAAAACGAAATTACTAAATCCTGAATACTTCAACGGGGGTGATCAGACACCTTATCTGTGGACCAGGAAGAATACCAAAAGGTGTTATGCTAACACCCAGTGTATAATACATAGCCTTAATGTCTACAATACATGCAGACATATGGCATTGGCATGTACCTCAATGTCCGTGTCTTATACACTGCATAAAGGTCCCCTGACAAGAAGTTATGTAGATAGGGATATAGGCCTTATTGTTGCAGGCATGTGGCACCATAATATCCCCTACCTCATATACCTTAATTTTACCACTGGTACACAGCTATTGACTGCTGTTGACCCTTGCATAATTGTGACACAGTACTACCTGGCACTCAGGTGCATGAACCAGGAATATGTGACATGTATTCACTAGGCATGTCAAATGGAGTTGACATACAAAATGTGTGAGCCTCAACCTGACTTGGCATGTCTTCGTACATGCCATGTAGGAGACAAATCCTGATGTGTGCAGTACATATCAAAACGATCAGTCTTCTTCTCTCTGTGAAAGGACGTAATACCTCTTGACCTGTTGATATCATTGTCAGCAACACTATTGGTGCGACTTAGAGGATAAACTTAAACTCAGGGTATGACGTATACAAATATATTCTGCACTTACTAAACCAACGATTCTGATTCTCCAGGTGGGGCTTATCACAGTGCAGAAGGTACCAGCAGTTACCCCATCCAACATGATGGATCCTATGCAGTATAGAAAACTAAAAGGGGAGATTACACCATATCTCGTCCAATCCGAGTAATGCTCAGTTGTTTATATGTGATCTACAACATATACAATCACCTTAACTAATATCTGTATCCTGATATTGTATAGAATGGTAGTAAAGAATGGTTCTAGATTTGTCAGTACTAGGGTAACTCAGTTCGTTTACAATAACAAGTACAAGGGTTATTTCATTTGGAGTTACCTTATTACCAAACATTCAGTTTTGGTTGATTTCCATGTTATGCAAGTAATGTAGTCGTTCCCATACCCATACCCTAGCCAAGATCCTATTATACTCTCATGAAGTAGAGTAGTGTATTAACAGCAAAGAATGAGGAAAAGGGTCCACACTTGTTTGCATGACCCTTCATGTTGGATGGGTAATTGCCAGTTACCCTATGGTACCTTCTGTACTGTGCTTACAGTCTTCTTCTGTTCAGGTGCAGATCATACATGGAGTAAGAAAGGCATCCCCATTGAAATTTCACCCTCTAACATTTACCGCGGTCATGACAACCGATTACCTGACTTTCAATAAGATGTGAACGTCCAGAAGACTATAGCAGCAATTACCTCGGTAAATACCACCCAGCAGTGCTTCAACATCATAAAGACACAAGGGGATTCTATTATACACTAAAGATTCACTGATTTCAAAGCCTCTGAATTCTATTGTACACATGACTTACTGATTTCAAATATACATTTCAACTACCTTGGTGTCACAGTTGATCAGCACCTAACACTGAAAGGTCACTGCATCAAGATGATATGATTAGTCTCAACAAGGCTGGCACAATTGAGAGGGGTCATAAAAAGAGCAGGAAAGGTAGCAGGCAGTAAAGTCTATAGACAAATGCTACTGTCTACGTGAAGCCTTAAATGGAGGACCAAAGAGGGCCTTGAAGAAGCTGCAAACACTACAAAATGCTGGGCTACGTATCTGAACTAGTTATCGACCACAGAGATATGAGTGTGGACAAGCTACACGGAAGACATGATTTGGAGAAGCTGGAAACCAGCAGAAATCAACGATTGCTCCGGATGGCATATGACCTAGCACACCACAATGCTAATGTGGTGATCCGTGAGTTGCTATGGAACACAAAACAAAAAACAATTAGAACAGTACCGGACATATATATGAAAAGAGCCCCCAACAGGGGATGGTGTGAATGTAAACTACTACTTCCGCCAATGCACATAGCCTCAGAGGTCTTTGTCTACCTATGGATGCATCGAGCCGAGGCAGATTTCATTTTTATATTTCACTAATTGGTGCTGGCTATTAATTTTGTTTGTAGGTTGCCTTTGTACTCTCAGCTACCATACACGGTACCTACACTGCAAAAATGGTGTTTAGATTTTAAACATGTTTAGGTCTAAACATGTTTAAAATCTAAACATATACATCAGTTTGGTGTATCATCGACTACACATTTAGGAAAAGAACACTTTTATTCTAAATACATAAACATTTTTGCTAAACATGTTCAGATGTTTAGTGTTTAAACCGTTGAATATTAGGTGTTTAGATTTAAACATCAATATGTTTAGATACTTGGAAGTCAAATCCACACCAGGTAGCAGCACTAGCTCTGAATGGACTATCTGCGCACAGTTATAATCAATTGTTGTGACAAATATCCCCAAACTCCTTCTTTATCAAAGTGTCATTTCATTGAATGTTATGAAAATATAAACAACAATAGAAAAATAACTGAATTCACCTGACAGCACCATCATTACCATAAAATAATCAATGAGCTCCATTACTTACACCTATGTCATGTTATTTTGTAAGGTATGAAGCAATGTCCTTCCTGCCAACCTGTTGTACTTCCTCAAGTCTCCTATTCTAATGCAGTGTGCACACATTGATATCTAAACACAAAATTTGAACCTAAATACCTAGATTTCTAAACACTTGAGCTAAGCACGTTGTTTGGCTAAACATGTTTAGGAAATTAATGTGATTACAAAAACGTTGCAAGAATATGTTTAGAATTGTGTTTAGGATCTAAACCCCACTTTTGCAGTGTATAGAGAGGGGAACATCACTGGCTCTCTATTCTGGAGGTTAATTCAAAACAGTGATAACCACTGGTGAATTAGCACTGTTTTGATTTAACCAGTCAGGCCATTTCAAACTGATAAAACTCGCAATGTCAGCATTTTGCATGGATTCATCAGCCTACACAAGAAGCCCCTAATAGGTGGGGGCTTTCAATTCAATAGGTAGGGAGTTTTAACATCCACAGAGGTAGTTGCTACAGTGAACCTGGACCCTCTTTATATTCTAATATTAACACTGCAATGTATGGTAATTACTGTCTCTGTGGTCATAGGAATCTGTAATGTAATGGTTGACTAATCAAGTGTTCTGTTGTAGACGAATGTACACTGTCACTGATTATTTCCTGTAAGCAGGAAACAGAAATTACAGCTCTTATAACCGGTTAGCATGTTCTCCAAAATCTAGGAATTAATGTTGAGGTATCACAGAGCATTATTCACATATATGCTAGATTCAATACATGTATCATATTGAATGGGGAACAGTGTCTGATTTCAAATAGGGAAACAACTCTCGAATACTACTTTAAAATATCCCAGCTTCATTTCATAAGCCTCAAGCACAATATAATGTTTAGAAAATTATTATGGAAGTGTGTAATCCTATTTTGTACAGAAACATACGACGTATATATGGAAATTGGAGATACATGTAGTTGAACTTAACGTTTGCTTAGCTTTGATAAAGTTCCATTATCCTGCCTCCTGCTGTGCAATCCTATGAGAATCCATTGGGGAGTAAGTTAATCAAATTTAACTGTGGCAAGCTGTCGTTAAAATGGGCCAGCGAAATTGTGTCAGCACCAGTTTACACCGTCAGGATTTAAATATATTTTTTCATGGTTGAAAGCTTTAATGAATTTTCATTATTCTAATGACATTACTTTACAGAAGTCAAAAATTCCGGTCCTGTAATGCTGCACCGGAGCGGAAACCGTCTTATGAATTAACTTTAATCCTTCTGCAGATGTTCTCTACAGAAGTGACTTTCCAACAATCCTACATCTTTTGGAAGACATGTCGTGGTGGAGAACACATGTCTCTTTAATAACCTACTTTGGAAGGAATGATTTCTCCTTTTTTCAATTAGGTATAGGAAGAGAATTAAAGTGAAAAATCTAAAGACTTCTTAACGTTGGATAACAAAATATGCAGGAAGGGAATTGGGTCAAATCAGACTAGAATATCATGTCTTATGCTGGTTTGCAGGGAAATCCTTTCAGACCAACATTCACAAGGTGAGGATATCTAACAAACATCTGTAGGTTTGCGTCCTGTCCACAGTTGGGTTGCATGACCAGGAAGGCATTTCTCAAGATGGTACGATTAGACCCCTCAAAATCATACTGGGATCCCTTACTTTGATGCCATTAGAGCCCTGCATCTCGTAGTGACTAATGATTGCACAGGGCGGCATTTCTTAATAGCCAACTAGAGGTTCAAGTCTCTACTAGAGGTGATTTGCATTTCTAGTAGACAAATGTGGGTGAATAGTAGGACCCCACCCTTAGTACAAAGATGATAGTTGGAGCCTCTAGTATAGTTAAAACTTACCCATTTCATAATGTAATAGTTGGGGCAAATAGTACAACATTGTACTATATACTTTTCCATCTAACCTCTAGTAAGTGCCCTACGACTGCACTTAGCTGAGACACCATCAGAGGTCATCTCAATCTCCTGTAATGTGTCTTTATCTCCCCCAAGTGCATATCTATGTATTTCATCAACATTGTTTTAAAGAATTGTACTTTAAAACATGAAATCTGATGTAATGCATCCCATTTTCAGAAGGTAATTCCATCGTTGAAAATAACTACAACTACCATAAATATAATGCAGTTATAGGTAACTGTGTGTGATAGTAGAGTTCCTTGATTATTAGCAAGTTATCCAAATATTATCTATCAAATAGAGATCATACTTCTTATGTAATAATCTCTATTTGTTGGAAACCAAGGAAAACTAGATAAATCAACTTTGACTGCATTATTATCACCTGCTTGTGTAGTGGCGCAGTCAATAAACACTTTTAGTGAAAAAAAAGAATCAACTAAAAGCTTTGTTGCATAAGTCCTTAAACCTTTGGTGCCATCCAGTATTTATATGGACTCATTATTATTCTAGGATTAGGTACAATCATGGGCGTGCACTGGTTACCAGGTTGAGTATGTGTCTAGGTGTTATCCACATAGTAAGGGTGAGAAAGTAAAGGTACGGTGCTGCCCTCTGCCAGCTCTATTTGCTATGTATAGACTTTGATTACGGAGGTGAGAGGTACACACCTTTCTTTCAAATTTTCTTACTATGGCTGGACCACCTGTACCATTCATTTCTGTACGATCTACTTAGTAGCCTACTACAGGTAAAAGATTACCAGTAAATAGTAGTGTCTCTTACAAGAGGTATAAAAAGTGATCTGTACTATTGGTGATTGTGAAATGGTCATGCCTAATAGTAGGGACCTCTAGTACAGTAACCTATAGTAGGGACATCACCATTGACTGAATAGTACATTAATTAAGAAATGACTCCCTGGTATTGCCTACGATCACCCACTCTAATTCTGTGGGTTTCAAATCGTAGTAGCAGTGTTCAGTCGTAGCATCTTGAGAAATGCCTTCCAGGTGTTTAGAGCCTGAGCACAGCAGTCAATCAAGCAGTCAAATACCAGTCATGATTTTTGGGAAACCTGACAAAAGGAGTTACTTCACATATAGTATATCCATTATAGAGAAACGGCCTAGGACTACCATAATAGGATTGATATCCAGGGCGAGCTAGTATAAAAAAATGCATCAAACACTTATAAGTGACTCGTCAGTAGTCGATGTAGTGTGTCAAGTGTGCTGGATAGTTCATACATCAACTCCTTGAAATAGACACTTTTCAAGCAAATGTTATTTGTATAACATAGAATGTGATTTTGATAGTGATAGGTTTGTTCCTTATCTAGGGGATTATATAGCAAAGGTCTCTTTATGGCAATTTGAGATAGTAGGGGTTGTGATTAACCCTTCCTACATAATCCATTTATGTATCTCTATAAGTGTAAAAGTTTTAGAGGGCGCCAGACATTACTCATTGTCTTACTAAGATAGCATCTACAGTTTATAGAAAACAAATATAGTGCAAGGATTGTGATGAAAAACTACTGAAGTCTCCAAGACTGATGGTGAATGATTGCAAATCAATAATTTCATTTGGACTGGATTTGAGTGGAGACTGTCATAACCTGTCCCCATAAACAAAATGCCTTTTCATGCCAGTGGTAGTGCACCTGCACTAGGCATGTAATGTAAAAGCCATGCCACCTGTCCCAACACAGGAATGGTAGCTGGAAGCAAGGGGTCAGATCTCCTGATGCTTCCTCGACACTATCTAGTTTTACCAAGTTTTCTTTAATAAAGAACATCAAAATGATTCAGCACGAATAATTTTGAAATAATGTTTCTGTATTTCACCATTCGCAGAGGTTAAGTTATCAGTATTATTGGGGAGAAAAATGACAACAACCTTAGGATATTGGAAAGATTGCCTTCTTGTTGTTTCGGGGTGGGTGGGGAGACAGTTGGCCTTCAGGTATAATCTCTACAAGAGCGTTATGGTATATCATTTAACTATATAACAGCCATCTAAGTTGTTATAATCACAAGGTAGTTTGCCAGCCCATGCCGTGCCCATGTGTAATACAAGTCTAACGACAAGTAGATGGCTACATCATCTATCTACGAAACACTGGGACTAGAGCAGCACACCCCGCTTACAGCCATGGGCGTGACCTGACTTCAGAACCAGCCATAAAAAGAAAACAACACAGTCATCACTTTGTATAAATAACTGGCCACCTGATGGTCCCTTCCTGACCTGCCCTCGCCATAGCCTTTCCCTATATCTCTCAGTTTCGTCAATTGACCCAAGTGGGAAGTCACATCTAATGAGCAGTGATAGTGGAATTTTTACTCACTCAGTGAATTCTTCTTTCCGTGAATAGAATGTTTGAAATTGAATCTGAAATTGTCTCATTTTGTTCGACCCTTCTGCACTTAAAGCAATTTAGGGGTGGTTCAACCATATTTCAATGCAATTGGCATATGGGGCCTATTAAATGGAATCGTTGTAAGGGATTATACCACGATTTCTGGCTTACACAGTGCTTTTTGGTGGATATTCCCATCCACATATCTGTCGATATTGCACACCCTATAGGCTGTAACATCAATTTTGTAAGGCGTGCTGTTATCCTTGGAAGGCGTGCTGTTATCCATGGAAGGCGTGCTGTTATCCAGGATAACAGCACGCCTTCCATGTCACATGTGACATCCCTTCCATGTCACATGTGACATGTTAAAACCCATGAAATTTTCCAGGGCAGGGCTCGAACCTACAGTCTCAGATCCCTAATCCAACTCCCTATGCATTGCGCCACAGGGACTGACGAGATACGCTTGGTTCGAACCACATCTGGATATATACAAAGCCCTGGAAGGAGACGCCTGCGGGTTGACTGCTACCATAACCGCGGGACGCATTCAAACATAGCCAAGCCGACACGGCCGCTGAGGGAGGAGACGCGGTGGTCTAGCGGTTAGTGCTTTGCGCTCAGCCATCAGAGGTACATGGATCGAGCCCCGGTCAGGGCGCATCTTTTTTCGCCGTGTGCGCTGTTGCTGTCGGCTGCCGGGCGAGGAGGTGTATTATACACAAACATAACCACGAGAAGCTTCATTTTTCGCCGTGTGCGCTGTCGCTGTCCGCTGCCCGGCGAGGAGGTGTATTATACACAAACATAACCGCGAGAGAAGCTTCATTTTTCGGCGTGTGCGCTGCCGCTGTCCGCTGCCGGGCGAGGAGGTGTGCCGCTGGCAAGCCTGGCCGAGACGGCCGCTGTCCGCTGCCGGGGAGGGAGGTGTATGTACCTGTGTACACTCACTATGGCTGGCTTCGATCGAGTCCCGGGGAGGGGGAATAATTTTTGTTTTCAACTTGAATTTATTGGTATAATATTGATTATTTATTGGTTTCGTGGTATAAAATATGTAGTCAATGGATAACTCATGACTTGTGTGTGTTAGCAAAGGCTAATAACACTCAGCCTACGGCCTCGTGTCATTATCCTTCACTAACACACACGCGTCATGAGTTATCCATTGATTACTTGTTCACTATACTTTGACATATGGATATATCCAGCGTCATCCCTAATGGTCCACCAGTTGCACCAAACAGGAATAGATTACGCTAATCGTGTAATGGTAGATCTAATCATGTCAGCACGCACATCAGGGGTATAAACAATAAAAAAAATCAAATTTACCAATCATTCACAAATGGGACACGGGTTGGCATTTCTACCTGCAATAATCGTGGGAG
The DNA here is from genome assembly GCA_949317995.1 of Acholoe squamosa. NCBI lineage: Eukaryota > Metazoa > Annelida > Polychaeta > Phyllodocida > Polynoidae > Acholoe > Acholoe squamosa. The sequence continues at coordinate 40,338,120 of OX439048.1, read as the reverse complement.
GTGAACATGCTTTAGCTTTAGTTATAACACAAAACCGTATACTGGAGGAGGGCTACACAAATAGTCAAATCTTGTAATTTCAAGGGGGTTAACTAGATCTACACAAAAAGGGGTTGCTCGTGGCTTTAAATTGTGTAATATGGTACATCTTCCAGCTCACACAGAGCTGACAGAACTTACACAGTGGCTCTATAATCCAATAAAAGTGATAATTAAAATGCTGAGAGATTTTTGAAATTCTTTATGGAAATCTAAGGAAAACTGTTAAGGCTAGTTCATGAGGGTTACTTACACTTTAAACAGTTTCAAAGATCTCAATGATTAAGCTACTCTTTTCATAGCAGCAACCAAAACCATTCACTGGCCAGCTACAGGAATAAATCAATCTCTGCATCTAATACATTTAAACTACTTCATTGAACATATTAAAATCACAATGCTTGTTTACTTGATTTGATAAAAAGAAGTGTAAAACACACATCCAGTACAGTTCAAAAACATCAACGCTCTGCCTTCATAATAGCCTATGATTGCCATCTCTTGATATTAGGTGGGCAGAGGGATAAACCTGGAATTGTATTGTGAGCAGATCTAGACCGTCATAGACATTTACTATACACCATATAATTATAGTAATCACCTTCCTATGTATGAAGAAGAAAGTATAGGTATACAGGCGGCAGCTTCGTGGTCTAAATGGGCCTATGGATGTCCAGGAGACAGCAATTGCAATTTTCCTGACATGTCCCCGGACCCGTCAGGGATCTAACATTAAAGACATAGGGGATTAAGCATAGACCTCTCACACACCACCATATCAGGAAGCCGGTTTATCCATGGATCAACTGTTCCCATGCAATATGTACTGCAGGGGTTTTATTTGGATGTTACAGCTTTGCTATTTACAGAAGGCACCCCTTTGACAAGTAAGGTAAGCAGCCTCTATAGCCTGGCAGCAGGGGAATGGGATGTGAGCATAGTAAATGCTGCTATGAGGCTCCTGGGATAGGTTGTTATTTGGACTGTGCTTAAAAGGGTCTTCAATTATCTGACCAGGCTCTACAAATTGAGAAATCAGCCAAGGCAACCAGAAAGGAATTATTACCATTAGTTATCCGCCATCGACCACTGACTTTGTGGGTAGGCTTACAGAGGCACGTCAGGTATGGTGAGCTTATCGTCGCTTGAACCAGGTCTCTCGTTGGAGACGGACGTCTCGACGAGAGCACGCTGGGCTTATCAAGATGCCGGGGCGCAGGCAAGCTGGCAGGACCAGATGCCGACGCTCCTGGCAGGTGGCCGGGGATACCCACCCAAGCGTGCCTGAGCAACATATGGGGTACCATGAGCAGCTCAGTTGCCACCAGAGGAAGGATGCGACACAACCTGCCACCAGGTGGCAGCGTTCCATATTCTCAAGACAGATAGGTCACAGTGTCCTAATAAGGACATCTGGTGACGGCTCCACGCGTTGAGGTAAGTAAGGTGTCTATTAATTGACATGCCACATGGGGGACGCCAAGACAGACCTGTTAATCACAGAAGGGCCTACTGTTTGACCACGCCCTAATTGAGTCTCATCAGCATTCTAATTGGCTGATTCTATTTCACCCCACAACTGCAGGCTTGACCCCAGGGGGCTACTTAAGTAGCAACATGTGTCTGTTGTCAACACAGTACTAAGCAGCTCGCGACAGACATGGAAACTCCTGACCTGAGACCAGTATCCCCCTCCACAGGGGGCGACATTCTGAATGAAGCCATACAACTAGCACAGGTGGAGGTGTGCGCCCACAGGGACACCCCAAGCACAGTCAGATATCTCGCCGGAGTCATAGAGTCTTCAGCTAGGAGTGAACCAGTGAACTGCTACTCGTCCTCATCAAACAGTACTCGCCTACTAGACCTGATATGAATGGGCCAATAGTTCACACAAATGATCCCTCTACCTCAAGTGCAGTGAATGAGAGCAGCTCATCAGGAGTGGTCTATCACCCTACACCAATTGTGCATAGGTCTCCACAGCACAATGCCCCACTGGCACCAATGAAGAGTGTGGCAGACATGCCCAGTCACTCTGCCTATAGACTGAAACCTAGACGGCTGATACTGGTAACGGTACAGAATGGGCCGTCCCAACAAGGTGGTCTATATGACAATTACACTTTCACCAGCCCAAACTCAGACCCTAGAGCGTTACATTCTCAAGACAGAGATCACAAGCTTAGGCGCAGGAAGGGCAGGGGTGAACCGCCACTGGCCATACCCCTGTATGCCGTTCAACCTGACCACACCCTGATGGACGACGAGAGCTGCAGATCAACAGAGGACCGCTAGGTGGAGCAGGTGTTCCAAAATGCTTGACAGGCTCCTAGGCCAGCAGTTTACACTGTGTCAATGGGCACCAGCCAATACAGTGATCATAGTGCTATGAGTCAAAGCACAGTGATTTATTCCCAGTAATCCGAGAGTTCAGTATGGTATTCTGACAACAACAGATCTGAATCTAACAGATCCATGACCAGACCTGCACTCAGACGAGATCACAGACCCCCCTCACCAGGGGAGATCACCCTCCCACAAATTTTGGTCGCGCCATACAGCCAAGGCCCACCCAGCATTATTCCGTGCGGCAGGACGCGCCAGCCACTTGGGTGACCGCGGATGCTGCACGTATTGACGTGCGCCCAGCGGCACCCTATGTTACAAATACAGTAGTACAACAACAGCACCAACCAGAGTTGATGATACCAGACCAGTACAACCATCCAGCACTGAGAGGCTTGCAAGGTGATCGACAGCAGGGAAATCCACTACCTATATATCGACCACAGCCATTTGACTGCCCTCTAGCCACAGTAGAGCTGCCATTCACAGAACCACAAGATACTGAAACTAACAAAACACCAGTGAAGGTTAAAGAATTGGTGGATGCCATTTACCTGAATCCAGCCACTAAGGATCAACTAAAAACACTCTACAAAACTACCCTAGACCTAGAGGTTCTCCATAAAACAAGGCTCAATGAGGATGTATCTAGGCATCTTGTTAAAAGAAACAGGGAAACGGTGATACAGAGGGATGACACCTTCAGGTCCCTGCAGTGGTGCTTACAGTTTGTAGCCAGACCTTTAGTAAATGCACTGGACCACCTGGGAAGTGGCGAAACAGTTAATCTCAAACAACTGGTCACAAGCATATCTGATTCTTTGAAACTGATAGTCTTCATGGAAAACCAATGACATTAGGCGCAATAATGTGTATGCAGGCTTAAAGGGTGTGGGGCTAGAGGTAGCACAGAAACCAGAAAACCACAAAAGCTTTAGATATCTGGTCGGAGAAGATGCCAGGAAGTAGATTGTGGTTAGATAGAAAGAGGAAGAAGCCCTATGCGATGTAGTGGCTGCCCCCAGGTCATGGAACCGCCGCCAGGGATACTACAGGGGCGGCCAGGCCTGCAGCTGCCACAAGAAGAGTGGGTCCAGCCGCAAACACACAGCGGGTCGTCCCAACTTCAATCAGGACCGCAGCCGCCACCAGAGTGCGTCAAACCGCTAGCAGGACTACCTGTCCAGCAGCAACACACCCAGGGGTGGCAAGCAGGCAAGCGGTCCAAACAGAACCACTACAAAGGTGGCAACAAAGACAACAACAAAGACAACAACAGCAAAGAACCCCAGGCCTTTTCGGCAGGTGGTTTGGGTAGGCAGGCTAACAAATGACATACATTCACCAAAGACAGATGGGTGCTGGATATGGTGAAGGGCTTGACCATATATCTACACACTATCCATGTACAGTCAGAGATCCCAGACTCAGCACCTATTAACCCAGTTAAAAAGATGCTCAGTTGGATACACAAATACAGCATATGTTGAGTAAAGGCATCATAGAGCTTGCAGAACATAACACGAGGGCATTTGTCTCACACATACTTTTAAGACCTAAAAGAGATGGCACTTTTAGACTTATTTTGAACCTCTCAGAATTAATGAGTTCACAGTCTACAAACACTTCAAAATGGATCACCTCGCCTCTGTATATGTATATGTATATTTTGCCTGAACACTCCTTTATGAGTTTTGTAGATATTACGTCAGTCTACTTCACCCTACCCATTAAGGAAAGGGATAGGGATTTCTTGCAATTCCAGTTCCATGGTAAACGGTATAGGTATACTTGCCTACCACCAGTGCCAAGACTGTTTACATGTATCTTGAAGTATGACGATAAGCTCATTGTATCTGACCTGCCTCTGTAAGCCAACCCACGTCAGTGGTTGATAGGATACTATGATAATAACTACAGTTATTTTACATTACATTAAAATAACTTAACAAATATGAACCTCCAGTGGGGGCTGGGATGTCAGTATCGTGACAGGGTGTGGGAGGGGGGGGGGTTGTATGCCGGGGTTGTATGTCATCACCCACTCCTTGCCCCTCCTACACTACAGGTGCAAGCCAGACTTAAGCTATGATGCCCTGGTGGTTAACAATGGTCTCCAGATATGACAATTGCATTGGGTTCCCTGGAGTATAGGTTATATTTAATGCTGTCCTAGAGAACTCTATGGCTGTCTTATTGCTATGTTTTCTTTTTGTCTAGGCACATTGTCTGGTGAGTAAAAAGAAAAAAAAAACGTACTCTAGCTTAAATCTATAAATATTTAAAATGTGATCTATTGATGTCATAAGAAAGAGCTATCAACGTTTTAAAACTGGCAACCATCAAAACCAATTAGGCCTACATCAGAATCTTTCTGTTCTCTCACTGTTAGACCCATTAAAGGCATCGACTGGTTGTTATTACTGACAGAGTCACTGCTGCTGAAGTCTTAATGGTCCAACAATTTTATCAAATTGCAATAGATTGCTTGAAATTGCCTAATCTGCCGCTTGGTCTAATTTTATCACCATTCCTCCTAAGGCTCTGACCCACCCCCTCCCCCAGCAGTCATCCTTAGATAGATGAAATATCACACGTTTGTACTTGATGTATCATATAGACTCAGGGATCCACTGCAGCTGCAATCTGGTCAACTAAAGGGCTTAATTCACCAAAGCCAAACTGACCGAAAGACATTCATTATTTGATTGGTGTCTGTCAGATATCAAGCCTAGCGTAATAGCTCATGACAACATTGGGTAGGATGTTACTAAGCTACTGCAAACATCACAATTGTGACATCATGCAGAGCCTGTACATTCGATGCCAGCAGTAAACTAATCTGATAGAGAACCATTAACTGCATTTGACACCATCACTTCAAAGCAAAAACTTATTATGCCATCATTGATATGGCTCTTTTCCATTGAGAGATATCTATTTAGCTCGTGTGAAATAAATTTCAGCGTTGAGTGAAGTCACACCATGATCTTATTTAGTAAAATGCATCAGCAAGGTGCTGTGTTTCTGTCACCCCCTTCTCCCCCCTTGTCCATTCAATGTGAGGGTACGCATGACGTGTTTTAAAATAATACAAACGTGTATATAATATATATATATATATATATATATATATATATATATATATATATATATATATACATATATATATGGTCGTCAGAAAGTGTAAGATTCTGCCCTTGAAAGGCCTTTAAAATTAATTTTCTAATTACTTTATATAACCTTAACACAATTGTAAAGGGACATCCCCTCAGCTCAGAAAACCAAAAAAATACTGGCTTAGGGCATCACGTTCCATTTTATTGCTTGTTTTGTGTCATGTAACATCCGGTACCAAAATGATGAAATATGGAGGTAATTGAAGTTGTTCTCAGAATATGGGCCAGATTTCCTAGGGACATACAAATCTCCCTGAGAAGGCCCCAAATATGGAGGTCAGAAAAGGAATTAATTGACTTTTTTACATTGAAAGAACAATGTCTTGGCTCCTTAGAACCACCAATTATACACAGTTATCGCTACCGGTTCCATTTTTATAGCTGTGTGATAACAATTTGTCACTTTTTGTGTCCATCTGACAGATTTAATCAGTGATATGATTTTGTTACCAATATATACACCACAGAAACTTCTAATTTTGTTTACCAGCTCTTACAGTATACAAGTTTAATTAGCTTGAGATATAGGCTGATGAAATTCAGCCATCTTGTGTAAAAATAAAAATTCTTGTCAAAAATTCTATTTCTCCTCTAGTTCTCTTGAAAATGCTTAAATACTCATCAAAAGCAATCTACATTAAGTTCAGCATGCCTACTCTAAGAAATAATGATCATTATAACCTAATGGATCACCAACTCAGCACTGCAGCATTAGCTTAAAATGACCCTAAAATTCAGACTTTATCTGTCGGATGGACACTTTTTTTCATTTTACAGTGTACTAAACACACTTATGGGGAGACTTATGGTACAAATGTTATTTAATAGTGTTCAAAGGATGACTATGCTTGATTTTAAATATAAAGGATGCATCCAAATGCATTACTTTGAAATTAAGAAATTTTGTCTTTCCGACAGCAAAAGCGCAAAATGTCTATCCGACAGAAAATTGTGTATACGGATGCACTCATTGGTATAACAGCTTAACCACCCTAGTATCCCTCAATTCTGAGCAGAGTAACGATAATGTATTAACTGTCTTAGTTTAGAATATGGGAGGGTTTTAGTTTTACTGTCAGATGGACATTTGATAGTCATTTTACACTGAATGTTACACAAACAAATACTTATGCTCTACAATACCCAAAAACCTTCTGAATCATCAACACAACAGATATATCAATGAGAAAAGCTATATCTGAGGTTTTGGAACCCCTCTGGGACATATGCCAGGGCTGTAAAAAAAACCTGCTTTTTCGTCAAATTTGCCTTTGTTCACCATTTTTCAACTTTGGAAGCCAACTAATCCAAATATTATGGTTGGATATGCAAGAGAGTACATGCATTTGAAAATTTATGGTGTTCCCTTTCAATTGGGACCAAAAGGCAGGATATTGGTTCATAAGGTTTTATTATGTAGGTGCATAAGCATACAAAAGTGTGAAAAATGCCAATTGTACGTGCCCAGAAAATCTAGCCCATATAGGAATGTCCCATTATGCATAACAAACATATGAAATAACAAGGCCAATATGTCTATTATTGACTTCAATTACAAAATGGATGAAAATTTGAGTTATGCATGCACAGTAGACTGCCTCTTACATGATGATAAAAGTACCGGATGTTATGTAACGTCCGGTACTTTTATCAGAATTATTTAACATAAGCTGCTCTCACATGGAGACAAATGCTGCTGGACACATAACTTTTTTGCCAAAGTAGGGAAAAATAATAAAGCCCTTCATAGGGGTAATAACAAGGATTATGAAGCTTCATTTGTTCACTCTTTCCCGAAGTCGATTGTGATATTGATGTAACCAATGGTACACTACAGGCCAACAGAGATAATTTTGTTCATAGAGCACTGTCATCTGTACGCTTTACAAACGAAACACATTCATCCAGGCTATACTTAGTGTATGATTTTGGTTAGATGGTTTACCATATATGATATGTGTGCACCAACGTCTTTGCTCCCCATCGTGATTGGATACTGCAGATTTCCAACGTTTAATGGCTTTGATTTGTCTGGCATACTATGCAAGTTCTGTTTGTACAGAATGATTGGTACCAAGTCATTTCTTAAAGATAACATATCCACTTTCTTGGCTCATGGTCAAATAATGTTTTGATGATGCCTATACCGGGTACACGATACATGAAAGAGCTGGTGACACAACCTTAATCTTACCCTAACACCTTTACTGGGTGGTGGAGGCAGTAGGCCATTTCGTAAAGCACTTCAATCACACTAGACATACCACCGCAGATTCTGTGCTATTCCTATGGGATTTTAAGTGCGAAGGGTTCAGTCATATAAAGTGAGTTAGGAAATGGTCCTAAGGGCAGTCCCAAGGAAAACTTCAGTGTTAGGAACCCTGAATGTGAGGCTTACTATATCAATACAATTATCTTTCTACCATTGATCATCCCATTGGGCTCATAATGTGCTCATAACTCCAACTGCTTCCCTTGTGAACATAAAGTGCTTAAGATCAATGAATGTCATAGGCACATTTTGTTATTATACAAATACCAAACCCAGAAGGTAGTGGGGACATTGATTAATGCACCAACATTGCAAGATGTACATGTAATAGCAGTTGGAGGGTCCCCACATAAAATCGTATTCAGCTTCAGCAGAGATCTAGCTGGAGAGTAAAGAGAAGAAGCAGCTGCTGGGAGAGTGCTTCAAACCCAAGGCACACTCTCGAAGATTCCAAATTCAATCTGCAGAACTCCAATCATCAGCGACCAGCCCGGGGTTGCCTGGTATTTGGTGTAGTTGAAATACCACTTAAGTCCCCCTGGCTCAATGGTAAACGCTGGCAAATCAATAATTCCATTTAGATGGGATCTGGTCGGATTCTGTCATTTCTGCCCATTTCATAATGCTTTTTTTGTTCGTGCCTCTAGCAGTGCACCTGTGGCAGTGAACATGATGTCATATTCATCCCAAACGTCCCTACATGGATCTGGAAACTGCCAAACACACTGGATTACATGCTTTCCCATCTGTGTAATCTCCGCCCCCTCCCCCGCTCCTCCCCCACCTCGCACAAACATGTGAACGCTGGCCGGAGTGGTTGGAGGGGAAGGGGTGTTGACACTGATCCTCGTGATTTAAGTGCTGGGCAAAATTGCAAATATGGAAAAGTACAAGGACACAGAGTTTTATCATATATTTTCATTGAGAGCAGGTGAAGAAGAGTTTCATGCAGATGTGCAGATGAAGACAGCGAACTGGACAGACTGGCAGACTACGTGTGTTGATTTTGGATTCAGGCTGTTCACAAAAAAGCTGTACCAGCTTGGCTCATACCAGTCCTATTCTAGATAAGTATAGACATGCATCGTGCTGTACGTTGGTGCCATGTACATAGTCACTGCACCGTGATAACAGTATGCCAGTAGGAGACATCAACAGGGTCTACTAGGAACTGTCAATTGTGAAGACTCTGGGAGGTATGGATGTCACCAGCCACTCTGGGAAGTATGAGCAGACCACTAGAAGATGGCCCTGGGATGGTATTTATATTTACCTTACTGACCCTAGCGGCCCCTTATCACTGCATCATGACTCTTAACATGGGGCAAGCTACCACTATACCGTGCCTCATCGAACTGATTGATTTGTTACCCTGTCTATATGCTGGACACTTGTGGGTGTAAGTGAACACATTGTGTACCAACAGATATGTAGAAATGAAAAACCATTGCTAGATTTACTGCGCAAAATTGGCACTCATGTATATACCTCTTGGGTGTGTTACTCCAATACTTACTAGTGGTAAGCAGGCTTAATTTGTCTCAGCAAGTATAAAAAAGCTGTAAGTACCATACTTACCACTTTCAGATTTAGGACAGCTCAGGTAGGTGTCCTAGGTTTTCTGGGGAGTATGCCCAACTTGCAAGTACGAAATGGGAAAGTACGCACTGAACTTGCTAGTATGGGACTTATTGCCTAATTCATACCACCAATATCGAATACTACTTACATGAAACTGGACTTGCATTAATGCAACTTTGTACCGTACTCACATCTTTGAAAATTTTTGGTGATTACCCCTATTATCACTCACTATACTCTGTCTCTAGTCTCATAGTTGCGTTAGCGCAAGTTTGTGCACTTGCGTTAAAGCATTTTTGTCTGTGCAACACCCTAGATTCCTGCTTGCCTGCTACTCACTAATTTTCCAAAAGTTGCATTAACACAAGTTTCATACTAGTAACTATTGGAGTAACAGACCCCTGGACTATTAATATACTGCCATATTAAATGATACCTGGGCAAATGATTGCTCTAGGGAAGTTGCAGTTGCAGTAGAAAAAATCGTGGGGACATTTCAAAGCACACATTGTATTTGGTATACTTTACCATCATATTATCTACAACCAAAGGAATATCAATTGACTCGATATCTGACTTGGTATCGTCTCTATGCAATTTTCACCCTTATATCGATATTCCCTCCAAACTGCAGAACATGAGACTTTAATGTAACAACTTCTTGTCAGGAAATATCATACCTACAGTTCGCCTTTTCCCTCAAATATTAAGATATAATGTTTTTTATATATTACAACCAATAATGATCAAATATATAGTAAACACAACTACAACATCAGAAATAAAGTTCAGGTAGATTTTATTACTTTTTACAAGTAGTACACAAATGATCACAACGTTTCGACAAAATGTAGTCTTCTTCAGGTGATGAGTGTTACAGTGTTAATAGGTACTAAGGTAGTCTTGGGAGCAGACATAGCCAGCTCAAAGGTCAAATAACAAGAAAGGTCATAGGTCAAAGGTCAGTCATATATGAGGTCATCTGGGGTTATACAGAGTTGGCAGTAGTTACATGGCTTTTTACTTTAGTATTTTTTAATAAATTTGAGCTTACCGGTACATAAAAAGATTATTAATTTGTATATATAAAAAAATCACATACAAGTATGAAATTCTAGTGATGGTCCCTGGGTCTAAGGATTCCTACTTGTTCCATGCGGTGACATAGGTATGTACCCATGTTCTGATCAATGTTATTGATGCCATAAAATAGATCTTTCAGGACATCTTTGGCTAATATGGTACGTTCATAAAATTTTGGATCATAATTGGTTTGGGTGGACATGTTACATGTCTTGACAATGGTGGTGGGGATATAGGATGCTACTACAATTTTAAGATATGTTTGTTGGAATCATAAAATTGAAAATGTTTCAGAATGACCAGGGAACCTGAATCAGTTACAAAGAAGCTTTGACAGTGATGGCATTTGGGGTTGGGGATTAAAGCTAATCGCACAATGGGTTGAAAAAGGGGGGCGGGCGTCAGAGGGCCCTGAGATGGAAGATACTTGAGTTGGCAGCTAAAATGCTGGTCTTGCATTCTGACTATAGGTTGGAAATGCTGAAAAATTAGGAATTATTTCCTAGTTTTAGCCTAGCTCAGTAATAAACACTTCGTACAATCATGATAATAGCTCTCCATTATCTCCAATATGTGTACTTTATATAACAATGGCAGTTTACCTTGTATATAATACCAGCACTGTGTCTTCAGCACCTGCATTGAGACTAATATATTCAACGAAATTCACTCACGCCTCACGTCTCATCAATCTTTACGAGAATGACCACAGCTCAGCAATACACCATCATATACCATTAAATACACTCAGACAATAAGTTAAGAGGTTGTGCTACCTATGTACAGTCTTTTAAACATATATAAGGACCATCTTCAGTGTCCACCATGAATTTGAAGATATAAATTCACAAAATTTTTACACTTCTCGAAAACATGCGCTTGACATGCGGTACAGAGTAATATCTTAACATCTATACACCAAATACTCTTTTTTGATAACTCACATATGTCTATTATGGAATAGAAATGATAGGAACACCACACAAGATGATAGGTTGGCCTATTAACACATTAACTTTAACCATAAATAAAACAAAAATGAAAATGGACATGGTTCACTCACGCCTCACATTTCATCAATCTTTACAAGAAGGGCCATACCTCAGCTGTACATCATCATATACCAATGGGGTCACACACACACAATGAGAAATAAGGTTACTACCTATCTAGAGTCATGTATACACACATAAGGCCCATCTTCTGTGTCCACCATGACTTTGAAAATATAAATTCGTAAAATTTCTACAGTTATCGCAAATGCACACTTGACATGCGGTACAGAATAATATCTTAACATAAACCAAATAATCTTTTTTAATAACTCACATGTTCCTATATATACTTAAAATTGATGGTCAATAACCCCCCCCAAAAAAAAAAAAAAAAAAAAAAAAAATCAGAACCAATTAGGATATTATGGAAATTTTTATATATCAGAAACATAGAATTTCAGCCACCATAAAAATTCTTTGAAAATAAATCATCCATAATCTAACCATTGACAATTGTGTGAGTTAGGGTTACCATAGGGGCATATCATGGTGAAATATGATAGAGCTGTGTGCATTGGATATGCCATTCCTGACCAAAATACAGAAAATGAGGCGTGAGTGAATTCAAGAAATATAGTATTAGAGTAGTGTGGGCTTTGTGCAAAGGTGAACTCATCTGGTTAATATAATAGAGGTAGGACATATCTAACATACCAAACATAAAATGTTTCCCTCAAACCTACATGACGACCAGTGGGTGGCCATCTTGTCTTACATAAGGCGTGAGTGAATGTGTGAGGGGTGAGTGAACGCTACCACTAAAAGTGGTCAATATAGCTATTTTTTTTTATCCCAGAGGAGGGTTAACACACTAAAATGAAGGAATAATGGTAGAAAAAAGAATATAAGCTCAGAAAACCATGGAAAAAGGCCAAATTTGGCTGTCAGAGGGCCTTAAAGTTCACGATGGGGCCAATATTTTGCCGTACAAACCCGTATTGGGGGTGGGGGGCATCTCAAAACACCCAAACATGGCCAAAGATGCATCTTGCACATGTACGGGACTCTATTCTAAGGAATTATCATCAATTTAGACCCAAGGATACATGAATTGGACCATAAGAAGGCAAAATCTGGCCGGGTCAACGATCATTCACTCACGCCTCACTTTTCTGCAAAAGGAAAAATCTTGTCCTGATGCATCCAAAATGGCCCAAGCGGTATCCCATGTGTCTCCCGGTGGCACATTTTACCCCCAGCACCTAAAATACATCGTTTCGGTACACAAAAAGCAATTTACAGACACCCACACACATCTTTAACAATATTTCAGGGCAATTTCATCAAATTTCCTTAACTTTTATGTGTAGTTGATGAACAATTTGCAGTGAAATTCTGCGTGGACCTTTCTTCAAGCTCTGTGCGAGATCCTCTGAGTTGATTTTGCTGAGACCCGGATGTGGGCCACTTCCGCCAGAGAACAGGAAGTCGTCTTCCTGTTCCCGCGCTGTTTTTCTGCCGCGGTTCACTCACGCCTCACTTTGCGATGAGACACCCCATACAGCCCAACCAGGTGGTATATGATTGTAATTCTTTTTCAGACATGATACATACAGCCTAAAAGTGTGTATAGAGTACAGAAACTGTATGTAGTGTTGAAAATTACTTCTGTTTAGAGGTAAAAGACGGTATATATATATATATATATATATATATATATATATATATATATATATATATATATATATATATGTGATATATATATATATATTATGTGATGTGTATATAATGACAACTCTGATAGCTGAATTAGATATGACGGGCAGACCTACTAGACTAGGTTTGAGTTATTTAACTGTGAGCTAGCAAGCAGAAATGGGGGTTCCTGCGGGATTTAGTACCTGTTTTAGCCACCAGGGGGCACCACTATGGGCTAGAATAGGAAAAATATGCATAAAACTGTTATAGGGTACTTTTTTATGGAGAATTCAATGATTTTTGATAAAACATTCTATTTTGGATGGAAAGGTTCCAAATTTGGCATGTAAAAAGAATGTTTTTGGGCTTAAATAGGCATTTCTGTTGTTTTTGGTTGCCATGGAAACATGATTTCTATTCCAAATAGGAAAATCAATGATCCCATTTGAAGGAATGTTTTACCAGGTTTACTATGGTGAAAACAGAACGAAAATACCATTTCTAGTTCAAAAGTTATAGGCCAAAGAATAACAAATTATGCTAATTTAGCTAATTTAGCATAAATTATGCTAATCATAGATGTATCTCATGACCAATTAGACATAGAGCTTATTGCCATTCAGGAAATGGTCATACCTACCCATATTTAGCAAGCCATTCCTCTAAAACTAACAGGAGTATCTTCTCTTGCAATGTATCACTGAAAAGCTTGTGATCTGGATTTTAAAGTTGACTTTTAGTACGGACCACCCTTTCTCCTTGCCTCTACACAACTATTTATTTATCTTTTATTTACATTTTGCCTCATAGACTAGCAAATAGTCGACAACTTCTGCATATATCTAGTTTCCCTTTACATCAGTCTCGTGTCATATTAGCAGATGCAGCAAGAACGATACTTGCGTATCCATTAGTAGGATATATATATATATATATATATATATATATATATATATATATATATATATATATATATGACAGGTAAACATCGGGAAAAGCTAGTTGTCATCCACTGCCCACTCTGCTCCACCTTGCACCAGGATTGATTTCAGCAGCTGACAGGACAGTAAAGTGAGTATAACTTGCAGTAGGGCCTACACGAGTCGCTCAATTCAGCAACACTGATTAGTTCTAAAGAGTTATTTCTGAGTCAGAAGTGAAGCAACTTTAGGTAACTTTAAACAAACTTGTCAGCAAACGTTTAAGTACAGATATCCAAAGTTTCGTAGCTGCAATACAATTGCATTATTTCCAATGAGTCTATACTTGAAAAAAATGATAACTGGAAGGTGAAGAACCAACCCTAACTGATTTGAGAATCGGAGGCATGCATAAAAATGATAACGGTTGCCTCAAATAATGTTAAGAAGTTTAGTACATTTGACTCAAGCCAGCCTTGGAAATTTTCTTAATGTTAATGAAACTTAATTTAACTTGAACGTATGCTTTAATTCTGATAATCTAACTAGACCCAGCCATTGAGCTTATCTTTTAGTTAATGGATATTTGAGTTTATGACAGTTGACTGCATTCAGACCCTACGGTCTTAGCCTACAACGTCGTAGGATATGAACAGATGGCTATTGGCGCCCACCATCCCGGTATGATAACTGATATAGACAATTACCACCACATGTCCCTACTGGAGAGGTTCACAACTTGCTGTAGAAGTCTTGTTTGAGAGTGATTGACCCTGATTGGACCTGGAAGGCATTTCTCAAGATGGTACGGCTAGACCCCTTCAAATCGTAGTGGGATCCCTCACTTTAATCTCGATACAGCCCTGCATCTGGTGGCCACTATAATGATTCCTGTGGTATGACTGTCCTACCTAACCCTATGTAACTATGGCATTAACTGCTGATTACATAGAGTAGTTGTAGTGCATTATACCTACTATCACCCACTCCTATTTTGAGGTTGCAAATCGTACTGGTTGTGTCTAGTCGTAACTTCATGGGAAATGTCTTCTTAGGGGTTAATTCATAACTTTTAAAAAGAAAATTCTTTCATTGAAACGATAAGAATGACATGATAATCTCACGCTGAGAATAATAGTTTCATTGAAACGAAAATCTGTCATGGTACAAATCAATACAGTATGTTGTGAATTGCATCAAAACGACTGAATATTTTTTTCTCACAACCCTATTTGTTTGAAAACAAAATTTGACTTATACAACCCCAGATGTGCACCTGGTAGGATAGGTGTGGGCCGAAGCTGGGCCACAGCTTGAGGGGTGGATCCTCCGACTTGAGGTTGCTGTGCAGGGTTACATGCAAGAAGGCTATCAGTAGGCGGGGTACAGTTCTGTAGGATGTGTGAGGGCGTGTTGATGGGCTGTATACTGTGTCACTTGGCCGTGGTAGTAACTCTTCAGGGCACAGGGCGCAGGATACTTCTAGGTCGAATACCACCTGGTGAAATATGGCTGAAATATTTCTGTGATTTTGTCTGTTGTGTTGTAAAGCCCTTATTGAGGGCTTTTCAACACAACAGACTGAAAACTTTACCCTAAACCACTGTGGGATTTGGAATAAGTTGATCAATTCTTGTGTTTTATGGCCCCCACAAGGGCCATACAACGCAACACACAAAATCGCAGAGATATTTCTGCCATTATTCGCCATGTGGGATTCAACCTTCTAGACAAGGAAACGAGGAGGCAGAGACAGAGAAAGAGAGAGAGAGAGATGGGGGAGTAAAGACCGTCAGAGTGGTAGGGGGCAGGTATTGGGTTTTATATCTCATCATGAGTTGCCCTTTCTATATGGCCTGCCTGTTGCTACAGTAGGAAACTATTCACCATGTGGCAGTCTAGAACTGCTCAGCATGTCCTACTTACTGCCTCATATAAGGTATGTGGCTCACCTGGTAATGGGCGATAAATAGTGCCTTTGTAGGAGCACATAATAGTGACAGGTAGCACTTGTAGGCTGCCTCTAATGCCCGTGGGGGGCACTGACTCTATGTAGGTCACCCTCAACTGCCGCCCTACCGCCCTATCTCCCAGTGATCTAGAAATCTGACCGCCCTACTTGACTGATAAGCTGGACAGTGACCGCCCCCCTTTTTTCCACAACCCCCCCTTCAAGCCTACACCCTCCACCAAGCTGCCTATTATACTCATGTATTTGTATGGATCAGAATTTTTCATTGTCCAGCACTATGTTTTGTATCACTTTCATGCCCTCATATGTATGGTGTATTAATGATGCACTCTTTTTGAGATCTAATAGAATTCCACCGCCCTGCTATTAGAGGTCTAATGGGAATCCACCGCCCCCCTTTTTCGGGATTGCATGGGAATCCAGCACCACCGCTCTCGGGAGTCGGGCTGCAGTCGATATCCATTTCATGGGCAAGTGCCCCCCCGGGCTCTAATGGTGCGAAATGACACACATCCCATGCCATTAGGTGGACACAAATTCTGTGTGGGATGTATTGATTGATTGATTGAACATTTTATTTGGCAGAAACATCATACAAAAATGGAAAGCTTCTCGTCAGTCAAAGGAGCTAGAGAAAAGAAAGAAAGGTGTCCCTTTGGCAAAAAGTATTGCTATTACATACTTGAAGCAAGACTGGATAGGTTAGACTTCATATGTGAATTTTCAAGGACTGGAATTATGCCGATGTGACAGTTCTGCAAGTATTAGTATGATATTATATGTGCAGTTGATGTCAGTTTCCACTACCACTTTCAAGGATTAAGGAAACTTCATGGTTGGACTCTATACTTGATACTTCCTCCTTCTCCATAATGAAGCGGGACAAAGATTTAATCACCACCTAAACTTTAGTTTTGTCTCAATTTTCCCAAACCAGTATCACAGATTATTCCACAGGGTACATCCACGAGCAAGAGGTGATTTGAGAGTATTGTCTTACTTTGCTTTGGTTTATACATTGTATTTTGAACCAATGCCTCTAAAACTTGGTGCACTGTCAACATTTACTGGGTTTCTAGAATACTTACGAAATTAAATTATACAACAGTAATTCATGTGGTCTGTGCTCAAGTTCTGGAATAATGGCATTCTTTTACAAATCTTTATATTTCTATGTGTATTTTGTTCAGCTTCTCTTGCTTTAGAAGCTCCTTCAGAATCTAGCTAGCCTTCAATGATACAGCTGGAGAGTCAGCATGCAGCTGAACGCAGCTGAATATTCACATCCCCCCCCCTTTTCAGCCCTCCTCCATTTGAAATAAGGTTGTTTCACAACTCTGGAATGATGTTATGCAATATTGCTCTTTTGATTCCATAGCAGTTATCAAAAACCCCTAATCCTATAGTCTATAGCTAATTGAGCTGACAGACCCCCATTTCCCCCCTTATTGATGCAACGACAGCCACCGCTCCACAGGCTTAGTAGCACAGCTGGTACCCAAAACGAGGTTCAGTGCTCCCCAGCTGGTAAAGAAAATTACCTGCTCGTTAGGCAAAAAACTATGGTTAGTAGAGACATTCACATTTTAAGTAATGCATTGTGAAGGAGAATGAAAAGAGGTAGAGCAAGAAGCATGGGACAAAAGAGCACAGATAAAAGGGACCAAAGGTTCAGACATGAAGCGGTTAGGAGATGAGAGCCTTCCCTTCTCTCTGTTCACAATTGGCTGCCAGTAAGTGGTAGGGATAGGGCAGCAAATAGCAATCAGCATGCCCCCCACTGTGGTCAATATGAGTAGTAGCAATCACGGTCACGGCACTACTTTCACAGAGAACCAAGGACGTCTGTCCATTGGAAACAGAGACCACAAGCCTCAACCTCTGGAGGTTAATTCAAAAGGCTCTGCCATTGCTACCTATGAGATGTTAGCATATAGGCACGTCTGTTACCATCTTATAAGACCTAGTATTACTACAATAAAATACGTGTTAGGCCAGTAACTAATAGGAAGTGCTATGCAGTCCTTCACTATTCCACTTCAGTACTAACACCACCCCTTATTTTATACTGAGAAAAGATAGTGGTTTCTCCCGAGTGCAAGTGCACCTGGTTGGGGGGACATTCCTCATGACAAAGGTGAATGCACCTGCAGATAGTCCTTGGGGGCTCTTTAGGCTACTCATGAGTTAAGAGCACTTGAATGGATTTTCTCAGAGTCCTTGAGGACTCTTGAGTCTACTCATGCGTTAAAGGCATAGCAACATCATGCTTCCCTTCTCTCTCTTAGTTGGTCACTGTACTTCTAAAATACAAGCTATAATTTGATTGTACAGAAACAGGTGAGTTACCAGTTGGACTAGGCCGAATGTGACTGACCAAAAGCTCTCATGCACCTCTTCTTCTCCTTGCAGCCTTCCTTGAGAAAAAACCCTTCTAAATATATACATGGGTGATGCACTTGGAAAAAATTTAGGGTCAAGTGCACCCAACAGGGTCTATGTAATAATCAGAACCCCAGTGTAGCCACTCTTGAGATAACGAGTTTTTCCACTGCTATTTTTCTCTGTGGAGCTGTTGCCACTCTGCACAGTTGTTACCCAGCTAGCACAACCCGTGCAATTTACATCATTCTTACGTGAAAACTCATGTGATTTACGTAAAAAAGACATAATTTGGATTAGTTGTGCTAGCAGGGTAGCTGCTTGGAATAGTGAAAGGAGGGCTGAAGCTAAAATCGCTCACTAAAAAGTAGCTGGCTATCAGAAAGGAAGGCAGGCCTACCTTACCATAGCAGTATAGAATATTGGAGGGAAATCACTAACATCCCATAGGTAGCGATGGCAGAGTCTTTTGAATTAGGCTCCTGGTCTCAACCCACTCTATTGGCCATTTGCCTGTGGTAGACAGCTGACAGGAACGTGAGCCGTCACGCAGACTGTGGTCGCCATGTCACAGAACTACAACTCGGCAAAGTTATCTTGAAAAGTAAAGTTGAGTTATGTAGAAAGTGTTTGCTGTTCATCCGATTTGGTTACGAAACATATGTGCTCAGGAGGGCATTTCCTAACAGGGTACGAGCAGACACAGCCAACATGACTTAGGAGGGTACAATCGTTGTGTACTACTGGGTTATAGTATAACTATAGCAGGTGACTTCTTGTATGATCTGAGCAGCTCTAGTCGTACATGGTTAAGAAATAGCCTCCTGGGGTCTGTTACTCAAACCCTCATCATGCACGCTTCCAACACCATGAATACATGGTGAGATTACAGATAAGATTAAGAATCTCATCTAATGGGACCATTAATGGGACCAAGAATCTGGATATTCTTGGTTTCATAATTTCTGTATGATCGCCTAAGAGCACATCTTACTCTCATCAACATAAAGGGTACTACAATACCTATTATAAAAACTCTCCCTTAACTTTAAGTGTCAGGAACAGTAGCACCATTTATACAGGAAACCTGACCATGGAACTATACCCCTGCTGTCCCTCTGAAGTCTCAGTAAATGAAACAAACATTTATTTGTACCTGACTGCATATCAGGTTGGGGCCGGGAATATCTAGTTGGGACACACTAGGATCACAGTACAACAGTCTGATTTTAGTCTGTACTAAGATTCTGATACCATGCACAGTCTTAAGATGTGCTGGGATCTTAGTGCCCTTGTGTGTGCAAAGGACCATGATGCTCACCTGCACAGGTGTCTGGGCCAAACAAAGCCCTGGTCACTGGACCATGACACCTACCTGTGCATACAGTATTAGGGTCAAAGGTGGGATGGTGAAACCACTCCACCATTTGGTACCTATATTTACATTAAATGATACATTCACTCCCTTTTCAAACACAACTTAGCTATATTGGAAATGCCATTTTGTAGGCATTTATCTGTTCTTTTATCTTGTGAGATCATATTGAGTTGCAAATTTACTGAAAATTTGAAAATAGATTTTACTATACCAGGACTAAGAGGAAATTCATACATAATATTATAGCCATTTCTCAGATAATATTCTGATTTTAGTTCTGTAAAAAGGTGCATAATAGACCCCATCTACTGATGGTGGCTTCAGAATTATACATTTTGATGCAGAAGTGAGAGAAATTTGATGATAAACAAGTGTACTAAGTTCTTAGTACTACACCCCATGATCCAGGGACTATGATTCAATCTTGGGCGTACTAAGTCCTGAACCTGCATATGGAGGTTGTACATGTATATAGTGTGGTGATATTTTATAACAGTGTAGGGTGGGCAGTATATATGGTGTGATTTCATGGAAAATACTGATTGTTATGTTACTGATTTCCTGGAGTCTATACATCCCTCTTCTAGACACTTGGACACCTCCTGCGGGGTGTCCCCATTCCTCCTCCAGGGTGTCCAGGAGGGTGATAAACGTGAATCAAAAATGAAAACATGCACGTTTTTGTGTTGCTATAGTTTGGATAATCGTTTAGATAAAACGTGCACGTTTTTTCACACCTCCAAAAGAGTTTCCCCATGCATTATGCTGTAATTCTTTTCTCAATATCATAGAAACGATTTAGGCTATACACGTATACTTCAGCACTATTTGAAAAGATTTACACACACACTTCCTCGTTTTCTTTTGGCAAGACCCTCCAGAGTCCTCCTGGAGGGTGTTCCATCCATTAATCAGTATCTAGACACATTATTAATATTTCTAAACCATAGTATATTATGTAATGTCTCCCCTACAGTGCTTTTGACTAAGTGAAATGCAATGCCCTTGTCTGAAGTGCACTAATTAGCCGCCATATTGGATCTTTAGCCATCTTGTTATCAAAAGTATCACAATCAATTAGAAAGAAACCTAAGCTTTCAGAATATATATACATTCATGCAGTTTTATGCATGTATAACATGCTTAGATTCAAATCACTTCTACACTCACATAAGCAGGGATCACTTACTATAGCTCGGAGGGCCTCTGTTTGTCACCTCAAAACCCCTGACCTTTTGCAAAGAATATTCATTAAAAAGAGGAATCAATGGCAGTAGTCTAGTTCCCCTTTATCCATTTCATCCAAAACATAAAGGTTTTCTGTATTTTCTAAACATAGCATGAACACCCTACAAGTAAGCACTACATGACTAGATCTAGTCCGCCCAATAATCAAACAGAATCTCTGCAGTTGATGCGTGTTCTTTAACCAATTGCTAAATATGCCGAACCCAAGCACTTTACAACCTTCTACAAACATCAAAACGCAAACCCTCTCCAGGCAAGCTTCTTTAACTCGAAGCTTCTACAGCACCTGGATGACAAAGTAGAGGGAGACCTTGCTTTTATAGCCAAGACAAATAGTAGCAGAGCTGGCATCACACCAAGGAAAGCCTCTTAGATTACCCTTTGGGGAGAGATAGGGTTTAGTTTTTACATTAAGTAATGATTCATAGCAAGCCTCTTAGAACAGTCTATAATCTCAATGATTAGGCTGGGGGAGGGCTCTGTCACACGGGGATAGTTTGCCGGAGAGGATTTGCAAGGTAATCAAAACGATTGAAATGACCATCTGCTGAGGGAATTGATGATTGGGGATTCCACTCAGTGGTAACATGGTCCAATTGTGACTTTGTTCCCCGGTCGCTGCACTCTGCATACAAAAATACACCATGCTCGTTACCAAAAAACAGGAGGAAAGAGTGGTACCGGTATTTCCTCAGAATTCTCATGTTGGGCAAAAGGGGTGTATTTTATGAGAAAAAATCCATGAAAATAAAAAATAGGGGGGTTGTTTTATGGTCAAAGTCAGCTTTTTCAGAAAAGGGAGTATTTTGGGGAAGGAATATGGTCCTGAAAGGTATGCACTTTTAGAAATAGGGGGGAGTCTGGGAAACATGTCAGTGTTTTCCAAAAGAAAAGGGGTCAATTTAGAGGTCTAAAATTCCTTTTTTTTTAGGAAAAAGGGGTGCTTTTACCCCCCTTCCCCCCAAAAAAAACAACAAAAAACTCTGTGGTATGGTGTGTTATGAAAGTCCCGTAACGAGCATGGTTTTATGATATATATCAAGTGCAGGGACCGGGCTTTGCTCATTGATCGAATGATAATAAATTCAGCTGGAATGCTGAAATTCCTTTATGTTACACATGTCAAGGTCGACTTGTGTATATGACTTTGATACAAAACAGTGATAAATTAGCACTGTCTTGAATTAACGACCTGATGCACCAAAGGTCTTTGTTAAAATGTCACAATCAATAGACCTACAGCTTCTTAAAGTCCAAGGCTTAAGGTGGTTATTGACTACCAATTTGTAAATCCTCTCTTGTGAAACAGAGGGCCGGATAACCTTTGTTATTCAAGGTATACCATTAGGTATTTTACTCGAGGACACATGTGTTTAGGTTGTCTGACAATATCTAATAAATAATGACTCACTCATTTGTTCAACATTCTATCTCAGGATATCCAGAAATAGTGTTCTGTCCAGAATTAGGGTTCAGTACTTGTGGTTGAAGCAACACACTGAGGCTTTGATAACCATTAGAAATTGCATTAGATTCGATTCAGATTTATGGTCCAAAGACACCACCTAAAGTATCAAACATACTAGGCAGTGGAGGCCCAAAGACCAATAGAAGATTATTTTGAGGGAAAGTGGTTATTCCAGAGGTATTAAACCAGGCTTTTCAAGTATTGATTTAGAGCAATGCTCTGGCTGATGTCCACAATTGTAATCAGGATCTATATATAGTGTTCTATCACATTAGTGTGGATTATTTAGGATGATCAAAGTGCTGCTCACTTGAACTAATCATGAAGGGGAATTTCGGTAACACGGTCTTCCACCTAATTTTATATGGTAGAGGATATACTTTGAAAACGTCATTTTTATTTGAAAATTGTTATATACTGATGTTAGCTGCCATTAGGTCACTATCCATTCGAGAAAAAATACATACAATTTGCCTCATTGTAAAAGATATTAAGTTTTTGGAAGATGGCCCATCCTAACTCATGCAGTCAGCTAAACTGAAACAAAGTTCCACAATATAATAATATGGTGTCAGCAGTTGTCATGCAAATTTTGGTAATGCTGTAGATGTGACCAACATTTTTTGTGAAACCACCAAGCCTGCACAGGCTATACGTGTAGCAGTTTGAGTCCTTTGTATATCATCATTGGGCACCATTGACATCGTCTACAGAACGTCGTTCATGTTTTCAAATAGTAACCACTTTTTACCTTTAAATGTGCAGCGGCAGCATGCATATTACATAGACCTATCAATACTCACTGCATATATGAACACAGGGAATCCTGTGTACTAGTTTTAGCTCGCGTATAAGACGCATCCTCTACGCCAAACACGCTGACCAAACTAGTTACAAAAAAATACCAAATCACACAACATTTGTTTATGTTTTATGACTATAATGACCCCCACTGTACGTAGTACCAGATAGGATGCCCGAGAACCCAATCCCCAGAATAGGCCTATATATGACGATGAAAAGGATAGTAAGACTTTCATCATAATTATAATAAATAATGCAGGTGCCACCACACATACTCAATACTATACTTCCTTGTATGTAACTAGTCACATAATAATTGTAACTAGTTTTTGTTGTTCAATAATAAGTGATATACCTTCCACCATGAACGAGCCTCCCAGGGTGGTATTAATGTGTCACAGTGGTTTATGACTAATTGCTGAGTTATTCATGATGATGAAGAAGCCCTTCGCCTGTGCTTGGGAGGAACCCATTACTGGATTTTATGAAAAATACGTCCTCATTTGCCAATTGATAGTAATTGAAGGATGGAAGTGGAGCCAGAGTTGACACCAGATCAGAGGCCGGCAGTCTCGCTGATGCTTCACTAGCGGTTAAAATCTGGGGCTTAAATTCCTGCAGAGCCAGAGTTTTGGAAGTGAGTGCGGGCGTTGATAAAGTAGGGGTTACAAGGAGGCTTAGTTTACAATTGCCCATCTCTGCTTATGGGTTGACTTTCAGCTGAAGTATAGGCTGCAAACAGTAATGACACATGATATCAGTTTTCTGTTGACTCTACACCTTGGCTTCATCAAGCCATCGCTCTCTCGTCCCTGATAAGCTTCACCCTATAAAAAAAGAAACTGGATGCAGCAAGTTGGGAATCTGAGCGTTTTCCAGTTTTGGAGGCAGCTGTGCATGTAAAATACCTTCATTCAAGGGACATTTTTGCATATGCTGCAGAAGACAAGTCTTGTGTATGATTCTATCTCAAAAATCATAACAAAATATGAAAATAGAATCATTTGCTATGCATTATTCCCTCATAATACATGTCAGACAAGACAAAATGCCCTCCATAGGTCCCATACGGGCTGGAATAGCACCATGCTCATAAATGTCTTCATCATTTTTAAGATAAGAATATCTGAAGACCTGAACAATGTCAACAGTTCCATGGTGCAAAACCCTTTTGATCTATTAAATTCCATCATCATTTGTTGTTTTGACCTGATGATTCATTGAAAACCATATTGAAATGCTATTAGAACCCCATATTAGGCATATGAGGCCTATTATGAAGTGCTATCAAGCTATTTAGCTGTAAATAGCAACAAAAGCGTTGACGACACCAAAGACAACTTAGATATTTCACATGCCTTTAAAGATGATCAAGTAGAACATAAAAATGGATAATTCTGGTATCAGTGGGTGATCACGCGTCCATATATATGGTGATCTATATGGTCCCACATAAAAAAACCTAGCAAATATTTTGCTGAAAATCACAGTTTTTGCAAACTAACGAAAACCCCATTGTCTCCCATAGTGTAATGAGCCACCATAGAGGTAGGGGAAAAAAGCATACTTATTTATAAACTTGATGGGTCAGTATTATGCACTATCTAAATAAAACTTATGGTTAGAATTTTTTCACAAAATATATAGGGCCAAACTTTGAAAAACAGCAATTTTTTTAAACTAATGAGTTTTAAATTTATAATTTGTACTTCACTGGTAAACTGTGCACTATATTAATGTAATACCATCTACCCTCGCCTGAAAGTGATGAGTTTTATCTTTTATTTGATGCAAGTATTGTGTAAATTGGATAAATTTTGGCTAAACTACAGCATTTCTTAGCGAAAATTCAGGAAAAACTAAATTGTAGGTTCCCAACTTGCTGCATGGAGCTGTATGTGACATAACCACAGGGATACTACTTTTCATTTCTCATTGATTGGGCACGTATTAAGGATTTTACAGGAAACACATAATTTCACCATGTTCACCCTTGTACTGTTATCATTCCGGAAATTGAACCATCCAATAACAAGGGCTTGTTACGAGTCCTGACAATTATGATACCCCTGTCTTATACATTATGCCATATGGGCCTTAGTGTACCTTACATTGTGATCATACCGATTTGTGAAAAACATCCATAGCAAGATTCGAGAGAACCGCTACTGATTAAAGGGCGTGGCTCAGGTTGCTGCAAACATATGATGCTATTTCAACATTGCATTCAGTTGGTGGAATTTGTGTGTAAGCTTACTGCCTTTGATCCATCAATACAACTGCACGAGGTGATATATTACAGCCAGCTTCAAGGAGAACAGCTTCCGTCCTCTCTCCCATTAGCGCCCCCTAACCTTTCAGCAGCTTACATTGTCTGCCCCTTATGGCTTCCCCTCTACGTTTTTTCACAACCGTCCACCAATATCAACACTTTTTGTCTGCGTGCTACCTACACAATCAATCCTGCAGCAGATCCTAGATTTCATGGCTTCTACGAAAACCACTTGTGGGCCACTGGCTGGCCCATTTTACTACCATAAGACGATGAATCAATGTATCATTAAAGAGAAAGAAATGGGTTGCTGTGAGTGGCAGTTCCTCCGGTTTACATACTAAAAGGAAATGAAGATAGTCCACATACCCCTTAATTATGTTGAGAAAATCCGGTTGACCCAGTCATGTACAATTCATCTTAATGAAAACTAATCAACTGGGTCAAATATCCTGGAGTCCAAAGATTGAAGATGAAACTATAAAGGGTGCAGCGGAATCATTTATGAAAAGCCATACTAGTCCGGAATATCTTGTGGCTTCCACGTTGGTGCAGATATCAGTTGACTGACGCACCGGGGCGGTAAACTGGCGGTTGACATGGTTGCCTAGTGGTTGCCTGCCTCAATCAGATTTCCCACCATATCGTGTGAGCTGCTGTGTCTACATGGTGAGAAGACTGTCAGGAAGGTGAGCAGCGACCAAGGCGCCATCTGGTATTGGCTGAGACAGGGATTGATTGCTCCCCAGGACCATGTATCCCAACCCATTACGTATGCAAGCCTAAGAGCGTGTGACCAGCTGCCCAAGCATTGCCTGAGGCAATTGTTATTGGAGGTTGCGCTAAGTGTTAGAGGAAGGATGTGGGTGAAAACAGTGGTAAGGTGACAAACTTTAGGGTTGTGTGGTGAGAGATACATTAGGCATGGATCTATATGTCTGTGGACGGTTCCCAGGGAGGAGGTTATATGTGGCAAGTTTATGTGGAGACGGGTCACATTGTATACAGGTTTATGGATTCAATATGATCGTACCAACAATAGTTGGTGGTAAGAGAGAAAAGGACATTTCACCAGTAAAAAGCACTCAATTTTATAGAACATGACGAATGAGAGAGACAAACATCTTTATATTTTACATGTTGTATTAAAAAGGGCAAGAAGAAACCTTCTAATTTGCATAACGGTGTCCTCGTTTAGCAACCTACTTCTCACGTTCTAATATCTTGAAAGTGCTTCAAACACACAATAAATTCCAGGTGGGTGCTGCATTGTCACCCTTGAGCAGTATTAATCATCAATTGTTGCCAGCAACCAACAGTGCTTTGCAACAGACATTTATTTCCAGAAAGAGGGAATTAAAGTTCATTTACATCCTATAAATGAGTATCAGGGATTTGTAATTTGGTTGCTAAGGTGTGTTGTTTCTGATTTCAGTGAAACTGCTTAGCAAAAGGCATACTTGGGTGGTGATGGAGCATTTTAATTTTAACCTACCCTATCAAGGTGACACCGCATTTCAGTGGCATGATTAGCTGGTTGCTATGACCAGTGGTTGCTTGGCAACCAAATGGTTCCAGTGAAAATGCTTAGCAACTGGAATTTTGAGTGGTATTAGAGGTTTACCTACCCCCACTTCATTCACACTATGGATTTCATAACTTGTAACTAGTTGCTATGGATATACCTAGTACTCAGCTGGTTTTACTGAAAGTGCTCAGCATCAGGCATTTTGAGTGCTTATACGAGATTATGGTTTTCCTATCTGCACTTAGTTGACACTACTTCACTACTTTGAATGGTTACCGTGATAACTATTGAAATTATCAATACTGATTTATAGGGGTAGGAAAACTTTGATTTCCTTTATCTGGAACCAAAATACCTGGGTTTAGGCACTTATGGTTAAAATCGGTTGGTTGCTAGGCAACCATGAATGATTAAAATTGCTCAAGAGTAGGAAAGGTCCACCCACCTGGAACCCATTGACTAATATAATATTTTACGTAATTAGGAGCGAAGTGAAATGCATTAGCCCCTTTGGGGTTTAGCCATTTTCAGGGACTTCTTTTCCTGACTAACATGGCCAACTCGGTGTACAGGTATTATATCCAAAGAATATTGTTTCAAAGCCTAGTCTCAGTGGCAGGTGGAACACCTCAGGGTGCATTTACTTCTGTCCTAAACACATGTAAATGTAGATGCAGATTCACAGGGGTGCCTCGTGGTTCCATTTGAGTCCCAACAGGCTCCATCCTGTGTGTATTTGCTCAGAAGATTGGCTTGGAACCTAAGACCCCTAAGGCAGTGATGAAAACAAGCAGTTTATATCAGAATCCCAGTGACAATTTGTGATCTATACACACTGGGCCCCCAGGGTCTGTCTGCTCTGATACTGGAGTTGGACCGAGATAAAGAAGATAAAACACGGTAAGGCAGCTGTGAGGTTTGTCTCTAGCATGCAACACCAGTTTGTCTGGATCGGACAGGTCCCATTATACAAACTACACACTACTATGTCTGTCCCAGAGAGCTCAGAGCTTACACAAAACACACACCACTATGTCTGTCTCAGACAGTTTACATCTTTCACAAACCACACACCACTATGTTTGTCTCAGAGGGCTCACATATTACACAAACCACACACCGCTATGTCTGTCTCAGACAGCTCACATATTACACAAAACACACACAACTATGTCTGTCTTAGACAGCACACATCAAACACAAATTATTCCACGATTTCTGGGATTCTGAGTGCTTTTTTCGCATATTCCCATGCACATACCTGTCGATATTGCACACCATGATGCCTGCATCATGACTTTTGTAAGGTGTGCGGTTATCCAAGGATATCAGGCACCCGGTGTGGTTATCCACATGGATAACCTGCACACCTTACATGTCTTTACATGTCATATGTTACATGTTAAAACCCACGAAATTTTCATGGCCAGGGTAGGGATCAAACCTGCAGTCTCAGATCCCAAGTCCAACTCCCTATGCATTGCGCCACATGGACTGACAAGAAGTGGTTGGGTAGAACCAGGTCTTAATGTGATACAAAGCCCGGGGAGGTTACTCACGCATAACTACTATACATTAAAAGTGTGAAAATCCCCGGCAGTGTGGGTTGTGACCCCCCAGCTTTGTCGCTGCTGCTGCAATAACTACTGCGGGGCGCCGACTGCGGGCTGTAGGCTACCATAACCGTGGGATGCATTCAAACAAAGCCAAGCCAAGACGGGCGCTGAGGAGTGCGGCCCGGTAATCTAGTGGTTAGCGCATTGCGCTCAGCCGTTAGAGGTAGGCGGGACGAGTCCTGGTCTGGGCGCATCTTTTTTTTGCCGTGTGCCCGCTGCCATAACCTTGAGACGCATTCAAAGCAAACCAAGCTGTAGCTGTAGCTGTCCGCTGCTGGGCAACGAGGTGTGTGTACCGGTGGTCTATTGGTTAGAATGCCAACCCAGAGGCTGCTGGGCGCCAAGGTGTATGTACCGTTCGTGTACACACTATGGCTGGCTTCGAGTCCCGGGGAGGGGGAACAATTTTTGTTTTTATTGATATTCTATTGGTTATCTATTGGTATCTTGGAATAAAATAAGTAGTTAATGGATAATTACACTTGGGCTACGCCCTCGTGTAATTAACCTTTGCTAAAACACACAAGTCATGAATTATCCATTGATTACTTGTTCACTACACACCACTATGTCTGTCTCAGACACCTCACAGGTTACACAAACCACACACCACTATGTCCCAGACAGCTCACAGCTTACATAAACCACATGTCACTATGTCCAGGCAGCTCACAGCTTACACAAACCACACACCACTATGTCTGTCCCAGACAGGACACAAGTGTGACGGTAATGTGCATCGATCCCACTAATTCTGACCTCCACAAGAGCCATACAATAAACAGACAATATCGTAAAGATATTGAAGCCCTATTTTGCCATGTGGATTTTAATCCAGAGGAATGCCCCAACCATGCGGCCGTTTGAGGCAAATCCCCCATCTTGCAACCTCAATGAGAAACTTGAGATATTTTCATCAGGTTAAGAGGATACCCACTCACTCAAAGTTGTATCTGAAGAAAAAGGTTTCCGATTTACGATTATGTATTGGATTTCCAATTTAGTAGTCGTAGGGAGAAAGAGAAACCATTCGGAAGGTGGAGGTTGTAGGAGTAAAGGTGTAAATCCTTTCTTTTTTCATTATGATCAAGATAAAGGATACCCTAAATCCCTACATATAAGCCACATATAGGCCACATGGATTCCCAACAGAGAATACACCTTTGCGACACTCAGAGGGAGATTCCATGAGCCGAGGTAGGCATAGCTTATGGTTTTACCATAGTAGAGTACGGGCCCTAACTCTGGCAGATCCAAAGCCCAGACACCCTGGCTAGAATAGTAATTGGGGTAATCAATAACTGATTGATTACACATCAGATAGTATTATACAACATTTGTATGTATATATATCCTAAACATCAATATGAACCATGACATGAGTAATCTGAAAGACTTTTGACATTGTGCTCAATTTTATTACATTTCGTGAATCACCTTAATCCATGATTTCACTGTCCGGACTTAGGGGCCTGTGTCCGGAATTAGGGGCCATTGCGACACATTTGAAGACCCATAATTCACAATGAAATTATATAGAAGAATAATTCTAATACATGTTATAACAGGTATTTGGCCTTAGCATGTCAATCTGGGCATTCAATCTGGAAATCAACAGACTATAATTAACTGTCTGGAAATTGGGCCTTTTACTCTATGCGACTTCTGAGGTTGCTTCATAACTTTTCGCCACACAGCTAGCAAATACGGTGGAGACCTAGGTAGATACATGTATCAGAGGCGTAGGAAGCGAACCTTTATTGGGGGGCCCAGGGGGGCCCCACCCCAGCCACCATGAATTATTGGTTTGAGTGTGATGGTGTTGATGCATCGCTGTATGCGATTTATATAAAGGGTTATTCCTTGGTGGCTTATCTTTAGAGCATTTTCTCTATCTTAATCAGTGGCAGATTTAGAGGTGTGGGGGCAAGCACCCCCCCCCCCTTTATTTCCTGTACTTAAGAGTTTACCTAACTTTTTTTACCCTAGAATTTAGCCAAAATTAAGGGCTAAATGAGGGGTGCCCCCCCTTTTCAAAATCCTAGATCCAACCCTGTTAATGACACATTTTTCCAATTTGAGTGGTGAGCTATGGGAATCTTGTACATTTTATAGTGGGGCTTGACACATTTTGGGGGGGCCCAGATATATTCAGGCCCCACTTCCTCTGTGATTGGGGGGGCGCAGGCCCCCCTGGCCCCCCCTTTTCCTATGCCCCTGTGTATACGCACACAGAATTCAGGAAAATGGTGTATTGCTCGTCAATGTTATACCACACTGTGAGTCTGATATACAGGCATGAAGTTCAGGACCATGGTGTATTGCGCGTCCATGTAATACCACCCTGTGAGTCTGATATACAGGCATGAAGTTCAGGACCATGGTGTATTGCTCGTCCATGTAATACCACCCTGTGAGTCTGACATACAGGCATGAAGTTCATAAGCAAATGTCAACGATCAGTAAGGCCTATAAGGCCTCGTTGAATACGGGACAGCTACACCTTGGGGAATACGATGCTAAATTATTCACTGTGAGTTGACATTTGCATTTATTATATGGCCCACGGGTTTAAATTGCTTTTAAATAAGGGATTTCAACAATATTTACTTATTTTGAAGACGCTGAGTCGTCTCGGTTTGTTTTGATCCGCCATGACAGCTTGTTCGATGGAAGTAGGTCACGTGATACGGAGCTAGCCGCTGCTTTTAGTTTCGATATAAATGTTCCTTGCGCAGGCATATATCTTCTATTTTTAACATGGCGTTTATACCTAAATATACCTTAAACAATTCATAACATATTATTTAACTAGTTCAATCATTGTTTTACCGTAAAACTTCTAATAACCATACCTAAATACGAAACTAGTTAGCTCTGTATAAATTTCAAAATGGCGCTGCCGAATATGCGAGGATCGTATTCCACCCCCCCCATTGACCTTAAAATCGCAAAAGAGTGCTTGTGTTCTATACTCATTGATGTGGTTAAGGTTGAATCCCACGATGCAATTTTGGCAGAAGAGTTTCTGCAATTTAGTCATCTGTTGCAATCTGGGGCCCTGTCCTTATATTGCAAGACATATTACGGCTATGGGGGGCTTTAATGGCAAGGAATCCCTTGTAGGTTTGCACTGAAGTTAAGATCTTTATATTTAGATATTTTTCCTTGCTTAAGTGAAAGGTTTCTGCAATTTACAGAATTTCCTTGTAATTTACAGAAATGTGGATAAAGTCGTTGACGAATAGGGATGTGTGTTCACTTCAACTTGCAACCCAAGTCCCACTATGCAATCTAACCTCGCCCTATACCCTGCAAGTTGTATGCAAAATGTCTGTATTAATTACACACAAAGTTCAATTTCAGTCTCATTCTGCACTGTGCTTGCCTACAACAGCTTGCAAATTCAATATCGAGGAGAATGGCATTGCAATTTAATGCAGCTTACAGATCTACATTGCAAGGGTTAGGGGTCAGTTCAATTGCAACAGTCGGATTTGTTAAATGCAATGGCATGTTAGAAGCCTTGCAATATGCAGTAAAGGCAAGTCCCCCTATTTGCAATAGTCCCCAAATTGCAAGAACTTTCCAGGGTTAGATTGCATCGTGGGATTCAACCTATACTGGTGAGCAGTGACTCCTGATCTGTTTTTCACTGCTGATATACAATGATTAATGCATTGAGGAACTAAACCACAAAGAAGCCAGCTATTGTTCAGGACAAGCATGTCAGCACAGGGCGTTTTTGTTCTTCCTCCTCTGTTAAGGCCTAATTAAATAAGCATGCTGTCTAGACTTCAGTATTCTCAGATCCCATTTATTGCAGAGCAGTGTTTTGTACTCAGGCACTAAAGTTCCTCGTAATCATATTATATTCTGTTTTAAAAGAGCTAGTTAGAGTACCTCTGTATAGGTCGGACCCCAGGATGCAATCTAAACCTGGAAAGTTCTTGCAATTTGGAAACTCTTGCAGATAGGGGGATTTGCCCTTACTGCAAATTGCAAGGCTTCTAACATGCCATTGTATTTTACAAATCCGACAGTTGCAATTAAACTGACCCCTAACCCTTGCAATGTAGATCTGTAAGCGCTGTTAGATTGCAATGCCATTCTCCTTGATATTGAATTTGCAAGCTGTTTTAGGCAAGCACAATGCAGAATAAGACCGAAATTGAACTCTGTGTGTAATTTATACAGACAATTGTGTGTAATTTATACAGACATTTTGCATACAAATTGCAGGGTATGGGGAAAGTTTAGATTGCATAGTGGGACTTGGGTTGCAAGTTTAGGTGAACACACATCCCTATTTGTCAATGACCTTATCCACATTTCTGTAATTTGCAAGCGAATTCTGTATATTGCAGAAAGTTTTCACTTAAGCAAGGGAAAATATCTAAATATAAAGATCTTAACTTCAGTGCAAATCTACAAGGGATTCCTTGCCATTAAAGCCCCTGTAGCCATTATAGGTCTTGCTATATAAGGACAGGGCCCCAGATTGCAACAGATGACTAAATTGCAGAAACGTTTCAGCCAAAATTGCATTGTGGGATTCGACAATATGGTGCTCTTTGAATCGCAGTGTCTCCTTTATATCTCTGTTCTGCTGAGAGTTGCAATCTCTTAATAATAGTAGATAAAGTTGTCAAGTGACTGTAACGATGCATTTACATTAGCATAAGAGAAGATGGAAAATAGCCAGCAAATCCGACTATTTACCAACTGTTTAATCTATGTGGCTATCATGTATTGTTTGATTTTAGAATAGCATACTTATAGATATGTGTCTAGTAATCCCTTATTGGGATTATTGGTATATATTCTTCCAGGGGGAGCCTATGTAGTATCTCCCAACCTCACCACTAGGGGAGGGCTCACTGGTCGGTCTGTAACCGCTCATTCTTGTTTCAACTCTCCTCACTGTATGTTCAACTGTCGATTCGTCTGTTGCGCGACGTATTTATAATGTTCTGAAAGAATCTAAAGAGAAGGTGATTACCTTAAACGAAACTATACAGCAAGACTTTATCTGGTCGGCTAGTTTTGTCAATTGGTTTAATGTCAAGGCCAAGGTCCTAGGTTCTAAACAAGAACCTGTCTCTGTGTATACAGATTCTTCCAAATATGGTTTTGGAGGCCACATTAGCGATGACTATTTTTGGGGTGTCTGGGGTGAGTTGGATATGGATTGCCCCCATGCGGAGAATCCCCCCATCATTGATTCTTATGAAGATCACATCAATATAACCGAGTGGCCTGTCTTAGTGTCCATCCATAGATGGGGTTCTAGGTGGAAGAACAAGACAGTTGTCTTTACGACAGATAATACACAAGTACAAATTTGGATACGTACCGGTAGAAGTACAAACCCTTACGCCATGGCATGGCTAAGGGGGATATTCTGGGTATCCTCCTTTTATAATATCAATGTTATATCTGTTAGAATAACATCGGAGGACAATATCCGGGCTGATGCTCTTTCTAGATTAAATGATGTTAATTGTATGTTTATTTGTTGCCATAACATTGTTGGTTTCTCGGAATGTTGTAGAATTACTCACACTCACCGAAGAATGGAAAGACGTAAGAGAGAGTTGTTGGTTAGCTAATACCTGAAAGTGCAGAAAATGCCAACGGAAAAAGGTTTGAAACCTTTTGTGAGGAGTTTAATTTATTCAAGTTCTTGCTGATGTTGAAACTATATATATATATATATATATATATATATATATATATATATATATATATATATATATAACTCACCTAACCCATACCTGTTGTTATGTGACAATTGTGAATTATGTCAGTGCTATATGGGCACTCCATGACTATATGGAAATCCCCCATGTGGATCCCAAAACCTTTCCCATAAGCTCTATATTGAAGGGAGCTAAAAGACTGATTTGGGGTGAGTCTGTACAATCAGAACCACTATCTCCTGAACAATTATGTCTACTCCGTTTATGCTTGGATCTGTCTTCAAAACGTGACTTTTAGTTCTGGTGTTCTTTGGTATTAATGTATCGCTGTCTCCTTAGAATTAGCCACATACATTCAGGGTCAAGGACATAGTGTTTACCACTGATGGCATGGGTGTTACCGTCAGATCTTCTAAAACAATTCAATACAAAGAGAGGATTAATGTTTTACCCTCTCTTCTATGTCCTAGTATACTGTACTGTACCATTATATTACCACCACCAAACTCCATCAAGACGCTCCGGTGTTCCCTTATACATACAATGGATTTTCTACAAGATTTAAGAAACTTTGCACTAAGGCTGGACTTATAGGAAACTATACATCACATAGCTTACGTTGAGGAGCAGCGACCTTCTTATCTACCTTTTTACCACTTCATGGTATACCACTAGGTATATGTGGTCATTTTAACTTGCAACCCAAATCCCACTATGCAATCTAATCTTCTACCATATGTTGCAATTTTGTCCATTCTGAACTCATACACAAAGTTCAATCTCAGTCTTATTCTACACTCTGCTTGCCCACAATAGCTTGCAAATTCAATATCCATGAGAAAGGCATTGTGATTCAAAACAGCTTACTTTATTCATAAAGTCTACATTGCAAGACAGGGAGGTCATTTTAATTGCACCTCAGTTGCAATTTGGTGCCATGCCTGTATATTGCAAGGGGTATACCAGCTGCAGAGAGATATAATGGCAAGGAGCCTCTTGTAGATTGGGCTATGAATTATGATCTAGATAATTAGATATTTCCCCTTGCTTACATGGAAGGTTTCTGCAATTGAAAATATGTTTTATAATACAGAAAATGAGGGGGGTCATATCCCGTAAACCTTCAGGTTCTAGGTCTATCATTTCATATAGATAATAGCCTACAGTATTGCATCTAGACATAAGGGGCAGAAGTAAGCTAAAATAAGAGCATGTATCTATAATATTCTTCCTATTTATGTGTAGTAAATCACCAACTATAAAAAGGTGTGGCCCTCATTGATAACAACAATTTAGTCCAAATTGCAGGGGTTTGCATTGTGGAATTCGACCTTACAGTCTGTAGGTTGAATCCCACGATGCAATCTAACCCGTTTCAGAATATATACCTCTCGTTATGGTTGATTAGTTCCGAACTGAGCGCCCTCTGGTCCGCCCCCTATGTCACACCGCCCGAGGCCACCAGTGGTGCCCTCTTATGAGCGCCTATCCTACCACGATACAGTACATAGTAACAGTCTCGAATACATAAGGACCCTGATACATAGTAAATACGATTCCCTACCGTTATATCTCCTCTTTCCTTCACCTTTGATCCCCAGTGTCAGTAACTTTGACCCTGCCGTCCCTCCCATCCCTTCACCCAGTACTTTGTCTTCCTGTTGCATACATAACACACAACTATGACACAGGGCATGCCACAGAATGAAATTTATCAACACGCAACGATTTGAGCCATCGTATCAGAAACAAAGCACTAACACAGTCATAATCTGCTGGGGGATTTAGAGTGTTCTTGACATTAGGCTCTCATATTTATTCAGGTAAAAAAGACCACGAGAAATCAATGACTAAGATTGCTGACTTACTCTATGATAAATACAATGAATTCAGTACCTCCACACATCATTATACATGTAGATATTAATCCTCTACTAATGTAGAATAATCCCACGACCTTAGCCCACAGAGTACAAAGTACATAACTCCTATGGCAATTGCCCACTATGTCAACGATCGACCCAGAGTGCACCACATTGTCAACGAGTCCGTAAATGATGAATAAGGATGAATACAGACGAATCAGGAATCCAGTTTGATATCCACTTTATTCATAGAAGTCCACGAGGTATAGATGGTGATACAGTATAAAGGTGCCCAACAGTGTCCAAGCCTAGCCCTTGAGCCAAGGGCCTTGGTCTCACGTGAGTGTGTGAGGTATGAAGTATGAAGGTGGAAAGATGAGTGAGCTGCTCCCTCCACAGGTATTTGTAGTAGGAGCCGCTCACCCAGCTCATCCTAAAAATAGTATCAGGTGAGCTAAATATAGTAACTGGGGAACTCCAGTGCAGGTATGTAGGGGGGATCCCAAACATAGCACTGGGGTTCACAGAGTTCAGTGTGGTTCTAAATATAGCTGCTGGGAACTCCCGGTATGCTGTGAGCTGCTCATGATCAATGGGCATGTCATCCAGCAGGGGGAGTTGTTTCTAAACATTGTCTGCTAGGAATTTCCAGCATGCAGTGGGCTGCTTGTGATTGACAGCGTATCCTCCAGTGGGAGGAGGCGGGGTCACTGAGTGCAGTTGACACCGCCAGCCTTTGGTCTATGGGTATGGCTTGGCTTGTGGGTAGACTCGGACACTGGGTTACATGGTAGAGTCAAAGGTGAAAAATAAATATGATAAGTACAATACCTATAACGGTCTACTGACAAATCCCCACATTCCTACTCGATTCCACGCGAGGTTTTAAGGAGGAAGATCGTGAGAAAAGGTCTACTGACAATATGTTTGATGTCTAATAATAGGTATTACATCTTATCATTTAAGTTGAAAGTATACAGTATTAAGGAGATATTTAATATTGGTTTTTGGTTGAGCATGAATAATTTATAAACAGTACAAAACGAAACTATGCCAAAGAGGTGTTGTTTGTAATTTTGGCAAGAAGAATATGAAAAATTCAGTTCGTGGTAGGATACAAAGGCTGGATTATTATCTAGCACTAAAGTTCACACAAAGATAAAGGAAATAAAAACTATCCTAAAACATGCAGTTATTGGCTTTAAGGCAGACCTTGAGGTAGATAAGTTAATACTGAAGTTTGTTTCAGTACCGGTAGGCACTTATTATTTAGGTCTTGAGCCAATATACAATACAATATAATAAATAAAAACAGAGGTAAGGTAATTGATGACTGGCAAGTCGATCAATCATTCCTTATAATACTGGTAAGGCTTAGGGAGTCTGAAGGCTTTTAGGTGATATGTTTAAGGAGTTTTCTAAAAAAAAAAAAATTGGATTTTTGGTCCTTTATTTATTTGTAGAAGTTTTCTGTTAATTTTCGTAGAAGGTTTGTCTTAGTCAATGGAAAGTTTAGCATGTTTAGCCTTCAGTCTACCTGGGGTTATGATTGGCTGAAAAGGGACAAGGTTAATACAAAAATAAATGGTGGCTCTGGCTGATATTTGGATTGGATCTCAGTTGATCCTGCAAAAATACTGGTTGCCAGCGCTTCCTTGTAAAATTTTTAGAAAAATATAAACTAGCTAAAACCCATAAATATTTGACATGGTTGGGTTTGAAAAGGTACAGTGTGAAAAGAGAAAGAACTTTATGGCATCTTAAGATCACAAAAACCTGCTGCCTGGCTTGTGTTCTTCATAATGTTCTTATAAAGGAAAATAAATGTAAAAATGCAGCGTGTTTTCATGGTTATGTATCATAGCCTTATACAAACAAGGAAAAACTGGCTTTAAAAATCAGTTGACTAGGCTGACTGAGTCAGTGTTCATAGTGTCCATGGGCGGTCGGTGAGTGAAGTGTGTCTCTACACTTTTAGTCCATAATATTAAAGACAGTTTAAAAAAAAAAAATAAATAAATAAATAAAATAAATAGAGGATGGTTAATGAAATTATTTTCTCCTTCTATGGCGACTCTGGTTTGCAAGACCCTTTGGTGGTGGGTCTTGGTGGTTAAAGACATGTGGGTTGAGGGAGCGACCTAGTGAGGGTCTTCTCCTGGATTTGGATTTTTTGGTGTTGGGGACAAAGTTTACAATTTTGCTGAAATGCATTCTGCTAGGCTTGCCTGAGTCAGGCTGCAAATTTAGATCGGAACTGTATGCAGGGTTCATGTCTATTTGTTCTGCTGAGAGGGAGGTGTCAGAGTCACTGTCCTCCTCAGATGAAGCTTGGTATGTGTTGGGTAGGGGTCTCCAGACCTGGGTCGAGCCAATTGTTTTGAAAGTTTCTGGTCTATTGTCTTTGTTCATGCTGCATGGGCAGCTGTAGCTATACATTAGGTGGGGACAATTTCTTCCCAGGGTGGCGAATCTAGTAGGTGGCCCTATTGGAGAGCAGACTCGTGTGCTCCAATGGGGCAGGCCGGTTGGTATGGGCGTGCCTGGTCTGCCACTATCTCCTGCTGGCCTGTCAATGCGGTCTCCGCCTCCTCGATTAGGTCGTTGGCCTCTGTATTGAAAAAACAGAACAAGAGAAGGGGTATTTTTAGTTGTGGGGTCGATAACAGTGCATGGATTACAAGGCGACCAACAAAAATACCAAATTGACAGGTAAGGCAGTGAATTAGGCAGTGCATATTGATGTGCAGTGTCATTGGGCCGGTGTAGACTCATGGCCAAATGTGAGCGGGAAACTGGAATATCCAGGGTCCAGGTTAGTTCTGCTGCGCGGCACGGCTAGCGCCACTGTATGGGGATCTGTTATTATTTAGTTCAAGCGACAAACATTGGCTGGCGCCACTGAGCTGGCGTTTGTTCGGCGTCCGTTAAATGGTATGGGGAAATGGTATGGTGAATGGTGTAGACTTGCCATGACCTTGTTGGGTCATGTGTGATTGTCTGTTCCGATATTGGTTTGGGTGTTTTGGGGACTAAAGGTGGGGTTAATTGGTTGGAATTTTGAATTTTGGAAGTGCGCCTGTTCGAAAAATGTGGTTCAAAGATTAACTCAATGCTCCCGCGGTGGATCTTGCTATAAAGGGATGTGGAGCTATTTTTGGCATTAGAAACGACTTAAGACGGCGGATCAGGGAGTGTACAAAAACTCTACTCGAAATTTTGAGAAAAAGGAGGAGTAAACGGCTACCAAGGAGGATGATCATCCGTGGGATGTTTGTGGCCATGCCGTCGGGGGTCGTGTACCTCCTGTTAGTGGTCGTGGGCCTGTTCGGGTGAGTTCAAAAATGACAATTTTTGGAGATTTTTGGAGCCATTCGCGGTCGGATGTGGTGCCGGTGGTTTTACACCTGCGTATTTGTGTTTTCAGGGTCGTGCTTGTGTGGATATGGATTGGGCCAGTGCCGGCCCAATGCCATGGTGTTTGTGGCCCGCACGATGACCCTGAAGGAGGGGCCAGTGGGCCCTGCTCGGTGTGGTCCTAGCTGATGCCGGTGCGTAAAAGTTAGACAAGATAGTTTGTCATTATTGATAATTCTGAGAAAAGGATCACAAAGATTTTGAGCCTGTTTTGAAATTTGAATTTTGAATCTGAACTTGGGGCTTTGCTGGAATGGTCTGTTGACTGGGGTTTTGAATTCCTTTCTTTCAGAAAACAGATGTGTGTGGGGCGGATGCCAACAGGCGAGATGCTAGGGAGGAGGAGATGAGATGAAAGAAAAAGGAACAGGAGCGACGAAAAGGAATTAGTTCCAGAAAGGTGGCAGGCCAGATGCGATTGACTGTGATTTGATGATGATTTTACAATGAAAAACTGTGATGACGAATAACTCGTTTGCCAGGAGCTTGATCTGTGATAATTTGATAATATATAGGAAGTCCACCACCAGTTAGAAGTTATGTTGTTTATTCTGGGATTCTAAATTGGCATGGGCGGGCTTTCAGTTCTCATGCGGGGTGGTATTGTTAACCTGGGTCGAAAACAAGTCTAGTGATATTGCTAACACGTGCTTATGTTATTGTTTTGACGCAGATATTGAGTGCGGGTGTCCTGACTGACGTTAAGTTGTCATGCCAACGTGGGAAAAATGAAAGAGATCTGACGTTGGGGAGGCCGACGGCAGTGGTGAGACGCTACGCCGGCGTTCTGACGCAGCGTTTGGCGGGGAACCAGACGCGACGTCAGAAACAAGATGGCGACGTCTCATCGTGCGGTGGGCCTTCACAGTGAGTCGAAATACCTGTGTTATTGTGGGTCGAAACTGTGCTATGGTACTGGAGATGTTGTTAAAAAGGGTTTTAATTGTGGGTGGGGTCGGATTTAGAGCTATTAAGGATGGGGATGATCCCCACATGAAGGTGTTAGATTGGGCTATCCGGTGGATTGGGCGACCGGGAGAGTCCATTACCAGGTTATATGGGGGGTGGCCGGCGGTTAATTGATCCCCACATGAGGATCAAAGTAGGTTTGTGATGAAAACTTACCGCTGGTTGATGTTGAGGGTGGTGTGAGCATCATCTCCGGTTGTTTGTACATGTATTTGTCTTTCTTTGGCTGATGCCGGAGTGGGGTGTACTTTGTGAGCTCGGCCGGGGAGTCATGGCGATCAGCCGGCCAGGACTCACAAGGTAGTTGTATGGCGGGGTCAGTGTCACTAGAGGCAAGTTGAAAATCGGGTTGTCCTTCTGAGGAGATGACCACTGTCATGTGGTGAGCTCCTTTTAAGACCCTGTACAGCGGTATTCTCCATAGAAGTGGTACCGGAGGATAGCGCTGCAGCGGGATCTGTCGGACTTGTCCCCCGATTATTGTCCTGATGTCAGACTTCCAATGGAGATCCAGGTGTCTGCCCAGGGGTGCCGTAAGGCGAGCTGGGGAGACCTTAGGGGCTGTGATGGTGGGGGCCCAGAGATTCTGTCCATAGATCATTTTGCCAACGGTGAAATCAAAGGTTTGACCATTAGCATGGATCTTGGCCACAATCGAAGGTGTCCTGTGGCTGTCCTGTTTGCAGTAGGGCCAGTGTCGCAGGCACCTCTTGGCGGTACTCCATGTGATGTACAGGAGGGTTGCTATTAAGATCCAGGTGAACATGTCCTGGTAGCGGTCAGGCGATTGTACAAAATCCAGATCTGTGTTTGGGGTCGTTTGTGGAGCTGGCCAGTTTTTGTTAGCCTGGCGTATCAGATCTTTAAAACGATCCCAACTCTCCGCATTAGCCATCTTGGGTGTTCGGGTTGCTGAGACTAGTGTGATAAAGCGCGCCAATTGATTGACACGAAGATGGTTCTTAAGGGTTAATGCGCAGCAAAGTAGTGCCAGGAGGGGTGATACCAAATGTATCCAGGGTAAGAACTGGAGGTGGTATCCTAGATGCATTAGGGAGTTAGTGGATAGGAGGGCTGATTGGTCTTTAAGTCCCTGTGCGGCTCTTTTAAGGGTTAGGGTGTCTTGGAAGAGGGGTGCTATTTTTTGATTGTGTAGGTGTTTTAATTTTTCAAAATTGGGCAGGTGAAGGGTCTGGGTAGTGGTTGCCATGGTGATGCCGGAAACATTGGCTGGAGGTTGACCAAAATGTCGCCACAGTGGTAAATTGAAGTAGGCCTTTGATATGGGTTCTAAGGTGAAATTTTGGGTGCAAGATAAATCAGAATTGGTTAAAATCATGCCGGCATTTTTAATGGAGCACAGGCATGGGACTGAGATGACTGAGTATGCTCTATTCTTAATTTTGACTTGGCCTGAATCTGTGCATTGGAGCATGGAAGTGGGATGGTCGGTTATTAATAGGAAGGTGCTGTGAGATAGGGGTTGGATAAGATTTGGTATGGGTGCTGCCATGTGTGCTTTAAAACTGCAGGTATGGTGCACCGCCTCTGGTAGGTCTAAAAATAGGGATAGAGTGCATGTGGGGTGTGTGGCCGACAACAGAGGTAGGGGTAGGTTACAGCTGATAAGGTGGCCGAGGTCACACATATCCAGGTCAGCTTGTGTAAACTGTATATAGTGTGAGTGGGTCTTGGACATAGCCAAGTAGCCGGGAAGTGGCTCCACCTGGGTGTGACCTACTGACTTAGTGTCGGAGGTGTCGAAAGGCACGGGGAAGGTTTCTATTCTAAATATAGAAAAGGTGCTTCCCCCTCTGGTTATGGGTACTGGTATGGTTATTAACAGGCTCGAGTTATGGCTCCAGTGCACATGTACTCGGCGCTGATAATAATAACTTATGGGTAGGCCTTCTAAAATAATGCCGTGGTGTGCCTCGTGCAGGAGGCTGGATAAATTGTTTAAACCTAAACTGAGGTCGTCTTGTGTGATGATGGATTGGGGTAGGGTGCCCTCAAGTAGATTATTAATGGTTAAGAGCAGATTTTCCAAGTCGCTTTGGAGGTCAATTAAAGACTCTATTTGAGAATTTGCTGCTGTGAATAACATGGAATAGAAGGTATCTTGTCTGGATTGGAGTTCCAATTTTAATAATATTGATGAGATGTTTGAATTTAAGTGCTCTAATTTTCCGGAAATAAAAGATAGAGCATCATCAGTGTCATTTTGGAATTTTGAGAAGATGTTGACAGAATTGTAATTAAATTCCGAAATATTTAACAAGAAATGTGTGGCTAATTCTACCACGTGCATTTTGGTGGCTAACTGTTTATCCAGGTCAGACATTTCAGAATTCAGAATATCAATTTCTGGTTGAGTCCCGAGGCCTATTGAAGCTCTTAAAATGTCACCAATGACTTGGCCGGGGGCATTTCTGGCTTTTCTGACGTTTGGAGGTGAAATCAATTTTGACAAGGTTTTTAGTGTTGTTTTTGACTTGGAGAATAGGCTCTGTATCATGTTATCTAGGGCATGGGCTGTGTGCTTAATGTATTGGGGTGCATCAGTGCTGATGAGAGGGCTGAGTAGTTTTGGCTGACTTAGGTTCTGATCAAAGGTCAAGTTAAGGCTGAAGGTCAATGGATAGTCCATGTAATTGGCTAGTAATGTTTGGGGTAACTTGGTAAACAGTGCGCCATAGTTGGGTCTGAAGATGGTGTTCAGATTGTTGTCTGATGTTGAGGTGCAGCCGAGGAGCAGATGTAGGGATATACAGACTGCTAGGATGGCTGCTGCTCTAGAAAATGAGAAAAAAAATTGAAAATTTTGAGGATTTTGAAAATTTTGATGGTGGGGTTCACTTTAAAAATAACATTAGCTCAGTCACAAATGGGATGTTAGTATGGTCAAGTATTTACAAAGGTCGGGGAATCTGTGGGTGGTAGGGTTGTTGTCACATGAAAGGTTTTATGCAGATGGACTGGTGCCTGTTGTCACCGTCAGGGGCGGCACACGAGCTTGAGCATGGAATCTGTTTATCTCGAAGACAGCGAACTGGAATACTATGCTGGCCGTA
Organism: Acholoe squamosa; assembly: GCA_949317995.1. Classification (NCBI taxonomy): domain Eukaryota; kingdom Metazoa; phylum Annelida; class Polychaeta; order Phyllodocida; family Polynoidae; genus Acholoe; species Acholoe squamosa. The sequence continues at coordinate 40,294,309 of OX439048.1, read as the reverse complement.
TTCCTTATGGCCAGTTCACGTCCAATTCTGGAGTATTGGCGGGGTAAGTCCCTGAGGGGCTGTTCCGACGCTATAAGCGTGCGAGCACATAAAAGTGCTATGTATGATGCAGATCTATGATTAAACCTGCCCCATGGAGGCCGGCGGGGATTATCCCCAGCTACAGCGACCATGAAGGCTTTGATGGTTGCTGCTGTGGAGTGATTGCTCAAGTCCAGCTCCTGTCTTAGCACAGGGCTGCTGAGGTAATGTTTAATATCTTCCTGGGCGAGGAAGGTGATGAGGTGTTGCTGTTCCATGATTATGCTCCTAATTTCAAAAGGATCCATGAGATCACTCCTGATCCCATGTGGTCCAAGGAGGCTGTGTATGGTCCATGTAGCATTTGGGCCGTGCTTATTTGCCGGTGGGTCCAGGCTGTAAGTCATAAAAGGAAAAAGGGGTCTAAGTGGGCTGTGAATGGGGGGAGAGGTAAAGGTGGGGAATTTGCTTGGCTGAAGAGGTTTAGTAAATTGGATTATCAATGTTAAAAATTATAGGGTAGTGGAGAAGTTCTTCCACATTTTACACACACTTAAGGCTCACACCGCCATTGGTTAATAGGGGTACCTGGGCACCATGATAATAAAGTGCTATCATGTACAATGCTAGAACGACTGTTAAAAATCCTAAATGCTAAAATAGACCCATAAGATAATCCTACCTGGGCTGGTTGCATGATGGGTCTGCCATGGTCCCTTCCCAGACACTTGTTGCCGTGCTTAAGGTGTGGTGGTATTGGTTGTGGGTTGTGTTGTGATCAGATGTGGGTGGGCAAGCGCTTATAAACCTGAGATTGAGTTTGGCTATTTCTCAGTCTGAGATCTCCCATAGGTGGTATGTCTTGCCCTGAAAGGGGCGTAGGCCAAATATTATTGGTGGATGCAAGTGGGGTTGACGGTCCCATATGCAAATTAGGGTTATCCTGGCCTGGATTGGTTGGTGGTGAGATATTGTCTAAGGATAGCATATTGGGAAGCTTGGCGGGGGGGTGTTTTATCCCTGGCCAAGGTGATATGGTTGCTATGGCGTCCCTGTAGCTTTTAAAGACCTTGAGGGCAGTGTGTTATTGATTTGTATATGTGCCACCACAGCACTTAAGGGTTGGCGGAGACAGCGGTGTAAACATGGGGTGTGGGTGTCAGAGGTCCATCTTCCTACAATAGGTTTATCATTGGAAATAGTGGTCTTGAAGTGGTAACAAGCCGTCGCATGTGTGTATTGAAGTTTATACACAAACCGAGGATACAGCGCTGCCTTGGGCGGTCGGTATGTGGCGTGTGTAACCTAACCTAATTATTTGATAATCCATTTGCCAGTGTTTGGCGTTCCACTTAGAAGGGGTAGGTGTGTGTATATACAGTTAATCAAGGCGGTGTTGATTTTGGATGCATAGGAATTTATATGGCTGTTAGTATAAATAGGTTGGGCGTTGGTCTGTGACTGTTGCTGTCAGTGTGTTTAAGTGGTTGGTGTATTAATGGTTGATTAATTTGGTTGGGGCGCGTGGCGCCTGTGGGGAATGAAGGAGGGTTGTTTATATGGATGTTTGGTGTTTGACACAGCGACTTATGGCCTATAATGGACGCTTAGAAATTTTTCTTGATTTTCTGGAGGGCATGGGGCTGAAGGAGATTGTTCCCTTTTTGGCTGGCCTTCCTCTCTTTTTCTTTATTTTGGGAGTGGTAAGACTCACATTGGAGGGGTCGTCCTGGTCGGGGTCGTGAAGTGAGCTTGTGGGCCCTGATTGCAGCCTTTTTATAATGGCTTTGGCGCTAGCTCTTGTGATTGGTCTCCTTAGCCTTGATACATGTACTGATTTCTTCAGTATTTTTCCATCTTGTAGCCTTTTTAGAATAGCTGTGACTGGTGAAGTCATCCTCATTATGATGTAGGGGCCTGAGTATGTGGGTTGCAACTTTTTTGATGTGCATTTGACCAGCAGGGTGGGTATATGTAAATATACCAATTGGCCTGTGTTATATGAGCTCAGTTCTGCTGAAGTGTCATGTCTGGCTTTCATCTTTTTGTGAGCAGAGATCATGTTTTCTGCAGCTCTCATCTGAATATCATCCCAAAACTGTAGTAGGCTGGTCATAATTTTCTCCCTGGTGCTTGAGTCTTTTTCAGCTTTAATCAAGGACAAAGCTGCTTCAGTTGGTAGGTGTGTCTGCTTGCCAAAGACTAACAAATTTGGTGAGTAGCCTAAGGCGCTGCTTATAGTATTATTAATACTGAAGACTACAGCCTGTAGGAAGGTTGACCAATGCTTTTGTGATTTTGATACAAAAGCCCTGAGGGATGATTCAATGGTTTGATGTTGGCGCTCACAGAGACCTTGAGACCTAGACCAATGTGCACTTCCTGTCACATGTTTAATGCCGAACTTTTCACAAAAATATTTGAATAGTTTTGAGACGTATTGTTGGGCATTATCTGTGTTTAGTACTGAGGGAGTGCCATGGATACATATGACTTTTTGGAAGAAACCAAGTGCTACAACTGCAGCAGTATTTTCTTCACTTGTCCAGGCAGTCACATGCCTGGTGGCATGGTCGGTCACCACATGTATGTAGTGGGAGCCATCAGCGGCCTTGGAAAAAGGGCCTATTGTGTCCATGGTGACATGAGAGTATGCTGTAAGCACTGGGTCACGTAGTTTCATTGGAGTTTTCAGGTTTTTGGGTCTCTTTTTGGTGGTCAGGCATGTGTGGCAAGTACCGCAGAAGTCAAAAACTTCTTTAAACATTGATCTCCAGTAATACCTAGCCCTTATGGCTGTATAGGTTTTGACTGGACCTAGGTGTCCACCTAGGGGAGAGCAATGGGTTGCTTCCACTAAAGATTCTGTCCACTTTTCTGGAATTACAATTTGCAGTGTGGGCTCTAAAGTCTTACCCAAATTGGTATCAGTAATTCTGAAGAGGACTTCATCCAGTAAGATGAATTGGTCGTGGTTACGTAGTATTTGATTCATTAATCCTGAGTCGTGTGGCAGGCTACCTTTTTCAATGTAGTTTGCCATGGAGGATGCAAAAAGGTCTTCTTTTTGGCTTTTAATCAGTGTTTCTCTAGAAGGTGTCAGGGATTGGTGTTTACAGATTTCCTGAATTGCCCTTTCAGCTAGAGGTAGCACACGGCGGGAGAGCTTAGCTCTCTTGGCGTTTGCAGCTTTGATGGAGACCCTAGGTGACCTAGATTTGGCGGGCCTGCCTCTGGGGCGAGGACTGCTGCACTTAGGCTTGAGTGGGCGGGTCTTTTTACTGGGTGCTGATTGGCTGGCTGCTGGAGGTGTGTCGTCCTGAGACTGGGACTGTGCTCGAGTGAGTACACACAGGTCAGGGTTCACACTTTGCTGCCTCTCTGGGGTGCCTTTCCTTGCTATGACGCCTTTTGGTGGTTTATTTGTGCTTCCCCAAATTTTGCCTCCTTTTAATATTGATCTAGGAGGTCCCAAACAGATGGGATTATTGGGAATTGGGTCGTCTGATTTGAAAACCTTTGTCATGGATATATCTGAAAATTGTACCCTTTTTGGTGGGAGGATAATTTTTCCTTGTGATCTAATTGGTATTGGATCATCAGAGCCAGGGGGATATTTTCTTCTGGACAGGCAATCTGCCACTAGATTAGCTCTGCCTTGTAGGTATTTCACTTCAAAATCATAAGACATAACAGTATCTACCCATCTTGCCAATCTGCCATTGGTGATATTTTCCTTCTTGTTGAAGAGGGAGACTAGGGCTGTATGATCTGAGTATACCTTGAAGTGAGTGCCGTCTACATAATGGTGGAACTTTTTGACAGCGAAGATTATCCCAAGTAACTCTTTGTCAGTTATTCCATATCTGGTTTCCTGAGGTGTTAGACCTCTCCCAGAGAATTCAATGGGCCTATAAAAACCATGTTCATCTACCTGTGTGATAACTGCTCCTAAGCTGAAATTGCTGGAGTCTGTGAAGATGATGAAGGGTTTGTTATAGTCTGGGAATTTCAGGATTGCCTCAGTGCAAATTGATGCTTTGATTTTCTCAAAGGCTGTTTGACACTGAGTGGTCCATTTGAAAGTACCCTTGGTGGCTTCATATAAGGGCTTCATTATATGGGCAAAACCTCTAATGAATCTCTTATAGAATTGTGCCATTCCATTGAAACACCTAAGGTCGTGGATGTTTTTAGGTGCTGGGAAGGTTTTGACCGGTGAGATTTTGTCTGGGGAAGGTGAGATGCCGTGTTGATCTAAGGTAAAACCTAAGAATTCCATTTTGGTGGTGCCAAATTCACATTTTTCTGACTTTAATTTGATGTTTCCTTTGATGAAAAGTTTTAGCACTTCATCTAGGTCTTGCAGGTGTCTTTCCCATGTGGGGCTGTATATGGCCACATCATCCACATAGGCTACTGCATTTCTGTATTTGCACTTCATGAGCAATTGTTCCATTACATTCATGAATGACAAACCAGAAGTTTTTAAACCCATGGGTAATACTTTGGCCATATACCTTGTGCCATTGGCAGAGAAAGTTGTTAAAGGCCTTGATTCTTTAGCTAGAGGAATCTGATGGTAGGCGCTGTATACATCCAATTTGGAAAAATATTTAGCACCTGTTCTGCCAACTTGTTGCATGAGGTCGTCTGCTCTGGGGAAGGAGTAGGAAAAAGATTTTAGGTTTTGGTTAACCCATCTATAATCCACGACTATTCTCCATCCTGAGGCTACAGACCTGTCTCCCTGGGGTTTGGGTACTAAGAAAGCTGGGGAGTTCCACTCACAGGGTTTGGTGCATTCTTCAATGACACCTTGCTGTAAATGTTTATCTAACAGCTCTCTTTGGAAAATCTCTTTTTTGGGTGACATTCTATAGGATGGTCTGTTGCAGGGTTTGAAGTCAGGGATTAATTCTAATTTGACCTCATTTTCAACGTTTAACCCTATAGCACTCTCATTTAACACAAAGGCCTCTCTATTTGATTCAACAATGTTTTTGATTTGTTGTTTTTGGGCCTCAGAGAGCTTGTCACATATTGTATATTTTAGAGGGTCGTCCCCTTTGGGTAGCTGATCTAGGGGATCATCTCCACAATTGATGGGGAGCATTTCTTTGTCAGAGATTATGCTGCTGAGGGAGTGTTGGCTGTTCAGTTTTCCAATGGGAATGGCTTCGTCTAGATTGTTAAGTGCAAAGATGCCTAGGTTCATGTGCTTTTTGATATTGATGGAAAAATCATTAGGGTTGGCCACTGTTACCGGTATGATCTTTCTTGTTGACCTTGGTTCAACAAGGGCGTGTTTGATTAGTACCGGTAATGTTGTGTCAACATTTTCTGTGATGCCTGTTTTACCTATTAAGGAATCAGGTCCTATGACGATTGCATTGAATGTGGATTCAGAATTTGGTGGCATGGTTAGGCCTTTGGCTGCTCTTATGAAGTGTGGTGAAGGGGACTTGGCCCCAAAGGAGATTTTGGCCCTATATTTGGTCATAAAATTTACGCCAAGAATTATGGGGTGATTTAGTTTTGGAACGACGTGTAGTCTTGTTTTAAACTCTGTGTTATTGATTAGGAACGTTATGGTGATGGAATTGTTGACCTGAACTGAGGATTTATCAGCTAGTAGGATAACCATGCGAGATCTCCTACCATGTCTGAAATTGGGGGTTGATATAATTTTATCTGCCATTTTCTGGCTGATAAAGGAAAGGGAGGCTCCAGAGTCCACAAGGGCTCTGTAAGAACTGCCATTGATATCAACATTAACTGCGCCTTTAGTCAATTCAGTATTAATGTAAGAGGTCTTACCTTGCTGCCCATACTTACTGGTCTCGACTTTTAATTGGAGGGTAGAAATTCTCTTGTTCTGGTTCTCATAGAGGTCCTCACTGTCTGATGAGGAGTCTTCGTCACAATTCACAGGCTGGGGGTCGTGGTTCTGTTGTTCTGCTGAATTTAATTCTGCTCCATCATTCATGTGTGAAATATGGCATGTGGGGGACGTTCCAGTGTTGTTGTCCAAGGTGGGGGCGGGGCTGTAAGATGCATGGTGGCCCTCCCCTGTGTCCTATTCAATATTGTCATTGTAGTGTTCTCCTTGTCCAGAATCAGGAGGTTGGTTGTCAGGATGGTTGTCTCCTGTCTTTTTGTTGTCATTTCTGCCTGGTGTTGGGTCCCTGGATTTCTTTTGTTGCTGGGTCCAATCATCAGGGATTGGGAAATCTGCTGGGACCAGTAGTTTCTGGAAGGACACCTGGCGGGTGTTGGTGGGGGTGGAGGCAACAGGGATGAAAACAAAGTTATTTCTTGTGTCGCTGGATTTGGACCTGCTTCTGTTTCCTTCCTGAGATTTGCTTCTGCCTGGCGATTGATACCTGTTCTTGGAGCCTGATCTGCTGTTTGAGCCGGGTCTGGGGTTGTTATAACCTTGTTGATTTTGGTTGTATCCTGATTTAGGTTTATCGTCATACTGCTTAATATTGCCATTTCCAGGGGGCTTGTTGTTATAATTGTTGTTATTGTACTGGTCCTTCCTGGATCTGTTATTGTTGTTGTTGCTATTGTTCCTTTGCCCATTGTAGTTATTATAGTTCATGGCGCACAAGTCTGAAGTTTGGTTTGAGGCATGGGCTGCTTTGGCTGCTTCCATGACCAATTCTTGTTTTAATGCTGCAGTCTCGGCTTCTCTAATGCTTTTGGGGCTGTCTGAGAGTACAACATTTTTTATTTCATCTTTGAGGCCATTTATGAGATAGTCCACTTGTACAGATTCATCCAGGTTGCTGTTGGATAGCAATAAGGTCATATCTGCTATGTATTCCTCCACAGTCTCTTTGGGTTGCTGCTTTCTGTTTCTATATCCTTTGATTATTGTGGCAGGGTCAGGCTGGTTGAATCTGCTGAGAAAGGCGGTATAGACTGCCTCAGTGTCATACATGATTGGTTTGTCAAAAATGTTTGTGAAAAACCATTGTGCTGCTCTGCCCTTTAAAAAGGTATACATACAGGATGCGTGCATTGTTGGGCTGCGGGGGTATGCGTTTCTTATATAGAATTTGAATTCTGCCAGGAATCTGGCTGCAGACCTGTAGGGCGAGGGTTTGTCAAAGGGTTCTGGCTTGTTAAAACAGCTTAATTGAGCAGACGTGAGTCGCTCAGGTTCAAAACTCCTATATCCAGTAGGAGCGGAGAAATTGGATTGTCCTAGATTTGGTATCATTGGTGTGGACTGAGCTGCAGGCTGGTGGGCAGCTGCTTGGGCAGGTGGAGTGTTTGTAAACAAGCTATACATTGGTATAGGGTTGTTGTAGGGCGTGTGCGCCTGGTGGGGTATGTATACATGGTTGTAAACACTGCCTGAAAGTGATGTGGCGGCTACCGGTGATGGACGAGTGGTAGAGGGCGCCATCTGGTGGGTTGTGGCTGAATTACCAAGACCTGCATGTGTCGCGCCTTGTTGGGTGGGCGTGGCACCTGTCGCTATCATTCGGGTTGTATTTTGGAAAAGGCTTGGTGGGCTGAGCCTGTATCCTACCGGTACAGATGTCGGCATTCTGGTAGAGGTGCCCATAACATGTGAAGGTTGGCCTGAAGGGGGTAGCCTAGTGTTGGTGGGTGAGAAAAGGCTGTTTTGGCCTTGGCTGGTAGGTGTTCTTGTCCTATCAATGGCCCTGAATATTTCAGATCTCATTCCATCAATATTTCTGTTGATTCTGTCAGACAGATTGGCTGACGCTATTTCAGACCTTCTCAGTACATCAGCGTTGTCCTGAGCTGCTTTTCTTTGTATTTGGCCAATGTCATTCTCCAGGTGCGACTTCCAAGTGTCCATGTCATTTAACCTGTCATTTATTCTTGACAGTTGGCAGGAGGAGTCGTCTCCAATCCTTTTTATTTCAGCGGACAATAAGTTCATTTGTCCTGTTAATAGGTTGGAGAGGGAGTCATTGACTGCCTGGGTGCACTCTCTGACTATGTTCCTCGTCATGTCATCCTGGTTGTACTCTGGAGGTGGAGCTGCAGTGGCCATGTTTGGGTAGGCAGGTGCTCTGTGCAGGTGGGGGAAGGTTACTTCTGTGTCTTCTTCAGAGGTGGATTCTGTTTGTAAATGGGCGGGGAAGTGACTGTTTCTGTGTAGTATGGGAGTAGTGGCCACAAGGTCGCCTCTTCTAGCTGCAGAGTCCAAGCTTCTTTGAAGTCTGTAAAATACAGGTGTATTTGGCCTTTGAGGGGAGGATGATTGCACTCTTCTCCTGGGTCTATGGGTGGGGTATGGCCTTTCAAAGGATCTGGCTCTTGGAGGCGTGCTCAGGGATGAATTTGGTGCTGGAGGTGTCGCCCTGTCTTCCTCGGAGGTAGAGTAGGGGTAGTAAGGCCTAGGGTTTCCTCCAGGTGGATTGCTATCAGGCTGTGGGTTTTGGTGCGGCCTTAGCAAATTGGTGGGATTGGAGCTGTCTTGCCACTGCTCTTCTAGAATACGGTTTATCCTGTCTAGAAAAACAGAGGGACTCTCGCCACACTGGTAACTTGGTGTAGCTCCGGTTGGTATCAGTTGTACACGTCCTGTGTTGAGTCTGTTTTCTCTCCACCTGTGGATTGCTGAATCTAGCCTGCTCCTCCAGTAATTGTCTGCTACTGACGGGTGGGCTTGGATGTCCGGTACAGTAAGGTTGTCCCAACTTAGGTCAGGTGTACACTGTGGGTCAGAACCACTGCTGGATGAGGGTGACCGTCCGGCAGCTTCCAGGGCTTCCTGCAGGCTATTGGATCTTTCCTCTAGATGGCTGTCTAGGTGGAGGTAACCAGGTGATTGATTTTCAGGCGTGCTGTATGTGGTACTTTGAAGACCACCTAATCTTAGGGGTGGTGATTCTGAGGGTGAATAACCAGGTAGGGTGAGGTTTAAACCTGGTGGTGGGGCTCCTGCTGGTGTACTGGTAGGTGCACCTGTGTTGGTGTCCACTATGGTAGATGAGAAATGTAAGGTGTTTGAACTCACAGGTGTCTGTTTATGTGTGCGTCTATGGGCTGGTAGCACTGGGTCCAGCTGGAGCGCGTCTGGCGAGGAGTCTATCGGGGTGGTGTACTGTGTACTGGTGGCTTCTTGCTGATCTCTGTCTTGAGATGTAGGGATACGTTGTGGGGCTGGCTCCTTTGGTAGGGTCTCACTGTTGTCCATGGCTCATGAGAGGTGGTAACTTGTGGGATGATACGTGAGGGTTTTCCACCATTGTCAACGAGTCCGTAAATGATGAATAAGGATGAATACAGACGAATCAGGAATCCAGTTTGATATCCACTTTATTCATAGAAGTCCACGAGGTATAGATGGTGATACAGTATAAAGGTGCCCAACAGTGTCCAAGCCTAGCCCTTGAGCCAAGGGCCTTGGTCTCACGTGAGTGTGTGAGGTATGAAGTATGAAGGTGGAAAGATGAGTGAGCTGCTCCCTCCACAGGTATTTGTAGTAGGAGCCGCTCACCCAGCTCATCCTAAAAATAGTATCAGGTGAGCTAAATATAGTAACTGGGGAACTCCAGTGCAGGTATGTAGGGGGGATCCCAAACATAGCACTGGGGTTCACAGAGTTCAGTGTGGTTCTAAATATAGCTGCTGGGAACTCCCGGTATGCTGTGAGCTGCTCATGATCAATGGGCATGTCATCCAGCAGGGGGAGTTGTTTCTAAACATTGTCTGCTAGGAATTTCCAGCATGCAGTGGGCTGCTTGTGATTGACGGCGTATCCTCCAGTGGGAGGAGGCGGGGTCACTGAGTGCAGTTGACACCGCCAGCCTTTGGTCTATGGGTATGGCTTGGCTTGTGGGTAGACTCGGACACTGGGTTACATGGTAGAGTCAAAGGTGAAAAATAAATATGATAAGTACAATACCTATAACGGTCTACTGACAACATCACCCAGTATGACTATAAACTACCTGAGTCTCACCCCCTCCATTTACTTCTACACATTCTTACAGTGCTGATTTCTTTATGGAGCACTCTATGGGTCTTTGATGTCTCCTTACCTCATTCTATCCCTCCTCCCCCCAGCGCGTCTATCCAGAGACAGCCATTCACATTAGTATAAACAATAATGTAGACCACTTGTGATAGCATATATTGGTTTGCGTCATGGAGTCATTTAAGACCCCACTGCATCGTTTGCCGTTAGATGAAAATACAGCTACCTAGCCACTTACTGAATGAGGCATATCTATGCATATATATAAGAACCATGGGTTTTTATAATTGCATACTGATTCCCACTGCTGCAGTGAGAAAATTATACGATGTCACTGTCTGTCAACCTTTTTAAGATGACATAAACAGCAATGGGCCAATTTATGAGATCGACACTTAAATGTTATAATAAACGCAGATATTGCAAAAGTTATAGCCTATAGTAATGGCGTCTAGTCCTCTAAACAAGGAGTAACGGCCCTTAGACGGCATTTACAATTCTGGTTCCAGTAATAATGTTGTCATATGGGTATTCGTGCCGGTGACACTATTCTACCCTATTCATAACACGTCTGTACAATCAATACTGTATTCTTTTCAAAAAAGCTCAAGTGACTATGGACGAAGGACTTGAAATGAACCATCTCTTTTCTCCCCAGCCTCTGCCCCTAGGCCTACTACCTCGGTCACACCTCTAGATCTGTGGTACGTCTAACTCATCAAGTCCTGCCCTCCCCCATCACCTCAGCCTCCAGCCTCCATCTATCACCCATAGTAAACTACAGCCCTGAGCTGCTCCTCCGGATCGCTCCTCCAGCACTATAAATACCCCACACTCCATGTGTTCACCTACTGTGAACTCATATCTACTCAACTACTCACCTTCCTACTACACCATACCAGCAGATCTATCAGATATAACCAGGTTATCTATACATAATAAGACAGGCACCTATACCATGGCTATCTGGACCTGTATATAAGGTGACCAGGCATTGACAAGCATGGCCGAATGCTCCATTGCTGATTGGGTACATATATAGGTTATCCATAATGTTAGTGAAGCATAATATATTGCTTTCCAACCAGCATCCTACACACCCATGTCAGCATAAAATAGATGAATAATACAGGTAAGCTGTTCGAGCTTGTTACTCAGGCCAACAGTTATAACATATTACATCTTAAATTAAGGTACAAATAAACTTACACCTAACGTCAGCTGTTTTCTATGTAGAACAGGGAACAGAGAAGACTCCATTATGAGCTACTCCTTGTATTCTAACAATGTCTTGTTGTGATGTTCGTACAGGTAGAGAGTTTGTGTATTATAAGTCCTTACATTTAGACCTTTATGATAGCTAAATAGCCTCCTGGGGAGAAGATGCATCAGACAGCCTTCAGGGGTTCGAAAAGCTCAGCACCCAGTGTCGTGAGCCTCAAGGGGTAGAGTGCTAAATCGATTGGACGGTGAGATAAGTCAATAATAAAAATCTGATAAAGATAACCTACCTGTGGTTCTACATCCAAAACGCCTCCTGTACCTCCTCCTGCGGGCTCTGGCAGACTGTCTGAATGCCGTCTCCTCCAGGGGCACAAGCTAAGTCCTTATGCAGTCTGGTGTGGGAAGGGTGAGTCAGGGTCGGCTTGTTCCATCTGTAAATACACTTAACTCCTCCAGTGTTTGAAACACTCCCACAGTGGATAGTAAGTGGTGTGAGAGAACTGCAGGGGTATGTGCTCTCCTCCAGGTGTTCTCCAGGTAGCTAAGCACCTACAACCGCCCTGGGAAAACACTACAGATTAAAGTCGTTAAAACAGTGTTGCCCAGCAGGAAAGGCGTATGTGGATATGGTAGACAAAAGTCCATTCCTCCGTGTAGCTTTCTGAGCTATCAAATCAGTAATGTTACCAACATAGGGTATCTGTTAGATAGTAACCGGTATTCACTACACAACAGTAGATATGTATAGTAATACATGTAGCTCCAGGTTCCAGAGATCCTTACTCCAGGTGTGATGTCAGTATGAACGCAGACTTTCTGTACATGTATTGAGGGTCAGCTCACCCCTTGTTATCGCCTCCAGTGCCTGTAGATTGAGTTACACTACTCTCTGTAGGAGGGTGCGTAACACATACACAGGGGGCATCTATGTGTATGTACAGTTCCTACATGCCGATAGCGAGATAGTAACACTACTACAACTCTCCCCCTACCTGGTGGCTTACCGCACTCATACAACCCCTCACAAGGGAGTGGGTGTGGTCAGGCCTCTCCCAAGACCTTCTCACCCTGAGTAGACTTTCTCACCCTGGATATGTGATGTACCTTAATAATTTATATACCTGCATAGACATCACCAGATATCAGCTGTTGATACCACCTGGTCTACTCCATACAGGAACACCTCCTGCCATACATTGGTGTCGGTGGAGTATGTGGAGATGTGAAGGAGGCCTCCCCTGGGTCTCACTGCCTGCACGTGGTGCTCCTACATGCCTCCAGGAGCATCCAGTCAGGGCTGAGTGGAGCACACTGCAGGCTGCTGCTGCTGGTTACTCCTACCCCAGGTACTGCGCTTCTCCTGTTGAGCTCCTGCTTTACTACTTCTCCCTCAGCGACTCAGACTCTCAATGAGCAGCTCTCCCTGCGAGCCTTATTGCTGTTTTGTGGTGGTTGCCGCATGGTGGCAGCACGTGTCCCACCCCTGCTCCAGGGTCCAGTCCCCTCCAGTGGGTAGGTGGGTGTACATGGCAGCCAGTAGTGGCGGTAACAGTGGCAATAGGCAGGAGAGGCTCTGTGTTTGGCTGGTGTTCAGACGCCAGCTCCCAGGTCACCAGTAATGGTCGTAGACTCCTTCAGGAGTAGAAAGTGAACGGTTAAAGTAACAGTATTTATCAGCCATGGTAGTAGACAGTAAGAGAAATAGTTGTAGTAGTGGTAGAAGTTATACACGTAGTAACATATAGCCATGGTTGTAGTGGTAGCAAGTAGTCTACCCTCCTTGTTAGTAGTATATCAATCTGGGGGTTATAGATTCTAGATGCATCCTTAGTATGCAGTAACTATCGCCTATCTGGTAGTGGTTATTAATGCACTAGTGATAGTACTAACATAGTCTAGCAGGAAGATATGGGTCCCATGCACCGTCTAACTTACCTTTTAGGAATTCTTAGTATCTCTCCTAATTAAATTTCTTCGTTCCTAGAGTGAAATCAGTTCCCATCATGCTTGTTTGTGGCCATCTAGTCAGCCATCTCACAATTTTCAACTCATCATGATGCATGGTTTTTTCTATGATTCGACAACCGTTATAGCTACATTGATATAATCTGAGCATGAGGCTGTTGAATAATTGTACTTCATCATGATCATGACCAAGGTCAAGGTCATGAGTATTGACCTTCCACATAGAAAAAACACTAAATTTTTGTATATTGGTCCCTTTTGAATCATATAGAGATTAGGATAATGCATTTTTTAAGCCAAATGGTGTTATTATGGTGACATCAGTGTGATGCCGCTTGACCATTTGGAATCATGGCTTTATTGTAAATTCCTGTAGTAACTGGTGATTTTCTCAATTTGGAATGAATCTGAAAAAAGCCCAAAAGAACTTGTTTTGGATTCTAGTATGCTAGGTTTTTGTGTTGCTAGCATAATTTTCTGCAATATTGTTAATCTTGATAGTAACTATGAGAATGTAATGAAGTTATGAACATGGCCTGGGTTAAGGTCATGTGTTTGACCCCGATCCTTAAAACACAGAAGAAAGGCCAACAAAAAAAATAATGTTGTGTTTCTGGTTGGGGCTCCAAAAAACCTAGGTTGGAAGGGGCGGTAAAACTTTTTTTTTATTAATATTTTTTTTTTTTCAGTAAGGCATATGAGGCAAAGCGTGACTTTCATATAAGTCTCTAGGGCAAACCTGGGGGTTGATTGTAAGCTGTCTAATAGAATCTAAATTCAGTTATATCCCACATATAAGGTGCACCCTGGTTCAGGGACATCCTAGAGGGCATATATAGGCTTGGGTTTCCAATTAAAGCTGTGCTCATGTTTGGGGCCCTGTGTACAATCGACAAGTTGACTATTCTCATGCGAAACGCCAACGGTAGAGTTGCACAGTGTATATATAAAATCTTGACACCTTATAGAGTGTCTTACACTCCATCCTAACAGAGATCTGGTGGAGGAGGAATAACTACCCTAAATTCTTGCTTGAAGGCCGCACCTGCATAACTATATAATCCACACTATGAGTGGAAGGAACTATAAGCCACGACTTGGGCATGCAAATCAAAAGTTTAGATTGCTGTTCTAATATGTTAGATACCCATCCTTAAGCCACAGCCTTTGTTTGGAGCATTCCTATAGGCCATTTACATAGAATTACCATAAATTCTCTCGTATAAGCCACAGCTAGTACCAGAACCCAACCCATGAGGATAGAGCAAGGGGACAGGGGTAAGGTATGTCATATTTCCTATATTTTCCCAATTGTTCCAGCACTATAGAGGGATATGTTGTACCATTTTCAATTTTTTTCCTACAAACTTAGGGGGTGGCTCATACAAGACTGCGGCTTATACAAGGGAATTTACGGTACTTAGATTATGGATCTAACAGTCAGATTTTTGGTATTTTCAACAATTTTTTTTATTTTCTTGGTGACAGCCAACGGGATTAACAAGATATAAAGCTGAAAATAATATTTTTTTCTGTGAGGGACCTGCAGCTTGGCTTTGAAAGCCTGCAATTCAAATATTCAGATTAAAATGTCCGAAGCCCCGCCTTGACATTTGAGCCATTGTTTAATATGCCAGAGTTCATAGCAAGTGTACAAGCAGTATTCAGTAAGGCATTGTTATCATTGCAGAATACAGAGCGTAATCCCAATCTTTAACAAAGAACACATACATGTGATGGTTAATTATTGTTGATGAATGCTGTTTAGGGGTTATTCTGGAAGCACTCTATTAAGCCTAGTTTGTGCAATTGATCAGACACTGCTACTGGATACTTTAGATTGTGAAATGACTTTCATATGCTTTGAACTTCCATTTCCCTTTATTTGAGCTCAGTCATATTTAGATGCTCATTGTAAGATCGACCTATTAAAGTGCAGATCAAAATTGCCTGTGGACTAAATTAATAAAAAAAAAGTTCAAATATGAGAAAAAATGTCTAGGTTGGGTGAATTCTCAAATTTAGGTAGGGCAACCAGAAACACACAAGCTTTTATTTTTTGGGCCAAATCTTGGTGAGGCCTTGTATTCACATTGAATGGATGACTTTAGACATGAATTGTCACCTAAATAGCAAAGTGATAAATTTTACTTATAAATGACCTTAACCGAGGTCAAGGTCACTGGACTTGACCTTCAATCCTAGGTGATGCTGGGTTTTAAAGCTGTTCTACCAGTGCACTGGTGGCTGCCCAAATATCCATACCCAATGGGTCTACCCTATCACTGCACCACTCAACTGAATGATGGGGTAGGTTAACCAAAATATATCCAAATAACTTGTGACACAAAAGATATGCCACAAAAGTGGATTTACTACTGAATCAACATTTAGTACACTGGCTTATGTACAAAAAATAATTGATATTGCTTTTTTGGGTAGATCCTTGGCAACATGGCGAAATCTTACATAAAACATAAGCAGATCAAGAATTTTGATGTTGCCAAATTTCCTATTTACCCCTAGGGGTGAATAGATGCCAACTCCTCTAATTTTCACCTTCTCCAGCAAGAATATTTGTCCGGGATTAATTTGAACCTCACCCATCCTCCCTAATTTGGGTGTGCATAATCCTTTTCTGTGACTGGTTTGTTGCTATAGCCAATGGTTGCCTAGCAACAACCATTCTTATGGGTAATTTCCCTAGCAATGGGTATAAAAGTGTCCTCTTGCACAATTTCAAGGAACTTTTTGGGGAATAATTCTTGAAGTATTCGTATTTGTTTTGCTTTGCTTTTGATATGCAATGTGTTTGTGTTGCAGGAGTTCATCTCAATAATAGTGATGATTATGTAAGTTGTTACCTTCCCAAGGTCAAGGTCAGTTATCAAGTCCTGATAATCAATAAATCATTGAATCTTAGCAATGCAACCCTAAGGATATGAAGAAACACAAACATTTTTTCAATGACTCATTACAACAAAATTCTGGACCAATCTATAATGTTGTCCTAGTGTGTCTCCACATAGTTTTATTCAGCCAATAATAAAGACATACATTTCATCTTGGATCACATGATATCTCTGTTAGTACATTTCATGAGTTATAATGATATCACATTAAAGATTCACAAATATGACTAATTCGAGTCTATTGTGCATTATTTCAATCCATCATATAACGTAGAGAATAAATGATACAATTATTACGGCTGAGAAGTTAATGATAGCACCTTCAGAAACTGTTGTGATGGTGCTACCATAGAAATAAATGCATTTCTTGTTTCATCCCAGTTTTAAAATTCTCAACGTCAAGCATATTTCTTATGTCAGGCGACAGGGAATTGCAAGACTATCCACAGAACACCTCTGGACTTTTTATTTATACGAGATGATGTTTTTCAACACTCGATCAATTCTGGTTTAGGGAGTTTTTTTCAATTTTTTAGAGGAGGCAAAAAGGATAATTTTTGCTTTAGAATCATTCATTGTAAGCTCATTAATGGTATTCCACAAATAAAAATTGGAAAGAGTCAATGAAATGTCATCAAGATTCTTTCCAGATACAAACAAAACAGAACTGTCAGCAAAAAGCAGAGTTTCATGGTGGTCATTTAGATTAATACAATCATTTATATAAAGTAAAAAGAATAAAGGCCCTACAATTGAGCCCGGGGGGACCCCACAGGACAAATTTCCTTTGTCAGACCTGACATGATTTGCTATAGAGCATTGCTGGCGTCTGGAGA
The DNA here is from genome assembly GCA_949317995.1 of Acholoe squamosa. NCBI lineage: Eukaryota > Metazoa > Annelida > Polychaeta > Phyllodocida > Polynoidae > Acholoe > Acholoe squamosa. Next base: position 40,277,378 of record OX439048.1, on the reverse strand, counting down.
GGTAATTTTCTATTAGCGTCAAATTTCTATTTCTAATTCCGTAATTTTCGAGTTTCTTTAACAAGATTAAATAATTTACTGAATCAAATGCTTTTTTTTATATCAATAAATGCCGCCAAAGTAATATTACCCTTATTTCTGTTGTACAAAATATGATTCACAAGTGTCGAAATTGTGTCTAAAGTAGATTTCTTCTTTTGATACCCGCCCTGATTTTTAGTCAAAATATTATATTTTTCCAAATGCGATGATATGGCAGTATGTATTAACCTCTCAAGGATTTTCCTTGGGGGAGGTAAAACACTAATAAGCCTGTAATTTGAAATATTGGTTATGTCACCACCTTTGGGAAGGGGTGTGACAGTCGCAATTTTCCAGGTGTCAGGAATAGTACTGGTAGCTATACAAAGTCTGATTATTTTTATAAATCTTTGGGGAATCTTAAGGCCCACACTCTTAAATATATTTGTAGGTAAATACTCTAAAGCTGATGACTTGGAGATGGCAATATTCTTTAAAAATGGTAAAATATGATCATCTGAGAAATTAAAGTCTGGCATATCTACGGCACAGCGTTCACCAAAAAATTGAAACTCAGCGTTATGGGTCTCAGCTAATCTGGGCCGAATACCAGCAAAAAAAGGATTATATAAATTGTGCTGTATTCTCAATTTGAACAGCATTCCCATCATTGTCAACCAAGTTAATTTGTTTTGAACCACTCTTACTATTGGGCATTATATCTTTGATAATTGACCAAAGTTTTTTTTTAATCTTTGGCATTTATTACTCAGACAAATCTCTATAATATACATTTCTAGCAGCCTGGAGCTCTAGGTTAACTTCATTCCTTAATATACTTGTTCTATGCCGTACTATTATACTTTGGGCCCTACAAGCTCCAACATCGAGTTCTTATCATTCATCCTTTCAAGTAAATAATTTGTCATCCATGGTTTGGCCTTATTTTTTACCTTAAAACTTTTACTGGACATTGTACTTTTAATTTCAACTTGCTTTTTTTATATAAAATGTACCGGTAAATGATCACTTAGGTGTATGTTTAATGGCCTTGATGAAATGATAGAATCACAAATTAAATTTATACATGTATTTGAGCCCTGCAAAGTTGTTATCTTATTAACAATCTGAGTAAAATCAAACTGATCTATGGTCTCATACAATAATTAAATCTCTTTTCATTAGAGTTTATGAGAGTGTCGACATTAAGGTCACCAATCAAAAATACATCATAATGGTCAATGGGATCAAACTGGAGTAATAATGCTTCGAGTATATTACAGAACTCAATTAATTATCTGCTTGGGGGTCTATGAATATTACAAATAATCTTTTTTTTTATTATTAAATCCTTTGATAGACTGTAGCCATTGTACTTTGATATCATTTTCACATCTGTTTAAATGCTTATACAATACAGAACACGACACCTCCTCATCTACATGTATAAGCACATAACCCACCACCTCTATGAATGCTAATTCTATCATGGCGTAATAAGTTATAACGGGGAAAACTGTACAGGCCAGAATCATCACTGTCATTAAGCCAAGTCTTAGATAATAGAACAATATCAATGCCAATATTATCCAATCCCTCTCTGATACTGTCAAATTTATTTTTAATACTTCTCGCGTTCAAATGAATCATAGAAAATTCCTTCCTGAAATTAATTATGTTATTATTAATCATCAATATACACAGAGGAAAGATACAAGACAGTCAAAACATGGCAAGATATCAATCTCAAATATTTCCCTATAAACCCTCGGAAAAACCCCAAAAAATAAAACAGATCATAATTTTTTGGCTCTTAAGGTCAATCATGCTACACTTATGAAGTTAAATGTAGACTTGCAGGCTCATACTTGTGACATACAATTTACATCAAATATAATGAGCAACAGCTTTCTCCAACAAGTCACTGACGGAAGGTGGAAGGACAGCACCACAAGACCACACTGGCTCCATCTAGGGGGAATAAGAATGTGTTTCTTAAGGATGTGTTAAAGGCCTCGTTTATACCCAGTACTAGACAAATTACTGATTAGAATGGCTGTTGCTAGGCAATGAGTGCCCATAACAACAAGAATATAGATGAAATAGATTGTGAGGTAGCCATTTAGGGGGAGAGGCATCCTTGATTATATGCTAGGAGCAACAAGGCAACAACAGAAATAAATCCCTTTTTCTCAATTCAGTGTCCTTGAAAATGTGATAGAGGGCACTTTTATAACTGTTGCTAGGTGAATTACAAATAGGGATGGCTGTAACTAGTTAAGGTAGATGGCGCCCATGGGACAGGAGTAGCTAAATTTTCACCAAAATCTTGTCACAAGATTCAAATCCATATTCTTTCCAATGGTGCTGAGAAAACATAGGGGTCCCAGGCAATTTTCAAAGATATTCAACCATGAATATACTGTGAAGATACTATAGATTTATACAGCATTTCAAAATGATATCTGCAGAATGACATTAAAGAGTAGCTAAATTTCTGTTTAACCTTCTCAGCATATTCTTGTAGAGGTATTATACTATAATATACATGTAGGTGCCGTCTGGCGTGGTGGGTGAGTCCAGTCGCTCGGTGTTCCTAAGGTTCCGGGTAGGTGGCAGCACCGATCCAGGCCTGTGGGACATCTGGCGACAAACAACGGGGTCCATATATAAAGACCGGGGCTCAGCCGCTACGTCAGAGGCCCTCCAGGCCTCCGAGCTCATAGATGTACTGTAATCGAGATTAGCTGCCCCACTACCACCTTCCGGGTAGCCGTAGAGTATACTGAATAAAACCGTTGGCATACACCTGAATCACTGCCTTACTCCTTCTTTCCTAATCTGTAAGGCCCAAACCACCAAATTGGTCAAACAAAACCATTACATTGGTGCCGTGACCAGTTAATTCTGGTGTATAGCCCGGACGTTATAACCTCCGAACGGCTAGTACATGGGTTAGACAACCTCACGGAAGCTAACCCTGAAGGACAATCAATTGTCTAAGAGAATGGCAATGGGACATTAACTGTCCAAACCCATTTGAACCCACAGGATGTAGACGCTGCATCCTGGAGGGAACCCGGACCTCATTATACTTTGGATATACCTGACTCTATACGGAGAGAACAATCCATACAGAGAAGGAGTACCTTAATTGGGCAACAATCACTTGTTGGCGAATTAAGTAATTCGATGTTCGAAATTGGCAGTAGTACTAACCCAGAACATCCGACTCCAATACCAAAAAAGATAACATTTGGAAAATAACCATATAGTGTACCCAGATCTGATCTGCCTATTTTGGATTACAGCGCCATCGATGGCGATGTAACTTGTGCAGTACTGGAAAGAGAGGAATTGGAACAACCGGATGTCCTGTTGTTAAACGAAACTTATGTAACTTTGAATGAGAATTTGAATGTCTTAGTCAAAGCAAAAGATGAAGTGATTAATGAGAAACTGCATCTTGAAGAGGATCTTATTGGTATGCGAGCCGAATTCGAAACCAGGAAGAGAGAATACATGAAAGAACTGCAAGATGAAGAAATGAAACTTCAAAGCATGAGAGATTCTTTCAATAAAGAATATGACAATAGACACACTCATATCCAAACGTACATAGATACGAATGATCAGCTATGTCGTGACAAGGTCAGTTATGAAACTGATATAAGTCACTATCAAAGTGAATTAGAGAAATTGAAACTTCAGTGTAACAAACAAGCTGAAGACAATGAGACAATCCGGACGGGTATTATAGCATATAATAAACAACTGGAAGAAGAAACTCACTAATGAGCTTCAGGATTTGCAAAACACTGCACTGACTTTATACAAATATGCAGAAGCCACACAATTGACTATAGGTAATATAGATCCGAATGTGGTGTCTACAATGTTGGCAAATACAAACCAAACCGTAACACTCACCAGATACAATCCATTTGTAACTGATGGGGCAGATAAGAATGTAAATTCTGGTATCTATAAGAAAACAGATCATTCTGCATCTGGGGGAGTGGTTGACCCGAACATTACAACTGTACCAAATTGGCTCAAACCAAAATTCAGCAAATAGTGCGCCTACACCCCATGTTTCGAAATATGACTCGGGATTAGGCTCTGCACCACCGATCCCTGATCTGAGTCATAAAATTAATCCGACTCAGGTCAACACAGTGCTAAATACTCAGCCACCCCAACCTCGTGTACCGGGCCCGATAAGAAATCTGTTAACACCACCTTCTTATTTTGCCCAACCCGGACATAGCACTCCAGCACGACCAACGTTGCCTAACCCCAATCCTGGTCCCAGTAATATACCGACAACTGGACAAGCTTCCAGTTTGGCACCATCTCAACTAATGTGGTAGGGGGTACTTAGGCCACCTCCTCAAGGATATAATTATAATAATTAATATTCTGGAGGAGGAGGAGGGTATTCCTTTTGGGGGAATTCTAACAACCAGGGAGGGAATCAAAATAATTCCTACCCTAGGTATGTGCCGGTTCAGCAGGAAACACAGGCAACAGTGGTGGTTACTCTAGTGGTTACTCTTGAGGTCATCCTAATAGCGGACCCCCAGGAGGCAACCCTGGAGGTGGCCCTAGTGGACCTGGATCAGGAGGATCTGGATCGGGTGGAGATGGCAGGAAACCGAATCAGAGAACATCCATGCCGGCAGGAATGCAGAGCATCTTTGATAGGAGCCAATGCATCCAAAATTTGGGCATTGACTGCTACCGGAAGGGAGAAGATGGTATGGAAGTCATGGACTGGAGCATGCGAGAAGCTGATAGGCTACGAGGATGTAATAATCCAGCTCATAGACAGGCAAGGATGCCCCTCCCTATGATTGGAATGATCCATGGAAGGATATGTATCAGGCTTTTGTCAATGAAGACAACTGTAGTGGTTGGACAAAAGAAAAAGCTCTGCCTTACCTGATCTGTTGGTTAAACAAGAGCGGAAAAGTAGCTCTTAACCAATGGAGGGCAGCGTATGGAATATACGGTACTTACGACCAATTAGTCGAATGTGCCGCGTACCTATTTGGTTCTATCGTAAGAGAAGATCCATGGGTAAGCTTTAAGAAGAGAACCCAGAAACCCAAGGAGTCTCATAAAGTCTTTGGGTTGGAGTCGAAAGCACGTCCGAATTGGGCTCATGATGATGATTGCTATCTGCAGGAATCGTTCACACAATTCTACAGCGGATTGCGAGATCCGGATCACAAACAGGTGGTCTGGGATTCCTGGAAAGATGAAACATCCTTCAGCGATCTTTTCATAGCCATTGACGGTTATGATATGAAGAAAAGTTTGGTGGGTCTGGGACCTAACCCGCTGCGAGCTGCTCCATTACAATACGGAGCAGCACCCGCTCAAATATCTGAGACATTCCAATTGGCTCCAGTTGACCTACAGGAAGTTAATCAGGAAGACGAATATATTTCCGATGATAACAGAGAGTATAATTATTGGTTCCATTCATGTAGCCGGAAAATATTACCTCCAGAAACGGTATCGAAAAGTGAATCCGAAAGGAAAAGGGGGACCTGTTGTAAATAAAACAACGTCCGGGCCAGTCCAGGCAAGTAATATTACAGCTACAAACATCCCTACTGTAGCAGCTGCTGTTGCACCTACCGATTTGGTAGAGACACTAGTAGCACGATTAACAGACGCTCTGAGAAGGCCCCGAGTGGTTAAATCTTAGAGAAGGTGTTTCAGATGTCAAAAACTAGGACACTATGCAGCCGAATGTACGGCTGATAAACCTGTCCCGAGGGGACAGGGAGGTATCTCTGGAATAACCACAGAGGAAAACTAAGGAGGGGTCCCTCGATGGGCAGAGAAGGGGATCCCGATGACAAATTTTGCCATGATATCACCATCCTTGATGATAGTTTGCATGTAGTAACAAATTCGCCTAACACCGGAGTGGTAGTAGACACCCGGAAGGTTGGGGAAGCCAATACAACAGGTGCCCAGGGTGCACAGGGGAAACCCAGTTCCGGTAACGAGGTAGGCGGTTATTTTTTAGCCAGGGTTGGTAGTGCCCACCTACCCCTGGGTCATCCTTGTCTGGAATTCCTAAAAGGATGTGGATTGACTCCAGGTGTGAACAATGACGTTCCGATTGTCACGGATACGCCCTCCTTACTCAATGGAAGGCGGTGGTATGGTGTGGTGTTAGAGCCTCAATCAGGAGTGTTGAGTGTGAAATACCCGTATCCTGTAAAAGTTAGATGTGTACTGAGACAAGTAAGTAGTATGGCTAGTGTGGCACACACTGTCCGCATTCCCGCAGGTGTAGCCTGTGATGTGCTCTTAAGGAGCGATCCTGTGATGCGCAATAAGCCTGCAGTGATAGAACCGGATGTAGTTACTTTGTTGAGTATCGTATTAACTTCCGTAGATACAATGGTAGCAAATGCATCCTGGGCGGTAGTACCGGTCTCCAACACGGGGAACACTACTATCTACTTGAAAAAAGGACAAGTCTTCGGAAATGTCACACTTTTGGAAAGAGTAACCGATAGTAATTTGAGGTTGCCTAGGGTAATGGATAATGGTGATATCTCGGATGACTTATTAAAGTTGTATGAAGAAACTTCATTAGAGAATCCAGAACATCGGAAAGAGTTTTATGATTTGCTCCATCAGTATAGAACTGCCTTTGCCAAACCTGGTGAAAGATTGGGTATGACAACTAAGGTAGTACATGAAATAGATACTGGAGAAGCAGAACCGTTTAAAATACCTTAAAGACGGTTACCTTTAGCGAAGAAGAGAGTAGCTGAAGAAGAAATAAATAAGATGTTGGAACAAGATGTAATAGTCCAATCCAATAGTCTATGGAGTAGTCCTGTGTGCATGGTAACCAAAAAAGATGGTACTATCCGATTCTGTATAGACTACAGAAAGTTGAATGGAGTAACGAAAAAGAATTCGTATCCATTGCCAAGAATAGATGAAACCATTGACTCTTTAGGAGGCAATAGTTGGTTTTGTACCCTAGATTGACAATCAGGATATTGGCAAGTGGGAATGAATCCAACCGATATGGAGAAAACAGCATTTTCGAGTCATATTGGATTATTCCAATATAATGTAATGCCTTTTGGCTTGTGCAATGCACCAGCTACATTTGAAGCAATGGTGGAAACTCTCCTGAGTGACCTATTGTGGAAAAAGTGTCTTGTATATCTTGACAATGTAATAGTCTTCGGAAAGACATTCGAAGAATGTTCTAATAATCTTAAAATGGTATTAGAACGAATTATTTCTAATGGTCTCAAACTGAAACCTAAGAAATGTAATATGTTCAGGAAGTCCATAAATTTTTTGGGCCGTATCAGATCAGTTTCAGATGAAGGAATAAAAGCTGATCCGGAGAAAATAGAATCAGTTACGAATTGGAGGTGACCTAACTCACCTAAAGAAGTGAGATCATTCTTAGGCTTCTGTTCCTATTACCGGGAATTCATCCCTAATTATTCTAGAGTCAGTTACCCTTTACAAATATTAGCTAATTGGACTCCAGGATGTACCAAGGATAAATTTCCTTGGACGCATGAACAGGAATCTGCTTTTCTAAAGCTAAAGGATCTGTTCTCGAGTACACCCGTATTGCAATATTCGAATGAGATGGATCATTTCATACTGGATACGGATGCTAGTAATGATAGCATTGGCGCCGCCCTTTCGCAAGTCCAAAATGGAAGAGAGGTACCTCTTGCTTTTGCTAGCAATACACTGAGTAAAACTCAACACAACTACTGCACGACTTAACGATAACTGTTGTAGTATATAGAAAAAAGTTAAAACACTTCTTATGGGGGACTTTAGGATGGTTATTGAACTTCAGAGATGCTGAAGGAATGTTGGGCCGATGGCTAGCCAATCTGTCCGAATACGGGCTAGAACATCGTCAAATTCAGCATTGACCCGGAGTGAAGCATTTAAATGCTGATGCCTTGTCTCAAATACCAATTTGGAAATGTGATAATCCGGATCGTACTGACTGTGGGGCTCACAGAGCAGTTTTAGCAGGGATTCGAAGACCTTTTGAACCCCTAGTTGCCAGTATACTGGAATGGTCTATGGATCACATACGACGGTTCCAGGAAGCTGACTCGATAACTGCACAGCTACTGCAATTGGTACCTAAGGGTATACGTCCAGTTAGACCTGAGGTCTCCCTGGAAAATCGAGAAATGAGAAGGTTGTTTCTTGCTCAATGGACAGAGCTTGAAGTCGGGATAGGCGTGTTACACTGTTGGAAGCCATGTAATAATGGTGAGAGACTCATACAAGTGGTTATACCACATGCAATGAGGCATGACATCATGTATTATTGTCATGGTCATCGGACCAGTGGTCATTTTGGAAGGAAACGCTCATTAGCACGACTTTCTAAAAAATACTATTGGCCCGGCATGTCGCGAGATTTGCAAAGATGGGTAACCACCTGTCCAGACTGTTGTAAAAACAAACCCCGGACCCGGGATGGGCAAGCTTCCCCTGTCTCAGGAACCTTTCGTAGTGAGATTTGCGAGAATCGGAGTAGATATCATTAGTGGGTTCAACACAACCGCTAATGACAATACCTGTATGATGGTAGTGTGTGATTACTATACGAAGTATAAGTTAATGTGTTGATCCGAAGTACCGGTAATAATAATAATACATCGTTATATTAATGGACATGTTATAATAATAAATATGGAATAATAAAGAGACATTAGGTTTGGTGAGAATTGATTTTGTCAATACCAATCCTATACATGCCTTTATTAAAATAAGACAATAAATTACAGTATGAACAACAAATAGCAATATATAGAATAACAATATAATACAATATAATAGTAATATACAGAAAACAATATCACAGTAGAGTTTAAAATTTCCAGCACCACCCAGCGTGGTGTATGCTGTCCGAGTATATGAAGCCAATTGATGGTTAGTTTAACCGCTGGAGCTTATATACTGGAGGAGAATGTTATGTGTGACGTCATAGGAAATCATGCGCCCCAGACAAAGTAGTACCAACGTATCACTCATTAATTATATATATATATACCTGGGAGTATATAGTCCCATACTAAAGTTTTCCCACTACCGGATCACAAAGCAGTCACTTGTGCCAAAGCCTTTGTAAAAGGTTGGGTACTGACCTTTGGTGTACCACTTATGCTACACAGTGACCAAGGTAGAGAATTTGAGTCGATTCTCTGGCAAGGAATGTGCGAATACTTAGCTATATGCAAAACAAGAACCAACCCATACAGACCTCAGAGTGATGGATTGGTTGAAAGGTTCAACAGAACCCTCATTCAGGTCCTGAAGTCACTCGTAAATGAGAACATGGACGACTGGGATGAGCAGTGCTACTTTGTGACACATGCTTATAACAGTACGGTACATTCGAGTACTAACTGTACTCCCAACCTTCTAGTGTTTGGAGAAGATTTAATAATGCCTGCAGACTTGGTATTCGGAGTTGTAGGTATGGATTCGGAACTACCTTGCCATGTAGTTTTCGTTGAATGTTTACGGGACAGATTCAAGAAAGCATATAAATCTGTGCAGATTGATTTAGAGAAAAGTGCCAAATGGCAAAAAGTAGGTTATGATACAGATTTGAAAACTAGAAAATTCAAATCCAGGGATAGAGTGCTGAGATTGCATGAACCACTTCGACATGTAAAATTAGTGTCTAATTGGGATGGTCCTTTTACAATAACCCAGGTTATTAGTGATTGTACAGTAATCATTAAATCAGATCTCAGACGACTGTACAAGTCAAATGTGGCTAGACTAAGAAAATGGTCTGGGAGGGAGACCTCCACAGAAATGTATGGTGAAGGATTCAATAAGATTCTGAATCTGATTCGAATAGTGAACCAGGAGAAGAACCTGATACTGAAGAGAGGCAGGGGTAGGCCTAGGAAGGTATCTAAATCAGTACAGACTTAGCGTGGTGGTGTTAAAAAAGTCTCGGCAGGTGAAGACAATAAGAAGAGGAAGGGTGTTTCGAAGGCCAAGAAACACCTAGAGAAGGCGAATTGTCAGGTCCGAAAAGGAACTATCAAAAGAAGGGATAGTCGTCCGTCGCAGCCCTTGAATTGCCCAGAGTGACCTAACTTGTATACACAATGAGTGTAATGTTTTTACATTTAAAATGGAACGGATAACAACTGATCGGAAAGGTCTCATTGTCGTCACTGTATGATGTACCAGTAGGTAGTGGACGGATAATCCAGTGGATTTGCTTAAGCTTTCCATAAACTCCACTTAAATCCCTAGACGAGTCGACAGCATAAGCGATAATTACCTAAAAACATTCAGTTTGTTTATGTTCCATCCGTAGCATGTGTGTTGCAGCATGACGTCACCGCGTCTCGACTGACCTCTCGTGACCCCGCTTGCAAGCGTGGAAATGACGTCACGGAAGCTGGCATGTCGCCATATTGTTTTTTGGTAAGGATCGAGGCAGACGAGCAGTCCGTCTGCAGGTTTTTACCTCTAAACAGTTCGCCCCCCACCAACAGAGTCAATTCTTAGGAAGGCGGCTCCGATCTGTGTCGGCCCCTGACGCCGTTAAGTCAGGAAAAGGAGTGTTGGACTCCCGTGTAGATTCCTTCAGTCATGGCTGAGGAATCCGTAACCGTAGCCAAGCTATCCGGTGACCCGGATAAGCTCACTCCATCTGCAGATGCTTTTCTGGAAGCATTATCACCTGTAACACAGGCAGATAATGACCTGATGGAGGTGGATGAATCCGCCGATCGGTCATTCGAGGACAAGCTGGCTTCATTTTCTTTGAATGAGCCAAAATGAATGAGCCAGTTTCACCACTTCCTGCCGAGGGACCGGGAGACGCTTCGAAGTCAGTAGAAGTACAGCTAGGTGCAACCGGATCTGAAACTACCCTGGTAGACGGATCCAAAGACCAAGAAAGGGAGAGGGAACCGATCCAGGATAACCCGTTCCCAGCGTTCTACGATGGAAGGTACCTGTACGTCCATCTGGAACTATAGGCACAGACAGTGCACTCTGATGGATCTCCAGTTAAAATGGATCCTAATGTACGAGATGCTATCGAGGATGTGATGCACCCGCTCCAACTCGAGAGGATGCCCTGGAGTGGCTTACGGACTGGACTTGGTTCCAGCGAGGACTCATGGTAGATATTTCCTTCCGAGAGTCGGTTTACGAAGTGAACAGAGCCTTCGAGATGGGAGCCTATCCCAAGCCTGATAGGTCTCAGTGGCATGTAACATGTGACAATGTTAACTGGGTGGGTTGTGTTTCGGATCCCCGAGGCCAAACTTACCCCCACCCTGGAACTATCTAGCATGACCTTGATACTATGAGGGAGTTCAGAGAAGCCGCTTCTTCATTCGACTACACTTCCTTCTGCACACCACGCCGGACATACTCCTAGACTACGCACAACAATCTACTTATATTTTGTATAAATGTTCTCATGCGAATAGTGTTTATCACTATTGAAATGTTCATATAACTATCATTTCAGCTGAGGATGAGGAGACGGTAGTAAAGTTAACTGCTCCATGATTCCCGAATTGAAACTAGATGCTAGAGGCTTGGATACCCCTAAATTTGACTCTAGTGGCTCTACCGGAAAACCTGTGGATCCGGAAACCCCAAGCACCTCGGGAAGGATGGTAAGAGAGCGCGAGAGAGGATCAGGAGAGACCAGAGCCAGGGTGGACCCGGTAATGGTCAGAGTAAACCTAGTACCCAGTCCAGGGCGGATGATCGTTCCAGATCCCCCCTGGCATGTCACCCACATGAACAGAGCCAGAGTACTCCTGTATTCAAGAAACCTGGCCCTGCCGGCCACGCTCGAGCAGCAGCTAAACCTGGGAAGCTGGATAAAGACAGTTTCCCGTTACAAGGTCCTGGACCTGAAAGCCAGACCTTGGTCATAGGGAAAGGGGGTCGCCTTGTTCCCAAAAAGGCCCCAGCACCTGCAGCCGCCGGAGCTCCAGGTGTCGTGTCTCCTGAGTAGGTACAGTTGTACATGCAGATGGGGTTGAAACAGAACCCCCCACCCGGTTACTGTGTCCCTATGGCACCTACGTGTACGTCCGGAAGCCCAACATCAGGAAATACTGCTCCTGTAGTGACAACAACCCCCAAGAGTGTTGCAGTACCCATCAAACCGAAGGATGCGATTACCATTAAGACCGGTAACGCTGAAATCTGGTTCGAGAAGTCATGCCAAGGGGAGGCTGATGTGCAGAAGGCCATCTACATCCATTGGGAGAAATGTGTCAAGGAGAGAGGTACAGAATTCCATCAGGGTCTTCTGAATAACACTCTCATGTGTATGAAGGAAGTAGGCGATGCTGAGAAGGAACGCCTAGAATCCGTAATCCGAGATGAAGTAAAAGCTATAGCTGCGAAAGAACAGGCAGCTATGGACGTACACGTTCTAGAAAAGCGTGTAAAGGAGGAGATCACCCGAAACACCAATCTGAACACTAAGTTCATACGGGTGTTCGGGGTCGACATTGACGAATGGGACAGCACTCCCGAGTTGGCCTTAGACCTTCTAAGGAAGAAACACACTAAGAAATCCACTTAGTGTGTTCCGGGTTTCCCTCATAACTTTTTTTCTTCTCTACTGTCTCATTTTACAACCAGACTTAGTGTTTGCAGAAGGTAGAATATCTACCTCCTGATGTCCCTATACAAATAACACTTAAGTCTATTCTATGTGTTCCGGGTTCTTTTATAACCTAAGTTAGCCTTATCAGGTTATTGCATGACACCTATCTCCTGATGTTTCTGTTTCGGCTTATGAATTCCCTACGAATCCGAATGGTAGTTGTGCTGCTAGGAATACTGCCGGATGTGGATACGTACCTGTTACCTGATGCCTGATGTTACCCGTTCCTGTTTTACTTACTGGATGGACTTACTTCTGTTACCTATCTACTTCCAGATCTTCTTATTGGACTATCACTTTGTCAATCACACCAAAACTGACTACTATTACTACATATTGACATCCGGATTACTTATTAACATCATTCGGATTATTTCAACGAACAATGGCACACCTAGAGGATTGTGGGTAGCTGCCCCTAATAAACTATCGTGCATTTATATATCTCTACATCTAGGATCCAATAGACAATAGCCCCTCCACCCCGTGGTTAGCTGACCACACTTCCTTCTGCACACCACGCCGGACATACTCCTAGACTACGCACAACAATCTACTTATATTTTGTATAAATGTTCTCATGCGAATTGTGTTTATCACTATTGAAATGTTCATATAACTATCATTTTATACCTGTACTAATATACCATTATAATTGTCTTACAGGTTTTTATAAAATAACCGGATCTATCTTCACTTATAATAATATTTGATATGATCCGATATAGGTTATAATACACCAGATTGTCATAATTATCTATCTATGACATATCAGTGTATAATAATATTTATCTGGTGCTGGTGATAGTAATTTAGATGCATTAGATTGTAAAATATTCGTAATTTTTCAAGTGTATAAAACTGAAACGGTATCATGTCGAATATTTCTACTATAGAAATATAATCTAACTAAAAGTATCATTAGATAGTATGGTTACGTTTAAAGTCTTTATCAAGACTAAACACATATCATGTTTGTTATAAGAACAAACTCATTAGTGTATTAATATGTGGTTTATTCAACATTTAAACAGATCCGTTTCATATATCTGTTGTTGTCTGCATCGTTGAATTGTATCGACCTTTCTAATCATTATTTGTAACTATTAATACTATCAAGTATGTTAAATATTTATCATATGATACTTTTAAAATGATGTTGTTATATCTATGGTTATACATGTATTATTAGGGTAAGACATAATGTAATGTTATCCCTATATAATATATACTATGTGACACGATCTGCGAAAAGGGGGCTTAGTACAGAGGGCTTTAAGACCCCTTCTCCCAGTACATGTCACCTATAATAGTTATAACTCCTGCCTAGGGAGTAGTGTAGAGGTATTATACTATAATATACATGAAGGTGCTGTCTGACGTGGCGGGTGAGTCCAGTCGCTCGGTGTTCCTAAGGTTCTGGGTAGGTGGCAGCACCAATCGGGGCCTGTGGGACATCTGGTGACAAACACAGGGATCCATATATAAAAACTGGGGCTCAGCCGCTACGTCAGAGGCCCTCCAGGCCTCCGAGCTCATAGATGTACTGTAATCGAGATTAGCTGCCCCACTACCACCTTCCGGGTAGCCATAGAGTATCCTGAATAAAACCGTTCGCATACACTTGAATCACTGCCTTACTCCTTCTTTCCTAATCCGTAAGGCCCGAACCACCGAATTGGTCAAACAAAACCATTACATTCTTATCAACCTTCTGCATACAGAAAGCATACTGTGACCATATGGTCCCGGACATTTTTGAATATTTTTTCAATATCTAAATAAAATTCATATGAAATTAAAAGACCTTTAGAATCTATGTACAGTACTCCCTTTACACCTGGTACAGTCAGCTGACTCAGTGGCCTAACTAGTAGGAACGCTGGGTGCTCAACCTGAGGGTTGGGAGTTCGCCGCTCATAGCAACCTGCTACGATTTTGTAAATGGTTTCAATAACTATGGAGAAGCATATATATGTGCAGAAAGACGAGATTGGCATGACCACCATCCACCTAAACCAATAGTAACAGACCAATAGCGGAAATGGTTTCCTTGTACGTAATTTAGAGGGAATAGGTGTCCTTAAAAGGTGTCAGAGGAAACTTTTATACTTGTTGCTGGGGAAATTACCTGTAATGATGGATGTTGCTAGGTAACCAGTAGCCATAGCAACAAAGCAGTCGCAGAAATGGATTCCTAGTACCCAAATTAGGAGGGATGTGTGAGCTCATAATCTATCCTTAACCAATATTCTTGCTGCTGGATGTGAAAATTTGAGGAGTTGGCAGTCATTTTGCCTGGTTACACCCCCTAGGGGTATATGGAAAATTTGGCAACATCAAAATTCTTGATCTGCTTGTGTTTAATAT
Source organism: Acholoe squamosa (assembly GCA_949317995.1). NCBI lineage: Eukaryota > Metazoa > Annelida > Polychaeta > Phyllodocida > Polynoidae > Acholoe > Acholoe squamosa. Next base: position 40,262,275 of record OX439048.1, on the reverse strand, counting down.
AAGATTTAGCCACATTGCCAAGAATCTACCCAAAAAAGCAATATCCCTTATTTTTGTACATAAGCCCATGTACTAAATGTTTCAGTATTAAATACATTTTTGTGGCATATCTTTTTGGTCTCAAGTTATGTGGATATCTTTTGGTTAACCTACCCCATCATTCGATGGAGTGGTGCAGTGACAGGCTAGACCAATTGAATATGGATATTTGGACAGTCACCAGTGCACTGGTAGAGCAGCTTTAGACCTCAGCTTCACCTAGGATTGAAGGTCATGTCCAGTGACCTTGACCTCTGTTAAGGTAATTTATAAGTTACACCCATCACTTTGCTTTTTAGGTGACCATTCATGTCTAAAGTCATCTATTCTATGTGAATACAAGGCCTCACCAAGATTTCTTCTGTGTTTAAAGGATTAGGGTCAAACACATGACCTTGATTCAGGCCAAGGTCATAACTTCATTACATACTATCAAGATTAACAATCGTGCAGAATATTATGCTTACAACACAAAAAACCTAGCATATCAGAATCCAAAACAAGTTCTTTTGGCCTTTTTCAGATTTGTTCCAAATTGAGAAAATCACCAGTAGCTACAGGAATTTACTGTAAAGTCCTGATTCCAAATAGTCAAGCGGCATCACACTGATGTGAACTCTCCATAATAACATCATTATGCTTGAAAAGAGCATTATCCTAATCTCTATAAGATTCGAAACAGACCCACATACAGAAATTTAGTGCTTTTTCTATGTTGAAGGTCAATTCTTGTGACCTTGACCTTGGTCATAGTCATGATGGCTCAATTTGCGGAAAGTACAATTATCCAAGGGCCTCATGGTCAGCTTTCATCAATGTAGCTATAACATTTGTCGAATCATAGCAAAAACCATGCATCATGATGAACGAAGACATCTGATTAGTAGAGATACTGAGGATTCCTGAGAAAATAACTGTCTGACAGTGCATGGGACCAACACCTTCCTACCCAACTAACATATCTAATTCTTTATACCGTGTTTCCCCGAATACAAGCCTGGCCTCAAATATAAGCCTGCCCCGTTTATAAGCCTGGGCAAGAGGGCCTTTGGGTGTGATATAATAGCCAGGCGCCAAATATAAGCCTGGGTATGGAACAGAAATCCAATTGAGATCATTATTTAGTCATAATTTGGCTTTTAAGTTAGATATCTATGTATTCCCCGTACAAACCAATCGTCAAACTACCAGGTAGACATATCTAAATTGGTGTTGAGTCATGTTATGAGGTTCAGTATCAGAAAATGTCTGTACAGTTCTTTAAATAGTAGAAAAAAACTTATAAATAATGCAAAGAAGCAGAGTAAATCTCCCAGTGAAATGAATATAAGCCTGCCTCAAATATAAACCTGCCCTGAATACAAGCCTGGTCAATTTGTCACTTGAAATCATTGTAGGTCCGGGCTTCTAATCGAGGAAACACGGTATTCAGTATTCATGATGACGTCTCATTTCATTATGTTAAAGTCCTTTTGATTAATCATTAAAGTAGACTAAATGATGTTCCTAGTATCCTGCTCACAGTCTTTTAAAACTATGTGAAATGTTATGAGGAATAATTGGATAAACCACCTTGAGATGATGTTTGGCTTTGACGTGCTGTAACTTTGTTCTAACTCTCTCATTGATGAACCAAGCTAGCTGGCTATGAAATCCAATTTCCCCATTGGTGTATTCTATTGATATGCCTGAAATACATCATCTCTGAAAGTGTTCTTATAACAGGTCAATCGGTGTACATGAATGCTGGTGATATATTGCTGATTAGGGCACTATCTCTATTGGTATAGCACTGATGTGGGGGTGGCTAGATGAAGTGGTGGCTGGAGTAGAATCATAGAATAGGGAATGCATGCATCCGGTAACATGAAGGAAAACTAATATATTATAGGCCAAATTTGTTTGATTGTTATTTTTTTCTGTGAAAAGGTGTGTACTAATATGTAACAGAAAAGCTTGCGTATGGTAATTCGTAACGAGATTGCTGCAATTGTGGGTGGGTTAGCCGCAACAACATTATTCTGCATGGTCGGTAAATAGGATAGCAAGGATGCATTACAATGTCATATTGATCTCGTGAATACATTGAACTCTCTCCATATCTATCAGTCGCATTCTCTACATGTATGACGTGAAGGTGGGACATTCTCATCCCTGTGCCACACTGTTACTAAACCTACCTGACAACATAGACAATATGTTAAGATATACTCCCATTCTCTGTCATGATATTCTCCACCAGTCCACCCTCACCTGAGAAGCCATTTCCCACTTATGGAATTTACTTCCTCTGAATCAGACTGTGTTGCAAAAGGTTGGGGGAACTGGTTCCATGATTGGTTCCACCTGAATGTGTCCCATAGTAGGGAGGCCAAGGAATTGGAGGAAGGAACTAGTCAGGAATCTGATCTTTCTTGGGAAGTATTCACCAATTCACGACCACTCCTGAACCACATCTATGACCAACTACCTTTCAGTAATATAGCAGACAACCGATTCCCTGAGGTCAGTCAGTTCAATTTTATGAATAGCACCTTTTACACAACTCAATTCCTATCCTTTTGAAACACCCTCTAGCTAAACATGTTAATAGATTAATCTAGATGCTGTTGCACAACCCAAACCTTTTGCAACAGCCTCCAGGTGATCAAAAGGGGATTCAAAGGGCAATTTTGTATAGTGAACTGTATTGCTAATTCCTGCTTCATTTCCTAGTGTAAGGTCATTATGTCTCAGGAAGGCAGTTTTAACATGTATGTATCAGGGACGCACCCTGGAAGCGATGGTCCTTGGGGGCACAGCAAGGGAAATTTGATCTAGGGAGTGGGTGAGTCCCCTACCGTGTTTCTTAGAGCTGAGCTTAGTGCCATGCAAAGGCCCATTTTTAGGGGGGTGGGCGTGCCCTAGGCCAACCCCTTGACCCCTGCTCTAGATGACTATAGACGTTCTAATATGTCATACCCGCATGCAGCATGTATCACAAGATGTAAGGCCACACTACCTGCTGCCCTGAACTATCACAACAACATCATCGTACCTGTAGAGTACTACTTTATACTGTATTGTCTCTTTCTTCTCCGGACCAATATGTAGGGTATGAACCTTCATCGTACCAGCGTAAGGAGAACCTTTCAATATCTCTAGTGGTCTATAGCCAAAAAGACCTAGCATAAGTCTATGTCCTGTATAGTACCAAGTACATTGCGTTGCACCTTACTGTTGCCTGGCTGTCATACTGATGCGTTTTAGGGTAGATTAACCTAAAGACGACCACATACCTCGAGTTGACCACCTGTCAGCTTGTTTTTCTTACTTTCACATGTGGTGTATTGGCCTTAAACCCTAATATTATTGAAATAGAGGTGTTATAATACCCCATAAAATGATGTCCTGGAATATATGAATTAATTGTCATTGTATGGTAATACACTGAAGTTCCAATGTTTGAATGGTTTTTATCATGACCAGCTGGTCATTTCATCACAATTCTCCAACTTTGGTTCGATAATTTGAAGATGACAAGTGCTCACATATAAAACATTTTGACTCTAGGCAGAGATAAATATCTTTGCTAAATGATAGCATAAGGAAAAGTACAAAAATGTTAAATACCTTCTGTATAGGACTTATTTCCTAGAACATACCAATTTCACCTTGAGATGACCACAATTTCACCTTGAGCAGACCATCCCTTACTGAGTTATTTATGCATTTCATTGAATAGATACCATTTATAATATAGCATTACATCCAAAGATTCATATTTAGAACAGTTTTGGATACAAAATTTCCCTGGGTGATGTTCTAATACACACATTTCAAACTTTACTGGAATCCTACTACTAGTAGTATGTAGAGTAAGTTTGTGATACTGAGAGCATGATTATAAAATCAAGAGTTGGGTTATTATAGTGCATATTTCAAATTGATTAAAGCACAATTAAAGCTTTTTTAATGCAGGGTTAGCATTATCACCTCTGTTTTGATTAGATTTACTATATCAATGGGCATGCCATTGTTTCAATTTTCATTTTATTTTAGCCACTCTAAATCATATATTTTCCTTATGGTGCAGTATCTTTAACAATGCTATTTTATTTCAAATATATTTAAGGAACATGTTTAATCCTTAATTTGATGTTTTAATCAAAAGGGCTTTGTCAAAAGGGTGGATATTAAGTGGTCAACTCTAGGTGCAAAGTGGTCATCTCAAGGTGAAATTGAACTAAATGGAATGTTTGTAGTAAGGGTGATAAACTAGAAATAAGATATATAAATGGATTTTCGAAATATAACAGGTACAAAAAGCCCAAACAATTATCTTTTATTCAGTGTATTTTGGGAGTCTGAAGACCCAAAACTTCCTGAGATATTAGCAACTACAAACAGCTGATTGAAAACCTACACAGGAACGGTCGTCTTGAGGCTAATCTACCCTATGCTGATGACAATCAGTCATAAGGTAAGCTCTCTGCATTGTTTTGGTGATATCAAATACCTGGTGCAAACAGTATCATAGCAGTATCCCTGTGTATATTCCAAATCATGAAATTCAATATTGAAGCAGTACATTCTAGTTGCATTTTCACAATCATACTACCTACTGAACCTTCCATTAAAGTACATCATTATCTGTTCTGATGTGTCTGAGGTGCAATCCTCATTTAAGGTGGGTGTCTGCATGGGGGTATAACCACTGATCACCCAGGAAGATTTCGAAATTCTTGAGGGCGAAGGATGCATTCTGATGCTGTCTAATGATTAAAACCTTCAGTTCAAACTATACCAAGCCCCTCCCTAACATAAAAAAGTAGAAATAGCCATGAGCAGATGAGGTAATCCTCTTAGGTCCCCCTCTACTCCTTTCTTTTCCCTCTCTTTTATCCCTCTGCCCCCTTGGTTTTCTTTTGTGTGTGTGTTTTTTTTTCTGTTTTTTTTGTTTTTTTTTGGGGGGGGCTGCCCCTGGAGGGTGGATCCGCCAATGAGTCTTGCTTCTTTCCCACTCCTATACAGCCATCAATCTTACTTAACATCTAGACAGTGGGTTTTCAAGCTCACACTGCCAACAATACACGTTACAATTTAAGAAGACTCTAACACCCTCAACATCTCCACTCTATGTTGTGCCCTCTTCTGCCTACGACCATTCCTCCATGGATAGAAACCCCAAGTAATATTTCCATATTGCACAAAATATTCCCATATTAAATTGTTGTGGTAGGGCTACTTGGTTGCCAGTCTCGTGGAGGATATCCAGTACCATCTGATTGTAGAGACCTTCTTGCCATATTGAGCTCCAGATGTCAAATTGCTACAATTTCAAGCCCATGGCCTTCAACCCACAAAATCTTCCACTTGATGGTAAATGTCTATACACAATCTAAGCGTTTATATTTGATTTTCTTTTTGGGATTATATCTAATGACAGAACTCCTAGCTGCTTACCATCAGGTCACCCTGTTCCAGCATATATTATACCACTAGGTCTTGCTCTCCGTCCCCAATTACCTCTCTGCTACATGCACATTTGCCCCCATCACCAGACTATGTAACTCTGGCACTTCCTGTCCCTCCTTCCCCCTACACATGCCAAATGCCACCACCCTGCCCTATTTTAGAGATCTAATCCAAGTGCCACTGCAATGCAGATTTATCCTGCCTTCATAATAATGACCCCTCAGAACACTTTGTCACAGCTGGACGACACATTGCTAGGGCGGTGTCGAGTGTGAGGGTCACGGGACCATAAATATTTAAAAAGAACGTACAAACATCACTCACTAACAGGGTAGCCCTGTATCCTTAGGGTTATTGTATTTTTCTAGTTCCTTGAGAGCTCGGAGTTTGTTATCTTGGTTCCCACATTATCCCAAATCTATCAAATGCCATTGTTACCTCTTACTGGCAGCCACGGGCAGCTGCCATCATTGAGTGTGACGCCATGACCTCATGACCTCATTCGCTGTTCATAACATGCCATAACCACATACCTTGTATTGCTGTTCATAATATGCCATAACCACAGTGTTTTTATGACAAGGCTTCTCAAGCTGCTTACCACTTCCGTCTGTCCCATCATATTTTAGCACCCTTCATTCCTCCAGTGCCTCTCTGGTGCTCATTTACTCCTGTCACCAGACCCTGGAAAGGCGAATCCCACACTTCCTGTCCCTACCTAACCCTACACATGCCACATGGCACCATCCTGCCTTCTACCCTATACCCTACATATGCCACATGACTCCATCCTGCCTTCTACCCTATGCCCTACACACGCCACATGGCACCATCCTGCCTTCTACCCTATACCCTACATATGCCACATGACTCCATCCTGCCTTCTACCCTATACCCTACACATGCCACATGGCACCATCCTGCCTTCTACCCTATACCCTACACACGCCACATGGCACCATCCTGCCTTCTACCTTATGCCCTACACATGCCACATGGCACCACCCTGCTTTCTACCCTATACCCTACACACGCCACATGGCACCATCCTGCCTTCTACCCTATACCCTACACATGCCACATGGCACCATCCTGCCTTCTACCTTATGCCCTACACATGCCACATGGCACCACCCTGCTTTCTACCCTATATTGGAGATTTAAACCGATTGCCATGGCAACGGAGAGAGATCCTGCCTGGTACCTGGGTCTAGTGGATTGTAGCATGGAAGGGTAAAGGACAGGATCTAAAGTAGGCCCACTTGTTAATATACCCTAGCGTAGCCTCCACCCAGTGACACTTCTATAATTAGATCACTGCCCAAGCCGGAAACACCTTTAGTGCACGAACATGCGCAGTAGACACTTCCACATGAGAAAGGAAGACACGATCCGACCATTTCTACCATGCACTCTTTCCCTGATATATCTCCGGGAATTTTACAACCCCTTCATCTATTCTCGTAGGGATTGTAGAAGAGAGAAACTAGTTGACCTTACAAGATGCAAGCAATAAAGAACAGTAACTCAACGCATCTCAAAAACGAATGAACCCCTGCATCTAGTTCATTGATAAAAAAAAGAACTATCTAAGATTTATTACCAATTATAGGTCAGACTATGCAAGATTTCTTATGGGAAGATAAAACGCACATTTGGTCTCACACTGGGAAAGGAAACAAGAGTGATGGACCTCTGATAATCACTGCTAAGCTATTACCATGGTAATCCAATACATGACTCTGCGTTATCACCTAGTCTAAGAGTAGATGGGGGAACCCAGAATAATGATCAGGTATAATTAATTTTCTCTACAAGAGAATGTCAAAACAAATGTGACAGTTTGGTTGAGGCCGTGTTTTAAGGCATAATGGCATCGTCATGGGTGCAGGTGATGGGCATTTCAACCCCTGTCAGTGATCTAACAATATTCTAAATCAAAATCATTACGTGGGGGGCTCACACAATCAGATTCTCCTGGCCAATATACCACCATTCATATAACTATGCCACAATCTGCCAATGGTGATATTGTTCACATTTCTGTCATTATGAACCTTGTGTTCACCAACATGAAAGTATATTCCACCTATTCCCAATGCTGTAACTAGTTCAGAAGGCAATATAAATCATGTCATACGTGGTCAAAAGCCTGCCGAGTTTCCATGTTTACTGACCATGAGCGGCCATTTATTTCGGAGGGAAATCATGATGATTAGTGATTAGCACCAAACAACACCTGACAGGACAAATGCATTACTGACAGAATAAAACAAGTTTTTGAAAAGAGAGGAATCGATTTTTGTCCAAAGCACAGTGAAACAAACACGCCAAACATCAATACGTGCTGGGGTCGGTCTGAGAGGAGACATCCTTCCTGAAAATGTACCATCCTGTTCGGTAATTTAAAATATGGCCTTTCTGTAAAATGGCGGTGTATTCATATACTTACACTTATATCTATACACCTATATTCATAGAAACTCTGCCCACTGAGAAGGGGCAATACAATTGGAAGCAGCAAGAGGCAGGCTGGAGGAGGATTTATTAGGCTGGCAGAGGAGGACAATGAAGTTCCCAGCCTACTAACTGGAGGGTCAGGGTGTGTATATGTCCCTGCAGGGAGCCCCATATTACTCTGGTCTATGGGCTACCTAGAGGAATGGCCCTGACACTGGGAAATATAAGGGCACCATCATAAGTAGTTTTCGACAGTCCATGGTCTATAAATGTATGATACGGTTCTTTATAGATCTAGTCCTATCCATTACATCATAATAATTATACAAAATAAATGATATAGTGCTGTTAGAAAACGTTCAATGTTCCCTGTAGAATTGAGTATCTGTTATTCGGTCTTACCTGAGTACATTTATTACAGGGTACCTTCTAAGTTATGAGAGAAAGAAAAAGAAAAGAAACAAAAACAACCTATCCACCCATCCTAATCTCTCATACCATGGGAATTTGAAATGACTATAATATCTCTCCCCAGACATGACTCCGATGTGAGCCAAGGAGGTATACATCCATAATTATTCTAAAGGAATGAACCAAGGCCGAGCTGGCATAAAATAATTTTATTACAATATGTAGGAGCTCTGTTAAAACAATAATATTGCCTACAGCTTTAATAATGTATTAGTAATCTTGATCTTGGTTCTGGGACAGTGGATGGGAAATTGCTCTGCTTCCTTCCGTCTCTCACCAGTCACTGCCGCCGCCCGCCTGTGCTGCTTTGCTAAGTCTATTCATAATTATTCTAAAGGAATGAACCAAGGCCGAGCTGGCATAAAATAATTTTATTACAATATGTAAGACCTCTGTAAATGACATGTTAAAACAATAATACTTCAAACTCATGAGAATTGTTTTGACATGATTTCTGGGACTTTTGTGTACAATTTTTCCGGGGCGTAGACCTCGCTCACTCGACCTTTCCATGTACCATGCATTTCTACATCCTCCTGCGTCGCGCCATCCTTAGCACATATCTGTGCCCCCGTCCTTCTTGTCGAGTGTACGGTAGTCGTTGTGGCTGCCGGATGTTCCAGTATTACCAGCGCCAACCTAAGTAGCGCTGTCACCCTTGATGCTGTCATTGGAGCCTGATTGAGTTGATTGAGTCGTGAGCCAGTTGACAGGCCGGATTCCTGAATCTGTATATACAATTCTGACTCATGCACATTTGGAATTAAAAAGTAACATCAACCTTAATAGGTATGCTAAGGGATCTGTCCTCATCTGCCTGTAAGCCTGTGAGAGGTCATTCTTCCACATCATACTGCCCCTTCCCGGTGTAGTGAGTTGCTCTACAAAGTCTAAGACCGTTGGTAGAGTATAATCAAACAGGTCCCCCAGGTAGAATTTCTTTCTAATCCCCGAGTTGACGCTAGCCTCTTCTGGAAACAAAAAATCTATAATCACCCTGAGTTTCTGGGAGTCTTTCTTGGGTTTGGTCAAGATTGGGCTCATCTGAGTCCATCTGTCGAACGGGGGGGGGGGAGGTGAGCTGAATGGGCCTACCATTGCCTAAAGACTACACTCTTTCTGGATGAATTCTGTCACTGCTGCTTCTTGCTCTAATGCTGACTTGTGATTCTGAAGTGTTGGTACGGGCAGCATATCTGCTGAGTAACTTAGGGGTTATCCGTACCTTACAAACTGGCATACTTGCTCTTCTTTATAGCCTATCGGCACCTTGTCCCAATTATCGCAGTTCATTTGGGATGGGACAGTGATACGGGCTGCCAAGAAATTGGGCAGGTTGTGCCTCCTCACCCCGGTATACAACAACATGGGCTCTAGGGCCTGAGTATATGCATGGGTAGTTGGGTTGGGCCAATTCTGCCTGAGGTAACCTTGGTATTCTGCCGGTGTATTACTAGAGATGTCTTTTTGAACTGAGTACTGAGGTTGGCCAGTTGAAGCCTGTGCTGGGTTATCTAGTTGTACTGGTGCCATTTCTTCCTCTCTTGCTTTATCTGTTTGGTCTTGCATGTATTTTCTGGATGCTGGTAGAAACCACATTAATTTGTTGTAGATGCAGAATGAACAGATATGCAAGTGCCTATACCCATTCACTACATGGTCCTGATTAGCATGACACTGCCCCATGTTGAACTGTCAACAGGGGGGGGGGGACTTATTGGCTGCTTCTTACTCTGCCGACATATTAAAAAGGTGTGCTGTGTACTGAGAAATCGCTCTGCTTCCTTCCGTCTCTCACCGGTCACTGCCGCTGCCCGCCTGTGCCAGCTGGCTGTTCTATACCCATGTGTGAGTGCATGTGTGCATGTGTAGCTGGGTGGTGGTGTGTGTGTATACTGGGATCCTGGAGCCCTGTCCCTCTTGGTGGCCACCTGTGCTACATATACATGGTTAGTTTATACAGTACCAGTGGCCTGATATAGAGAATAGAAGTATGTGTGTGGTTCATTCCTTCTATTTAAATTAATAATAATCTACATTATTCATAATTTCCGGGTGGCTTCTGTAGTTCAGTTGGTAGTTTCTGCAAAGTCTGCAAGTGACACTTTTTTTTTTATTTGAATTTGCTTTATTGACCACAATAAACAGACTGCACACATTTTGCTCATTGGTATGAGATGTATCAGACAGGTAAATATCGGTAATCATACAAAGGGTTACATATATATAGTGGTGGAAAAAGTCAAGTATATATTATAAAAGTTCTAGTACCTATGTTGTATAAAATTCCAAGCAATGTTGAACACTTATGTCAGTTTATACGGTCAAAAAGAAGGATAAAACCTCATCATGTGTAGGTTGATACTTCTGGTTCTACCTTTCTTAGCAAGGGTTTTTAGAAAAAGTTGACACGATAACATTCAAAAGTAATAATAATAATAGAACAGATGAGGGGTCACTACCACCAAGAATATGATCCAACATTATTACATTAAATCAATTTTGTGTGTGACAATAATAAGGAAAAATAATACTGCACTATACACCACCATAGGGCAGAAGAGTAGCCAAATATCGCCTGGAGTCCAGGGATGGTGTTAGTCTCCTACCAGCCAGAAGTGCATTTCAGCCTTATCCAGCATAATAGGCTACACTTGTAGCATATGCTCTACTATTTAGAGTTAATAACCTTATAGTGGGTGCATCATGTTGTCTAGTCATAATGGCTCTGTCATCCTTATATGAGGAAGAACGAGATCTAGAGTACATATAGTACAAAAGATGTATATACCTTCTGTCCTCTAGTTTATTATTTTTTGTCAAATTATGAATATAGTTGATATTAGTTAAATGAGGCACACCCAGACAGATTTTAAGACATCTATTTTATGCATACTGCAATGGGTCTAAATACTTATCAAAGGTTGTAGCATAACAAATATCAGCATATTCCATATAAGGAAGTACAGTTGCTTTATATATTCTTATGGCCGGCTTCTCATCAAGGTATCTACGTAGCAAACACAATTTATAAGTTTTGAAAGCAATTGTTTTTACCTGGTTGGTTAGGTGTAGGTTATAATGAAGTAAAGGGTCAAGTATTTATAACTAGGGACAACTTGTAGGAGCTTACATAGAAGAAAACAGCCGTCTGTCTGTCAACTATTCTAGAGTATCTAGTGACAGGTATCCTTTAAGCCTGGTTGGCAGGCAGTGAATAGAATAGTGGTCTAATGCAGTCAGGGGATGAGGTAACCAGGACTGAAGACTATGGGGTAATGCTGAAAGGAACCTGTGAATGGGGGGAAGAGGGGAGTGGAGGAAGAAGGGAGTAGGGGAGTGGAGGGGGAGTGGGGGGACATGTGAATGGGGGGATAGGGCCTCAGTGGGTGGGGGACATGTGAATGGGGGAAAGAGGGGAGTGGAGGGGGAGTGGGGGGACATGTGAGTGGGGGATAGGGGAGTGGGGGACATGTGAGTTGGGGAACAGGGGAGTGGGGGAACAGGGGAGGTCGGGCAAGAGGGGAGGTTAGGGAAAAGGGCAGTGGGGGAAAAGGGGAACGGGGTAAGCAACATCACTGGGCAAATCTATAGGTTTTTAGTGCTGTCCAACGAGATAGGCACTATTCCTGGTTAGGGGGATTCTTAGTGGTGTGACCCCTGCTGAATCTGGTTTCCTGAGAGATGAGGACTGATAACAGCAAGTGTGATGGGTACCAGGTGTAATTCACCCTAAAAGGTCTGCATTGAATGAAAAGAATTTTCTGATTGGTCAATAATGTATCCCGCTAGGTCGGAATACAGTGCTGTGTGCTTTGTCAAGGAGATGCCAGCATTGCCTAGGTATTCACAAAATAAATGAGATGCACTAACACTATCTCACCAGATGTCTTACCACCTCTCTATTGGCCATAAATTGAGGCCTCTGGTGGGAGAAGAGGCTGACCGGGGGCTAACCAACTCACGGTACTTGGTCCACTGTAATTAAAGGCTATGGGGGTTCTTTTTTTATATTTTGGACTTTCAAAGACGTCATGCTATTTATTAGATTGGGCATCATCTATGTCACAGTTTTAATGGAGAGTGCATGGACCATCCCTTCATGGACGTCATAAGCCAGGGCTCCACTAGCGGCACAGCCATGGCAGTATTCCCTGTGACACATTTTTATATTGTTCTGTCTGAGGAGGTAGGCATAAAGGATACTCCAGTGCACTTCATACTACCATATAAACAATAACAAACAGAACAAAAAATGGAAAGTGCACTGCAGGTGACGCTGCCAGGGCTTGCCACCATAGTGGAGCTTGGACAATAGACATCTCCATGGCAGTGAGACAATAACGTAAACGTTTTACGACTGGCGGGACAATTGATACATTGTTTTTCACAAAGATACAATGTATCAATCGTCCCAGGAGCAGACACTGCAACACCTCTAGACCGGATGATGTCTCTCTAGGCTTGAAGGATAGCTGTCAAACATTGCAGCATACAGTTGACAGACAGACAGCTGTTTTTTTAATGACAAACCTTTCTGGAACACCTACTGTAAATGTTACATAGGTCTATTAGATAAGAATATGCAAACATAAACACCAAGGGGCATAGTGCACATGTGGTGGCACACCTCGGCTTCTGTATGTAGGTGACCTCTTACAATATCAAAGTTATTTTCTGAGGTATAAATAACAGTATCATCAGCATAAAGTTTAATTTTACAATATTTCATACACCTTGTGATATCATTTATATATAATAAAAGTAAGAGAGGACCTAGAATTGATCCTTGAGGGACACCGCAGACCACTCCATCTCTATCAGACAATTTTCCATTGGCAAATGTTGTCTGAAATCTATCGCTCAAATAATTCTCGAACCAATGGTAATTATCTTATCTAATCCCATTATGATTAAGTTTCACTAAGAGTACAGAGTGGTCTACGGTGTCGAAAGCCTTCCTCAGATCAATAAAAGCTGATACAGTTGACTGACCCACATTAAGGCATTGTTTAATATCATAAGTGAAAGAAGCAATGGTATCGACTGTACTGAATCCTGATCTAAAGCCACCCTGATGTAGGGTTAAGATATTTTCTTTAACCAAGAAACCATACACACGATTATGTACTATCTTTTCTATCAACTTACAAGGTAGAGGTAATAAAGAAATAGGTCTTTAGTTATTGACTAATTTAGTATCACCAGATTTCGGAATCTAAGGCGTGACTTAGAGATTTTCCATGAGTCCGGCACAGTGTTTGTGGAAAAGGAGAGATTAAATATCTTGACAAGCTTTTTAGGAGCATGTTTGAAAACATTCTTACGTACAAATGTAGAAATATTAGAGATTGCAGAAGATTTAATAACATTAATATCATACCTCTTGTATATTAGTGGTAAAAGGGTCCATCTGGCTTCCAACAAAATTATCATACGGTTTCCAGGGTATATATAGGTCTTTAGCTAAGGTCTGTCCAATATTAGCAAAGTATTGATTAATAAAGTCAGGTACATCTTCATTGGCAATATGGTGGTATTATTGCTATGATCAACTAAATTTATATCTTTGGTCTTGTTTGGATGACCTGGAATCAGGTTGTTTATTACACGCCAAAATTTTCTATAGTCATTTTTATAAGCATATCCCTGTTCCTTGAAGCAATTCTTTCTGACTTTACCAATGACTTTATTGGCTTTGTTTCTAGTGGTTGTGGAGATTTGCCAATCTTCTTACGTACCGGTACATCTAGCTTTCCATAACTTAATGTTTATCTCTAATAATTTCATATATATTCTGGGTGATCCAAGGATCCCATGTTTCCTAACAGGAAATTTATGAACAGGACAATGAATATCAAGAATACCTCTTATAGCTGTCTCTCGTTGAGACCAAGCTACATTCACATCAGTGGGAATATTAAATATGCCCCGATCAAAATTATCAAAGTTGTTCATCAGATATTCGGGAATATGAACAGCCTTCTATGTAGATCTTTTCTTCAACAACTTTCCATTTCTTTCTTACAGAAAAACAGCCAGATGATCAGAAATGTAATTGTTACACACGCCAGCATGAATAAAGTTGGGTCGTAGATAGGTAAAAATTAAGTCAAAAATAGCTTTTTTCCTAGTACAATTTTTGATTATCTGATTCAATCCAAAACCTTTCATTTTATTTAGTAATTCATTAACAATGTCAGAGTCTTCAACCACATTAAAGTTAAAATCACCTATAGCAATGATTTCAATACTGTCTTTATCTTCAACCTGTGTAATTATACTGATCAGTATATCAGTAAAAGTAGCTTTATCACCATCTGGAGGTCTCTATACATTCAATATCAAAATTTGTCTCATATGGGGTTTATTGATAGATAGCATTGGATTTCAATATCTGCATCTGATCTGTTAAGATGAGAATATAAGAAAGAGTCGTGTGCACTCCATGCTTGATATACATATATACACCGCCCCAAGTCTTAATATTACCCTTTACATCCAAGGCCCTCTCGTCGTTTCTACTTAGCCTTATGTTGGGAAACATAATTGACATTATTAACCTGCCATTTCTGTCATAATATTAATTTATATTATCCACGACTACATACATGTGATTGGAACCGATAGACATATGCAACATACAGTGGTTGCGTGTTCATAGTGCTGCTATTCAGTTCTCCATCTAAACAATTAAAACGGATTTGAAGAGATTTACAGCATAATGACAGACGGGGTGGGTGGGATGCGGTGGGGGCGGGGTGTGGTGGGGGTGCGGGGGGTGTGGTGTGTGGGGGGATTGGGGGATGGGATGGGTGGGGTGTGGTGGGGGTGGGGTGGGTTGGGTGTGGTGGGGGCGCGGTGGGTGGGGTGTGGGGGGATGGGGGGATTGGGTGGGATGTGGTGGGGTTGGGGTGGGTTGGGTGTGGTGGGGGTGGGGTGGGGTGGGGTGGGTGGGGTGGGGTGGGTGGGGTATGGTGGGTTGGGGCGGGTGGGGTGTGGTGGAAAGAGATGGTTTGAGGGTGTCTGAGCTTATGATACACGTAGTGTAGCTGTCTACAAAATATATATCTACTGACATAATGAAGGTGTAGAATAGCCTAAGTATTGGGGTATTTGAACATTAACCACTCACTGGATATTTTTTTTGAAACATTTAAACTTTATTTAGCCTAAGATGTATTACATTTCATACGGTATAACAATATAATAATCATTTTCCTGGATTGCATAAGAGGCATTTCTAGGTACTGAGTAACCAAAATTAACTGATTTGATAATTAATATTATGGAGATTTCTAATTTATAACAATTCTTTTTTAAAATTCCAGTTTAAATTTGTCCCTGTCTTTAATATTTCGTATTTCTATGGGTAGTTTGTTCCAAGTTTGAGCACATTTGACTTCTGGTGACGATTCATATGCTTTACAATTGATTTTTTGATATTTTAACAATGGCGCAGCAGCTAACCTGGTATCTCTTACCTTAGATTCTATAAAATCCTTATTACAAGACCTCTTATGGGCTGTTAGTTTAATATGATAGATTCTCCTAGATGTTAAAATAGGTAAATTAGCCTTATTGTGTACGGTCTGAGTGGGTGTTAATATATGATAGTCAAAGCAGGTCTTCAGGCATTTACTTTGTATGCGCTGTAACTCTACCAGGTAGTCTGACTTAGCCTCGTTATACAAAATGTCACAATAGTCTATTAATGGTAGTATGTGCATTTTATACATTCTTAATCTTGCTTCTTCAGTCATATATTTCCTAGTTTTATACAAAATCAACGACTTGTATCTTACATTATTAATCACAGTGCGTAAGTACATATTAAATTTCAATTCAGGGTCAATAGTAACACCTAGATATTTGTAGGAAGATACATTCATGAGTGTTTTATTATTGATAACAATATTTGGTTTTCTCAGATTTTTCAATTTTCTTGAAGAGGCAAAGGTCATGATTTTTGTTTTGTTTTCATTCATAGTTAATTTATTACTTGTAGACCAAGAATAAAAATTTTTTAGAGCATTTTCAAGTTGGATTTGTAAGAGATCTATATCTTTGCCTGATACATATAAAACTGAGTCATCAGCATATAGCAATGTTTTATGGGTGTCTTCATCAGAGATGCAGTCATTAATATATGTGACCCATCCTTACAAATTGGTACTGAAGTCGCACATGAAGAAGCCTAGCTATAGCCTTTTCAAGTTGCATAGTGTCAAAAATATCAAAAGTTTCAAAATTGATATTTTAGCATTTTTGTAACATATGGGTAGATGTCTTTTAGAAACGTTGCTTACTAAACTTACTTTAAGCCCCGAATGGCTAATAGACATGGTTAAAACTTTTGTGGTTATATAGAATTATATAGGATTTATGAATTATTGTATGTTTAATATGTTAATTATCTCAGTTAAATCTTTTATTAATTGATACGACTACATTTACTGCTAGACGACCCACAGAGGGCAACCTGGTTTAAATATGCAAGTGTTATATACTAAATTAAAGCTCTTGATGAGCTGTAAATGAATATGGCAATATCTAAACATTTTCCATTTGCGACTTCCATTTTGTTAGGATGGGTCACATATAATAAAAAAAATAAAGGACCTAAAATTTACCCCTGTGGTACGCCACATGATAAATTCTTATACCCAGATCTTACATGATTTGCTGCAGAACACTGCTGCCTCCTAGAAAGGTAGTTTTCTATTAGTGTAAGGTTTCTATTTCTTATACCGTATTGTTCTAGTTTAGTCAAGAGGATATTATGATTTACAGAATCAAAAGCTTTTTTTATATCTATAAATGCTACTAAAGTAATATTATTTTGATTTCGATTTTTTAATATATCATCAACTAAAATAGTAATAGTATCTAGGGTCGATTTATTTTTTTGATATCCTCCTTGGAATTTAGACAATATATTATGAAAAGTTAAGTGAGAGCTGATCTTTGTATGTATCAGGCGTTCCAGTATTTTGCCAGGTATAGGCAGTACGCTGATAGGTCTTAGATTTGAAACGTTGGATGGATCGCCACCTTTTGGTAGAGGAGTGACTGTGGCAATTTTCCAGCTATCAGGTATAATACCAGTTTCTATAATCAAATTTATGATTTTGATAAATTTATCAGAGAATTTAATAACTGCCATCTTGAAAATATTAGTGGGTAGGTATTCGATGGAGGATGATTTTGATACATCAATATCTTCTAAACATTTAATAATTTCTTCATCAGTAAACGGCATATCAGGCATATCCACTATACATCTTTGTCCTTTAAATAAAAATTCTGTATCATGAAGTCTGGCAAGCCTCGGACCTATTTCTGCAAAAAAGTTATTAATATACGTCGACGTGTCCTCTAGAGTAATGGTTTGTCCATTTTCATCTACTAAATTAATTGTTCTTGATTTTCCTTTGTTATTTGGCAGTACTTCTTTCATAGTAGTCCAAAATTTCTTAGAATCTTTCTTATAGACTTCAGACAGGTTATTATAATATTCTTCTTTAGCTTGCTGGACTTCACGATTTACAATATTTCTGGATATTCTGGCATGGTGCCATGATATTATGTCTAAGTTCCGTCTAGCCTCTTTCAATAGTACATTTTTATCATTAATACGTTCCAATAATTCATTAGTCATCCAAGGGCTTGATTTGTTTTTTATTTTAAATTTCTTTACAGGGTATTGGATATCCAACATATATTTCATATAATTTACCAGGATATTCCAGCATTCTGAGGGATCATTGCTATTGTCAAAATATGCCCAATTACAATTTGTAAGGTCTTGTATATATTTTTCCTTATTAAAATTTCTATACGATCTTCCCAAAAAGCTCCTGTAACCTTGCTTGACATATTGGTTTCCTTTTAGTATATGCACAGGGAGATGATCAGAAAGGTGAATATTGAGAGGGCCAGACGAAATTATACCTGAGCAGTTTGTGAAGATCAAGTTGATACATGAGTTCGAACCTGAGGACATTGTTACCTGGTTTACTATTTGGCTAAGATGAAAATTATCAAAGGTTTCATACAGTTGTATTTTTTCTCTTGTATTGCCTATTATGTTTACATTAAAGTCACTAAGTACATAAATTTCATAGGAGTCTAGATTTTCAATCTGTATGAATAATGCTTGAATTATGTTGCAAAAATTAGTCGGATGGTGGTCTATATATATTACAAATTATTGCCTTTTTGCTTGAACCTTTTATAGAAAATAACCATTGTATTTCAATATCCTTATTAGTCCGATTTAAATAGCCAAATTTCTCATTAGTACATGATATGGTTTCATCTACATGCGCACAGAGTCCTCCTCCCCTGAAAATACTAATTCTATCAAGTCTAAATAAGTTATATCTAGGAAACATATACATGTCGGAGCAATCAGATGAATTTAACCAGGTTTCAGAGAAAAGTACAATGTCAATATTACAATCAGATAATTCTTCCTTTAAACCTGTAAATTTATTTCTTATGCTGCGAGTATTTAGATGTACAATAGAGAAGCCTTTCTCAAACTTGGCTTTTAGTTCTTTATTTACCTGTATACTAGTACAGTTTTACTTATTATAAACCAGGATAGTAAAGAGACAAATATACCGGTACAATTTTTCCTTATATATATGTACATACACCTCCGTTATCCAAATTTTAATTTCCCATCCTTTGTTATACCAAAAATAAACTAGCCCCCCTCCCTCCATAGGTTTACAGCACTTATGGCTACCTACGATATAAAATAATAGAGTTATAGCAGTTATCACACTAGGGTTCGGTATTTTCCCAATATTAAAGTAATAATTAAACAATATAGGATATAGGAGTCTTTAAAACACTTGAAAAATTAGTTCATTTTCCTTTACTTGGTCTGCAGGTTAGTTTATACCGGTTGTTCAACATATTTGTTTGTAGTCTCGTTAATGATCGTATCACGTACTCTGGTGAGGATGAACCCAAGTAGATTTTCACCTTTGATACTGTCCCTTTTACACAAGTTGGCTTGACCAAAATGGTACTTGACGCCCCAGATTGGGTGATAGCTGGCTTCATATAGTGTCATACCTTTAGTAGATACTAAGTAGTCCCTCAGGTGTTTGTTGGAGAATTTAGCCTTGATTATTTCCTCCATGATGGCTTCAGCTTCTTTATTCCACTCTGGTGTAGGTTTGACCTTTTTTCCCTCATACATGATGTCAACGGTATTGTCCATTTGGAGAATCTTGTCTGCTATGTCAGGTTGTTTACATGTACGAGCCTTAGTGGCTTGGTAGGCCTGTTCAGTGCTATTATACTCCACTCTCCGATATTTCAGGTTACAGTCATACAGGTTGGAGAGCATATGATGTTTGGATTTGAACATTAATCCATCCGGGGTGGTGGCTTCCATAGCTTTCTGCATGGTGAGATCCTGATAGGGCATTTGTTTCAGCTGGGATGGATATATAGTCTTCTTTTCCAGGATAAGGAATCTCTGCCTGAGTTGAACGTTGTAATTTTGCTTCTTCGCCAAGTAGTACATGGCACGGAGATCGTTGAAGTCTTTCTGCTCATTTTCAGTCAATTCATCGCCCACAGATACGAACTTATATAGCATTTTACCTTTCAGGTACTTCAAATTCCTCATAATCTTAGGTTTGGTGCAGATATTTCGGAAAATAACTCGTACCTGTCTATGCCTCGGTTTGTTTACTCCTTGGTGGTCGCCATCTTGGATCAGTGTTTCCGGCCCCTCGCGACTACAAGTTTCTACGCATTCCAATCCTTGATTAAATTTAATATCTCTTAGAAACTGGGCAATCTTGGCCGAAATATCCTCATCCTTGCTTTCTTCAAGTCCTTTGATTATTAGGATTTTTTTCTTGAGGTCTTGGTCCATCTTTTCAAATTTCTTCATATGTTGAAGTAATAGGGCCATTTGACACTGTCATTTTGGATTTTTATGGCGTCTCCAGTCTCTGAGATTGTCTTTGACATGGCTACCATGGTTCCTTCCGATGATGTAAGTCTTCCTTTTATGCTGTCAAGGGTCTCGTTGATATTAGCTGTCGTCTGATTTAATCCGTCAATGGATTCTCTAATTTCTTCTATATTAGATTGCATATAGGTTTGGGTTTCCTCCACTGACAGCAACCTTTTTTCCATGGAGTTGACAGCTGCAATGACCTCCTTAATAGAAGCTTCTTGAGGAATTAAATCCATTGTTTTCTTCTTGGTACGGGATCTGGGTCCTTGGTTTGCCATGGTTTCTATGGTGTGTCACTTTAACTAGTTATTTATCAAAGTTTCATATGTTCTACTACCTTTGAACACCGATAATTTGGGAAAATACTGTCCCCCTGTCGCACATCGCTGCTAACCCAACACCGCCATGTTCATTGTTTTGCATATAAGTAGTATCCTTCTAATACTGTCTTTTAATCCGGCCTTCGGCCTTGTTTCCCTGTCTTTTCCAGTTATTCTCTCAATATGAGTCTCTATCTGTCAGGAGATCCGCTTGAAGACTGAGGTGTCTCTTTGCAGCTCACGGAATCCCCAAGCTCAGACCCAATCGAAAAACACCTCCGTACCTAAAATCTAAAACACATCTCTTGAAACAACTGTGTAATACCCAGGTAATTGCATTTTGTGGGGGGGGAACTATATAAAGTCACTCATTTCTCCTCCTTTTTGGCCCAGGGAAATATCTAGTCTAGCGGGATGCAAACTACAGCAGAGTGTCTCGGGGAAGAGCCACAGGAGATCTGAAGATGATTGCTTGACATGATTTTCATCAGTGTCTTTAACTGCATCATTTTGTACATAATCTTGACCTTTCTTTCTACAACCCCCGACATTTGTTGGTGCCTGTTGCGAAAGGAAGCCAGTACCTTCAGGACACCGTGCTGTTTGAGGAAGCTCACTCAGAAGGAATCTACAAGAAATGTTCCTTAACAAGCTTGGAGAGAGTTTACAAGGACCAGTCCTGACAGACAGAGATGGGTACTTAACCATTTTATCCTGTGAAGTGGAGGAATGTCTAGGTGAGAGGATGCCTGGAGATGCACTAATTCCAAGGGTATCTATAAAAGTGCCAGTTGAGCTTGGAGATCAGAAACTAGAAGAACAAAATGGCTCCCAATCGCCATGAATACTTCTTATACACTTCCATTAATGTCCTAATATATACACAGATACAATCTAGCTTCCTATTTCTATCATCTACAGAAGTAACCTTTAACAACAGTAACTGTAAATTGTGTTTATAGACTAAGGTCCTAGGTGTGTGTAGGGGGGGGGGGGCTAGGGGTCTCCATGCCCCTAATCCATCTGTTAGGTGTCTGTCCCGCATTGGTTGATCAATGTCGATAAGCATTGATACAACGTTCTCTGACCACTAAATGTCTCCTGAGAATGACAAAGTCACATGTATGCCGATTTTCAGAGATGCACATGCACGTTGCAAGACTGGTTAAATGCCCAACCTCATGAACAACCTGATACCTATACCCTCCAACTACAAGGTATATTTTAATCAGGTTAACAGCCAATAAATACCTTCCCTTCTTGGACATAGTATATAAACATCAAACCTACTTAATGTAGTCACCGCACTGTGCATGACATGTTTTGTCTGTTTACTTGTGGAGGATTCCATTAAAGAGGATAATTATGATAAAAGATTCAGCGCGAACGCTGTTCACTCATTAACATGTTCCATTCTGTCATTACAATAGATAATCAACTGCACATGCGAAATATCGATTTAATGGGAGTTTCAACAAAAGATGTGCTTTGTTTTACATGATGGGCCATTACTTTGAGAATCTATGCTCACTTTAGTGAACACTATGGCCAGTGCATTGACTATCTCTGACCTGGATACCACATTTATAGGCCCTATGTATATGTTAGACTTCTAGCTGCATTGGTTATTCTAGCACCCTTATGTAGATGACACGGGATAGATGCGACAGAAACTCTTGCCAATGAATAAACATGAGTAAGACATCATATTACCCTGCGTGAGCCTATTTCTGAACAGCCTATCTCTTATAGTATATTATATAAGAGCATGGGCTGTTTATATGAGACACTCCTATTTGGCACTATTTGGATCAGGTTGGTCACCTCTGGTTTATCATTTTATATGATACCCTTATACTGTATGCACTGGTGACCATGGGCCCTCGAATATCAGTATTCACAGACTACATTTAGTCAAGTTACTAGTTTCCACATCTAAGCCTGCTATAGTGTCGATCACTAACCTAAGCAAGTCACATGATAGATACAGTATATACTGACATTCCTTAAGGCACAGAGCGGTATTGTACACTCCTTTTAGCCTCTTGTACTGACATTCTTTAACGCACAGAGGGGTATTGTACACCCCTTTTAGCCTCTAGTACTGACGTCCTTTAACGCACAGAGGGGTATTGTACACCCCTTTTAGCCTCTCGTACTGACATCCTTTAATGCACACACAGCTAAAAATAATTTTCTTGTCCAATGTCTTGTCCTTGTCGTTATGAGAAAAATTCTGGTTATAAGATTCATCAGTCATCTTGTCTTTAAGAAAAATCAAGTTTAGAACAAATCTTGAGCTGCCTTCTTGATTTGAGTTTTCAAGATTATTTTTCTTAAGAAAATTTCTCAAAATTGGTAGTTTTGTCCACCAGGTAACATTATTTATCTTATATCTTAAAACAAGAAAGTCTAATTTCTTAATATGAGATTTATTAAACTAGAAGTGTTTTCTTACATCTAGTAAAAGGTAGAACTAAGATCTTGTTAGAAATTGACCAAGGAGTATTTTCTAACATGCCAGATAAGTATTATTTTCTTAAAATGAGGAAAGTATCTAGTCTGCCACTAGGTGCCAGCACTACCTGTTATGGTGAATTATTTGCAATGCAAAGTACAAATTCCTAACTCAGTTCTAAAATATTAGATGTGGTAAGATAAAGTGAAAACTGAAGGAAACTTATTTGGAATTAATTTAGAATCAGGTCTATTGGTCTGATAGTTGATTGAGGGAAATTCAAGGCATAAAGAAAGCTAAACACCTTTTGCGTAGATGATATGATAATGTAAGGGTAGGAAGTGCCACAGCCTTTCATTAAGTCAAAGACTTTGAACAAAGGTCTTATTCACTTAAGGAAATGTGGCTTCAAAGAGCTGCATGTAATCTGATGAACCTCTGTCACTGAGGCACCTATACTTATAACCTTCTATTCCATCTAAAGCATTTCCATAATAGATAAAAATCATATCCACTTTACAAACAAGGAAATTAATGTTTTTTGAAATATCGGAAATGAGAAAATATAACTTATATTAAGAAAAGGTATGAGTAAGTTTATCTTGAAATAATCCTCTTCCATGAGAATTATCTACTTCTTTTAACCTTTTTGTGCCCAGAATTTTTTGAAGAATTTTACATTATTTTACATTATTTCATGATTGTATCATTTTGTTGATAAGCCCTAGTGTTATTTCAATCATCTTCTTTGATATGGGCTCCGCATCACATTTTCTTAACTCTACTCATAACCCAGTGAAGACTTTCAGTTAAGGACATGGCATTCCTGATCAGGTCTGGTAACCATAGTTACCAAAACATTCCATTTGTTGTCATTTATTGGTATTTGGTCTCTCTTGTGCTATATACACCCACATTCCCTGCAATCTTAAGACCTTACATAACATTCAAACCTGATTCTGTCTGCATCTGTTCTGTTACACAGGAAACATAACATGTTATAATAGTAACAATGCATGGCTTATCTTTATGGATATGAACAGTTATTGTAAAATATAATTGGAGTATGGGAAACTAAGTGTGTGATCCATCATCATTTTGGTACCTGTCAGATTTTAGCTTCTTGGAGGGTTGCCCCTTAATGAATCACATAAAATGACAGCTCATTTTCAAGTTTTGACTCACTGTGCCTGTTATAATGGAGATAAAGCCAAATGAATGGTTGTATCATAATTGGGGGGTCATAAGCATTCCAAAGAGGGTCTAACTTTGCAGATTGGACCAGTAGAAGTATCTGGATGGAAATTTCTTTCAATATACATGCATTTAAGCCCAAAACCGCGCTTAAATGCGCGCTTGGGCACCTAAGGGTTAAGAAATATTCTAGAAAATTGAATCCTGATTTGAGAATAAATTACTTGATTCAAGAATTTATATCTTAAGATTGTATTTCTTAATTCAAGTAAGCTGGACATACCAAGATTTCAAGTAAAGTTTTGTTACCTAGTGGACAAACTTGTTTTAAGTTAATTTTACTTAAAATGAGAAATAATTTCTTAAAATAAGAAAGTTATTTTTGGCTGTGCAGAGGGGTATTGTACACTCCTTTTAGCCTCTCGTACTGACATCCTTTAATGCACAGAGGGGTATTGTACACTCCTTTTAGCCTCTCGTACTGACATCCTTTAACGCACAGAGGGGTATTGTACATCCCTTTTAGCCTCTCGTACTGACGTCCTTTACCACACAGAGGGGTATTGTACACTCCTTTTAGCCTCTCGTACTGACATCCTTTAATGCACGGAGGGGTATTGTACACCCCTTTTAGCCTCTCGTACTGATGTCCTTTAACACACAGAGGGGTATTGTACACTCCTTTTAGCCTCTCGTACTGACATCGTTTAACGCACACATGGGTATTATACACTCCTTTTAGCCTCTTGTACTGACATTCTTTAACGCACAGAGGGGTATTGTACACCTCTTTTAGCCTCTCGTACTGACGTCCTTTAACGCACAGAGGGGTATTGTACACTCCTTTTAGCCTCTCGTACTGACATCGTTTAACGCACAGAAGGGTATTGTACACCCCTTTTAGCCTCTCGTACTGACATCCTTTAACGCACAGAGGGGTATTGTACATCCCTTTTAGCCTCTCGTACTGACGTCCTTTACCACACAGAGGGGTATTGTACACTCCTTTTAGCCTCTCGTACTGACATCCTTTAATGCACGGAGGGGTATTGTACACCCCTTTTAGCCTCTCGTACTGATGTCCTTTAACACACAGAGGGGTATTGTACACTCCTTTTAGCCTCTCGTACTGACATCGTTTAACGCACACATGGGTATTATACACTCCTTTTAGCCTCTTGTACTGACATTCTTTAACGCACGGAGGGGTATTGTACACCTCTTTTAGCCTCTCGTACTGACGTCCTTTAACGCACAGAGGGGTATTGTACACTCCTTTTAGCCTCTCGTACTGACATCGTTTAACGCACAGAAGGGTATTGTACACCCCTTTTAGCCTCTCGTACTGACATCGTTTAATGCACAGAGGGGTATTGTACATCCCTTTTAGCCTCTCGTACTGACATCCTTTAACGCACGGAGGGGTATTGTACACTCCTTTTAGCCTCTCGTACTGACGTCCTTTAACACACAGAGGGGTATCGTACACTCCTTTTAGCCTCTCGTGCTGACATCCTTTAACGCACAGAGGGGTATTGTACACCCCTTTTAGCCTCTCGTACTGACATCCATTTAATGCACGGAGGGGTATTTTACACCCCTTTTAGCCTCTCGTACTGACATCCTTTAATGCACGGAGGGGTATTGTACACCCCTTTTAGCCTCTCGTACTGATGTCCTTTAACACACAGAGGGGTATTGTACACTCCTTTTAGCCTCTCGTACTGACATCGTTTAACGCACACATGGGTATTATACACTCCTTTTAGCCTCTTGTACTGACGTTCTTTAACGCACAGAGGGGTATTGTACACCTCTTTTAGCCTCTCGTACTGACGTCCTTTAACGCACAGAGGGGTATTGTACACTCCTTTTAGCCTCTCGTACTGACATCGTTTAACGCACAGAAGGGTATTGTACACCCCTTTTAGCCTCTCGTACTGACATCGTTTAATGCACAGAGGGGTATTGTACATCCCTTTTAGCCTCTCGTACTGACATCCTTTAACGCACGGAGGGGTATTGTACACTCCTTTTAGCCTCTCGTACTGACATCCTTTAACACACAGAGGGGTATCGTACACTCCTTTTAGCCTCTCGTGCTGACATCCTTTAACGCACAGAGGGGTATTGTACACCCCTTTTAGCCTCTCGTACTGACATCCTTTAATGCACGGAAGGGTATTTTACACCCCTTTTAGCCTCTCGTACTGACATCCTTTAACGCACAGAGGGGTATTGTACACTCCTTTTAGCCTCTTGGGATATTAGTATTATATGGTCAGGTGGTCGTCAAATGATGCAGATAATCATATAATCGCATCTGACTAAAAGTCTTACTATCAGTGTATACGACACTTGACACCAATCCTTCATTTTACATCACATCATTCTATTTCACATGGTTTGGTTATCAAAAGAAGTACCATATAACAATGTAAAAAGAATCTGTTTGAAGGCAAGTGTCAGGACCCTTGCAGTTTTAGCTAATCTATGCAGTTTGTGAAGGGATGTTTACATCAATCCATCCTGGGGGTGTATATAAATTCAATTATTATGCGATGTTGGTTTCATGGTGAAGGGACTCATAGGACATGAATTAGTGTCAGCCGGAATACAGAATGTGATAGTGTGTGGAATATGTCAAACTAAAATATAGGAAAGCAGGTCTCAACATGGTATGACTGAAAACAGCCACTACGATTTGAAATCCTCATAGTTCAGGTGGTTGATCATATATACAGTGCGTTACGACTGCTCTGTAGCAACAGCAGAAGAACAGCACACCACTTTTCTCCATGAAATGTAGCAGATTGGAAATTAGAAAAAAAAGAAGACATCGCGAGGGAATCAATGAATAAGGAAACATGTAAAACGGAAACTGCGGAAACAATGAATTTAAATATAAAAGGCAATCGAATCTGCTTGTCTGACAACTGTTTATCTCTTAATGCCAATTGTGTTGCATAAAAGCCTTGGGTGGAGTTATATCACAAAAGCCTTAGAAAAGGGCACATTTCTGCTGTAAAATGTCGCCTTGGCTGCATTAATTAAGGCTCCACAAGGACAACGATTAAGTCTCCCTCACTCCTAAATTATCAAGTAATTATTTAGAGAGGTCTCATGCCAAACTTTACAATGCTAACAAAAATTATTGTCTGTTTCATACACAAAGTACATGACATGTAAGAGAATGGAATCTACGGTTCTCCCATATGTACTACATGTATATGGTTTGAGACGACAGGAAGCAGTGTTTGGAAAATCGTTTCCAAAGCTGGGGCATTTATCCCAAGGACATCGTCCTGGAAATCTGGGTATTTTGACTGAAGATTGGCAGGGGAATCGATCTTGCTCACAAATAGACCCTTGTGCAATTTTTGTTGGGAAGTTGACCTTTGCCAGTCTCTTGGCCAAATCAAACCCTTGCAATAGCATGTCTCCCTATTAAATATTAGGGAAGTTTATACTCGCAGCCACGATCCCACTGTCTTTCTAACTATTGAGTCTAGGTGTGAGACAAGTAGGAAGAGCACATTGTATAGAAGTGCTATGGCATGGAATGATTTGTCAGTATTAAAAAGAAATATTACTACTTACGATGATTTTAAACTGAATCAAAAGATAGGGCTGGCAAGGTCGCTCTTTGCCTAGAAGTTGTAATATTTCCTATAATCCCCTTATGGTTATCTAAGACTTCAGGTGTTTCTCATCATAGTATTCTTTTTCATGATTATATTACAAGTTTAAATTTCTAAGGGGTGCCCACCCCCAGTTTTATTTACTTACATTAGATGTCAACGGTATATTGTACACTTGAGGTTGAAGGCGCAAAACAGATATGAGAAGTGCATTATTGTTGTTGTACTAAGTTGATTTAATATTCAATAAGCCGATGATTTGTTCGACTGAATAGCTATATTACTATAAGTAGGCTTATTGATATTACTATAACACCTGAACTGTAAAATATGTACTGGTTGCTAGGATTACATTAAAGCTGTATAAGCTTTTATCTCTGATTTATTTTTTATCCAGAATCTAAAAATAAACGGGCTGGTGCTTTGCACCATTACCCATACTCAAAAAAATGTCTCGATCGTCACCCCTGGTCACCTGTCCTGTTAAAATGCCAAATTCGGTAAATTTAAGCAATTCAAATTAATCAAATTAAGCTAACAGGAAGCAAATACAGAGGTGAACGAATATGGCATACATTTTAATCCGTCCACAGGGTAGATCGACAAGAATGTACGTCATAGGGTTCACCTCTGTCTTTGTATATCTGACTTTGAATGTAGACAAAGGAGAGGTCTACATGAACCTAGTCCTGCTATTCAGCGTTCCATCAATAAAGAAGGAAGTACAATTGACAGCCTCTTATAGAGCAATGTCCGTGCCGCTGAATCTCATGGTACATGATGAGATTAACCTTGGCCCTTGGCCTCTTCATAACCTTCTCTGACCAACACGAAGAAGCCACAAACCACAATATTGAATCCCACTGCTTCAACCATGGGAAGTGCAGGTCGGTCATTGACTATTTCATATTGGGATTAAGACTTAGATCACATAGTCATCATAGAAATGGGTTGGAGAAGGAGTATTGCTATTATAGGCGGGTCTTCTATAAAGGGGTAAAGTTCTAAACTGACCTCTTCATAGAGGCGTTAGTGTGCAGTGTCATGGGCAATGTGATTCATAATTGACCTCTTCATAGAGGCGTGAGTGTACAGTGTTAGGGGCAATGTGATTCATAATTGACCTCTTCATAGAGGCGTTAGTGTACAGTGTTAGGGGCAATGTGATTCATAATTGACCTCTTCATAGAGGCGTTAGTGTACAGTGTTAGGGGCAATGTGATTCATAATTGACCTCTTCATAGAGGCGTTAGTGTACAGTGTTAGGGGCAATGTGATTCATAATTGACCTCTTCATAGAGGCGTTAGTGTACAGTGTTAGGGGCAATGTGATTCATAATTGACCTCTTCATAGAGGCGCTAGTGTACAGTGTTAGCGGCAATGTGATTCATAATTGACCTCTTCATAGAGGCGCTAGTGTACAGTGTTAGCGGCAATGTGATTATATCAAAATTACATTGTTTTCAATTTTTTCAAGAACTTACTACCCTCTTATAAATGTGTATAACTTTTAATCATGTAACACTGCATAAACCCCTTTAGGAGCACAAAATCAATATTAATGAACACCAAAAACATATTAACGAACAATTATGAAACACCTGATAATTTCTATAGAAGTGACTGGAGTTTTTATGTTGACTAACCAATACAAAAAAACACAAATAGTGAATACCACCAAAGTTTGTACTTGAAACACGTTTTATGATATATTATAGTTAGCGATTGTGGAATTTGATTGTGTAACAGACCCCTGGTGATAATGGTATTTGATAGATTTGAATTAGGAACCAAGATAAACTCCAGGCTCTTATACAACTAAAGAAAACAACAACCCTAAGGATACAGTGCTACACCATCTGTCAGTGATGTTGGCTGTCAGGCAATTCGATCATTTTGGAACTATATTGAGACAGTTCTAGTATTGGCCGCATGACCTGTTCACTCGTCGCTGCCTGACTAGCCAGTGGTGACTGAGGACGTGGATCAGGCCCTTCGGAAGTAGGTTAGGAGTGGCACCCCTTCAAACTAGCATAAGACCAAGTCACAGCCACTTCTGCAGGATAAGTTAAACATGCTTTGGTCCACGTTTTGTGATGCCAGATATGATATACTGACAGCCTCATATGCCAATTAATGAATAGAGGTGGCTCGACTATTAGCAACATTTGCAGACCGTGAGTCGGCACCGTTAATGGACAACACTATAGGTGTTTTTACCGTTATGATCTGACAATTAAAAATGTCAAAGTGAACAACATGATTAACAGGAACGAAAAGAATCGTTGTAGAATAATGTGGCTGTATACTGCTGTCCTCAGCCTGTCTCCGGGTGTGTAGAGCCAGTAGAGTCACAGGAGTAGAATAGACTGTCCACAGACACGGGAACAAAGACTGATCAGGATGGCAGGTAGAATGGTGACACACTCATTACCTAGTCCACTCTGTATGGGCTGTGTCTGTGAGGGGAATGAGAACCCTGACAGCAGTCAGGGTAGACAGCCAATCTGCTGTCGTATGTCTCAATACTACTAGTATTGTGGTGAGGTCGCTCGTTATCCCACTGCAGTGTCTCTCCTATTAAGGAGGCCATTTCTTAACAAACAATTATCAAGTCGTATTGGAGACCCTTATAATTTAGTGACATTACAGCTCAATAGTATATTGCTCATGTAGTGTCTGCAGCACTACGACTACCCTACCATAAATTATCTCATCTAAGCCGCGAGTTTTTAGTACTGTTCTATGGTACCCTGCCTTTGTGAACCTCTTATAAGCCTCACTTTCATTTGGGTTCCGGTATTAGCCACGGCTTATACAAGAGAATTTATGGTAATAGCAAATTTTGATCATACAGAACAGTCGTAGGGCACTACTTAAGATTAGTGACACTAAGTTTTTGGGTTTCAAATCGTAGTGGCTGTGTGCAGTCGTAATGCCTTAAGAACTGGTCTCCAGGAGATCGCATGATGTATGAATGCAGCCCTGAACAGTATTATCACCAACAGTGCACAAATACATCACTCCAACCCTTCGGGGGTACCACTATGAATCGCAATTGATTGAATGCATATATGTAGACCCGTAGAGCACTCACTAGAGTTGCAATGCCTACATTCCTGTATATGCCAATGAATTGACATGAAGCTTTAATGCACTATCAAGGCGTTAAAAAAATTCATTTGGCTTTTTTATGGAAGAATAAATACTGGACTCTTATTAGAATACTATGGTAGCATCATCTTCTGTCTGTTAACACTATCAAAATTGTAATTGTAATTGTGTTTATTAACGCTTTCGTCCCCATAAAGTGGTAGTTTTTATGTGTGCCCTACAGTACTATTTCAGGCCTCGTAGTACAGCAGGTGATTACATACTTGCTTAGTGCATAGGAATGCACTATTCATGTATATAATCAATTCAGAAAAATAATGTCGCAGTAATATATAACAGGTGGTTTTGTGACTCTTTTTAGCTATTTGAGTATGTATTATTTAAACTTGAACTCATTAGCTATTCATTTGAAAGTAGATTTCTCTCTTACCTTTTGTTCTGAGTGACTCAGCTGGTCCCACAATATATTCCCCTTAGGTATGGACTTTTCTCATAATGGCGAGTCCTTGCCCTTCTGCGGGCAAATTTAACTTTTCTATCCGCTCGGGTCCTGATATTGACCTGCTCAATCCCTTCCCCATTTAGGTATTTTCTCCACATTTGCGTGACAAGTTGTATATTTCTTCTGTCAGAGAGCATGCGGACTCTACATGCAGTATGTAATTCAATTATTGACATGCCTCTTAGTCTTTGTCTTAGACATATTCTCAATCCATGATTCTGCATTCTTTGCAGCTTTAACAACTCAGAAGAGAGGCCTCCCCCGGTATAGAAGGAGCAATACTCTAGTGTAGGTGCAATCATGATTTTGTATACAGCAGTACAGTGTATCCACATTTAGGTATTTTCATTACTTATTGAGCTTATACAACTTATTGCCAAAATTAATTTTTACCTTAGCAATGTGGTTATTTACAGTGAGACATCTATCCAATTCTACACCTAAGTAGTTATATAGCTTCACAGTGCGACAGGTCGTAGGCACCCATCTTGAGGATTGGACCATATAAAGGTGCTAGGTTTGTTTTTGACCAAAAAAAGAACATTCCAGTACTTTTTCTGGCGTTAATAGTCATATAGTTTGACAAGCACCAAGGATGAATTCTGTTTAGGTTCTCCTGTAGCAGCATGACTGCCTCTGTGGGGTTGTGATGCGAGACATATACAACAAGATCATCAGCATACATAACACATTTGAGTTTATAACTACATCAGGCAAGTCATTCACATAAATAATAAACAGCAAGGGGCCGAGAGTCTACCCCTGAGGGACCTTGAATATGACAGCTCTTTGTGTTGATTTGACACCATTAGCAAAGGTAGAATGAGACCTATTACCCAAATATCCTCGAAGCCATATTTTAAACGATGGGTGTATATTTAGTGCACCTAGCTTTCTAATGAGGATTCAGTGATTTACACAGTCAAATGCTTTGGAATAGTCTATAAAACAGGCAGCAGTCACATGACCTTCATCCCTGCTATCATAAAGGTCAGTCAGTACAGTGAAAACTGCATCCCCGGTACTGTGATTTGCACTAAAACCAAACTGATTTTTGTTTAATATATTATTTTCTTCCTAGTGATTTATAATAACGCCATGTATAATTTTTTCAAACAGGTCTCCTTGCTTTGGAATAGGGACTAACAGCCCATTTGACCAGGCTTTTGGGAAAAGTGCCTGACATGAGTGAGTTTTTAAACATAGATAAAATATGGTCGGGTAAGAAGGTAAAGGCATGCTTCAGGATTCTAGAATTGACTCCATCTAGGCCACTAGATTTGTTAACACTTATATTTTTTACATGTTTTCAACTACACTGTGATTAATGACAGTATCTATATCAAGGGGAGGAAGCACATTCGGTATATCAAGAATGGGTGTATCTAAAGTAGGCCTGGGCATGATACCTTGTACTAAGTCATTGTACAGTATTTCAGCCAAATATTTGTTTATATAATCTGTATGTCTGTGGTTTTTGCTTTGGGGTTTACGAGCTTGTTGATTTCCCTCCAAGACCTCACAGGATCTCCTTTGAGTTTAAATAACAGACCATTTATCCAATCCCTTTTGCTGTGTCTTAGTAATTTTTGAATACGGTTTCTAAGTCTGCCTATTTGTTTGACATTAAATTGGCTACCAAATCGATTTTGCTCTTTAATCAGAAGTTGGCGGTCATTCATAATCTCAATAGTTTCCCTATTGGTCCATGGCTGGGGGTGTTTTTTCATGACAGTATTTTTTGATTGGGCATGAGATATCCAGGTACTCAACTATAAGCGGTCATTCATAATCTCAATAGTTTCCCTATTGGTCCATGGCTGGGGGTGTTTTTTCATGACAGTATTTTTTGATTGGGCATGAGATATCCAGGTACTCAACTATAAGCTTAAATAAATAGTCCAATTGTTTCTCTGGCTCATTACTGTTAAAAAACTCAATCTAGGAGATACTCATGGAAATCTGAGGTTCTGCGACCATTCCTACACGATGACTGCTCAAAGCTACCCCATAATCATCTTGGGAATCTAGTGAATCAGATATTGTAAAAGGATATTATGATAAACTCTGCCTCCACCCTGTGATTAAGGTTTCATCTAAAGATCTTCTAAAGTGCTACTAAAGTCCTTAAATATAAAATAGTTAGCAAATTAATTCACATCAATCATTAAGGATGTCTAAATATGTTTTAGGATGCCTTGAAATTTTAGTCACTACGGACTATATTTCTACAGTCAAGTAAATGTATCTCTCACGACTATACTTACTATAGTCACTGGTTACTAATGAAAGTCAGTCATATAGGCAACATATAGTCATGCCTTTGATCCATTGTAAAATTTCTTAGTCAGATGACTATCATTTTGATACCTGGCATCAATTATATAGTCAAGTTGACTAGTATGTATAGTCAGCACTGACTATATACCTTCCTCAGATCCTGAAGTAGGAAACACACATCCTGGCATCATTCCCCACCATCCTGGCATCGTTCCCCATCATCTTGACATCATTCCCCATCATCCTGACATCATTCCCCATCATCTATTGTGGTAGGGACATATATACAGCTCATTGTTTAGTTTATTGTATCTCTGCCTGCCTGTATGCCCTGCAGTGCAGGCATATCTCTTTGTTTGTATCTGTCTCTGTCTGCCTGCCTCCTGGGTTACCTGTTTATCTGTCTGTCAACAATGGTCTGTATGTCTGTCTGTCTGTCTATCTCCCTCCTCTGCCCCTTCACTATTGCCCTGTAATCCTACCAAAACCGAGCAATGTAAACAGATCATCCACACAGTTCAAGATGGCTACCATATACCTCTCTGCAATACCTGCCAATTTCATGACAAATAGATGACTTACCTATATATATTGATGAGCAGACAGTCATTATCCATGGATGAATTAGTTAAGATGATGATAAAGCCTGATTATGATTGCCCTGATAAAGTGTTACCTCCTTGTTCAGGCATTCAAAAAATTAAAGTGTGCTCTTTTTCTTGTGCACAGAAACCTGTGACATCATCAGTCTGTGAGTTCTACACATAGTCAGGATGACTATTTCTGTGACTAAGAGGTGACTAAGGCATGTAGTCATCTGACTATCGGGGTCAAAATGGGTTTCATTATCAGTGTGAGAACGGGCGATGTGAAGACTTTTTCTTCCTGTACATTATATAAACTATTACCTTCTGAATTGCTAACACCGTGCTGTCCTTGATTTTCTAAATCTACAGGAGGTGTTTCACAAGGCCGAGCTAATAGTCCTGATTTACCAGAAGTTATTCATTTATATAAATCTTATCCATTGTTATATGTTTGCTTAATTCGCCCTCAATAAATCTGCAAAAAATGTAGTTACGGCTCTGAAGAAAGGCCTGTGAAATATAGCAAGTTGTTTATACTTTTATCCTTAATCTTGATTGTGCATGATCCAGAGGGGCTAGTCGGATTCATTCGGTACACCAAGGTTCGTGCTATTCTCTTTTAAGGTGTGAGTCTAGGGATAATATTTCTGTGTATAAGAATTTGGTCTTGACAACAATCAAGGTGAGTTCGACTGGTCTCCATGGCAACCAGGGAAAATTGGATGGTATGTACATAATAAAAGATAGAGAGACAGATAGATAGAATTTCTTATATTCATACTGAATGATACGTAGACAACATAGGCATTTAGTCTATGCCTGTATTTGTGTCATATCCAGTCGACCTTCGGAGCATTTAAACTCATGTTCATTTGATACGATAACATTAGACGTTGTCATTACATTGTAAGAGCAATGATAATATTGACAATATCAAGTAGTATTGTTCTCTAGATATTCAACGTGTATTACAGTTGCCCTTATATGGTCTTTATAGCTACTTTGAAATAGCAATGGTGAAATTTGTACAACACTTCGCGTTGACAGTTCTTGTTTCCATGGTGCGTCATTTCATACCCCAGCTGCGCCATTTGAGTCTAACTGTGAAATGGAAATTGAATTTGCTGGGACGGCTTCAGTTAAAAACAGGGAAATGTACCATAAATGTCAATACTAGAAACACTGTATTTGACTAAATATTAAACATGATTTCAAAAACTCCCAAGATGGCATCAATTTGTCATTTCTAGTGTGTGCGTTGATTCCCAAGGTTAGTACTGCAGAGCTCGGTGTCCGATGCTGTGTGAACATCATTGATACTATCTCACAAACAACGAGTGAATAGAATAAAGAAGCAAGCTGTAAAATAGAATTTGTGGGCGTGTTATTGTCATGTTTAGATGAAGCCATGCACCTTGTTTTATACCGGACTTATAAAACGTGAGTTATACCGGGTTCCAGTGTTTCTAATAATAGGTATCTATGCATACTTGCTTATCAGAATACAGTGGACACATATTTAGATATACAGGGGGGAGATCCTTTCTTTGAAGATAAATTAAAGTCCTTCTTTTAGGTAATACTATCCTATATCTCTGAGTAAGGTGTGAATATAAGTTTTAAAATATTGCTATCGTTGCTTTATCACTTGTTGTATTTTGTTTTAAATGCTTGTATGCATTTTATCACAGTTAGGGGTATGA
Organism: Acholoe squamosa; assembly: GCA_949317995.1. Lineage (NCBI taxonomy): Eukaryota > Metazoa > Annelida > Polychaeta > Phyllodocida > Polynoidae > Acholoe > Acholoe squamosa. The sequence continues at coordinate 40,226,056 of OX439048.1, read as the reverse complement.
GTGTTTCTCCAAACGTAGGTGCAGTAGAACCACTCCATTTTATATGTATTCATAGATTAAAAACGACGTGTCCAGATTTCCTATCAATATTAAGTAAAACCTAAATGTATCACGGCCCTAGAATAACAATCACAAGAGTCCTTTTACTTATCTTTAGGGTAGTCGCACATGATATTAAGGTGAAAAATAGATTTCCAAAAGGGATTTATCATGTGGATCCAGTTACCATATGGTTTATTTTCTGTGGTGTAGGTCTGCTGGCACACTCAGACACTGCATGTATTCCTGGATAATGAGGACAGGGAGCCTTCCTTAGTAGTATACAGCAGTGGGCCATTGTGTCTGGCAAGTTCTACGACTACACACCTACTGTAGGACCCCTGTGGCCAAAGTGTAAACTTAGTTAAGCCTCATGATAATTCCAAAACTATTCGACATAAAATACAACAGACGTTAAAAAAATGGCTACCACGTCTATCTGTGGGACATACAAAGTACCTTACTCTCTGCCCAATCGACACCCTATACCCCCTAGTGCTATGTGTCTGTAGTTATTAGATCAGCCACCAGAGGTCAGTGTCGTCGGGTCAGAATAAAGATGTTACTGTCAGCACAGTTCTACACAAACCGCATCACTGGGCTCTCCACGTGACCAAACTCGACATATCAGAGGAGTCAACGGTTCAGCATATCAGATGCTCATCAAACATGGAAGTCTGTTCAGTTTAGAGTGGCGTTTAAGATGTACTCTCCTTTCACCCCTCTTCAATTGTGTTCCTGTTTATATCAGTATTGGCTGTCTTTATCAATGCCCTGGTTTGATCAACATGATTATCCAGACCCTGATGCGTCAAGGTGCTATGGGAACACCAAATTGAAGAACGCTGTGTGCAATGAGGAGGTAAAGTCCATCCTATTCTCATTTCTTTTTCTCTCATTTGGCCTAACTTGAGACATGACCTAAGCGACAGCATATAGAACCATCTCATATCATGTTACGAAAGGGAAAGGAGCTGTTGTGTCGGTGAAGAGGGAAGATACTAGTAGGCGACTTTTTCGCCCATTGTCAATAGCCACAACTATCAACAGTTCGTTCGAAAACAATTAGCTTCCCTATCAATTTAACTTGCACCCTCTCGTTACTTTCCCCGGACAGTTAACACATAACTGTAAAAGAAAGATCATTTTAGTGAAACGTTCAGATTAACCCGGTCACTTCATGCTGGGAATAATGATTTCATTGAAACGAAAATCTTTTATGGAAATCGTTTTCAATTCTTATATTAAAATCATTACAGCATGTTGTGGATGGCATCAAAACAAACAAGAGCGTTTATTATCTCATAAACCTGGGGGCTAATTCATAACTCTGAAAGAAAAGTCTTTCATTAAAACGATCAAATTGACATGGTTCTCAGGTAGAAAAATACTAGAGTAAATCTGGTTATTGTATACTAGTATCTTTTATTCTCACGATTCTGGCCTCTACAGTGCCTTTTTGGTCATAACCCCGTTCCATTATCAGGGTTTAACCGCACTCTGGGACCTTTTCTTCATCTTCAAGAAGGTGCTAGTTTCAACCTGAACATGTTAATAAATTTACGAAGCATATAAAGTCAACTATGCCATTGATTTCCTATTTAAACCGTTTAGGTTCAACGGGGAATCGGTCCCCAGCCGCTGAGGCAGGAGAGGAGCTCACTGTCCACTATACCAAGCCGACCGGTGCTAGAAACCAATACCCATGGAGGATATGAAAAAGTTGTCCGACATACCTGATGTTTACAGACCTCGTTAGCATAGAATTCAATGGAGCCAGGTGGAGTTTTTTACAGAGAAACATCCTTAGATATCCTAGATGAACATGCCATGTCGAATTTTGCCATTTTGTTCGAAATAAATAAGAATCCATTGATTTTCCATAGCCATACGAGTTGGGACCCGCCCCATCCGTCCATTCCTTCTTCCATGCGTATTTGACCTAGTTTTTACATCCAGGCACCTCCCCGCTTTGCCAACAAGACAAAATGGCCGCTATGGAAAATCAATGGATTCTCATTTATTTATAAGAAAATGGAGACAAAATGTAGGCAAACAGCAAGTAAAGATCGTATTTTTGGCAGTACTAGAAGTACAGGGCTTGACATGCTTGGATTATACCCGAAAAGTCATTGGAAAGACGAGGGTATGACTGGTGGAGTAAAAACAATGGCTACAGTGGCTTGGCAAACCAAGCGGATCGCATGCACTTACAAAAAGTCTTCTCACGGATTAATTCTGGGGTTATAAGGTAAGAAGTTAATACATAATGGATGAATAAGTGTGATAAACGCATTAATGCATTGATATTCTAGGACTCGATGAGGTAAGCTTTAAATATTCACCCTCCAGCTCTGCAGTCGGGTGAATATTTCAAGCAAACGTCACCTCGTCCTAGAATATCAATACATTAATAGCTTAATACTAGTTTATATTATAGTATATTATGGTAAATTTACTATAGTACTTTCACCAACTAGAGTAAATACTATAGTATACTCTGGTATATTTACAATGATAAACCGTAGTATATTTACAATGATAAACCATAGTATTTACTCTATCATAATAGTTTGAAATATAATATACTCTGATATTTAACATTGTATACTATGATAAATCTTAGGAACAAAATCCAATTTACTATAGTAAACTCTGGTATACTATAGTAGTTCCAACTTTATACTATGGCATACTACATGTTTACTGCAGTATATCACATATATACTATAGTAAAGTATGCTATATTAAATCATAGTATTTTGAGAGCTAGAGCTTTTGGACTAGAGTGTACTAGAATTTTCACCATAATATTATATGGGATAAACTATGGTATATGATAATATTTACTCTGGTAAATTGAGGTATTCACTATAGCTTTAGTGCACCTAATTATTGTTTTCACTATGGTATAAAGGAGAGAAAATGACATAAGCACAATCATTCTTGACAATTAATGATAAGTCATGCATTCATCTCAGGGTGAATAAACCATTTTTCAAATACAATGAGTCAGCTATCAGAAAATGCTATCCCGAAAATATTTTTTTCCCTTTACATGACTACTAATCAACAATTGCTGCAGTGTCGTCTTTTGGAAGTGGCGTCTTTTTTTCTTTCCCCTTCCTGGTAGACGAGGAGTGTGTGTTGCCATGAATTCTTTGGTGTACAAACCATCTAGTAGATCATTAACAAACTTTTGCTCTGTCATCTTATTACACCGCGTCACAAGTTCTTTCGTTATCTTGTCCTGGAATAATTACAAAAACCTCCATCAGTATTACAGTCCAGAAAATTTGGCTTTACAAGAGAGAAAATATTATGTGGCCAAATGTTGAGTTGATTGTAGTGTGCAATTATTTATATGCATGGCTTTCCTCTATCACTTAGCTTACCTAAGATAACAGAAGTGTAATAAGTTATGGTACCTTAACCTGGATCACCCAGAAAAGAACCTTTACAGTATAGCTATTTTTTACTTTTTTCCAAACCAATGTCTAGAGGATTCATTGAGAGGTTCCAAGAAACTGCATTGAGGGTACCTTAATTCCCATTGAGGGTACCTTAATTCCCAATATGACCAAGGAAAAAAGGATGCTTACAGTGTAGATGTCATCTCGGCATTCAGCCCGTCTTTGAACAGTTGCCTCATTGCGGTTTGCTGGTGCTTCTAGGAGTACCTCTAGTCTGCATGTAATGACTTCAAGGCTCTCCATTCGTGTAATAACAGCTTTTAATTGCTGAACTTGTCCTAGAGTAAACAAAGGTCCAATTATTTAATCACCTCTGTATTCAAGCATAAAAAGATTGAATGTGAAAAGTATTTCCTACACCTTGCATGCATTGCATTATAGTAAAAGTCTTGAACATCATTTAAGAACAATTCTAGTTTCAATAACCCTGTCGGAATCCATATTTGTAGTTCATGTGACATATAGCTGGTTTCATAACTTGCATAAATGTACCATGAGGAGAACCATGGTGTTAAAGGCATGCTTTATGCGAAGGGTATTACAGTAGCCACACCCAGGGCCAAATTTTGGTCATCATAGTACTGTTCTATATGGCATGTCTTGTTGCCCTATGTTTGCCGCATTTGTCCAATGTCCATCACAATTTTGTCTAATGTCTGTTACACACATCCAATGTAATGGATAGACATTTGTCCTATCTTTAAACCTGGCCCTTCGAGCTCATTTAACACATCTATATATGTCCGTCAAATTATCTCTAATGTCCAACACATTGTGACCAAATGGGATGGGGGTTGGGGCTGGTCATGGTCCGAGGTCCCTCTGTCAGGGATCCTTTGACCAGATGAAGCAAATCTTGAGGGGGGGGCCCAGTGAGGGCTCAGCCAGGGCCCCATCGCGACCACCTTGAATTGTCGGCGCAGGCACAATGACGCCTATCCATATGAATATAGAATTTGTATAGAAATATAATTTTTGGTCAATTTTGGATCTAACTTTAGGCTAAGGCCCCCACTTTCCTTATCACATTGCCATATTTAGTGTTTTTCTAACAACTAAATGTAACCTACTTGCAAATTGACCTGCGCAGTAGGTTCATTTTCTATCCTTTGGACCCACCTGTGACATGTTGCTAACATTTTTATAGCACCAACTCCTAGATATGTGGCATGTACTGGGAAAAGGGGCCTTATTGCACCCTGCACTAAGACCCCTTTTCACAGATCGGTTCACATATGTTTGGGATGTGAAAATAAGATTGTTCTACTGGCACATCATGGACATGAAAATAAGATCTACTTTATCACTTATGGCTATTGTTATCATCACCAAATCATTGTAGGTATTCCTCACCTCCTGCCTCAATATGAAAGATAAATGAGGGGATTTTTCCTATTCTTATGTGCATGACTACTTGTGATTTTTTCATATAGCCCTACATGCGTTGAGTTCAGGCACTTTATATTAATTTACGATTATGGTCACCCCCTGTAGGAAATGCTAGATGAGCCAGACGTCGAGGACACTGCTCACTATGACAATCCTGACACAGACTCGGACCCTGCCAGTCTCACAGACATCCAAGGTGACAACAACTATAATGACGTTTTCTCTTATGAGACACCATCTCATGAGGTAAGTAAATCTAAAACTTGTTAGTACAGTAAACTCCCTCTGTTGCGACCATCATTGGGACCTTCATGAAAGTGCTCACATTAGAGGGGTGGTCCCATTAGGAGGTGTGTATTAAGTGAGTAATAAAAAAAGGCTAACACATGATGATACACCTGTTAGGCATTGATTACTTATTTTATTATATGATTAATTCATCAGAATGCATCAAAATGCATCATGCATTCATACCATAACAGACACCTACGATTATGCAAAAAGCTTAACCAGGCCAGGTCGCGAACGTCTGCGCCACCGGGCTGGTAGTAGTGTGAACGCGTCCAGCAGTATAGAGCAGTGACTGCCTGTATACCGTTTTGCCCTGTGTAAGCACCAGGGTGCTTATTAATTTCAAGTAGGGTTTATTCCCAGCCCTTATTCAAGACTGGCGCTTATTCAAGACTTGAATTATAGTGGATTTTCGATTTTCAATACTGCTGTACCCCCGTGCTTATTCAAAACCAGTTCTTATTGAAATACCCGGCGCTTACAAAGGCCATTACGGTAACCTAAATGTCATTCTCATCTTGTGGAAAGCTGGGGTCTCTACTAGGGCTGCAAGTCTAAAGGCAATGTGTAATCAATCAGCACCTGTGCCCAGGTGAAGCAGGCAGTATAGCATCAGACTCAAAGTCCTAGGGTGGAATGAATGAATGCCACTTTGCCAATGAATATTTCATTGGTTTTAACCTGTAACAAATGACATGTGGCATGTCTCAAATGGTGAGCACTGTTATTGTGTAATAAGTGATGCTAAATCAACACCTCTAAGATATCCGCCTCCATCAGGTAGGATAGGCCGTTACACCCCCCAGATCTCCCCCACATAAGCATATAGGAATGGAAAGGGGGGGGGCAGGTGGGAAGTTGTTTAGAGGACCCTCGTGTCCTTTAGACCCCTGTCTTTCACAGTTCTATCCCTCATATCATATAGACTTAGTTTTTGTAAGTATGGGAATGTTCAACATTACGTCACTTCTTAGGTGTGGGGGAGGTCTTTGGTTTCCAGTGACAAGGCTATAGTTGCTTATCTTCCATACAAAAACAGTGACAAGGGGATGGGTAGGTGGGTCCTGAGAAATGCTAAAAAAACAGTGACATAATTGTTGAAAATTCCCAATATTGGTGTAAAAGAAGTGCTTTATAACAGGATTCATTATTAATGGAATTTAACTGTAACGACATATAAGGGACTGGTATAGTTCCTACTCCTCACATCAGGTGTTACTATGGTCACAGTCTTTAATTACTGTGTTTGTGTACATTACTCCACTGGGAAAATGTACATGTCCTAAACATTCTAAACTAAAGTGCATGCTAGTATGAACCCTACACCAATGTCTGATATGTCCATTTTACATTGATTTATGATTATGGTCACCCCCTGTAGGAAATGCTAGATAAGCTAGTCAATCTTGACACAGGCTCGGACCCTGCTAGTCCCGCAGACATCTGAGGCAACAATAATGATGATGAAGTTTTCTATTATGAGGCACCATCTCTAATTTGATGTTCAAAGTATAGTATATTATGTTATAGTCCATTTACTCGTTTTCTTTTTATTAGTAGATATGTCTATGAAAACCAGCTAGATCTATTGGCTATCAATAACGGTAATCCTGATAATGTTAGGGTTTCCCTTGTTGGGTCACATTTAACTTTGAATGCATATCATGGGTTTTAAATATGTATAGCTGTTGTGGATGCATGCATACATTTTCTCAAGACCTGCTGCAGCTGTCATCCAATGAATCCTTTACTATGCAAAGGTCTAACATGTCAAAGAAAAACAATACCCTATTTTCATGATAGTGTATTTTGATGGGCTATTTGTAGAATATAAATATCCTGGCATGATTCTTGGAATATATGTGTTACTATAAAGGAAAGGAGGAGGTTCAGCTGATGCAGTTGATCATGCCACAAGATGACATCACAGGATTGCATGAAATTCACTGAAAATTCACTCAAGTAATGAATTCACTCAAGTAATGAATGAATGATGATTCATTCTAAGTACCTATGCTGTTAAACCATTTCTTATCTTGTTTCACAGCAGGAATATCAAAATGAACCAGATGGGTCATTGCAAGAACACACAATTCCTGATAACTCACAAGAGGTAGGTCTCATAGAGATTGATGTAAACTCATTTTAAAAAAGAATACAGTGCAGAGACTCTAAGTAAAAAAACACAACAGAGAAAACCTATTTGACAAATATGAAGTAGAAACACCATGGTATCAATTAAATTGTTTATAAGCAACACCCTGACTTTGGGTCGATCCTATAAGCCACACCCCATGTTCTGATCAATGCTTATGTATATGTCTTTTTTTACAGAGAGACATGTTTCATGATGAATGCATCAGTAATCCAAACGTGCCAGTGCATGAGGAGTCCCAGGTCACAAGAGGGCAGTTTGTTGCCTTAACTATGGCATTCATTCTTCGACATCACCTAACAGGGGTTGCAACACAGGACCTGTTGGACCTACTAAATATTTTGGTTCCTGGTTGTGTGCCAAAGACAAAATACTATCTAGATGAAGCATTCTCTTAAAGGAATGACAAGGCAGCGATTCATTATTACTGCCATGGTTGTATTGAATATGTTGGAAAGGGAGACTATTTTCTTGTTATGCCATTGGCAGGACAGTTAAGAAGCCTTGTAGAAGATGACAACTATATTGTTCTATCAACTCAGCAATGCAACACAGGTGTTTATGGTGATGTCCATACAGAGTCTGAATATCCACGGGACAGGGAGCTCCTCACTCTCAGCTTCAACTGTGATGGTGTACCAGTTTTTAAGTCATCTGACTTCAACATCTGGCCCATCTTTGTTACTGTTAATGAGCTTCCCCATGCCACACAGCATAAGAATATTATTTTGGCAGCTCTGTGGTTTGGCAAAGCCAAACCAAAAGTTGACACCTTTTTCAGGCCATTTATGGTACAACTAGAGGAGCTCAGAACAGCTGGAATCAACTGGAAGAATAATAGTGGTACGATGCAAAACACAAAGGTTTTGGCAAAAATCTGTATATGTGATGCAGTGGCACGCTCTATGGTGCAGAACTTTAAACAATTTAATAGCAAACATGGTTGTGGCTACTGCCTTCATCCTGGTAAACGAGTGGTGAAGGGAAAGGGTTATTCAAGGGTACACCCCTCTCAAGCCCAGCCCCCTGAGGCTCACACAGATAGACACACCCGTCTATTGGCAGAACAGGCAGAGGACAAGGGAGAGCCTCAGCTTGGTATTAAAGGACAGTCTCCACTGATGGATATTCCTGAATTTGACATCATTACTGGTGTAGTTCCTGAACCCATGCATGCTGTATGTCAAGGGGCAGTAAAACAATTTGTAAATCTTTGGTTTGACCCTAGCTACAGTGAACATGATTTCTACATTCCACCAAGGAAGATCAAAGATCTGGACCACAGGATGAAACAGATATGGCCACCAAATGAAGTGAGAAGGATGCCAAGAACTTTCACTTGCAGACGCTTCTGGAAAGCTACAGAGTGGAGAGCATTTCTACTTCTGTACTCTGAGGTCACTTTGCAGGGCATACTTCCTCAGAGGTACATCAAGCATTGGTGCCTCCTGTCATCATCGATGTATGCCTTGCTTCAGCCTACATTAAGTGATACTGAACTTGAGATGGTTACATACTGTCTCGATGAATTTGTCCTTAAGGTACCAGGCTTGTATGGGGTTGAGCATGTAACCTACAATTGCCACATTCTACTGCACATCCCTGAGACGGTGAAACTCTGGGGCCTCCCATGGGCATCATCAGCCTTTTTGTATGAGGATGCAAATGGTAAATTGCTAGACATGTGTCATGGTACAAAAGGTGTTCCCCAGCAGATGGTGAAAACCTTCTATGGCAAAAAGTCTCTCCTACAATCAGCAGATAGACTCCTCCATGATGCGGATGAGCCTGTGCTAGAGCTCTACAGCAGGTTAACTGACATTCAGACTCAACCTTGCTCACAGGTGGTTTATGACTTTGCAAAGGTGCTTGGAAAACATAAACTTGTAGACCTAACTGTTGCAGAGAAGGTAGCTCTGAACAATAGCAGTCTATCTACACAGTCAAGCACTGTGCAGTCATACCAGAGATGTCTGATAAAGGGAAGATTGTACACCACCTGTGGCCATGGGCAGACGACCAAGCAAAATAATGCAGCCATCATCCTCAATGATGAGAGTTTTGGGGTTATAGACTCTCTGTTCCTGTACATACCTGAGTGTGACTGTATCCACCGATGTTCCTATCTTCTATCACCAACTCAGAGTGACAGGCCACCAGCCGTTGAGACAGAAGCGTTCAGCTGCAACCCAGTCCCATCATGTGCCCCTAATTGTAGAGCCAATGGGGAGATATTATTCATCATTATTTTACACAAATCTTTTAAATATCTTACTGCCATGGAATCATTTATAAGGCAATTTTTATAGATTGATATTTGTTTTGATGCTATCTGAGAGGTATGCTCTTTTATATTTATCTTATTACTTCTGATTTTATCAAAGTCTAAAATGGTTGCATCAAATAAATACTTACGCAATGTAAAAACAAAACAGAAAGAGAGTGCCTATTGGTGTTGTCTTCTAGCCCCTGAAATCATGTAAAACTCTGCTTGTCAGCCACAGCTTATTTACCATTTCAGTGTGCGACTCATCAGATCTTCAGGAAGTCAGGGTGGAGCTCATGTGTTGGGGATTACATATATAGTAAGGAATGTACAAAATTTCAGACCCCACATGCAACTTATGGAAACACCATGAACTCAGGACATAGCTTGATAGTGGATGCAGTTTTTTAACATATATTTTTGTTCTAGTACATGATATCATCCCGTGTGTGAAATCCTTGAAACTCATATCATATCCATATTGCGGAGCAGCTGAGAAAGTGTGCAGGATGAGCTGTGACAAACATCTACATCAAGTTATGCAAAGAATATTATAGTTAACTAAACTATAGTAGATAAATACTAAAGTAAGCTAAAGTGCTGCTTCATATACTGTAGGAAGTACTATAGTAAACCACAGTATCAGGTTGTGTGAGAATTCCTTTAGTAATCAATGGTAAACCATATTCTACAGTAGTAAATACTATAGTAAACCATAGCATCAAAATGTACAAGGTATATTAGAGTTAGCTATAGTGTAACTATAGTAAACTGCGGTAGCAAGTACTATAGTAAACTACAGTATTAAGTCATGGGAGAAGCACTATAGTAAACAATAATAAATTATAGTAACCTACAGCGGCAAATACTGTAATAAATCATAGCATCAAGCTATACCAGGTATATTAAAGTAAGCTATAATGTAACTATAGTAAACTGTAGCAGAAAATATTATAGTAAACCACAGTATCGAGTTATGTGAAAAGTACTCTAATAAACAATAGTAAACTATTGTAACATACAGTAGCAAATATTATAGTAAACCATAGCATCAAGTTATACAATATGTACTAAAGTGAGCTACAGTGTGACTATAGTAAACTATAGTAAAGCCCAATCGCAAATACTCTAGGAAACCATAGCATAAGGTTATTCAGTAACTACTATAGTAAACTCTATTATGACTAGTAAACTACGAAACCAAATACAATAGCATTGAGTGATACAATGAATACTAGAGTAAACTATGGTGTAACTACAATAGGCTACAGTGGCAAATAAATTTCAGTATCAAGCCTTGCAAGAAATATTATAGTATACAATGGAAAACTTTAGTAAACCACTGTAGCAAATACTCAAGTAAACTAAAGAATCAGGTTTTATTAGAACACTATAGTAAACTATAGTGAGTAAACTACAGTATTTATTACTATAGTTTACTGCAATTACAAGATACTAGGTCCATAACTGGAGTATACTATAGTATACCATGGTAAACTATGATAAAATATGCAGCATGATACTATAATAAACTCCAGTTTACTATAGTACACTATTGTATACTATAGTTTATGATAGTATACTATAGTATTTACTAGAGTATTTTTCTAGCTGGGTCATTTCATGCTGGGAATAATACTTTTATTGAAACCTTTCTTAGAAATCTTCTCCAGTTTCCATGGTTAACATTAATACAGCATGTTGTGCATTGCATTAAAAGACCAAGAAATTTTCACAAACCTGATCATTTCATAAAAAGAAATCCGTAACTATTAATGGTTTGACGTATGAATCGTCCATAAGAATAGCTCCCTCTGAGGGAAGTCATATTTATATTCAAATGATGGTTTCACTCTGCAAGGGAGGTTGCAAAATGATTGTCCTACATTTTTACAATGAATTAGTTCATAGAATGTTGGTTATATATTAGTACGTGACTGAGCTTGATGAGTGTGGTATTTACCCAATTGCCTTTACTATAAATTGTAGCCACCCCATAGCGCCTACCTCTCTCTATGCAAATAAGATTTGAAAGCATTCCCATTGTGTCCTTTTCACATCAGGTAGTCCCAAATGTCTGGTGTGAGTGGACTACTTGGTAAAAAAGGATTACAGAAATAGTTTCTTGTATCTTGTTGAGAGTTGGCTATTGTGGCAGAGCCTGTGTCACCCACAGTTTACTTAGCTTCAAGGGACTTAGCACTTTGTGTGTGTGTATGCTCCCTTATTTTGATTTGGGGTATTGAATGTGAACTGAATCCATATATTGTACATAAAATTGACCCAAGATCAACCTGAAAACCCAATGCAAACAGGGGGCTAATTTGGTCGTTTCATTATGAGAATAATACTTTTATTGAAATGAAAATATTTCATGAAAATCATTCACAATTTTCATGGTATAAATCAATACAGCATGTTATAAATTGATCAAAATGACTCATTTTCAGACAAAATATATGTCTTATAATTCTTTAACTTATGAATAGCCATCCTGAGCAAAGAAAGAGGCCTATGCTATAATTACCCACGGATATGAGTGTTTGACACGAGATGGCTACGATATAATATGGGAGCACGTATTCATATATGACTTATAAAGACGTCATTATCAATAGGTGTTGTAAGCTATAGGGATACAGAACACCGATGTGTTGCATTGATTAGCAGCAAAATGCCACTGTGCAACCTTTGGAATAGGAGACATAAGGAGGGGCATTGTTATACAGAGTTTCGTTCACACATTTATATGTGCTAGTAATTAATAGATATAGATACCCTCATCTTTCAGCATAAGTTTAACACTTTAAAGAGAACACAACGATATTCACGGATAGCAACAGTGATAGAAATGATGACATCACTCTACATAATGCAATGTATAAATTAATAAATATGAATAGACATTCCAAAACATTGGGATAGCCCTCATGTACCCTTTTGTGTGTTACTGCATGTACAACACTCTGACAATTCTAGCATTAAAAGGCTTCACAGAAGCTGGTTATTCCCAAGGACGTCTTGCATTGACTGCACCCAACCCTACCCTGGCAGACCCTGAATGAGTGAGGGACAGTGGCAGAGGATATGGAATAAGACATGGGACATTACTCATCTGTATTGAGTCCCTACTGACAGGGGTTGGCTCCATATATACTCGAGGTCATACAACATGCAGATGCAATGGGGCTCTAATCCTCTGTACAATAGAAAGTGTCTGGAAGATATCTACAAATTACAAGCTTTTCAGAAATCAGGAAAAGGGTTATTGAAAAAGAATCAATAATGAATAAAAGATCTTTTCAACTTGGAAAATTTGCCAGAGAAATCACCTTCATATGAGACAAATAGACAGATTATGAACTGAGGGGTCAGTAGTAGGGGGCCCCAATTACTAAGCAGTAGTTCCAGACACGTGAATCGGTCGGATTAGCACTAATCCGACTGATTTTTTCTATACTTGGTACATGTATTATAAATCATCGGATTAGGTCTATTCCAACCGATTATAGTCCTGTGGAACCAGCACTTTATCCATTATCTGCGATTTTCTCATAACTCTTCACGTGCGACCATATACCAGTTTGCTGAATACTGATACAGACTAAACAGATCAGATACCCTATGCACTGGGATATGTTTCTCTGTCACAGTGGCATCAATGGTTTCCCTAATTCTTACTGTGTATTGATATGGTGCTTTCTTGTGAAGAAAGCTTTGCTATTCTGATTTCATTCTATTATTAGTAATTACAAAGCAATTATTTAATAACATAGATAAACGCACCATGTTACAGTTCCGGAGTATATTCTTAGACTTTTCATATTCTTAGATACAACAACTTTTACATGGATAAAGAGACATACTGTAGTCCTGTAAAGAAGAAGGCTAATTGTATGGGGGAGCTTTTTGTTTATGCGTTTACAGACAGATTATGATACTTTCATTTTTGGAGATGGATGACCATGGAGTACATGTTCTGTTTGCTACCTTTAGATGAAAGGTGTCAGGAACTAAGAATTGGTAAAACAAGTTGTGCTAAACCTCTTACCTGAACAGTCATTTAGAAATGGCTTCTATAGTTACCATTAATATCCTCTTGGCCTCATGAGGTAGTCTTAAAAGTTCTTCCTAAATGGTCAGGATGGAGGCTTCTATTCCCACCAAAACATGCTATCATGGCATTAGTCCTGCGCCAACTGGATGAAACAAGAAATACCTTTTCATCCGAATTCACTTTACTGGTTCAATCCTTCACAACATATATATATATATATATATATATATATATATATATATATATATATATATATATATATATATCCGGGAAGCAATGTGATCTCTGAGTGCATTCACTGCAGAACTATTCAATAACAGAATCAGTAGAACCTATCTATACACCATATATACATTCAGAAAAGGATGTGATTTGCATTGTTTTTGGCGTAGCAGATGTTTCTGCCTTAACCTAACACTCCCTGTGCGACCAGCACCAGTGTAACTGCAGTCCTTCTGCACACATATACATACCAGCTGGTAGTCAGCTCCTTATCTCTGTCCCACCATGGGTGGACAATACCGCTGGTGCAGGAACTAATAACTATATATTGTTCTACACTGTGAGGTGGAGACCGAGAGGCCAAATCACAAATTCTGAACTTCTGTTAGATAGATTTAAAAATGACAGAAAGGCAGGACACTTAATCATGAAAAAAAGTCACGTAAGCAGCAACTCCGCCATATGTGTAGAAAGGCCCTGGCTCGTTAATTTCACTTATTATAATTCAATGGATTCTTCCTTTCCATATCTGGCATTAATCTGGAAGATGCATTTTCGTCGACTGCTGAGTTCACTGTGAATTTACAGTCATGATGGCAAAACAAATATAAACGGACGAGAAGATTATGAAGGTCAATATTCAAATCTTAAGGAGATATCAGTAAGGTCTTTTGATTACAATCATAACGTATGTAATCTTCTAGATGTGATACATGAGCAGAGTCTCCAGAATAGGATAGTCGAAGGGCCAAGCTAATGGTTTGGTCAGAGATACAACTAACCAATACAAAAGAATATCGAAGCGGGACACAAGCATAACCAGGATAGCTTATAAATATTAATGGCCACTGTGCCCTGTGGACCCCTTTGTTATACTGGAGAAACATAGAGGTTTGCTATATTCAACACACATTATGGACATAGGCTGCTCTAAGGCACTCAATACCTGAAATGATAGAAGAGGCCTTGTTAAGCATTGTTTTTAAAATCAGCGCAAATCAGAGATGTTGTTTAAGTGCAGGATAAATCATGGGCTGTAATAGGGGAGCGTGGGGAGTTGAAGAGAGGTTGGCATTGGATAGTTGGTATCTTTTTGGTTGTCTCTGCATCCAATGACCAAAAGAAGTACTGGATAAAGATGGTAGTGAATATAGATATGAATGCCACCGAGAGGGGGGCACTCAAGAGTTTGAGTTTGAAAAGTAGGCCGGGGTACCCACACAGTAAAAATTAACGGTTGAATCTACCAGGGAACAGTGGACCACCCGTAATTATTTAACAGGGAACCAGTGTAGTTTTTACAAGAATCTCCAGGCATTGCGCTGGTATAAGGAATCTCTGTGAAAATAATGACATCTTTGTAAAAATAACAACGGATCTGTGGCGACCTTGGGACGAGGTATCCTTCCTTATTTCAACGATTTCTTTTTGACAGTGCACTGCCAAACGGCCCTCAAAACCGGGACTGGTGAGATGATGCACAGGCCCAAAAGCAGGGAACAGCGACTGGGTACACCTTAAAAAATGGGGCCGATAGACCCCCCCCCCACCAGTACCAGGGAAATGTGCATGGCCATCAGCACATCTATAATTGATCAAATTATAATTAGGCTTGTCTGATGCTTTGTAGATAGTAGAGAAGAGAGACAAAGCCAGCTCTATAATATTCGATTTAGCACCTTTATAGGGAAACTAAGTGTTTGTCTCTGTTCTTATTGGTTTATAAACTGTCACATAAACACTGCAAACAAGGGGGTTCTCAACAAATCTTCTGCAAAAGACCAGTGGCTGATAGGGGGCCGATAGTGTCAATGGACCATTCTGGGTATTATTCATTATTTTACACATTTATCAAATACTTCGCCACACACGCTCAGGACCTGCTCACAAGCTCACAGCTCATTCCCCCCCCCCCCAGTGTGTACAGTGAGCTGCTCTCACATCACCCATACCAGGATGTTGTGAGAGCCGGACCCATCCTATTTCTGGGCACTGACTCACTGGGAGTATCACAACACACTGACATACCTGTGGATGCATTTCTAGGATGCAGGGAAATTCCACGATCTCCCTTCATCCTGATTGGTCCACTTATAAATAGAATCATTACCAGGTATGGCGATGCATCAGATCTGACCAGACCCAACCAGATCTGACCAGATCTGACCTGCTCCTACCGGTACATTTCATCACCCTGTGAGCTGCTCACCTAGGTATATAAGACCAGTGAGCAGCCCCCTGTCTTCATCCATTCTAAGCTCATCTTTTCTACTTACATTATCCCATGTACAACCTCCCTAGTATCTAGGACCTATGACAGGTTGAGCTAGGAGCTTAGGGGCAGAGCCTGCACGCTGGCAAGTGTATCATTGTTACCACCTATATGTACTCTCTGTCATCATGCAATAAACAAGGATCAAAGAACTTCTCTGGATTCAGTGTTCATTACAACATCGACTTGTAACGGTTCATTGACAATAGTTTGGCAGTCGGCAGGGACCATCATAGAGTAATGCCATGCCTGTAGGGCAATTCTCAACACGGCACATTTGTGTACTACGATTTGATATCTTCAAAATTAGAGTGTGTTGTCTTACACTCTCAGCCGAATTGTAATGCGGCTATAAATAGCCCTGTAAATAGGCAGTAGAACCACTTGGTAAGTGGGTTCATGCCTACACTAGCTACTGTTGAATAACAATGATTGTGCTGTATATCTACATGCTGGTCTGAGAGTGTAGGTAATGCACTACAACTGCTTTGTATGATCTGCACGTAGTTAACAGTTCCCAGCAAATTGTCGTTATCTGTAGCCATGATTGGTCATCAATGGTGACTCCTTTTCGAGTGATAACTCTCTGCGTCATCTTTCGCCACTGTGTGTCATTCTCACATGGCATGGCGATTTATCACAACAGTGGCTAACATGATCTCACTCACTGCGTGAGTATGTGCCACCCCTTGTCATCCCTCACAAAACAAGGTGATTTATCACCACCATCAACAACATGAATCTAACTCACTGCGTGAGTATTTGCCACTGCCTGTCAACTCTCACTCAGAATGGCGGCTTATCACAACCAGCGCCAACATGGATCTGACTCACTGTGTGATTATGTGCCACTCTCAGTCAGTTCTCACTCAGAATGGCAGCTTATCACCACCATCACCAACATGGATCTCACTCACTCCGTCAATATGTGCCACTGTCTGTCAACTCTCCCTCAGAATGGCGACTTCTCACCTGCATTGCCACATGGCTCTCACTCACTGCGTGTGTTTGTGTCACTCCTAGTTAATCTTCTCTCAAAATGGTGACTTATCACTACCATCGCTGACATGGATGTCACTCGCTGTGTGAGTGTGTGCCACTGTCATCAACTTTCACACAAAATGGCAACTTATCACTACCATTGCCAACATTGGTCTCACTCAATGCGTGAATTTTTGTCACTCCAAGTCAATGCTCTCTGAGGATTGCATCATCTGTCACTCACTCTCACTCAGAATGGCAACTTATCACCACCATTGCCAAAGTTGTTGAGACAGCACCACTGTTCAACATGTAGCCTATCTAGGAAGTTTGGGCATGAAGTATAAGTCCCATACATATCAAATGTGCATTGTCTCACACTGATTTCCATGTAATACTTCAGAGTTGAATCAAACAAGATTATATAGAGAAAATATCAATTGAATTTAGATAGAAGTATCTCTAAAATGAAAGCAACTATCCATAAAAAACATTTCTCTGGTTACAGGAAAAATACATAGGGAAATATCTACATGAACACCTTGTCTGTGGTTAGAGGATGATACATATGGCAATACCTTCTCTGGCAAAACATACTTTGATCTGGCAGATGTGAGGCTGCATGATTACCAATGTCGATGATCATGAGCTTTTCATCTAACAAGGTGAGTGATCACTAGCGTCGCCATCACTGGTGAGTCTGTGTGATCACCACTCTCGCCATCCATGGTGAACCTGCGCTATGACATGGTACATGTTTCATCTAGCGAGGTGAGTGATCAACCGCCTTGCCATCCCTGGTGAGTGTGAGACATCACAATCCTTGCCAACCATGGTGAACGTGCACTATGGCATGGTGTGTTTTTCATCTAGCGAGGTGAGTGATCACTCGTATCGCCATCCCTGGTGAGTGTCGGTGATCAAGATCCTCACCATCTGTGGTGAACCTGTGCTATCATGAGGTACGCATTTCATCTAGCGAGGTAAGTGATCACCTTAGTGACCATCTCCCATGAGTGTGAGGTTGTTTTTTTTTTGTTTTTTTAAAGTGTTATATTGGGTCCTTAATACAATATAATAATTATACATATTAATTCAATGCTAGCATCTGCGCGTTGCAGTCCTTCCGCTAGCCCCCCTTACAAGCAATTATTTACCATATATTACTTAATAATCAAGGTATGGCGACACTATATTATACTTAATATGCTATAAATTCACATTATGTTTCATCCATCTTTTGTTTTATATCACACATAAACTGGGATACGGATGAAAAGGATGAGATGTGATGAGGGGTGATACAAAGATGACATTACAGAGTCATGTTCTACATGAAGATGTCTTTGTATTCTTTTTTGAGTTTACATTTGAATACATCTATATTTTCAATTTTGGTATATTCTGGTTTGAGCTTATTCCATATTGCAATAGCCCTGTAGAAAGCACTACGAGTGACTACTGTTTTGACAGTGTTTGGAACTGCTATCCTATTACCATCATGAAATCTGGTGTTAACGTCTCTGATGTCATTGTATACTCCATATTTATATAGGTGGAAGGCATATGTTAGTAGGTGAATGTTTCGTCTAATATACAACTCCTTACATTGACTTATTTTCATGTAATTGTCTGGTAGTATATAGTGGATTAATATCCAAGTGCACCTTATATGTTATATGAAGACCTTTGTTCTGGTATAACTGTAATTCCTTTGTTTCCCCCACTGCTTCCCTATCCCAGATAAAATCCACATAGTCAAAAGTCGGTAAAATCATGCTTATATATATTGTAACTGCTGTTTCATTATCAACATATCTTCTGACCCTGCCCAGTTGGATTAGCTTTTCCCTTATTTTGTTTGTTGTGGTCTTCCTGTGTTCAAAAAAACTTTAATTTAGGATCAAGTATCAGACCAAGATAAGGAAAAGATTCAACCTGCTCTAGCATATAACCATTCATATAAAAAACTGGATTAATTTTCCTTATATTATTAAAAATCATCCATTTGGTTTTCTTCTCATTAACAGTCAGAACATTATCTAAGCACCATTGAGATATTCTATCAATAGCTTCATCCATATGGTCAGGATCAGATATTGAAATGACTGCATCATCTGCATATAAAGTTACTTTAGCAGTTTCATAAACAGTTGGTAATGAGTTAATATAAATCAAGAAAAGAATAGGACCCATTACAGATCCCTGAGGGACACCATAATGTGACTTCCTTTTTACTGGATAGTTTATTATTCGCCATTGTATTTTGAAATCTATTTGACAAGTATGACTTTAGAAAAAGTAAAGAGTTTTCACTAAGTCCAAAGGCTCGTAATTTTTCAATTAATTTTGAGTGGGAAACAGTATCAAAAGCTTTTTTATAATCCAGATAAAGGTTTGTCATTAATAATATTATCTAGAATGTCACATAGGTGTTCACATATTGCTGTCATTGCTGAGTGTCCTTTTCTATAGCCATGCTGCATGGGACATAATATCACAATCATTGCCATCCGTGGTGAATGTGCGTTATGACGTGGTGTGCATCTCATTAAGAAAAGTGAGTGATCACTCATGTCACCATCCCTGGTGAGGATGAGTGATAACTCATGTCGCCATCCCTGGTGAGGATGAGTGATCACGATCCTCATCATCCCTGGTGAACATGCGCTATGACGAGGTGCGTGTTTCATCTAGGGAGGTGAGTGATCACCCGTGTCGCCATCCCTGGTGAGTCTGAGTGATCACCATCCTCGCCATCTGAGGTGAGGCCATGTGATCACCACCATTGCTATTTATGGTGATCTTGTGCTATAGCGACATTGTGTTCCATTTAGCGAATGTGTGAGCCACTTCACACAGGTTGACGGGGAGTCACAACAATTTGCTGGGTTATGTAATTATGTATACATAAGAGTTAGTTAGGGCAGTCGTACCAGTCCAATCATTACTGACCAATAGATGCAGCGTTTCTATAGCATTAGAATGAGGGACCTCACTACAATTTGAAGCGGTTTAGTCACAATATCTTCTGAAATGCCTTCCAGATATAATTTAGTACTTATCTCAAAAGTGAATGGCCCTGGAACTAGTTCACATATTGTAGTGGTAATTCAGATATTATGTCCTTGAGGTTAACGGTTTTGGTTACTTTAAACTATATGAAAGTAGCACAGTGCAAGAGTTTATTTTGAATAAGGATTTCTTTTCAGGCCCATGACACTTGAGACACGTGGCCTTCGGCCGTCATGTATATTTGCAAGAAGGTCAAGGAAGGCGCTTCTCAGGTTGGTACGACTGGACCCCTTCAAATCGTACTGGGATCTACCACTCTAAAGCTACAAGAGGCTTGCATCTAGTGGTTACTATTGATTGCATACGACACCCCTATCAAACCCTATGTATTTACTACATTAAGTTATGATTGTACAGAGCAATCGTAGTGCTCTGGTAAGACAGCCCTACCAAACCCTATGTATTTACTAGATTAAGTGTTGATTGTACAGAGCAGTCGTAACACATTATCTACAATCGCCCACTTTTTAGGGTTTAAAATCTTAGTGGATATGGGGAATGCCCGCCTGATCTCATTATAAGATTCCTCTCTGCAAGTGAACAAAATCTTTCCAAGGATTGACAAAACCACCGGCGCTGATAAGGGTGAAATGATGCTGTGGGATTTTAGCTGTTGACACAGGTGTACTCTGGCCGACGTCTACTACGAAGTATGGGCCATGGCCGCCATGGCATAATCTTAATTGAACTATATCACAAATCTTATATATCACCATAACCCATGGGTACTAGAAGCTTGCCCCACTTGCAATATCAGTGGTGATTTATCAAGGGACTCGTTTTCTGTAGGGAGAGCAACCGTACATGACAATTCCGGAGGAACGTGTCTGTGTTACATGAGATATGTCAATGAAAATCCCCCCCCCCTTTGTCTAAGGGGGGGGCAGGGGTTCAACCCCTCTGAGGGGCGAACTAATTTTACCTGTTTTCATCCAATAGCCTACTACTATAGGTTCAAAGAGCACCTTCACACCTCTCCCCTGTTGTCAAAATATGTGTGTTCATCTCAGAAAATGTCTCCTCTAGCACTCAATTTCAAATGTCTCTCCATGTAGATCTACATTATGCTTAATTACACCTTTAAGAACTGAATCAACTGGCATTACAGGTAGTGTTAAGGACGAGAGCGACAGGCGCCTAGCGGCCATATCTGGAACTACTTCATTCCTCTCAATAAGAGGAATCTGTCAGTTTTTGAAGCAAGTTTCTATCATTATTAGTTCAAAGGTTATGCCTAATAATATTAATGTGCATTTTTATCAAGTTTGAAGAAACTTTGCCAAAAGTCTACGAACCCCCCTCTATCCCCCTCTGGCTGTGGTCCATAGGCTTATGCATTAGGGTTCCCACCCCCCTTGCATACACACCCATCTTGCACAAAAAGTACCATTTCTATCTTGATTAACACATGTCAATGGACATATTTGTAGTGTTTGAAAAAAATTGTTTGTCCAGTTTGGGAATTATTCACCAACGTTCCTCCTACTTCCCAAATGTCTAGCTGTCAGCCCATGGGACTCAATGCTAAAGCATCCAAAAAAAGATGTCTAATACTGAAGAAAGTAGTGCTGCTACCTCAACCTTTTATTCCACATTTCAATTACACATCATATAAGGAACAAATATTTCAAGTAACAAGAAAATCCTTTCTCAATTAATTGTTGGATCACCTTGTCCTTAAAAAGTCCTGTACTGCAGGCAAATAAATATATGCTGTATCATATTGGTGTTTCCAGAGATAGCATACTCAGAATACCTTAAATTACTTCTCACACATATTGAGACTGCCGCTGTGGTTAGATTGCCATGTTATGCCATATTTGCCTAGTTATAACGGCCTATGGTCTCCAGGTGATGATACAGCCCTCACTTCTCTCATATATATCTCATGGAACTAACATTTACATCATTAATGCCTGCATAATTGTTATCAACCTAACATTATATCGATGCTGACAACTGATCGATCGACGCCCATCAACACTGCATGGCGTCGAGTAGTGATACAACCGTAGGACATGCAGCTCTTTGTATGCCCACGGGATTATGTTTGGGTTTAATGTTGAAGTGATTTATGAGGTGGGGGAATCACAGGAACCAATGTGCTGGCATCAGACGACATGGATTTAGCTGTAAAATGGATAATGTACAGTATAATCCCCAGTTAGAGCTAACTTGTAACCCTAAATATCTCAACAGGCGTTCGTCACAATCATTTGTCGACAATTTGTTCATTATCTTTTAACACTGGGTTTGGCGCCCCATGATGGTGATTTATAAAAACCCTCGATTCAGCTAGAAAGAGGACCATAGAATTGTGACTTTCGTCAGTGCAATATCCTTTAGGATCTGGTAGGTTTGAAAAATCTATATTTTGTGCAACGAAATCCAGAAATATATTTGTAGAATGATCGTTTTTAAACCCATCATTTAAACCTAGATTATTCTTCAAAGCTTTTATGAATCGCCGTGCAGGTGTATGGTACTAATACGGGAGCGTTCAACAATTACGTCACTGCTTAGGGGGGTGGGGGGGGGGTCTTCGGATTCCTCTATATATGTTCCATACAAAACAGTGACAAGGGGGTGGGTGGGTCCTGAAAAAATTCCTAAATACCGATGACATAATTGTTGAATGCTCCCTACTATTATGAATATTGGCAGATTAGCACATTTGCAATTTGCATTGAGAATATTTAGGGACAATTGGACTGTATATGACTAGGAAAATGGTAAGCTTGCCTTCTGAAATTTCCAGTTAATGTATGCATGGCACATCTACATTCAAAATTCACCTCGTAGATTTATACAACAGGGAATGGGAAATTGATCCATGATAGCAAAATCCGATTTTGCTACACTATGGACTTGAGATGAGGTATTTACCTAGCCTTGGGTGAATGTAATCTAAGACTGGAGGAGACAGGGAGTAGGCTGGTGGGAGGGAAAGCAGCTTGGGCAGGAAGACTGATAGGGTTTAGGCATGTCTGTAGGAAACAGATGGGTAGGGCCATGTGGATACTGGCCTCTACAGGGTGACTCCCAGGTATATATAGATGAGCTGCATGTCTAGGACCAAACACAAAGCACAGTCCCTAATGATTGGACTGCGGTCATGTCAAGAATAGGAACATACTGACAGAGATGTTGACGGTAGATGTCCTTTATTTTTATTTGTCGACATTAAATGAACAACTCCTTGCACTTAATTACATATGTGGGGCGTACAAGATCCCAAATATGGATAGGCTAATAGACAGAGGTAGATTTAAGTAGTGACCTCATCATTGTCATGCTTTGGGGGCTACATTCCTTCTTATTCCACCATCCCTCTGGGCCTGTATTAGTATCAGAGAACTAGCCTCCAATACGTAGAGAAACGCATTCTGCAGCTTGATGTGCCTTCTACAGTACAGAGTCATCAGTAAAAGACTTCATAGAAAGTAAGGGGATAGGGGGTGACAGGTAGCCCACACGTGACCTGATCCCTCGTTTACACACCCGTCAGCAGGTGGCAGCAGCCAGGCCCAAATCTACAGTAAACAGCATTACTCCCAAAAGCTCCCAAGCTCTGCCCAGAATGGTGGGAAAATGCCAAGGCTGTGCCAAATCAGCACGGGCCTAACGACCCAAGAAGACCTGGCTGTATGGCCATCAGTTAGTAGACTTGCTGAAGGCAGTGTGCTTTGTATACCGAGGTGGGCCCTGACCACTCCGACCTTGTTCATGTTTCAGAACATTTAAGCACGGAATTACCTCACATGTCCACATCTAAATGCACGGCTTACTGGATGTAGTCTATGTGCATGCATAATTTAATTAGATTATTTGAGCACGAAAAAGATCCTCTCTCTATTTGAGAGGCTAGAACTTAGGTAACATTTTTCTTTTGACTGCAAGTCCCTACTACTGTTAGTCACAGGTTTATGGTAGAATGAGAGGTTTTGCCTGTGACAGCAAATTTTAATTCAATAAAACCGACTTTCTTTTTTGGGGATTGAGCTTGTTTAAACAGATAGTTCCTAAGCTATTTATAGCTCGGTAAATGCAGCTCATCATTCTACACTCCCCTTGGGTCTGGGGACGAAGGGGGATGGTACTTATAGCACCAGAATCGATTAGGAATCAATCAACTGCTCACCAGTTCTGGTTAAATTGGAATATCTAGAGCATATATATAGGGGGATGGAACTGGTGAGTCAAGGGAGCATATTGGCAATGATCCAGGAGTCGATACCCTGTAGATGATGCTCAGATGAAGGCTGTAGGTGTTGGATGGGGGGGAGCTGCTCGATAAGTGGGAATTGCTCAGCTGCTCAGAAGATAGAAGTTATGGGGAGTCAAGTGAGTGCTATAGGACCGATTAACATTACACTTGGTGCAAACTGAATGTATAGTGGTGGGTCCACTACGCGATTTTTTTCCCCAACATTCTCACAAAATGTTATCCAGACGGTGTCTGAAGGTATAGGTTGTTAACCGTCCCAAATTGTAAAATTGGATTTAAAATCGTAAACATCAGAGTTGGGGGGGGGTCACTATATTATAATAACAACAGGCAGTGTGTCTACCTACAGTTCTATTTATATTTACTCCAAACCTGAGACTGAGACATCTCACTGATCAAGTAGGGGTTGCTGATCCTCTTCTGCTGTATAGATAAAAACACAGCACAATATAAAGAACAACATATCTTTCTAAGAACAACCTTAAACTGCAGGATCTCGTCCTCTAAAATTCAACCCTGTCTGATATCGAATTTCAGGGACTCTCCAATGTCATCCGAATTTTTGCTGACCGACCGATTTTTTCTCTACTATTGTGTAATCAAAAATATTCGGATTGGCGAAATTTCGGCTGACCGACGGCATTGGAATACCCGCTATAATGCGAGCAACAGTGAAACAAACTAAACAGTAGCTTTAATGGAGGATTAGCGACAATTTATATATGTACCCAGATTCCTGGGAACACTACCTTATTCACTCTCTCACAATGTTAGTTAGAAAAAAAAAAGAGATACAAAGTTTTCATGAACCGACAAAATGATCAAACATTCGTCTGCGTGCTTATACCTTCGGAAAATATAATAACCTTGCATTTCATACACCCAGCCTTGCATGAACATCTGGCTCTAAGGTGATGGTCTCAACTACCGGTGAACATAAAACTGTGATCTCTCCTGATTGCACATTTCCCTTCTCTACCGCTACAGCCCTCCTCCAGGCTGATCTATGGCAGGGTCCTACAGTCAAACAACCAATTAGATTTGCTGTCAGCACCGGGCTGTGGGTTGCTTAATCTTTGGTGATGTTGGGCCTCCCTCCATATCCGATCTATATGTAGGAGAATGACTATGTAGGGCTGAGCACAAACTTGACCTAATCATGACATTGCTTTATCATCACTGCATGGTTTTACCAGCGTCTCACGGTACCAAGCTGGTAGCTATTAATTTATTACAATAATCATATGTTATTATAGAACTGGTACTAAATTGAAACCGTTTGTCTGATCCTACCCAACAATTTCGGAAGTTTATTTTTCTTCAAAAATATTTACATGCATTTGAAACTCTTTTGAAATAACCTGCAGAAAAGGTCAATACCCCTAGTAATCTACTGTCGCATCTCACAGAGTTGGATGTTGCACCAGTGTATTGGTTAAATTTGGCATAATCTCCCAAAAAGACAGACTTGAGAATTTATGGAAACACTGCTTTTGTCCAAAGTGTCTGAAAATGAAGTGTCTAAGTACACCTAAGTACACTGGCCACTCATCTGCAGCATACAGGCCCCCTCCTACAGGAAATCAGACATCCATTGCTGATTCATTACTAGGTTGGAAAACATAGATTTTCTTCGCTTTGGAGCAGGTTTACCTTTGATATAACCATAAGTTTTAACACATGGTTTAGGAGGTTGTCTAGATGGCGATTGATGAGAAACTCCACTTTTGACACATTGTACTGTGATACACTGTAAAAAAGGGTTGCCGAAATAACAATGTATTCCTCGTCCCAAACGTTGCCAGAGATATGTCGCTATTTTCACAGAGATTCCTTGTACATTTGTGTATCACCATACTGTCACATGGAGCTTGTAAAAGCTACACTGGCTCAGTGCTTTTCAATTATGGTGGTCCATTACTCGGTTTTACGAGGATCCATGGTAGATTCAACAGTCACTTTTTACGGTGTAGAGAACATGATCACTTTAATATCTTAATACATCATCGTCTAATCATTTCTGAAAACACCCCCAAAAACAAATTAAACGAGAAGAATACAATGTGAGAACTACAATCTGCAGCACAATCAAAAGTAATCATAATCAGTGACTCACATCGCGTGAGGGAAATATAAACCACCCTATTTCCATTTCAAAGAACCTTTTTCCTCGAGAGATCACTTATGACGATATAATTATTTCACTCTCTTTTAGGACAGGGCCATAAGTATACGCCTTAACTAGTTAACTGTTACTTATAGAATGCTCCTAACGCCAGGGTGCGCCTTACAGGAAGAGTATACAGTTGATTTGTATAGAGCTGCTCAAAGTCAAGCCTCAGGATGTGCCTTATGAGCGAGTTGTGCGCCATTTACGAGAGGTATTATGGTATCTCTGGTGTTAAATACTACTCTTTTAAAGGACCATAGCAATATCAACTACTCGTAAATACAGCAAATCAGCATCCTTAGACATAGATCCTTCCGTAAGATCTGATATCCTCTAACAAATCTACAGAGGCGAAGGAAGCAAATCTTTGTGGGGGGGGGGCGGGGTCCAAGCTTGCGGGTAAAAAAAGGGTTAAATTTTGTCAATTTTCTTTTATTCCAGGTGTAGCCCCCCCCCCTTCGTTTAAGCCTCATATGACATTGTTGGTTGCTGAGGGCTAGTTTATTTTCAAATTGAAATAATTTCGGGTTTATGTGTCCAATGATAAAGAGAGTAGCTTCAGTCATTAGATGTGTCTAAGATTCGCTTTCATGATAAATTACATAGAGCTAGTTAATTAAGGTAATGCTAAAATAAATGAGCATTATTAACTACCTCATAAACACAAACACTGCACAATTACATTGCAGCACAATTACATTGCAGATAAAACTGCAGCTCACATTGAATCTTCACAATCATGCTTCCAACAAAACAGTGCTGGTGCAAACAAGTTCAATCCAAACTGAGAATTTAGGAATCAAGTTTCTCCAGAGGTTTTGACAATACCCATAACCATAGCCAAATGAGACATGAGAGAGAGAGAGAGAGAGAGAGAGAGAGAGAGAGAGAGAGAGAGAGAGAGAGAGAGAGAGAGAGAGAGCAGCCTTTCAGGATCCTGCCGTCGTTTGCACGAATGTGGAAGTCATGAATATTCAGCGACACACTGTCCTGTGGATTACCTTTCATACTGGTGAAACATAACCGTTTGCATTATGGAATATCCACCATTTTCTAAAAGGTTGTACCTGAGCAGTGCCAACCAACATGTGCGGCAACAATACTGCTCAATGTTGTAGAGCTCAGGATGCAGACTGTCTGGATGAGCTCATGAATAATGTAAAAGAGCGACTATGTATTGGAAAGAATTCTACATTTTCTTTTAATGTTTTCAGTTACATATCACTTGTGTGAACCTGGTTGACATTTACTCCCCTCGATATGAGGATTTTATGTCAACAAAAGTTAATTCAACCGATCGTTCAATCAATCAATGTAAATTATAAGAATAGTTTCTATTAGGACCATCACTTTACCTATTTTCGAAAGCATTGGAAGTTGATAAAGAGGATGATTTCTGTGCGGTGAAAATATAAATGATTTGGGTATGCAATGGAATGAAACATTAGTGGACCCTTTCTAAGATCACCTTCCTTGCAGTAATAAAGGCATTATTATTAGGATTGCATGTAGAAAATCTAATACTATTCAGTACCAACCAGAACAATGGCAATAGCAGCTCCAGACCACCAGCCTATCAAGGTGAGAGAGAAATGGGATGTTTCCAAGAGCATTTTAACACATAAGAGTCGGTCGCCAGAGTAGCCAGAGAGAGAAGAATGATTGATTAGTGTTCATCCAGGGGCACAACCGGTTGATAAAAGACGGAGTGATGGATGGTGGAAGTGGAAAGGACCTGTGATAGTGCAATTAAAAAGTGGACTGTGAGCGCAGACTGAGTGGTTTTCCAGGAGTGCCGGACCTGTTAGTTCATGCCTGATTTGTCTTTTATTCCCAAGCCAATTCCTGGGCACCAAGTTTCCCAAAGCTAGCGCTGCCCAGACACACAGCATCCTTTGGGTCCTGTAGTCTTAAAGGCCATTTTATAAGGGACAATCATCAATATTTAGGTGTTTCTCTAACGTATCACAACACCCCAGGTAGCAAACATGGTGTGGCCCAAGTCTGGACCATAGCGGGCTCCTGATGTAGGCCACACTGGCTTAACACAGTGGGCGTCCAATGGGTTTTGTTCTCAGCAAAGGGTCTGGGCCACACTGGGCTAACCGATTTGGGCACAGATCTGTTTGAAAGTGGGCTCACAGATTTGGGCTAAAAGTGAGTTTAACATGAGTTTTTGGTGTGGCCCAAAGTGGGCTGCCCGATTTGACGAAAAATTAGTGGTGATATGTTAAAAATTCTTTTTGAGAAATTTATCCAATATTTATTCTTTTTTCCAAAAGTCAATGAACAACAAATCCTTAAGCTAATCTCACCCCCCATCACCAAAGCAGTAAATGCAATATCTACCTGAGTGGAAAGGCAGAGCAGAATCATCCATTTGAATCAAAATCATTCAGCCAACACAAGGCACTTTGATTCATTAAAGTGGCATTCTGGCCTCAATCTTCCCCCACTACTTCCCTATGTAGGAGTAGAGAAAAGAGCCTTCAAGTTCATAATGACTGTACCTCTGCATATCTGCTCTTTTTCCAAGTTCAGTGCAATAGAAATGGTGTTGCCATTCCACTACTACTCAGATGACCTTGATTTGCACTTTTGACTAGAAACATCTAAGTATTTCCAGGCTATGAGAAAGTCTGCACATTATTACTTAATATCTGATTTAGTAGTTTATTTCAGTTGTCCTATGTCTAAAAGAAATAAGTTTTGTATGGGTAGTAGAATTCTGCCTGGAGTGCTGTGAAACCACTTTGTAGTGAGTCTGCCATGTGCTGGCCTACAGGGTCAGGGGATATTTTTGGTTTCTCAATTGCCTCTATATATAGTCCTCTTATACCCGGCCAGGTGTGGGACCTGTTTGCCCCCACACCACAAATACACCTTGCAAGCCTACTAGTATAAAGAAAGACATGAAGCTGTTATTTCCAGGACTAGTCAGTGTTGCATTTTACATATCTCCCACAGCAGTGGTGGAGGGAGTGGAGGGTGGGGAGGGCAGGGCAGGGTGAGGGCAGGGCAGGACAGGGCAGGGTGGGGTGAGAGCAGGACAGGGCAGGTGAGGGCAGGGGATAACAGGGTGAGAGGAGGGCAAATGAGGGCAGGGCAGGGTAGGGTGAGAGGAGGGCAGGGCAGGGTGAGGGCAGGGAAGGACAGGGCAGGGTGGGGTGAGAGGAGGACAAGGCAGGTGAGGGCAGGGGATGGCAGGGGATGGCAGGGCAGGATGAGAGGGGGGCGAGGGAGGGCAGGGCAGGGTGAGAGGAGGGCAGGGGATGGCAGGGCAGGGCAGGGTGAGAGGAGGGCAAGAGAGGGCAGGGCAGGGTGGGGGGGCAGGGGAGGAGAGGACAGGGCAGGGGAGGGCAGGGTGAGAGAAGGTGAGGGGAATAGGGTAGGGCAGGTTGAGGGGAATGAGGAGGAGATGGAAGGGGTAGGGGATGGATAGGGGAGGGCAAGGAAAAGAGGGAGAGGGAGGAGGAACACTCATCACAGAGTTCAGAACAGTCCAGAATATGAGGCTGCCTTGTTCAAACCCACTCTCACCCCAGACTGAGAAGACTTTATGCAGCTAATCGGTCAGCCCAATCTGGCCCAGACCATATGCTGAGGACAAAACCTGTTGGGAGCCCAACAGGCTCAAGTCGGTTTGCCCGATTTGGGCTGCCCTGTGTGGCCCTGACTGGAAACCCAGCATCTGCCGAACCTAAAACCCATGTACTGAATGCTGCCGGCTTTGAACCACCTTATCCCTGGTAAAACCAATTTGGCCCCGAGTGGGCTTGCTTCATGGGACGTACTGAAAATAACTATAGGCTTCTATGAAGGTGATCAGTATTGATGACTGAAGATCCTCTTTTCATGTTGATGTCCCGGGTATTCATGTTGGTCACGATGACCCAAGGAGACCATGTTTGTTATGCTGCTTTATCTAATGATTTGGGCTTGGACAGTGCTTTTTTGTTTATAAGCTATAACCCTACTATAAGCTATAACCTACTCTGACACCTTTTGTTCGTCTTCAAGAAGGTGCTGGTTTCAACCTGGTCATCTTAATAAATTGGAGATGTATACAAAGTCAACATTACCATACATTTCCAGTTAAAACCGTTCAGGGCTCTATGGGAATCATTCCCCGGCCGCTGTGGAAAGAGACAGACTCGCTGTCCACTACACCAAGCCGAGCGGTACTAGAAGCCAACGTACATGAAGGATTTGAATAACTTGTCCAACATACCTGTGGCTTTGCACACCTCGTTAGTGTAGAATCCAATGGTGCCATGTCGAGTTATTAACAGTGAAACATCCTTAGATATCCTATATGAACATGCCATGCTTAATTCTCCATATTGTTCGAAATAAATAAGAATCCAATCATTTTCCATAGCGATATGTCTCTGCACCCACCATTGCGGCTTGCTGACCTTTAACTATATACGTTAACTCCTTATCTAAAGCTTGTGATTGTAACATGACACTATGTGCTGATGATGCAGTAGTCTCCGTCACATCCCCAGATGAAATGTGAATAGCACTGAAAAGAATTGAGGAATGGTGCCTACAGAACTCCCTGACCGTTAATGAAAAGAAAACTAAATGGATGTTATATAATGATGTCCACCATGATAATAGTGTTTTTACTTTAAATGATGTTATATTGGAAAGAGTATATAGCTTTCCTTATCTTGGATTAACCTTAGATACGGATTTTAAATTTATTGAACATAGAAATAATACTATCTGTACTATCAAGCATAGAATATATCATTTATCCAGGATTAGAAAATTTATAAACCCTGCCACTGCTGTTGACATCTATAAGTCGATGATCTTACCATGTTTTGATTATGGTGACTTTATTTGGTATAGGGACCATAGAGGTGAAACAAAAGAACTCCAGCTACTACAGAACTGGGCTTTGAGAGTAGCCTATAATTATGGTAAAACTCGAAGAAAATCCTTGTATGACTACTGTAGAGATTAGACATGCAAGCAATTGCTCTGAACTATATATAAGTAGAGATCAGCATTTGCTTTTCTATGCCTTTCAATTGGCACAGAAAATGGAATATGTTGACAATAGACATCTTCCAACTCAACTACACACAGGGAAAAGATTGATAATTCCACACTCCCTAAAACCTGTTGTATTAAGAAGAGCTTATTATAAAGCCAGAGTGAGATGGAATCAATTAAAAGCTCAGTACACCCATAAACCGACGTTAGAAAAATTCAAGAGTAAGATAATATCTGATTATCCAAATTGCTTTATCTAAAAGTTCCTTTGTACTTTTACACTGTCTTGGTCCTAGATCCTCATCCCTCATCTCATCTCATCATCATCATTTTCCCTAGCTAAGTAAGATAATTGTGAACCTGTTTTCCTCTTATATGAATCATAGAATGTGTGATATTATTTTGATGCGGACACCATGTCATTAATATTTAGTTGATTTGTCAATGTATATGTCTACTACAGGGAGCCTAGTGGAGGTACCACAATGTGTGGATGCTAGGTATAAATACCGGTTACAATGTACTCAGTATTTTCCCAATAAAACACTTTAAAAAAAAACGTAAGTGTGTCATGTGCCGACATCCGGTCTACTTTCACAGTGTCAACACGGCCTGGCTTGGCTTTTCGCTTTGATTTATAAATATATTGCTGGTATTTGGCCTCTATATAGACCAGAATAATCCTCGGCACCATGTAGTGAAGAATAGATAGGTTAAAAGGTTAATATCATAACATTCCAACATAAGAAATTGATTATCCACATGCCAGGGCCCTGCGGCGAAGCGGCCGGCAATATATGTGACCAGGCAAGCAAAAACACCCCTCTGCAGGGAAATTTATTATTAAAGTTCATCTCAAGATCTTTAAAATGAGACATCATTGGCTTAAATATTCCTAGTAGTTATGTCAGGTTGTTATTCATATCTGAAAACGACGATTAAGCTCTAAATACATTATAAACCATAATAATGTCTAAAAACACAATCAGCCTTTTTCATAAAAAATCCATAACATTATTCTGATTTTTATCATAGATATTGATCTAGAAGGAATTTTGCATTTCTGTTTTCAGTTTTGGGTATTTGGTGAGTATCCCCAACAATTGGAAAAAAAAATCTGCAAATTTTGATTATTGGAATGGTTGCCATGGCAACCAGTAACAGGCATATAGGTAGATTTCTCATGAAAAATGTTGATTTTACCATCCAACTGTGGGCCATTTCTAATGAAAACGGTGCATTTTAAATGAAACTATTGAATTCTGCATAAAAAATTAGCTTAATGTATTTCTATAATTATTATAGAGTAATTTTGCCCCTCCGATGCCCCCTGGTGTTCTCCCTTGATGGGTCACATATACAAGAAAGCACAGGACGACTTTCGCTGACAACATGGCGAGGATTATTTTTCTATCACTCGGCCTAACAAAATATCTCCTCCTGGATTTATTATGGGGTTATAAGGTAAGAAATTAATACAAAATGGAGAAATATGTTAAATAAACGCATTAATTGATGCTATTTGAAAGAACTCGTGGGTTTAGGGTCTATAGAATATAGAACCCATAAACCCACTCATGCTTTCAAATAACATCAATTAAACACTACTTAAGACATGGTTTTGTTCCAGCCTTCCAGGGGGTTATGCAAAATATAGTAAATCTAGAGAATGTCGTGTCATTTGATATTGTCTTATGTTAAAGGTAGTATTTAAGGTACAAGGAAATAGATATTTTATTCATAAAGCATAACTTTGTGACCTATACACATACCCTTGAACCATCTTTTCAACAGAACCTTTTATTTCATTGGGTGGTACCCCCCCAAGAAAACCATGAGATGGGATCACTGGCTGAAAATGGAGTACAACGTATTGGTCATCGGTGACTCTAGGGTAAGAGGCCTGTTTAAACCCCTACACAAACGATATAACAACGTTGTGAGTGTTCGCTCACTGCCTGGAGCCAAAATTGATATGGTCACAGATGAAACTATAAGGTATCTAAACATACACCCCTATGTTAACTCTATCTACCTGAGTTGTGGCATTTGTGACATAACCCAACTGGACACAGACCGACGCGTTATCATGAGGAATGAGAGCCTCAACCATGTGAAAGCAGTCAGACTAATGGAGGATAAATATACCTCGTGTATTAGAAGGATTAAAAACTTCTTCCCTGACATACAAATCACTATAAGCTCTATATATGGGATTGACCTGCGTCGACATCATAAGGGGTTTGGGAAGCACCGACACCAAAATGCCTTAAACCACTTAATACATGACGTGAAAAAAGTCATTGTGACACTAATCACTGAAAATCACACTATCACTCCGAGACCCGATCACTACGTACACATATTTGATAAAAAAGCGCGCTACTACAAACACCATTATGAGAAGCTCTATGATGGCACTCACCCAAACAGTGGACTGACCGCCTCAATCGGTACCAATCTTGGATCGGCAATGAGAAAGAATTGGCACTATAAACACTACGGTAATTTGCATTAACTGACCTCTAGTTGACCCTAGCACTGTTGTAATTGAGCTCATGACTGAGATACCACTTAGATACCTAAGAATTGTCTCTGATTTGCTGGAACTGACCCTGTCTACTGACTAATAACATCACTCAAATTGATAAATTTACCTTACTAGGTACTGCAGCTTACACTTCAGCTCCACCCAGGATTCTGATGCCAATGACAACACTGACAGATGCTGGTGTCAGGCGACACTAACAGACCGTCACCACAACCAAGATGCACCATCTATGAGAAACTGATGAGGTTACCGTCCTCGTATACTAAACTGACTTGGCACTAAGGTAGGACCTAATCATTTAATACCTCACCCCAGACACTACTCGCCAAACGTTGCAGGCGGCATACAATGGTCGAGTTACCAGATAGACCTACACAAGTACCTGCTCTATAAATGGGTCTCTATTACCCCATATGATAGACATATAATTGACTGACTTTTGGTGGACACACTGATGTACTCAAACAGCATCGGTTAATCACTAATCACATACCACTAAGTAGACGTTACATTACCTGTTCTATGTTATATACATGTTTTGTAGACTACGGTACTATAATAACGCAGCTGCTTCAAGCAGTTATTTGTATGTGTTAGCCTAAGGTTGCTTGTAAATATGTTTCACTAGATTACTGCTGGTATACACAACCTATCCTATATTCAAACTTGCCGATGAATTGGTATAAACATATATCATCATGTAACTGAACTACATGAATCTTATATAGTCAGCAATGATCAGTCAAGTGAGTTATATATTCCATGAACTACATTACTAATAAGAGAATTCATTTGAAACTTATTTAATTTGAGGGCTGCGGAGCCCCTCATTGCTTTCATTTGAGTAAGTTTCAACTCCTGTGTCCTATACAGGCACTGGTCAAGGTTTGAGACTACTCCCTAGGCCTGGTGCCTCAGGAGGGTCCCTGGTATTACAACTCGGGACCCCATTCTACTTCGCTCCCATTTATCTTGCATATGGATTTATATCGCAAACAAATGCTAACCAACAACCAGAAATTCATTAATGACCTAAAAGGCCTCCTACTAGTGAGCTGTAATGCTCGGAGTCTGAATAAGAAAAAAATGTTAGATATAAAATTAAGTTTAGACTGTGATATATTGTGTATTTGTGAATCATGGGCACTGCCTGGTAGTGACAACACCCTGTTTCACTGGGGAGGTAAAAGCATCTTCAGGCACGACCGCACCCGTACTACTGGGGGTGGCCTACTAACATATTTCAACAATGACATAAGCCCTTATTGCATAATCTGCTCCGAATTGCAACTGATGGACCCGTTACTTGAAATCCAAGCAATTGAATTCAACAAACCAACTTATAAAACCATGATGATCCTGAATATATATAGACCCCCCCAGGCAGCTGTGGAAAGCTCATTAGAGAAACTCAGGGAAGTCTTAAATAAGGTAGACAGAAATAAGTATGAACTTTGGTTACTGGGAGACTTCAATATAAATACTCGAGATAGAAATGCAGTTGGCTCAAAGGGACTATTTGATTTGTGTAGGGAATACAGTATCAAACGGCTGATTAATGACATTACCAGACCCAACGAGACTAACACAAATGGTACCTGTCTTGATAATATCATTACTGATTGCGATGTAGTAGGCTACTCTGGAGTTACTAACTGCATGGTGGCAGACCATTTTGCTGTCTTCAGCTGCAGGAAAAAGCCTAGAGAAAGGAATTGTACTTTAAGATTTAATGGTAGAACATATGGCAATTATGATGCAGATGACCTCAAAGAGTATTTGTTAGATTTAGACTGGGATTTCTTTTATAGAACCACTGATGCTGACATACAGTGGAATTTTATACAAGAACACATCGTAGAATACCTAGACATTTGCTGCCCGTATAAGGACTTTAATATTAAGAAAGAAACTCAGCCCTGGATCAGTAGAGATATTATAGAGCTGATAAATCTCAGGGATGAATTATTATTAGAATGGAAAAGAACCGGTGACAGAGCAACATTAAAAGGGTAAGGAATTTACGTAATCGCAACCACAGACAGTTAGAACAAGCCCAGAGTCATTATGTCCTGCGCCTACTTGATGAATCTAACGGTGATCCTGCCACCTTCTGGCGTGAGATAAATGCCCTACTTAATCCCACAACAAAGAATTTATCAATCCAACTAGAAAACGAGATTACTGGCCAAATCATACCGAAAGACAAAACCGCTGAATTTATCAATGATTATTTCGCTAATAAAGGCTCTGAGTTATTTAACAACCTACCCGCCGCTGGCCAACCACAGCTTGATGTACACCAACCTGATGTAGACATTGATCTAGAGAACGTGGCTGCTCTAGTCAATCATGAACTAGTACTAAACCTAACCCGTAAGATCAATATAGATAAATCCAGCGGTATTCCTGGCATAAATAGTAAAGTGCTAAAAGATGCACTCCTGGTTCTCACCCCAGAACTTACTACTATCTTTAAGAACTCGATTGTCAATGGTATTTTTCCACTCTCTTGGTCAAAAGGCCTACTGGTTCCAATCCCCAAGAAAGGTAACCTAAGTAATGTGAAGAATTGGCTGCCTATTACACTGTTACCGCTCCCTGGCAAACTCATGGAAAAAATTATTCACAAAATCTTAAGTGACCACTTAGAAGAGCACTCGCTGTTGTCAGATAAGCAATTTGGTTTCCGCCCAGGACGGGGTACTAGTGATGCTGTGTTTGAGGTTGTGCGTGATCTTTTTGAAGCTAGGGATGACAGTCATGTTACAGCTGCCTGCTTCATAGATTTCTGTAAGGCCTTTGATTGTGTCCACCACCCAACCCTAAAAACTAAACATTAAAGGTTCTCTGAAGAAATGGCTAATGGCATACCTAGCACATCGATCAATTCAAACAATAGCCAATGGAGATATATCTGCCCCTTAATCTGTTAGATTCGGGGTGCCCCAAGGGTCAATTTTGAGCCCCTTATTGTTTGTGGTCTTCATCAATGACATAACTGAAGTCATAAAAAACTGTAAATTTGTACTGTATGCAGATGACATAGTACTATACGTGTCTAAACCCTTAGCAGATGATGCTTGTGCATCCCTTCAGGATGATCTGGACCGGGTACATGCATGGTGTAATTCCAACTATATGACTGTCAACTCTAGCAAGAGTATGTGTATGTATTTTGGTGCTGGCAATAGAATTGACAAACTAGCTAACCCTGCCTTGAAATTAGGCATCGAAATCCTGCCATTATGTAAGAGCTACCCATACCTGGGTGTTGAGTTGGATGCTAGGCTAACCCTCAACCATCACATTAACAAGGTAATAAAATCAGTCGGTAATAAACTGTATAAGTTATGTAAATTGCGCAAATATATGTCAGAAAGTATAAGTCTTAATGTCTACAGAACAATGATCACCCTCACACTATAGTACTGTTCATTTTACACCGGATGCGGTCAGGTGGTGGAACTTGCCAAACTTCAGCGAATGCAAAATCAAGCCCTAAGGGTTTGCTGCCAAACCAGGGTAAGGCAAGTAAGTGTGCTCAACCTACATAATCGAAGTAAAATTGATAGCCTAGTCTATCCAATTATTAACCATTATGTGGAAAAGAGCCAAGGATGGAGAAGCTACGGTACAAGAATGCATAAGAACTAGAGGGGATCTAAAGTTAAAATTTAATATCCGAAGAGCGAAAACTAGTTTTTTTCAGCGTTCTGCTTTTTATAGGGGAGTGAAATTATGGGACCGGCTAGATAAGGACACTCAAAAGCTGCCTACAAAAAGGCGTTTTAAAGCGGCTATCAGTAAGATGGACTTTATAAAAAATCTATAAAATATCAAATGTTATTATCCGCTACATACACCTATATCTGTCTGTGGAAAATTGAATATGTTGTAATATCACCATTTATTAGTTACTTACTGTTTGATTCTTGACTGTTTATTTAATAATTTGTGAGTTTTGACAAAGCTATGTGTAACATTGATACTGTCATATCACCAATGTTCTGTAACATACATATAACCAACGAGGAAATTGTAAGCATACTGTAATCCTCGCCAAACGGTGGGTGGAAAAACGTCCCATTGGGACGAACTCATTCAATAAATAATAATAATAATAATTTCTAGTCCTTTTGAACCACAGGAAGTGGGTGTGGTTACCTCAAGTTGGTGCATGTTGTCAGCATAATACATACATTAAATTCATTATAAATCCCACTCTATAGTAATTTCTATACAATTATCGCCTCTACCTATTAACCACCCGTATTTCGCCTTTCTGTATAATTAGACCCTTACTAAAACAATTACGTGTAAACCATATTACTAATAGTCCAGAATGTATAAGGAACATGCAAGGGATAACCATCAGGCAGAAGACTTAATACTAAATACCCTTAACTAAAAGCTTAGCTTGCTTAGTAAAAGATATATTATTTATCTCATTTTTCTTAGTCATCAAGAAATTAAACACTACCCGCTGAATAGTGATCATTTCCTGGGAACACCTATGCCCTGGACAGTCAAATAACTTATCGGCCCGGAGGGACTTCGTGCCTTCGACCCAATAAGTGCTAGACAATCAATTCACAAAAAACCAGCATCTTTTCGCCATTCTAGACGAGACTATGCTAGAAACGGTTTTCACTCACCCCTCAGTAATTGGACTGGTCGACTTGCGCAAGCCAGTCGATTCCTCAATAATATACGGTGAGATATCTAAATTAATAAGGGTAGACCCAGTAGAAATGCACTTAAGCGACTGGAAGGAGCCAATAGCCAGACTGGTATCGCTCCTGGGAGCGCTCACCGTGATAGAGAGCTTCAAGATGGAGGCAAGATCAGCCCCCTGGCTGAGTGGCATAGGCTGCCAAGCCCTAGCGTTTACTGCAATGCGTAATATAATAGCAACATACAGAAGGCAACATGCCTTTTGGAGGATGCGCTCAAAGGGAACATGGCATCACGCCTATGAAGAAAGGTATAAATATTTTTAAAGAAAAGGGAGTTTTAATAAAGTCTTAAGTAACGTGCAGAAATGACACAGACATAAAAAGACACACCCACCTCTAGGCACATCTTTCTAAAGGGAAAAAAGAATGACTTCCATAGTGAGAAAGAAACCTGTATGTACTAGATGTAGAAACCGTAATTGAATTGAATTGAATTGAATTATTTATTTGACAAACATTCATACAGGATGATTTACAAGTAAGTCAAGGAGAATGGATACATCAAATTTCGACTAAGTCATGGCAAAAAAGGTCACTACGGTACACAGTTAATATAAGATGTAATCATGGTTCATAAAGTCATTCAGTTATAATACTTAGCCAGACATGAAGTCACATCACAGCTACTAGAAAGTTAGATTTGTCCTCAATATGTTGTTGTTCGGCTGTCAGGAGATCCCATAGCTCTATACCTCTCCAGAGAGTTTTTTTTATATATGTGACAGAACATGGGAAAGCATAACATTACGGGGATTAAGTGTTATTTATGGCCACCAGGTGGTCTCAGCAGTGTTGCATATGGTATAACATCATAGATTGTCAGGGAACTTTCACCCACTTCTCCTTGTCAGATTTTGATATTCCATATACCAGAATGATCCCTAAGACCTCTCCATTTCAATTGAAACAGATATGATTTAGTGAATTCATTAGATATTATCTTGGTCAACTGAGAACTCTAATCAGATAAGCATACCTTAACTA
Source organism: Acholoe squamosa (assembly GCA_949317995.1). NCBI lineage: Eukaryota > Metazoa > Annelida > Polychaeta > Phyllodocida > Polynoidae > Acholoe > Acholoe squamosa. Next base: position 40,186,154 of record OX439048.1, on the reverse strand, counting down.
GGAATATTGCAATTTCTATCAACTTACATGGAAAATATTAGTTTTGGGCATGATGAGTTGCTTATTTTGCTATAAAAGAAGCATATGCCCATTATTCAGGGTCTGTGATTGTCCACATATGTAAGAAGACATACAGAAAATGTTCTGATAGATTACAGCAGAATTACCCTCTTGAATTATTTGGTTCTGCCACCTAGTGGCTGTGAATAGCACAAAATCCCCGTAATGTTACCTTTTCCCATGTTGTGTCACATATACTTAAGTTAGGGAAACTCTTGTTCATTATCACTTTACCATTACTTCTAAGTACCCTTCTATGTTCTTTTACATTATTACATTACATTTTACATTATTAGGACTTTTGCTTCTTCTGGCAATTAACCATTTACAGCATGTGTTAATATGCAAGTCATTGCGTGACATGTCAGTGGGGTGTTTTACACCCAAGCATACCCTTAAGCAATAATTCTGTGTACTTTGTAGTGCCCTTACAGATGTATCAGGGCCACCACCAATGATTATATCCCCATAGTCAAATATGGGAACAATCATTTGTTTGAAAAGCTTAATGGCAAGCTCCCCATCAATAATTTTACGTACCCGGCGAAGTTGGTGAGTTCGTTAAAGTACAGAGTCTTTTGTTTTCGTACAAAATTGTTTAAAACTCAAATTACCGTCAATTAGTACACCTAGGTGATTGAAGACAGGTACTACATCTAATGCCTTGTTGCATATATTCAGGGCAGTAACATTAAAATCTTGACAGACTCTGCCAGAGTAGATCGATAGGGCTTTCGTGTTCTCTATATTTACAGTCAATTTGTGACTGCAACACCAATCATAGACACTATCCAGATCTTTTTGCATAAGACCTTGCATGTTTGTAATGTGTGTACCACTTAGAAAAATGGCCAGATCATCGGCATACATTGAGTATTTGCAACTAGACAGAATCTGAGGTAATTTATTCATGTAGATATTAAAGAGCAGAGGTCCGAGAACAGACCCCTGCGGTACACCACATGTTATACCCATTTCCTCAGATGTGATACCATTGGCTGTGGTCATTTGATACGACCGAAACCAGTCTATCACCCCAGTAAAAAAAAACAATTACGGTTATACGGGCCACTACGGTAAGCATAGATGCTGCACTACATCTAAATCAATTATTTTGAAGGATGTGTTTGACCTCAGCTGCTATACATTATCTTTTCTAAATCTTAAATTCGTGATAACCTATGTCACCGATCTTTCAGTGGGTTCTATGGTTGACCATTCTTATTCACCATTCATCATCTTCTGATGACCCCAGACTATCAGCTGACACTGGACCTACACTTCTGTCACTTTCAGTTCTGCTTCCATCACCGCAATGGCCAAGGTCTTCGCTGATGGAGCTGTGGAATGATATAGAACCTGAATGACCTTTAGAAGATTCAGGAGTGAGGGGCCTAGGGTCAAGGACATCTACATTGGCATCCCTGGTGCCCTGTTCACCTGTATCCTTGCCAACAGGAGAGGAGGATTGGGATGGAGGGGCTCCAGATGTAGAGGTGTTTGCTTTGTTTGTGGATGATGGGTGTGTTCCTGGGTCCTCCTCTAGACTCGACTCTCTCCCTGGATGGACTTGAACACCATTGTCTCTCTCGGGTTGTTGGTCTACCTTCAGAACTGCCTGGTCAGGGTTTATTATATCATCGGGGACTCTGGAGGGAATCTGCTCCATCCCTGTGCTCTTACTTGTTGAGATATTGCCCTGACTGATAGGTGTGAAGAATATGTTAGTATGGGGCATGGTAGAACTTTGGTCCTTCTCTCTAGGGCTAGGATGAAGGACCCAGGACTCCTGGGTCGCAGATGTCATAGTGTTTGTGGCCAGCTGTTGAGTTGCCTCTGTATTATCCAAGGGTTCCTTTTTGAATGTGTCCCAGTTGAACCTCCCTGCCCCTGGTAAAATAGTGGCCTCCGACCTAAAGGTGTGGTCCTTGCCTTTCAGGTTATCAATTTTAGTGGGTGTGATATAGAAGGAGTCATGTTCATGATTGTAACTGATATCCTTGCTCCCTATGTCAATGCTGTCAGAGAAATCTATACTCTTCTGAGCCTCAACTCGTCTGAAATTACCCCATTCCTCATGTGTCCCAGTTCCTGGGAGAGTAGTGACCTGTGATCTAAGGAGATATCCCTCCTCCTGTAGACCAATAGAGCCTGCATGCCTTATATGAACATTATCGTGTACAGACGAGTTACCAATATTCATGGTTTCAGACAAATCTACACTTTCTTGCGTATCGAGCTTGAAGCTTCCCCATTTCCCATGAGTCCCAGTACCTGGAAGGGTAGTAGCCTGTGCTTTAAGGGAGCATGCCACCTTTGGATATCCCATGGTCTCCATAGAGGTAGGAGCAGTGTAATTTGGAGATTCATTGTCAATATGATTGAGGTCACTCTCCTGTGTTTCAAGCCTAAAACTACCCCATTGTTCATGAGTTCCAATATTAGGTAACACATTTACTGGGAGAGACTCTTGTAGTGATTCTTTTTTGTCACGTTTATCAACAACATCTCCCGTGGCCTCCAACTGCCAAGACACCCCTCTGTCCTTCATTGTTAGAGCTGAGTCGGTAAGATCTACAGAGCCTTGACGCTCGAGTCTAAACTCATTCCAATCTGAACTACCTTTTCCAGGTAATGTGGAGACGGGCAGAGATTTGTTTAGGGGGTTGTTGGAGGACCCATTTTCTTCTGTCTTACCTTTCTCTGCATGTCGTGTTGGTCTCAGTTCTGTGTCTGTTATGCCATCACCCTTATTTGTGATGTCCAGATAGGCTGACTTTCCTGTCCCTGGTGAAGATGTCGCATGTATAGTCTGACCACAGTGGCTACAAGTGCCTGTTTTGTTTGTATGCTCGCCATATCCTTCTCTGTGTCTACTACCCTCTCCTGGTGCACTTCTTGATGTTTCTATCGGAGGCCTACTTTCTGAGTGGGGGTTGGTGCCTCTATATCCTAGACTGTGGCCATTATTCCCAACACCCAAACATACCTCCTCACCAACTTTCTTCCCAAGTGCCAATGCAGCTCTGACCTCTAGTGGCAAACGTTGAAACAACTCCCTCGTCTCCAGATCTGAGCTGCTCGCCATCAGTACTGCCCCCTTGTATCTTCCACCAGTACTACCATCGTCAAAACCACAGCGGCCGCACTGGAGCCCCCTCTGGTGGTAGTTCCTGTAGCACACACCAGGGGGCGCGTCTAGTGCCCTCCTGGCCCTATAGTGTACTAGGGTGGTGTAGATGTCCTCTAACCACCGACTCTCCTCCCTGAGGGCACCCACCCTGGACACCAACCCGCTCACCTCACACTCCAGCCTCCGTGCATGCAATGTGACTGACACTTCCCCTTCCGGTATGATGTCATGTCGGAATGCAGGCATGTGCACTGATCCTGTTGTACGTAAATCATCCTTTGTACGAGTAGAACTGCCCCCAATGTTGGTGTTTTCTGGTTGGTTGAAGATGTCGTGGCCCAGAACGAGGCCCGCCTTCAGCTGGGGAGGGAGTGTTTCTAACCAAATTCGCTTCACTTCCGGTTTGAGAGGCACGATTCTCTCTGAGGCAATCCGTAGACGGTCAGGGACAGGCAGACTGGCTGCCATAGCAAGCCGAGCTTTAGCCTCCAGAGGCAGCACTCCTGTCATAGCAAGCCGTAATACTTCCTCATTTGATCAATACCATTTCGACAATCTATCTAGTTATGTGATGGCATAACATGTGATTGGTATAATTAATGTCCTCTAATCACGCTCACCCTCTGTAATTGTAATGTGTTGTATAGTGGATTGTTCAGTGTGAGCAATATGTATAATTGGTGGTATCCTCCAATTATAGCTGCCACTAAGATATAGATCAGACTATAGGGCTCCGTCATGAGTAGCTGATATACATGTTGCTGGGGCGTTTGAAATAAAGTGTCACTATAGTCGTCTTAAACAGCAATATAATTATTTCATAAATAGGTAGTGTAAATTTTCATCAGAACTAACTAAAAGGGTCTTATATCCTTGCTGTGCTCAATGCTGTGCCCTATAGCTAGGACAAACAGCCATATTAGGGAGCCCTTCTTGCCCTTTATACTTATTAATTTTGCCCTTCTTGCCGAGTCCTATCTCTGTATAATCCCGAGTTCCTGCATGTATTCCGTCTTCTCATTTAAAGTAATATTGAAAGTACCTTTGGTATTCTACATACCGAACATAGTAACGTTGCGGTGTACGGAGGTAGTGCAAGCTGGCATTTATCTATATGATTGTAGTCTCTGTGATAACCTGTAACAGTTTGCTGCAGTTCACGTGCTAGCCCGAACAGCTGTTAGGGTGGCGTTTCAATCCGCCAAGAGTGTCAAGCCGTCCAGGGTTTTCACGTTCACAACGAACTGAAAGACGATGGCATGAGTTAGCTAGCATCATTCCGCAGTGTCATACAACGTATGCAGTGCAACATGATAGTAATAGCATCTTCGGGGTAGCTACGATGAAGTGGATGTCCATAACAGGTATCTATAGGGAGCCGTCTACCCTGTAACTGTCATTAAATATGGTTCAATGTCTCCTGTGTATGCACAGAATACCATCTGATTCAGAATATCATCTGATTCTGTATATTATTGCTGTTTTATAATTCTTGAAGGTATGCACTGTTTTGCTGAGATATCATATGTTCCTAATACACTATACTATACTTGGCCGCCTGTTGTATTAGGCTCAGTTGGGGATCATGGCCACATTCCTATCTTGCATTATTTATAATCACCATATTGTATCCTACATATACATAGTGTTAGCACACAGCGATCATCCCTGTACTGGTTTATAATCCAGGTATAAGCTGCTCCTGACAGTGGTGCTGGGTTACACAGACAGGTGTGTTTGGAATTGCATATCAACAGCAAATTCCTACAACAAAGTTATGTCTACTGGTAGGTACCTGGAGTCTAATCCTCGTACATGTTCTAGTGGATCAATCGTTCTAATCAGGTGCTCCACTGGGAAGTCTGTAGCGCTGCTCCTGGATGTTTACTGATACTAGACCGCATCCTGACCTTGATTTGTTTGCTGCACAATGTTAAACATGCCTCCATCTGTCCATGTGAGGTATGTGAAACACAGAGTCACATTAACTTATCATGGCTTCCTCCTAGTGATACCTATGGGCGCCGCCATTTTTCAAACACTCTAAAACACACACACAGAGGATACCAGCACTGCCACGTGACTTTGGAATGGAAGACCCCGGATGCAGGATCAAAACATTATTGATTCATTCAGTGCGGCGCCTTCTGGGAGTACATGGCAGTGTTTCAGAATGGCTCATAACAAAGGTTGCCATAGCAACCAGTAAACAAATGATCTATCAGCACTTGTATCCAGGCCAAGCTTTCTTCTTTCTTGCATTTCATTTCTACACGAAAGCTTTTCAAAATTGGATGCCAGATATCAGCCTTGCACAGTGAACCCCAGCCCTTTGATAGACTTAGTGTGGTAAGGATACCCACATCGACCATTAATTGTAAAATTAAAAACAGGGCATCCCAAACAGTGGATCAAATTGATAAGGTGTCTACCTGCAATCAATGGAGCATCAATTTTTTTTGTATGCACACCTCTGTGACATAATCTATTTATGTGTTGCCTAAAGCAGCACAGGATGATCAAAATGTGAAAACTGAAATTAACTTTCAAAAATTACCGTAGGGCCTAAATTGAATATTCAAAAGCGAATGCCAACACCCATTTTCAAATTGAAAATTACTTTTGGATTTTCGTTTTACATTTCATTTTGATTATATTTGCCAATTCATATTTGAAGTTGTGCACATAGTCAGAGAGACTATATTCTTAAGATTATAACATCGAGTAATGTGTATAGTCATATGTGACTGCGAGGGTCGAAATAAGCTACTAATATCACTACTGACTAAACATTTTATCAAGTACAAGTAGTGTTTCCACCTGCCACTGCCTTTAATTATCACGACTGCATGCAGCCTTTATGTATGTGTATGTATTTAGGGATCGATTACCATAGTTAGATAATTACCTGACCTATGTGTGTGGTAACGGGGATCTAGATTGTTTTACAACTCAAACACCGAGGTTGTCATCTTATAAATGATTCTGAAAAATTCCTCTGACTACGTTATGTCAATTTATTTAAGGATCATATGTTATATCATATGCACCTGATTATATCAATGAAGGCATACATGTATAAGAATGATTCTACTCGGGGTTCTTGTTTATTTTTATTTTTTCAAGTCTCAAAATTACAGCGGATGTCCATATAGAACGATTCCAATAAACCCCATCACTTTTCTGTCAGATTAATGCGCCTACAGTGACTGTCAGAGTCAGTGATGGTACAAACTAAGCCAACATGACTCTTTTCAGACCAGTAAAAGTGGTCATAAAAGGCAGAGGGATCTCTCAGTTGAATCTGGACCAAATGTTGTGGCCAGCATCGGTGTATGAAAGGTAATATGTAGTCATGTTTGTTTCCTATTCGTGCACATCCAATTGCAACATTTGCAAGGGGAATTAGTTAAAATGCATTTTCCCTGATTTCCTGATGCCATTAATATTAATCGTATATGGCAGTCCACATGAAACACATAGTCAATGAACTACAGATTGCACCTGAACAATTTCCCACGTAGATCCAATATCTTAAATATAGAATGGCTATTCATTTGATGCCCCCTATTCAATAACTACTGGCATTTAGCAGCTAATCATCATTATGCTTCTCTGGTACTGTAACAAGATCTATACAGGTTGTACAGGTGAGCTGAATCCTACTCAACAGGTGACAACCACTGCCATACAGCCAGTCTCGCCTGGTCAGGATTCTAGGGAATACCTCTCTCGTGTATGGGGATGATAGCCCCCGTTTTCTGGGGAAGATTACCACGCGAGGTACCTGCCTACAAATAAGCACTATAGCAACCAGTGGAAAAAACTTCTTTTACCCACAAACACTAGGTGCCAGAGACAACTCACACTACTGGTTGAGCTGGGGCCAGATTGTCATACAGCTAGGCCCAGGGTGACGCCCACCAACCCTGCAAAGGTCCATATAGAGGAGCCATTCACATACAGTGTGGTGCTACTGGGATATGTAAGGGTGTGCCTGGTACCAGCACCATTTTCATAGTTGATAATGCAACGCATCCATGGACAGATGAACAAAATGAACACCAGATACACTGCACTATGTGTTGTATAATACTTTCCTTTATTGCCACCATCCTCTGAAGTTAATTGTGTTGCATATATAGCACATACATTGTATACATACCTACGGTGTAAGAGAGACCTATGTAAAGCGTACTTTCTTCAGATTATTTCCTTCGTGATGATAAAATACATTTTAAGAGACCACGATGCAATAAGCATTGAGCAGTGTGTTACCTTTTTAAGTCAGTGTGGCACATTTATTACTGAGTAGCAATTGGTTCACATTGTTCAACTTTATACGCGTTATTGTACCCCTTATTCATTCTTATCAGTTACAGATAGGACTGAATCCATCTCAACGGTGCTAATAAATAAAGAGAAACACAGGGACAGTGTATCCACAGATCACGATGGGTTCAGCAACGTATGCTTTAACAAAATGATAAATGGGCGTAACGATGTATGAGTAGATAGAGATACTGCTATAATATGTTTGAATCATCTGAAAGTCACATAGTCAGCATATCAAACATCCTCCTCTAGAGGATATATAATTACCTAATAGGTATATATTATACCCATGCTTGTGCAAGTTCAACATTTTCAATGTAATCATGTAACCCACGACAAAGCTTTGCCTTTTTTGACACATTGTTCCAGGTGGTTATTTGAAGATGGAGGTAATTTGACACTATTTTGAAATAACCTCCAGGTTATACCAGGTACAGTACACGATGGCACACATTTGATAGATTGCTTAAAGCGGATTGTTGCAGGGATCTATTACTGGGTGTGGTGCCTTCTTGGGTTATCCTGAGCTTAGGCTTTAAAACGTAGATGTATTTACTGTAGACCACCTCTGGAGGATGTTGCGTATGGAAAAGGTAGTTCTGCTGAAGAAGCGACGCACCTGCAGCAGTCAATTATTTTCAATCCTGACGTTTTTCGTGTTACACAGATCTGCTTGTGAAATGCACACTAGTTCAAAATAGCAGGTGGATTTCCACTTTAATGTGGTGGGCGTAACTTGAATGGTGAACAGAGCATGACTTTTTTTAAATGAGAGGGTACCTAGTTCGTGCTCTATTTAGCATATGTGTCTCCTGTTCCTATTGATCAGTATTCTATCACTGATAAACTAGCCTTTTGAAAAGAGGCCTCTACTAAATGGGTTCATTTAGACTGGCAATAGCCTGACTGCACATAACATAATTCTCGATTCACCCCAACACAACACGATGATAACATAAACGAAATCAGAGCACTTTATCTGAGTAAATCAGACCAATAACGCATACAAGATGATATGTGAAATACTGACAACCAAACGATACTTCGTACAATAACTTATTTATCGGGACTACTGTAGGTATAATAAACAACCTTGGACTTTTTTGTTAGTTTTTTTTTCAATGCTACTGGATCAGGAGTTGAATTGATTTGTATGCAAATGGTGTATTCCTGTAATAGCATCTTAATTGAAATTCCTTTCACAGATTTGGTGATTAACTCTCTAAGAGGGGGAATGTAATTCACTTTACGCTGACAAGCTCCAGTATATTTCGATTATGCGGCCCCCTCATGGTAGTTAAAGATTCACTCTAAAAATGTCTTGTTTGTTATTATGAACAAAGGCAGGGTGCATCATGTTAAATATTCCTAGACACGTATCTCAATCACTTTCACCCCAACGTATTTGTAGCCTATGTTACGTGGACCAGCTTAAGTGTCATCATAATAGCCCTCTACCTGTTATCTTATCTACAATTTTTCTGACTTATTCCGTACAGTCCTTAAGTGGCACACGGGAAATGACTCAGAGTTTGTATAAAAAATTAACAGTGAACATCATTCAGTGATAAAACAAATATATCACCAATCGCTACCTTAACAAGTCTCTATAAAACAACTTACAACAACAATACGAATGATTTGGGATATCATCTACAATCTGACAATGTACATCACATATTGCCCCATGTTATGGGTAATCATTCCTTAACAGATCAACACCCTTTCATTAATAAAACATGGTTTAATTCAAGTATATCAAGAAGGATATAATGTTAGATCATATATGAATCATTGTATAGCAACAGTGGGTGGGATGGAGAGTGGGTGGACCCGTCCAATAGGTGTATTAGAATCGATCCATGACCGTGGTACCGTCCTCACCTTTAATACCACCTGTGGGTGTGTCCCCCTTGTTGTACACACTCGTCTTGTTAAAGGTCACAAATAACTGTGAGATAACACACACCTCATTCTGACTGTCACCTGTAGGGGACGCAGGTGGTGACGGCTTGATTTTGACCTTGGTAGCACTTGACCTTGGGGTGACCTTGAGGTTAGTGACAGCCTGACCTTGCCACCATGTCCTCTTGCTCCTCTGTAAGAGAGCCTCTGCTGCCGTGGTGGTGGCGGACTGTCTGACCGGGAGCAGGTCTTCATGTCTCACTAAGCTCTTCTCCACACACAGCAGGGCAGGATCAAGTACAGGATTCTCACCTGGACTCATGGCCTGAGGTGGTTCTACTGCTGCTGCAGTACTCATCATGCTGCCTGATGTCTGGTGCTGATACCACTGGTCCTTAGCTACCTCACGTATCCATGCTGAGGGATATACTGATAATATTATTATATAGAAAAATACATATGTAATACCACAGTTTCCACAGGTAGAATTCTTGGAATAAAGTGCTGGGTCGATTACCTCGGACGGGGCTTGCACCCATGAGCCGAATGCTCTAACCAGCAGGATATTCCCTCTATAACCTAGTGTCGGTAAAGTGAGGTGGATAATGCAAGGTCAGTACGTAAAGCTGCTAATGCTGCTCTTATCCACTCCCTCCAATCCCTCCTCCCTCTAATTCCTCCTGCAGCTCTAATCTACCTATGACCCGGGGCCTGGGGTTAATCCACCATGACTGCTCCTAAGTCACTGCTACCAGCTGAATCGTCCTCACTGATGTCCACAATGATGACAACGTATAGGTACAATCCAATGGTAACCTGAAAGTAAAGTATAAGGCATATCATCAAATACGGTATAACATTACCCTCATACTGTGAGCAGATATACGATACTAAATTATGATTATATCAACAACATGAGCAGTGTTAGCGATGGGCATCACGTGTTAGCGATGGGCATCACGTGTTAGCGATGGGTACAACACGTAACTTTAACCTACCGCATTGTCAATGTTCTGACCTTGTAGTAATGTACTATACTCAACTGTAAATGGATCTGTTCTGATAATCTCTGTTGATAATGCTAGTGTAGTGCTGAGGTGGTCAGGTATTCTCATGGTTAGACAGTGAAGTGATAGGCCTGACCTACTTTTCAATCACAGTTTACTGATTACTGATACAGCGACTCCTAACAACGGCTTACATACAACTAAACATTTGCTAGAGTTAGCTGGGTCCAAGTCTCACACAGCAACCGTAGCTGACTTTCCATACCTAATGGGACTTATGTAAGAGAACACATTATAGCCATATTCAATTAACATACAAAAGTAACCTTACAAAGGACAATGTATTCTGCGTTTCTGGATTGTGAAGCGTGTTTAGGCCAAGGTTAATGCCTTCTGGGAAAACACAGTGAGATACATCAGTCCCTCATATCATATGGATTCTTATCGGTGCTTATATCTTAAACACCCCCAAAACAAGGCTGGTAGATCAGTGGAGGTAGGCGGCCTCAGTGATGTTTGTTCTTCTCTAATTATGTAAAGCATCTTGCAGTGTTTGTCAATGAATCAATAGCAGCATCCTCAGTTAGAGACTGTATAAGTCAGTGGGTACACAACCGGAGCACCATCACACCCCTTACTCCTGTCATTGAAGCTCCCATGACGACGAAACACGCCTAAATAGGATAGTGAGGAAAGTACTGGAGTTTAATAATGATATAATAAATCTATAGAGGGCCCTCTGAAGTAGAAAATGTAATATATTGTAGTAAGCTGTAGCTATACCCAGCAGAACTCTTCCCTGTGTTAAATTAACCTAGAGGGCCCCCTCTGAGCAATAAAAGAAAAAAATCAGTGTTATGTTCACAGCAATATGAGTCGATCAACTCAAGAAGGAGAGGATCAATAGACATATTTCTGAGCAGTCTTGTTGGTATCAAGCGACCATTTGATTGGCACGGTCATGATGTCCCTGCACCATGATTTTTCCTGAGCTTTAGAAAAAGAAAGAACAAAAGTTCAGAGGTAAGTTCAGATAAAGTTACTGTCTCACTATTTTCAAATAACCCTCAGGAGTGACTCAGCTCAAAATGTGCGTGAAAAAAAAAGACAGCTAGTTTATTGGTCTATTGCATAGCCTTACATTATGAGCCCTGTGAAGTACATCTCTGATATAAAAACAAAAGAAAAAAACAAAAAAAAAAAAACAGTTGTCTACACATTATTGCTTCATCGTACAAATAAAATTTATTAGATTGAGTTTATTAGTAATAATCGTGAAGTTGATTATGACATACATTCGGTATACTATAGGCTAAACCTATTATCCTCAATCACCTGTACTGGGAAATGAGATAAATTTTGGTATATATATATATATATATATATATATATATATATATATATATATACATATATTTATGTATATATATATATATATATATATATATATATATATATATATATATAGCTTTCGACAACATCTTCCAAAAGGCAATTACTATTGCGATTTCCCTTATTATCGCTCAATTTGTACTGTTTCTCTGCAGGTTAGGCAAATAATGGTATTGATTTTTGAAGTAATTTCCCGCCAGTCACGACAACATAATGCATGGTGCCCCGGATGCCAGGAGGGTGTTGCTTCTATAGTAAAAGAAAAAGCTCGCTAAAAATGCCCTCATTTCCAGTCCTTTCTTTTCATGTCGCTATAACTTGTCCCTTTTGTTGCTCACAAGTGGTCATTCAAGTAAGGTGCTAAAAAAGGGGGATTTGAGTAGGTACCTAGTTGAGAGAAGTCAGTCAGTATAATAAACTATAGAGGGTATGACACGAGTAAGTACCTGGTAGTGCAGCTCTCTCTATTTTAAACAAGGCAGGTGACTTTTCAGACTAATGTGGAGAGTGCAAGTTGAATGGTGAAGCAGTACACAACTTGTTTAGAAAAGAGGGCACATACTCACAGCTCTTTTTACAATAGGATCAACACCCTCCAATAAACAAGGTTAAAACACGATACAAAAAAGCACTAACAACGTCACGAGTTGGGACGTTTTCATAGTTGTTTTTTTTCTCGTGGAATGCCGATGACTATGAAAATGTGTAATCTAAAATCTCAGACATTTACCAAGGTCCATGTAAATATCGGTTTCAAAGTACCACTGATTCTCGTCAATCCGAACAATATGAATATGCTTTATGTCAAATTTGGAATATGGTCGATTGGCAATTCATCATATGCACAATGTGACAAGATAATATTACAGTAATAAGGTACAGGTAAGACGGCATGCTTACAGGTGGGTGTGGCCCTGTCCCTTACAGGTAAGGCTTACGTTCTCTGATATCTCACCAAGCTGTCAACGCCACATGCAGCACCATTAGGAACTTTATACCAAAACGCCACATGCAAAACCATTAGGACCTTTATACCACAATGCCACATGCAGCACCATTAGGACCTTTATGCCACAACGCCACATGCAGCACCATTAGGACCTTTATGCCACAACGCCACATGCAGCACCTTTAGGACCTTTATGCCACAACGCCACATGCAGCACCTTTAGGACCTTTATGCCACAACGCCACATGCAGCACCATTAGGACCTTTATGCCACAACGCCACATGCAGCACCATTAGGAACTTTATAACACATGCAGCACCATTAGGACTTTTATACCGCTCTTTCCGGATAGAAAAACATTAAATCTGTGTCCCACAATATTTCACGTTTAATGCTCAACTAGATCTGTCCCCCCCCTCTTTCATCCCACATGACCTCAGTTCGTCTGACGCCTTGTGAATTTACTAAGGTAAATTAATATTGACTAAGCCCTATAATTATAAGGGTAAAGGTACTAATCTACACATCTTTCACATTTAATAAAGGACCGGTTCCTACAGAGACCTGGCTATATATAATGGACATGGATTAGGGGACACATCTGCTCTTATGCTTATTTCAATATCCTTAACGACAACATATATATATATATATATATATATATATATATATATATATATATATATATATATATATATATGGGCTAAATTTTTTAAAATGGTACTTTTAGCGTCAAAGCCTGTGCACTAGCATGGCATTTTTTGGTTTCATTCAAGAGAAAACATCCTAAGCTTTCAAATGAGAGTATACTTTAGCAAATCGGACCATAATTTTTTTGAGTTATGGGTCTACAGAGTTGAAAAATGACCAAAAAGAGTGTATTTTGCTGAAAAAATACAATTTTCACACCCCCCACATACTGCTTATACTGTACAAAACCCCTAAAAATCACTTTTGGAATTCAATACATATGTTAACTCTGAGATCCAAAGGGTTTTAACCTGATGTACATGGTAGATCTTTTTTCTCCCTTTCATACTGAATAAAGGTAGCATTATGCTACTCCCTGGACATTTAAGGGCTTTATATGGTGTAAAAAATTCCGGCCACACCCATTTTCTTTTAGTCCTGAGCAGGGAGTAACATTTAACATTTTGGTTAATGAATCAAATTCTACTGCTTCCATACAGTAAATTTTTGCTTTGCATATTGTATTTGCACCTCCTAATTAATCATGAACAAAAATTGGTCCAATATTGACTCTTTGTGCCATTTGTAGACCATAAAATATGATTGGATGTTACTCTCTGCTCAAAATTCTAAGTCCTTTCGCTCTAAACCAGATGACATCTCTTTCGTCCCTCGCATGTTGCATCCATACGGGTCTTTTCTAATCACAACAAGGACACTTCCACCTATCGTTTGATCCTCTTTCTGTCCAATTTTACTGACAATTGTTATTCCTAAAGCAAAAGAGACGTAAGGAATCAGCCAAAAATTCACCTTTATAAGATGTAAGAAGGTGTAGGGCACACGTTGATATACTTTATTGGGGTCCAAATGCTTTTATTTTGATCAAAACTGATGTTGTCTGGCGGCAGGTGGTGGAATTTTGCCATTATTTCTAAATGACTGGGCGTTATATGGGGTTGAAGCATGCCACCTGCCCGAGTCCTATGTGTGTTACTTCCTGCTCAAAAATAGATTCTGCTGCTAAAACTTACTCTCCTGTCCGTCAGTTATCAAAATGTGTACTTATGATATCCTTCCGATAGATTATACACTCCTGCATCTTCCTGCAGTATTTAGTTATGATCCTAATACTTTAAGTGTCTGTTTGAGTTTGGAAATTCCTCACTTATTCAAAAAATGTGTTATATGTTACCTACATGCAGTTATTTAGCCCCACTAACCCAATCAATGGGGGAATTTGAATTTTGAGCAGAGAGTAACACCTGAAAGGAACATGTTTTAATTTTTTTTTAGGAATATCCATCAAACCCCACCTACTACTGTTTCATTTGCTTGTTATGGAGTCCTCCTAACCTATTTATGAAGATTTGTGTACATAATTTGCACTTTGTGCTATTTGGGGGGTGAAATTAATTTTGAGCAGGGAGTAACGTGTTACTCCCTGCTCAAAAAAAGTTAAATTGTGGTCCAACTTGTGACCAGTTCTATCACAAACTACTGCTAGTTATAGAACAGATGGTAGTTGCATATTAAAGTATGCATATTGAAGTTAATATGGATGAATGTTGGTGATTATTTGACAACTTTTGACAAAGCTAGATGAAAATTGGGGTTTTAGAACAAAATTCTCAGAAAAATCAGTCAATGACAAAAGTTCAATATCCGATATCTCGGAAAGTTTTTAAAGGAACATATTGATTTTTTGAATCATGATACATACTTACTAAAAGATGTTGTAAATGGATTTAGGAGTCATTAGGATATAGTTAAGAGGTATTTCCAGTTGGTATCTGAATTTTGAGCAGGGAGTAACACAAATTACAACAGATTATCTTTGAACGCTTATAAAAACGGATCTGCTAGGAGTTGCTGTGTATGTCAGGTGTTGTTACATAGCCAAGACATTGCCCTTTGAATGTAGTAAAGATGTTTTAACTTATTTTGAGTTTCACTGTTTTGGCTTTGTCAGGGCTAAAAGTACAACATTAAAAAATTTGGCCCATATATAGTGGCTCTATGGAGTCTATAAGCCAAGACATTGCCCTTTGAATGTAGTAAAGATGTTTTAACTTATTTTGAGTTTCACTGTTTTGGCTTTGTCAGGGCTAAAAGTACAACATTAAAAAATTTGGCCCATATATAGTGGCTCTATGGAGTCTATAAGCCCCAATAAGCCCCAGGAGTGTATTTCATAGCGAACTGATATGAACATCACAGCCCTTCAATACAAATCGTAAGCAATATATTTCAATAGGCCTCATAACGGTGACATGCATACATCAGTGGGGATTTTGGCTGCCACTGCTACAATCTGCCAAATAGTATGTCCTACCTGACAACTAATGACATGTGGGCCGATTGCAGTGTCCACTACACACTATGATGGAGCAGGGTTAGAATCAAGGGTTGTGATGGTCCTCCCAATTACACAACGGTATAATGGAGATTTGAAATCACCTCCAGGTTGTGTAGATAGCGCTACTACAGTCACCTTACTACCATCCTATTAGCCGTCCCCGCAGGCACCATTTTCATGAATACTACCAGGCAGCACCTGTAGTAAAGGTTCAAAGGCTGATGTTGGCTCTACTGTAGAGATCAATGGTGTTTTCGTTACTGAGCAGTGTGTATGTGGGTCAAATCTTTGTTTTACATACATTGTAAAGACTGACTGCAGGAAGTCCCACTCTACAAAGGCTTTAGTGATTTGATACCCCATAGTCCTGACCTGTGTGGCTTCCAGAAAGGCCAGCCTATGGACTCTGTTGAAGTTATTTCAAAGTAGTGATAAATTAAAACACTGATTTGAAATAACCGCCTCAAAGATGGTATAAAGCCATATGGAAAAATCTGATAATCTTTTCAATCTTGCATCACTGCGTCAGCACTACAGACTGGTTGATCATCATTAATCAGCATTTTGTCAATATTGATTCAACGTTGGAAGGTCAACAAGTCATAATTAAACAGCAGTTAGATAGTGGACATCAACAGACTCAAGTTACAATAAACCTACATGCAGTATACATGATCTCCTGTACATATTATACTCCATGACCAGAATTCCTATTGATCTGACATGTTTAAGTCAGCACTACGCTGATGTGTAACATTGATCTGACGTGTTTAAGTCAGTACTACACTGATTTGTAACATTGATCTGACGTGTTTAAGTCAGCACAACACTGATTTGTAACATTGATCTGACGTGTTTAAGTCAGTACTACACTGATTTGTAACATTGATCTGACGTGTTTAAGTCAGTACTACACTGATTTGTAACATTGATCTGACGTGTTTAAGTCAGTACTACACTGATTTGTAACATTGATCTGACGTGTTTAAGTCAGTACTACACTGATTTGTAACATTGATCTGACGTGTTTAAGTCAGTACTACACTGATTTGTAACATTGATCTGACGTGTTTAAGTCAGTACTACACTGATTTGTAACATTGATCTGACGTGTTTAAGTCAGTACTACACTGATTTGTAACATTGATCTGACGTGTTTAAGTCAGTACTACACTGATTTGTAACATTGATCTGACGTGTTTAAGTCAGTACTACACTGATTTGTAACATTGATCTGACATGTTTAAGTCAGTACTACACTGATTTGTAACATTGATCTGACGTGTTTAAGTCAGCACTACACTGATTTGTAACATTGATCTCAATACAGGTGCGTTATTTCTCTGCTACAAGGGATTCACTTGCCAGTGACGTGAGTATATAGCTCGTGCATGAAACTTGTATATGCCTTGTTGACTTACTTGACATATAGGACATGCAGTATCACTCGTGCGATCCCCATATAGCAGCACTTAATCATCTATACCCTGGGATGAAACTAGAAGTCAGCAATATAATAATATAAATATAAATTGATGAATGATTGAACCTAAAGACTTACCACAAAAGCAGGTGGTGCATACATGGGGAAAGGTACAAGCTGTATGTACCTCAAGAAGAAAGCACAGGCTGTACGTACCTCAAGAAGAAGGTACAAGATGTACGTACCTCAAGAAGAAGTCTACATAAGGTGATTGAAGCAACATCCTTCTATAAAAAAAATCCCCACTATGTATGACTTGAGCCACGTAAGCCACTTCTTACATCATTACCATTCCCTCTCTTTGCTCCACACCCAGTATAATTTGCTTCCTTTGCTTCTGTTAACTGCCTGTCATGTACGGGAAGTTAAATGTTCTTTATAATCTTTTCCCCAGCCATTTCTAATGCATAACTGATTAAATAAATTACCAGAGTAAATCACCCATTACGTCAGTCCCGACTAAAACCCATGGGCGTGATTTAAAGCAGATTTAATTTCATGAGAGGCTGGGGATAGATGGGATTAATAACATGTGCTTAAGGACGGACTTGGTGGAAAGCAATTAATTATGATAAACCCAAGTGGGACGTGTGTGCCCACTCCTTTAGCATCATTGAGTAACGATATTCAGCTGTAGCTGGCTTTCTGGACGCTTTATAGGCTTGCTCCATTTTACTTGTCATTTAAGTCTATCCATCAGACTTAAACTTATAAATAAACCTATTTATTTGTGAAAGGATCTATCTGATATAGTATAACGTGTTGCATATGAGCAATATCTAGATGAGCTATATTATTCAATATTGAGAATTTGCACAGATAATTCGTATGTAATATACTGTAGAAGGCCAACATTCTCATTGAAAATCAGATTTGGCATAAGCTCACTGAAAGCGCAAAGCTTTAATAATGAACTTGCTTAACATCACTCATAGAATGAATGAATCAAACTAAACAGAGGAGCAAAAGCATTGTCAACAACATGTCACCCTTTTTTCCACATTACTTTAAATGATTTTAAAGAGAACTGCTAAATCACCACAGTGTGAGGAATATGTTCTATAATATTATATGGATTATTACTGATGACTGGATGTGATTAAACAAGGGTCACTGAAGTACTTTTGGAGGGTAGTTGCTCGGAATATTGTGTCTGGTAAAGATGCTTTGTTATCACTAATCAATAGCGTAACCAGGCCTAACCCTACGGGAGGTCCAGGCTCGTGTATAGACTATATACTGACTGATTTGCCCAGTTGTACCTACAAGCAAAACATTATTAGCCTTAATTTCCGATCACTACCCTGTGTATGCTGTGAGTAAGAAACACCAGGAGGTAACTGATACTACCACATTCAAGGGAAGGTCATACAAAAACTACCATGTTGAAGACCTGCATGAACACCTAAGTGATTACGACTGGAATGAATTCTTCCAAAGAAATGATCCTGAAGCACAATGGCAATTTATGAGAACAGCCATCCTTACCTACCTGGACCGAGTTGCTCCTGTAAGGGATATTAAACTGCAGAAAAAGGATACCGAGTACTGTACAGGAGAATTAGTTGAATCTATTAATGACAGGCACATAGCACTGTATAATGACCAGATTACAGGTACCTTAATGTACCTAAGAAGAGCTCGCACTCTGACACATAAGATAAGAATGCAACAGGAGCACGCCAAAGCTGAAGGTACCATGCATACATTAGATGAGGCAGGAAGGATCCTCATCATTTCTGGCATGAATTAAGAGCAATCGTTGACCCCAAATCTAAAACCAACAGTATCTCACTATATAAAGATGGTGCCCCAATTCCTGGTGATGAAGTGGCTAATTTTATTAATGATTACTTTGCAACAGTTGGGGATAAACTATACAACTGCATTGTTGCTGGTTTGCCTCTACCTGCTGCTGATGCCGATGCTGACATTATAGACTATAACAAAATGGCGGCCGTAGACGACCTTGATCTTACTGAGTTGATAAATGAGGAAAATGTGTGCAAGCTTGTTAAAAGTATCAACACAGATGAGTCATCCGGTATTGAGGATATTAGTAGCAGAGTTTTGAAAGATAGTATGAGCCTATTGATTGAGCATGTGGTAGTAATGTTTAGGAACTCAGTGGCGCAAAGTGTGTTCCCAATATCCTGGTCATCTGGAACTCTTGTTCCCATACCAAAAAAAGGGGATCTTACACATATCTAAAACTGGTGCCCTATAACTTTCCTACCCCTCCCGGGCAAACTATTGGAGAAACTGATTCATGGCCTTATATCTTCACACATAGAGAAAAATAACCTGCTCCATAGATACCAATTTGGTTTCAGAAGCAGACGAAGTACAGGTGATGCAGTGATGGAAGTTCTGGACGACCTTTATAAGGCCAGTGACGATAACAAGACCACCATAGGATGCTTTATAGACTATTCTAAATTGTTCGACAGCATACACCATGTGACTCTCCTCAGGAAAGTGAATCAGCTAAATATACCCATCTTACTAAAAAAATTGGATAGCTGCTTACCTACATAACAGAAAGCACAGCACTTTGGCCAATGGGAGGCATTCAGATCCAGCAGGAGTGAAATTTGGGGTGCCACAGGGTTCAACCCTCGGTCCATTACTATTTGTTCTATTTATTAATGACCTCTGTGACACCCTGACCCATTGCAAAGCCGTTCTGTATGCAGATGATCTGCTTATTTACATCAGCGATGAAAATCATGTGAATGCTGACCGGAAATTATAAACTGTTCAAGCTAGCAAAGTTGAGAAAATTTCTTAATGAAAAGGATGCCCTAACTGTATATAGATCAGCTATTAGCCCAACTCTTGACTACTGCAGCCACTATCTTGGTGGTGCCACTGAACAAGAACTGAAAAAACGCCTTCAAAACCAAGGTATCCGGATATGTCTAAACGTGGGCATAAGGGGCAACAGTATAGCTGAACTACACAAACGAGCTCAAATAGAACAGCTGGAGACCCGCTGTAATAGGTATTTGTTGGCCTACATGTGGAGAAGGGCACAGAACCCCGATCATCTCATCACACATGATGTTAGGACTCAAGGTGACCGAAAAAGTGCACTTCAAGATACGTTGTGCACGCAGCAGCTTTTACCATAGATGTCCGTTTTATCGAGAGGTCAAGCTCTGGGATCAATTGGATGAAGAAACTCAAAAGATACGGGAGCTATATGTATTTAAAAGACAAATTAAGAAACTTTTTAGATTATAAGCGGCATATTCTTATCATGAATTACACATCCAACCGATATCAATTGGCTACCAATTTAAATCTAAATACCCTAGTTGGAAAGAACTGTTACATTATATCATAAGGTCACATTATAACTCCAAAGGACTCCACAGACTTTTCAATCATACATTGGTTTCCTCCCTATTTTAGTTAACTTAACATTAATTCATCCATTTCCATATTATATACTGCATACACCGTGGCTGGTAATTAGTAAACCATATCTTCCGCTTTAGGCCACTTGTACGCGGAAGAACGCCGCTTTTAAGGGTGAACGTTCAAATAAACGTAATCTATCTATCTATTTGATGTGAAGACAGGTGGCTAAAATGTGCTTCAGGGTGTTTTCAAACAGTTGGGATTGAGTTATGACGGAAGTGCTATTCCCAAAATGGAAATGAGTCACTTTAGGTAATCACTTCTCAAGCCAAAGAGGTACTTGGTGACAGAAGTGGTTCAGGGGTGATCCAGAATCAGTACTTCTTAAGTAACAACCCATTCCCTGCTAGTTCCTTCCTGCCCTTAGGTACAGAGAGGTGGGAGAATTGCTTGCTCTGGGAAGCGCTCAGGTGTGACCAATCATGGAACCACTACCCCACCTTTCCCACCACTGTGTAATTCAGAGGTGTCAATTCAATTAAAGTGTAAGCTGGGGAGTAGAGCAGGGAGCTGGTTGGTGAGTTTGCTACAGTGAGAATCCAATTCCCAACATTTTCGAAACACCCTCTTGGTGTCCCTGTAGGATGCAGCTGGCTCTTTAATAGTCTCTGTAGGGGGCAATCGTGTGGACTGGAATGGAACCGGGTTTAAAAAAGTTTCATTTGTCTTTTGATTTTAGCTTAAATAGGATGATTCTTTAGAACACCCTTTGTGCTAAGGCTTCAATACTGTATTTATAAAACAAGTGATTTATAATGTTTGTTGCTTTCGATAAAGCCGACCTTAGTCTAACAAACCTTCAAACTGATAAGGGTGAGGGGACATCATCGGTCTACGTAAAGGTCAGACTCAATTATGAGTTTAAAAGCCCCAGAATATGTGTGTTTTGATCTGTTTTCTTCTAGGGAGGTTTGCTGAGTTGGTAATTGGGAATTCAGCTGATGAAGCCCCAAATTCATTATCCCTTACATATTCGAGGGGTCTCAACAAAGCCCCTACAATGTATCAGGCCAAAACGCATAGGTGTTTGGTGGAACAGCACATTAATGTGGGATTCAACAATAAGGAAAGGTTCAGACTCTCATTAGATGGTAGCACCCAAGAATAAAAATTGGCCTTCTCACCACTAATAGCCCCTATGCTCAACCAAAAACTTCAAATCATTATGACATTATCTACGGCATAACGTATTGGCAATAGGAAAGCAAAAGTGTCATTATTCATCATTTTATTGTCCATTCCCTGTATTCACTGTGCCATTTATAGAATACACAGCCTACTTCACTAGGCATAATTTAGTCCAAAATATATTTTAAGTCTACAAGTCATCTCATCTTCTCTTTATTTAGATTTCAATGATAGGATACACTCCTGATATCTCAAGACCTCATTCACATCGGCCTGTGTCTGTATGTATAATCTTGGTCAGGAGGGTATTTCAAAATGGCCTGACATCACACCAATGTTAGTGATTTGCCTGCACCTATTTAAAAATAGCGTATACACTGTTAGCAAGCAACATTAGGTGAGAGCAGCAGATCTACCAACACTCTTGTACTGACAAAAACAATTCATCCTATAGCAAACCCCTGTTCGAAGGGATCATGGCGCCGGGATCATCAACACCAGCACTTATGCAACAGTCATATGCAACAGTATGCAGGTAACAGTGATTGGTAGTTCTAGGGTGCTAACATTGCTCCTCACAGAGTGCACTAACATCAGCCCTTATCAATACCACAACTGCATGAGTCCAACACTAACATTGCATGGGGTACCAAATTGAAATTACCTCCAGGCTTTAGAAGGTTCACCCATGTCTCTTTTCTAATCATGGATTCAGATACAATTCCTTTATTCCATTGTTGTTCCCAGCGATAGTGAAATCAATAAGGTCCATACGTAGATAGGGAGTGGTCTGTTACAGAATGTAGATTATATTATTCAATCCCTCTAACAGTAACATCGGTTTTGGAGTGAATTCTAAATTCTTTTGTCATCCGTGTGGCCAGCAGTTCAACTCCTGTTGCACTCCCACGGGGGGTGTTGCTTCTATGGGAAAAGGTAGTACTGGCCAAGAAGTGCCTCCTCTGCAGAACTGGCTTTCCATATACACAAGTGGTCATGCTAGTATGGTTCTGGAAAAGGATAGGTACCTAGTCAGGAGAAGTCAGTCACTATAGTAGAGTATCTAGAATGTGTGATACGGGTAGGTACCTGACCTGATAGTGCAGCTCTCTCTATTCTAAACAAGGCATGTGGCTTTTCAGACTAATGTGGTGAGTGCTAATTGAATGGTGAAGCAGGGTGTGACCCTCCAGAATTCACCGTTCTATTGGTATTTGTAGGTCAATACCTACTATAGTCTCCTCCTAAGACTGGGTTCATTGTGGTACTACTATTGGAGCTAGCTATGCACCAGGAGGTTAGCAAACACACTCGTCATAAATTATCCATTGATTACTTGTCCAATAACCTCCTGAAACTGTGTGTAAAGTGACTCGGTGTTAACTGAGCCTCCCTGGTTAATCGTCTTGGGGACCCTGACTACTCTCTCAGCTACACAGTTGCAGCCATGTCACTCCAAGTCTGCCCATAACGCAATGAGGGTCCTGGTTGGAGGCATATGGTGGTTAGGTGGTAGCCAGGAGACAATGGTATTTGATGATGGAAATGGATGTTGAGGGCATGTCCTACCTTCAGGAATGCCTAACATAATCACGGTCTATCATTAAGGGGGCTTAAATTCCGGGGTGCCTAACATCAGGTTGCATTTACATCAAGCAAAACACCATTATCTTGTAAAACACACACACACACACACACACACACACACAAAAACATGCATGTAACAACACTAATGTAGCAAATTAGTGCCAGGAAGTCCAGGAAACAGTGGCGTTGATTCAGTCTAGAACATAATTATGCCAACAATGGTAGCCTTAGCCTGGCAATGTAGGGAAATTTGTTTAACCTTAACACACTATTTCCAGACTAGCCAATAGATTGTCCCTCCTGAATTGAACCCTGCATTGACCCCCATTCCACTGTAACCCAGTCACAGATGGTTTGTCAATGCGGCACTATTTACCAATGATTAAGCACGTCCATCGATCAAATAGCACGGCTCAGAATGGTTGTAGATGCATTAGGAGACTGGCATTTACATATGGAGGCCAGAGACAAAGTGTTCCTAATAAATCGTAATGGGATTCTGGGTTAAGACCTATATATATATATATATATATATATATATATATATATATATATATATATATATATATACAGCAATAACTGGAGGTGTAATATACTTTACTGGTCAAAGATGCTGGTGGTTAAATGAGCCTTTGAAGCATGATTTGAAATGTTTAGCTTTTTGGAAATTAGGAGACTGCATTATTGAAGACTGAGATTTGGCAAAATTTGGGAATATGCAGTTCGAAAGGCTGTGGCTGGTTTGGTTCGCTGTAGTTTCAAAGGCTGCCGTCCAAGCCATGCAATCATATGTCTCAGGAAACCCGGCTCTACATAGCAGAACGGAACAAACGCGGGACAGTTATGAACATTTTCTAAAATATTGAAAAACTTTGGTGCATAGATGAACCATAAAGTCAGTTGTGGATGCTTTGCTCTATGTGCAAATGGACCTCCACTCTTGGACGAGATATAGGTCTTCCATGCTCAATACCCTAACACACAAAGGCCTAAAGCTTCCATTCTTTGATAAGCTTCGAGATTTGTTAGGAAGTGGGCCACCCCCTTCCCCTCTACCCCCCCCCCCTTGAAACTAAGCTACCTTGTGTCTTCAGTGTATATTTCTATTTCTATAGAGGATTAGGTGGTTTATGGAGCTGTGGTATTCCCTTATCAGGGTGATACCAAAGGGAAAGAAGCAACCACATAGACCAAAATATTCTGCTGAATCCAGAATTTGTGATCTTGATTCTCAGAAATTGACCGGAAGTACCCAAAAATGAGGGTTGATGTTGAAAATATTTCAAAATGTACAAAAGTAATATTGAAATGATAAGAAGTCTTTTTAGATAGATAATTGTAATCCAGAGTTTGTACCTCGGTGTACATGTCCAAATGTCTGCCCATCTCTCAATCTGACAAATACTCTAACTGTGCATTGCTCCGCCTATCCCTTAGTCTACTCATACTACCTATCTCTTAAATCCAAAGCATCTTGAGCAATGTAAGGCTATCTCCCAAAAGGCCTAAATACTAAAGCTTACTCATTACCTTACCAAATCTCCTCTGTGACCACCTTCCCAAAGTTACCTATCGTCAATCTGCCTATCATTCATTTTATCCATCCCTTATGGCAATTATCACTCAGACCCTCATGTTTAAACTGCCTTGTTCATCTGTTTATTCAAGCCTCAATGGTTAGCATTACATTGCTTATCATGTCTACTATTTTGATCTTACCTATCCTTTATAATACCTATCATAAAGCCTACCTATCCCTCATTGTGCCTATCCCCCAACTGTGCACATCCCTCATATTTGACTTGCATATCGGTCCCTAGCACCCATGTTTTCTTTCTTTCACATTTGCTCATCTTACAAGGTACTGTCTGTGCCTGTACCTCAAACTGCTTATTGCTCATACTACATATCACCCTTGCTACCCATCCTTTTGAATACTGGTACCTATCCCTCATGCTCTCCATATGGCTTTCTTACCTCTCTCAGCTCGGTCAATCTAGCTAGTTCTGTCTCTATATATCTTAGATTGTGTTCAATTCCTTCCACCTATCTCAGGGTATGTGCCTTGGAAATATACCTATCCCCCATTGTGCCTATCCTCCATTCTACATATCACTCATGTTTGCTATGCATATCCCTCTGTAGACTGTCATCTACCCCTAGAATGATGTGTGTTTCATAAGACATATACTTAAAGTTAGTTAGAAAGAACAAAAGGTGAGAGGTATTAAGAGAGCTGTTTAGGCAGACCAGGGAATATGAACACCGTGAAGAACAGACAGACTTAAGGATAGGTAAACTGAATGATATGCAGCATAAATGATAGGTAGATGTATGATTAAGGTGGACCGTGGAGCCAGTACCTTGGGTGATAGGTTGGCTATGGAATGGTCATCATAATAAAGTTTGTTTGTGACATAGTAGGTTATGAGAAATGAGATGGGTAAGACAGCTATAATTATAGAGAACATGAGGGATAGGTATTCAAAGGGATGGGTAGTAAGAGGGATAGGTAGTATGAGCAATAAGCAGTTTGAGGGATAGGCACAGCCAGTACCTTGTAGGGTGAGCAAACATAAAAAAGCATGGTTCTAGGAACCAATATGCAAGTCAAATATGAGGAATGTGCACAGTTGGGGGATAAGCTCAATGAGGGATAGGTAGGCTTTATGGTAGGTATTATGAAGGATAGGTAAGATCAAAATAGTGGATATGATAAGCAATGTACTGTTAACCATTGATGCTTAAATAAACAGATGAACAAACAATGCAGTTTAAACATAGGGTTTGAGGGATAGTCACCATGAGGGATAGGCAAAATGATTGATAGGCAGATTGAGGATAGGTAGACTAAAGGTAAGAAGGAACAGATAAGCTAAAGTAAGGTCAGAGGTAAGCATGAGAACCGAATCATTTTAAGAGATAATCAGATTTAACTTTAGATGTTTTAGATTAAAGAGATAGGCAGGATGAGTGGGAGGTACACTAATTGGTATGCTGTATGAGGGATAGGCAGAGCAATGCACAGCCACAGTACTTGTCAGATTGAGAGATCATTTGTGTATGTAGGTTGAGGTACTTACCATGATTGAGATGTTGTATCTTTAAAAAGTTCCAGTCATTTTTAATATCACTTTAGTACATTTTTAAAATATTTCCCATGTCAAACCTCAATTTTAGGTACTTTTGGTCAAAGTCTGAGGATAAAGACTATCATTTTTGGATTTAGCAGGATCTTTTGGTTTAGGTGGTCCCTTCGCTTCATTTGATATCCCTCCCATAAAGATACATGATAGCTCCATAAACCCTTTATCCTACATAGGGCCCAATAGTGAAGACATAAAGTAGCCTAGTAGCCAGAAGGCCCAAACACCATCTTCGCCATCCACTACATTGGTGGACATTCTGAGCATCCTACAGCAATCAAAGATATTGAGGACTCAGAAAGTCCATGCTCCTACTGCAATCCATGGGTTGAGGACTTAAGAGCTGGGCCAGTATGATACAGATAATGCTCTGACCATCCAGCACCAGTACTGGTACATCTACTAGGAAGACAAATGTGCCCCAACACTGCTTGATAAAGCCTTAATCTGGAGATTTGTTTGAGGGGAATGCCTGGTGCTAATGGATGGTTGAAGCTGATGGGGAGAAGTGTAAGGCCAGTAATTCCCTGTGCCCGGTAGACCAATCCCAAGGGAGGGATGTTGGGTAATTACTGCCCTCTAATGTGTATCATACTGATCAAGGCATGGTTGGCTGGTTGAAGATGGTAGGCGAAGGATTTTAGCTCAGTGGTAGAGCATCGGCTCTGTCGTCTGAGGGTTCTGTGACGTCACATGACACTGACATCACCACCCGCGCTCCCCCTCGGTGGCCTGAACACGCAACTGGTGCCCCGGTCCGGTGTCCGCCACCGAGCCCCTGACAATGAACTATCCATGTTCATTACTATATATATATATATATATATATATATACATATATATATATATATATTGTAATGAACATGGATATATATATATATATATATATATATATAAGTTATCTCGCTACCAGGGAATAATATACCGGTAATAAATGGATAGGATAATAATAGATACCAGGGTAACCGGTAATAAATGTATTAATAAATATATAACAGTAATAAATGACCTATGACAGAACACATGAGTTTGGTGGGTTACTGACCTTGGGGCTATCAGCAGTATACATGCCTTTATTAAAACAACTATAAAATCAGTTGACAATAAGCATAGTCAGTAAAAGTGTAATATAATAACAATAGTATAGAAATAGAATAACAATAGTAACAACAATAGTAAAATTTAAAATTCCAGGGAACACCCAGCGTGGTGTTACCTGTACAGGTGAAAACGAGCCAATTGACGGTTAGCTTGAACCCGCCCCCTTTTATACCAGTGGAGTTGTTGACCATGACGTCACACTATGACATCATTGGTATCCTTACGAGCTGCAAGTAGTCCCTAACCGTCCGCGGCTAATTATATAAATATACACGAGTGTATATAGTTCCATAAGTTATCTCGCTACCAGGGAATAATATACCGGTAATAAATGGATAGGATAATAATAGATACCAGGGTAACCGGTAATAAATGTATTAATAAATATATAACAGTAATTAATGACCTATGACAGAATACATGAGTTTGGTGGGTTACTGACCTTGGGGCTATCAGCACCATACATGCCAAAAACACACAAAAACACGCCAAACACATGTGAAAACACATATCAATCAGCATTGCAAATGAGATTGACAAATTTTATCCAACTCCAATAGCTCATCTTTGTAATTATGAAGATAATTAAATATTGCGTTGGATTTCCAATTGACCCTCTTCTTGATAGACTCTATACTGAGTCCAGCATCTTTTAATAACGTAGCACCACCGTGCCTTAAGGAATGGGTTGACACATGGCCTTCGATACCAGCTTGAATAGACAAAGATTTTAACTTAGAATTGACATACTGATATAGCAAGGGCCCAAAGACATACTCCTTACTCCTCCTACCCCTGCACAATTTTTTCAGACCTTGGTAAGGACATAAAGAAGATTTAACATCCTTTGATAAATAAATAGTAAAAGAATTTTTACCCAGTTGATCAGTTTTTGAAGTTCTGATACATAAGGACAGATAATCCTGGTGAAAAATAATATCACCAACCTTTAAGGAGTGTGGTGACTCGACTACATGCCCCACTCGTAGAACACCCCTATAGCATGTTAAAATTGCCATCCAAAATTTCCAGTCTGCTCTGTTGGTTAGATCCAAATTTGATCTTAACCTCAACATGTCCTTTGGAGTCAAAGAATAAATTTCTTTAGTAGAACAGGTGGAAAACCTGTCAATGCCCTCTAGGGTCTTTTTAAACATGAAGTTACTACTATAATCAGAATAGCCCTTAAGTTTTTGAAAATACCAGACCGCAGACAGGTAATTCCTTACAGACGATGGCTTCATAAAATCTGATAAATAAACAGCATATATGGAACCTTGAGAGGGAGAACAAGGAAAAGTTTGTAAATCAAAATTTTTACAAAATTTTTTATACCTTCTAAGTTGTTGGTTCCTTGTCCTCCTCGTATTTTCTGACACACCCTGGGCTAAAAGTAACCTTTTTCTGTTTAGTAATCTCTCCCACTCTGGAATTGAAGCAACACATATTATTATCCTGGAGAGAGGCTATACATTTGCTCGGTATACCCTTATAAGCAAGTCTAGATAGTTGATCGGCCAGGACGTTGTCCTCCGATTTAATATAGGTTGCATATACCTCCACATTATAAATGAAACAAAGCCAAAAAATTTCTCTTAGCCATTCCATACAAAGTTTGTTCCTAGACCTGCCTGTATTAATCATAGCTAGCACTTGCATATTATCTGTTATACAGTGTATTCTTTTATCCTTATGATCAGAAATCCAGCGCTTTAGGCCCATCACAACAGGATATAATTCATATACATTGATATTTCGATGATGATTTCTCAAATTATCCAATATAGGAGGGAGAGAAAAATGGCCTGAACCTAGGTTGAATTTATCATGAGATGTCCAGTCACCATATAAGTAATCTACACCCATCCAAGCTCCGAAACCCTTCACGGAAGAATCGGAATACATAGGTACATCTACCAAATCCTTCAGGATTAACCTCTTACAGTTGAAGACTTTACAAAAATCCAGCCACCACTGCATATCCTGCCGAGTACATGCCGATACCTTAATGTAACCCCCTGGTCTGGCCCGGGTGCAGAGATAAAAAATTCTTCTGCTAAAAGTTCTACCACCCTTAACCACCTGCGAGCAAAAAGACATCAGGCCACCTATCCTTTCAAGATTCTTCTTTGAAATAAATTTCTTGTTAATATTCTCCAATAAAATATTTCTCATTTTTATCACCTTATCCTCTGGTAGGGATAATTCCAGATTAACAGAGTCTATATTAATACCAAGAAATTTACAGGATTGTGAAGGTTCCGTTACTTTTTCTCTCGATACCACAAACCCCATATGCTGCATGCATTCCATGAGGATATTCCTTTGACGTAAACATTCACCATGAGTATCAGCAATTATTATGAAATCGTCTAGATAATTTACAATTCTTTCTACACCGTAGAATTTTGCTACCTCCACAATAAAATCAGAGATTCTATTAAAAATATACGGAGCACATTTCAGACCAAAGGTTAACCTGTTGCTCACATAATAATCCTCACCATGCCCAAAATCCCATCTGAAACCTTGCATGGTCGTGTGAGGTGCATACACATTTATAGACCTATACGCTGACTTTAAGTCTACCACACTCATGAAGTCGTTCTTATCTAACTGAGCAGTCACCGTGCTAATATTATTATAAGAAAAAGTTGAGCTAGTGGTATCCATAAAATTGTTAATAGATATTTTATCAGGCATACTGCAGTCAGTTATGGGTCTTAACTTGCCATTAGATTTTTCTACACCACCCAGAGCATGGATACAACGAGGTTTACTATCACTCTTTGAGACTAGACCCGCTTCCAACTCGTCTAACAATATACCACAATATTCATTATAGAACCTCCCCTCGAGGATTGACTTATAATTTTTACAATCATAAGTGGTTTGGCAGTCCGGATCCACAATTTTAAACCCTTGAACAATACCATGCCATAGAAAATCAGCCTCTGTGCTACTAATATCAATAAGACCGTTTTGTTGAAGGAAAGAAGCTACCCTACATGGTAAAATTTGAGCTCTCTCCCCACCAATGTAATGAACACACGTACATATACCCTCTATACACTTGTCATATACCCTGATGCTGGGTAAACCTGCGACACTAACAGTAAAAAGGAGTTCGTCCTCCACCTGTACTAGACCATTACAGGTAATATTTACATCATTTCCTAAAGAATTAAATTCCTGGAAAACATTTTGTTCTGACACGGATTCAGTCGGATGAATATAATCATTGACCCTCTCTGTATCATTCACCTCCTGTACTGGAGTTTGTGAAGGCAAGTCGACATCTACCACACCTACCATAACTTGGTCAGGCACCAAACGAAAATCATTACAAGCTATGGGACATCGACCACCTACAGTTTCCTATTCACTTCTGGATTTTTGGCATTCAGTCTTACCATGTCCAGTGGAATTGCATCCACTACAAACATGTTTATACCTGCAGGGGTCCCTTACACAACCTTCTGCTCTATTAAAAGCATAGCAAGAATTATTTGAGATTTTTTGTTTGGTGCCATTCCTAGTTTTGGTGGCGTATGCCTTCTGTGCTTGAACAGTACCATCATAAGATAGGTACCTAAGAATGTCAGAATTATCTATGACCCTAAATGCTTCTATACCATCCTTATTTGCCCTGGATCTCACTGACCTATCATAAGCCAATAAGGCTGCTACTGTGTACATCTTGGTCCCAGCTTTCTCTACTAGAACTTGGAGATGTTTTAACATGCCTTCTACATCACCGTTGCCTCTGTAATAGTCCAGGACAAAATTCAAATTGACAAGTACCAGCTTCTCTACTGTGTCGATCTTCTCCCTCTTTTTTACATAAACTTCATGGTCAAACTCACCACATTTGGTACTGGTGTGAAGCTTGGATGTAGAGGAATCTATTGACGACCCTCTTGAAGACGACCGAGGCCTGTGACGAGCGGATAATGAAGATTTTGACCTCCTGCGACGACCACGCTGCTCTCCATGGTCCCACCTAGCGCCGTTGCTAAGGACGCTCGGAGACCGCTGCCTAGATACGCGGCTGCATCCTTGGTGATGTGACGTCAGTGGTCGTTGACAAACATTCGCATGTGCATGCTGCCACGCCCCCTTGGTAGATTTCGTCTCGTCTTTACTGTCCCTTCCAGTCACCAGCTCCTGCAGCAAGCCTTTGATACTGCACAATTCGTCCTCCAGCGAGTCCAACCTCTCCGTTTGGTCAATGAATTGGTCATCTTCTAGCCCCCTAGCATGGTCGGGTGGTGCAAATCTCTGATCTACACAAGACGATTCCAACTCACTAGCAAATCCTGAATTGGCCGATTCTACTGTTTTCTTCGCCGATTTAGCTGATTTTTTAGAAGTAGTAGCCGCTTTGGCACCTCTAGTTGATTTTCTCCCCATCTTGATTCGAAAAATCAAATTTCAACCAAGAAAATCATTAAAATTCCAGGGAACACCCAGTGTGGTGTTACCTGTACAGGTGAAAACGAGCCAATTGACGGTTAGCTTGAACCTGCCCCCTTTTATACCAGTGGAGTTGTTGACCATGACGTCACACTATGACATCATTGGTATCCTTACGAGCTGCAAGTAGTCCCTAACCGTCCGCGGCTAATTATATAAATATACACGAGTGTATATAGTTCCATATATATATATATATATATATATATATATATATATATATATATATATATATATATCCCAATGTCTTCCTATCTCTCAACCTGACAACTACTGCCTGTGCATGGTTCTGCCTATCCCACATAGTGCCTATCCCTTAGTCTACCTATCACTCATAATACCTCTCTCTTAAAATCTAGAGTTTAATCAGGTTTTCCCTCAAAAGAGTTAAAGGATCAAAGTTTACATCTTACCTTTGTACCTAACTTTCTCTGTACATTCCATTAGTCTACCTATCCTCAATCTGCCTATCATTCATTTTACCTATCCCTCATGGTGACTCTCCCCAACTCTGCACATCCCTCATGTTTGACTTCTGTCATATTACCTAGCATTCATGTTTCCTTTAAATGATGCTCACCTTACAAGGTACTCTCCGTGCCTAACTCTTAAACTGTTTAGTACACATGCTACCTATCCCCCTTGTTGCCCATCCTTTTGAATATAGGTCCTATCACTCATGCTCACTTTATAGTTTTCCTGGCCATCAACACTTATCTTCATTATGATGACCAAATCTAAGTCAACCTATCCCCTAAGGTATCAATCCAAAAGTCTACCTCAACCATACATCTACCTATCATCGATACTACATATCACTCCATTCACCTATCCTTCAGGTTGCCTATCCTTCATGGTATATATCCCACTTGGCAAAAAATGTCTTTTCAATGTTTGCAAACGTTTTTATTAGGGTTGGGTAAAAATGTTGGTAAAAAACATTGAGAAATTGTTAAAAACATGATTATAAACCAGTTTCTGTAATTTTACAGCAATATTTGCTGGAACCTCAATTGCCAGCAAATATTTCTGTAAATTTACAGTATATTTTATTTTTCATTTACAGGAAAAATTTGCTGTCCATTCACAGAAAATATTGCTGTTTATTTACAAGAAATTTCTCTGTAATTATACAACACATTTTGCTGTAAATCTACAGCATATGTTTCTGTAGAACTGAATGAGCTTGCTGTATGATCACAGTGACTGTTACTGTATGATTACTCTGAATTGTTCTGTAAAATTACATTTGTACAGTGATTCACCTCCTGTAGATTTACAGCAAAATGTACTGGAACCAAAGTTGCCAAGGGATTTTGCTGTAAAATAACCCTGTCTACTTCTTACAATGTAACTGACCAACTTACAAGTACCGGGTAAACCGGGAAAGAGTAGTTATCTTACCTTTGGCCAATACGTGCATAAGTAGAACTCAACCTAGTGTTTTCTCTGTTCAGCTCAACAAACATATGAAACCATTTTCCATCCATCTTTTGGACAATCCTCTCTTAGTATTGTTTATACATACAGTACACCCATATTTGTTCTGTTTCGCTTCAACAAAAACAGACCATAGATCTAGATTCCTAGTTTGTCTCTCTGTATTCTAACCAAACAGAGGCCTGGGAGACAGAAGGGCAGCCAGGGTCAATGTGGCTGTACACTGGACCTGGAACTGTATAAAGTATTGTAGCCATGTGTGCATGGATTCCATGAAACGCACTTATATAATCCCTCTTAGACACATATCTAATTTGCAGAATACACATATCAACTAATTCAAGCCAATTATAATTGCAAACCTGCATCCTTAGATAAGAATTTTTTTCTCAGTCATCTTTCAGTAATATCTTTATATATCATACCATATCGCCATGAATAAGCCCAAATGCACTTATTCATTGTCTTCTTTTTTTTTTTACTTTAAAGAAGTGATGTTAATAATACAGATGGACGATTACACTGGCCCTTCATTGCATATTTTCAGGGTTGTTTGAGATATCCCCTGCGCTAACTATAAAATGGTCATCATTTAGAGGTATTTATGGTGTGCAGTATGACATCAAAACACCAGCATGGAATACAAGACCAGTATGTTCAGGTGCTGCAGCCTATAGATGTGCCCATGTTATGACAATAGATCTGTGGGTCCATCCGGTGTACATGGTGCTGACGTTGACATAACATGGGGAGCTGCACGCACCTATATAGCTCATATGGACCCATGCAGAAGCACTAGTACTGTGTTATGGTAGAATAGAAATGGTCTGATGTGGGAACATCCTTGTTTGCCTTGCAAATAAACAATGATAGTATTGCCTCATATCACACTTAATATCTATTATTTTCCTGGTGAAGTCTCTCAGCCCCAAAAGTACCGGGAGGTGTGGTTATGGGAGTTATCAACTGACCCAAAATGGCGTATGCTCAATTCTCAAAATATGACCCATATGAGAGTATCTCTAAGATCTATGTATATTGTGTTGCGTAGCTATCAATAATTAAATGATGTATCATGATATATCAATCAATCATAATTTGAATATCAATCCAAAGACGAAATGGTATGATCATGGCCTCTTGTATTCATCTGTATGTAGCCTGCTGCTATTCTAACAAACACACCTCTGTAGGCATCCTTTCGAGGGACTCAGCAGCAACCGCCCGACACAGCACCAACTCTGCCATGATTGACTCACAATCTGGAGGAGGGGAATTAGGGACAGAAGGAGATATTGCCAAGGAACTATAACAATGGCCTTCTGTTGGCAACAAGAGGAAGAGGCCTAGAGATCTACACAGCTATCACTGCTTTCTGCTACTGTAGTGGTTTGGCTTTCTATGTGAATAGAAAGGGCAAGAGAGAACAGGTTTCGGATAAGCAACCAAGTCTTTATTCCTGATAGAACTAGAATAGAGTAAACGACCACTTGTAACGGAGGTACTATTTGAGGGGTGGGAGATGTGGGGTAGTAGTGGTCAGTGGGGGTTACCATGGGGATTAGGGTATGTGTTTTGGATTACATGCTAAAGTCTTGAGGGAGGGTGTATGATGCATGCTGATAGGGAGTGGAGTATGGGGAGGGGTAGTGTACTGGGGTGGTAGATGGGAGGATTGGGCATGAGTGGTGTATAGTGGACATGCCCATATATAGACATGGTTTGGGGTTACATGTTAGTCACTCATTGGTTCCTGGTCTGGATCCACCTGATGGGATAATGTACTGATGCATCTGAGAGAGATATGTTTTGGATTCTGGAGAAATAAAGCAGAGCTATACTACACTTAGTCCTGGAGTCATCTCTTCCTGGTTTACACACTGCCGGCTACATGACTGTGACTTGTATTGGGAAAGGGGACCTTATTCTCCCTAAAATAAGGTTCCGTTTTACCAGATTGCATCACAAATATTTGTTTCATATAATGTGGTCAGAATAATAGGGTCATGTGCGATGGCAGTATGAACACCTCGGCCCTTTTTCGAGTTGTATGTGAGCCAATTGATATGTACCTGTATCATCTGTTCTGTAATCCTGGGGGATCTGGGGCCTTTTTCTGTTTTTCAAACAAATTCGTGAGGCAAGGAGTGTTTGATCAGAAATGGATTGTAAGTAATTGTAAGAATTCTATTTCTGTATGTGATTTGAGGAGAAGTTCTGGGGTTGATAAATAATCGTTATGCCCATTTTGGGCATTTCTCATTGAGAGTTTAGGATGAGGTCCCGAGGTCAGACTAAGTCAAATAAATCTATTCACAATTGGAATGAATCAAAATGTTTTTAAACATATGGGCATAAATTATTCAACATACTTAATCACCTTCAATACAACGTTTCATCATTTAACTTGATTTGCAGAAGTGACTTACATTTGATAAATTATAAAAATCGTTTATATGTTTAATCTCCATAGGAGTAACTGTCTGAATATTCAGAAATGCCACTCTACGATAATTCATACAGGAATACATTCAGGATAATTTATATTACATACTCTTTTAATAATCATTGGGTCCAATCCTATACAAATCCATTTCTCTTACAACATAAAAAGAGTATTGTGGGCATGCAATAATCGTCTGATCCCTTTAGAAACACTTCATTATAATCATTTAAAAATACAGAAAAAGGGCCCTGGTCTACTATTAGGTGATCTTACAGGGATTTTAAGAACAACAGTAGTACTCTTATATAGGTGACCTTACATGGCTAATGAGAGCAAGAACAGTACTCTCATGTGGTCTCACAGAGCTGAGATGAGCAAGAGTAGACTAGCAACAGTAGCGAGATTCTTGATCCCACTTGTGATTCCATTCCATTCTTGATCTTATTTGTAATTCCACATTGTTTTACATTCAGAGTGTAAGATCCTGTTATACTTGGGAGCACCAAGCAAAGTCCATGCAGAGTTTCTAAATTCATTTTGCAGGCATGATGACGGTTTAAGCGACAGACCCAAGATTACTCGGTTGTAAATGCTAGATTATTTCACCTGTGTCTAAATGGAGGAGGCGATTTTCAGGTGCGTGAGATCTGTAGGAGAGGAGCGGATTTCCGGAAGGGAAACATACAATACCCCCTAAGATGGGTACGGCATGATCTGATTGCATGCAGACCGCTTACTGATGGATATGGAATGATGTATACATATCTTATTAAGGTCATTAAGTTAATGGCCTGTATAAGTGCCCGGGTGCTCATTGCTTTGAAGCAACTAATCTATACTCCTGGTGCTTATTCCAGACCGGTACTTATTCAAGTCTTCGATTAAAATTCAATACTCCTATACAAAGGCCCTTATAAGATAATTATGAACACAAAACCTTTCTGTGTTTGACATTGTTTGAGTTGATCCAGAGGACATGGTCATAAGGATTGAGAAATGGTATGCATATAGAATACAGACATGGATGTATAATTATTTCCGAAGCACATAACAACCTTAGATAGACAAAGAACCAAAGGAAGTCCTTAATATGGACGTCATATTCAAAGTAAACACTACCCGTTCCTTCTTTGATGACATAACACATTCATGGATGCAGTATATATACTATCTGGTAGTAAAATGAAGGTATTTAGCAACACAAATGGAATTTGGTACAGCCAATGAAAATAATACAATAGACAGCTACATCTGTCGAGACAGGTTAAATCATTTTTCATGATTCTAGTTTACTCAGCGTTTTTATGTTTCACGTTCTGTAAAACCCCGAATCTTATTCATTGATTTGTATTATTGACTTTTACTATCTAATCTAATCAAGGCACGCCTCCCCAAGTTGTAAGAGTACTTCAAAAGACCCACTGTCTAGCACACACATACAATAAAGGCCGGTCTATAACTGCTGGTATGAATTGCCTGCATCAAGTAAAATGCAGTTTATAATTCCCAACCAAGTTGTTTATGATTCCTTTGCCAAAGCAATGAAATGGACCCCCTCTGTGTATAAATTGGCACTCGTTCCACTTCCTCTCTCCCTGATCAATATTGAAATAAATCAAGATGACTTCTCTCATGCAATCAGTGACTTCCACCCCAGTCCTTCCACCCCACCACCTTCCTCACACATCAGCTACATGTTAAACTCACCTGTATGCTACCACGTACGGGTGTTATGGCCTCCTGCTTATAGAGGGCCGAGGCTGACAGGGTGGTGGCTTCTCACCCTGAGCCCCTCTCTACCCTGATAGCCACCACCCCACGTCTGGAGGCTGCACAGGTATCCCAGAGAGGTAGATTATGTTGCTAATGTAGACCTACATAGAAGTATGATACACTGATGGTAACTCTCCTAGTACCTGTGTGCTCCTTTGGTCACTGTGCTCCATCTGAGTACCCTCCTCCATGCCTCTGTGTTTATATCCATCCATGGGTTGACTACATCTTCTGTAGCGCTACCACTGCCATCTAGTGAAAAAGACTGAAACCAGTGGCATCAATTGTCGCCATGGTAACAGTGTTTGTAAACACCACAAAGAGCTTGTTACCTATTTGATTCATTCAGGCCATGTATATGTCATTTATATTTGATGCCATCATGCTACGTTAGCAAACACTGCAGATTTAACATCATCCCTCTCCAGCATGATACGAAAATAGACGAAGCACCTTAAATCCTAGTGGCCACAGCAGAGGAAATTTAGATGATGGACTAGGAATAACGCTTCTCGGACAGACTTATAGGTAGAAACAGGTGACCGTAACTCGATCCACACGGCACAGCGTTTGTCACGAAATTTGTGTTGTATGAATCCTGTGGCCAATATATCATAGCTAGGTATATCATAATGAGGTGGTAGGCTTATTGTCTAGTCCCTACACTCTCAGCCTCAAATGTAAAATGGGCTATAAAGACCACTGTAGTGGCTACCCTACAGCACAACCCACATCGGGTCAATGGTTTTATACCTACAACAGCTACTCCTGTATTCCAGTAGTACAACCTGCAGAAGCAATCTACTGTAAAAACCTTGCCGCAGGCTGACAGTATATTACCATTACTGGTGTTTACGATCATAATTACATTGAAAGACTTACTGGTCCTATAGATGGTAAGCAGGGTTGTGTAGGAGCATTACTTCTCCCATGAAAAAAATGTACAAAATTAATGCAGGAAATCAAGGGTTGTTCTTCCTCTTTATAGGAAAATACAACCCTATTTTTTTTATCACGGCATATTTTGGTAGTATTTTCACTGAATAAAAAAGAAGTAGGCATACCTTTTAACACATCTGCTATGAGGAAGACATCTATGATGCAGAGTAGGACGTCACAAGAGACCGTAAATGCTTCAGGTGCTGCATGATGGGTGTTATAAAATATGTTTTTTAATGGTTAAAGTAAAGTGTGCAACAACTTTATATCATACAAGGAAACTAAATTTGACTAGCTAGTGCTAGCAATGAAAGGAAATAAGGAAGCAGGGTCAAAGGACACTTATAAGCAGCATTTATTTGTTGACGGACAGTATTGTGGAGTCAATACTGGGCTGCATCTGGTCTATTGTGACCTCATACCCTGCACCAGAGAGGTCTTCTTTCTGCCCTTACCATAGCATATGTGCTAAAACCTATGCCTAAACCTTTCTATTAAATTTAAATACTACTAAAATAAGTCGTGATGAAAGTAGGGTTGTCTTTCCCTTTAATGATTTATGATTGACGCTGCTAATTTCAATATGTATGCCATTTCAGACAGTTCTAGGATATTTCCCCCTTGGAAATTTTCCCCCTGGAATTCTCCCCCCCCCCAGAAATTTCCCCCCTAGATATCTCCCACCCTGGAAATTTCCCCCCATCACTTCTATGTAATACAGTCAGAAATGGCTGCATTTCAATTTTATTGAGGATTCTAACCCTATCCCTATTCCTTACCCTAACCCTATTACTATAACCATAACCCTAGCACTAACCCTAACCCTAATCCTATCACTAACCTTATCCCTATCACTCACCCTAACCCTAATCCTATCACTAACCCTAACACTATCCCTAACCCTAACCCGATCCGTAATCTTTTCTCTGACCGTATCCCTAACCCTAAACCTATCCTTAACCCCATCCCTCACCCTATCCCTCACTCTATACCTCACCCTAATCAAACCCTATCCCTTTACAAACTTGGGGGAGGGTAATTTCCGGGGGGGGGGGTAATTTCTGGGTGGGAGAATTCTGGTGGGAATTTTCCAGGGGCTAACCTCCTGGCACCTCCTGGTGGGGCTTATAAATTATATAGGATCACGCTGAACTTAGGGTGCGCCTTATACGTGCCTTTGTACATGTATAGACTAGAAAACTGAATGACAACCCTTTCAGACTTCAGGTGTAGCTCATAAATTAAGAAACTCAGGGCGTGGCTCATACGTGGATGTGGCTTATATCCAGGGTTTTACGGCCGTTTGTAATGGAAGCCTGATTGTAGGGTACATGACGACAGGTAACACAGTGCTGCGCCCTGCTGTTTCTGATCAACACAACTGATCGCCCCCTCCTATCGGATACAGTCAAGTCTCGGTTTTCCGGTCGGCAGGCAGTGTCAGAGCTGTCAGCTGGACGGTTCCCGAATCAGACGGTTCTTTGAAACGACCATGAAGGGGAGGGGGTAGGGGTACGGGGTAGGTAGGAGTAATCACACTTTCTGATCACCCTAAGTAATGCCTAATTGTCCTATATCATTTGGAAGACAAAGATGACTATCTACACTAGCTTAAGTTTCAGACAAACATGCATGTTGCAGAATTTGTATGTTCCTCTCATTCACTTCTACCATGTTAATGAAATTTTGATGAAAGGGGACAGGGGTCTGCAGCGGGGTCTGCAGGGGGGTGCGGGAGCCGGCCGGTATATCGTAGTGGATTTATGCTACATACACTCTCTGTTTCCTAACCAACCAACAGATACCGGAAGCATGAATAGCCGGTCAATTGTATACAAACAAAGAGCAATTTAATTAGTAATAGCTATTCTGTGACCGGCAAGTGTGGCAGCCGGGAGTTTGAAGACCGATAATGTTAGACATGACTGTACATATAACGCAACGTGGCTATTACCGGGTATAATATGGCTATTTACCATGTCCTAAACTGTATGTATGAGGATTCGGATTGATAATATGCAGTATATGCTATGATACTTGGAACCAGAAAACGTTAGATACATTAAAATCTGCTTTTGACATTTGGTGTGGAAAAGTTTGCCCTGAACTGGCAGGTGTCTTGATCCAACTGCACGTATTTATAAGAAGTAAACTGTGATAAACCAGCCAGTAGATAACAGATGAAGAGTGGTATATGTATGTACTCATCCCATGACAACCCAAACTATGACATCGATAACAGGTGTCCTTTCACACTCTGATAAGAAGACACTGAGCATGTTCTTAGGTTATGGAGACTTCATTGGAGCTCCACCTTTCAATACTGACAGTGGGTAAGCCACATATTTATTTATGTAGATGGTATTTGTCAGGGGGTAAATTATTTATTCTCACAAATGATGGGAATAACACAATACAATAAACTCTTTCCTATTTATCCAACAGATATACATTGGTCATTCAAAGGTCTCCCCTAGCTTCAAATTCTAAGAAGAGACCGTGGCTCAGACACTAATCTTTTATTTTCAGAGGTACTAGGGGTATTTCTTTTCACAGTTAGGGTAGATTAACCTAAAGACAACCACATACCTATAGTCGACCACCTGTCAGCTTGTTTTTCTCACTTTCACATGTAGTGCATTGGTCCTAAACCCTAATATTATTGAAATGGAGGTGTTATTTATAGTACCCCATATAATGATGTCCTGGAATATATGAAGTAATTGTCACTGCATGATAATACACTAAAGTTCCCATGTTTTAATGGTTTTTACCATGACCAGCTGGTCATTTCATCAGAATTCTCCAACTTTGCTTCGATAATTTGAAGATGACAAGTGCTCACATAATACAACATTTTAACTCTAGGCTTAGATAGATATCATTGCTAAATGATAGAATAAGGAAAAGTGCAGAAATGTTAAATACTTTCTGTATGGGACTTATTTAACATACCAATTTCACCTTCAGATGACCACCATTTCACCTTGAGTCAACCACGCCTTATACACCTATTTGTGCATTTAAATTGAATAGAAACCATTGATTTTGTAGGATTACATCACAAGATTCATGGCCAGAATAGTTTGGGATAGAAATCTTCACTGGATTATGCTCTGATACATCTATTTCAATCTTTCCCAGCAAATTGTCGTGA
This sequence comes from Acholoe squamosa, assembly GCA_949317995.1. Classification (NCBI taxonomy): domain Eukaryota; kingdom Metazoa; phylum Annelida; class Polychaeta; order Phyllodocida; family Polynoidae; genus Acholoe; species Acholoe squamosa. Next base: position 40,144,221 of record OX439048.1, on the reverse strand, counting down.
GTCCTCGTCAACCTGTGTGAAGTGGCTCACACATGTCGCTAGATGGAACACAACATTGTTATAGCACAAGATCACCAGGAATAGCAATTGCTATGCCACATGAGTCTAACACACAGTGGCGAAAGATGGCGGAATGAGTTATCACTCAAAAAGGAGTCACCATTGATGACCAATTATGGCGACAGATGACGACAATTTGCTGGGTTACTGTAATGCTACGGTTATTACCCTGTAGAGGAACCGTTTGATACTGAGAGTGATGATAAAGTTAAGGAATGGATTATTATAGTCCATATTGAAGGTCTATTAAAGTACATTAAAAACATAGCCTCTATAATGCAGGGTTGGAAATACCACTTCTATTTTGATGAGATTTACCATAAAATTGCCTCCAATTTCCATTCTAATTGAGTCAATGTAAAAACACACATTTTCTCATGATGCAATACTTTTAACTACGCCAATTTACTGCATAGCTATAGAAGACACTTATTCTTTTTTTCAAATGATAGTTTGATGAACATAGCCCCATTAAAAGAGTAGTTATCAAGTGGGCAGCCCAAGGTGCAAGATGGTAATCTCAAGGTGAAAATAGACTAACTGAGATGGTCTTAGAAATGATACAAAAAACAATGGATAAACTTTACACATGGATTTGAAAAAGGTAATTGGTCCAAGAGCCCAAATAATTGTCTTTCACTTAGTACCTTGGGGAACCCTAATGACCTATTAGACTCAAGGATATTAGCTACTATGTTTCCCTTATTGAAAACCTGCACTGCAACAGCCGTCTCTAGGTTTATCTACCCTATGGCCTGTTAGCCGCAAAGTCATATTCCCTAAATGTGTTACATACTAATTGAAAAATTTTGCCTGTCCGGGTCATATGTTAGAATGAAGTACATGATCACATTACAACCTAGTTTGACAACCCATTGTCAAGGCTAGGATTGATGACTCTGGAGGGTCTTGCTAAAAAGAGAAAATAGGCTTTTGCAAAAACAGTACCTTCCCAGCAGTACTCAGTGTTCTTTCTTACATTGACTTTACTTTGCCTGCCCAAAGATAATGACTACGGACATCTTTAACCTGAGTAACAATTGTTCAGTCAAAGTACTTGATCTTTAGAATAGACAGTTAACATTTTTCGATATGGCCTTTTCATTTGTAGAACACCACCATGGAATCCCACCTGTTCCTGCTGCTTTCATTGGTCCTTCTAACTGTCTCTGCTCAGAGGCCATGTAATCCCAGTAACCCATGTCCTGATGGATATGCCTGTCACCCTTACAAAGATGTATGTATAGAGGAGCCAACACGGATCACGAAGAGGCCCACAGTGTGGCTAGGTTAGTTAGAACACTGAACCATGATATTAAGGTGTTGGCTTAAGAATAAGCACTGGCAGTATTGGGAAATGGAATACACATTAACAAAGAAAAAATGAATATAGATCTAAGTGCCTTTTTTGTATAAGGACCAAAGATAATCAGACCTCCAATTCTATATACGGGAGAGAATAGTTAATCGATCATAATGACGTGACATGTACTGCAGCATTCTGTATTAGATAGATTCCCTTTTATCCCTAAGGTTAATGGATGACGATCAATAGACTGGTGTAATGACATAATGTTATGGTGCTATTCATAATTCAAATAAGACGACAAAAATGACTATCATCACAAAATATTATCATGAACAAAGGTTGTCAGGAAGTTATTATATTATCTATCATCAAGAAACATCTTGTAGAATGTCTCCACAAGAAGAGGCCTATATTAGATTTGTATTCCTTCTATTAGACCTTATGATTATATCTTAACATGTACTCATTCCCATTTACTATAGATGAGACAGATGACCGTTGTGAACGTAATGAAACAGACTGTGCCATCTTTGGCCTGGAGGCAGCTGGTAGTCACCCTCGTGGACGTGGACAGACCTGGTGTAAGACTGGCCAGGTTATACGCTGCCAGGCTCCTGCTGCACCAGCCATAAAGTACACACCTGCCAAAGAACTCAAAGTTAAACTCCACCTTTTGCTCAATCTTATAGATACTTGAATGGCATCTTTGCTCTGGATTTGAATTTTACAAGCATTTCCTCTGCAATTTTGAATTGAAAGTAATGAAATACGGGTCATGTAGTCCTACACTGTTCTAATTAGCCGACAGTATGTCCTGACTGATGGAAAGCTTACCCATGAGATAGAAAAGGGATGATAATAACTGTTATTCATAAAGCATAAAATTTGAATAAAAAACAATTTGATTGGGAGATACAGGGTCATTTCTGTTGCCCAGGTAATAACATACAATGTCTGGGAAAGGGCTTTTTGGATCACCAATGATGGACAGAGAGAACGAACCTGCCGCATCCCAACCTGGATCATCCAGAACCACCCAGATGTGGATGTCATTGGACTTCAAGTGTGCATCTTTTCTAACCATCTCATGATATCTTTTTATTGAGAGCTGAACTGTTTGGGCCAGCTATTGGCAGAATTGGCATCACAGTGAGTCTGTGGCATTGTATGGATTCCATACATGGTTAACTACAGTTTTGAAATCATCTTTTCTATATTACGATCAGACGATGTACATCATGTCCTAACATCAAGAGGAATATAGGTTTTTGCAAAAACAGTACCTTGCATAATACCATGCTTTATGTGTACATAATATGGAAGACACAGGTCGGGCATTCCGAATACAAGATTTGACATGTGTACAGGAAATATATATATATACATGATTCTTTTCATTTTATCCTCTACCCAATCATATTGACCATTTTAAACTTCTGCTTCAACACTTTGTTACATGTTCCTTTTTTCTCCTAAGGAGGTGTTTATGGGTGGCTGTTTTGCTGGTCAGTTGGATATACGTGCCCTTTTCTGTCACTATGGTTGGTGTCACTCTACCCCAACTGTAGATGCCCCAGAGACTGCTCAGCCTGGGGGCATGTTTCTTGTTTCAAGATGGCCCATTCTATCACGTGATCAACTTGTGTTTGATGAAGCTAATGATGATTCCTGGGATGTGTTTGCTGCTAAAGGTGTCTCTTATGGAAAGGTAACAAAGTAGTCATATTTGGACATTGCCTATCATGCAGTAACCAGACAAGCTTAAGCTTTCATGTCAATGGATATTGAAATGTATTATATGAATTGGCTATTTTTCCCACCTATAAAAACACAATTTGGTTAGAACAAAGTTTGATTTACTCTAATAACAATACTTGATTATTCCTTGGGAACCCTCGGGGTTGCTGGGAATCAACACAATTAGATAAGTTTGTGTCCTGGAACCCTAAGCCTGAGTCATCAGGAAGAGATGCATTCTCTCTGACATGGACTAATTGTTATGCTTACATCTTCCCTCCTTTCAGTCTGGTCTGAAGAGTGGTACAACGCCTGACACTACAACCATCGGACACAGTACTGGTGACGCCAGACTGGCCGGGCCAGCCCTGGTTCAGCACTCTGTTGGCCAGCAGTCTGGAGAGAATGTGGTTTAGACAGGATCCAAAGGATTCCTTTGGTGGTCTGGCGTTTCTGGAGGAAATTAAGCACTCAACATGGCTTGTTACTCAAATGTCATTCTCCCAGACACAATTTCGCCCAGACAATTTTTGTCATTTTGGGCACATTTTACCCCCCCCCCCCTTTACTATCCCAAAATATGCATATGGGACCATCAAAACCCATAATATTATGTAAGATGACGATCTCATCCAGCCTGACACGTTGAGCCAAAGAAATAGAGGGGGAAACTAAAATTCAAGGAGTAGGGGCTGGAATACCTCCAAATTCGTCATATGCAAACCTTCTATGATTTTTGACCTTTAGTGTTTTGGTGAGTAGAAACGCCAGGCCACCAAAGGAATCCTTTGGATCCTGTCTGGGTTTCTTGGTTGACCATGTTGTTGGAGCTTTCCCTTGGCCCTTCTGAACTGCATTCTCTCCAGACTGCTGCCCCACACAGTGCTGAACCAGGCCTGGCCCGGCCAGTCTGGCGTCACCAGTATTATGTCTGACGGTTGTAGCGTCAGGCGTTGTACCACTCTTCAGACCAGACTGAAAGGAGGGAAGATGTAAGCTTACCAATTAGTCCATGTCAGAGAGAACACATCTGTTCCTGATGACTCAGGCTCAGGGTTCCAGGACACAAACTTATCTAATTTTGTCTATTCCCCTGAACCCCACGGGTTCCCTTGGAATAACTACAATTCTACTTCAACTTAGGAGAGAGGTAAGTCTCGTATAGTTATAAAATTCACCGGTAACCTTCTGACCATCCAACACTATGTTATAACACTCACCTGATAACGAGTCTTCTACTAAGGTAGAAAATGTTGGATGAGAATTGTTCTTCACAATTGTCCCTTCCCAATTAAGATATTATCTTCCTTTCTACAAAGTTCACTTCCAGTTCATGTTCATGCCTTATTAAAAAAACAAACATGGGAAATCTGTATTTATAGGTTCGCAAGGGTGTAGATGGTAAGTTCCGGAACTACCATGTGATGTCTACACATCTACAAGCGGGAAATACAAGTACAGTACGGGAGGCACAGGCAGGGGAGTGGGGACATTGGTTGAAGGAAAAGAAGCTTCCAGTAGATGACGCTGTCATCTTCTGTGGAGACCTGAACACAGACTTGTACACAGAAAAAGAATCGGTATTGTATATTTTACATGATGTGATGTTAAACCTTCAAAGCCCCCAATATTTAAAGAGAAAGACCCAATGATTTTAAAAGTTAACCTTACAGTCCAGTATTGTACTATTAGTGGAGGCTCCACTACGCGGTTTTTTGGCACATTCTCACTAACTGCTATCCCTATAGTGCCTAAGCTATAGGGTGTTGACATTCCTATATTGTAAACATGAGATTAAAATGTAAATATGAGATTGCAGAGGTCATTTCATGGGTGATCTCTCTCCTTATGTGCCATATTTACAAACTAACCCGCACCTGCATAGACTCTGTGATTGGGTGGGAGTTCAATATATAAACATCAACACAGTAAAATATAAATAACAACACAGCAGTCACACAGATCGCAGGGTCTTGTACTGTAAAAATCAAGCCTGTCTGATATTGAGTTTCAGAGACTCCCCAATGTGAAAGTCTGCAATGTTTACATAACATCAGCTTGATTTAGTAAACAAAAATATCTCTGTGACAACACAAGCATGCTTGAGATCGCACACAATCACATCTCCAGATAAACAAATAGCTCCCTCTACATACACATTCTACCTTGTAATGGTAACAAATAGTACTCTTTAACCCATGTTTGTCTCCCATTTTCTGAGAATTGCTGCGATTCTCTGCAAAAATCGTGTAGTGGAGCCTCACCTATAGGTCAAGAAAATATTTGTATGAAATTGACAGATATTTCGCATCACATACCAGTACTTGACAGCCGACCACAACATGCAAGCTAGTAGCATAATCAATGAATACTATGATACCTCGCATTATAGCTGATTCTATAGGGCACACCTAGGTCCATCCTTGCAGAGGACTATAATCTGACCAACGTTATGAGGCTTGACAAATTCAGCAGTACATCGGTATATTTTAATAGTATCTTATATCAGTAGGTTTATTCAATAGCACCATGGAATTCATATTTGTGACTTGATTTGACTTGTCACCGGGCACTCCCTGTTTCAGCTTTACACGATTGTCTCTAACCTTGGTGCTGCCATACCAGATATTACAGGGGCATTAAACTTTACCTCTGACCCACCTCTCAATGACTGTAATGATGAGGGTCGTCAAATGTTTATTGACTGGGTACGTATCATTTTCTTTATTGAATATCCATCTCCTTGCAAGAGGGGTGCTAAGGCAGTCGTCAAGCAGTTCTAACAGTGTCCGTGGTAATAATACTCTGAAAAGATTGAAAGGCCTTATTGAGGACACCGCCATTCCCACACTGGCTTAATATAGATTATCAATTATGTCTAACTGCATGCATTCTTCGTCCAATTCAAGTCAGTCTTATTGCATTCATAGATCCCTTGTGAATAGAATATGTTGATTAGTGTTATGAGAGTTCCCCTTTACCGACAACGCTAAACAATACAAACTATAAACCTTTGATTTTAACGCAGGTGTTGTACAGCAGGGGGCACCTGATACCAGTAGCGGCCTCACAGACAGTGCTGTACCCTACATGGGACAGCCTGTTTCCCACCTGTTGGTGTGAGCAGTGTGTCTCCTTAGATCCTACATATGTGTGGCCAGATGATGAGAGTTGTAATGAGAGTCCTCGTAATGTGCGCCACTTGTCTGATCACTTTCCTGTACTGGGCTCATTTACCTTTAAATAAAGCGACATGCCATGTTATATAAGATGTGTGTTTTTGGAAAGATTCTAAAAATCAATATAAGGCTAACACGATTGATACCCAGATCCCAAATACATTATTATATACTATCCTGTGATAGCATCCTCATTACATCAAGTTCTATGCTCCTTAATCACTATGAATTTTCTAAAGTTAATTTATCTCATTCATTTCCCCCTAGCCAAAAGCATAACGGTTTCCAAATGAAAGTGTAATTGCCTCTCATAGCAATTGCTTTGGTACTACAGTGACCTTTCAATGATTGTGTCAGAGCCTTGGTTAAAGGGGATACCTCTGCCTGGGCAGGAGGGTAATTAGCACCAAATGACTCATTTATACTCTTCCCATATTCAAAAGGAGAGACTTATTCCCCTTTCTTAAAATGCGATTAAAGGAAAGGAAAATCATTGATACTAAAACCCTAATTGTCATAACCAGAGGAGCCATGCGTAGAATGATACAAGCATGTTTACATGTATACATATGTATCATAAATCATAAGACATCAGTAGCAATCGAAATTGGCCCCACATCCAGCTACATTCCTTGAGATTTACTACACATACACTTTTAGGTTTTCATCAATCTAAAAAAAACTATACCTTCAAAAGATGTTACTCTTGAAGACCCCTAGAATTCCTTTTTGTTTTGATAATGTAGAGTCTGGTCTGTAAAGGTCGAATCCCACAATACGCTCTAATCCTCAAAAAGTCTTGAAACTTGGGCCTTTTGCAGATGGGTAGCTCTGTTTATACTCTACATTGAAGGGCATTTGTAAGACCTTTCCAAATACCAAATTCCACAGTTCTTTCAAATTACATGGTAATTTTGGAAAAATTATAGGCATTTAGGGCAGCAAATGTACAAATGTCTTCTTAAACCCAGCCAGAATGCGTTTTATTGTAACAGGATATAGCATATTGCAGAAATTTTCCACAATAGAAAGAAAGAACAAATCTGCAAGAGTCTCCTTGCTATTGTATCTGCCTCTAGCTGTTATACCTTTTGTAAGCTATAGACAGGGAACTAAATCGCAACAGAATACTGTAAGAATCGCGGCATGGGATTTGATTTAATAGTGGAGGCTCCACTACGTGATTTTTTTGGAACATTCTGACAAAATATTACCCAGACAGTGTCTAAAGCATAGGCTGCTGACAGTTATTAACTGTAAACATGAGATTTAAAAGTGTAAACGTCAGATTTGAGGGGTCACTTTTAACCACAGGGAGTTCTGTTTACATTTACTCCAAACCTGTGACTGAGACGTCACACTGATCAGGTAGAGGTTGGTAGCCCTCTTCTGCTGTATTTACAATAACACAGTATGATAAATAGCAACACAGCAGTCTAACAACAACCTGTCCTGTAAAAATCAAACCTGTCTGATATTGAATTGCAGAGATTTCCCATCAGCTTGATTTAGTAAAACAAAAACATCTTTTTGGCAACACAAGCATGCCTGAGATCGCACACAATCACATCCCTAGATAAACAAATAGCTCCCCTAACATACAATTTCTATCTTGCAGTGATAACAAATACCACCCTTTAATCTGTGTTTGTGTCCAATTTTGTGATAATAGCTGCGATTCTCTGCAAAAATCGCGTAGTGGTGCCTCACCTAATGATATTCGGGCATCTCTCTCTCTCTCTCTCTCTTCTCTCTCTCTCTCTCTCTCTCTCTCTCTCTCTCTCTCTCTCTCTCTCTCTCGTGTTTGGCATTACCTCCCACGCATTTTGTTAACATCCTCAGAAATTCTTTTTATAATTATGGTGATTATAGAGACGAAACATTTACCAGTTAATCCCTCGTGGTTTCCATGAGTCTTCATAGTTTTCATAATCTTAACATGGCTCTAGGGAGCAAACTATTAGAGATACAGGAATAGCAACTTTCTCATTTCCTTAAGCTATTTGAGATAACCCATTTTGGCGGCATTGTGAGAGAATATATCCAAGAAGTAGGGCTACCACAGTCTCTCTAATGAGAGTAAGCTAGTAGTTCGCTACAGTACCCAAAGGGCACGGAACATAGATCTAATGTCAACCATCACCTGAACTTCAGATCAGCACTTGGATTTGAAATATTGCTCCCAATTCATTGTTGATTCAAAATTGATTTTGTCACCAGTGAATCAATGATGTCAATTTCAATGTTATCTCAATGTTCACATGTTAACTCGGAATCACCTCTTGACTATTGTAGGGGCCGGCATCGTTGTATATATATTAGTGCGGTTCATCCGAGAGACGTGTTCGTGTGGTGCTCGTTCCTTCTATGCCAGCTAGGTGTCGCTTTGCGATACCCCGCTGGTACAAGAGGGGGCAGCACCATGCCTCGCGTCCAGCTTCTACTAAGAAGCCGGACGAGCGGCAGAAGGGGACTGGACATGGTCCAGTCAAGACGCTTAGCTGTTACTTGCTGAAGATTAAATAAAGTCCTACCCGAGAGGTAGGGGTATCCGGGGCTTTGCCCAACCCGAACTACTCTTGTTGTGTTGGTATCTGTAGTGATAAGCGAGCCAATGAGCCACCCAATGCATAAGTCAATACGAACCACTACACTATCAATGTTGAAACAATTTTGAAACAACAGTGAATCAACATGGAAATACATACAATGGATCAGAACTGATAGTTAGATGTTGAATTGATTTGATTACGTTGTATCAACTTTCAATTTCAAACATATTTCAACCCTGAATGAACTGTTGGTATGGAAACATTGCAGACATTAATTGAACACTGTTGAATCAGTGTTAATGTGGATAAAAGGACGAAGCATTTCGTTTGATGGTGAAATTATGAGAACATGTCTAAGTGAGGGTGCCATAGTCCCTTCCATTCAGTATAGAGAGTGAGTCCCTCTATGGCTTCAATGATAGGACATAAATTATACCGGGTGGGTATCTAACTAACATTGACGTTAATCAACGATGATTAAGGTTGTTTCAATGTCGAACCAACGTTCTGTGCCCACTGAGACATAGTAAAAGAAGGAAAAGTGACACTCCTGACAAAGTTTAAAAGGTTTAGAATCCAGATTACCCAGGTAGCAAAACATGTGTGGCCCCAGTGTGGCTTACGGGTCAAGTTGCCAGAAACCAGTAGATTTGGTGTTTTTGAGGTAATTTGACTCTGGAATAAAAAGTTGTGAACCAATCCTGTCCTCCATGGTCTCATTTGGGAGAAAACTCTTAGGGCTTTCAGAAAAATCAAGATTTGTTGAGATCTGTTGAGAATTCTTAGAGTTGCGACCCCCTAAAGTAAAAAAAAAAGGCCCAAAATTATGTTTTTTGTAATTTTTGTAAGTTTTACAAGTGTATTGTGTTGAATAAGCAACTGCTGAAGTATCCCAATGTCTTTTTTTGTATCTTATATGATCACAGGTATCATTTCCAGGATGTTTGGACATCTTACGAAGTGTAATTTTTCCTGAGGTGACTGGGAATATGGAAAAGTATAATTTGTAATGTCCGGTACCGAAATCTAAATCGTAAATAGCTCAGTGAAAAAAGGGGCAACAAATATTTTATTATTACCCATAGGAAGATTGCCCATGCTACCAAATATCCTGATAAAATTGTGTGTATATTGGCATTTGCCTCCGTGTGAGAGCCGCCCATGTAAAATAATTCTGAAAAAAGTAGCGGACGTTACATTTACATTTGTGTCCCTCATAGCTAAATAAGTATAAATAGAGCTTCTTTTCGCCTCAAACCATGTTTAAAACATAATTTTCTTGAATCGTCAACCAAAAAAATATCCATAATCCCCTCCAAACTGGCTTCAATACACAAAATATGAATTGTGTAACATGCGGTACCTAAAAAATCAGCGCGGGAAAGAAGACGCTGTCAAATGACGTCAGATGACTGGAGGTTGTAACCTACATCCAGGATCTTTGACTCACTTAATTTTGCATCAGACCATCAACAAAAATCAGTGGATTTGACCAAGAACGATCAACAAATAGGCTTTTTGCAGCCCAAAAAGGTGAGTTGAGCCCCCGATCGCAATGGAAAATAATGTTTGTGCACCGATTGTGTTTCTGAGGTGGTTAAATTGATGATAATTCAAGTTATATGGAAGTAATCCATCGAAATAACATGGCATCATCGATGTTGGCCAGCCATTTTCGACCATGCAAGCCCTACATGCTGTCAGTCTGTTTGTATGTCGAACGGTATTGTCCGGTACCAGAATTCTCGGCGCAGAAAATTGCCCAAAGCGGTGATGTTTTCCGTTATTATTGTTGTACATTGAAAGAAGGGAGATGTGTGCATTGCTTGGGGTTGTTTTTGAAATGGATTTTATAGAATTTTTACCTCTTTTGTAGTGAAGACGCATGTAACGTCTGGTACCTTTTTGATCTTGCTCGTATAACTCAATCTATAACCACAAATATGCATTGGAATCAAGTCCAATTGCATTTTTTTTTTATTATTAGGCATACCCCTTCTCTGTTTCAAGTATTAAGAACGAAAGATTCATTCATTAAATACAAGCGAAATGGATTTTGGTACCGGACGTTACCATATGTCTCGAAAATCAGAAATCACCTCTAAATGGTGTATATTTGTGCAGATATACTGGTAATCTCGTGTTTCCATGTTAGTAGCATATATATAGAGGTAGCACAGCGAGCTATTAGCGTTGTTCGTTGAGGTATATGTAACAGTAGAATCTATGGGTTAAACAGGTTGCTGGTGTGTTGCTTTCTATGTTAATTCTATGATAGTATTCCTTACGCTTTGCTTTTCAAATCCATAGAGATTTGCTGCTTAATACTAGTAGTTGTGCTGGTGTCTGTTCTCCTTGATTGTCATTATCTTCCATTAATTATCCTTTGTTAGAAGTTAGTAAATAGCAACATAAAAAATAGTGAATGAATTTCCTAAAATTGTATTTGATAGTAAACTTTTGTCTAGATTTTAAACTTTTAACATTCTACATTTACAGCAAACGGCCCCAGAGGACATCTGAATAGATATCGACCCAGCCACCGCCCCCTGACATCCGGAGATCTGCCAACACGACAACGACAGCACCGCCCCAGGACACGACACAAAATGATCTACTACCCAGCGAGTTGAACCACAGCTTGCTAAACAAAACACCACGAAAAGTTAAGCTGTACAACTGTATAGCCAGAGAGCAGAGGGAACGTGAGGAGGCAGAGAGGCTAGAGGCACAACACCGAGCAGAAATGGAGGCGGAGATTGATTGTTAAAGTCTGACATTGACAATATCAAGACACAACAGGAGAAAAGTGTTGCACGCAAGGCACATAGAGCTGGCAAGGCAGCACAGCAGACTGTTGCCTCTTGTCATAACCGCATTCCTGGGTCACCATCATCCACAGACAGAGCAAATGGTGACATGGCTCCAAGGGATGCAGGAGTTCCCCGTGTGGAGGAGGGACCCCACGATGCTGAACCCTGGGATGGCGCTTGTACATATTTATGAAGTTTAATGATGATAGGAGGAATATCAGTAGTCTTTCAGATGGTCACTCTAAGTCATGGGGTGCCCAGCGTGGGCCAAAAAGGGCTGCCTGACGGGCACCCAATGGGCTTTGTCCTCAGCAAAGTGTCTGGGTCACACTGGGCTAGTCAATTTGGGCTCAGATTCGGCCATATTTCTTTAATGCAAATTCAAAAGAATTTAATTAGGCCTAGTTAATTATTGAAAATGACTCCCCCCCTTACCCAATATACCAATACCCAGTGGTACTCATCTATTTTATTGCACTGGTGATTGCATCAAAAGAGTGCATATATCAGTTTGCAATCAATAAGCCAAGAAACACCACTTTGAATCTAGTGACATCTTGGCCATCTTCAGTGCCTCCCTTCATAGATGCACTGTGTAGGGGCATAGATCAGAGCTTTTAAGCTCATAATGTCTGTAGGTAGCATTTCGATCCTTATATCACATTCACTGCAATAGGAATCGTGTAGTCACTTTATAACTACTAGTATGACCTTGATCTGCATATATTTTAAAGGGAATACTACAGAAAGGTTGGAAATGTAAGGGAGGGAACAGAAGGTAATGTTTGAGGCAATCAAAGTAGGTTTAAAGCCTTTATCTTCCTATTCTGAGTGGAAATATAGTTTCATATTGGCTGTGTCACCTTTCTTGTCGTTTCATATTGGCTGTGTCACCTTTCTTATCTTTAAGTTAAAGAGAATTTAGAAAAAAAGAACAATGCAGCACCCTGCCCGTATACCTATGACATACACCTGCAATATTGTTTTTGCTTAAATAAAAAGTTTTGGTCACCTTTCTTATCTCCAGATTTCATGAGACACGCCCATATTAGGGACTTATCAGTTAACTAGTCATCTTTGTTGACTTTGAAAAAGGTCAAGGTCACATGATTTGGCCTTGAATGTGACGATTCCCTTAAACATGGGATATGGGATTAAAATTGCTACTCTCCCTTTTATTACCCTAGTCGCCATTGCACGGTACTTTACCATATGTATGATATACATGTGATGAATGAATGATAAATGCATGAATAGAATCAAGGTCACTCCATGTGATACATTTTCTCTTTATTTCCATATGTAGGGGCCTAGGTCTACATGCTTGTCTTTTGTCATAGGATTCCTCCTTAGTGAACCACATTTGAGTGATCAAAGGCCATTATTTGTCTGGCCCTGTCTATGGGACCAGGCAAAATTAACACTTGCTTTCAAAGAGAGTAAGGGAATTAATCCCTGTAGCATTTTTCTCCCTCCTCTTATAGATTTGGTCATCCAATGATGTCAATGATGTGGTCACTGCTGTGTCGGGCATACAGCATATAAATATTGTTTGTACAAGCAGGTTTTAAATACTTGTCCAAACCAAGAAAAGAAAGGACTTAATATCAGGAAACCAGTCTCTGTACTGGCTTTTAATTACAATTCTAGTGTAACTCAACCAAACCATACCAAACCCACAAATCTCCACCTTTGCTCCACACTCTGCTGAAGAGGGTCCCTCATCTCTTTCATTTTCAAAGCCTGGCAAAATAGTGTTGGTGGAGTCCTCTCGTGGTTAGCCCTGGGCATGGCTTTCTCGCAGTGCACACTGTGAATCCTATATTTTATTAAAGAGCCTCACACAGCCTCAGATATCCTAAAGCAAAGTTGCTCTCATATATTATTTAGGACATTATTACTTAAGTAGGATTTTCAAAATCTTTATAATTTCTCTTTCTAACAAGATATACCAAGGCAATAATCATAGATATGTTGTCCTAAGACTTTGCATAGTCAAATCTGTTTGCCACACAGACCCGCAGAGAGAAAACTGTCAGCCTACAGCTTGAATTCCCAGCCATCTAGCCCTCCACTCTGCTGAATAGAATTTTTTTCTTGTCTTTCCCACTCCCCAATAAATGTGGCTAGATTTTTATCCTGTGCGCCCTTTCCTGTTTTTAAGGTCAGATTCCCTCATCCGGGTTCTCCCTTTTAAATGTGGTTTCATCCCCTTGATAAGCATCAAGGACATAGTGTGAATGTCAGCCAGTTTGTCACCCTTGCCACTTACCACTATCATGCATTAACATGACTACCTGAATGAGGATCAAAGGAGCCTTGACCCCTTTTCAGATACATCTTGGTTATTCTAACAGTTGTTCTCCCAAGCTCGTTCTAACTGACAGACTGTAAAAAGGAAACTTGCCTCTTGCTATAGCTGACATACCATCACTTCCATCACTTGCCATTATTGAGGTTGTATCAAGGTGATATTTTAGATAAAGGTTCAATCAGGGCTTGGAAACTGCACCTAATAACCAGAAAGCTTAACCCTTGAATTCATTAAGGGAGAGCAGGAAGGGTATTTTGAGAGGGGGTGCGCGAGGCTTAGGCCCTGAGGAATGTAGGCCTCCTGCTGATGGCCCCCGTGATGTTTGGCCCCCTGAGCTTCAGCCCTGCAGATTATAGGCCACCTGATGATAGGCCCTGATGATGTTAGGCACCCCTGAAGATAGGCCATGATTCCAACATCCATTACCAATGTCCATTACTCCTGTCTCTTTCCTACGTCTCACTGTCTCTAAATAGTCCAGCATCCGAGCACAGAAGGTAGGGGGTGCTTTTCAACATCCATTTCCCCAACATCCAGGGATAGAGAGTAAGGGATGTTTTCCAACGTCCATTTTCCCAACATCTGAGCATGAATTATAAAAGGAAGAGGATATTTTCTAACATCCATTCCCCGGACATCCAAGGATAGAGGGTAGGTCATGTTCTCCAAATTCTGTTCCCCCTATGTCCGAGCACCGAAAGGAGGGGCTTTTCCGACTTCCATTCCCTAAATGTCCAAGTACAGAGGGTCCCGTTATTACGGTACAATAAAAGTAATGATGTCTAAACTGGTTCAGTTCTCCGAATTGGGCACACCACACAGTCAACTGTTACATACTACAGTAGATCAAAATGTCTGCACCAATTATAGATAAAGGGCTTATTTCTCTTCGATGGATGTTTGAAAGGTTGAGAATGCAATAGATTAATCATCATCCTCCTTGAGCAATAGCTCATTATTACAAATTTAAATTTCCTGACTGCACCTTCTCAAAGGTGGCTGGCAAAGTGTTAGAAACCAACCTTCCATTGCATGAATATTGCCCTCAAGTCTGTACCATAGTCATCTGGAGATGGTTAGGGCTTCCCTAGCCCACTTAAAAGGGTCTGTTTCTCCTCTTTCCTATCCCCTCGGGATGTGTGTGGTGCACATATGCGCGGGCACTGACACATTCCCCTGTGAAATTGTGTAATGTAGTTCTTGGCATGAATATGACCTTAGCTGTCGAAATGGCGTTAAACATCTATTACTCACTCACTCTCATCTGGAGATGGCTAGAGGTAAATCCCTATAAATGGTAAAATAGCAGCACCTACATCTTTCCATTTTCTAACAAAGTAGGCAGGTTAAAATCCACTGGAATGACCATATTTATGGTTCCAATAACATAGAAAATGGCTGACTCAAGTAAGGACTACATGGACGACCCAAGTCACACTACCCTAGATAGTGTACAACATGACTGACTACCAACTATGCCACTAAAAGGACAATTCAGTCTCTCTTAGGCAAGATAAACCATGTATCCAAGTGCATTGTAAATTCACAGAAATTTGTATTCAGGAAACTTGACGAAGGCTCCATAATCTGCCCTTGTATTTCTCACTACCTCCGCATCAATGTGAGATGGTTTCTGAACTCTGTAAGATTTAAAAATGCAGTCTGCTTACTACTGTCCTCTGCAGATGTATTTAAGATGAGAGGAACTAAACAGAGCAGTCATAGAGTTACCCTCTCACTGTGCATCTGGAAGCCACCAACTCAGTCACTACATACAGGACCCTCCCATCATCTTGATCTTAGGGCCTACACATACTGATATACAATGACGATATGACATTCAGGCATGCACTCTGGTCAGGCAGGACCCATAACCCAGTTACTGACAGGTGTGGCTTGAAGTAGCCAACCTCAAAACAGGAGGCACCAGAGGGGAAATGATCTTCCATTAGCAGAAAAAAAAGATGAGCATGTAAGCCTGGACCTTCACATTAGCTGGACACTAGCTGCCCACCTGCTTACTTCAAGCCACAAGTAACCCTGAATTGTTGCCTTTAATGGATCTGGTATTCTGATAATTCTGAAACTGCGCAGCAAAACAAGGGGGGCAATTCTGGTATTGTGCAGATTCTGATATTACGCCTAACATATGTAAACATGGTATAAATTGAAATCATGAAGAACTAAACTATAAGAGCCAACATGTTTCAGCCTATTGCATCCCTTTGCAAGGTTGATTTATTAATTTTTACTCAATCTCCAGTGAATCAAGTGCATCTTTTACTAGATAATATTATGAGTACCATGCATGTCCGGCATAAATACTACTGATTAGTAGGCTAATTAAAAGCAAAGCTTGACATTTGTCAAATATGTAACACTTTCTAGAAGATCTAACGTATAGATCTGTCTGTAAAAATTTAAGTGCTGAGCACTAGGGGATAGTTACACAGAAAAGTTGACAATTGTTGTTTCATGTCATTTCTCATGTTCTAGTGATATTTTTAGTTTCAAGGTAAAATCATGTGACCTTGGTCAAATACAAAGATCTCCCTGATAGGAGTCTGATATATCTGTCTCATGGCCAGATTTCACATGCCTGGCACTAGAGGTTCAAAGGATATTGAGATACAGGATAAAGGTTACTATTTCCAGCTCATAATTTATATCAAGTCATAGGATATGTTCACATTTAAGGACAAACCAAGTGACCAAAATCAAGGTCAAATACACAGTACTTCCTGATAGGGCCCTAATACATGTCTCTCCCAGTAAGATTTCATGTGCCTGGCACCAGCAGTTATAGTTGGACCGGGGCAGGATAGTTGGGCAGGGCCATAGGAAAAGAAGAGGGGCAGGGGGCCCAATCACAATGCAGGTAGGGCCTCAGTATGTCTGGGCCCCACCAAAATTAGCCAAGACCTCATAGTGATAAAATCCACAAACATCCAACATGTTGCATCTCAAATTAGATAAGTATAATAATGGGATAGGGAAAATGGGGGCCTGACGTAATCAGACGTAAAAGTCACCAAAAATGAAACCGACAATTCAAAGTGGTCATGGTCAAGGTCAGTAAAAGAAACCATTTGGTTTCATTGAAACGAAAAATGGTGGGGGCCACCACTGGACCCCTGCAAGATTTGCATCCTACACCTCTGTTAGAAGGTTATAAGTTGGTATTTCCAGCTCATATCTCAAGTTCTGGTAGTATTTTCCAGGTCAAGGTCGTATACACTGCACTCACTGATAGGGTCCTAATATATTTATATCTTGGCAAGATTTCACATGCCTGGTACTAGCAGTTATTAGTGTGGTGAGAAAATGTTATGAGTCGCCATTTCAAGCACATATTGCATTTTCTATGGAAGTTTTCCCCTTCAGGGTCAAATCATGTGACCTTGACCTTATAAAGAGCACTTACTGGTAGGGCCCTAATATATCTTTCTGTTTGTAAGATTTCATGTGCCTGACCTGGCGGTTAGCAGGATAATGAAGAATAAGTTATTTGAGTTGCTATTTTTAACTTATATCTCATAATTAAGGGAAATCTTCACCTACCAGGTCAAATCATGGGACCTTGACCTTGTTCAAGGTCAAATATCTAACACACTGATAGGGTTCCCATATATCTGTCTCATGTCAAAGTTTCATGAGCTCAGCCCTTATGGTTCTCAAGATATTGAGAGCCAAAGTTTGATAATTGTTGTTTTCCAAGAAAATGTTCAATTAAAAAAAAAAGAAATTGGTTGCCATGGAAATGGGCCTATAAATCACACATGCTGGTCCAACCCAACGACCCACCTGGTCTAATCTGAAAGCCAATGGTCTAAGCTTTCATTTGATACCATGTGACAATTGCTACGGTTGGGGTGCAACAAAATCAAATTTTCAGGGTGCTAAAGAGCTACACACATTTTACCTAAACATGTTTAAAGTCAAACACGTTTAGCAAAAAAAGTGTTCAGAAAAGTGGGACAAGATTGTGTTTAGCTATGTGTTTAGATCCTAAACATTGATGTTTGAAAGCTTAACACCTAATTTACAGTGTATGATAAAGTCTCAACATTAATTGTTACTCAATGTCTAATTTAGTACAGTGAGACCTCATAAACCCTGTGTCCTAGATGTCTAGGATAACAAGACGACTGACTCATGATGAGATTGGGCGTACATTAATGGACATTACAGTAAATCCTCTGCTACATGTTACAATAATTGACAATACAAAAAGAATGAATTTTGTGAGTCCTTGTTACTCCTTCTGTCTCTGGCGGCTAACTGCCACTCTGACTGTTCAAATAGATATAACTGGCCTAGGTACTCAAAGGTGGCAGCACTAGGTCTGCTGATTGTCCAGTTCATGGGTTACCTAAGATCCCTCCAGGGGGAGTCACTGTTCCTGGTCTTTATCGTCTCATAAGCTAGCGCTTATGAGAACAATAAACCCTGCGTCCTAGATGTCAAGGATAACAAGACGACTGACTCATGATGAGATTGGGTGTACATTTAATGGACATTACAGTAAATCCTCTGCCAACTGCCCAACCGAAGGAATTAGTCAGTCCTGTAGGTAAAGTCCCGGCATGGAATATATCCTATTAACAATGTCTTTCTCCAAATTTACTTTGGATTCCATGGTCCTTACTAGGTAATATAAGACACTAATGCTTATGCCAGTCACCTAAGTTTCTGATGTCTATCAGCGACACTCCAGGCTCAGGCAGCAGGTTAGCACCTCCCCTTCGCATCGAGTGTGACGACATTTTGGATAGATCCAACAATTTACACAAGTTTTTTTTAATACCAACTGTAAGATGCACGCACCTAGCCATTGATGGACATATAACAAACTAACTGAGCATCCTGAGATGGATAAACTAACATCTCTTTCAACTTGATGATATGAGATACTACACACATTATAGAGCCTGGAATGGGGACAAAAGGGATTTCTAACACTCTTTCTCTGAAGCAGATGGTTTTGGTGTGACTCAGCACCAAGGTCACACCCCATGGTTCCCATATTACATCACTGCACAAAAGTGCCATTCCTGCCTCTAGTTGATTTATGCAACAAGCCCCTGAAACCCAGTAGTATTTTTTGAGGTTTGAAAAGTTTTATTGTCTGATCACAATTTAACAAAAGTGGTAATATTAGACAATAATGTGATACCCCAGTTATACAATTTTTACAAGATCATTGTTTACCCAATTTAACGACAAATGGCAAATCAAGGAAAAATGAATGATGAGACATTCAGTGAGGAAAAATAATAAATAAATAGATAGAATAATAATATATACAAAAAACAATATACTATATACAGAAGATATTAGACCACATTTACAGCATACACTCAACCGAGTATATAGGAAATAAAGTATAGGAAAATAAAGTATAGAAGGGGATGAATGTGTAGGGGCCGGCATCATTGTATATATATTAGTGCCGTTCATCCGAGAGACGTGTTCGTGTGGTGCTTGTTCCTTCTATGCTAGCTAGGTGTCGCTTTGCGATACCTCGTTGGTACAAGAGGGGGCAGCACCATGCCTCGCGTCCAGCTCCTACTAAGGAGCCGGACGAGCGGCAGAAGGGGACTGGACATGGTCCAGTCCAGACGCTAATACTTTGTCATCAGAGAGATTGAATAAAGTCCTACCCGAGAGGTAGGGGTTTCTGGGGCTTTGCCCAACCCGAACTACTCGTGTTGTGTTGGTACATCTAGTGGTAAGCGAGCCAAAGAGCCACCCAACATATAAGTCAATACGAACCATTACACTGGTGCCGTGACCAGTCGGTTCGGGGGTGGTGCGCGGCCACATTGGCCGAAAGCCTCGGGAAACCCGAAGCGGATCCCCCCAGCCCTGGGCTAGAGGGATTCGAAGAGGATGATTACACATCCCAGCATCTGTTGTTAGACTGGAAACCCGGTCAACAACAAATGTTTAATCAGGAGGGTGTACGAAATATTTTTTCTACACCCGACCTTAGGGACAATGCCACCAGAGATGGCATCGTAAAATTGTATCCGGCTACACCCCAGACAGGAGTACCGGATACCGGATTGTTCAGGGGAGTGTTAAGACCCCCGACTTTAGACTTGAGCGATTGGTCCCAAGTTATAACTAGCAGACGCCAGCTAGGTCCTATGGTACCAACAGGCTCGGCTAGCGGCTTGGGTACACCAATTGCACAAAGCCCTATGCAGCGTACTGCAACCCCCCAGGGTTCAGCACCCGGTGGTGGAACCGAAGTAGCCCCACTAATGACATCGTCGGATCATGACAGCGACGATGGTAAAACCAAAAGGGACGCAATAGTCCCAGACGCGAAATCAAAAGATAAGCCTAGTGGTACCGGACCGAAAAGCTCGGAAAGGCATCACCTAGGCCGATCTCTAGACGAAGGCTTGTCTGACTCCATGTTTTACCCTGGAGGCAATCGCAAGTCTATCTACGGACGTCGGATGGGTCCCGGGTATAAAAATACTCAGGCCTATTTGAAAGCCAAGGAACAGGTAGAGTTACAGGCAAAGAGGCAACATGAACAATTCATGTTAGCCCAATCCAAAATAGAGGAGGAAGCTAAGTCCCGGATCGGAAAATTACGATCCGTTGAGCAGGAGGCGATTCTAAAAGAATCCGACCTCAAATATCGTCTATCCTCCGTATCCCATCGGTTGGAGCGGAAGGAAAGAGACGCACAGGAAAAAGAAAAGAGGCTGGCTGAGTTAGAAATCGAGGAAGCCAACAAACTTAGAGCAATCGACAAGGCTAGAGCCGAGGAGGTTGCTAAGGCTCGGGATGTAAATAAATTACAAACTGAGTTGCACGCAATGGAGGAGAAGCTTAAGAAACTTCAACTCCGGAAAGCTGAGACAGAAGCCAAGATGGTCTCGGAACAAGCCGAGATCAGGAAGGAGACTACTGAATATAACAGGTCTCAGAAAGAGAAGGGTGAAAAGTACCACCTACTTAAGGATACTTTTAAGCGAGAGGCAATGATTGCCCAAGAAGAAAGAAACCGAGCTGTGGCTGAAAATGAAAAGATTCGATCCGAAATCTTGGCAGAAAACGCACAGCTTAGGGAGGAACAGCGAAACCTGACTACAGACGTAGCTACCCTCACAATAAATAAGTCCGCTATGGAGAGTTATTTACAGGAGCAAGAGGAAACACATGCCCCTCCGGCGAGTAGGGTGACAAACCCGAACTCGACGTTCGTGAAACAGGGCGACCCGGTCTCCTGTTCTACACCGAAGAATCCGCAGTATAATCCTTTTGTAAATGATAATGCTTCGCGGAACGTAGATCAAGGGGGTGTTTACATCAGAACCCAGGATAAGCACGGCCGAACTAGTAGAGTCCGGATAAGTGAGGTGCCCATAGTCCACAACCTGGACCCGGACTATACCCCTAGAGAGGCTTCCGACAGTAGTGCGGAGACCAGTGGGTTCCACATTCATGTGGATCCTAGTAACGACCCGGGGCTGGGTGCTGGTAATGACAACACCCAACCGAATCCATCAAACGATGGCGGCCAGTCAACGGGAAACCAGCCATCCGATGGCGGGTACCAAGGCGCGCAAGGGGGGGGGCGCTGCTTCGGGTGCCACAAGCTATAGTGGTACCTCGGGTACCGGCCCCAACCAAGGTAGTGCGAGTTATACGAACCACGGTGGTACACAGTGGACGTATACTCAACCTCCACCACCGCCTCCACCTGGCAATTCGAGCTTCGGTGGTATAGGGGGCAACCGGACCTTGAATGAAACCAAGGCGATTGAATGGAGCAAACAGCAATGCACTAGATTGATGTATGCTCCCAATTCTGCCCGAAGGGTAGCCGTTATCCCTAAAGAATATGACGGTACTCGACCATGGAAAGAGTGGTTTGAAGATTTCATCGATGTGATGAACTGTAATGGATGGACCCCATACGAGGCCAAGCCACATCTGGTGAGATGTCTGAAAGGCGGGCCGGGTCGCATGGCTGTAGAGCAATGGCGAACCTGGTACGGCCTCGTTGGGAGTTTTGAGCAGTTAGTAGAAACTGCTAGTGGACTGTTATGCAATATGGTCAAGGAAGACCCGATGGTCCGTTTTAAGAAACGCACACAGAAGCCGAATGAAGCTTTCAGAGCATACGGTATGGAGCTCCATGCCCTGCTAAGTAAGGCCAGACCCGGTACTGAAAACCAGGACTGGTATATGGACGATTTGATCACTCAATTCGTCAAGGGTCTAAGAGACCGAGATGAACAAATAGCAGCGAAGGATGCCTGGAAGGAGGGCATAACACTACACGGCATATTTAATGGTATAGATATGGCCGTGAAGAAGCGAGCTATGTTAGCTGGGGACATACCTAATGCCAGCGGCTTGGTACCCCTGGCATCGGTGACCCAGCAGTCGGAGGTCGATACTCCATCAGACGACTTCGAATTGATTGATATCGAACAGGAAGACGGCACCTTCTGTTCGATGCAATTAAGGAAGAATACTTCTGGTAGGAAGTATATTCCCAGGAAACCTTTCAATAAACAAAGGGACTCTAGACCTTCATCCGAGGTCAAGAGTGACCCGAAGGCTGTCGATAAGGCGGTCAAGTCCATTGTAAGCACTGATAAAGCGAAGACTCAGTCCCCGGACATGACCAAACTTCTGGAAGACATGTGTAAGAAAATTACAGATGCCATCCAAGCCAATCGGCAAAGACCCCGGGTGGATCGCCGAACGGTTAAGTGTTTCAGGTGCCAGCGCATGGGACACTACTCATCTGAATGTACCGCTACTAAGCCGGTAATGGCTGCCTTCTATGAAGCCGAAGACGACGGCGTAGAAAGGGAGAATGCTAGGGATTCCACAGATGTGGAAAACTAGTGGGGGTTGTGTCAACGGCATCTGACATGGCCCCGAGTGGGAACGAATGCCAAAATGCTACCGGGGGTATCCCGGTGGAAGATTTCGAGTCAATTACACCTGGAGGCCGGGTGGCTGAGGGTGCGCACCCCTGCACCTCGGCCGGGGCCAGGGACCCTAGTGTTGATATGTGCAGGAGTAATCATATGGAGGCGAGTGGCCACACTAGGGGAGAGGAAGGATGGATCAAAGAGTTGATTCGAGTGTGTGGGACACGCCTTCCCCCAAGTCATCCGTGTCTGGAATTCCTGAGAGGACTCGGATTGAATCTTGGTGATTCGGGAGACTTTCACCAGTTTACCAGTAACCCCTCGCCTTTAGGGGGGAGACGGTGGTATGTACCCATATCTGTGGAAGGCCGGGTGGGGGAATTCTTGGTGGATACTGGAGCTAGTCATTCATGTGTGTCCAAAAGATTCTTCGATTCGGTGGCCGGCAACCATGAGAACCTCAAAACGGGGGTAAATGCTTGCACGGCCGACGGAAGCAGCATGCGTACATTTGGTAGGACGTTTATGCCTATCCATATAGGAGGCAAAGAGTTTGTTCTTTCGCCAACTATAGCAGAGGTTAGTGATGACGGAATCCTCGGATTGGATTTTGCAAGCTTATACGGGGCCGTCTTGGACCCGAGGGACGGTAGTATGGGTATACGGAGCCCGTATGGCTTGCATGTCCAATGCGTATTGAGACAGGTGTCTTCGGTCGCAGCAGTGGTACATACGGTGAAGATCCCACCGGGTACCACTTGCGATGTCCTTTGTGGCGGATCCATGGCTCAGAGGAATGAAACTGGAGTCTACGAACCCGACACGGTGTATTTGTCAAGCATCGGGTTAGACTCAGTGGATACATTAGTGGCTAATGCAGCTTGGTCCGTGTTACCCATAACTAACCGAAGTGGTTCAGTGGTTTATTTGAGGCGAGGCGACAGTGTTGGAAGGATGAGTTCGGTAGAACATGTCGCCGAGGCTAAATTTAACAAACCACTAAACCCAGTTAGTCAGCATCCTATGGATGAAGAATTCCAAAAGCTGATTGATCAGTCAGATTTAAAGAATACGGACGATAAGGATTGCCTAGCGAGACTTCTACAAAAGTACGAAGGTGCTTTTGGTAGGGAAGGAGGCCCGGTGGGTAGATCCGATAAGGTGTTGCACACCATAGATGTGGGCAACGAGAAACCTTTTAAAATCCCGTATCGTAGACTTCCCCTTAAAAAGAAGTTAATCTGTGAAGAGCAAATACAAAAACAGTTGGACCTAGGGGTAATCGTGCCTAGCTCGAGTCCCTGGTCCAGCCCTGTTTGTATGACTACTAAGAAAGACGGTACAATCCGCTTTTGTGTCGACTACCGGAAATTGAACGGTATAACAAAGAAGAACTCGTATCCTTTACCAAGGATAGACGAGACTTTAGATAGCTTGGGCGGAAACCAATGGTTCTGTACCTTGGATTTACAGTCCGGATATTGGCAAATACCAATGCACCCCAAAGACAAGGAGAAGACAGCATTCTCCAGTCATATGGGGCTGTTTGAGTATAATGTCCTACCCTTCGGGTTGTGTAACGCCCCCGCTACATTCGAGGCTATGATGGAATCCTTACTGAGTGACCTTTTGTGGAAGAAATGCCTGGTTTACTTGGATGATGTGGTCGTGTTCGGCAAGTCATTCAAGGAATGCCTGGCAAATCTGCAATTAGTCCTCGACCGGATACTATCAAACGGTCTTAAACTTAAACCCAAGAAATGTAATTTGTTTAAGAAAACCATTACATACTTGGGAAGGATCATTACTCCTAACGGAGTAAGTGCGGATCCGGAAAAATTAGAAGCTGTAGAAAATTGGGAAAGACCCACGAGTGCTAAGGAGGTGAGATCATTTTTAGGATTTTGTTCCTATTATCGTGATTTCATACCGAATTACTCTCGTGTCAGCTTCCCCATGCAGTGCTTAGCTCACTGGACCCCGGGTAGGGCACGGGACCCATTCCCATGGACCAGCGAGCAAGAAGAGTCTTTTAATAAAATAAAAGATTTATTTAGGAATACACCCGTGTTGAAATATCCCACTCCCGAGGGACATTTCATCTTAGACACCGATGCGAGCAATGATGCGATTGGGGCAGCTCTCTCTCAGGTCCAAGAGGGAGTCGAAGTGCCAATAGCATTTGCTAGCAACACGTTAAGCAAGACACAGCGAAATTATTGTACCACCAAGCGAGAACTCCTCGCTGTGGTGGTGTATACGAAGAAGTTTAAGCATTTCCTTTGGGGAAGTGACTTTACTTTAAGAACAGACCATTCGTCTCTTAGGTGGCTCCTTAACTTTAAAGACGCCGAGGGGATGATTGGACGTTGGTTAGCTCACCTATCCGAATTCGGATTAGAGCATAAACAAATAGAGCACCGACCCGGTGCTAAACACATCAATGCGGATGCCTTGTCAAGACGGCCTATCCGAAGGTGCCAAAATGCCATATGTGAAGACTGCGGGGCCCACAATGCTGTGGTAGCCGGGTTGGTATTTAATTATACCACCCCCCGTATCCCCTGGGAGGAGGCTGTATGCAGCTATCTCGATTGGTCCCCGGAGACCATCAAGAAGTTTCAACAGTCAGACCCCACCACTGCGCGCATAATGGAATACCTACGGTCAGGTATTAAACCGGCAAGGCCTCTAGTTTCCCTGGAGGATAGGGAAGCGAGGCGGTTGCTGGCTCAATGGGCCGAGCTAGAGATCCGAGACGACATACTATGTAGGTGGAAGACAACTCCCACCAACGGTAGGTTGTTGCAAATAGTGATACCCGCCCCGATGAGGAGGGA
This sequence comes from Acholoe squamosa, assembly GCA_949317995.1. Taxonomy (NCBI): domain Eukaryota; kingdom Metazoa; phylum Annelida; class Polychaeta; order Phyllodocida; family Polynoidae; genus Acholoe; species Acholoe squamosa. The sequence goes on along the minus strand of OX439048.1, from coordinate 40,118,502 downwards.
TATCATGTATTATTGCCATGGCCACCAAACGAGTGGCCATTTCGGTAAGAGAAGGTCGATAGAGCGTCTACAAAGGCGTTACTACTGGCCCGGTATGAGAGGCGACCTGCTCCGGTGGATCGCCACTTGCCCGGATTGTTGTAAAAACAAACCGGGAACCGGCCTGGGTAAGCAACCCTTATCACAGGAATTGTTTGGTGTCAGATTTGCTCGAATAGCGATAGACATCATCAGTGGGATTAAGACGACGCCGCGAGACAATACTTGTATGATGGTCGTAACTGACTATTATACTAAGTACACTCGGGTGTTCCCCCTTCCCAACCACAAGGCCGCCACATGCGCGGAGGCATTTGTGAAAGGCTGGGTGCTGCATTTGGGTGTTCCCCTTATGATGCACAGTGACCAGGGAAGGGAGTTCGAGTCAGAACTTTGGCAGGAGATGTGCCATTACCTAGCCATTTGTAAGACCCGAACAAACCCGTACCGACCACAGTCGGATGGGCAGGTAGAACGCTTCAATAGAACCCTCATACAAGTACTAAAGCCCCTGGTTAATACCCACCAGGATGACTGGGATGAACAGTGCGAGTTTGTAGTACATGCCTACAACAACACTGTCCATTCATCAACTAACTGCACCCCAAACATGCTAGTGTTCGGCGAGGACATCATAATGCCCGCCGACTTAGTGTATGGAGTGGTTGGAATAGACCCGGAGGCGCCTTGCACGGTGCTGTTTGTAGAGTCATTAAGGGACCGGTTCAAACAGGCATACGAGGCCGTTCGGAAAGAACTGCTGAAGAGTGCGAAGTGGCAGAAGGTGGGCTATGACACCAATGCTAAACGAATTCGTTTTAATGTTGGGGACAAAGTACTAAGGTACTACGAGCCGCTGGATAAGCTGAAGCTCGTAACGCCTTGGGAAGGTCCATTTAAAATCGTTCGCGTCATCTCCGAATCCACGGTGATGATAGAGGACTGCCTGACGGGTAGGAAATGGAAGACAAATGTCGGAAAACTTCGGCCCTGGAAGGGGCGCGAAGAGGCGGAGAGGGAGTTCGGTTACAAACCACCTGTATCTGTCCCTAGCGGACCGAGCGTGGTAGTACCGACGAAACGCCCTAGAGGCCGGCCGAGAAAGACGCCGGGAGACGAGGTTATAGTAAAAAAGAAGACGAAGGCCAGGAAACGACCTAATCGTAAGAAATGGAAGAAAGTCTCGCTGAGTGAAGGCATTACGTATGGGAAGGGTCCCGCTCTGACTAAGCGAGATCCAGAAAAGGCCGTACGTAAAGCCGGGAAAAATAAAATGCTAACCGAAGGCGTTAGACGCAGCCCCCGGTTGAGGTCTGCTGTAACCTAACTCAGTACACAACGAGCTGCTGCGTGTTGTCCGCCATAGGCAGGCAACATACGTTCCACGGCCTGAGATGTCGAACGCGCCCTCCCCGGGTGGCTGTATCCCGTGAGTGGCGGTCGGATTAACCGGTACATTCGCTTTGAAGCGTTGTATACACCGCTAAGCTCCAGACGATAGCACTCGGGTAGTAGGCCGCGTCTCACATGTCAAGTCGAATGTTGGTTCGGATCTAGTTCCCTAGGTGGCGCTGCTGGTGTGGCGGGAAAGCGCGGAACTAGGTCACCGGATAGCCATGGCGGGATCTCGCGAGACGAGAGGTCTGACGTCATACTGGTCATAACTAGAGCGGACTCGTGGTGGTTAGACGCCACCCGTTTTTGCTCTAGTTATTTGTCGGAGGTTATACAGCCTGTAGCTGTCGTGTTAGCCTAGCTAACCCCCCCAAAGCCTTTCTGTTGGACGAATCCTTCGGGAGGAGTCCAACAAAACTTGCCAATTAATTTTGGAAGTCGAACCCGGTGCCATGGCACAGGGAACGATTGACGCTGCGCGTCAAACAGCCAACATTCCGTTGGAACAAGACGAGGACCCGAAGGTCCCGTCTCGGGTCGAGGAATCTATGGATTCTTCGACAGAGGAGGCCGCCCGGACGCTCACGGCTATGGCCGAGGCAACCGACCGGGAGAGGATGCCACCTCCACCCCCGCCACGCCCGGAGCGCCCGTCTACAACAGACGCTTCGGGTAGCAAAGTGGATGTCCTGGACATTCCAATGTATCCTCCGGGATTCAGGACGCAGATCAGACGTCTAGCACACGTTGATCGCCAGGAAGGTATCGTGTATACCTCCTGGGGAACGTACATCCCTATGCACGCCTCCATGTTCGGATGCGGGCCCATGGCGGTGGAACAGGGCGTGCCCGAGCCCATACCAGATGAACTCAAAACTATGGTAATGGACTCGTGTAGTGACGAGCTGGCTGACAACATGCCAGTTTCTTGGCTCCGCAACTACCTAAAGTTGGCGGAGAATATGGCGACTAACGAGAATTTAGCTCGAGCCGTCTTGATCTCTGCGGGCATCATCCAGAAGGCCACGGAGTTAAGGGAGTCCGAATCCGACATGGATACAGACTCCACAGTAACCTTGTCGTCGGTGGAAACCGACCGGGTCAAGCGATTGACCCGTAAACCTGCACCCAAGGGTCCTCTCACTGAGAGCGACCTGGAGGCTGAAGATGTCCGCATCGCCGTCGAGAGGTCCACGACCGAGACCGACCCAGCTGCCGACATCCCAGAGGCACCTGGCGAGATCTCGGAAGAGGACATCTCGCGCCAGCAGGCTGCTGTAGAGGCAAAGCGAATCGAGCTTGCCAAGCAGCAGAAGGAGCTCACTGCAGCTCGCCGGGCCCATCGCAAGCAGCAGGCCCAACGAAAAACGGAGATCTCTTCCGACTCTGACTCCCCAGTCAGCGGAAGGAGGAGCCCTCGGACAGGGGACAGGAGCCGACGCGAGTCGGATTCCAGTCCCGAAGTTCCGGCCCAACCGACTAAGGTTGTGCGCCGGAAGAAGAAGAATGGAGCGAAAGCGTCTCCGGTAGAGCCCACGCCCCCCACCAAGCCGAGGGGTAAGGGCAAACCGAAGACGCCCGCTCCCGCCACTACAACCACCACGGTAGCCACCTCGGTTACTGCATCTTCTGCAGCCAGCACGTCGGGTGCAAAGACGAAGTCCCCTACCAAGGCTCCGACTGGTACTACTACCTCCAGCCGAGCCGGCCGTAGGGGAGCTGACATATACACGGACAGCGAGGAAAGCGAAAGCGATCCAGAGCTGCCCGAGTCTGCCAAATCTGATTTGGAGTCCGTGACAACGTGGGAAGAAATGACCACGGATGTCCCCAAGGACGACAATCAGAAATGGATGTGGAAGAATGCAGCCGAGGGGTTCAAGGAACGGACTCCCCGCTGCTTCGCGGACTGTGCTTACGACACAGTCCATTATATGTGTCCGAGCGCCGTCAATAAGGACGGTGACAGCGATGACGAGGAGTGGATGAAGTCCGGCCCCTCGGATACGCCAGTAGGCAAGTTCTACCTGATTTGGATTGACCAGCTCAAGTCCAAATTAGGCTCGATCTACAGCTACGAGGCCCGGACGAAAGTCCAGTGGGCAATGACCCAATGGGGACCAACCGGCAACCGCCGAAGGTGCCCGTTTGAGTCTTGCCAGCTGTCTCTCACGGGTGAGAAGATGTTCGAGACGAAGCCCCGCTTCGCTCGACACATCGTCGAATTCCATATGCATCACAAGCCTGTGATGATGTGTGTGCTCGGGGACCGCCCGAGTAAACATTGTGATGGCTCGTTCAGCACTCACCGGCGCCGAGACATGGCTCTGCATTTGCAGAAGGCCCATGGCATCGGCCTGGAGAAGACCAGGAAACGAGCCATCAAGTGCTTCAGCGAGCTCCTTGCAAATTGGTCCGCGCTGAGCATAAAGGAAGTGAAAGAGCAGGCATTCGAGACCGGATTCTGCTCGTGGAAGAGCGGCAACTTGCTGACTTACTTCCAGACGAACTCCTCGTCCACAAAATTCGGGATGCCCAGCGAGGTGCACCTGAAGGTAAAAAAGTGGCGAGGAGACGACAAGCGAGAGAAGGCCAAAGCCCGCTCTAAAGGTCCAAACGGAGGCACAGTCACGACTACTGCTTCCAAGAGGACCCGAGCAGACCGGTCCGTGAGCCCTTCGGGTGGCAAGGACCAGCCCAGACCAGCCAACCCAGCTGATCGTCGCGAGTCGGGACAACAGGTCTCGGCTCTGGAGATGCCTGGCAACCAGGCCCGCAGGTCGGGTAGCCAGGCGACCGCATCGGTGACTCCAGCCACCTCCACACCTGCACCCGCGGAACAACGCCCGGGCGAAGCCTCTGGCGGCCAGGATGATGGGGGCGAACTGTTCGCTCCCCCATCCGGGTATTCTACTTGGTGGGCTGGAGAGGGATCCTCCGGCAAACGCCCCACGTACAGTGAGTACGCGGCGAAGTTCCCTTCAATGGGACCGGCTGGACCCGAGTCGCAGGTCCTTACCCCCTTGGGCCGGGCCAAAGCTCGTGGTAGGGGCCGCGGTGGGCTGGAGTCCACCCGAGGCTCTCCAGGTGGTGGCCGAGGCCGAGGAGGCATCACGGTAGAGGGCCCGTCTGCTCCTCCAACAGGCACCCCGCCTGTCTCAGTGGAGGCCCCAGCGCCACCACCAGTGATAGTTCCACCAACGGGTCCTCGGGTACCCCTAATGGAACTAATCTCCGGTACCCTGTCAGGTCTTCAGGATCCGAACACGTTCGTCGACCACCGCGATGTCCGAACGGTTCAGATCCAGAATGAGCTGATGGAAGAATGGCAGGCATTGCACCGCCAGAAGTCTGTTGACTACTGGCGTGTGATGACTGAAGCCACCGTCAATCTGGTCTACGAGATCCAGAGGCGGGAGGAAGATAAAATCAGAGAGCTGGAAAGGAAGAAGGTCGAGGAGGCCCTCGAGTCCTGCCGGCGAAAACAGAAGGAAGCCGAAAAGCTTAAAGAGTTTCACGAAGCTGAAAACTCCAGATATATCCATCGATTTAAGGAGGCTGACCTCAAGTTTTTCCTGGCATTCGGGAAACATCTGGAGGAGTGGGACGGCTTACCGTCGTCTCTCATCTTCGTTCCAGAGATACCCCCGGATGCCCCGCCAGCCCCGGCTACTCCACCGGTCCTGGCCACTCCACCGGTCCCGGCTGCTCCGCCGATTCCGGCAGCTCTCTTGCTCCCGCCCCCCACTTGGAACCGGGCTGTCCCAACTGCCACGGTTGCTGCACCAGCATCCGAGGCAATGGACAGTCCGTCCGCAGTGATGAGGGCCTTGAGCTTGGGGAGCGAGACTCCCAGCGAGGCTTCAGCGGCGCTCTCTATGAGCAGCTGTAGCAGCTCGGCTCCATCTGCCTCAGTGGAGCCGGCTGAGAAGATGGACACAGATCCTGAAGATCTTTAAGTGTCCATCTGTTGGTGTCTCCTGGTACCCGAGGGTAAATGCATTTAATATGCCAGAGGCACTGTTCCTTACGCTGGACTCCTGATACCTGGATCGTAACCTGCAGCGAGGATGGACGCTAACCCGAACACCCAATGGACTACAACATCTAACCGGGTCTCCATCTTCCCATCTTCATCAGGGCACATCATAACAGCAACGTGGTTTGCCACCACACATATGTCGCCGGATGGAGCTGCAGAAACCAGTCGTTCCAGGTTCGCCGGAAGTCCGGTATATTGTAAGGGTGATCCTGCTACCCTGGTAGGACACCTATATTTCATATTTTGTATAAATCTATTTTTATATCGTATATTATATTCTTGTAAGTAAAAGTCAAAATTTTTTCGGGTTATTTACCCCACCTCGGGTCGGTAAAAACATTGTAAAAATTTTTTCAATATCACCTTACTACACATCGAATATTCTTCGTCGCGTCTCATGTTTAATAATAACACACGTGTAACAGTATCACCATAGGTCGATGGTCCATAAGGGGCCACTTCCTATTTTTGTTATTATCTATAAACACTTCGGGTTATATACGATGATGCCTTATTATGTACATATAACTTATAATGCCCCTTAAATGTTCTATATTTAATACGAACTATGTATATATAGACTTACCTATTTATTTATAACACCACTGTATAAAGTCAACAATATTTACTTGTTAATTACACACAACCCTAGGTAAAGTCTAGTGGGGGTGGTGTAGGGGCCGGCATCATTGTATATATATTAGTGCCGTTCATCCGAGAGACGTGTTCGTGTGGTGCTTGTTCCTTCTATGCTAGCTAGGTGTCGCTTTGCGATACCTCGTTGGTACAAGAGGGGGCAGCACCATGCCTCGCGTCCAGCTCCTACTAAGGAGCCGGACGAGCGGCAGAAGGGGACTGGACATGGTCCAGTCCAGACGCTAATACTTTGTCATCAGAGAGATTGAATAAAGTCCTACCCGAGAGGTAGGGGTTTCTGGGGCTTTGCCCAACCCGAACTACTCGTGTTGTGTTGGTACATCTAGTGGTAAGCGAGCCAAAGAGCCACCCAACATATAAGTCAATACGAACCATTACAAATGTATCATATGGTACACCAGTTTTATAGTTAAATCCACAAATTTACAGGAGACAAGGGGAAATTGAATAAAGGTGGAGTCCAAGCGAACAGCTCCCTTATTCACAGGTAGAGTCTCATGGCACTTACAGTCACAGTTTTAAACTTTACACTAAACATTTAAATAAAGCGCTAAGGTGTAGTCAAGGTCAACAGCTCCCTAGTGCTAAGGCAATCCATGCAATAGATAGCTTCTAGTCACTCTCTATTTGAGGCTTACTTAGATCTATTATTAACCTTACCCTATATTTGAATTTGAACTTTTTCTCTGATAGCTGAACTGCAGCCCTTAGGTTGTCCCATAAGTGGACCCCTCTATATAGGGGTGAGTTATTATATCCGGGATTCCTCACCCTTGGAGTATTGAACTTCACCGTGGTTTCCGAACGTAGGCCTGGTCTTAAGACCACATAATCAATGCACTCAGGCCTCTTGGACATCTTGTACATATAGCTCAGCAATAATTCTTGACGCCTTCGCCACAGATTCGCTATTTCAGATTTAGAGTACATTTCTTCTTCAGTAAGGTTTTTAATGTTCAGGCCTCTCCGCTGCAAGCAATCTAGCTTCATTAATAGGCCTTCATTGGCACCCTCATATGCAAAGCAAGCATAATCAAAAAGTCTCATTATCATGGTCCTATACACTGTGAGGGCTACATTCTCTGTTAAGTTGCTTCTAAACTTACTAAAGCGAAACAGCCTATGATTGACCTTGCTGTTAAGATCCTTCAAGGCAGGTACAAAACTTAATGCGCTGTCCAACTTTAATCCTGAATAGCAATAGTTGTCAAGGATATCTAATTCACTGTTACATAAAAACAATTTGCACCCTTTGATTTGGGAAGTTTGCTAGTTGAGCAATACCAACCACTTTAGATTTGTCGGTGTTCACTGTTAGGCGTTTACCTATAAACCACGACTCCAGATTGTGTAACGCCGATTGGAGTTTCTGTCTAATGAGGTCTACCTTGTTGTTTGAGCTATAAATTATAAGGTCATCAGCATACATGTCGACAATCACCAAGTATCTCACTTACATCATTAATATATACAATAAACAATAAGGGTCCCAACACAGAACCCTGTGGGACACCATACTTGACATCCTCAATGCCAGATGTAAATGTGCCAATCGTTCTATATTGCTTACGACCAGTAAAATAACTCATCAGCCAGTTCAGTGAAGTATCATGGAGACCAAGCTTACCCAATAGCTCAATCAGATAATCATGATTCACAGAATCAAATGCTTTACGCAGGTCAAGATAACAGACACCAGTAAGATCTCCCCTATCCCGATTTTTGTAAATTTCATTCAATAAACTAAAGATAGCATCTCCTGTACCAAGACCACTTCTATATCCAAACTGTGATTTTGACAGGTAGTTTTTCCTACTCAGAACATCGTCAAGATGTATGTATACATTAATTGTTATGCAATTTTTGATAGGACAGGAAGTAATGAGATCGGCTTCCGATTGGTAATAAGTTTGGTGTTCCCGGATTTTGGTATAGGATTGACTCTGGCGATTTTCCAACAGTCAGGAAAAATTCCAGTATCAAATGTCATCTGATATAATCAAGTCATAGGTTCGACAAGATACAGCAAGGCACTTTTTAAGATATCACATCTGATTCCAATAATACCAGACATTTTATTGACATTAATTTCCTCGAACAGCAGCTCAACCATGTATTAATCTACTTTTACAATAATCTCAATAGGGTCAACAGGCTCATCCATGATGACACTTTCAGGATAGCCTCTAGCTGTGATGTCATTTGATAACACACTGCCAATATTAGAAAAATACCTATTTAAGTAGTCAACTGACTCTTGTTCAGATTTAACAAAACCGTCATCCCCTACTAATTCTGGTGGCAACACCTCAAGTTCTGGTTTTAGAATTCCCTTGCACCTGTATCGTGGGTGGTTGCCATGACAATCTACACACACATGATAGAACCTACAGTTCATCCACTTACAGCCCGCTTGGTCATTGTATTGGTAGCAAATGGTATGTGTCCTGGTGCCACTCCCCTGATTGCCCCACTGGTTTCCCCACTGATTGCCACCCCACTGACCAAAACCTCCTTGCTCTCTACCTATACCATGACCTCCACCCCATCCAGATCCATGACTTGGATTATTCCAAGGCCCCATACCTCTTCCTCTACCGCGTCCTCTACCCCTACCACAGTGGTTACTGTTGCCTAGCAAAGCTTTAAGGTTTTCTTCCAGGTTTTCTTTCCCTATGTGAGTAGTAAACAAGTCGTGGTCACCATATCCAAATACACCTAACCCATGTTCCTCTGCCCGCTCCCTCATTCCCAAGTCGTAAGCTAATGGGGAGTCTGGGTCATATGTATTTATTTTATCAGATAGAAATCTAATGTGCTTTGAGTACCTCGACACATCTATGCCACCATGATCTAGCATACTGTTGAGAAGGCTTAAATATGCGGAAATTACATCATTTACAGTTCGATTCTTACGTTTAGCACTCGGTGAATGTGTATCTAACTCAAAAGTCACCAACTTATGCTTTTCCTCCGTCGCATTGCAGCACACATGTTGAGTTTGAGGCTGGTTGGTACTCGTTCCACTGGGGATTCCAAATAGGGGTGTCCGGTTCGGCACCAATGACCCCCCACGGAAGGAATTTTTGGCCCTTTTGGATGACTCCTAATCTCCTCCCAGAACCAGGATTTTGCAGCTTCATCGCCCTTCCTTTAGTGCCCCCCACCAATGCTTCCAGTAGACGACGATGGGCTTCCACCTGACCCACCTCCTTGGTATCTTCCTTCTGGGTATCATCACCATCAGGCAACTCAGATTCTGGATCTACATCTTCTCCAATAACTGAACCATCCTCATATACAAAAGGATTAGTACTTAGCCTGCGGGATCGCACTCCTCCCTGTTGCTACCGACGCCTTTGTCTGGATTCCCGCGCTTGGTGCCGCCATGACTCACAGCCAGTCCATGAACCAAAGAGTTTGTCATAGACATCTGGGACTGCATGACTTTTCTGCACTTTCTATTCTCAGCAATCAATTCCTTTACCACCTTAGATGATAACTTATCATCGTTATCAGAATCCTCCTCAGCTCTGACAATTCCCAAGTATGAGTCAGAGTCGGCTTGAATAGCCTCAGTGTTCAGGAGCTTAATTCAAAACATCTTGGGATCACAACCCCCGCGATCTTAGGAATAAATCAGCCTTATCCTATTAAGCGATCTTAAGAGTTGACTGGGTTCACATATCCTAGCCAGCACTAAGATTGCATCGATCTTAGCCTCAGCTCTCCTACACTATTCCAAGAATAACTGACTAGGCACAGGGGTGAGAGTCCCAAAATAAAAGAATAGCTGTGGAGTCACTCTTCTTCACAAGAGTGCCTATACCATCGTTCCCCGTCCCCATATGGGCTAACAAAAGAGCCCAGGGTGCAGTTGACCCCCGTACAGTATTCAAGAGTTGTTCCCATGAATGTATGATTTATGCTTGCCTATTAGAAGCATTGTGCCCTCCCCCAGGACCAAGAGAGAGAAGGAAAGAATTACCTTACAGTGCACTTAACGCATGAGTAGCCCTACGAGCCCTCAAGGACACTCAGCAAACGTCCTCCCTCCCCTCCTTATGTATGCAGCAGGCTATCCACTCTTTCGATCAGGAGTGTTCCCTGTAAGTGCTCTTGTACTCAGGTGAAACCACTATGCATTTCTCTCACTAAGATCGCAGTGATCTTAGTGGTGGAAATGGAATAGTGAAGTGATCCCAGGACTAGCTATTCTGGACAGGCCTGCAACCACTGCATTACATAGGGTAGACCAGCCAGGTCTTATGATATGTGCCTACACTAAGATCGCTGGGGTTGGGATCCGAGGATGTTTTGAATTAAGCTCCAGGTATAACTTTCACTCTAATTCCTTGGATCCTGAATTCACTACTGCTACTTTAGCTTTAGAAACATAAACACATGGTCTACCTCCTTTAGGCGGGTGAGAGTACCCACACTCTGCACGCTTTCATTTTGTGAGTCCTTGTTACTCCTTCTGTCTCTGGCGGCTAACTGCCACTCTGACTGTTCAAATAGATATAATATAGATATAACTGACCTAGGTACTCAAAAGTGGCAGCTGACTGTCCAGTTCATTGGTTATCTAAGATCCCTCCAGGGCGAGTCACTGTTCCTGGTCTTTATCATCTCATAAGCTAGTGGTTATGAGAACAGATAATCTGTCCCCTGATAATCCGCCATACATGGAATCTGGCCAGTCTGTGACTGGGACATTCCTATACAAATCTCTTGTAATATGATTCAATAATCCGTCAGATTTGAGATCCGACCATCATTTGTCTGGAACAGGGGTAGCTGGACTATCAAGGTACCACTGTAGTATACTTCAGTTGTTTTATATTTGAAAGAATAAATTCTGTATAGGTAATAAATGTGTTGTGAGATAGCTGGGCCATCTGGTGTCAAATCCCAAAAGCCGAAGGTGTGTTTGCCCTATCTAAACCCACTCTCAGCCCATATTGGGTAACTTGCCTTGAAATTGATCTTCACCCATTTTGGGTACCCCATGTTCAGCCCAACCTGTGCCAAATGTGGTTGCCCATTTCAAAACTGATCTGTGCCTAAATTGGGGAATCCAATGTGGCCCATACCTTTGGCTGAGGACAAAAACCACTGGGAGCCCAATGGGCTCAAGTTGGTGTGACCATTTAGGGCTACCCACTGTGGCCAGACTGAAAACCAAGCATCTGCCCAAACTGAGCTAATGTACCAAATTCTCCCCACTTTGGCTTGCTATGGCAGGTGAAAATGTGACAGCACATCCAAGTAGAGATTGCACAATGGCATGATCAGACAAGTCTCAATGGGTATATAAATAGCAAAAATATAACAAAATAGTCAAATGATTATATAAGACAACAGATTGTCCTATCTACACATTCAGACTCATTTAGTTAAAGGAAATAAGGAGAAGAACTGCTTTTCATTACTTTGAAAATTACCCCCAGGGGGCCTCTGAGTCTGCGTCGTTATATATCTTTAACAATCGGCTACAGATATCACATGTACTGGAATTTTACATTTCAAATCTGAAGCCACCTGCTGTGGATACATTGGCCACTAGAGCTTACAGTTTGAATGGTGGAATGTAAGATCAATGGGGTTCAGCTTTTGTTTCTATAGGAATTTCAAGGCCGAATTTTGTCAGTTATCTGTGCCGTAGGATTATCGCTGTCAGCGTCTAGGTGTGTCAAGGGAACAACACCAGCTTACCCATAGATATGATGCAACATTTCAATATAATTGCTGTTTTTAATGTAGAGGTAAACAGTGACTGTGACAAAGTGGTTAGTGATAATGCGATTATATGATGACAAGGATCTTTTTCTTGGGTATTCACCTTAATTGGCAAATCTTCAGCCCCCATACCTCGTAGAGATAATAATTATTAGTTGATGTGATATTAAGTAATTAACAATTACAGTCTTGCCATCTAAGACTCCATTAGCTTTGTGTCTGGTTAATGTACTAGGCGTGGATATTTATAGAGGCAAATTCTGTGAACATAGACACGTGTATGAACTTAAATGAACATACTCTCTACATATCCCAGCAAATTTTCGTGACTCCTCGTCACCCAGTGTGAAGTGGCTCACTCATTTTGCTAGATGGAACACGATGTTGCTTTAGCACAGGTTCACCAGGAATTGCCATGTCGGTGATCCCAGGCCTCACCTCACATGGCGAGGATGGTGATCACTCAGACTCACCAGGGATGGCAACATGTGTGATCACTCATCTCGCTAGATGAGACGTGCACCAGGTCATAATGCATACAAGGTCACCACGGATGGCGAGTGTGTTGATCACTCAAACTCACCAGCCATAGTGACACTGGTGATCACTCACCTCGCAAGATGAAAAACTCATGATCACAGACACATCCTCAAGATTGGTAATCCTGCAGCCTCACATCTACCAGATCAAAGTATGTTTGGCCAGAAAAGGTATTGCCATATGTATTTTCCCTCTAATCACAGAAAAGGTGTTCATGTAGATATTTCACTATATATTTTTCCTCTAACCAAAGAAAAGGGGTTTATGAATAGTGATCTTCATTTTAGAGATACCTCTATCTAAATTTAATTGATATTTTCTCTATATAATTTTGTTTGCTCATAATAATTACATGGAATTTGATGGAATTTGAGGCACGCATTGGATACTTTTTGGAAGTGATATAGGCTCACACCTCTGTAATGGTCCAGACATCGAACAGTGCTACTACCTGAACACAAAAGAAGGAAAATGAGTGAGGTTCCACCATTTGTGTAAAAGTGAGGGCTGCATAGTCACACAGTGAGTGAGAATCATGTTGACGAAAGTGGTGAGGCTTCACCACACTGAGTGAGTTTTGACACCAAGTGTCACAGAGTCACCCATTGGGTGATAATCATGATGGACAGAGTAGTGGACATTCTCCATTATGAGTAAGAGTTGACTGTGAGTGACAAAAGATGACACAATGAGTGAGGACAATGTTGGCAACAACCGTGAAGAGTCACGGCGCTGAGTGAAAGGTGACACTCAGCGGTGGACAGTCACAAGATGGGTGAGAAAATTGTTGAAAACAGCGGTGATGATTGGCCATGCCATTCATGATCACGAGGGTGCGTTTCATCTATCAACAAGGGTGATCACTCAAAAAGGCCCTTCCATGGATCACCAATCATGGCGACAGGTGACGACAATTTGCTGGGACCAATTACGTAGATCTATGTCTTCCATATATAGAATCATATGAAAATGTTATGTCCTGAATATGTTTAGAAAGATTTCATGTGATGTTTACATGCAGGAAAGTATTAAATACACCTCTTGATAGATCTAAGCCAGTTATATTGTAAAATATAAAGGTTCTTTTTCAAATCAGAAAAAAATAGAATAGCCTTTTTCAAAACTTGCAACACCAGGATTTGACCCTGGACTGTCATCATTTTTGGATACCATGGCAGAAATAGGTCTAAGTGGCCACAAAGCCAACCTAGGTGCCTATAAAGATAGGAGGCACTTGTTTGGCAAGTTAGTACACTGCAAAAATGGTGTTTAGATCCTAAACACAATTCTAAACATATTCTTGCAACGTTTTTGTAATCACATTAATTTCCTAAACATGTTTAGCCAAACAATGTGCTTAGCTCAAGTGTTTAGAAATGTAGGTGTTTAGTTTAAAACTTTTGTGTTTAGATATATGAATTTTTGTGTTTAGGTGTTTATGAATTTTTGTGTTTAGATGTTTAAATGATTTGATGGAGATTTAAGGTTTGCAGACATGTATGCATTAAAAAACAGAGATATATTTTTTTTCTCATTTACTGGGGGGGACATCAGCAGGTATTTACTTGTCAAAGTCTCCAAAGATGTCAGCCACAGTTATATATGTGTACATATAGTACACACTGCATCAGAATGAGAGACTTGAGAAAGTACAACAGCTTGGCAGGAAGGATATTGCCTTATTTATTCCAGAATAACATCAAATAGGTGTCAGTCATGGATTTTATTGATTATTTCATGGTAATGATGGTGGCATGAGGTGAATCTAGTCAATTTTCTATTGCCCTTTCTATTCACATGACATTTTATGAAATGAAACCATGATAAACATGGGATTTGGGGACATTTGTCACAACAATTGATTATAACTGTGTGCAGATAGTCCAGTCAAAGGTAGTGCTGCTACCTGGTGTGGATTCAACATCCAAGTATCTAAACATATTGATGTTTAAATCTAAACACCTATTATTCAACTGTCTCAACTCTAAACATCTAAACATGTTTAGCATAAATGTTTATGTAGTTAGAATAAAAGTGTTCATTTCCTAAATGTGTTGTCGACGGACCGTTACAAGTCATGAACATGAGCAACTCAGGAGTCCGGAGAGTACAGTTGATGAATCCACTTTATTGTAGTGTTAGGCAGGTACATGTTGGCATGGTGAAGTACAATGTGTATGCTGCCCACCTGATCAAGCTAGCTCTATACCAAGGCACTGTGTGTCATGGAGACTAGGTGTGGAGAGAGGAAAGTAAAGAATAAGAGAGTATCCCAAGCTAGTCCTGTATTCATATATATAGGAGCAGCTCGGGGTAGGCATGACGTCAGTCTTGGGAGAAGCATGACGTCATGCTTAGGGATTGGCAAGACCCGGTGTGCCTTGCATCATCTCACCCTGGAGGGGGGGAGGGGGCTTGCCTAAAGGTGGGTCGAGCTGCCCACCTGTTGGAGGAGCAGCTCGATCCCTGATTGGCTAGGAACGGAGGTGGGTGTGAGCACACTCCCACCCCGTACCTAGGGTTTAGCGGGGGTCGAGGTCATGACCCCTAGCCAGGATCCGGAGGTGAATCTGAGGTCACTGGCCAGGAGAGGCAGAGCTGGGTAGAGATACCTGGCTCTGTCAGATCCAAAGGTTTGGTGTAAGGGAGCCTTATAGGCGAGCTTGATCATTCGGCTTAAAATATTTCATATAATAATTAATGAACCTTGAATACCCCATTGACATATCCCCACATTCCTATTCGATTCTACGCGAATGCAAAAGGTAGAGAAAGTTCTTATACTCGTCATTGGTGCATTCAAGGTTTGGCAAAAATTTATAAGGTCACTCAAAACCTTGTGTATACCTGGCTTAATACCGGTATAAAAATTTTAACATACATACTTGAATCATCCACTGTGTATATAGGTCTACTTCTAAGAACAATGACATCCTCAATAGTGAGGCAGGCTTCGTTTGAAAAATACATACAAAAAATATCGTCGGGCCCACAAGGTTGTGGTGACAGTCTCTACTGTGTGCTAATTGCTATAAAAATCTTACATATACATGCAAATCAAGAGAAAACACATGGATGAGAAATACTTCGAGAATCCTGGTGACAATAGCGATACTCATTGCTGTGTCCTGCCTTGAGCAATCAGGGCAGAAACAGCAGCCATACTCTGTCACATATACCGGTTCCTGTATGAGATCAAGTGTACATAGTTAACAAGTTTGTATAAAAATACATGCTTCAAAAATATATCCTCTACATGTCTGGATATTGACTAGGTCAGTAATCTTGCAATACAATAAACACAGAGGAAAAATGTAACATGCTGGCTAAGACTAAAACCCATAAATACAAATGCAAACTGTTTTGGGCTTGAAGAACATGGTATCGTCCTTTAAGAGAAAAGGTAACTTTGTTGGGGGGGGGGGCTCTGTGGCACCTAGGTTTCTGATTTCGCTCAGTATCCTCACAGAGTGGATTAGTGTTAAGAAAACTTACATGTGGTTTTAAATGTTTCACAGTACAGATTGAACTTTTTATATCAGCTTTCTTGAAAACCATTCAGCGTATAAATTTGTAAACGTGTGGTGACTCTGGGAGTCCCATGGGTGGGGGGTGGGAAAAATTGTGTCCCTACAATGTCAGATTAGGAAGATATAAAAGTTCATAATTTTGCATGTATGTGCAGTCCTAGTACTTAAATTTTCTCAATTTCGTGCCAATGCTACTTGGTGGTAAGTTGTAGTGTTCCATGGGGGATCTACAGAAATGTCTTCCAGCAGCTGATTTTCTCCTCTGTTTGGCTTCCATGTTGCAGTCGCCATCAAAGGAGTCTATTCTAAATTGTGAAAAAGAGGCTTCCATGAAAGCCATGTCTCCAACCTCAGGGGAAGTTGAGGAGGAGGAGGATGAGCTGCTGTCATCAAGGGGTGGGTCGAATGTCGTGTTACTTCTTGGTGGTGGTGTTGGCTTGAAAGGATGTCTTTTTGAATTTCTGTCGATGGGCCTGAAGGTGGTAAAAGAAGGTGAACTGTGTATTGTGGCTTGTTCCTGGCTTTGATAATAAGCACAGGGGCAAGCAAAAGTTCCTGGACCGTCCAAACATAAAGTACACAGGTTCAAGGTGGGTGGCCTGGTTGGGTGTACAGGCTTGGGGGAGAAGTAGCTGTCCTTCCAAACCGCATAGCCTGGTGGAATTGGGGTTCCAGGCCTGTTGGTTGCAAGACCTACTTGCGTGTAGGACCTGCCGGTGCAGCTTGTTGGGTGACTGGTGGTGTTGCTTGGGGTCCTTGGGTCTATTGGGCCGGTTGGGATGGCTTCTTGGCAGGTTTTACTAGCCCTGCTTACTCTTTGGTGGCACCTTCTGCTGTAGGGGCTTGGCCTGGGTCTGTAGATGGAGGCAAATCTGATCCCAGGCCGCGCTTGCCTTTGTTGCCCTTCTTCTTCGGTGGTCCTGCAGACAGAGACAAGAACAGAGGGGTGTCTGACGTTAGAAACAGGTTAAAAGACGTATGGTTCACAAGGTGGTCCACAAAAATACCGAATTTGACCAAAGAGGTTAATTTGTCCGTGTGTCGACCATGAAAACAAGATGCAGTAGCATTGGTATTGTAAAACTGTGGGGTGGTGGCTGTAAATTAGGGAAAAATAATTTAGTTCATGGACCTATAGTTTGTTTGTTTTGGGTTGCAGGCAGACTACGGTCAATACGGAGAAAGGACATGAGGTTAATGTTATTTTCCTTTCAACGTACAAACCTGAATGCAGAGCTCAATTTATTCACTTGGCTTAGCGCGGGTCCTGTATCCAGGGACGCTGTGGTTAGTTTGTCTTAGTTTCACCAGGTGGTGGTAGTGAGCTGGTGCTGCACCGTAATGGCGAGGAGTCGAATAAGTTATGGGGAATAAGTACAGGTATGACCCGCTCAGATCGACTCCTACCTGTGTCGATTGCCTTGAAGGAAATTGTGTTTGAGATGATTTGAAGGAAAATTTATTTTTGGTCGAAATGGGGGGGCGGAGGAAAGAAAAATAGAGAAAAGAAAAAGAAAATTTTATCCCTCGCGCTAAATTTTTGATCCAAGGTGCTATAAAAAGGGGCGCTCGTTCGTCTGTGATGTCATAATGTTACATAACCAGGATGGAGGTGTATGAAGTCGAGCTGGTAATGCCCAACGGCACCATTCTGCACCTCACTATCACCATGTCAGGTGGATTGTAAGTATTTTCTGACCTCAAGGGTGATTATGGATTTTGAGAATTGGCTTATTCAAAACGTGGAGCCTTGGTTTAATATGACTTTTAATTTGTATTTCAGCATCACGCAGATCCAATGGGTGATCATCCCTCCTGGCGGGGCGATCAATGGCTATTGAGGTAAGTTCGATCTAAGCAAGTCAAAGTCTGAACATGTGCTAATGTTGTTGTTGTGGTAGAGATGCCACGTGCGGGTGTCACATGACCGATGGTAGTCATGGTGACGGCCGTGACGTCCGTCAGTTTCGGTGTTTGGAACGAAAACCAAGATGGCGCCGAGCTGCCGCGTATGGCGCGAAAGTGGTCGGGCCAGACGCTGCAACCGGTGCTAATACCGATGAACATTAATGTAAGCCGATCTATTGTGTTGGTTAGGTTAGCTGTGGTTATCATGCTGTTTTAGCTGAGTGTTGATAATGATGGCTGTGTGTGGGTGTGTTTTGGGCGTCTTTCGGGGGTTGGGGGGTTCAGTGTGGGGCGGGGGGGAGGGGGGGTAAAGGGTAGGCTAGGTGGGCGGGGGGCGATCCCCACATAAGCGTCTTTGCGGCGTATGTGTAAAGGCTACCTGCCATCCCCACATAAGTGTGATGGTACCTTCCAAACGCTACTGACATTTGGGTATAGCCTCGGAACGGTCCAAAGTTATATGATTGTGGGGGTGGCCGGTAGTCGCTGGGTTGGGACGGTGGTCTCCGTCATGAACCGAAACTCGGCCATGTTGGAATGGTGAGTCGAAATTTTACCTACCATAGATTATGTAATAGGCCCTCTCAGCCAGTTTGAAATTAAACACATATAGGCAGTTGGGATGCTGGGCTTCCTGGGGTTCAGGGGAGTTGATATAGTGAGCTCGGATTGCTTTGCCGCTGCCTGGGCCCGAGCTTTCTATCTGTTATGCTCTCCTGTATCGGGGGGACGGTGCCGTGGCCAAATTCGCCGGAGCACCCATCATCACCGTGTGGGGACACCTGTTCTATAAATAGAGTGGGTGGTTCCCCCGTTGTTATGGTAACGGGTATACTGACAACAAACGGTTTGTTTTGGTTTAGCCAGTGCACACGTGCTCTACTGGAGTAGTTACTTAGACGAAAGTTTTGATCTTGGGGGGGGTGGGGGTTGGGGCTTTGAGTGGGGTTGGGGACCCTGGGAAGATGGTGTAAAGCAAGGGGCTCGGTGTAACCGGGCTGGGTAGTTTATGGGCCTATCCCCACATAAAAGGTGATATCCTCAGGGGTGGGGCTATCCGGTGGATCGTTCATGGAGAGGGGTCGGGGTCTGTTTACATGATCTTAACAGGGTGCGGGGTGGCCTAATTGCCGCCTTTTTCCAATTGATGATCCCTACATGTGGCCTTGCTGTGTGTTTCTAATTAAAATAAATAGACTTACCGCTGGGGGATGACTTTTTGGGCCTTTCATCCGATGTGGTGGGGTCAAAGAGATATTTGTCTGAATCCGGCTGTAGCTCCAGGTTAGTGAACTTAGTGAGTTCCACTAAGCTCCTAGAGGTAGAGGGGGCTTCCATTTTGGGGCAAAGAGGGGATCTATATCTGGTGGGTGGTGATAGCTGGGGCATTAGGACAGTGTCTGATGGTGAAAGCTGGAAATCCGGCTGTCCCTTTTCCTTGATTACCAGGGTCAAGACGTGGGGGCTGGATGTTAGGGCCTTGTGTAGCCGTAGCCTCCAGAACAGAGGGCATCTCGGGTAACGTTCCAATTTAACTTGCTTGATCTTTCCGGCGATTATGAAGGTCACTTCCCCCTTCCACTCCACTTCCAGATGGCGGCCGAAAGGGCTAGTTAGCCGGGGCTTAGCCACCTTGGGTGCCATGATGGAGAAAGGCCACAAGTTTCTGCCGAAGATCATCCTGCCGACGACGAAATCATAGGTCCTACCCTCTGAGTGGATTTGGAGGACGAATTTTGGCATCTCCGTGATATCATCCACTCTAGCTAGGTAGGGCCAGTGTCGCCAGCATCTCCTGGCCAGGGCGCGGGCCAGGTACAAGGCTAGGAAAACTAGGATCCAGGCCCACATGGTATCATACCTGCCGGCCTGGTATGGAGGCTGGTATTTCTCCAGGCTGCTTTCTGCATGTGGCGAAGTTGTTGCCTGAGGCGGCCACAAGCTGCTGATGTTCAGCACTAGCTTCCTTAAGGTGTTGAACTTTGCCGCGTCCGCCATGGTTGGTGTCTTCAGCGCAATGTGCATGGTGACTAGCTGCGCCAGTCTCGTCACGCGCAGCTGACCGTGGCACGTGATTGCACAGCATAAGATGGCCAGTAGCGGGGACAGAAGATGTAACCAGGGGGAATATTCCAGATGGTAGCCAAGATGCATTAATGTATTTACTGACAAGAAGGGTCTTGACTTGGTCAAACCTAGGGCGGCTTTCCTGAGGGCTATTACTTCTTTAAATATGGGCAATAATCTTTGGTTGTGGAGGTGTTTTAGATATTCAAAATTTGGTAGATCTAGGGTCCGGGGAATGGTTGTCATGGTGACGCCTGAAACATTGGCTGGTGGGTTGCCAAAATGGCGCCATAGAGGGAGGTTGATGGGTATCCTGACGAAGGGCCGTAATGTGGTGTTATGTATGCAGGAAAGATTTGAATTTATCATTATCATCCCAGCATTTCTAATTGAGCACATGCATGGTACTGATATTACTGAAGAGGCTGCATTTTTAAGCTCAATTTGGCCTTCATTGGGGCATAGCATAAGTGAGGGCGATTCATTGGTAACTAATAGGTAGTCTGAGTATGATATAGACTTAACTAAGCGTGGAATGGGGGCGGACATGTGTGCAGCAAAGCTGCATGTGTGGTGTACTGCGTCTGGTGTGTCTAACAGTAGTGACAGGGAGCATGTGGGGTTTAGGGGTGATAACAAAGGTAGGGGCCGGTCACAACTGATAAAGGTATCGTGTGTACACAGGTCCATGTCGGCTTGTTGTAGCTCAATGTAGTGTGAGTGTGTTGGTGGTAATGCTATGAACGGGGGTAGTTTTTGTAAAAGGGTGTATCCTATTGAGTGGGGGTTGGAGGTATCGAAGGGGATGGGGAAGGTTTCTGTTCTATATATGGAATAGGTATTTTCCCCTAGACCTATGGGTACCGGTATGGTTATAAGTAATGTGGTATTATCATTCCACTGTGCTCTAACTTTCCTTTTGTAGTAGAAGTCTACCGGTAATTTCAGAATATTTATTTCTGGGTGGTTGCTACTGAGGGCGTCTGAAAGGTTATTCAGTCCTATTTCTAATGTGTCGTGTGTGATGAGGGTGAGGGGTAGCTCGCCCTCCATGAGTGAATTTAGAGCAGATAATAGGTTGCTTAAGTCATCATGGAGATCGATGAGTGATTCTATTTGTGAATTTGCGGCCGAGAATAGCATTGAGTAGAAGGTATCCTGTTTGGTTTGTGATTCCAAATTTAGAAAAATGTCAGAAAGATTTGAGTCTAAATTTTGAAATCTATTTGCTAACAGTGATAAGGCGTCATCTGTGTCATTTTGGAATTCTGAGAAGGCGGTGAGTGTGTGATAATTATATTCTGACATATTTAAAAGGAAATGTGTGGCTAGTTCCACTACATGCATTTTGGTAGCGAATCTTTTGTCCAACTCTGACATCTCTGAATTTAGGATATCAATTTCAGGCTGTGTTCCCAAACCTACCAGGATTCTCAGGATATCTCCTATGGGCTGGCCTGGGGCATTTCTTGGATATCTCATGCTGGGCGGGCTTACAATTTTGATTAGGTCATTCAGTAGGGTCTGTGATTTGTAGAAAAGGTTATCTAACATGTGATACAAGTTTGTGGCTGTTTGGGTTATGTATGGGGGTGCGCTGGGTTTCACTAGTGGAGAGATATTGTCTGGTTTTCTGAGGGGCTGGTCTAGGGTCAGGTTTAGGCTTAATACTAGTGGGTAATCCATGTAGTTGGAGAGGAGGGGTTGGTCCATTTTTGTAAAAGTCACTCCAAAATTTGGTCTGAAGATGGTCCTTTGGTTAGATTCCTGGTGTACCAATCCGACAGTTGTGGCTAGGATTGCTGCTAGGGTAGTCATCAGGACTGCAGCCCTAAAAAAAAAAAAATTTTAAAGAATATGTAGGGTCTTAGAAAAATGATTTTGAAAAAGACATGAGGGAGCGGCGGTTTGTGTGTGTGTGTGTGTGTGTGTGTGTGGGGGGGGTATTGCATTGGGTGCTTGTTTGCGTGTGGGGGGTTATGTGTGGGGTGTTGGTGAGATAAAAGGTTTGGAGGAAACAGGGGTGTGGGTTAGGGTGGTGTCTTTGTATGACCTTGGTTAGTAAGGTGTTAAAGATAATTGTAAGAAATATAATATGTGAATGTAGGTAGCTTACCCCTGCGTGAGTCTAAGCCGGGTACTTGGAGCCAGAAATATCTGGACCTGCCTGACCAGTGATACCATTCAAAGATGGCCTGTTGGAGAACCAGATCTATCGAATCGTTGATTGCTAGACTTCTGCCTACACTTGTAAAGTGTCTAGGCAGGTTAGCTAGCGGCTTCTCTGAAGCCAGGAGCGTCCTTGCGCTCAATAGGGCTAAGTAACTAGCCACATGCTGGTCAAACCTCGCCCAGATAGGTTTAGTGGGTGTGTCAGAGCACACCATAGTGAGTACTGTTTTTATCACAGCTTGAACGCGATCATTGGTTAAGTCCATCTGCTTTAATACAGCAGGATTTGTCAAATAGAAAGCCACGTCACAGGGAGATATTCCCAGGACCAAGTTCCTATACCGGCAGATCAGAGATCTTAATTCAAGGATTTCTCTATCAGCGTCCAATAATCCCACAGGACCCAATAGGTCATGTATGGTCCAGCAATCAATGGTATCCAATCTGTGGTTTGGAAAGAAATCAAATTCTGCAGGGTAAGTCTACCTGTGTAATAGTTTTTGGTTGAGTGTATTTGAGGTATTAGGTTCACACGAGATGGAGGATTCAGCAGGCACAAATATTGGGCAGTGAAGAGTGAAGATCATTCAACTTTTTCTAGATACTCTGAGCTCACACTACCATTGGTGAATTGAGGAGTCTGGGCAGTATGACAACAAATATGTCATTACCAAATACAAGAACGACTGATGGTCTATGTACTAAAATGGACACTTAAGACAGGCCTACCTGGGCTGGCTGCATGCCCTGTTCGCCATGGTTGTCTCCAATCAGGCACTTGCTCTCAGAAAAACGGGAAGTGGTTGGAGATGGTGTATTATTGAGAATGGATAAGATTGGGGTGGGTCAAGGCTTATAAACCTGGTCGTGAGGGAAGCTAACCCTCAGTCGCAGATCTCCCATATAGGTATGTCTTGCCCTTAAAAGGCTTGGCCTTATCTTATTGGATGAATGCAGTGGGGGCAGGCCTGCCCCGTATGCAAATCTCTGGTGGTCTCTGCGCTGAGGCCTGGTATGTATTGATTAAAAATTGGAATTTTTAGGTCAAGAAGGTTGGTAGATGCTGGTCAAGGTTATGATTGACCTCTGACCGGGTGGGTTTGCCTGCTTTGTGGAAGCCTGGCGTGAAATTGGGGCTGTGGTTGATTACAGCCAATCAGAAAGGTATTCCACCTGCATTACCGGATCTGAGAAAAACAGGGGTGCAAACATGGTTGGAGCATGGGAGACAGGGACTCCTACAGTAGGCGTGTCGGTGGCAAGAATACCGAATTTAGCAGGAGTCCTGACAAGCCATCAAGCCGGTGTATGAATGTATAAAATAAAAATTTTATACATATACCCTAGAATGCGCTGCTGCCTTGGGTAGTATATGTGGCGTATCGAACCATTAAATGTGGGTGTGCTGAAGGCGTCCATGGGCGCGGAAAAACTAAATCTCCAAGACTCATTTCAGTGTTATGTAACTTCCATACAACGTATGACAAAAAGGAAAAAGGGTGTATTGGTGTTTTTGAGAAGAAAAGAAAAAGAAAAAGAAAAAAAATTGATGAATAGAAAACAGGAAAAATAAAATAAAAGATCTGGGACGATTGCAGTTACTGATGAGGTCATTTTCACGATGATATATGGGCCAGAGTAGGTAGGCTGCAGCTTTTTACTTGTGTGTTTTACCAGCAGGTTGGGAATGTGTAAATACACGAGCTGACCTGTGGCATATGTACTAAGTTCTGCTGAGGCGTCGTGTTTTGCCTTCATCTTTTTGTGAACTTTGATCATGTTTTCTGCTGCCTTCAATTGAATATCATCCCTGAGGTTGAGCAAATGTAGGGCCATACCTTCCCTTTGTTTGGTATCACTTAGTGATGTGCCTAGTGCTAGGGCTGCTTCTGTTGGTAAGTGAGATTGTTTGCCAAATACCAAAAGATTTGGTGAGTAGCCCAGAGCGCTGGAGACTGTATTGTTCATGCTGAAAATTACAGCCTGTAAGAAGGTGGACCAGTGTTTTTGTGATTTTGACACAAAAGCTCTCAGGGAGGATTCAATAGTCTGGTGCTGGCGCTCACATAGAGCTTGTGATCGGCTCCAATGTGCTGACCCTGTGACATGTTTAATGCCAAATTTCTTGCAGAAAAGTGCGAAGAATTTTGAGGTGAATTGTTTGGCATTATCAGTGTTAAGTACTGATGGTGTACCGTGGATGCAAATGACTCTTTGGAAGAATCCAAGTGCCACAATGGCGCTTGTGTTTTCCTCAGTTGACCATGCAGTGACGTGCCTAGTGGCGTGGTCTGTCACCACATGTATGTAGTGTGAGCCATCTACAGCCTTGGAGAATGGGCCTATAGTGTCCATAGTTAAATGGGAATAGGCAGTCAGTACCGGTTCACGAAGGGTCATAGGTGTTTTGAGATTTTTGGGCTTCTTTTTGGTGGTGAGGCATGCATGACATGTGCCACAAAAATCAAACACCTGTTTGAACATTGAGCGCCAGTAGTAACGTGACCTTATGGCTGCGTAGGTTTTCACTGAACCCAGGTGGCCACCTAGAGGTGAGCAGTGGGTGGATTCAATGAGGGACTCTGCCCAGATTTCTGGGATCACGATTTGTAATGTAGGATCCAATGAGTGGCCCATTACAGTATCTGTGATCCTGAAAAGAACCTCGTCAAGAATGATGAACTGATCATGGTTTCTTAGAATCTGATTTATCAAACCAGAGTCATGTGGCAATTGACCTTTTTCAATGTAATTTAGCATGGATGAGGCAAAAAGGTCTTTTTGTTGAGCCTCAATTAATGCTTCTCTTGATGGGGTGAGGGAGTGATGTTTGCAAATTTTGGTGATGGCACTCTCAGCTATAGGTAAAACCTTCTGAGATAACTTGACCCTTCTAGCATTGGCGGCCTTCACTGAAACCTTGGGTGACCTGGGCGCACTGGGTCGACCCCTTGACCTAGTTGTGGTGGATTTGACCTTCTTAGGTCGGGTCGGCTTGGTGTGCTTGGTGCTGGGTTCTGATTGGCCGATGGTCGGGGGTGTGTCTTGTGTGTTCCGGGACTGGGCCCTGGTCAAGACGCATAGCTCTGAATATCCCTTGGGTGTTTCAGAATATATTCTTTCAGAGCTATTTTTCTTTGCAACTACTCCTCTTGGTAATTTTCCTGTGCTTCCCCAAATTCTTCCTCCCTTTAGTATCGATCTGGGAGGTCCCATTAAGACAGGGTTATTTGGTACTGGCGCGTTTGATTTAAAAACCTTGGTCATGGTAATATCAGAGAAAGTCACTTTCTTAGGGGGGAGGATGATCTGTCCCTTTGATCTTATTGGTACTGGATCATCAGAGCTTGGTGGGTATTTCCTCCTGGAGAGGAAATCAGACACAATGTTGGCTCTGCCCTGCAGGTACTTTACTTCAAAATCATATGACATGACTGTATCCACCCATCTAGCCAATCTTCCATTTGTGATATTCTCTTTTTTATTAAAAAGAGAGACTAGGGCTGTATGGTCTGAATACACTTTGAAGTGGGTTCCATCCACATAGTGGTGGAATTTCTTTACTGCATAGACAATACCTAAGAGTTCCTTGTCTGTTATACCGTATCTGGTTTCTTGAGGGGTCAAACCTCTTCCTGCAAATTCTATTGGCCTGTAGAAACCATGTTCATCAACCTGAGTGATCACGGCTCCCAGGCTGTAATTGCTTGAGTCAGTGAAAATCACAAAAGGCTTCCTGTAATCAGGGAATTTGAGGATGGCTTCCGTGCAGATTGAGGCCTTGATTTTCTCAAAGGCTCTTTGACAGTCTGCGGTCCATGCAAAAGCACTCTTGGTGGCATCGTAGAGTGGCTTCATTATGTGGGCAAAACCCTTAATGAATCTTTTGTAGAATTGTGCCATACCATTGAAACATCTAAGGTCATGGATGTTTTTGGGTGGTGGGAAGGTTTTGACTGGCCAGATTTTGTCTGGGGAAGGTGACACACCATGCTGGTCTACAGAAAAACCCAAGAAATCCATCTTGGTTGTGCCAAATTCACATTTTTCAGATTTCAGTTTGATATTTCCCTTTATGAAAAGTTTGAGTACCTCATCTAGATCTTGTAGATGTCTCTCCCAGGTGGGACTGCATATAGCTACATCATCGATGTAGGCTACAGCGTTTCTGTATTTACATTTCATGAGCAGCTGTTCCATAACATTCATGAAGGATAGGCCTGATGTTTTGAGTCCCATGGGCAATACTTTTGCCATGTATCTGGTTCCATTTGCAGAGAAGGTGGTGATAGGTCTGGATTCTTCCGCTAGGGGGATCTGGTGGTAGGCGCTGTAGACATCTAATTTAGAGAAAAACTTGGCGCCTGTTCTACCAATTTGCTGCATGAGATCGTCTGCCCTTGGGAAGGAATATGAAAAGGACTTGAGGTTTTGGTTAACCCATCTGTAGTCCACTACAATCCTCCATCCTGATGCTACAGATCTGTCACCTTGGGGTTTTGGTACCAAGAAGGCTGGGGAGTTCCACTCACAAGGCTTTGTACATTCCTCAATTACTCCCTGCTTCAGGTGTTTCTCCAGGAGCTCTCTTTGAAAAATCTCCTTGTGTGGGGACATTCTGTATGACGGTCTGTTACAGGGTTTGAAGTCTGGGATCAGTTCAAGTTTGATCTCATTCTCTACATTTAGACTGATAGCACTGTCATTAAGTACAAAGGCCTGCCTGTTTTCTTCAACAATATTGCGGATTTGCTCCTTCTGTTTGTCATTGAGCTGCTCACAGATTTTATACTTTAGAGGCTCGTTGCTTTTAGGGAGCTGTTGCAATGGATCATCCCCACAATTAATTGGGAAAAGATCTTTGGCAGGTCTGCTGTCCTTTTTTGAAGGCTGCTGGTCTTCAAGGGAACCTATGGGCACAGCTTTTTCGATATTGAAAAGCTTGAAGGTACCTAGGGTGGTATGTCTTTTCAATGGTACGGGAAAATCATTTGGATTTGCCATAGTTACCGGTATTAATTTTGACTCTGTCTTGGGTTTAACCAAGGCATGTTTGATCAGTATTGGTAATCTGAGACCAATGTTTTCAGTGATGCCTGTTGAGTTGATAATGTCCTGTGGCCCAGCTACAAAGGCATTTAGAGTTGCTTCAGAATTTGGTGGGATAATTGAATCTTCAGTAGGTCTGATTGGGTACCCTATGGGAGGTTTTGGTCCGAAACTGAGCCTGGCCTTGTATTTGGTCATAAAGTTTACGCCAAGGATGAGTGGGTGGTTCAGTTTGGGGACAATATGGAATTTACAAGAGAATTCTGCTCCCTGAATCAAGAATTTTAGTGTTATTGAGTTGTTTACCTGTACTGAGGATTTGTCTGCTAGGAGTACAACAAGTCTGGATCTGTTACCGTGAAGGAAGTTAGGGCTGTTTGACACTCTATCTGCCATTTTCTGACTGATGAAAGATAGGGAGGCACCTGAGTCTATCAATGCTCTGTATAGATGGTCATTTATGTCGACAAACACAGATCCCTTAGTCAAATCAGTATTAATGTAAGAGACCTTACCTTGCTGCCCATACTTATCTGTTCTGATCCTGAGTCGCAGTCTGGTCACCCTCTTGCTGTCGTCCTCACAGCAGTCCTCACTGTCTGAAGATGAGCTGTAATCCAGCTTTGGTTGGAATTTAATTTTGTTTTTGCTGGTAGGGGGCCGTAGTGAATTGAGTTCTGCATCACTGTGAACACCGGTAGGTTGATGGCGTGTGGGGGGCGTTCCAGGTTTCTTTTTCGCTGAGGTGGGGGCGGGGTTGCTAGGTGCAAGGTAGCCTTCCCCCGAAACCTATTCATTGTCATTTGTATCGTGGCCATCCTCCTCATGGTCATCCTCTTCTGGGTTGCTGTCCATGTTATTGAGGGTGGCTTCACTCTCTGATTCAGAGGTGTATTTATTTTGGTCCCTTTTAGGGTATCTGCCAGGGGTTCTGTCTCTGGGTTTTCTTTTGGCCTGAGATATGTCATCAGTGATGGTGAAATCAGAGGGGACCACGAGTTTCTTGAAGGAAACTTGATTGTTGTCAGTGGGGGTGGTGGCCACAGGGATGAAAAATACGTTCCTGTTGCTGTCACTGGACTGGGATCTCCTGTAGTTACTTGGAGAAGTGCCCCTGTTGTTGTAGGGCTGGTTGTTTCTGTTGTAAGACTCGGATCTGTCGCCAGAAGGGGTTCTAAATCTGGTCCTCCTGTTGTTGGGGTCAGATTGGCTGTTAAAACCACTTCTGTACTTGGCTTCATATTGCTTGCTGTAGCTACCACTGGGGAGTCTGTCTTCCTTCTTTTGGTTGTTATTTTGGTAGTTGTCCTTTCTGGATCTCTGATAGTTATTTTTCGTGTTGTTGTTCTTGTTATTATTGTAGCTGTTGTTGTGGCCCATGGCGCAGAGATCTGCTGATTGGCTGGAGGCCTGGGCAATGCTGTTTGCTTCTATGTTCAGCTCCTGCTTGAGTGCTAAACGTTCAACGTCAGCTATTTTCTCAGGAGTGTCGGACAGAACCACGTTTTTGATTTCTGGTCTGAGGCCATTTAGCAGGTAGTCTACCTGAACGGATTCATCTAGGTTACTGTTGGCCAGCAGTAGAGTCATGTCTGAGATATAATCCTCTACAGACTCTTTTGGTTGCTGTTTTCTGGTCCTGTACCCTTTAATGATAGTTGCAGGGTCAAGCTGGCCAAAACGCTTCAGGAAGGCTGTGTAAACGGCTTCTGCGTCATAGATGATGGGTTTATCAGATATGTTGGCGTAGAACCATTGAGCAGCTCTGCCTTTGAGGAAGGTGTACATACATGATGCATGTAGGTCTGGTCTAGTGGCGTGGACGTTCCTGATCCAAAATTTGAATTCTGCTATGAATTTGGAGGCAGATCTGTATGGAGATGGTTTGTCAAAAGGCTCAGGTTTGTTGAAAGAGCTCATTTGTACTGAGGTGAGTTTGTCATGATTGAAGCTCATGTTACCCATACTTCCAGTGACGTGTGCAGGTGCCTGTGGGTATGGGGTTGAGTATTGGCCTGTCGCACTCATTGTTGTTGGAGTGTGTGAGTGCAGGGTCTGCATAGGGATGGGCTGGTGGTTGGGGGTTTGCCCTTGAGGTGAGTAGTATACACCCTTGTAAACCGAGCCCAGGCTTGGTCCAGCGGCTGGTTGCCTCTGAGATGGCGCTCCTGCTGCCATCTGGTGTGAAAAAGGGATACTACCCATTCTGTCTTGGCTCTGATGGTGAGAAAAATGCGTGGCACCTGTAACACCTCGAGCTGTGTTGTCTTGAAAAGCGCAGGGTGGTGTCAAAGTGTTCCCTGGTGTGAGGGCTGTTGGGTTTGAACTACCAGTTGTTCTGTTTACTCCCTGTTGGAGACCATGTTGTTGTTGGCCTTGAGGGGGATTTGTTGGGTTGGATAGGCTTGGTGCTGGAGGAGGCGCTGTTTGTTGCTGGTCAAGTATTCTGAAGATGTCTGACTTCATGTCGTCAAGATTTCTGGCGATCCTGTCATAGATTTCCGCAGTCATAGCTTCAGTCTGCTTTAGGGTAGCTTCACTCCTTTCTACTGCAGATCTGTGGACAGCTGTCATGCCGCGCTCCATATTTGATTTCCAAGTGTCCATTGTATCCAGTCTGTCATTCACCCTGGAGAGCTGTTCTGCAGTGCTGCTTCCAATCCTTCTGATTTCAGTGGAGATAAGGCTGATTTGACCGGCTAGTTCATTAGATAATGTATCACTGACAGCTGCAGTGCACTCTCTTATGATGTCTCTGGTCATAGCTTGGGTGTCGTTTGGTGGGGGTTGTGCAGAGGACATGTTTCTGGTGTTTTTGTGTCTGTTGAGATGTGGGAAGGTTGTCTCTGGATCTTCCTCTGATGTGCTGGAGCTGGTTAGTGTGTTGTTTGGTAATTGTGGCGTTGTGTTGAACACACTAGATGTAGCTCTGATGTTCCCCCTGATGGCGTTATCTACACTCCTATCAAGTCTGTAATATGGGGTTCTGCTTCTAGGTCTAGGTGAGCAGGACCTGGCTCTTTTCCTGGGGCTAGGGTCTAGGGTGTGCAGGGGCAGGGAAAAGTATGATGTATTCCTGCTGCTGGCGCCGGATGACAGGTTATCAGAAGTGGCAATGCCTTCTGGGTTAGAAGGATTGTAGTATGTGCTAAAACAATCAGTGGGTGGTCTTGAGCTAGGCCACTCTTCGTATAGCAGATTGTTGATTCTGGCTGCGAAGGCTGAGGGGGATTCCTCGGATTGGCTGCTCCGAAAACTGCAGGGGTTTACCTCTACAGCTCGTCCTACAGCGTGGCTTGGTGCTAGTCTCCACCTGGCGAAAGCTGACCTTATTCTCTCTCCCCAGTAATCAGCGTCAAGCTGTGTAGGTGTATTTGGTTCTTGGACTATATAGTTGTCCCAAGTCAAGTCAGTAGGACTGGTGTTTACAGAGTATGTTGAGGATGGGCCAGTACTGGTATTGTGCTGCTCGGGGTGAGTGGGGATGCTTTCCAAAGCGGCTTGTAGGTGGGGTGATCTGGCTTCCAGGTGGGAGTCAAGTTCTAGGTGGCTCGGTGTGTGGCACACAGGTGAGGTGGTAATATTGCCTGGTATTCCAGCAAGTCTTAAAGATGGAGAGTCTGAGGCAGACAGGCCAGGTAATGTTAGATTTAACTCTGGGGCAGGTGATGCCACTGGTGTACTGGTCTGTCCTCCAGTATTGTCTCCAATATGAGTGGGTGAAAAGGTGGTTTTTGTTTTACTCACAGGTGTTGATTTTTGTAGAGATGCTGGTAATATTGGGTCTAGAGTCAGTGCATCAGGTGATGAGTCTCTCTGGGTGGGTTCCTGATTTGGTGTTGCTTCTGCTGCTGCTGCTGCTGCTAGCTGGTTTTGGGTCGTGTCTCGTCCCGGTGTTGTAATGGCACGTTCAGGAGTTGGCTCATTGGGCGTTGTCTCACTTTTATTCATGGCTCATGAGAGGTGGTAACAATGGAATCTTCAGAGGGTTTCTCCACCATTGTCGACGGACCGTTACAAGTCATGAACATGAGCAACTCAGGAGTCCGGAGAGTACAGTTGATGAATCCACTTTATTGTAGTGTTAGGCAGGTACATGTTGGCATGGTGAAGTACAATGTGTATGCTGCCCACCTGATCAAGCTAGCTCTATACCAAGGCACTGTGTGTCATGGAGACTAGGTGTGGAGAGAGGAAAGTAAAGAATAAGAGAGTATCCCAAGCTAGTCCTGTATTCATATATATAGGAGCAGCTCGGGGTAGGCATGACGTCAGTCTTGGGAGAAGCATGACGTCATGCTTAGGGATTGGCAAGACCCGGTGTGCCTTGCATCATCTCACCCTGGAGGGGGGGAGGGGGCTTGCCTAAAGGTGGGTCGAGCTGCCCACCTGTTGGAGGAGCAGCTCGATCCCTGATTGGCTAGGAACGGAGGTGGGTGTGAGCACACTCCCACCCCGTACCTAGGGTTTAGCGGGGGTCGAGGTCATGACCCCTAGCCAGGATCCGGAGGTGAATCTGAGGTCACTGGCCAGGAGAGGCAGAGCTGGGTAGAGATACCTGGCTCTGTCAGATCCAAAGGTTTGGTGTAAGGGAGCCTTATAGGCGAGCTTGATCATTCGGCTTAAAATATTTCATATAATAATTAATGAACCTTGAATACCCCATTGACAGTGTAGTCGATGAGACACCTAACTGACCTATATGTTTAGGTTTTAAACGTGTTTAGACCTAAACATGTTTAAAATCTAAACACCATTTTTGCAGTGTATGACCTCTCTAGCTACCATTGATGTCTCAACATGAAGAATTTAAAGGAGCTATGAATTGGCCGAGTGCAAAAGTCAGTGAAGTTTGCTCCTTGATTTAGAGCGCCTTTTAAAGTCCACATATCACACAAATTTAAAGAGAGGAGTGCATACAAATTTTCGCTACGTTGCACCAGGTTAAACCGCATAAACTTTATTTAAACATTCACCCAAAGTAAATAACACTGTACAAAGGCCAAAAAAAGGAGACCAAATAAACCAATTATACCTTGTTTGAGGCTGCTGTTTCTGAAAATGATGTTAAAAAATGCCTATTGGCTCTCAAGTTTGAGATATCCATAGTGGGCCATATATTCTGAAAATTCCTCTGAGGCCAATGATTTCACTTTGTTCACCTATGTAGTGTAGCCCAAACCTGTACAACAACTTTCTCATGTCATTCCTGGCATTTGTCTGTCTGGGTATTATCAATAGCTCTGACACTCCGGCAAATTATATTTGACCCAAAAGTGGCTCCTGGGCCTCTATTATTCCTGGTGTCGGAACCAGTTTAATGGTATATTATGTGTTTGGTGTTAGCACGCTCCATAAGCATAGGTGTAGGAGTTTCGATAGTCCAGAATCAAGAGTCCCTCTTGGATCATGCCACAAGCGGTCAAGGAATTTCCACACTATGTTATCTCAATTTCATGTACATTAAGCTATTATTATATGTTAAACCTAGGACGAGGTGAGGTTTGCTGGAAATATTAGCCCGACCGCGTAGCTAACTTGAGTCTTAGGTTATACATATATTAATGTGTTTATCGCACTTATTCCTTCATTTTGTATCAATTTCTTACCTTATAACCCCAGAATTAATCCAGGAGAAGACATTTTGAAAGTGTATGTGATCCGTACGGTTTGCCAAGTCGTTGTGGCCACATTGTCACTCTGCCCGACATACCTCCACCTTTACACACATTTTTTGGGTAGAATCCAAGCATGTCAGCTCCTGTATTCTAATACCAGCAAATATACGATCTCTAGTTGGTGTTTGCCTACATTTTGTCTCCATTTTCTTCTAAATAAATGAGAATCCAATGAATTTTCATAGCGATCCATCATCACACGGCCATTCCGTCTTGTTGACGAAGCGGGGAGGTGCCCGGATGTAACCTGACATACTTTCGGCTGAAGAACTGGGTCAGCAAGAGATATAAGATATTTTAATGTGTGTGCCATATTTTTACATCTTTCACCTGGTTTTGAGTAACATCATTATTTTGTCTTCGAACCCCTAGTTTGTCATGTAATGAGCGATCAACAGTTGGGTTTAAAAAAAAAAGATGAAAACGATCAGATATTAGAAAGTTCCCATGTCATATTGGAAATCATGTATTGATTATATGATGACCAAATCATCAGTACATGGCCTATGAAATATTTAGCATTTATTTGCAATGAATAAATCATCATCTCTCTCTCTCTCACACACACATACTTTGTTTCTCTTTAACAACTCACAAATTGAAATCTGCTTGCAGTAATCAAATATATATTTTTCATAACTCACAGACTGGGCACATGCATTACAGAGAAATAGGATAAGATAAAAAGGCGCATTAAAACATTGCTGTTTATGCTGGGTATTTTTGACATCACAGGTACTGTAGCATTGATCTGATGGTTCATTGATGGGTCTACTTAGGTACATGATACTCGGTGACCATCTGAGGTTCAGTATGGCATACGTGTAAAACTTATAATATGCCGATTGATAAATCTATTCCTGATTAACACTGATCTATAATTTGACTTGCTACTGCGTGTATCTAAATTCCTCCTTTAGCATTCGTCTCTACAGAAGGGTAGTGCTGCGATTTTATGGTGTTGGCCATATTATATCCACCTTTATAATCCATTGCCGAAATCGGTGTATAATATATAACTTGCTGGTTTTACGTCTAGTTACTACAGAATAGTGAGGTACATGTTGACAGAGGGTAGGCAGTATCTTGGATTTCCGATTTGGTACCAGATCTATATATGTAAAGCGTTTCTGCTGATTTATATTGTCACTATGGTGCTCTGTACAATGTCCCAATGACAGTTCGAAGGTTAAGGTCATTCACACATAAAAGGATAAGTATTTGCCTATGTGTCAAGTTCTTAGTAATGAAATTAAGTCTTTAACATTACTCCTCTGGAGAATCATCACCACTTTTTTTCAAGATTTCTCCCACCAAAATAATAATCTTTGGATCAAATCTGATTTAAATTCTTATTGGACAAAATGTTTCATATGAACGGTCATTCGTTTCTCAGTACACACAATGGGTTGTGTGTGACTTGCCTTCTTTCCCAATATAAGAGTTTAAAATTTATCTGCCCTTCTTCACAAGTCGGGCACCACTGTTGTCAGCTGCAGAGCAGGTCTTGAGTGTGCTGTAGATTGGAGGCCTCTGTCACACCATCTGTAAGACAAAATGTGGACGATTAAATAGTGAAAAGAAGCCACCTTAGATATATAGCTCTTTGGCCGAGATGCACTCTGAATAGGAAAACCAATCTATCATGACAATACAGCAGGTATAGGGTATACATCGTGTGATATGTGCATTTTGAGTTCATGCCCGAATTTTATCAGTCAGTTTCATTTCACAAAGGTGCTAGCAAGGGCCTGTTCTCATATTTTAGCCACACATTACAAATGGGATATTAGAGTTTATTACATAGTATGAGCATGAGTACCATAACCACCTGTTACCGTTTTTATCTATGATAAGACATTGATAATAGACTCATCCTTGGTGGAATAGCCACTACTCGTCAGATTCAACTTGGTCAGATCAAGGGCTATTGCCCAAACAGGTATACACCATGAAGGTCGCTGTTTATTGTCTTTTCCTAGCCTTGGCCCAAGGTAAGTGCTCGTATAATCATTCCAAATATTGTGTAACCATTAGGGTAGCACTGTTATTTCATGGATACTCGTGGTTCAAATTACAACTATTTCATCACAAATTTTGAAAACACAATACACATGGTTTGAAAAAAAAGAATCTACATACCACAAATGTAATTGTCAGCTCATGTGTAAGCCAATAGACAGAACAGTACACTTACACAGTCACACATGTGCATGTTTACTGATGAGTACTGATGCATGCATAAAAGGCATACAGAGACAGGAGAGTCTCCTCCTTCATCTTTGAGTTGGTTATTTCAATCATTAACATCAATAGACACTATCGTACCAGAATGTATTGATGTAATTCATTATAATCTACTTTCCTTCAAATCACATATTAAATGATAAAATGTGCATTATTCCTGAGTAGCAGGAAGGTTACCTGAGGCGTTTGTCTCAGATAGTGAGATCCTTCAGATCAGTGGTCAGCTCTATGACCTGGACAGTAACAGGATGCGTGATGGGGAGGTGGTCATTGACCCCAATGGTGACAAGTAGGTCTATTTCAAAATCATTTCAACGGGGGTTTGCACGAGGAGATGGACTGCCTTGCAGTGGAATGAGATGCTATGTTTTAATGTTAACAAATAACTCCTGTAAAATATCAATATCTACTGGCTACTAATGAGGACTTGAGGTTAACAGGGGATGCATAATTTGTTATGATCAACTTAAGTTCTAATTTCAGGGAGAGTTTGTTCTAGAATCTAGAATGCTGCACCAGCAAAACTATTTCCATTTTTTTTTATAACAAGAGGGTACTCTTGAGATATTCAGTGTCTGACATATACATTTTACTCAGGTTTATCAAGTCTGTAAATGAGGCCAGGCTGGATGGACCCACCTATTCTACTCTCACCCCCATCTTTAACCTGTACACACCAGACATTGGTGTGGAGGAGGCTGATGACAGGAACAGCCGTGCTACAGAGAGAGCCTTCCTGGATGCCGCCATACAGACAGCTGTCATGCGGAAACTGTGGGAGTTCCTGCTCAGCAAAGGTTAGAAAAACCAACCTCTTTAATGGTCACTGAAATGTCAATATCAGATTTGATAACCGTAGTATAAATTCCCGTTGGCCATGCACGTTCAAACCTAGATGCCATTCTGTAATGAGGTGCAAATGTTGGTAGATCAAGGCCCACATATGTAGGGAGTGTAAAGCCTGTATATGAATATCGATGTATGTTTGTTTGTATTTGTTTCCAGATCTTGCTAGTTCTAACTTTGAGCAGGGGTTCCGTGACCAGCTGTATAATTACTGGTTCACAAAATACAGCAGGTCCAGAGGCCTGGCCCTGGACAGCTCTGGGTTTGAGCATGTGTTTGCTGGAGAACTGAAGGGTGGAAAGGTGAGTGGCTTCCACAACTGGGTGCAGTTCTACAGACAGGAGAAGAGTGGCAGCCTGGAGTACTCCAGCTACATCCAGGGGTGTGAGGTAGGTGACCAGGAGAGTATTTAAAATGTGGCAAGGACCAGGAGAGTATTTAAAATGTGGCAAGGACCACGGAAGGAGTTGCCACTCCTATCCATGGTCCAAGCCACATTTTTCTTGAGCTCTCGGGATGAGGGGGCAGGAAGGTAGGGCCATGAGCAGCTGTTGTGCCCCCACCCCCACCCTTTAAATGAGCCACACACAACCCCCCCAGAAAAAAAGAAAAAATGTGTCACCCGCCTCCCTTTTCTCAAAATGACTACTAGCTTGGACACAGACATCTGCGGAAGGCTGTGGAATGCCTTCCAGGGACACGGGAAGGTGCGTTGGGTTCCATTATGTCCACCCATTCCGATGTATCCGCCAAATCCTTAATTCCATTTCGTCCACCATCGTTTGTTCCGAAATGTCCACCAAAATTAAGTTATTCCATTGTGTCCACCAGGTTTTGTTCCAAAACATCCACAATAAGTTCCAAATTCCATTTTGTCCACCAGCTCTTCTTCCAAAAGTATCCACAAAAATGTCAAAATTTCATTTTGTCCACCAGTTTTTGTTCCAATATGTCTACCAAAAGTGTCCAGATTCCATTCTATCCACCAGCTCTTGTTCCAAAATGTCCAAATTCCATTGTGTCCCTAGGTTTTGCTGTAAAATATCCACAAACAGTTTCAAAGTCCATTCCGTCCACTGGGTTTACTTCCAAATTATCCACAAAAATGCCCACATTCCATTGTGTCCAAAATGTCCACTAACAGTGGTTAATTCCGTTTTGTCCATCAAGCTTTGTTCCAAAATGTCCACCAATTCCATTTTGTCCACCATGCTGTTCCAAAACATCCACTTATTCCATTTTGTCTGCAAAATTTTAATGTTCAGATGCCATTCTGTCCACAAAAATTTATTCTGAAATGTCTGCCAATTCCATATAGTCAGCCAGGTTTTCTTCTAAAATGAATTGATATCTGATGAGGACTCAGTGGTTGAAATGGTCTAATTTTTTTTAACATTCCAAGAAGGTCATGATTGATCGATGTGAATAGGCTATTTAGGATATTTTTAGAGGCGGTTGTTCTCATATAATTATATAGCTATTCCGGTTGAAATGGACGATTAACGTTACCATGATCATAATCATAATCTATATGTGGCATGGACTGCAAGAAGGGGCCTTAGGGCTCCCTGCACTAAGACCCCTTTTCGCAGATTGTGTCACATATAGAAAAGTAGGGAATAACCTTTCATTAGGCTAAAAAAATATATTGTCCGTAGGTCAGACCTTTTTTTTTTAATTTTTTTTTATTATTCTGTATAGAAATATATGGGCAGATATGTCAGATTCTTTGAAATTATAATATGATATGAAATACTTACGAGACAAGTGAAAAATATGCAAAAGATATACATATCTAAGCCCTCAACAGATATGATCTTCATGAAAAGTGGATGAAAAATCACGAAAAGTATGAAAAAATTACCAAAATTCTCAGAATAAAAAAAAAAAGGAAACAAACCTTTTTTTATGCCTTACTATTTCTTTTGCATTTTTTTTTTTATAAACATATACTTAATTTAGTGTATTTTCTGTGGTTTCTTTGCCTCCCTCATGTTGAGAGTTCACAATTTTTTAACTCTTTTCCATCAACTATTTTGCATATTCAGCCCTACTATTAATTACACACATGGAGCAAAATAATAAATTTAGTATCATTGGAAAACCCTTGATATAGTGAGCCTTCTAGTATTAAAATCATCTAAATGCGGATGTTATGGCTTGTTAACATATATCATATTGGGGGATGCACTTTCTCATGCATATCAGATTCAGGACTGATGAATTAGCAAACTCAGCATTCTTAATAACACTTTGAGTTATTGGAGGCCCTATATCTAGCACGGGATGAAAATGGAACAAGAGATTTTGCTCCTACCCTTATTAGGCCTGACATGATTAGAATAGAGCTATTTGAGGCCCCAGAGGCAGCAGAAATTACCTCTATATGAAGATTAATCCTTTACGGTGAGAGGGACAAGGGAATAACGCAGTGATGGACTTGGGCCAGTTTAACAGAACTACCGGCCTATTTATTGAAAAAAAAAAAGGAAAAAAAAAAAGAAAGAATTTTTCCCAGCTGTGACCAAGCACCAAACCCTCCAGCATGAGGGTTGGTAGCAGCAATGTAGGTCAGCACCTGACAGGTAACACACCTGTAGTGGCAGCAGTGGCTCCACCAGA
The DNA here is from genome assembly GCA_949317995.1 of Acholoe squamosa. Classification (NCBI taxonomy): domain Eukaryota; kingdom Metazoa; phylum Annelida; class Polychaeta; order Phyllodocida; family Polynoidae; genus Acholoe; species Acholoe squamosa. The sequence continues at coordinate 40,079,968 of OX439048.1, read as the reverse complement.
GTATCAATACCGGTAACAATATAATCGTTCCCTTACATTATTCCTTTACGGTGAGAGGGACAAAGGAATAACGCAGTGATGGACTTGGGCCAGTTTAACAGAACTACCGGCAACTCCAAGTAAAGGAATATAACATAATCATAATAAACATCATGAAAAAGAAAACATGGGAAATATATTATGCCTATACGATAGTCAAGTGAGTGAGTGAGTAATAGAGGTTTAACGCCATTTCGACAGCTAAGGTCATTTTCATGGCGAGAACTACATTACCCAATTTCACAGAGGAATGTGTCAGTGCCCGCGCATATGTGCACCACACACATCCCGAGGGGATAGGAAAGAGGAGAAATAGACCTTTTTAAGTGGGCTAGGGAGGCCCAATACGATAGTCAAACCCCAGATAGACCACTCTTTTCCCAAACAGCTTGACACTACCATGTCTGTTTCAATACGTGTGTGATAGGGTTTAGTCAGGTACAATAAGGCGGCAATACTGGCCCAGTCCCCGGCCTGGCGTATGTCCTCCAAGGTGAGCCCCATCCGTTACATGTAGAGAGCTCCCGCTCTCCTGAGGGAGTGCATGCCAGCGCGTTCTGAAGGCAAGCCAGCTAAAAAAATTAACCTCTTCAGAAATTTCAGCAGTTGACCATATGTGACTGGTATCAGTTCTGAATCCTTGGGAAGTACAAAAACTGGAGCTGATGGGTCAGAACTGGGAAATTCATTTAAATGACGTCTGACTAGACTTGCAGCACATAGAGGGGATCTGTGGGCATAAGTGATTGGCACCTTGTGTACTCTCTGGCCATGCTGAATAGTCTTAGAACTAGACACGGCCAGCTCCATGCCCCAGTCTGTGAAACTAACCGCTCCGCACCTGAGATAATGAACTCCAACAGCTGCAATGGAATCTGGGACTATATTACATTTCCTGAGCAGTCCTCTAAAGCTTAGTGCCAGGCAAGTCCATAGGACTCTGTCACGAGTTTGACTCATGTCGACAAATTTAGACATATTGAGTATGTCCTTCAAAATGAAAGATAGGGGAACTGGTTCCAGATCACCTAAGACCCTGCGAACCCCGGCTAGCGTCATAATGAATCCAGCATGAGGGTTGGTAGCAGCAATGTAGGTCAGCACCTGACAGGTAACACACCTGTAGTGGCAGCAGTGGCTCCACCTGAGTATCAATACCGGTAACAATATAATCGTTCCCTTACGATATTATGTCATTGGTAAAAACAACTTTTCTCCTATTCTGTTGCCCATTTTCCCAGGAAGGAGATGATACACCAATAGCAAACTTTCATCATTCCTCAGGGTAAAATTAGTAATTTTCAGAGATGCCTTGCATATTAGTTGGTGGTATTTATCCCACAGGCCCAAAATAGCTGTTGAAATGTGGCAAAATTCAATATTTTCCCATGTTGAGGCAGCCATATTGAATTGGGACTTCACCCCTATTGTCCATGTTAAGAACTTCAAGATGAATGAGAATGGCCTATGTAACAAAAGTAGACCTTTATGACAACTTCACTATTTTGGCATTTCCTGATAGTGGTTGAATGTGTCTGATGAAACAAGCAATTCCAGACATCTAGCTCATTCTGCCTGGACAATATTTGAATTGGAAGTTGACTCTAAAATTGAGTAGTTTTTCTTTTAAATGATGATCAACCCCTCATGAGTATAAGGATGCAAATCTGAGAAACTAATGATAGCTGGCTGCTATAATTTCACATATGTTCATCTAGTATATAAATATGATCTCTGCAATCCACAGAAACTCTGCTAACTTTTAAGTAGTGTTAGTGGAGGTAAAATCAACCAAAAATCATTCACTTCTAGCTGGGTCATGTAGTGAAAGTTCTTAAAATCTGTCTATTTATAATACATTGACCCTCTCTCAATTTTAAGCTCCAACTGCATACCCAAAACACTTTTGTTTAGAGCAATAACCATATATCAGGCCAAATAAAAAAAAATGTTTGTTTCCAACCACAAACCTTTTTTTTTTATTTTGAGAATTTCAGAGATATATTTTTGAGAATTTCTGAGATATTTTGCAAATCTTTCATGATTTTTTTGCCCTGTCCCCAGAAACAATTTCCTGTGATAAAGCATATCACCAAAATTAGCCTGACATGCACCCAAAAAGTGGAGTTAAAAATCAAAATAATGCCTCTGGTGATGTCGGGTTCAGAGGTACGGCCATATTTTTTTCCTGCTAGTGGCTATGTTCAACAAAATCAGACCATTTCAACCACTGAGGCCTCATCAGATATTAATTCATTTTAGAAGAGACCCTGGCTGACTATATGGAATTGGTAGACATTTCAGAACAAACTTTGGTGGACAGAATGGCATCTGAACATTTGCAGACAAAATTGAATTAGCGGACCTTTTTTTGGAACAAAACATTGTGGACAAAATGGAATTTGCAGACATTTTGGAACAAAGCTTGATGGACAAAATGGAATTAGCCACTGTTACTGGACGTTTTGGACACAATGGAATGTGGACAATTTTTTTGGATGTTTTGGAGCAAATGCTTTCATCAAAGTGGAATTTGGAACTTTTCATGGACTTTTCAGACAAATTCCCGGTGGACACAAAGGAATCTGGGCATTTTTGTGGATAATTTTGAACTAAACCCCGTGGATGAAATGGACTTTGGAACTGTTTGCGGTCATTTTGGAACAAAACCTAGGGACACAATCGACATGGTGGACATATTGGAACAAAAACTGGTGGACAAAATGGAATTTGGAACTTTTTGTGGATGTTTTGGAACAAAACCTAGTGGACACAATTGAATAAGTAATTTTTGGTGGACATTTCAGAACAAAACATGTTTGACGAAACGGAATGAAGGATCTGGTGGATACATCGGAATTGTTCTGTTTCTTTGATGATAAAATTGTACTGTCCTATTGATAACCACAGTCATACCCAGTGTCACCTGGTGGAGGGCAGGGTGATATCCCCCACTCATATCAGGCTCTGTGGGGGTGTTATTGATAACACCACATCTGTTTTAAATTTTGTTTGATCTTCCTACTTCATCACCCACACTTTCCCTAACTACTGATCGAGTCAAGCCTATCGGCGGTCACCGTGTGTGAAGTCCATAAGTGTTTGCTCACCATACCGACGTCACTAAGAAATGCGTCATAAAAGAGACAGCTTTTGCTGTGATGTCAGACAGCATTGTTTGTGATGTCACTTACCGCTCAATGACGTCACACACCCAGCGAGAGAGGCAAACACACAATAGAGTTGCTACGGTCGCTATGCTCACGGCTGCTACACAGCAAGCAACTCCAAAAAACATAATAGAGCTGCTACGGTTGCTACGCTCCCGGCTGCTACACAGCAAGCAACTCCAAAAAACATAATAGAGTCACTACAGTTGCTACGCCGCTACATGGCAAGCAACTCCAAAAAAAAACAAAAAAAAAACAATTATTTAGCTCAATTTTGAAAATACCTCCAGATCTCATTGCTTGCAACTTGTGTCTGGACCTACTTCTTCAAAATTAATATGATTTTATAACAAGCAATAACGAGTGGCTGTCAGCTTCAGGAAATTATCCATGTATACATGTGCAAACTATAATATCCATTGTATAAGACTTGAAAAAAAAAGAAACACGTGAGAATTGTCATACTAGTGGTTGTGCATGATCAAGTTGTCATACGAGAAATATCATAAGACTAGTGGTATATAGTGTAAATACATTAAGCTCTCATAAAATAGTGTTATTTCCAGTTATCACTGGTTTATTCAGCTTTAGGCAACATGTAGGAAATATCAATCATACAGTAGTTAGTTTGCAGGTAATTTGTACATACAGTAAATATACAGTAAGTTATAAGGTATAATGTTCTGTTCCACTCCACCTGTGAGGTAATAATAATACAATGTCCAGCATAGTTCTAGGTGGGTTCCCACACCTAGCTCCTGACCTGCTGCTTAGAGGAATAATGTAATAATGAATAACTTTACCCTCTGGTGGAAGTCTTGAGGAAGATACCCCCTGGCCACTAATGATAGAAACCAATGCCTGTCTAGCATAGTTTCACCATAGTGCAGTGGTATAGCAGGTAGCAGGAGATGACTGGAGATGTTACCTCTAGAGCGGTTCTTGGTGTTCTGTTCTCTAGGAGGTGCAGACAGGCTATTTGTAGCAAATCTTGGAAAAGCACCTCCAGACTGACTGGGGCCAGTAGCATCTGCCTAACTCTGCAATTGTTTGAGGGGAGGCTTTCATGTGTCACTGGGTCCACAAAGGACCCCCATGGGCGCCGCTGTGTCCCCCTTTGTCTTGGTCGGTTCTGTGACTTCAGACCCTTATATCTCAGTCGTTTACGCCGCTATAACCGCCATTTTGTGCATGCGCGGAGTTGAATATGCCAAGTTTATAAAGCCCGCTGGATAGGCGCGTAACTTGCGCCGGTTCGTCTGTAGTGCACTGGGAGGTCAATTCAGTCTCCATAGCGTAACTTCCTTAATAATGGAAATTCCGCCTTGATCCTGGGCTCATTTTGACTGTCTAATTATGGGCTTTCCATAAATGCTTTCATATTTGACCTAGCTTGCTCAGGAGCGACGCTAGAGCGACCGGACGGTTATGGCGTCATGCTTATGTAACCCATTGTTCAGTTATTAGAGTGCTCAGACACTCATGACGGCGTCAGCGGTGCTCAGGCACCCGTGACGGCCGGTTGCATTCACTTACAAGTTATTAGTTTGTGCACTGAACCATGAGGTCGCACACTGAGACCCTCATTTTTATTATATTGTGCAGTGAACCATTAGGTCGGAGCCTTTGATGTCAAAAAGTGTGTTGTAACCGACCTGGCTGGTGTGCAGTGGGGCATGAATGCTCTTTTGCAAAGTTTGAGCGCTCTTATAGCTCTTAGAACCAACCTATGTATTAATTTCTTAGATATTCTTTGATTAATACAATAATATGTTAGAATTTATGGAATAATAAAATGGTATATCATAGAATACTCCCTCTCCCCCGAGAGAATGCGAAACTCCGTCATTTCGCCGAGGGAATGTACAATTTATACAATTTTTACCTTATTTTGGAGTTGTTTACTGTTTGTAAGAGGATTTGAAGTAATGGGGAGTGCTTCAAATGCAATTTTTGTGGTAGAGCTTTGTCAGTATAAACAATTTTCTCCTGGGTATAAGTACATTTCCGAGTTTCTATATCTTACCATACCTGAGCGTGTTTGCTTATGTAACATCAATTTTGGGTACAATTTTCCATTTTTATGTACAACATACAATTTGGCAAATAGTGTGCAATTTTGGCATCCAATGCTCAATTTAGCGTGCAAATTGAACATAAATGACAATTTAGTGTGCAAATTTACAATTTCGCGTGTAATTGCGTTCAATTGACAATTTTAGTATGCAAATATATAATTTTCGCGTACATTTGGCAATTTTAGTATGCAAATATATAATTTTCGCGTATATTTGGCAATTTTAGTATGCAAATATATAATTTCGCGTACATTTGGCAATTTTAGTATGCAAATATATAATTTTCGCGTATATTTGGCAATTTTAGTATGCAAATATATAATTTCGCGTTCATTTGGCAATTTTTAGTATGCCAATATATAATTTTGCGTTCAATTGATAATTTCTGTATGTACATATATAATTTTGCGTACAGCTTGGTTACACATAAAAATGTTGATTTTTTAAAAAAAAAAATCTGATTTCAGTGTATGAATTGGGTACAGACATACAGTATAATGTGCAACATACAATTCAAGTGTGTAAATTGGGTACAAACTTACAATCTAGTGTGCAAACATACAATTTTAGTGTGCAAATTGGGTACAAGCGTACAATCTAGTGTGCAAACATACAATTTTAGTGTGCAAATTGGGTACAAGCGTACAATCTAGTTTACACTATACAATTTTTGGGATTTGAGACAAATTTTTCCGAGGACCGGAAAAACAAAGTACTTCATGTACAATAGGCTTGTTTGTCTCTGAGTTACTCTTGTGATTTTGCTATATGGGTGTATTAATTGGCAATTTCGGCAGTGGGCCGCTGCTTAATTGACTTTTCCCTAGCCTTTTTGAGTATGTGTCCCTGAAAGAGATTATTTGGTGAGTATCTTAAGTAAACATTTTTCATGTCAACAATTTTCTCAACAATTTTTTTTTTTTTTTTTCATTTTTCCAACAATTTTCTTGGATGCCTAAAGTGTGTTACTTTAAGTAAACCTTGGTATAGTATACAAGTGCTAGTGGGTACAAAAACTGTCTTAGTTATCTACCTGCATTCATGTATATTTGTGTTGGATTTGTACAATTTACAATTTTTAAATTGCAATTTCGCAATTTTGCGCGTATATGTGCGCATTAATCATCGATTTTGTGAGAATACCATAGATTTTCATATTATACATCAACAAGTGGCTGTGTATATTTTCTAAATTTTTTTTCTAATACTTTGATAATTTCATTGACAGTGGAGGTGTGTCAGGAGTGAGATGTGAGTCTCCTCCCTGATGTGCTCATGCAGTGGTGGCACTTGAGGTGTTAGGTGCCAGATTCTGGCATGTGTCTGTGGCAGTGCCTAGCTTGGTGTCAGTGGACATTTCAGGGTGGGGGGGGGTGTGTGTGTGTCCATTTAAGGAGTGGGTGGCTGGTATTGGAGTATCAGTTTCTCTCTGGAAACCTCTGCTGCAACACCATGGCTCACCTTCAAGTTATCTTTGCTTTGCCTGTCTCCCAGGTGATGGTGGTGGGGAGTCCGGCTAGGGCCCTGGTGGAGGCCAACCAGACCATACACTATGGCTACATAGTGAGGACGGGCCTCCCCAGCCCCAGGCAATCTTTAAAAGGGGTCTATGTCTTGCTTTTCTATCCTCTCTGAGTGTGGGTGGTGTCCATATGCGCGGGCACTGGCACATATTCGTTCCTTGAATCTCCTCTTTCCTGTCCCCTCTTTCTTACATGTGTCTGGTGTCCATATGCACGGGCACAGGCACATGTATTCCTTTGTGACGTGATGTCTAATGTACTTTTTCCGCCATGAATATGACCTTAGCTGTCGGCTTGGCGTTAAACAACCATTACTCACTCACTCACTCACATAGTGAGGAATTTCAGAGAGATCAGTGAGCATGGTGATGTGTTGGTCGACATGTATTCCTGCCACTATTTCTTGGGCTGAGCCTTGCGTCGGGGGGCCACTGTGGCCCTTTTGGCTAGGGCCTTGAGTAATCTAGGGTTCTGGCCCATGGACTCTAACTTCGGACCGCGGGAGCGAGTGTTGTGGGATTATTTGTTGGCAGTGTCCTTCATCGATCTCGCGGCATCCGGGGACCCATCTATGGCAGCCGAATATGGACTGGGATTGATGGAGGCCCGGCTTGTTGAGTGGGAACAGGACCACGGCCATATGTATGGATCGGACTCGGACTCCCACTCTCCCATCGATGTTGAACCCGAGGATCTGTGGTAGGATCCCGACTGACTGAAACCTAGGGTGTAAAAACCCGTCATCCCAAAGGCCCTTTTCAGGGCCGGCAAATTGTCCGAAAAGTTCTGAATACTGTCTCTGATATGTTGTCTCCTGGTGGTGGACTGGGGGCAGTCTAGGCTGTGGGCTGTCTAGGCTGTTTCCACAGTCACCGGGGAGGGCTGGTGGTTTAGAAAATTAGCAATAGACTGCATGTTTGACCTTGCGGTCTCCTCCTGTTGTTCGTCAATAATTATATCTGTTGTATTTTCCAGTGCTGTCATGGTCACCGGGCTGGTGCCACAATCATTCCGGAGAAGCATGGAGTAGTACAGTCCTTTGTTTTTAAGGGCTGGTATGGTACTGAACCTAGTGCGCCAAGGTAGGTGTATCACCTGAGGGAGGTGATAAGCAAATTCTCCTCTCTGTGTTGTTATAACTGCTGGTCCATTCCAGGTAAATATAGCCTTAGGTAGTGGGAAGGTTTTAACCACTATATCCTTATAGGTCGGGGCAGCTGCTGATTTAATCTCATCAAATTCATGTGGTATTGGCCTCAGGGGTAGCGCGAAGTTTGAGTCTCCACAATATATTTTAAAATATATTGTGGGATTTGTGCGCCTGGCCACATTTTTCTTGCCACAGTGTGTCTGTGCAAATTTCTTAAGGTACTTCATTATTCTGTAGGCTGAGTGGATGGTCAGGGTGAATAATATAGCAATTATCAGGGTGTGGGTTTCCTTTGCTCTGTAACTCGACGTAGGTATGATTCTACGTAGCGCGTTTCCATTGCCTTATCAAGGTTGGAGGCATCTTTTAATAATGTTTTGGCAAAGGGCTCTAAATTTAGTTGAGTAATATCATCCATGATTGGATTTTCCTGTAGTTTTTCTAAGGTTCTAGAAAGGTTTACTACTGGGAAATTTGGAAGATTCTCCCTTTCATCTGGTTTGGTTTCGGTAATTCGGTTCAGTGCTGCCATGAATGGTAAATTAATTGTCTTGAGAATGTAGTGAAATGATAAGGTTGAGTTACAGGGCAACCTTGTGTTTGGAAGAGAAAATTCTCCTACACTGATTGTGCACCCACAGGGTACACCTATGATTGAGTAGGACCGGGCTTTTTGAGTTTCAGACGTTTTACCATGGCAGTTGATAAAGTAATGGGGTTCATTAGTAGTGACCAGATACTCATCTTCAGAAATGGAAATAGCATGGGTGGTAGGTGCTTGCAGTGGTGAAACTGTAAACTTGCAATGTTCCTTAATCTGTTGAGCCTGGTTAGTAAAAATGGCTACAGGGCATGTAGGCCTGTGTTTATAAATTCTACCATTTACATCTCTGCATACCTTTACTGTAGTACCTTCGCATGCCTGCATATCTGCTGAGTCCAATTCGATGAATAATGATTCGTCGTAAGATACTGCTAGAAACTCAGTTGTGGTTTGCAATTTGGTGACTCCTCTGGTGGGGGTCTCCTGTGTGTCTATAGGCATGGGTGATGTAATCATTTGGTACAGTTTGAAGGTAGAGGTGGTAGATTGAATTATAATGTCCAGATGAATATATATAAGGTGAGCTGAGTAAGTGTATGAGGTCAGCTTCTGTGAATAATAGAAATCTAAGTCATTAATTGCGACTTCTGCTCCAGGGTGTGTAATCCTAAGTTTGTTATTAATGTCAATCAAGTATCTAGCAAGGTCTGAGGGTGGTACTATATCAGGGGTTAGGATTCCTGATGATAGCATCCTCAGGGCTGCATTTGTTCTGTGCAGTGATTGAACTGTATTCATTCTTGCTGCTATGATAATTAATGCATCATTTAATACTTGCATCTTTTCCCTTTGAGTTTTCTCGTGCCTTGAATATGAGTCAAGTGACCTGGACATGTTAGAGGCCCACAGGTTGACGGTGTCACCTATGGTGTTGATTGTGCTGTCCAGTACCTTCTTATCTTGGATGTATGCTTTAACAAACTTATCTTGTCTGTCTGTGATCTTTTCAATGAGACTAGCTGCTTCCTGATCTTGTTTAGCAAATTTCCTTAGTATTTCATCTATGTTCTTGAGCTGTCCCATTACTTGGTTTACATCTTCTACTGTGGCTAGACCTAGCACACCGCGAAACAGGGGTGCTAGAAAACCCAGTATGGCCTCTCTTTTGGCCTTGTCCAATGTGTTTATGGGGTTGGATAGGAACAATTTGATGGAGGCTAATGTTTCATTTATCTCCTTGTCTGCAATTTCCAGCAAGGTGTCAAGCTCTTTGGCTTGTTGGATAATTTGACCAGAGGTATGATCTTGTAGAGTAGGAGTGGTCAAATGGAGTATTCTATCCCTTATGGATCCTTGGGTAACGGGTGCCCGAGGTATCTTGTAGGGGATAGCTAACAACAGTGTTGTGGTTGTATGTCCATTGACCAATGGTTGAGGGCTAGGTTTGAATACTACTCCTATGTTTTGTCTCACCACAGGTGTATAACCTGCAGTAAGTGGTTCTATAGTATATAATAACAGCATAGTTAGCAGTATGGGTGAAACTCTCAGTCTCCCCATGGTGCTTGTGTAAAGCAAGTTTGCTGTTTAAAGTCTTGTCAAATTTGTAGTGATTTGGTGCTGGTAAAGTCTAAGTGTATGGTGTAACACTTTAAATGAAGTGGTTCAAACTGTACCTTTGCAAGATTGAGCTGTCTTGGCAATATGTCCGGTGAGTCTATAGAGATTGACCAATAAATGGTAAGGTCAGGTTGAAGGTGAAGTAGGTGTGTTCTTTATCCTAGTGCAGTCTCTCCTAATGGAGAAGTGGGCTGGCTAATTCCCAAGTGGGGTCCTGTAGACTTGTGTTCCAGACTGCAGCTGGATGAAGACTGATGGTGGGCTATGGTCCACAGTGCTTCTTATGTAGCTTACCCTACCCACATCCATTGTGGGCCTGGTATTGTTTCTCTGGAGTCATGTACCTAATCTCCAGTGTCTGCAACTGTGGGGTTCTATTGTGTAATCTGTGTACTGGTAATTAGCTCCTCCTGTCATCCAGGACAGCCATTCATGACCATCTAGACAGTTGTCTGAGTGTAGCTTATAAGGTCAATTGATCTCTATAGACTGCTGTGTTGGCATAGCGTGCTCTTTCATGTGGGGATTAGGCTTTAGACACTCCATTGTGTTACCCTTACTCTTCTTAGACTTCATGTCTGCTTTACTTGGAGGGTCCCAGTCTTTGACCATTCAGAGGCAATAACCTACTGATATATTTACAAATTTGATTGGCTTTATATACATATAAGTAATTCATTATCAGTCACACATGTCTTATGTGTGGATGAAGAGAATTTGTAATACATTTTGAAAATCTTATGTTCTTTTGGTATCTCAATCTGTTTCTAATTTCTTGAAACTGCACCACACCTAGATGTTTTTCTTAGTATGTGGTGTGCAGGCCTAGGCTTGATAGGGCCTATGCCTGTGGTTTCTCTTGTAAGGGTGATATCATTTTTGTTCCTTACTATTTTGTTGTAGTATTTGGTTTCATGTGGAATAAGCCTGTGTGCAAATTCATTGTTTCTGACAGCCACAACCTTTTTCAGTCTGTCTATGTGCACTGGTCTGGCCACCAATAGATTGGTATCCAAGTTTTTGAGTTTGGCACTTGTCAAACTAGGTCTATCTACTACAACATATGGTCCCATAAAAAGGGGTTGAAGTTTCTTACACTCTGTGTTGGTCAGGATTCTTGGTATGTTTAGGTACACCATGTCGGTGACCTTGATTTCCTGTGGTGTAAGTTTCTTATCATATCTATCCTTCCTTTCCTTTTGTATCTTGGCGACCCTTTCTATAGCTTTCCTCCTAGAGGTATCTTGATTTGTTATCATGTTAGCTACATGGTCTGCTACGGTGGATATGTCTTCCTGTATTCCCAGCCCTAAGTCCATTGGAGTGGCTGGGTTTCTTCCATGAAGTAGGAAGAAAGGGGTGAATCCTGTGGTTTGGGATTCAGTGTTGTTTAATGCAAAGGTTATGGGTTCAATAAATGAGTCCCAATTGTTTTGGTGCTTTGAGCAAAATGCTCTGAGCGCTGTGCCTATGCTAGCATTGAATCTCTCCACAAGCCCATTTGATTGTGGCCTGTATGGTGAGGAGAATTTATGTTTGATCTTGAGGTGTTTGGTCAACTTTGTGAACTTTGCACCTGTATAACATGTTCCATTACAAGTCTGTTTGAAGAGTGGCTGGTGTTCCATGATGACAAATTATATTCTTGTAGAACTCTGCTGCTGTTGTTTCAGCTTTTAGGTCAGTAGTAGCCCAAGCTGTTGCATATCTGGTAGCATAATCTATGCAGACTTGTATATGTTTGTTTCCCCTGGCAGTTGTGGGAAGTGGTCCCACCGCGTCGAGGTTTAGGAACTTCATTGGTGAAGCCATGTACTCTCTCACTGTCATTGGTGTTTTGTGTGAGTGTACTTGCCTTTTTGCTGTGAGGCATGTGTGGCAGGTGGAAACATATTTTGTTGTGTCTGCTAGCATAGACTTCCAATATACCCTAGGTCGGAGTGCTGACAGCATCCTACTTGAACCAAGATGGCCGCCGGTAGGTGAGTCATGGAAATACTGTAGTGTACTTGTTACCCATTGCTGTGGTATAACAATTTGAAGTGGTACAGTATTGGTTTTTCTCCAATTTATGGGGCATATATGGACTAATGTACCATTTACCAAGGTGTATGTCTGGCCTTGGTTGATGATTCTATTTCCTTGTGCTTTTGGTGCAGGCAAGGTCCCATCCTCAAGATATTGTATGAGGGGCAATAGTTCCTTGTCCTTCCTTTGTTCCAAGCCAAGGTTTGTACCTGAGATGGATGTGTCGGGAATCTGATCCAGTAATTGATTTATATCTAGCACATGTTGTTTTATTCTGTCTCTTTCTTTTTCTTTTTCATTGACTATTGGCCTATCTTGTGCCTTTTGTTGGGGTGTGTCACTCTTGTTTTGGTGTGTAGGCTCCTTTGGAGGGCCTATTCTCGCCTTGATGGGAGTGGCAACCTTTTTCTTTAAAGGCACAATTTGCTTTTTGTCAATCTTCTTTGTCTCAGAGTTCTTTGACTTAGTAGATGCAGTGTCTTTTGTGACATTTTTCCTGGCAGGTGGGGTTTTGGTAGGTTTGTTTCCTGTGACCTTTTTCTCATTTAGAATAGTTTGTGATTGTGTGGGGGGTTTTGGTGTGCCCTCCTGAATCATTTCTCTAGTCTTTGAGCGTGTGGTCATAGGACACAAATGGTTTGATGTTTCCTCTCCCTGCATTGGTTCAAAGAATCTGACTGATTTGGAAGTTGCTTGAGTAATAGCATATATTGTGTCTTCTGGATCTTCATCTTCTGAGTCAGGTGGGGTGAAGGGTGGCTCTTTAGGAGTTGCCTTCACCATCTGATTGAGTGATGAGAATTCAATAGGCTCGAAGTCATTATCTGGAAAGAGTTGTGAGTATTCTCTCTCACAGTGGCAAAACACATAGTGTGTAGATTGCTTCAAGATACCCCTAATGGGTGTCTCTGGCCTTTCAATGGTGTTGGGTGGATCATCCCTTTTGAATGGTACTTTCTTTGTTACTTTTGCAAACTTGGTTCTACTGGCTGCTCTAACTCTCCTTGGTGGGGGTGGAGGGTTAGTCATGGGTCCAGAGTCTGGGTATTCTCTTCTAGACATAGCATCTGGTGGTGTGTTATCATCACCTTTCACATGTTGGATGGTGAATGAAAATTGTTGTATGTCTAGAGCCCATCTGGCCCATCTATGTGTGAGCCCTGTATTGGTTAATAGTGGGATTAGGGCTGCATGGTCTGTGTATAATTGGAAGTGTCTAGTCTCTAGATAGTGTCTGAAGTGTAATACTCCATACACTACTCCCAGTAGTTCTCTCTCTGTGGTATTGTAATTTCTCTCATGTTTGGAGAGGGTTCTACCTGCAAAGGCTACTGGTCTGAGCACTCCTTCATTATCTCTCTGTGAGAGTACAGCTCCTAAACTCACATTGGAAGCATCAGTTGCCAAACTGAACTCTTTCTCATAGTTTGGATATCTGAGAAGAGCATTGGTACAGAGGGCATGCTTTAGTGTTTTGAAAGCATTATCTGCCTCTTCTGTCCAGACAAATGCTTTGAGATGTGTCTGTAGATCATACAATGGTCTAGCAATTTGGGCATAACCTTTGATAAACTTTTTGAAGTATTGGCATAGGCCTGTGAAGGATCTGACATTTTTGACTGATTTTGGTGTTGGGAAGGTTTTGATTGATTCCACCTTTGTGGGAGATGGTTGTAGTCCCATGGGTGTGACTCTCATTCCCAAGAAGTCTATTCTGTCTATGAAGTATTCACATTTTGATTTCTTCAGTTTGAGTTTACCAACTCTTAAGCTGTTGAACACATCTTCCAGGTCATGGAAGTGTTGTTCGATTGATGGTGATAATACCAATATGTCATCTAGGTATGGTAGGGCACATTTGTATTTGAGTTTGTTCAGAATTAATGTGACTAGATGGCAGAATCCCGCAGGTGCGGTCGCTAAACCCATCGGCATCCTTTCGTAGACATATTTTTTGTCATTTGCTATGAATGCGGTTTTATGCTGGTCCTCCTGTCTTATAGGAATTTGAAAAAATCCCTGTTGGGCATCTAGCTTACTGAATACTCTTGGTCTGAGTGACCCTATCATGTCTAGAGTGTCATCGGCCCGGGGTGTAGATAAGGCTTGATTTATCGTGTTCTGGTTCAAATAACGAAAATCTGTGACGAGCCTATGGCCTCCCGATGATTTTTGTACTAAAAAGGATCTGGAAGCCCAGGGGCCCTCAGCACATTCTCTCAGAATGCCCTGTTGTACTAGCCTTTCGCATTCTTCCCCTATTGCGGCCTGTTTTTCTGGTGTTTGTCTATATGGTAGGAAATGACATGGTACTGCCTCAGGTTTTACATGTATTGAGTGGGTATACAGGTGTGTAGCACCAATGTCTCCATCTTTTCCTACAAATATATCATCATACTTGGTCAGCAGTGATTCTAATCTATCATGCTGATCTTTGGATGTGAGCACAGATTTTGGTGGAACATTCTCTTCCAATTCTGGCTCGAGGTCATGTGCCTCACTATGTATAGCAGCTATTTCAGAGAGTCTGATTGAGTTGGGTTCAGGGTCAGCATATGTGGACTCACAGTCTGAGTCTGTGTCACTGAATTGAGTTACATCCTCAGGCCGTATGGCTGAGATGGATTGATCAGTGTGTGGGGTAGTGTCTGACACCTGTTCAGGTTTTTCTAAATCAGATTCCTCGACTTCCTGAAATAGAGCTATGATGGCACCCTTTTTGATTTTATGTGGGCGCCTGCTGGTGTTGAGTAACACTAGGGGATGTTTGTTATTTTCCCTGGGGGTTACTGCTGCCCTTTGAACTAGATATGGGGCATTGTTATTTCTTTGGAGGTTATCTACCACTCCAGTTTTGCCTTGCAGTGATTGAGTAGATGTGACATTACCCAATACTGCAAGTTCAGAGAATGGAGGGATGGTAAAATCCCTCACTGCCCTAATGGGTTTGAGAATTTGTTCAGGATCAACATTAAATTCAATTTGAGATTTTGTAGTGCTTAAGAAATCTGTGCCGAGTACCACGGGCTGTGTGAGGTTGGGTATTACAGCAAATTGGTATTGGAATCTGACACCTTGGATTCTAAAGTTCAGCATAGCTGAATGTCTAACATGACACACCGATCCATCTGCCAAATGGATGTTGATTTTAGATTTCCTCAGTTGGATATGGAATCTCTTTTGGAGGTCCATGAGGAATGATTGTCTGACACAGGTGATAGTAGCACCTGTATCAACCAAACATTGTACATCTGAAACATCATATAGATTTGCATTGATACAGCCATTTTGAAGAAGTACAATAGAAAGCTTGGTACTCTCACCTGTATCCTTTGATGATGAATCTGGTGGGGTGATGTGTATCACTGATGGACGTCTCTGTCTGTTAGATGGTAGATTGGCACTAGCAATTGTCTCTGGTTGGATCTTTGTTAATCCTGATTGATTGTTTGTATTTGGGGTGTCACAGTGCACTGGCCCATCGGCACTGTGACATCCTAGTTTTCCTGGTTCTGTGGGGCGGTTGAGATGCTTGCCACCAGGAGCTTGGAGATTTGATCCATTACATGAGGTGGTATTTGGGGGTTACTGCGTTGGTTCCCCTGGTAACCTCTTGTGTCAGGTTTGTAATCCTCCTGGCGTGAGTTGGAACCCTGGTTATAATGACCAGAGTTGTCGGATCCCTGGTTGTTGTAGGATCCAGAGTTGTTGTAGGATCCACTGTTGTAGTTCCTGTGTGGACTATGGCTTCTACTGTTGGATCCTTGATTATAGGATCCAGAGTTGTAGCTCCTATGTGGACTATGGCTTCTACTGTTGGATCCTTGATTATAGGATCCAGAGTTGTTTGAACCCTGGCTGTTGTTGTAGGATCCAGAGTTGTTGTAGGATCCAGAGTTGTAGTTCCTATGTGGACTATGGCTCCTACTGTTGGATCCTTGATTATTATAGGATCTGCCAGTACTTGGGGTTCTGTCTCTCCTATCACTGTATGAAGAGTTACCATTGTTGGAGTTGGAAGAGCTGTTGTCTTTCCTACTGTTGTGACCTCCCCGGTTGTTGTTGTTGCCCCCTCTACCTCTACCTCTATTGGATTGGTAGTTGGGGTCATAGTTGTTTCCTCTATATCTACCGGTAGGGTCTCTTGATGTAACCTTAGCTTCCTGTTGCCTTACATGGGCACTAGACATTAGGTTAACATCTTCATCTGCACTCGTGCTGATTTCCTGGACCTTTTTCTTAGTAGGCTGTGGGTTAGACTCTGCCTCCCTTATCTTCCTAGATCTTTCTTGGGTCTCAACCTCTAAGGCTAGGTCTAGGGCTTGGTCAAAGGAGTCTATTTTCTTGTTTTCAAGAGCTACAGAGATCCAGGGCCTCATGCCTTGGGTAAATGCCTTGCTCAAAATTTCATCACTTTGGCGTTGGGCATTACACACTTTCCTGAGATGGCATGCATAGTCTAGGACAGGTTCATCTATCTTTTGTGCACAGAGTGCAGTCCTTGAGATGATATTGTCTCGAGTAGCAAAATACTCTTTTAATTTATTCACTACATTGGTCCATGTCAACATATCAGGTGTGGCACTTTCCCTGAAGGATTCAAACCAAGCTAGTGCTTGTCCTTCAAGGTACTTGGGTAAATATGTTACCATGGTGTCACTGTCTGTTACTTTGTACTTATCCTTCAGATATTCTGGGAATTTGTGATCAATAAATAATGCTGTTGACATGAGTGGTGATGGGTGTGAAAAGGTTTTGGGTTTTGTTACCTCATGTAGCCTGATCTTTCTGTCGTCCTGTTGTTTTCTGTCTATGAGTTTGGTCATGTTGGACACCATGGAGATTATGATGTCATCCTTGGATCCAGAGGCAGATGGTGTGACAACAGGTGTGATGGCAGGTGTGGGAGGCTGTGGGGTCTGAGATGATACCATCTTCATGAGATCTGCTATCTGTTGTTGTTGTCTCTCTAGCGACTTCCGCTGATCTTCCATGGCCTTCTGTTGAGCATCTATTGCTGCATTCCTCTCTGCCAGTTGTTGGTTGAGGATCCTCTCCCTTTCCTCCTGCTGGGACTTGTTGGTCTCTAGGGCAGTAACTGCATCTTGGATGGCCTTCTCATAGGCCCTTATCTTCTCAGCTGTCTGATTAGGTTGGGGGCCTTCATCGGTGTCCATGATGGAGGGTGTGGGAGAAGTGTCTCCGGAGGAGTGGCTGTCAAAGGCCGGAGCTGGGGTGGAGGATCTAGATGAGGGTGTGGATCCACCCCCTGAGGCAGATCCTTCTTCCCCTGAGGTAGATAGCGTGAGTTGAGCGTCCTGTAGAGATCCCTGGGAAATGTTGGATCCCTGAGAACTGGTTGTTCCCTGAGTAGACAGGGTGGGTGGTGTGGGGTCTACTGAGTGTGGGTCTGTTGCACTGGAGGCTGATTTGCCCCCTGTGGGTCTCCTAGATCTAGGTGGGAGGGAGACCTCTTCAACAGGCCCCTGACTACGTAAGGTCTTTGTGTGTTGTTCTGCCAGCTTGACTGATAAGACCTTGATGTGTGGGGTAGACCTCACTGACTAGTGGGAGACCTCACTGACGTGTGGGAGACCTCTCTGACGTGTGGGAGACCTCTCTGACGTGTGGGAGACCTCACTGACGTGTGGGAGACCTCACTGACGTGTGGGAGACCTCACTGACGTGTGGGAGACCTCACTGACGTGTGGGAGACCTCACTGACGTGTGGGAGACATCACTGACGTTTGGGAGACCTCACTGACGTTTGGGAGACCTCACTGACGTGTGGGAGACCTCACTGACGTGTGGGAGACCTCACTGACGTGTGGGAGACCTCACTGACGTGTGGGAGACCTCACTGACGTGTGGGGAGATCTCACTGACATGTGGGAGACCTCACTGACGTTTGGGAGACCTCACTGACGTTTGGGAGACCTCACTGATGTGTGGGAGACCTCACTGACGTGTGGGAGACCTCACTGATGTGTGGGAGATCTCACTGATGTGTGGGAGATCTCACTGATGTGTGGGAGATCTCACTGGTGTGTGGGAGATCTCACTGGTATGTGGGAGATCTCACTGGTATGTGGGAGCTCTCACTGGTGACCTTGGTGGGCATGGTGTCAAGGTCACTGGGTGGGTGGAGTGGGTTTTACTGTGTGTATGATTGTTTTTAGTAATGTTGCCAGCTTTAATTTTTATGAGCTTGTGAGAAATGGGATCTTAGTAGGATGTTCTCCACCACTTTGTCATACTAGTAATTGTGCATGATCAAGTTGTCATATAAGAAATATCATAAGACTAGTGGTATATAGTGTAAATACATTAAGCTCTCATAAAATAGTGTTATTTCCAGTTATCACTGGTTTATTCAGCTTTAGGCAACATGTAGGAAATATCAATCATACAGTAGTTAGTGTGCAGGTAATTTGTACATACAGTAAATATACAGTAAGTTATAAGGTATAATGTTCTGTTCCACTCCACCTGTGAGGTAATAATAATACAATGTCCAGCATAGTTCTAGGTGGGTTCCCACACCTAGCTCCTGACCTGCTGCTTAGAGGAATAATGTAATAATGAATAACTTTACCCTCTGGTGGAAGTCTTGAGGAAGATACCCCCTGGCCACTAATGATAGAAACCAATGCCTGTCTAGCATAGTTTCACCATAGTGCAGTGGTATAGCAGGTAGCAGGAGATGACTGGAGATGTTACCTCTAGAGCGGTTCTTGGTGTTCTGTTCTCTAGGAGGTGCAGACAGGCTATTTGTAGCGAATCTTGGAAAAGCACCTCCAGACTGACTGGGGCCAGTAGCATCTGCCTAACTCTGCAATTGTTTGAGGGGAGGCTTTCATGTGTCACGGGGTCCACAAAGGACCCCCATGGGCGCCGCTGTGTCCCCCTTTGTCTTGGTCGGTTCTGTAACTTCAGACCCTTATATCTCGGTCGTTTATGCCGCTATAACCGCCATTTTGCGCATGCGCGGAGTTGAATATGCCAAGTTTATAATGCCCGCTGGATAGGCGCGTAACTTGCGCCGGTTTGTCTGTAGTGCACTCAAAGGTTGATTCAGTCTCCATGGCGTAACTTCCTTAATAATGGGAGTTCCGCCTTGATCTTGGGCTCATTTTGACCGTCTAATTATGGGCTTTCCATAAATGCTTTGATATTTGACCTAGCTTGCTCAGGAGCGACGCTAGAGCGACCGGACGGTTATGGCGTCGTGCTTATGTAACCCATTGTTCAGTTATTAGAGTGCTCAGACACTCATGACGGCGTCAGCGGTGCTCAGGCACCCGTGACGGCCGGTTGCATTCATTGACAAGTTATTAGTTTGTGCACTGAACCATGAGGTCGCACACTGAGACCCTCATTTTTATTATATTGTGCAGTGAACCATTAGGTCGGAGGCTTTGATGTCAAAAAGTGTGTTGTAACCGACCTGGCTGGTGTGCAGTGGGGCATGAACGCTCTTATGCAAAGTTTGAGTGCTCTTATAGCTCTTAGAACCAACCTATGTATTAATTTCTTAGATATTCTTTGATTAATACAATAATATGTTAGAATTTATGGAATAATAAAATGGTATATCATAGAATCAACCTCTAGTGGACATTATAGGGTTGTCCAAGGTTGGAGGTCTACCTTAGAGGTCATGTGTATAGGCGAGGATGATACGTTCGCCTGTGACTAGCCTAAAACGGCACAATATAACTCTCAACTGGGATCCTCACTGCAACATAAAAAAAAAAAACATAATAAGGTTGAGGGCACAGTGGCTTCCATTCTTCTACCAACACTTATCATCATTGAAAAAATCTGATGATTCACCAATGTCTTTTTCTCAGCCTGCCCTACATGTGACACGTTTCTACTGGAATGACCAGTACAAAAGGATTGGGTCTTTGTTTGTTGGCACTAGCCCTGAGTACGATTTGGCTGTGTACACCCTCTGCTTCCTGACACGTCCTGGAGGAAAGTGTTACATCTCCATGGATGGTAATGAGCGCTCCATCACCACTTACACAATGAATGGGGTCTTTCCCACCGCTGTGGGCACTGCCTATCCAGACTGCTAACTAAGTGGTTAGATCTACCTATTCATTTAATAAAAGTGCTCCCCAAATCAAAATTAAATCGTGTGTTATGTATTGTACAAGGATGCTTAAGTTAGAAGGACCGAAATATAAGAATGATATTTAGCATGGACATAGTTTGGTACATTAAAACAAACTCTTTGGATGGTGGTACTGTTGTATATCTCCTGGTTTTGATACGGGTTTTGGAGAAGCTGCTGCTGGGATGACACTTGACAACGCTACCCACACTGGCAAGAGCAGTCGGTAGCATTGTTTTAATAACAAAAAGTATAGAATCTTTTGTATGGAATTGGAGGTAGTTCTATGAAAAATGAATGCTTGAAACTATACAACCAAAAACACAGACCGCCCCCGCCTGATATTACGTAAACAGAAAGATAAAAAAGGAAATACTGATCAAACTAATTCACACAGCTCTCCCAGCCACATTTCTTTATAACGTTTTCTGCTTTATCAGAAAATCACCTCTATTAATAGCGTGAAAACATCATAGATCAAATAACAATTGTGTGAACCGAATTTTGCCTAATCAACGAGAAGGCAATTATAAATAGCATGCTTTCTTTTAGTTTGACCGATTGAACCTAATTGGGAAACTATTACCAAAATGTTAGAGGGCCTGGGTCTTTTTATGAAGTCGTCCAAAATGATTAATGTTATCCTTGAATGCTGTGTCACCTATGTTGGTTCAGGTTATCATTTCTTATGCCACATCTATCCCGCGTTACCCGCGATTATTATTTCTGTAGAGCAGTCAAATGTCTATTCATTATGTGTAAAAGCTGGAGAGCTAACTTTATAATAGGAAATCTGACAGATATTCTAGGCACTCTATTCTATGCGGCAGCAAATAAATGTTTATTACATTGTATAAGGATTTAACTCACTTGTGAAGATTTTGGGTAGTTGTTGGATTAAACTATTGTGTCAACTAGAAGGCTGGGTGAAGGGACTGGCTTCGCTTCCCTCTGACTGCATGGAAGCCCCTGGGAGGACCCTGTCGCTTCTCCTCCATCAATTGTCCTGTAATAGAGATGACATTTACCAGAAATGTGTTGAAATTGAGTATATTCTTGCATTACTCTTTGATTAGGAGAAATGGTCTGTGAAATGTCATCCCAGACCAATGACTTTAATTCACTTTAATTCGGCGGGCGGCATTTGGGATTTAGTTTATATAATAATAGATATAGATAGTATTGTGTGTCTGCAGGTTTCTTTATTTGCAGATTTCTGAAAGCAAAGTTGAATCACCATCATATCATCGAGGAGACTACTACATACGCAGTGTAGTTATCCTTGGTAACTATGGTGATTAAAGTACTCGCTTCATTTGGCTAGGAGAAGCTTTGTTGTATCACCCATGAATATCACGATTAAATTAACTTATCTTAAAAATATTAAAAAGAAAATGACCAAAACATTTGACATACTAGCCTATACTGGGCAAGTAATCTCCCAGCCCTAACTAAAGAAGTTCTCCCTTGTCACATTAATGTATTACTTACTCAATAATTTACAGAGATTTCAAGTCTACTCTTTAGCTGGGCCTGTTCATAGGGCTTTTCGTCCAGAAGGTATCAGCGTTATATTTGGGTCCGTTCAAGTGTTATACCACCAATACGTCGTAAATGCTGTATGATGATGACATTGAATGATATGGAAATTGATGTTGTAACAATTGAATGACTTGACAGAGACACCTGGATAGTTTTTCTGCTCTGATTTCCCTGCTCATTACAAGGGAAACGTGATCAAACACCCCCATTATGACCCCCACTGTGGGCTGCTCAAACCTGCTCGGCCCCCCTTTACACGTCCTAAATTCACGGCTTTGATTTATTTCTGGAAGTTGAACAACAAAGCTTGATTTATGTGGGGGAGGTTTTCCAGGGGCAGGGGGCCCTTGGGTTGGGGAAATAATCAGGAAGATAACAGGTGGTACCTTCTGTAGGACCATATTGTGCATTGCATTGTTGAAGCATACATTCTAGTGCTCGAACAACATAATTGTCGTTTTTTAGGCAGCAGCAGTTCTCTGTGTGAACGGCGGGTTCATTGATTATCGGTTAAGGTGTCATTGTTTCTCACTCTCATGTGGGAAGAGGTTACGTGAAGGACGTGAAGAAAGTGTGTAAAAATGAAAATGAGTTCATTTTTTGTGATGTAGGATTGGGTTGTAATTACTACAGTGTGTTTCGGTCTGTTACCTGAGCCACGGTCAATTGTTAGCCGTGCACGAATGGCATGATGCTTCATAATCAGCTGTTAGCCGTGCACGAATGGCATGATGCTTCATAATCAGCTGTTAGCCGTGCACGAATGGCATGATGCTTCATAATCAGCTGTTAGCCGTGCACAAATGGCATGATGCTTCATAATCAGCTGTTAGCCATACATGAATGGAATGATGCTTCATAATCAGCTGTTAGCCATGCAGAAATGGCATGATGCTTCATAATCAGCTGTTATCCGTGCACGAATGGCATGATGCTTCATAATCAGCTGTTAGCCATGCACGAATGGCATGATGCTTCATAATCAGCTGTTAGCCATGCAGAAATGGCATGATGCTTCATAATCAGCTGTTAGCCGTGCACGAATGGCATGATGCTTCATAATCAGCTGTTAGCTGTGCACAAATGGCATGATGCTTCATAATCAGCTGTCATATTGCTATGTGTCAACAGAGCATGACTCAATAACTGTGTGGTACATGGCCATCCTTTTTGGCTGTATCTCTCCTATAGGTGCAGCATGATCAACCAATATAGCACTGAGGAGTCACTCAGCCACACGGCGCCATGATGACAAGACACCTGATGCAGGAAAGGAGAATTCAGCCTCAAAGGAATTAATTCCTCTGTCTTGATTTCAAAAGATGTGGCAGTTACCTGACAAAAAATAAAATCAATCACCAATGTCTAGATGTACAACCATCAGCATAACGAGTGGGAAACAGTTAGAAATAACAGCATTATTTTGTAACAAGAAACCATAAGGTCAGGTTTCATTGCACACAACACTGAAATGTCATATTTTCAGTTACAAAACTTTCATATTTAGTATGATTAGACAAGACATCCTTTTATCAGCTTAATACGGAAGCCATCGAGGGCCACACCTTGAAAAAAATTCAACTTGATTTTTTTATCCCATATATGGAAACAACATGAAATGGAACATAAAAAAACTACTGTCAAACCTAAAATTTCAACCTGTCAACTGTCAAAGTAGAAAAGAATCATAAGTCCCATCACTTTGATGGGAGAAAAGACAACATGATTTTTTCGCTGTCAACTGTTAAGTTAGAAAGATTCTACTGTCAGCTGTCAACTTGACAGTTGACAGAAGAAAATATCATGTTGACAGCATTTAAGAAAACAGGATTTTTCCTCTGTCAACTGTCACGTAAGAAAATAATTCTGCCGTCAAGTGTCAACTTGACAGTTAACAGAGAAAAAATCATGTTGTTTCTTCTGCTGTCAACATGTTTTTTTTTCAAGTTGACAGTTGACAGCAGATTTTTGAATTGACAGTTGACAGGGAAAAATATCAGGTTGACAGCAATTTTTTTTTCAAGTTGACACTTGATAGGGGAAATTATTATGTTTGACAGCAATATTTTCTTAAACTTCATCTAGGGGTATAGTAAGAAAACCATGCTGATTTTGAAGTGCTTTTTTTGTGGTGTGGCCCTTCACGGTTTGAATAGCTTTAGCCAACAATGCTCGGGAATGTAAAACAGTTCTTTGAAGCCCCTATCTCTGGCAGACCACTCTAACCCAGGCATTTCTGCTAGATTGGGCTGAATGGTAGATATAGGGATCACCTTCAGCCGTTGAGGGATATGACACAAACATTTAGCACTTAGGGGGCTGTCAAATGCTCTTTCTGGTAACAAAATTGCCTGGTTAAGATCCACAAGGTCCTTATCAATGGGATTTAAACTTCGATAGACATATGCTACCAGGGACGGGGCTATTTAAAAAATCTTGATTACTAAGGTCCATTCAGAGCCAAATTCAGATGATGAACTCCAACATGTTAATAGAACTTTAACAGCTGCCATGCAAATATGTGGGGAACCTATCTCAAGGTCATGTCTTCCCTTAAGGTGGCTGGCGGGGATTGTTAGTTCAGCGTATGGACACCATGGGTCTCTGTCTTACTTTGGCATTATTTTTATATGTTTAGTAAGATTCTGTACTCGTGTAGACTACAGCATTGGGATGCGTATTGTTATTATTTACAATATATGGGTTTGTATTAGCCAAAAAGTTATTTGACATTTTCTCTGTATTGCCCCTTCTTCCGGCCTCAGCACGAAGTGCAGGAATATGAAGGACCACATTTCAACTTGTTTTTCCAAGCCGGTTCGTTTGTACCGAGTGACCTGGGGTTGTTCACTTTCTAAGGAGATACTTTGTTGTCAAAATTCTATGATACGGTTACTAAAAGAAGGGGGGGGAGATTGAACGTTGTTCGTAAATAAAAATCGTTTTATTGTTCAAACTGAATAAATCCTTTGTCTTCTTTTGAATAGAATGAAATGATTGATCCATAACCTAAATATAAAAAAAGTCTCTTGATTATTGACAAGAAAGAGAAGTGCATGGGCATTTTTTGCTTATTTTTTACTTATTGATAAACAAAATATGCAAAATACAGGGAGGCTTGGCATGGATTTGCACCCTAGGCCTGCTGAGAGCAAGGCAGAGAACTTGTAAACGCATGGGACATGGGGACTGCTGTGTATGACCCCCTCAAAGAAATAGCATCATCTACATGCCACTATTCTAGCCATATCCTTACATTATTGTTTCAATCATCCAAAATAATAGAAATATGCCCGGGACCATATGTCAATATTGTATCTACTGCAAAGATATACTTAAAATATATGAGCTGAAGAAGTTATAAAAAGATCTAATTACTTTCGGATATGAATCTGGGGATTTATGTGACAAATCACTACTTAATCCTATATAGGGGTAAATCTTCTGAATCTCAAAAGTATGCATGGGACCCCTATATTATTTTTTTCCATGTCACTAAGCTCTATGTCACATGTAAAATTTAAGAAATGGCCCAAGTCACATGTCACTATTCTAGCCATGTCACATGTCAATTTTAAAAATAGGTCATGTCACCATGTCAAATTTAAGAAATAGCCATGTGACCATATGAAATTTAGTGGTCCAGACCCACTAAAGACGTTGAAGTGACCTACCCATATGCTACCAGGGACGGGGCTATTTAAAAAATCTTGATTACTAAGGTCCATTCAGAGCCAAATTCAGATGATGAACTCCAACATGTTAATAGAACTTTAACAGCTGCCATGCAAATATGTGGGGAACCTATCTCAAGGTCATGTCTTCCCTTAAGGTGGCTGGCGGGGATTGTTAGTTCAGCGTATGGACACCATGGGTCTCTGTCTTACTTTGGCATTATTTTTATATGTTTAGTAAGATTCTGCACTCGTGTAGACTACAGCATTGGGATGCGTATTGTTATTATTTACAATATATGGGTTTGTATTAGCCAAAAAGTTATTTGACATTTTCTCTGTATTGCCCCTTCTTCCGGCCTCAGCACGAAGTGCAGGAATATGAAGGACCACATTTCAACTTGTTTTTCCAAGCCGGTTCGTTTGTACCGAGTGACCTGGGGTTGTTCACTTTCTAAGGAGATACTTTGTTGTCAAAATTCTATGATACGGTTACTAAAAGAAGGGGGGGGGGATTGAACGTTGTTCGTAAATAAAAATCGTTTTATTGTTCAAACTGAATAAATCCTTTGTCTTCTTTTGAATAGAATGAAATGATTGATCCATAACCTAAATATAAAAAAGTCTCTTGATTATTGACGAGAAAGAGAAGTGCATGGGCATTTTTTGCTTATTTTTTACTTATTGATAAACAAAATATGCAAAATACAGGGAGGCTTGGCATGGATTTGCACCCTAGGCCTGCTGAGAGCAAGGCAGAGAACTTGTAAACGCATGGGACATGGGGACCGCTGTGTATGACCCCCTCAAAGAAATAGCATCATCTACATGCCACTATTCTAGCCATATCCTTACATTATTGTTTCAATCATCCAAAATAATAGAAATATGCCCGGGACCATATGTCAATATTGTATCTACTGCAAAGATATACTTAAAATATATGAGCTGAAGAAGTTATAAAAAGATCTAATTACTTTCGGATATGAATCTGGGGATTTATGTGACAAATCACTACTTAATCCTATATAGGGGTAAATCTTCTGAATCTCAAAAGTATGCATGGGACCCCTATATTATTTTTGCACATTTGAAAAATACTATATATCTAGGGGTCCTGGTGAGAATATGGCGAAAATCTAATTACTTTTAGTCTATCCCTGCCAGCCACCTTAATTGGTGGGAATGAATTGGTATGTGTGTGTGATACAAGACTTTCCATGGAATGACATTGTGTTCATGGCGGGGACAGTAATTATTCCAGAACTTTGAGAGCCTCTGTGGAGGATAAAGTCAAAGGTGTGCTTCAGGTTCAGTCAACAGTACTCATCATTGATAGGGCACGAAAGCCTGATTTACTTCTAAGTACAAATACTTCTTATATTTAACTAAATGTACATCTCTAGCAGCTCACGCATGAGAACTGCCAAGATGAAAGATAGGTAATATGTAGGGTGGCCAATTCACCAAGACCTCCTTGATGGCACATTCCCTTTGTAGTCAGTTCAATATGCTGTGCACCAAAGATATTCCTATAGACCAATTCTAAAGAGGGGCTCTGGGGGGGGGGCATGTCAATTTTTAGAAATGCCCATGTCCCGTGTCACTAAGAAAAAAAAAACATGTCACTAATGTCTCTAACAGGACTCAAGTATAGTACCACATTACATCACGTAGCTGGTGAATTTCTCATATAAGACACACCTTGAATTGTTGCTTGACCTATAGATGGAAATTTTTATGCCACCGCCTCAATGGCAGTCAAAACTTTTTGTCCCCCTCCCCTTTATGCCAAAGGTGCAGAAACTTTTCACGCCCCTCTTTGATCTTTAGTAGTGCATGGGCATTTTTTGCTTTTAGAAGCTACATTTCTTATGCCCCCCTTCAAGAGGGGTCAAAAGATTTTATGCCTCTCTTGTTCATAGATAATGACCACTCCCCAAAATTCCTACAACTAGGGGAAAAAAGGCCATGTAAAGTGAGTCACGTTTTTGCACGACAAAAATATAATCTTTTAGCCAACAGAAGGTAGATTTTTGACAAAAATAATGTCTATGCTTGATATTTGTTCATTTCTACGGAGGTATGGAGTTTTTTTATTTGCCAAAATTCTCAATGGCGGATCCATAATCAAAGTTATTGTAACAGAATGGCCTAAATTGTATCATGCCATTGAACATCCTGTAAATAGGACTGGGTGCGATTTTGAATTGCCATATCAGTGTAAACCCCAGTAGACTTAACATGACACCAAGAAAGTGCCAGTTCAAATGTTTGTGATGTATACAGTAAATCCTCATGACTTACTACCTCAGATCCCTTGACTACTGACTTTGACTACATATGTGTTTCTCTGTATTTATATTCAGTTACTCAGACAATTCACTATGTCTAATTCAGACAAACTTGCTTGTCTGTTGATGTAGAGTAAACCTTGTCAATAAGGGACTGTCTGGTGCCAGTGGTTCCATAATCTTGGTACTTTGTCAGATTTTTTTTCCATGTCACTAAGCTCTATGTCACATGTAAAATTTAAGAAATGGCCCAAGTCACATATCACTATTCTGGCCATGTCACATGTCAATTTTAAAAATAGGTCATGTCACCATGTCAGATTTAAGAAATAGCCATGTGACCATATGAAATTTAGTGGTCCAGACCCACTAAAGACGTTGAAGTGACCTACCCAGAGATGAACCCGTCGATATCTCCAGGTAACTAACAACTAAGCAACCCAATTTAACTATTAGCGCATCATAAGGATGTTTCTTGTCCACCTCCCTGCCCCTAGATCTATATTTACTGATACAGATATAACATCAGATTCCTTGCCTGCCACTGAACATAAGAAAACAGCAACGGGAAATAGTCCTTAACACTATAGACGTTCGGTGCTGGATATTTGAATGACACCAAGGGATGTTAATGGTCATATCGGATTTCTCTCAAGGTGACTCGGGAATCATCTCGCTGCAGAGGAAATATGATCAAATGGGTAAAAGTTACATTTCTGGTAGTTCACAAGCCATTCTATAAAATGATCGCATTTTCGTATCGAAATGCCCATTAAATACCACCAACACTGCAGCAAAGCTTAGACCATAACTCCAATAGCCACAGATGAATGTGCTAACAAACTACTTTAGGTGTGTCAGTTGGCCATTGCCAGGATATTGATCATCATTTATTGTTTTCCACGCAATCAGTCTGCACGCCAACTTCGCCCTCCAATTATCCGCTTGGAGATTGACACGCTACCCGTATGACCTAGTGATCACGTGGGATGAGCACGCGACATGAAACACCTCCAAACAACAGGCTGTAAATGCATACTGATTATAATACGGACACCTGGATGTTATTTTATAACAGACTACGGTCGCTGACAGCCCTTTTAAGGACCTGTCCCTAGCCCATGAGACTCTGACATGACTCAAACGGGCCGTATAGAACATCACAGCCCTCTTTGAAAGAACCCCCAGTTAGCAACTTATATGTTGCATTATCGATAACGCGTTTAACTGGCCATAACTTAGATGATTGACTAAATAAGATATTGCAAGCTTAAAGAAATATCAATATCTAGTCATAGAGGACATGGAAATGCTTTACAGCCTTGAGGAGTTGCTATAAATCATATTGATATACACCTATATATACAGAGAGCTGTGGTAAGAGGACATTCAATGTAATGATGGCATTGGAGACTCTCAATTATCGCCCCCTCAGTCCCGTCCCTTTCATCTCTCACTCTTCCCTCTTTTCATACAGCCAGCTTGGGCTATTTGAGATAAACGTGGCCGGAAATCGAAACCTAATCAATCCGTAACGGCCCCTCCCAGCCTGTATTGGTACTACATGAACCCTGTGTATTTACACCTCTGACGACTAAAAGGTGGCAACACTACACTGTCGGCCTGCCACAAGGGTTTTACAGTAGAGTGCTACATTCTGAAATACAGCAGTAGCTGCTGTAGGTACACAACAAATGACCCAATGTGGATCATATGTTGTATGCACTACAGCGGTATTTATAGCCCATTTACAATTTTGACTGAGAGTGTAGTGGTGCGTCATTCAGCCACTGACGTGTTTTGGGATTTGATCATTATACACACACACACACACACACACACACACACACACACCAATATATATATATATATATATATATATATATATATATATATATATATATATATATATATATATATGTGACCTATCAAGGGAGAACAACCCTCTGCGGGGGATTTTTAATTCCCCATTTGGCCACCAGGGGGCATTGGAGGGCTAAATTACTCTAAAACCAGAATTCAATGGTTTCATTTAAAATGCACCATTTTCATTTGAAATGGCCCATATTTGGATGGTAAAATGAACATTTTTCACGAGAAATCAACATATATGCCGGTTCCTTGTTGCCATGGCAACTGTTCCATTAATCAAAATTTGCAGATTTTTATGCCAATTTTGGGGATTCTCACCAAAAGCCCAAAATTGAAAACAGAAATGGAAAATTCCATCTAGATCAAAATCTATGATAAAAATCACCGTATTATTATGTTTTTTTGATGAAAAAGGCTGATTTATTGGTCTAAAATCACAGAAGGTGTGCAAATGGGAATTTTGGTGAAAGTCAGCCCCCTACACTTAGGATTTTGATTTTTCCCCAATTTTTTTTGGGTCATATTTTTGGGCTCAATGAGTTCTTGATGTTATATATGGGTTTTAGTGGATCAATATCAATATTCTGGGCTCCAGGGGGTTGAACATACCTAAAATTGACCCCTTTCAGCTTGGAAAATCAATAAAATCGACAAATTTCATCATTTTTTGTAGAATAAGGACTAGGTATGTGTCTGTCCACTTTTATTATGTAAATTAGAGAGTCTTGTGGTGAAATAGAAGCAAAAATTATGTTCCTGGTCGGATTTTTTCTATTATTCTGGAGCATTTTACTTTTTGTAAAGTGGTCTGTCCGGGCGATAATTTGGTCACTTGGCCTCCCCCCATTAAATAACTAAAAGTGAAATGGGTTCAATTATGCCTTAAAAGATTTGCTACATATTGGGGGTAAAGTATGTTGAAAACAAAATTTGATTTCCTCCGTAAACTTCACTGTGAGGGGGCAATAAGTGATTTTCCTTGAAAATCCCCCTTTTTCCTTGTCCGGGCGAAAAATCATGTTCCTTCCCCTCCTGTGTAGGATTAACACATTTAACTATCCTAACTAAGTCAGTTATTTACCCCCTACATATACCTAAGTGCCCAATATATAGGGCAATGGATTACTCTCCATCCTTTGCAGTAGCAGAGATGGGAAGTGCTATTTTGTCCGGGCGAAATCGTGTCCGGGCGAGTGACCATTGAATAACATGCCATGTTGAGGGGTTGATTTCCTACAGAAATTAAAATTTTATCTTAATGAAAATAACGGCTCTAGACCATTTAGACCTGTAGATTACAGAAATCACATTGTTATGTATGTCAGATGTGTCTTTTATATCATGAAATGAGTGTACTTATAATAAATGTTTGTAGAGATTCTTGGCATATGTCCGGGCGAATGACATTTGAGTAATAATTCATGTCGAGGGCTTGATTTTCTACAGAAACAATTGTCATATTACCATGACAATCTCAGATCTAGACCATTTTGACCTGTAGATCATGAAAATAACATGTTTCTTTATGTCAGATGTGACCTTATTATCGTAAAATGAGAATACTTTTAACGGTTTTTATCATGATTTTGCCTACATTTCTTGTCCTCACACAAAATTCAATATTCCTGCCCCTCCTCTGCACAATAGGGATATTCAAATATCCTAACTATGCCTGTTATTTACCCCCTACATATACCTTAGTACTCAATGTATGGGACAATTGATTGCTGCTAAACCTTTGCAGTATCAGGGATGGGAAGTGCTTTTTTGTCCAGGTGAAATTGTGTCCGGGCGAGTGACCATTGAGTAACATGCCATGTTGAGGGTTTGATTTCCTACAGAAATAATCATTTTATCTCATTGAAGATCACAGATCTGGACCATTTTGAGCAGTAGATGATGGAATTCACATTGTTATCTGTGTCAGCTGATTCCTTGCTATCATAAAATGAGCCTACTTTTAATGGAATTTGATCACAATTCTGAACATAATGTCCAGGCGAGTGATGAACTACAAGGTATTTTGAACAGAAATTACAGATTTTTCCCCCATCAAAACTATATACCACCTGAAAGTACATGCCGTGGGCATTGTATTCCATATAATCAATAGTTCCTACCATAGTCTGTTCAGCTTTTATATAAAACAGAAAGAAATGAATATCTTAGAATCTGAGATTTACTTGAATTCCAGGCTAGGCCCTATAGGAAAATGACCTGAGGGAAAGGCAAAAAGCCTGTTACGTCTGACTACAATACTCCCAACCCAACTATTAGACCCAGTACTACAAGCAAAATCATAATAACAGTCAACCAGAAGCATATCATAGGTCATTTTGAATCAATAAAGGGAAAATACCCCGAATGGTCACTCGGGAGGACATCGTTTCCAGGTAGATAGGTCCTGGGTATTGCCATAGCAACAGTTTTCATATTTAACTCATAATATTTCATGTGCAGTTACCCCAAGACCTATACACTATCCACAAAAAATATTTTTGAGATACTACATAATTTTTTCTCAGACCTCTCAAAACTCCACCAAGGCCTATATGCACACTTTCTATGATTTTTGACCTATTGTGTTTTTAGACATTATTATTGTTTATAATATATTTAGAGCTTAATCATCGATTTCAGATATGAATAACGAGCTATGTTGAAGGAGGGGTTCTGACATAACTACTAGGAATATTTAACCCAATGATGTCTCATTTTAAAGATCTTGAGATAAATTTTGATAATGAATTTCCCTGCAGAGGTGTGTTTTTGCTTGCCTGGTCACACATTCACACACACACACACACACACACACACACACACACACACATATATATATATATATATATATATATATATATATTTATATATATATATATATATTTATATATATATATATATATATATATATATATATATATATATATATATATATATATATATAGATAGGGGTTAGTTCACGATCGATGGTATTAGTGTCATTGACCTCCTCCATGCAATGAAACTTCGTATTTCATTTACCTGAGTAGACCCAAGTGGTAGAGAATATACCCAATTGACTGATAGATATATCCATTGAGGTTCAGGGCAACATCTCCCCTAATGTATCATATCAACACACACTGTATCAATTAACTCAACCCTTCCAGTCCTAACCTCATTGAAATACAGTAGGCACCCCCTAGATGTTGAGATAAAATAGAATTACCCCCCCCCCCCCCCCGATCCGCTAATGTGTAACAAATGGCTTTTTGCAATTTGAAATTTTTTATGTCACTTTTATTTCTGGGGCCCATACAAGAGCAATTTAATGTCTGGAGGTCATTTCTTAACACGCTACGACTGCTCACTTTTAAATCGTAGTAGGAACCCTTGGTTTAGTGACATTATCACTCAACAGTATTGGTCATGTAGTGCCTGCAGCACTACGAATGCCCTATACCAAACTCAATGTAATTGCTACATAGGTATTAATCAAACAGAGCAGTCATAGGGCATTGCCCATGATCACTGACTCTAACCTTTATGGTCTCAAATCGTAGTGGATGTGTGCAGTCGTAGTAACTTAAGGAATGGCCTCCTGAATGCATATAAGCAGGGTCAGCTTCAATGCATGGTATTCATGGGTGTGTACTAGTTACCAAGTTGAGTCTGCATAGTTGTTATCTATATACTAAGGAGAGGGTGTGGTACTCTAGGACTGATGCTGTCCTCTGGCAGCTCTATTCCTATGCATAGCCATTGGTGACAGAGGCATCCCTTTTAACACATCTGCTATGAGGGAGACATCTATGATCATGGGCATGTACTAGTTACCAAGTTGAATCTGCATAGTTGTTATCTGCAAGGAGAGGATGTGACACTCTAGGACTGATGCTGCCCTCTGGCAGCTCTATTCCTATGCACAGCCATTGGTGACAGAGGTGAGGGGGGACTTTGGCAAAGTCCCCCCTCACCTCTGTCATCCATGGCAACCCTCTCTTAGTATATGGATAACACCTTCACAGACCCAACTTGGTAACTAGTATACGCCCATGGTGATATTAGGTTATCTCCGTAAGACACCCTATTTCTATATACTGCTACACATCCAATGCTTGTAGTAAGAGAGTAATGAATGGGCTATCGGGCACCGAATTCAATGAATGGGCTATCGGGCACCGAATTCAGTGTATCAGGCCACTCGTTACGATATCCTATGATACACTTAATGAGGTGCCCCATAGCTCATTCAATACTGTTTTTATTACATGAATAATCAATAAAAAATGAATAAATAATCAATAGAATATCAATAAAAACAAGTTGAAAACAAAATCCTTTCCCGGGACTCGAAGCCTGCCATAGACCTAGTGTATGTACACACGGTGAAAAAAAAGATGCGCCCGGACCAGGACTCCTCCCGCCTACCTCTAGCAGCTGAGCACAATGCACTAACCACTAGACCACCGGATCTCACTAATCGGCGCCTGGCTTGGCTTGGTTTGCTTCGAAAGCGTCCCCCAGTTGTCGCGGTTATGGCAGCCGACAGCTTCTGGTGGCATTCTAACCAATAGACCATCGGTACACACACCTCGGCGCCTGGCAGCCGTTGGTTTGGTATTGTGTGCGACCGGCCTGGTTATGGTTCAAGGTGCTGGACGCGTTCACACTACACTACTGCTGGGTGGCTTTATATCATAGAGACATGGTTCTAGCCAGCCAATTCTTGTCAGTCCCTGTGGCGCAATGCATAGGGAGTTGGATTAGGGATCAGGAGACTGCAGGTTTGACCCCTACCCTGGCCATTACAAGTTCATAGGTTTAACATGTAACATATGACATGTTAGCACATGTGACATGTGACATGTTAGGAGTGCTGATATCCTGGATATCAGCACTCCTAGGAGTGCCGATATCCAGAGTATCAGTACTCCTAGGACCTGCAATATTGACAGGTATCAGAATGCGATTATCCAGAAAAAGCACCCAAAATCACAGAGGTCGTGTAATAATCGTGTTTATATCATGGTTAGTCACTTTTGGCACGATTTTAGGTGGTCAAACTGGATAGCAAGCAATAGAAATGGATATATGGCACTGAGTTGACATTTGCAGTTGATATTGAACCCAGACAACATTGACATTGACTCTGGCAGCATCCAAGTCTGCATCGACCCACGCTGCCACAGAACTTTACCGCTACTATAGCATGTACCCATCCACACGGCTAACAATGCTTGGGATTGCTTAGCTGTGTAAGCTCTATGCCTCGTCCATTTGGCATGGTGCCTGGTTATTCAGGATATAAATCCTTTAAGGTAGAGATAACTAACCCTCTTGACGTGTATTTATGCCTAAGTCACTCTGCTTCACCTTTTGCCTTAGGCATGGGTACATGACACTCGTGCCTGATATCCATACATAAGTCGATTGATATACCCCTGTTAGCCACATTTTGTACCACATCTACTATTTTGGTACAAGAATCTAAAGCGTTGGGGTTCAAAAACCCTAAGGTATGTACTTTGTATAAGGCCAGAAAAGACCGCAATGTTCAGGTACTGAATGTATTCATGATATCGGTCCATACTGGAGGGTGTTATTCCTATGGGAAAGGTAGCTTTGCATAAGAAGTGCCTCACCTGCAGCAGCTCTTCCTTTGTAGTCCTAATTTTTTGTTTTTGTGTTGTGCATGAGTGGTCGACATAAGAGCACTTAAAGGAGTGTGTGGCATATGCAAGTATTTCATAGTGCAGCACACACTATTTTTAAGCAAGACAGGTGCCTTTCCAGACTTATATTGAGAGTGGAAGTTCAATGGTGAAGCAGAGCATAACTTCTTTGGAAAAGAGGGCACATACTCCCAGCTCTATTTAGCATACAAGAAACACCCTTCTGAATTACATAATATGCCCAATTTGGCAAATGAGAGAAGAGCTGTTGAGTGAAGTAGGTTCTTTTGGCAAAGGCCTCACTGACCCTGAGTTCAGGCCATAGGATGACTTAATCATTAGTTTATCGTCTATCAGGGGCCAACTCTTGGCCATGGTTCATGTATTTAACAGACTGCTACTCATGGAGCCAGTAATGATCCAAAATCATTCGAACTAGTTACGACTGGACGGTCCCATTCAGTAGGAGGTCAACCTCGATTTTCTGTTATTGTCCATAAAGAATTAGTCAATATGAATGGGCAAGAGTATAACTGAAATGTACAAATGACTCATATTCAAGCAAGAGAGGGGGGAAGAGGGTGTGGGGAAGGAGGGGGATATGGAGGGAGTAGGGAAGGGAGGGAGAGATAGGGGGGAGGAGGGAGGAAGAAGTGAAGAAGGCAGGAAGGAAGGAATGAAGGAAGCAAGGAAAAGGATAAGAAGTGAACTGTAAACGGAGAATCACTTCACTGTAAAAAAAACACGTAATCCTTGAAAAACACCATAATTATATAGCAGTCCCACTTCGCCATTTTGTATTAGAAAGATCTTTTTCGTGAAAAAGAGTGGAACACAAACATTAATATCTTTAGCCCTAAGCAGAGGAAAATATGACTTGCAGGTGTCAATGAACCGAAACACACCATGGTCATGGCCGCCAGGAGTTAACCTTAGATGCTGACATTGACAAAAGGCAGCGTCAATTCAGGAGGGTACACAGGAACATTGGTTGACTATTCTATGCATAGAGTAGTGGTGTAATCATCACTCCTTCAGAAACCATGTACATATCTCAAAATTGTGTTTGTAGAACTGGCATCATAGTTGCTTAAGGTCGAATCCCAAATGGCGATTTAGGGCCCAAATATCTCAACGATTTGGTCTGTTGCATTCTAACCCTAAGAGTGTTAAGGTAATTACAAAATCCACTCTAGGTTGAGGTCCGGCTTTCAGTAATTCTTATGCTTCATGGCCCAAGTTAGGACCATACAACACAACAGACAAAACCACAGAGATATTGGAGCCCTAAATCGCCATGTGGGATTCAACCTTTAAAGACTAGTTGCTTAAAGCCCTACTTGCATTGCCGTCACCCTATTTCGTAAGTTACGATTCCGTGACAGGTTTGGACGGAATGACGATGGAATTGTGATGGGATGGTGACGGAATACAATTCCGTCACCATTCCGTGCTATTTCTGTCACTATTCCGTCCAAAATGATAACGGATTCATGACTGACAGAATAGAGGGACGGCAATGGAAGTGGCCCTTAAGGAAGCACGGTTTTACTCACCCCCTGAAATCCGCTTAGCTTGCAGCGCTCTGTAGTAATCTAGAAGTCTCAGAAGGTCAGACTCCCCCTGACCTTGACTCTGGCCGTCATCCTTTGACGTCATCGACTCGTCAGTACGACGTCCCCGGACACTGTAGAAACCAGAGGGAGCTTTCCTCTTGGTGTTGCCGATCACGTGGTACGATGGTTCCAGGTCCTGTTGGCTAGCCTTGGCCTCCATATCGTACAATTGGTGAGCCCGGTCAAGTTTATTCTGTGGCAGAAAAATGTAATAGGGTATTAAAGACAAAACTTCTTGAGCCAGAACTGTCGAATTTGGAAATCACTGACATAAGGCCCAGGTAAACACATTTGGTAAATTTAAGTTCAGGGGCGGATCCAGGATTTTGAAAAGGGGAAGGTCCAACCCTGGGCCAGGGGCCTATCACTACCATGTCGCAAGCAGAGTGGCACAATGTCGCAAGCGCAGGGTTGTGATGTCGCAAGCACAGTGCCGCAATGTTGCAAGCGCAGCACCGCAATGTAAATCTAGGGTGGTTTGGGCATGCCCCCCACCCAAGAAAACTTTGAAATCTAGACATCAAATGGTGAATTCTGATGCATTTCTAGACCCCAATTCAGTAATGTATTTTGGTGTACCATCAGATGTAAAGCCATGATTATGAGAACAGGGAATGAAAATCTTATTACATTCTGATTTAATACACAATGGTGTTTGAGGGAGGCTTGGGGGTATGCCAGGGTGAACATTTTGAAGTAAACATGGGGTAGGAAGGTTTTCCATAAAGGGGGCTGGTCCCTCAAAAAAATCCTGATGAAGATGAATTAATTTATTGAAACGTCGATCACATCTATAAGTCTACAAAACTGCATCCAACAGCTGTTAAAACATTATTGATTTATAGATAAAAATTTGAACTTTACTTGACCGGGTCTGGTTTTGTGTGAATTTTATTCCTTGAGTAAAAAAATTAAAATATAGATGTCAAACTCTCTAGTTTAAAGGATTCAACTTGACTTAGACGTGAATCTAGTATTTTTAGATATTGTTGTCCAAAGGGGTGTAGGTGCCTGCTCCCACCCCTAGGAAATTTTTTGAAGAATTGATGTCAAACCTTGAAGTTTGAAGCATTTTGGTGTACCCTAGGGAGTATGTTTAAGCACTGGTGATTGAGGGCGTTTTGGCCGCAGGGGTGCACGCCCCCCCCCTTTTCCCAGTACTTAAGAGTTTAATTACATATTTTGGACGAAAAATTGTTCCTATACCACGACCTATACCATTTTACCTCATCCAATAAGGCTCACCCAGGATGGGTTTAAGGTATAAGCTATGCCCTATATATAGGCCTAAGCCAAGCATTATCTATATGTATGCTATGATGTTGCTTTTTACTGGATTGGCTCATGTTAGAAGACTTTGAGAAATCTTTATATATTTTAGATACTATAGAGTCATAAATTGTACAATTTGCAAACCATAACAACTATATCAAAGAGAAGTAAGGGTCATACATGGGGGCATACAAAGTGGACATCTTGGGTGGGGTCCAGCTTCAGAGACCCCTATTTGGACATGCTATGGGTGGACCAAAAGAGTAGGGGGGGGTTCTGACCCCGAGGACCCCCTGGATCTGCCCCTGTAAGTTCCCCTACGTCTGTGCTTCAAGATAAGGTATGATAGCAATTTGAGACTCACAGCTTTCTCATGATTTTGCCATGTTACATATCCCACCAAATTGTCGTTATCTGTCGCCATGATTCGTCATCAATGGTGACTCCTTTTTGAGTGATAACTCACTGCGTCATCTTTCGCCACTGTGTGTCAGTCTCACATGGCATGGCGATTTATCACAACAGTCTCCAACATGATCTCACTCACTGCCTGAGTATGTGCCACCCCTTGTCATCCCTCACAAAGCATGGCGACTTATCACCACCATCGCCAACATGGATCTAACTCACTGCTTGAGTTTGTGTCACTCCTAGTTAATCTTCTCTCAAAATGGCAACTTATCACCACCATCACTGACATGGATGTCACTCGCTGTGTGAGTGTGTGCCACTGTCATCAACTATCACACAAAATGGCGACTTATCATCACCATTGCCAACATTGGTCTAACTCAATGCGTGAATTTGTATCACTCCAAGTCAATGCTCTCTAAGGATTGCATCATCTGTCACTCACTCTCACTCAGAATGGCAACTTATCACCACCATTGCCAAATTTGTTGAGACAGTACCACTGTTCAACATGTAGCCTATCTAGGAAGTGTGGGCATGAAGTATAAGTCCCATACGTATCAAATGTGCTTTGTTTCACACTGATTTCCATGTAATACTTCAGAGTTGAATCAAACAAGATTATAAAGAAAATATCAATTAAATTTAGATAGAGGTATCTCTAAAATGAAAGCAACTATCCATAAACACCTTTTCTCTGGTTACAGGAAAAATACATAGGGAAATATCTACATGAACACCTTGTCTGTGGTTAGAGGGAAGATACATATATGGCAATACCTTCTCTGGCAAAACATACTTTGATCTGGGAGATGTGAGGCTGCATGATTACCAATGTCAATGATCATGAGCTTTTCATCTAACAAGGTGAGTGATCACCAGCGTCGCCATCATTGGTGAGTCTAAGTGATCACCACTCTCGCCATCCATGGTGAACCTGCACTATGACGTGGTGCATGTTTCATCTAGCGAGGTGAGTGATCAACCGCCTTGCCATCCCTGGTGAGTGTGAGTCATCACGATCCTGACCAACCGTGGTGAATGTGTGCTATGGCAAGGTGCGCGTTTCATCTAGCGAGGTAAGTGATCACTCATGACGCCATCCCTGGTGAGTGTGGGTGATCAAGATCCTCACCATCTATGGTGAACCTGTGCTATCACGAGGTAGGCATTTCATCTAGCGAGGTGAGTGATCACCTGAGTGACCATCCCCTGTGAGTGTGAGTGATCACAATCCTTGCCATCCATGGTGAACGTGAGTTATGACGTGGTGTGCGTCCCATCTAGCGAAGTGAGTGATCACTCATGTTGCCATCTCTGGTGAGGATGAGTGATCACTCATGTCGCCATCCCTGGTGAGGATGAGTGATCACCATCCTCGACATCTGAGGTGAGGCCATGTGATCACTACCATTGCTGTATTTTTGCAGCATATATTAATAATATCACTGTTCATGAAAGGTAGACCTTTTACTGTAAATGAACGCAGACTTTGCTCTAACTTCATAACAAACCTTGTGTGAATTTATGCTGATCGATCATCTTCCTTGATTACATGAATGTTTGCTTTGTAATTGCAATGAATTGTTTCGCGAAAATACAGGAAGCCATCTGTGGTCGATGTGGTAGCAATTCCAAGTTCCCAGCAGTTTTGCTGTGAAATTACGAATGGTATCTATTTTTTACAGTACGGCACCCGTGCCCTGTCTACCAAATAGAGGAGGGAATGGAGGCATTGCGTGTGGGCAGAGCTCTTGTCTATGACCTGTCATTGAGCTTAGATTGTTCCAGTAACTATTACCTCCTGGATACAGGAAGGATCCCCTTATTCACACAAATAATCACACCAATCATTTAAGTACATGTTAATACTAAGCCTCTCTAGTCATTCAAAACTAAACTCAAACTGGCAGGAAGTGGAAAGCTTGTGAAGTAGCCAATACAAATATATATATATTACAATGAAGCCCTTCTTTCACAGGTTTATACCACCATTTCAATGTGTTTCATGCGCAGTATTTATTGAAATGCAGAGGTATAAGAATCCATGAGAATCCATGAGAAGACTCAATTCAATGCTCTGGAATGTCGGTAGAAAAAGGTGATGTGTGAAGTCCATTTATAACGGTAGCCTTTCTCAGCACATTGAAACCTCAAGGGCTAGAAATCTCATCTGTACTGATGGATTTTGTTCATTGGTTTGACGACGACACGTGGGAGTACCCTTTCATCATTCGACTAATCATAGTTAATGATTTAACCCCCGCTCCGTTACCACTGAGGCAGATTAGGTTGATAATGTTGCTGGAAAATCTCTAGTACACTATGATGTTAAGGTTGCTCCTGTGAAGACAAGCCTTATGTTTTACAACGTGAACGCCTTGAAGAAAACTAGGTACTATCTCAAATGTTTCAAAATCAAGAGACTCCACAATCAAATTCCACCTTTGAATGAATAAAGCAGTAACATGGACGGTATCAATGTCACATCTAACTGGATCAATACTTCATTGTGACTCGGGCATTTATAAAGTAGGTGACTACGACTACACACACAATATCCTTCTGGCAGCAGTACCAAGCAGCAACACCTCCTCCTGCTGGATATAACGTGTATGGATGGTCCACATATCTATGCTGATTATGTTGTGTGATACAAATGCCCAACTTGTATTATTTCATGTCAAACAGCAAATGATTCATTGGGGTGATATTGTTACATAACTGGTAAATCGCCCATAGCATATGCTTGTACATTCCTTATTTCCTTTGCCCGTCGGCTCCAATAGCAAACTATGATAATTCCTTGATACTTGTCCTGCCTTAACCCCGATTTCGCTGCCCCCGCCCCCTCCCCAACGCTCATTGACATACAAGAACTAAAATAGGAGAACTTCCTAAACCGTACAACACCAATTTCCTATATAATTCCCTTCCGCCCTCTCTCATGTGCTCTTCTATATGA
Source organism: Acholoe squamosa (assembly GCA_949317995.1). NCBI lineage: Eukaryota > Metazoa > Annelida > Polychaeta > Phyllodocida > Polynoidae > Acholoe > Acholoe squamosa. The sequence continues at coordinate 40,038,394 of OX439048.1, read as the reverse complement.
GGCCTAGTCATAAAGATCTAACATCCTTGAACCAAAACTTTACGGGTCACCAACCTCCCTAGTCCAACCTGTTTAAACAAATGGCTATCTGATTCACAATGACCCGAACCCACACCTGTCTGAACAGAGCCAGATTTATGAACACAAAGGTTAAACCATAATAATAAATATTATCCCCTTCTTACACAGGTCTGCTTAATCAATCCCCTTGAAAGATTCCATATGCCTATTTACGACGAACATAGTCTTCTGATGCTGACAGACTAACACTTCATCAAGGATTGCAATTGCTAACAGAATAACACTTCATCATGACTTGGGCGTTTATGAAGCAGGGGAGCCCACCAACATCCATCTGGCAGCAATAGCACGCAGCGAGACCTCCTACGGCCTATGCCAGTCTGTAAGCAGTGCTCTGATTGGGTGCTGCAGTGGAGTTCTGAGTTGCCCTACGTAGCCCAATGTGACTGGTTGACAATCCAATCACGTACTCTGATTGGTTGTTAATCTAATCCAATTTTTCTCACGTGACTCACAAAAAGGACGGTTGTCTGGTATCCAGAGAAGAGGAGTGAGATATGGGTAGACACAATTTGGGGTTGTATGTGTGACTGTCATGCCCATGGTGGTAGGGGTGAGGGGTGACAGTTGTAGCCGAGGTGGTAGGGGTGAGGTGCGACAGTTGTGCCCATGGTAGTAGGGGTGAGGTGTGACAGTTCTACCCATGGTGGTGGGGATGAGGTGTGACACGGTGAATGGTTCCATGTGTGACAGTTGTAGCCATGGTGGTAGCGTCAAGGTGTGCCAGTTGTACCCATAATGGTAGTGTTGAGGTGTGACAGTTGTACCCATGGTGTTAGGAGTGAGGTATGACAGTTCTACCCATGGTGTTAGGGGTGAGGTATGACAGTTGTACCCATGGTGGTAGGGGTAAGGTGTGGCAGTTGTACCCATGGTGGTAGAAGTGAGGTGTGCCAGGTGTACCCGTGGTGGTAGGGGTGAGGTGTGACAGTTGTACCTGTGGTGGAAGGGGTTAGGTGTGAGAGTTGTACCTGTTGAGGTAGTGTCAAGGTATGACAGTTGTAGCCATGGTGGTAGGGGTGAGGTGTGACAGTTGTACCTGTGGTGGTAGTGTCAAGGTGTGACAGTTGTACCAATAATGGTAGCGTCGAGCTGTGACAGTTGCAACCATGGTGGTAGGGGTGAGGTGTGACAGTTGTACCCATGGTGATAGGAGTGAGGTGTGACAGTTGTACCCATAATAGTAGTGGTAAGGTGTGACAGTTGTACCCATGGTGGTAAGTGTGAATTGTGACAGTTGTACCCATGGTGGTAGGGATGAGGTGTAACAGTTGTATCCATGGTGGTAGGGATGATGTGTAACAGTTGTATCCATGGTGGTAGGGATGAGGTGTAACAGTTGTATCCATGGTGGTAGGGATGAGGTGTGACAGTTGTACCCATGGTGGTAGGGATGAGGTGTGACAGTTGTATCCATGGTGGTAGGGATGAGGTGTAACAGTTGTATCCATGGTGGTAGGGATGAGGTGTAACAGTTGTATCCATGGTGGTAGGGGTGAGGTGTGACAGTTGAAGTCATGGTGGTAGAAGTGAGATTTGCCAGTTGTACCTGTGGTGGTTGGGGTGAGGTCTAACAGTTGTAACCATTGTGGTAGGGGTGAGGTTTGACAGTTGAACCCATGGTGGCAGGGTAGAGGTGTGACAGATGTACCCATGGTGGCAGGGGTGAGATGTGACAGTTGTACTCATGATAGTAGTGGTGAGATGTGACAGTTGTACTCATGGTGGTAGGGGTGAGGTGCGACAGTTGCACCTATGGTGGTAGGGGTGAGGTGTGACAGTTGTACCCATGGTGGTAGGGATGAGGTGTGACATAGTGAATAGTTCCATGTTTGAAACTTGTAGCCATGGTGGTAGCGTCAAGGTGTGCCAGTTGTACCCATAATGGTAGTGTTGAGGTGTGACAGTTATACCCAAAGTGGTAGGGGTGAGATATGACAGTTGTACCCATGGTGTTAGGGGTGAGGTATGACAGTTGTACCTATGGTGTTAGGGGTGAGGTATGACAATTGTACCAATGGTGGTAGAAGTGAGGTGTGCCAGGTGTACCCGTGGTGGTAGGGGTGAGGTGTGACAGTTGTACCTGTGGTGGAAGGGGTGAGGTGTGACAGTTGTACCTGTTGAGGTAGTGTCAAGGTATGACAGTTGTAGCCATGGAGGTAGGGGTGAGGTGTGGCAGTTGTAGCCATAGTGGTAGGGGTGAGATGTGACAGTTGTACCTGTTGTGGAAGTGTCAAGGTATGACAGTTGTAGCCATGGTGGTAGGGGTGAGGTGTGACAGTTGTACCTGTGGTGGTAGTGTCAAGGTGTGACAGTTGTACAAATAATGGTAGCGTCGAGCTGTGACAGTTGCACCCATGGTGGTAGGGGTGAGGTGTGACAGTTGTACCAATGGTGGTAGGAGTGAGGTGTGACAGTTGTACCCATAATAGTAGTGGTGAGGTGTGACAGTTGTACCCATGGTGGTAAGTGTGAATTGTGACAGTTGTACCCATGGTGGTAGCAGTGAGGTGTGACAGTTGTATCCATGGTGGAAGGGATGAGGTGTGACAGTTGTACCCATGGTGGTAGCAGTGAGGTGTGACAGTTGTATCCATGGTGGTAGGGATGAGGTGTGACAGTTGTACCCATGGTGGTAGCAGTGAGGTGTGACAGTTGTATCCATGGTGGTAGGGTTGAGGTGAAACAGTTGTATTCATGGTGGTAGGGGTGAGGTGTGACAGTTGTATCCATGGTGGTAGGGGTGAGGTGTGACAGTTGAATTCATGGTGTTAGAAGTGAGATTTGCCAGTTGTACCTGTGGTGGTTGGGGTGAGGCCTAACAGTTGTACCCATTGTGGTAGTGGTGAGGTTTGATAGTTGAACCCATGGTGGCAGGGTAGAGGTGTGACAGATGTACCCATGGTGGCAGGGGTGAGGTGTGACAGTTGTACTCATGATAGTAGGGGTGAAATGTGACAGTTGTACTCATGGTGGTAGGGGTGAGGTGTGACAGTTGGACCCATGGTGATAGGTGAGAGGTGTGACACAGTAAGTGGTTCTATGTGTGACAGTTGTACCCATGGTGGTAGGGGTGAGGTGTGACAGTTGTACCTGTGGTGGTAGGGGTGAGGTGTGACAGTTGTACCCAAGGTGGTAGGGGTGAGGTGTGACAGTTGTACCCATGGTGGTAGGGGTAAGGTGTGACAGTTGTATCCATGGTGGCAGGGGTGAGATGTAGCAGATGTATCCATGGTGGTAGGGGTGAGGTGGGACAGATGTACATCGGGTGGTAGGGGTGAAAGGTGACAATTGCCAATGGTGGTAGCGCCGAGGTGTGACAGTTGTAGTCATGGTGGTAGGGGTTAGGTATGGTAGTTGTACCAGTGGTAGTATGATTGAGAGGTGAGAGTTGTACCTGTGGTGGTAGGGGTGAGGTGTGATAGTTGTACCCATGGTGGTAGGGGTGTGGTGTGACACAGTGAACAGTTCCATGTGTGAAAGTTGTAAGCATGGTGGGGGGGACGAGGTGTGGGAGTTGTAGCCATGGTTGTAGAAGTGAGGTGTCACAGTTGTATCCATTGTGGTAGAGGTGAGGTGTGACAATTCTATCCATGTTGGTTGAAGTGAGGTGTGACAGTTGTGCCCATGGTGGTAGCGCCGAGGTGTGACAGTTGTAGTCATGGTGGTAGGGGTGAGGTATGGCAGTTGTACTAGTGGTAGTAGGAGTGAGGTGTGATAGTTTTACTCATGGTGGTAGGGGTGAGGTGTGACACAGTGAACAGTTCCATGTGTGAAGGTTTTAAGCATGGTGGCAGGGTTGAGGTGCGGGAGTTGTAGCCATGGTTGCAGAAGTGAGGTGTCACAGTTGTATCCATGGTGGTAGAGGTGAGGTGTGACAATTCTACCCATGGTGGTTGAAGTGAGGTGTGACAGTTGTACCCATGGTGTTAGGGGTGAGGTGTAACAGTTCTACCCATATTGGTAGGGGTGAGGTGTGACAGTTGTACCCATGATGGTAGGGGTGAATTGTGACAGTTCTACCCATGGGGGTAGAAGTGACGTGTGACAGTTGGACCCATGGTGATAGGTGAGAGATGTGACACAGTGAGTGGTTCCATGTGTGACCGTTGTGCCCATGGTGGTAGGGGTGAGCTGTGACAGTTGTACCCATGGTGGCAGGGTAGAGGTGTGATAGATGTACCCATGGTGGCAGGGGTGTGGTTTGACAGTTGTACCCATGTTGGTAGGGGTGACATGTGACAGTTGTAGCCATGATGGTAAGGGTGAGGTGTGACAGTTGGACCCATGGCGATAGGTGAGAGGTGTGACACAGTGAGTGGTTCCATGTGTGACAGTTGTGCCCATGGTGGTAGGAGTGAGGTGTGACAGTTGTAGCCATGGTGGTAGGGGTGAGGTGTGACAGTTGTAGTCATGGTGGCAGGGATGAGTTGTACCCATGGTGGTAGGGGTGAGATGTGAAAGTTGTACCCATGGTGGCAGGGATGGTGTGTGACAGTTGTACCTGTGGTGGCAGGGGTGAGGTGTGACAGTTGTACCCATGGTGGTAGGGGTGAGGTGTGACACTTGTACCCATTATAAAGTTGGAGGGGTTCCTCCAAGGCTGGTCCAGTCCTGTTAGGCTACTGCTGCATGGTAGAGAAGGTGAAGTAACAACTCAAGAGAGAGGCTGGTGGTAACTTAACTTTATTGCTCAAACTCAGGGGCTTTTATACAAAGTCAGAGAGCAGTTCCCCCTAAAACTGCCCACACACAATACCTGGAATCATGGTCCTTCATTGGTGATTCTTAGAAAACACACTTTACCTAAAAGAAGTCAATCACTGACATATATCTGATACCATATAAGAACAGTACTAAAAGTAAGTGACACACTTAAGCAGTTGTACACAATTCAATGGAATATACCCTTAATTCCAAGTATACCCCCTCCAACTTTGGGGTACCCACAATAACAAAACAGGCTATTCTAAGAAAACCCAGTTCTATAAGTAGGTGTAGCACCCTTACTACTAAATGGCCCCACACCCATACAGTCTTACTCGGAAATGACCCTACCCTGGATCCTTAACTAGAAACCCAGATACATCACAGCGAGCTGCTCCATCAAACCCACAGTAAACAACCCACATACCACACTGACACCATACCAGGTGTGTGGTGGACCACCAGTACATGACCCTTTAAGGGGTCTGCACTCTACATACCTCCCCCCTTTAATGATTTTTATCCCTCTGGATCAAAATCTCCTCAAACATTAGTGATATACATATATGTGATATAATACTTGGATACATGTATATAATCCTATATCTAACATGCCTATATATCTTGTCAGATCTATTCAGACATTATTGCCAATTCTACGGGGTCTATCTGAACTCCATGATTCTCGTTTACAGTACCGGCTTGTGGTTGTCTAGACTCTGCGGTCTGTGGTCTAGATAGACACAGTGGCCTGTACTTACATACTACAATGATAATGACAACAATGATACACAATACTACAATGGATGTGACTGGACCATATACCACACCTTCCTGTGCTCTCATTCCACTACTATAATCTTGTGCCCTATTCTGCATCTCCACAAGTGGAACTTCTGCCTGCTCTTTGTACTTAAGAACTCTCCCCAATTTCTGATTAACATACCTCGGCCAAGTGAAATTCATCTTCCTATTAAAGTGGATAGTTTCTGCCCCTTTTACTAATCTACCTGTCCCCTTGCGGATTCCGCTTACTCTCCAATCTGTGGTCTCTAACTTACATTCTGGTGGCACAAGTATGTGGGTTGGTCCAATCATCTCCCTAACAACAGTGCGTTTACCTATACACCTGAGGGTTACAGGCATCTTCTTATATGTCACAACCACATTCTCCCCAAGGCCAAGAGAATACACCTCTGAGTTCTGTCCATCACGTTTCATGATCTCGATAGTGCAGAGACTCAGGGAGTTGTTTGTAACTATACCCCATTCACAAGTTGGTGTCAACAACTCCTCATGAGATACACATACCCGGGGCGTCTTTCCAAAACAACTATCTGGCCAAAAGGTTGCCCCCGTATCAGTGTTAATAGCTACATTTCTCTTGCCCTTGATTCTCCTTAGATATTTCCCATCTATAGCTACAGGAAAGTAATGAATTCCATACTCTAAATAGTGAACCCTGCCCAATGCCGGTAAGACTACTCGAAAGACCAATGTGCCTGCATTATTCCACAGAGGTTCAATATGTACATTCTCATAATACCATTCTTTAGGTGGGGTGTCATATCCCCAGTCTCTGACCTTTATAAGAATAGATTCAAGTTCAGGAGGTGCTAGAGTTTCCTCTGTGAGCCAACCTCTCTCTAGTTCATGTCTCTGTTCATTGAAACGGTTCCACTGATCAAAGTACTGTTCATACACCAGTTCAAGTTCAGTAATTGTACGGTCCACAGACCTTGCAAGAGACAATCTCTGTACAAAGGTATCCAAACGCGAGACCCGCCGGCTGTAATTACTTAGCTCATCCTGCAAGTCTAATTGATACTGCTCAAGTGTTTGAATGTCTTGTCTATTTTCACGTACAAACTTCCTGGTACGGTTAACTATACTCATCATTTTGTCAAGTCTATGTACTATAATGCCTTCATTATGCACTGTCCCTTTAATTATCGTCTTGATCTCCTTCACCTCATCATCGGTGGCCAAGCCGAATAGGCTCTTCCCAAGGTACCCAATCGCGTCAATTAGGCCTCTCTTGGCCCTCTTCTTCCGGCTCTAAGGTTGCGCATGGGGCGGCCGTGACTCAGACGAATCCATGACTGCGGGCCCTTGCAGATCAATGGCACTAAGTCTAGCCTCCCAGGTGCGTTGGTCATCTGCCGAGACATGAGGGGCCACTAGCTGTATCCCGGTTCTCACCTCATTAACCCAGAACTTGATTGGCAGAGGCTTTGGGGGATTAATGACAACTAGAGTGGTCCATATTGCTTCGATTGTCCTTGATCGTCCTACCTTCTGAACTAGGACCCCATCATCCTTGAAGAGATCCCCACAGCTAAGGTGGACTAGACAGACAACAAGGAGGCAAGCTCGGGATGCTGATCCACCAAGCATTGCCGCTTCTGTCTATCAATGTCTTTTCTATCTTTGTCAGTCACCTGTGGTCTCCTCTTGCCCCTAATCGTAGGTCCCAATTGAAGTGCCTCCTGAGGAGAGGTAGTAGGCTCAGTAGAGGGAGGGGTGACTGATAGTGTCTCTGGCTCAGGTGTTATGTCCATGGGTGTTTGCCTGAGCTCGGCTAGCCTGGCACTCCTGCGTACTGGGATAGGATTAAGTTCAGTCTCCCCAAGGCTGTCTACACGTCGCCGTTTGGAGGCTGGAAGCCGTTCCCTAGTTTGAGTTGCTGGGGTGTCAGGTTGAGTCCTTGTGGGTAGCTCCTGTTCCTCTGAAGTCTCAGGCTCTACTGGCTGGGGAGGAGGCGGGGGTACCCTTATATGCCTCCTCTGAGCCCGGGTAGGACGGGGTCTGACGTCATCCCACACACAGTCAGGATCCACCAGCTTTAGTTTGTCACGATTAACCACTCTTTGTTTTCCTGTCCTCTGGTTAATCACAGTGACCACAGGACCTCTAACAGCAGTGACTAAGTACCCATGGTCCCATTTGGCATCAAGAGGAGCTCTCTCCTGGGCCACAAGTACAACAGTGACCTCTGCTACTAGAGACAGTATTTCTATAAGTGTCCGCCCTCTCGTAGGAATTATGTGTCCAGATATAGATTTAAGTCCCTCTGATTCCTTCATGAGTGGGGGGCGGTGATTGACTCGACATAGCCCCATCCAAAATTGTTCATTGATTAATGTTCTGCAGGCACCAGTGTCCACCAAACAGTTAGCTGTGATACTCCCAAAGGGAATATTCACACATGCTCGGGTGTCCAGTGCCCCTAAGCGCTTCCCGACACCCCATGTACAGGTGAAGCTGAACATTGTTTGGCGATATGGCCAGCCTGGCCACATTTAAAACAATTGGGTGAGCCGTCCTCATTATACGCAGGCTTGCCAAACTTCCTTCCAGAGGTCCTCCCCCTTTGAGGTCGCTGATGTCCTGACGAGTGCTCCTCCTGGGGGTCTAGTTTCTTCTCTACCCGTCCTAATTGCTTCTGCATCCCGCGGATGGCACCCGTCAGTTCCTTTAATGTTTTTGCCATCTGCAGGACTACAGCCTATGTAAGGTGCTGTACTGTTCTGGAGTCTGCTGTAGTTAAACCAGCATGTTGAGTCTCGTCGTGGTCGCCACTATAAAGTTGGAGGGGTTCCTCCAAGGCTGGTCCAGTCCAGTTAGGCTACTGCTGCATGGTAGAGAAGGTGAAGTAACAACTCAAGAGAGAGGCTGGTGGTAACTTAACTTTATTGCTCAAACTCAGGGGCTTTTATACAAAGTCAGAGAGCAGTTCCCCCTAAAACTGCCCACACACAATACCTGGAATCACGGTCCTTCATTGGTGATTCTTAGAAAACACACTTTACCTAAAAGAAGTCAATCACTGACATATATCTGATACCATATAAGAACAGTACTAAAAGTAAGTGACACACTTAAGCAGTTGTACACAATTCAATGGAATATACCCTTAATTCCAAGTATACCCTCTCCCACTTTGGGGTACCCACAATAACAAAACAGGCTATTCTAAGAAAACCCAGTTCTATAAGTAGGTGTAGCACCCTTACTACTAAATGGCCCCACACCCATACAGTCTTACTCGGAAATGACCCTACCCTGGATCCTTAACTAGAAACCCAGATACATCACAGCGAGCTGTTCCATCAAACCCACAGTAAACAACCCACATACCACACTGACACCATACCAAGTGTGTGGTGGACCACCAGTACACGACCCTTTAAGGGGTCTGCACTCTACACCATGGTGGCAGGGGTGAGGTGTAGCAGATGTACCCATGGGGGTAGGGGTGAGGAAGGACAGATGTACACATGGTGGTAGGGTTGAGACGTGACAATTGCCAATGGTGGTAGCACCGAGGTGTGACAGTTGTAGTCATGGTGGTAGGGACGAGGTATGGCAGTTGTACTAGTGGTAGTAGGAGTGAGGTGTGATAGTTGTACTCATGGTGGTAGGGGTGAGGTGTGACACAGGGAACAGTTCCATGTGTGAAAGTTTTAAGCATGGTGACAGGGGTGAGGTGTGGGAGTTGTAGCCATGGTTGTAGAAGTGAGGTGTCACAGTTGTATCCATGGTGGTTGGGGTTAGGTGTTACAGTTGTACCCACTGTGGTTGAAGTGAGGTGTGACAGTTGTACCCATGGTAGGTACAACTGTCAGACCTGTAGGTCAGACAGGGAAACGACATGAAAATTGAGTCTTTTTTCTCCCATCTAAAGCTCCCCTTTGCCTGTGTAACTGATTGCCGTTGGGTTTTATCCCTTGGACCTGAATATTGTTTAAGTTAAAGTTGAAATTGTTTTTATTTATCCTGGACAACAAATTTAGCCCAGGGCATGTTTTGTAATGTGTCCACCTCAGATGTCCACAGACATAGAAATGGAAATATATCAAACAAATATTCGTCATAAATAAGTATGTTACATTTAAATAAAGTCGTCTAAAAGTGGTGTAGATGGTATCACCAGGATATAATTTGGAATATTGAATATAAAGGCCCATTAAATCATATGTGGCCCAACGGGGAAGAACGTGCCTCCGGGGGGGATTTTTAGTAATGGTTTTTGCCACCAGGGGCAGAATATGGGTAAAACACTGACAAATATGCTAAAAAAAGCTTTAGACCATTTTTTTATAAGGAATCCAGTGGTATGCTTAAAATCTCCACTGAAAATGTTCCATTTTTGGAACGTTGGTTGCCATGGAAACATAGAAAATTGGTAGATAAGGCAATTTCTGGTTGCCAAGGAAACCACTCCCAAATTCCAATTTTGAATTTTTGCCACAAACTCATTTTGAAATTCCTTCAGGAACCCAGAACCGAAAACAGAACTCAAAAATTCCCTCTAGAACCAATTTTATGACAAAAACATCACATTTCTTTGGTTATTTTTCCACAAAACTGTATTTCTTTGCATTTTTAGTGTTTATGATAGGATATAATGCATTAAGAGCTTATTTCCTTTTTTCATTTGTACACACAAACCTTTTTACTTATTCATGAGGAGCTTGTTGATGTCGGCTTTAAATTGGTTTGAACTTTCAAGTTTTCTGTATTTAACATCAAGCAAGTATTAAGATATTGATAGCCTCTAATCCAGGCTTTTTCTGAAGTGTGGATTCAGTGGCCAAGTCACCTTTAAGAGCCTAGCATCATGAGATCTTGTGAAGATAGCTCTGTTGTCCCTATTTTCAGGGTAAAGAGACCTATCAAATGCTGTAATTAGGACATGTAGGTATCTTCTATCCTCAAGCTGCAGTAAATCAAGTCTCCATAATCAATGGAAGGTAGAATCATGATTTTCAAGACATCTATTGCTGATTTAAGTGTGAGATTATGTCTAATTTTTCTGAAAAGATATAGCTTAACGTCTAAAATATTTTTATGGAGATAATTGACATTTTGCTTGTAATCTAGAAGGTTATCTAAGGTGAATACCTAAATATCTGTAAGAGGGAGCACTTTCAACCAATTCATTACCAATTCGAATTACAGGTAGGGGATTATTTCTTAACAATGCTTTAGTGCCAAAATGTACTACATTTGTCTTCCAAATGTTCAGGGATAATTTATTACTTATGCACCAAGTATTAACGTTTTCCATGTCATTGTTTATAGTTTGCTGAACATTTAATGTTGAGATATTATGGGGGAGAAACAAAACCGTGTCATCTGCATAATGTTGATTGTCAAAATGTTTTAGGCATTTATTTAGGTCATTGATGTAGAGTAGGAACAACAGGGGCCCAGGACACTGCACTGGGGGGCACCACAAGTAACTCTAGCAGAACCAGAAGTGCTGTTATTTGCTTTAGTGTGCTGAAATCTATTAGATAGGTCATTTTTAATCAGTCGTTTTGAGGAATTAGAGAAACCAAGTTGTGACAATTTGTAAATGAGGATAATATGGTTAATGGTGTTTTTTTTTTGGCGTTATAGTGACTATTTCATATTTAGACTGAGGAACATTTTTTTTTGTAGAGAAAGAATTGATGTAATAAAAACATTGCCAATACTGTCTAAAACATTCTAGAGATGACCTAAAAAAGTTTTGTAATGCTTCTGAATGCAAGTATTTTAAAAATTATTTCTTCCAAAATCACCGCATTCTATGGGGAAAAGGCTCCCCAAAAGTCTTCATTTTCACAGGTTACACAAATTCTCAGTAAACGGGCTTAATTAAGTCTTGAATGAACGCCAGGGGTACAGGGTTATTTAAATACACTTTCATCTAAGTCTTGAATAAGAACTGGTCTTGAATAAGGACCGGGACCTAGACTGCTTTAAATCAATGAGCGCCCTGGCCCTTATACAGGCCAACTCATGATGTAGTCCTTTCCATAAGTAATGCAAAATCACGAGGTTTGATGAGCTGGTACAGCATTTATAAATCAGCTACCCTTAAAGGATCAAAGGTTCCTGACATCAACTCGATTAATGATAGACCAGCTATGCCCCTGCCTTTACTCGTCTCATCACAGCCTTCCTACTACCCCCACAAAGTGGCCGTGTGGGCGTATTGGCACTTCTTCCCACGCTTACCTCAATAACAATCACGTGATACCTCCATGTGTGATGTCTACTCCAGACCTGCCACACACCTTAAGGACAGGCCCATCTTCTACATCCACAATGGACTTCAGTGTAACTGAGGTAGAGGTAACAGCAGGTTGAGTTGGGGTTGATCAACCTTGAGCCGTCCACATACCTCCTGATGTACAACCTACTTTTTCCCTATAGACATCGGTTTTGGATGACCGGACTCTGAAGTGAGCATTAATTTGAACGCTTTCAAATGTTGATTTACAGTTCCAAACTGGATTCTATGGCTAATAGATTGGTGGCTGCCCAATAATATAGATGACTCAAGGTTAATCTACCCTATGCCAGCTTTCCCTGATATGCAGTTGGTGTACATCAAAGTGTCCACCGCACATAGGTAAAGTGCCACGATGCATGCCTCATTAACATAATTGAACAATCAGCTGTAGAAAACTGGCTCGTGAGCTGAGAGATCTGGCAGATTCCATAATCATACAACCATACAGACTACATCCAAAAGGCTCTCTAGGTCTCTTGCCACGAAAGCTTATAATGAAGGAAATATAGAAATGCAAGACTAATTCAAAGCTGTGGTTACAAAGCCCTTTGCCTATAGATCATCTCCTTTAGGGTGGAATTCCTGTGTCAAAGGTGCTTCGCAAACACACCTCTTGGTGTCACTGTGGTCAGGAGGCCCCCCCACCAATCAGGAGCCCCCTTTCATGATCACGTGCCCATTCCTGTGTTATGGATTCCTTTCTTCAACACACAGCTAAGACTTTATTGGGCTATTTCCTATTCTACAAGGAAAAAAGGAAGTCCCACCGGCAGGGGGTAGAACGCACGGCACCTGCTCCCATAATTAATAAGGGAAATGAAGAAAAGGGTACAGAAAAAGGGGGCATTGACCATGCATGGAGGGAGAGTCTCGCTGGAGGTGAATCCTACCGCCACTTTCTCATTACTTGGTAGCTAAGCTCTCTTTGTGCTGCATGGTAGAGGAAGGACAGGGTTAAACAAATGATGGTAGAACAGATGTAGGCGAAATAGGTATTTCGATGAGTAAAGGGTATGGGTCCTGTAAGTCCCTGAGTGTCTCGGGCCACGAGTATTGTGCAATAGGTGGCCGTTGAAGGAGGATTTCATTGACAACCCTTACTCTATACTACTCCCTACATTTTGCCTACAATCACCCCATAAATACTTATGCTTAATACCTTTTATCTTCTTTCAAACACATAAAGCAGCTCCGGTTACATCTAACCTTTGCCCGACTAAGAACCCTTATTATAAACTATTCCCAATCCCATGTTCTTTCATCATACCTCAGTTAAGCTCCTTTATCATACACTGCTTGTTTCGTTTCCCATGGGTAGCTTAAGGCTACAGCGACAAACAGTACTAGTCGTAGTTTCTCTATGGTAACAGACTTATGGGGCTGCCTGTTTAAGCCATGTTAGTGTGGATTATAGACTAGGGATATAGTCAACGTGCCACCACCCTTTTGTGCTGTAATTTTGGGAGAGCTAATAAATGAGACAAAGGGCACAATATGTTAGAAAACACATTGAGTCAAATTATACGGCCAATGATACTCACATATTACATGGTTATAAAACCGGGATACTTGATATCCAAGTGCCCTCCTATGGATGTTTAATGCCTGTACAAGAATAAGTCAAGACAACATGTGAAAGTATACATTGCCTCTCCATTAAGAAGTATTTCTTTAAGAATGCGCCTGATTAACTTCGTTTTGAAGTAGAAAGCAGAGATGGATAAGGAGAAACTTTGTTTCCTTAGGTTTCTCCATCGTTATCAAACAGTTGTCTTAAAGAGGCAAATTAATTTCCAGTATTTCAATATTGACTATGTTCATCCAAGATGAAACTAGGAAAACAATATCTGAAGGAGAGAGTAGAAGGAGACTCGCATGGAGGTTCGTTGCCACATTACTGAATTTGTATTATGATGTGCTCAATACACGAGGTACTGACATTCAGCCTGGCTGTATTAATCATTTGTTTAACCAACAATGTAGGCTGCCGCTACGGGACATGACTCTGGTGAGAACTGGTAACATCCAGATGGCTACCAGTTGCACCCAAAACCTCAACAGAGAATAGGGGGCTACTCATTGAATGATAATGCATCCCGCTAGTTGTGTAAAGACCTATCAACTATAAAAATGCAGTATCAAGGTTCAATGAGAAAAACAGAAATCATTCTAATTTATCACTTCTTCCTCAACCGAACCTACCTCTAATTAGAAGCATCAGCATGCATACATGATACTCTGTGTTCATCATTTACATATAGATATCAACAACGCTATAAACCATTGTATGGATAGTTACAAAGGACTATAAAGACTTGAAGACTATTGAAGCTAAGGGAGTGGTCATTATTTATCAACAGGGGGGAGGGTTGTGGGTTTTCGCACGGACGCACGAAAATCTTTTACGCCCCCCTTCGACGGCAGTCAACATTTATTGCGCCCCCCGCGTCGGAGGCGCAGAGAGTTTTCGTACCCCTCTTTGATCTATAGTAGTGCACAGGCTTTTTTGCTAAAAAGAGGGTGAATTTTTTTAGCCCCCCCCCCTCAAGAGGGGTCAATTTTTTTTAGCCCCGCCCCCTCGGGAGGGGTCTGAAAATTGTACGCCCCCCTCAAACCCACCACCCCCCGGTGGATAAATAATGACCACTCCCTAAACCTACAGCCCACAGTTTGCACATGCATATTAGCCCACATCCTGTCTACTGTAGCACCCATTAGACGTCCATCACCATCCCCCCGAGACAGAGTGCATTGTGGGCATCTAGAGAAGAAGTACCTACTTCCTGATTTATACTGATTACCGCCCCAGTCCTGATGAACCTATATATATAGACATTTTTTCCTCAACATGACTATGGGACTCATCCTATGGGTTTGGTACATCTAGTTATCTACACCAAGTGTAGATAACTACTTGCACTACTTACATCTACTTGCACTATTCTGTGCCAGCCTGAAGCTTTTTATATTTGTAAAAATTAGGTCCACGCGGGACACTACAGTGTGTTAGGTGGAACTAGCCCTACATGAGTTTCAACTTTAACATTAAAAAGTCAACTACAGATACTCAATATCCAACCTACATATATCACAAAAATGATAATTTAGGGACGGAAATCGACAGGTATATGGTTTTGAATATGAATAATTAAAATATTTCTGTTAAAGAGAGCCCGGGAAGAGAGTCTAATAAATGTTGGAAATGCTAAATATTTCAGGGCTGTGCGGCTATTATATTAGATGCGTTCCATCACATCAGGGAGTTCATTCTTTATTCAGTAGCTGATTTATGAATCTATTGATCTCATTTGTTTGTCATTTATTCCCCTTTCTAGTAGTACATAAGTTTTACCTCTAGAGCTAAAATTTACTTTACTTCTTAGTAATCGACCATTTTTTGTGGACTAGGGTTATCCAATTGATAAGTTTATTTTCCAATTTTTTTTTTAGCAAAACACAGAGTCATCAACATGATGACATGCTTGATCACTTTGATTACTTTTCCTTTTCTTTTACTGATAGTTGGCTTAAACGATACATTTATAGATTTATTCTTGATTCCCACCCCCCCTTTCTATGAAGGAACGAACATCATTGGAGTACATCCACCCTTTTGGAACTGACCCCATATTATGGTATCAGTTTGCATTTTACTGATAGGTGGTTATTCTCATTTCTGAATGAGAAGCTCTTATTGTGTCTCAGATTCATTCTCTTTAAATAATTTTTTTTTGGTAAAATGAATTCGACATATTCACACTTCCGATGTTGTCTGTTTATTCAATCCTCAATACTCCCAGTATAGATTTAAATCAATACATATCCTTGGGCATGATTCAATAATTATAACATTGATGGGTAGTAGGGGCCCCTGGTGGCAGAAATTGGATAATCAAAATGATGACCCTCGGTCATTTATTAAGAATGATCACCTAAACTCATATGCACTGATCACTTTTCTACTGGTCTATATTTTCAGTGTAATATTCCCATGGCGAGCGGACAGTACAGCTGCACAGCTGCAGTGTGAGAAACAACAAGCTGATAGCACAGGGAGTTGTGGTAGTGTTCGGTTACCATAGGGGGCTGTAGTAGCATGGAGACTCCTGGCCCCATGAGAGAGAGAGAGAGAGAGAGAGAGAGAGAGAGAGAGAGAGAGAGGGAGGGTATAGCTGTGGTAGCACATCTTCAGCTAAAAACTATAGATCATAGCTGCCTTATACTGCTGGTGCGGCTAATCCACTATCACTTGATGTTGAGAAAGACAGGGGTCCTGCTGTAAGAGACTGAATGTGGTGTTGGGCTGTTTAGAAATAGCCTCCTGATCTATGTCTGGAGGGTGTTGCTCCTATTGTAAAAAAAAATGCTGTGAGTATGTGCCCTCTTTTCTAAACAAGTCGTGCACTGCTTCACCTAAGTACTTGCACTCACCACATTAGTCTGAAAAGTCACCTGCCTTGTTTGAAGGCCCACCTCACAATGCCCTGGTAGTTCTTTTGGGGACATATGCTTGGTCAAGGAGGGAAGGCTGAGGGACCATGCAGGGCCCTGAGACATGTGGTGTATGTTAACCTAAAGTGTTGACACCTCCAGGGTCAGAGGTCACAGACCAGAAAAGTAGCAGTTGGGTTTGAAACTAGACACCAAAACAAAAAGCTGTTATCTTCTAAACAGCCATTATACCAGAATGACAAAATTTAGAATTTACACCATTCACCTCATGCTAACACATATATTTAGGTGTGTGAACATGACAAATCAACTGTTAGTCCTTAGTTAGAAATTAGCAGATTTCTACATGGCTGTGCCCAGTCTCAGGCATCCACATGGTGTTGTGTATGTATACCGTATACCAGACAACTGGTGCTGTTAGTGAATAACCAATCAGGGGGGACTACTCTGTGTCTGCCTGTCATTCACATATACAAACGGTTTTCTGTGTAGAAAGATTTGAATTTACATCTGCTATTACCTAAATATAAGCTCACAATATGAAATCAATTTTAGATAGCATCATTTGCCTTAAGTTCACTCATAGTTGTGCAATTTTAGTAAAGCAGAGATTAGATATGTCCTTAGTAATCTTTGGATACATTGCTGACCTGTGTACATCAGCTGGCAAAGAGGGCATTTAAAAAGGGGTGTGGCATGCAGTTCATATAGTCCAGAGGGGCCTTTAAAGTAGAGAGAGCTGCACTACCAGGTACCTACTCATGTCACACGTTCTATAGTTTATTATACCGACTGACTTCTCCCAACTAGGTACCTACTCATATCCCCCTTTTTTAGCACCGTACTTGAATGACCACTTGTGAGCAACAAAAGGGACAAGATATAGCTACATGAAAAGAAAGGACTGGAAATGAGAGCATTTTTAGCCAGCTCTTCCTTTTACTATAGGAGCAACACCCTCCTGAATACTGACAGCTATGCAGGTTAAAATGCTCGACTGACACCCATGCCCCTCAGCTCTGTCTAAGTTAATGGTCTCCTAAATTATAGACTCCGGCCATAGAGACATTCCATCTCACTTCCAAATCCTGCCTAAGAAGCCTGCCAGATAGACTTGCGTGAAATGAAAAGATACTTTTTATTTTCCATTCTTCCGTCATGTCAACCCAAGGCACACATGTGCATGTCCCATACATCCACCACCATGTGATGCCATTTTTCTTTTATCTTAACCACTTAGGCCGTTTGTTTTTTTTTGCTTATCCCCGATGGGAATTTTGCACTATTTGACACAAAAAGAGTAAAGTTGGAAAAGAAATTGATGTACGGTAGTTATTGCGTCAGTGAGCTTTTTTTTTCTTTTTTTACCGATGCCCGACCTTACAGATAGGTGAAAAAATCCGTAATCCAAGTTATCATAATTAAATGGCCTTAGTGTGATCCATCAATTATTCTCACATATTTTCGCTAGGTCAATAGTTCATAAATAAGGTCCTTGACATTTTGTAATGAGTAAAGTTATAAAGTTATGAATTCTGTCGAAGGTTATATATGACGTCGTCATGCTAGCCTTGCTCTCGCACACGAAGTGCTTACATAAATTATTTACTTGCCTTTACCATTGTATGTCATACATGTAACCATGGAGGCACACAAACAACTCTCACTTCTGGGGCGCAATAAAATAACATCAATGAAATTATAGTTAAAGTTTAATCAGTATGGACATTTGTCTGACATGTATGCTAACGGCCCTTTGCGTTTTTCTATAATATTATGTTTATAGTCAACTAAAAATGCATTTATATCCTGTTATCCCCCATATAAAAAATTCTATGACAACTCAGGTTAACTTACCTGCTAATACAAAACAAAAGTTTGCTCAAAGGTTGCTAGTATGGTACAAATAGTCAGATTAAAAGCACCAACTCACACCACTACTTACATGAATGCTGGATGTGTGTAAACGTAACTTTGTCCTGTACTAGTATCTTTGTAAACCTTTTGCAATCACCTGTATTATCACTCACTATACTCTGTCTCTAGTGTCATAGTTGCATTAACGCAAGTTTCCGAACTTGCATTAACACAGGTTTGAAAAAAAAAATCAAAGTATGGTCTGTATAACGTGCAAAGTAAGTTCATCTTACTTTAATATAATCAGTGCAGGAAAAAGTATTGGTGCTTCTTCGTATGCGCCTGTCAAGCACCGACTTTCGGTAGGCGCCATCTTTGTTTATGAGACGAAACAAGGCCAGCTTGGATCTAAATGTGAGATTTTTAGACGTTCTGGGGTGAATAAGATCATTGGGGAGTGAGAGAGGAGTCAGTGACAATTGTATACATGTGAAAAAGGTGGGTCCTGGAAGCTGAATTGGACAGCCGCTGTGCTGACTGAATGACACTGTTGTGCTGTGTGAATGACAATATTTTGAATCTACATTTTTTAAATCTTCTATGAGTATTGTCTAAGTGATTAAAGTGTACTGATTATGATGGACGTACAAATAAGGGAAGTACATTTTGTAGGTTATGTGATGGAAAAGTGTTTGGAGACTATAGTGAGAGTAATAGATCACAGGGAAAGCTGCAGCAGATGCTCAAAAAGGGCCTTATTTTAGGAGTTTAATTTTAAGAATCACTGAAAGCTGCAACATGTTTTTTTTATCTAGTCTGATGTGTCTGGATATGGAAAAGTGACGTTGTGGGTGTCAATGCTCGTGCAGGCACCTAGAAATCTGCACTTTTATGCAATTATCTCTTCAAATTAGAGGTCGCTTTTTAGGGGAGGAAAACATAGAAATCCATCTGTCCTAACTTTAATATTGATGTTATAGAAATTCTGATTGTACCTATCCCCACTAAAATGGACCAGAGGAAAAAGCTGATGTGTTCTATTTGTTGCTAGGACAAGCGGTTACCTAGCAATGGCCACTTTTACCTAGCAACAGTCCCTTTCAAAGACACTTTTCAATAAGGTTCCTGATGGTATCTCGCCCCCTAAAATGGACCAAAGGAACATGCTGAAGCTTTCCATTTGTTGCTAGGACACACATCTAACCTTTGCCTAGCAACAGGCTTTTTTGGCTGTAAGAAATAAACTATACTTGGAATGAGTTAAGGAGTCAACAGTACTGAAACAACTTTGTATTGATATGATACTGAGAAGGTCCATACACTAATTTAGAGTGCTTAAAATGCAATCAGCTCCCCTAAAATGGACCTAAGCAACATGCTAAAGCTTGTGATTTGTTGCTAGGACAAGCAGCCTAGCAACAGGCCCTTTTTGCTATAAGAAATGAGCTACACTTGGAATGAGTCAAGGAATCAACAGCAAGGAAACTTGAAAATCTGAATATGATACTGAGAAGGCCCATATACTAATTTAAAGTCACATTGATACTACCTGTCCCCTAAAATCGACATGCAGAAACTTGTCATTTGCTGCTAGGATAAGCATCACATAGGAATGGCAAAAAAAAAAGAATTTACAGTATGGAAACACTTGCATATTATGATGTTCAGCAGAAAATGATATTTCATGGAAGATATATTATTTTCCAGACTAGTAGATGCAGAAGAAATAGAATTTTTACTGACAAGTTGACTGTTTTATCACATCTTCCCTTGCACTGCCAAGTTCTCCTGTGTTTGATAACTCAAAAATCTCCTATATGGTAAAGTGATAAAATATGGGACACTCTGTGGCTTAGTGTATACTCTATTCCTAGGGCTGCTAATGACATCAATCCATTTCCATCTACCCATTTGTCTAGCAATCAGTTCTAGGGACCATATTTAGAAACATGCATTGATAGATGTTGAGCTCACATCCTCAACCCTTTAATTCTTTGGTTCCCTATTCACATAGATAGGATTCACTACTGCCTCTATGCTTTCCAATAAATTTGACTTAAACTTTTAGATAAACCTCCTTTCATTATTTCAAATCTGAGGAAGCAATAACCGGCTGTGTGTGTAAATGTCCCTTGAAGTAGTATTTAGACATATCACAGTCTTTCTTATACAACATGATGATTTGTAAGCACTGACTGGGTCCAGATTTACCTGTACTAATGAGATGGTCATATTGGAGGGTTGCTCATGAGGTGAGAGTTAATAGTATTATGTTAAGATTTGATAACACTCATATGAGGTCTTGCTATACAGTAAAACCTGGTTACTATAAGGTGCATTGAACATGTGTAATTACCTCATTATAACTGAGTGTACTGAAGTTGAGGATTTGTGGGCAAACAGCAGCATGGTAGGGATGCATAGGGCTTCCTATAAACCCTCTCTGTGCTCCACAAAACAACCTATGGCCATTCAAAGGGTACATAGAGCTTGCTATCAAACACCTACACTGCACCACCTACATAACTTAAAAGGGTATGAAGTGGGCAGGGGGTGGGGTTGGTGATCAGAGGGTTCCTAACACATCCTTAGGCCATCCATCACCACCTATATAGCAGTTCAAAGGTTGTTGACTGCACAAAATACCTGGGGAAAAAACATTTGTGGTGAAAGGGGCTTATATAATTACCTTGTTCTAACACAGTAGATATGTCTCATACTCCCTCTGTCTAATGGATTTGATTAACTATAGAAATATATGAAAATATTTAAAGCCACTCAAATATACTCATTCTAAATAAGTGCTCAAAAGGCATGTAGAAGCTGATGCATCCAGTTACTGTAACACCTACTTCGTTGGAATTGGTCAAAAGCTGTTTGAAGCTAATGAGTCTAGCTATACCAGACCGGCAGATGAAGAGCTGAACCTAGACAAGCTACTAGAGCAACTTGAAAAGGCCGCCCTAGACAGGGGGGAGAATGGCTGGCCCCAGGGTAAGCCAGTCTTCTCTTATGAAGAGGTGGCCAAAGTTGTTAATAACATCTGCATTGATAAATCATCAGGACTGAAGTTCATATCAGCCAGGGTTTGTAAAGATGCTTTCACTGTTATCACCCCTCAACTGAGAAATCTATTCAATTGTAGTATAAGTACGGGAATTTTCCCAGACGAATGGTCAAAAGCCATGGTCATCCCGATACCCAAATCTGGCTCCCTCTCGGAGGTCTCTAATTGGCGCCCAGTCAGCCTGCTGCCTATACCGGGCAAGCTGTTAGAAAAACTGGTCCATAGCTTCGTTACAAACAGCCTTGATAATAGAGGCTTGCTATCTGACAGGCAATATGGTTTCAGAAAAGGGAGGGGCACCGCAGAGGCGGTTCTTAATCTCACTGAAGAATTATACACTACACGTGACGAAGGGAAAGTAGCAGGTGTGTGCTATGTCGATTTCAGCAAGGCGTTTGATTCCATCCACCAGACGTTATTGGTACGTAAAATTCACTCATACGGTTTTGGCACTGGCTTTGCCAGATGGCTAGGTGGTTATCTCCAGGGCCGATGCCAGGTCACACTGCTTAACAATCATAAGTCAAAAGCCAAAACAGTCAAATTTGGGGTGCCCCAAGGATCAATCCTGGGGCCCCTACTTTTTATAATGTTTAAAAATGACATTAAGGAATGTATAGATGAATGCTTTATTCAACTGTACGCTGATGATATTGCACTGGTTGCAAAACATGAAGACCCCAGGAGAACAGCTTTAAAACTGCAATCCGATGTGTCTAAAATTGCTAACTGGTGTAAGGTAAACGGGTTAACCATCAATGCTAGTAAAACAAAAGTAGTGTGGCATGGCAACAAGTCCCAGATACAGAAATGCCAGGAGCATGAAATTATAGTCAATAATACAGCATTGGGTAACCCAGACAATTACAAATACCTAGGAGTGATAGTCGATAGCAAGTTAAGCATGGAACCACATGTTAAAATCACCATTAAAACGGTCAGTCACAAGTTGTATACCTTAGGTAGAATAAGATACCTAGTTGACAAGCATACAGCACTGCAGATTTATAAACAAACCGTGTTGCCATTCTTTGATTATTGTAGTTTTCTCACAAATAGTGCAAACCTTGCCTCTATACAAAAGCTGCAGAGACTGCAAAATAGGGGGCTTAAAATCTGTAAAGGGGATTATTCCAAGATTGAAACCATTACTTTACATAAGGATGCAAAGGTGCCACTGCTCCAGGATAGGAGGGATGAGGAATTATTATTAGTAATGTATAAATATGTCAACAAATTAGGGTTAAGACCAGCGGAAAACCCTAGAACTAGGGCTGATCATAAAAACAGATCAGGCTGCGACGGCCCAGGTTGGAAAAATACAAGAGAGGCCCGCTGTATCGAGGTAAAAAGCTAAGGGACAGGATCCCAGCACGGGTACAATTTGCTGAGTCCAAAAACATATTCCAGAGGCACCTCAGGAAAACACAATTGGAGCCAGAGACGGACTCTGACTTTGACTCTGAAGGAGAGGGGGGGCAGGAATAAATAGTAAATGGGTGTGCTATTCACCGGTATGTAGTCATACAACTGTTATACCTTTTGTCACTTTAATACTTGATGCCTTTTACTACATATTCCTCTGAATTTTCTTTTTTTTTCTGCAGTTATATCTTGGTATAGATGTTATCAAGTGAATACTATTTATATTCATCCTTCATTACACTGCTCATTATTATATGTAAATATGTGCGGGTGGAGGGAATTGTTGCTGGTGGATGGAATCAAAGTCAAATCTAAGTCAAACTGGCCACAAAAAAAAACAAAAAAACTCTTCTTTACTATGCCCACACCTATATGTCCCAATGTTTTGCAGTCATAAGCATTTCCTTGATGGGTAAACCGAGGCAAGCCGGGGAGGGGTTCCACAACTGCACAAAATAAAATGATACTGGTAATGGTACATATGTATTACTATATGTTATAGCTCTATTGATTGTAATGATTGTTGCCACATGGCTAATGAGCTACTTTCCTAGTTTTAAGCTGAATCTCACATTTATATGGAATACATATCAATAAGTGACTCTCATGCGCACACAATGTGCCAAACCAATAGACAAGGCATAGAATGCCTTGACAAAAACTGAACTGTAAAGGACCCTTCAGAAAGTGATACACATGTTATCATTGATGAAAAGTAGTTAATACCATATGACTAAAGTCAATGGATTGCAATCCACTAATTTCGATTCGATTCAATGTAAGAATTACCTTACGACCACCTTCCATGTGAGATTACATTGAATAAAAGAAGTCGCCTGACTTCATTGAAACGAAAATAACGATGCTTTGAGTAGCCAAGTTTTACTATAGTTTAGTCATTTTGCAACAGGGTATTTATTACCAAGAAAGCCTTATAGGTGCAATCACTTACAATAATTACTTAATTACATTCATATGGACACAACAGTTGTTAAGGCCCACATAAAGCATTAGCATGCCATGTCCCTGTCCAATGATCATAAAATAAGTTTATAAATAAATAATAAATTATGCAAGTATGGCCTCTTTCAGGGTACATCCTTCACGCACATCCTTCCCTAATCATTGAGCATTCACAAGCAGTGGTCAGATAGGTACTTAGTTATACTCCTGTTGGGATTGGACTTCCAATATAGAAGATAACATAGAGGTATAGATCACATAGAAGTGCTGCTATGTACCTCTGGCCTTGACCTCTGCACCTTTTATGACATTCTCTCAACTGTAATTCCACAGACAGCATCTTGAATAGGGACTCCCCTGACCTTTGAATGCTTCAAGATTTTGCATCTACATATTGGGAGACACTGATGAGGCCTACCCCACTGAGAGTTGCGACCATAGATAGATATTGACTGCAGGTTGTCATTCTATGCTTGGCAACTAAGACCCAAAATGATTATTTACCAGTGTTACTCACCACAAAAGCCCTAAAATGCATATCAAGTCACTCCACCATCAAGAGCAAAAGTTATGATTATTGTGTAATATCAATGTGTACATATATACCCATGAATATCAGAAATGCATACTTCATTCAAAGTTACCTGGTAGAAAATCATTTCTCTATGCTCTCCCTGCATAAAGACATGATTGTGATACTAGGCATGCAAATCCAGAGGTCGTTACAATTGGGGATGAGCAGGTAGCACACCCCCAACTTTAGCAGTCAGTCCCACAAGTGGCACTAGGAATCTATCCTCATGAATAATTATAGTCTGCACCCTATGTGGGGTATCCTTATTCATCCAAAGTATTTAGTAACGGTAGTTTATCTCTGATAAAATGTGAACTTATATCAGTGTATCATCATACCAATTAGAAGTTGTTTCCATACTGTGAACTCCTTAGCTCATCCCAAGTGTAGCTCTTTTCCTATCACAGGAATGTTGCAAGACAAAAGCAGCTGTTGCTAGGTAGGTTCACAACAAATGGAAAGTCTTAACATCTTCCATGGGTCCATTTTAGGGCTGTAGGTATCATTAGAACATTCATAAGATCAATGTATTGGAGAGGGCCTGTTGCTAGACCTGTTGCTAGGGATGTTGCTAGGTAACTGTGCAACAAATACAGAGCTTCTGCTTATTCCTTAGTTTCATTTGAGGGGGGGGCAGCTACCACTCTAAATCAGTGTACTGACCTTCATAGTATCATATATCTAGATACATAGTCGCTTCCTTATTGCTGACTCATTCCAAGTGTAATTCATTTCTGAAAGCAAAAGGGTCTGTTGCTAGGCAAATAGTACCTGGATGTCCTAGCAACTAATAAAAAGCTTTAGTGTGTTCCTTTGGTCAATTTTAGGAGGCTAGATGCCATCAGAAACCTTATTGATAAATGTCTCAGAAAGGACCTGTTGCTAGGTCAAAGTGGCCATTGCTAGGTAACCGCTTATCCTAGCAACAAATTGAAGGCACCAGCATTTTCCTTGGGTCCACTTTAGGGGGATAGGTACCATCAGAATTTCTATAACATCAATATTAAAGTTAGGACAGATGGATTTGTATATTATCCTACCGTAAAAAGGCACCTATAATTGGAAGAGAGGATTGCATAGAAGTGCAGATTTCTAGGTGCCTGCACGAGAGTTCACTTACAAAACATCACTTTTCCATATCCAGACACGTCAGACAACATAAAAAACAGGTTGTAGTTTTCAGTAATCCTACGAATTAAATCACCCCTGAGGACCACTTTGCTGCTCCTCTAAGACAGATGAAATTGGAATTGAGATGTCAAATTTGGCCAGACTGGGACAGTTGGTTAGAAAGGGTGAAGATGATATGGATGGAAGAAATGCCACTGATGGAGGTGGATCTTCGCAATCATGTTTTGATGATACAGAGAGAGACAGCAGCTATGTTGGGGACTCAGCATCAATTGGTGCAACTACAGGAATTTGCAGAAGCACAGGCCAGGATGGAAGCATTATAGACCCTGTAATTTTGAGTCTACATAGTGAGCTTGAACTTGAACAATTAAGATTGAGAGAGTTTGAGGAGAGACAGGATAAAGCTAGGCTGCGAGTGGAAGTTGCTAAAACTTGTCAAAAAACTTTAGAGGCTGAAATGTCAAGAGTAAAATTAGATGAGGAGGCTGACGAAATAACCCATAATTTGGAGTTGAAACAAGAGAAAAGGGAAAAATTAGTCAAAAAAGTTGTGAGGCGTAGTCAGGAAAGAGAGGACAAGATTCATTTGCCAGCATTGCATGGTGATGTTGAGGATGCAAGTGATCATTCTGTTGACTCTGAATCTGATTCTGAATCTGACCCTGATCCTGTTAGTGAGTTGCAGAAAGCCCACACTAACTCTGAGGATGAGGCAAAAGGCGCGACTGGCGGTGCCCGCCGGAACGCGAAGAAGAAGTCCAAGAAAAAGCAGTCTACAGCCAAGAGCGAGTCAAAGCGCAACAAGGTCAAGAAAAAGGCCAAGAAGAAAAAGCGCAAGTCCAAGAAAAAGAAAAAGAGGAAGAAAGATAGCAGTAACTGCGAGTCAGAGTCGGACTCCAGTAGTTCAGGTACAAATGAAAAATGTATTGGCAAAAAAATAAAAAGCGCAAACAGTTATCATACAAAGAAACATTGTATTATTCGCTCAAGGATGTGGAGAAAAAGATTGACGAAGTTCATAGTGGGTAAGGAAATCGCTTCGTACAAACATGATTACATTGTAAGTTATGAGGCTAAAGTACGAGAAAAAGCAAAAGAAGACGGTGTGAAAGTGTTTGGGAAAAGAGATAGTGATCTAGTGCATGAAGACTTGGGCAGTGATGCAGTTATGCCTAGGGGGAAGAGGGGGTGGGGGCAGGGGTAGGGGAAAAGGGAGAGGGAGACCTGTCAGTTTCACAGAAATGAGCACACAAATATGCTACAAACTTAATGATGGCCGTTGCATGTGTGGGAATAAATGTTTTCGCATTCATGCTTGTGCAGACTGCCAAGAAAAGGGTCATATCTCGAGTAATGTTCAGGGGGAAAAGGGAAAGGGGGAAGGGGGAGTGTGAATATATCAGGGAGATTTAATTGCGAGTAGAGGTTTGGCAAATCAATTTTTTCATCGTATGAATGAGTTAGTAAATGTGAGAGTGTGGAAAGATGAAACAGAATTATTGGAATGTGTTATGTATGGTATTAGATCTAAGCAATCACATGAGTCCTAGATGATATGGCTTTTCAATGTTATGTGTACTGGGACTTGTATTATGACGCGAGGTTTGATGGGAGGACTGAGGTAAAAAGCAAATTGATCTATGATAAGAATGAAGCTAATAATGTCATGGAAATGCCTGTAGACAAGGATATACTTCATATGAGTGATTCATCATGCGAAAGTATTGGTCCAATGACTATCAATCAATTGATTGCTATTTCCAATTTGTTAATTATGAAAGAGATCGAATGTTTTTTGTACGATTGGGGAGATTCTGTTTTGTGTCCCGGAAAATGTGAAAACTTTGTTGAGGCCATGTGTAATGTTGTGGAGTCTGGGTTTGGTATTCGAGGATGGAATTTATTTTTAGTAGTAGCATTTTGGGGTGTGATATTGTAAATGCGGATCTCGATGTTACTTTCGACCGCAAGTATTATGAATCAGTGTATGAACCCAAAGCTAGAGAATGTGCAGATAAAATTGTCGGAGCAGAGTTACAATAAGACATTGTTAGCATTGTTAATTCAAAACCTGCCTGTATTCATTCTTTGGGTGCTGTGCCAAAAGATAATGGTAAGACCGTACGTTATATATATGACGCAAGTAGACCTAAAGGTAGATGAATAAATAATTTTATGAATGAAGTTGTTGAGAAATTCAATTATGTTGCTGTAAAAGATGTAGCCAAATTTTTTATGCCTGATTGTTACATGTGTGTTTAGACATACAGGGGAAATATCGTTCGATTCCAGTATGTAGTGAACATAGAACTAGGATTCAGATGGCAAATTGCAGGAAAATGAAATTTCTTGTAAATAATAGTTTAGCCTTTGGTCTGTCGTCAGCGCCTTATTTATTTACACAGTATACAGAATTCATTGGTCATTATAAGCGCTGTTTTAGTTATTTAGATGATTTTCTGATCATGGAAGAGACAGAGAAAAAGTGTTGGTTGGCGCTAAATTGTTTGATGACTTTAGTGAGAGCTTTTGGTTTCTATATCAATCACACAAAACTGGTGACTCCTCTTGCTAGGCTAAGGTATTTAGGAATTGAGTTAGATAAGGTAACTATGAAACTATGTATTTACCGGATGATAAAATGTCGAAATTATTAGACAATATATTTCTGGACTAAAAAGCAATTGCAAAGTTTGGTCGGTGTTCTGTCGCATTGTAGCACAGTTCGTGCCCAGAATTATTCGAGATTTTACCATATTTAGCAAGGTAATTATTTTTTTTATAAGACCTTGTGTTGTTTTGATCTTCTCTTTATATATATGGTCTGGCTCAGCATTACTTTATCTGAAAATCCTTGATCCATACTTTTAGTTAAGACATGGCATATCTAGTCAGGTCTGGTAACCATAGTGAGCGAAACATTCCATGTGTTGTCATTTCATAGTATTTGGTCTCTCTTGTGCTATATACCCATAATCCCTTCAAGGCTGATCCCTTACAGAATCTTCAAAGCTGATGCCTGAAGGTAGTCATGTATACTGCCACTCAGAAAGGCTATAATGTGTTATAACAAGGCATGAATTATCTTTGTGGATATGAATAGTTATTGTTAATGGAATGACCTTAGTGTGTAGAATCTAATGAGAGTGGGGGACGTGGGGGTATTCGATATGGCATCAGTTTGGTATAATGCTAGATCCAGCTCCCTGGACGGTTGCCCTCTAATTAGGTGCATAAATGACCACTCATTTTCAGATTTTGACTCCCTGTGCATGCATTAATGGAGATACGGTAGAATGAATGGATGTATCAGAACCAAAGAGTCAAGGCTGTTCTATAGAGGGTTTAATTGTACCAGTAGAAATACCAGAATGGAAATTTCCATCAGACTACATGTATTTAAGCCCAAAACCGCGCATTTAAGCACGCTTGGGCACGAAGGGGTTAAAGGCGATCGCACTTTCTCAAGAAGGACTATTAATCTGGTTAATACAGTGCACAAACAGTCTGATATAATTGTCTTGACAGAGATTTTTAAACAGGATCTATGGTGGGGGAAATCATTTGCAATCATGATTAATGGCAGTGGTGCTATTGTACAACTGGATTTCGCAAATTGTATTATGATGTATGCTGATGCCTCAATGTTAGGTTTTGGTGCTTGCTTCGACAGGGACTGGTATTACGGTACTTGGACCAATAAAATTGTAAAGGAGTTTCATTATGTACACAATTTTGAATTAGGTCCGTCTGTAAAGTTGAATTCTTCTGCACAGAGAGAACTGTGGCCAATCTTGATCAACAGTAGGATGGGTAGATTATGGAGAAATAAGGCAATTCATATTTTCACTGATAACAGAGCAGTAGAAATAATGTTGCGTACAGGACGTTCGAGAAACAATTTATGTATACGATGGCTGTGTGAAATATTTTGGTGTTCTTTTATGTTCAACTTTGAAATCTTTGCTCACAGGATTAGTAGAAAAGAGAATGTTTTCTGTGATGGTTTGTCGCGTGTTATGGGTGGAGCCGCTACACATACAGTGCGGATTTATAAGGAATCATGAAACTATTGTTGCTTGTCAAACCAAAAAGATTGTTGTGATTTTTTTTTTAAGGTGATCAATTATGGAGCGAAGTGCGTAGATTAGAGAGACTTTTTTACTCTGACAACACTTGGAAGACAAGGAATGTACAATATATGCGTTATATGGATTTTTGTGAATTGTATGCATTCACCCCATTTCCACTTGACTCCAGGATTATGAAAAAGTACATTGCTCACTTGTGTAAAGATTTGAAATATTCATCTATTCAACAATATGTGTCAGCAATATTGACAATTAACTCTATGTTAGGTCATCCTGTTGAGACGTGTCAATCACTGGGATTACTGTGGATATTGGGGGGAGTTAAGAGAGCAAAAGGTAATTTTATTGCTTCTTCGACTTGTATTTTTCCTGAACATATGTTTAAAACAGAGCCATTGTTAAACTTCACATGTATGGAAGATTTGTTTTTTTGGACTGCGAGTTTGTTGATGTTGCGAAGTTTGTTGCGCGGTTCAAATGTCTTTGACCCTGATTTTTGTTTGCATTACGATGATGTGATATGGTACGATTGGGGCACTGTGTGGAAATCCAAAACACAAAAAAATTCAATTCAAAGAAAGGATGCTGAGGATCCCAATAGCGACTGTAGGTTATAGGTTGTGTGTGGTGAAATATTTGAGATTAATACATATCAATTTAGTGGTACGGCAACAGGTCTTCCACTGTTTGGTTGGAGATCTTCAGGTGTGTTTAGGCCAGCCATTTATGATTGGTACATAAAGAAATTGAAAAAATGTTGTAAAGCAATCGGTATAAAAGGCAGGATCGGAACACACAGCTTCCGACATGCTGGAGCTATGACACTTTCTATGGTTGGTATGGACATATCAGATATTTTTAAATGAGGGGACTGGCAGTCCATATGTGTTATGCATTATCTCAAACGTCCACTGAAAAATGTAATCAAGGAATAAATGGTTTGGGCAAAAAAGATTCTGGATTTTGTGATGTAATTTATGTTTGTGATGTAATTTAATTTAACTTTCTTTTGGTTGTTGGGTTGTCGATTTGGCGGGTCAATTTGACCTTATTCAAGCCCAAATTGTGTGATAAGTATTATTTTTTCACTTCGAATGTATGCATTATCAAGTTTGTCTTACTTTGATATAATCAACGCATGAAAAAGTATCGATGCTTCTGCATATGTGTGCGTCGAGTGCCGACTTCCGGTAGGCGCCATCTTTGTTTATGAAATGAAAACAGTGCAATTTTGGATCTAAATGTGAGATTTTTTTTTTTCCTTTTACCTTGTTAAATGATGCGGGTCAATTTGACCTTATTCAAGTCCAAATTGTGTGTCAAGTATAATTTGTTCACTTTGATTGTATGCATTATCACATTGTTGCTTAGCGCTAATTGATGTTTGGTAGTGTT
Source organism: Acholoe squamosa (assembly GCA_949317995.1). Classification (NCBI taxonomy): domain Eukaryota; kingdom Metazoa; phylum Annelida; class Polychaeta; order Phyllodocida; family Polynoidae; genus Acholoe; species Acholoe squamosa. The sequence continues at coordinate 40,007,579 of OX439048.1, read as the reverse complement.
CGATTATAGCCTAGATTCCTGCTTGCATATTCCCCCAAAGTTGCTTTAACACAAGTTCCATACTAGGAATTGTTGGAGTAACAGTTCTATCAATTCTTAGGTGAAGGTGCAATATTTTATATTGGCATGGATTTCTTTGTTTCTTGTTTCTAATTACTTGAATAGACTGGCATCAAATTGTGGAAAAGTGGCCTAAAAAACTTTCTAGAGGCATTTTTGGGTGAAATATGGTGAGAAACGTTTTTAGGTCAGTTTTAGGGCGTAGATTAAAAAAAAATTTTTTACCAAGCTGAAAAATCGATTTTTAACCTTCTAAATGCAAAAAAAAAACAAAGCAAAATGGCTGCCAAAATATCATTAAAAAAGAAAGGAAAACTGTCATAATGTCGTAATTTCTTCATAAATGGTCGTGTAATAGCTTAAATTGAAGGTCTCATTGAGATAAAATCGTTCTATACCAGTTGCTATAGTGATTTGGTTACCATGGCAACCAAGAATGAGCAATGAGCAAATATTGCTCATTTTAAGACTAAATGTGCTCTGGGATCTTCATTTCCTCATCTATAGGGTCGGATAATACCTTAAAATAAAGGTGTCATCAAGATACATCATTTTTAACAAGTGTTGTGGTTGTCATGGTGACTCTGTTGCCATGGCAACCAAAAATCAACAAATAGTTGGTGATTTTATAACAAAATGTGCTCTAGAATCCTTATTTGCCTCATTTATTGGGTCTTGTAATAGCTCAAAATGAAGGTTTCATCAAGAAACATCATTTTATACTAGTTTTGTGGTGGTCATGGTTACTCTTCCCATGGCAACAAAAAATTAACAAAGAATTGTGCATTTTATGACTAAATGTGATCTAGGATCCTCATTTCCACAGCTATAGGGTCGTTATTTAGCTCAAATTGAAGGTTTCAACACAATACATTATTTCATACAGTAAAATCTCTTTACAGCGAATCCTGTTATAACGAAATTTCAGGTATAACAAACAAAATGCTTGGTACCAAATCGTCACCATACATTTCTTTAGTAAATTAATCCCTTTTAGAATTAGAATATAACGAAATAATTTTGACATAAATACACCATTTTAAAGGTAATGAAAGTGTATAGAATACAAAGACTATATGAGAAGGAGAGATATGAGAGGTGTGAGGGACATAGCCGCCTCTATTCTCACCTAGGTAGCCATAGAGGTATGGGAGTTCTGAGAGGTGTGAGGTAATGTGCAGGCACATCTATAGCCGCCATAGAGGCACGGGAGTTCTGAGAGGTGTGAAGTAACGTGTAGGGACATCTATAGCCGCCAAAGAGGTACAGAAGTTCTGAGGGGTGTGAAGTAATAGGTAGGGACATCTATAGCTACCAATGAGGTACTGGAGTTCTGAGAGGTGTAGGGACATCTATAGCCGCCTCTCTTCTCACCTAGGCAGCCATAGAGGTATGGGACCTTTGCGGTCACTATGGGCTAGCTCTACCCAACAGTGAAGGAACACAAATGGGGTATAGGTAAGGGGAATCATGGTGTGTATCAGGGCCTTTGCCCCCCCCCCCCAAACTAGGCAACCAGCTATTGATGCCAGCTCAAAGAGTGACAGCAGTGTGATAGCAGGCCTACTAGCCCCCTGGTTCTTTCTTAGGCTGTAGCCTAGACCTATGTACAGCTGTCGTGTAGGCCTAGGTTTAGTCTACATCTCCACCACGCCCATAGATATTTTTACATAACATTTTACATAACATTTTATTGAATCCCACATGTTACACATTGCAATTGGAAAATTTCCTGAAAGAATGGTTTATACCCCTGACGAATTCAAGTGAGTATACCTTCTTTTTTTATGAAAGAACTACCAATACATGTAATTTTAAAGATTTCTAAGAGCCTTAAGGATTTTTCACTGTTATGTTTGGCTACTAAGAAATTCATTTATAACAAATTATTTTACTGGAACCGAGCAGTTTGTTGTATAGGAATTTTACTCTACTAGAGTTGTAGTTGTCATGGTGATTCCGTTGCCATGTTGCTGTCATACCATTTCACCTGCTACAGGAGGTTTGCTTGAAGCCAGACCTGACACACATTTATTCCTATGTTTTTCGACCTGGGTAATTCAAAAATGACATCTGATTTCTGGTGGTGACCCTCAGTTTTGACATACTATATATATTATATATATATATATATATATATATATATATATATATATATATATATATATATATATATATATATACCCTAGAATTGCCAATTTATGTCCTTAGTATCCAAACTCATATCAGTATAAACTGTACAAACAACATAACCCAGAAACCAGTGGTTGTAACATAATTTACATGAAGTCTAGGCTATTTAGTGTGAAAATATCATGACCCCAAATTGGTCTCTTGCTTGTGGACTATCCAAACTGCCATGGCTGTACATATGTAGGGTGAAATTGTTACCAAGTATTTATTCATGCCATAAAATGCAACATAATTTGGGGCATAAGTGCATATAAAACTATATGAGAGTGTTCACAGTCCACTGATCACCAGCTATGTGAATATATAATGTAGGGGACGAAAGTGACCGACCTCATGATTCACTGCACACACACAATGATGCACTTAAATGTTAATGGACAATATGCAATGTCGGTCACGGTCCAGTGACCCGCAAGGACACTATAGGGGGACAAAAGATGTTAAGTGTCACATGTCCTGAACTTAGGATGGTGCTCACACAGACACACAACGCCATAGCCCAAATAACGGACAAGGCCTGGATGCGCCTGCCTATTGCGCACCCCATGGTCTTAATCCGGTGTCAAAAACCCATTATTAAGGGCGCTAGGCTGTGGATAGTGTTTGTAGCTCTCGGTGTGCCAGAGATGCACCAAAGCAACCAGAGGGCATGTGTGGCAGGCTACAGGTAGCTGACAGGACCACCTCCACTCATGCGCAGTGGCAAGTACGCAGGCACACACATCCCGGTTGAAGATGCCATACTGATCAAGACAATGGGGACGCCGCACTGAACATAGGGGCGGTCTGTGTACCCCCATGGACATCAAAGACTCATGCAAGAGGCTAAAGTGGAATCCTTTAGTTTATACTGTTGACAACCTAAGCCTGGACTTTCATATCCAAATTAAATTCCTAACAGTGCTAAGGGAGTGGTCATTATTTATCAACAGGGGGGGTGGTGGGTTTTCGTGTGGACGCGTGGAATTTTTTTACGCCCCCCCTCGACGGCAGTCAAAATTTTTTGCGCCCCCCCCGCGCCGGAGGCGCGGAGAGTTTTCGCGCCCCTCTTTGATCTATAGTAGCGCACGGGCTTTTTTACTAAAAAGAGGGTGAATTTTTTTAGCCCCCCCCTCAAGAGGGGTCAAAATCTTTTTAGCCCCCCCCTCGGGAGGGGTCTGAAAATTTTACGCCCCCCCCTCAAACCCACCCTCCCCCCCTGTTGATAAATAATGACCACTCCCTAATTTCATAATTTTAGACACCCTACATTAACATTTCGTCATGACCAAAGGCCGGGGAGGACGCTTCGGCGACACATTTTTTCTCTATTTTGATGCTCTGACAGTGGCCCCCCCATCTAGAGCCCCATGCCCATGTTTGGTACGCTTTTGTGTGGCACAAATTCGTCTACCCAATGGTAGGCTCTGTTATGAATTTAAGTTGACATTCAGCCAATCACAGGCTGTTTTTCAAGTGCCTTTAGGACGGACGCAACCCAAACATTTGTTGTCAAGGGACCATGTGATGCGAATCCAGTGCTGTGATTGGCCGAGCACCTAGCATTGTCTTACGGTTTGTGTTGTTGTCACATGTCGGCGGCAAGTGGGAATTTCACTCTGTGGTGATTTTACCTGTTTTATCCGTGTATTATCATCAAGGATTAACCTAAACAGTGTACTTTGGATCCTTACACATTGGAGAACAAAGTATGGCGGAGCTGGACAAGGTGGCAAATGCTCTAAATGCCATAAATAGGGCAAACTTATTGTCGGCTGTGGCCGACCAGGAACAATGGCGTCAGGTTGTCAATGATTATTTTTTATTCCCTGACAAGTTTGACGATTCTGAGGATTCTGACTCTGATAGTGACTCTGAAACTGAGGAAAATGATGGGCAGGATGTTGAGGAATCATCTGATGTGGAAGACATAGTTCTAGTTATAACTGATCCAGTGCAGGAGTGGTGTGAAGGCGTTGAGTGACAACTTCAGGTGAGTGGCAAATTTTGCATGGCAAACTTTCTGAAGCAAGTGGTTTTATTCTCCTGTGTCCTCTTAGGTTTAGATCCCCAAAATGAAATCAAGCAATACCATTGTGTTTACAACACCTTTGTGCATGTCTATGACTGTAAGAATTTTTATTTCATCACGTAGATGTGGATTTATTTAGGGGACGCCACAGTGACCTTGATAAGATATCAAGCAACATATGTGTTTGTGTTTAGCATTTTCTTTCATAAATTGTTATATAGTACCTGTCTGATGTAGGATTTGACTATCACATTGATTTTATAAATGGACTAGCTATTATTTTACTATAATTTTCAGGTGTAGCTGTCAGCATTGGGATGACAAATAACCCTGTAGTACCATGTTTACATGTGATGAGTTCAAAAAGAGATGTGAGGAAGTTGCCCAGCTTAACAGAGGTAAGCTTTTCTACAATAACTGCACTAAATATTGAATTCTTCTTGTTACTTGATTTTCAATATCTTTGGGTCTAGAGAACTTTATTTATTATTATGGCAAGAATTGTGAAAATAATGTTTTTTCATGTCAACTTAACAGATGAACTCGACATGCTGTTACTGGGGGTGCTGGCTGCATCAACAGAGAATACTGCAAGGCTTTCTACATGGAAGAAGGGTGATAAAGGGAAGAAGGACTGCGAGCACACTAGGACATACTACAGACTAGGCAATAAGCAGGTCTGCCAGCACACCTTTGCATTTTTCTATAGGTAAGTGCGGTGTCAATATTATTTTCGAAATTGTTTAGATGACAAGTCAGGTTCACTATTATGTATTTTTCCGACAAACAGCTAATTACCTAATGTTGACAAAGGAAGTAGGAGAGGTTCCTCAGGGTATGCCTGCCATTTTCCCATCTCACGGTCTCCCACCCTTCAGGCAATGGTACTTGTTTGAGAACATTAGGGACTTCGGCCCCGTTCCACCAGAGACATCACCTGTCCTAAGCCAACAGTAGAAAAGCCAGGGGCAAGCTCAAGACAAAGGGATAATGAGACCGAGGGCCAGCAGACAGAACAAGAGTCACCCAGAGGCCGTGGAAGGGGCAGGGCCAGAGGCAGGGCCAGGTCTAGAGGAAGGGCCAGAGGTAATGGTGAACAAGCAGAGCAGGAGGCACCTGTTGGTACTGGTAGAGGCAGGGGCAGAGGCAGGGGCAGTGCTCAAAGCCAAGAACAGGAGCCTAGATCAAGAGGACGACCTAAAGGTGCCACATCAAGGAAAAGGGCTAGGAGCCCTTCATCAGAAGATGGCTCAACTGACACATCATGGAGTGCAAGTGATTCTGACTAAAATCACTTGCAATTGTGCCTGCATGTGCAAGTGATTCTAGTTAGAATCACATGCACTGCACACTATGGTGCTAATCTCAACTTTGAAAATTATAGATTCAACAATTTGGATGTATTTATTTTATTTATTTTATCATTTCAATTGGTGCAATCATTGAACACAGTGGAGCACACCCACCACTTGGATCTAAATTGGTATGAACATTTAACAAGGAGGAGCCCACTCACCACTTGGATTCTACCTTTAATTGGTTTTATGAGGTGTAAACAATCAAAAGACAATGCTGATATACTTTCAGAATGTGTCTCCAAACTACACAAGGAACAGGTATTGTGCACACAGACTATTCGACCACTAACATTTTCTCAGGGAATTGTGCATGTTATTTGATGATGTTGCATGAATAAAAATATTTATCCAATATACCCTGTTTTTGAGTATGTACGAGATCTATATGTTTAGAACAATTGCTGAAGACTTCACATTGTTATCTCAAGTACAAGTACCCGCTGATAGGGTGAGCAGTGACTGATGTGCTCACCAACTGTTCACAAGCCCCTCGCCCCACTTTGATCACACATAGCTCAAAACAGTACTCCTGGCATTTTTAACTTAGAAAAATAAAATGAAATATTTAGAATTTGGGTAGCGACTCATGCAAGGGCTCTATAGAAAGGTATTGATTTGCTCTATAACATGGCATAGCTAACTAGAAATGTCTCAGGTGCGTCATAAGTTTCACTCTGCTATATTGAGTCACATATATGTGTGGAACACTTACTATGATTACTGTGTGTGAACTATATATTGACATTTGTATTACTGATACATAACTACTGCGTAAACTTGAATAAACCAGTGATAACTGGAATCCATATAAGAGCTTGATGTTCTTTCACATTATAAACCACTAGTCAACATGATATCTTACATATGACAACTTGATCATGCACATATTCCTTGTATGTCAAAATGACCAAATACATAATATTCCATAAAACTGGTTCCGAGGCATAGAATAATACTGGCCTAGGAGAAACCTTGGGTGAAATATGATTTGCAGCAGTGTAAAACCTATTGATATTATCCAGACAAATAGTGCCAGGAATAACATAGAGAATTGTTGTACAGGTTTGGACTACACTACATAGGTGACCATAGTGAAATGTCATTGCCCTTGGGGATCTTCAGCAAATATGGCACCCTATGGATCTCAAAACTGAGAGCAATGAACTTATGCCTGTACCTCTGGCACTAGCAGAAGCAAATGGAAGACTCGGTCTGTGACAAGTCAATTCTAATAGAGAGCCTCATAGATGATATCATTTCTCCATCCAATATTTCAACATCAACACATTTGACGCTCATTATTGATATTAGTGATAAATCCAGCAAGATTCAGCAAGCACATTTCTTCAGAGTATACTCAGAGCTAGTGAGAAATGAATGGATTAACCTTGTTGGAGATCAATACTGGGATATCAGCATCAGGTCCAGCACAAGGCAGCAGAGGAAGAAGACCTAAATCCCCATCCGGACGTTATTATGTAATGAAAAGGTAGACTGGGACAACTATGTTGCACATGAAGATAATAAGATTGAGCTGGAGGGTGTTGCTCCTATGGTCCTATGGGGTAAAAAGCTGTCAGTATGTACCCTCTTTTCAAATCAAGTCACACTTTGCTTCGCCATTCAATTTGCACTCACCACATTAGTCTGAAAAGTCATCTGTCCTGTTTAAAACAAAGAGAGCTGCACTATCAGGTAACTACTTGTGTCACACACTCTATACTATTCTGACTGATTTCCCCTGAATAGGTACCTACTCAAATGACCCTTTTCTATCACCATAATAGCATGACCACTTGTAAGCAACACAAATAAAAGGTTATCACCACATGGAAAGCCACTTCTGCAGAAGAAGCACTTCTTAGCCAGTACTACCCTTTCCCATATGAGCAACACCATCCAGTCCCACTTTCTAATGGAGCAGGTCCTAGGAAAAGTAACTGACAAAATGATTGTCATCAGTTGAGCCTTTCAGGATCCGAATAAAGTATGAAGTATACTATCAGTTGATATATCTTCTTTGAGAGCCAACCATGAGGAAGTGGATACCCGTGTCATCTTGCATGAAATCCATAGCAACTACAGAATGATAGTTGTCTAGGCAAGAGACACACATGTCATTGGGCTCTTGCTAGCATTTTAACAGCCTCCTTGTATGATTTCAAAATTCCCACCCAGCATTTAATGACTTAAGTGGTGCAGACGCTACATCCTTCATTGCCCAGGCTTGGGAAAAGGTAACATGATGCCAACAGTGGACAGGAGACAAACGTTGGCCATATCTCCACTACTTAAAATGTATTTGGAGGAGCCTGAGCCACTGTTGGACAACTCCCCACTGTTGGACAGTTGCCTGTCATTCCAAACAAACATCATTTGAGATCTCAAATATCATCATCTGTTAGACAACATTGGCAAACCCTCTGAGTCTCTTAGTAAGGATGTTTTAGATCAATGTGAAAGGTTTGTGTGTCTAATGTACAAAGTTCCACATGCCATCTCAATAAGAAGCCCTGCCTCATATACACTGCATTTACACTTACAGCATGTCCATGTCTAGTCCATGGAATCTGGTACACAGAGTAGGGCATTTACCTGCATGGGTGAAAACGACCCCCATAGAGCCTGCTGTACTCCAATCTAGGCCTACTTGGTAGTAGGGGAGTGAGGGGGATAGTCTATGATTTTTAAATCCTTGCCTTGTGGCTTTTTTATGAGTAAACATGATGCCATGATGGCAATAACATTGTTATAAACAAATTTCATTATAACAACATCATGCACTTATGAGAACTTTAGGGATCATCTAGCACTGTTCAGACCTCCCTTACCATTTCTGCTGGTCAGGGCCTGATGAGCACATGTGAAGAAGCTCTAACCCACCCCCTACCAACCCCCCAGACCTCCCTTTCCATTTTTGTCACCCAGGTCTTAGTAGACGGATTGATAAGCCCTATGATACACCCTAACACCCCCAGACCTCCCATACCCCTCCTGCCACCCATAGCTCAATGGTGGCGGATTGAGAAGCCCTTTCATACACCCTAACACCCTCCAGACCTCTCTTACCCCTCCTACTGCCAAGAGCTTAAAGAGGCCCTAAGAGTACCAGAGTGATGGTGGGACATGACCAAACAAAGGACTAAATTCCTTTGAAGCCATTGTTATACCAGAGAAACTGATCCATATGCCAAGAAAAATCAGTTATAAACAATTTCAGATCATGTGAAGTAAGGAACCACCATGACAATCACAAAACAAGTATAAAATGATGTACCTTGATAGAACCTTCATTTTGAGCTGTTACACGACCCATATAGATGGAGAAATGAGGCTCCTAGAGCACATTTAGTCATAAAATGAGATTGTTTGTTGATATTTTTGGTTGCCATGGCAACCAAATCACTATAGCAAGTACACCACTGGTATAGAATGATATCTCTCAATGAGACCTTCAATTTAAGCTATTACACGACCATATATATGAAGAAGTTATGATTTTATGACAGTTTTCTCGTTTTTTTAATGATATTTGGCGGCCATTTTGTTTTCTGGCATTTGATCTAAAACCGTATTTTACCATATTTTACCCCAAAATGCCTCTAGAAACTTTTTTTTACCTCATTTTAATTCCAGTCTTGAATTATCAAGGCATACAGAGCCGTTTGAATTACCCTTCTCATGAAAACCACACTGATATTTTCAAAGGAAAATAATAATTGATCACTCTTTCCTTTGTAGCTATGGGAATTCATGGCTCATATGGATCTATAATTCATATCATCATAAAATCTATCAAACGAGAACAAGACTGGAAAAGCAGGTAAAATATGTAAAGACTATTGTGATTGAGGAAACTTGTACTCACTTTGACGTTGTATAGATATTGTTCCATCCTGAATAAGGAGGGGAGATCCACTGTACTGTCATCGCTGTCTGTGTCGTCATGCGTCATGTCACTGACATCATCGTCTGACAGGGGAATTTGCATAGCTGTGATCACGGGACTACATAATGCCAGTGTAAAGACACCCAGAACCAGAACAAGACGGGCCTCCATTTACGTGTTGTTAGCGATGTCACGAGAGTATCTCAGCCAATCTCTAGATCTGCAATGAAACGAACAGTCAGGTTTCACAGCTATTCTCTTATTTATGGCCAACCAAATATTCAATGGTGCTCACGATTAGGAAATTATCTTCAAGTGCCTGAGCTGGGGAAAGCACAGAAAATATTTTCTTCTTTTAGTTGAGAGATTTTGTTCAATTGGCAGAAGGGGAAGTCTCGGCTTCCTCTTCATCATTTAAAACTAACAAAAATAACTTAATTTACCCTATGTCTCTCATCCTATGTCCGTCCCACTCCTGTCACAATAGAAATACAATTAGAACTAAATAGAGATAATTTAGTTTCATAGTGCAAAAGAAGGGGAGATAAATATGATTATGTCACTAGTGAATATGACATTAGTATGGAGCCCCTAATAGGAAATACCAAAAAGAGATTTTCCCATAAAAAATATTCTTGCGGATACTGACCAATTCTTGCGGGTACTGAACAAGTCTTGTGAGTACTGACCAATCATTGCGGGTACTGACCAATTCCTAAAGGTACAGCAATATTGAGCAACATTCTTGTGGGTACAGAAACTATTTAAGCGGATACAGAAACATTTTTATAGGTTAAGAACTATTCTTAGGGGTACATACGGAGTCCTGGATAGGACTTCCAAAAATATTTTTTACCAATAAAAATTATTCCTGTGAATACAGGAACAATTATGGACAGATGAGGGGAAAGGGTCCTCTGAGGTTAAATAAGAAATTTAGAATTGATGTTCTCAGCTTTATAATGAGGTATAACACTTGTAGATAGTCCTCCTAGTCTTGGAGATATTGCTTCCCGAAAATGGAATGACATGACTGTATCAATGCAGCCAATAAGCTCTATCATTCATTGATTTAATTAAATCAGGCATCTAATTAGCATAAAGATTTAAATAATCAATTAAAAAATGGCCATCCCTTCCCATACATTTTGACATAGCTTTGGATCTAGAAATGATATCTTTATGTTCTTTTCAGTATATGAATCTCCATGAATCATTCTATCAGTTGACATTAATTACTTTTCTATATGGAATATAATTTTGGTTACCATGGCAACACATTTCTCTGAAAACCCTTATTTAGGCCTTGTTTTGGATTCAAAATGTTCCATTTACATTCCAGATATACAGGAAGTGCCAGTAAATAGAACGTTTTTGAGAAACCACCCTTTTCTGTGTAAAAAAGTACATAAAAGCCATTTTTGGTTTATTTTTCACATTTCTAGCCTTTATAGCTCCCCTAGTGGCCAAATACAGTACTAAAAATCCCGCAGGGAGGGCCCTTTCCCCTCATCTGCCCACAATTCTTGTGAGTACAAGAACAATTCTGGCTGGCGCACGAAAGATTTTATTGGAGGAAATAAAGACTTTTTGGTAGGTGAATGCATAATTTTAGCACCCACAAGGATAATTTCTAGCACCTACAAGAATTCTTTGTGCACCCACATGAATTCTTTGTGTACCTGCAAAAGGTCACAAATCACAGAAAGTGTGCATATGGGGCCTTCCATGTCATTCGCCCAGACATGTGCCCAGAAAAAGAATTCTTATTAGTATGCATCTTTTACAATAGCAAGGACACATCTGACATAAATAATAATGTGATTTCCTTAATCTACAGGTCAAAATAGTCTGGACCTGAGATTTTCATTGAGGTATGAAGATTGTTTCTGTAGGAAATTAAGCCCTCAACATGGCTTGTAACTCAAATGTCATTCTCCCAGACACAATTTCGCCCAGACAATTTTGGTCATTTTGGGCACATTTTACCCCCCTGGAGCCCAAAATATGCATATGGGACCATCAAAACCCATATGTAACATGAAGATCTCACCCAGCCTGACACTTTGAGCCAAGGAAATAGAGGGGGAAACTAAAATTCGAAGAGTAGGGGCTGGAATACCTCCAAATTCGTCATATGCAAACCTTCTATGATTTTAGACCAAAAATGTTCCTGTACCCACAGAAATCTTCCTGTACCCACATGAATCTTCCAGTATCCGCAGGAATCTTCCAGTATCCGCAGGAATCTTCCAGTACCCGCAGGAATATTTTTCGCATGAAAAAAATCTTTTTGGCATGTCCTATTAAGGGCTCCGTACAATAGTACAGCCCAAACTAATAATCTTTGACGCAGCTTTTACAGCTCGGGAAAAAGGCGATACCTTTGCCTCTGTATATTTTACTGTTCTCAGTCGTCATGAAATGCTTTAGATTCTTTTGTAATAGACCTCCTCATCTCCTGGGCAGGATGATAGTAGGAGAGGGATTCTGAAGGGAGACATTCGTGTAGAGCATGTTTCTCATGCAACATATCTTCAGTAACAAACTTAATGAACACCTAGGTCACTGAGGGCTGGATGCTGCATAGGTATCTGTCTAATCTATAGCATAATGATGTTAATATGACAGATGTAACAACCTTATCATCAAGATCCCATAATTTTATTCAGATATATCTAGGTGAAAAAATATCTATAAATGAATGACAATATTCCCTGCATTATGGTCCATGGTGTGGTTGACACCCTTATTGAAACATTTAGAATTTATATTACTTATTCATGCACTGTAATCCCTTATGGAATCTATCTATATATAGGCTGGTCCTCTAACACACAAGGTACATGGTCCCATTGCAAAATGGGACTTTTGTAGTATTTTAGCATCAAGAGATGAGGGGAATCAATCCTATACTATGAAATATGCCAGAAAAGTAAAACAAAATAAACATTCTATGCTAATATACAGGCATAATAGGGATCAACATGAGGTTCAACCAATGTTAATCCAAACTCATTTTAATGCATATTTTTATGAGAATTCAATTTTGGTTTGAACCCTCTTTGAACGTTTTTTTTCACTCAGAAATGACGTTGATTTAACGTTGAAATGGCCTCATTTTGTTACCTGGGCATGCCCTTGTCTGCTTGATCAATGTAACATTTCTGTTGATAGAAAAAGAAATTATCTATATAAAGTGTATGGGAGCTACTCGAATCTACCGTCAGTATTGAAAGGAAAAGCAAAATAGTGTAGTGTAGTACATGCTAAGTTATCATACATATAAACTACTGGTAACAGGTGTCTTCAATTCTTTCCTTAGACAAGGGCCATGTTGCATTTGAAAATTCCAATAACACTCATCATGAGAAGGTCCATTGTATATTACCGGTAAGTATGCATACACTATCTGATGCCCTTTCTTAATTACTGCCTAGCCTTGCTCCCATTGTCGTTTTTCCCTTGGAGGGGAAAACCTGACACTGAAATAAATCAAGCTAATTCCAGCGTAGATGAGAGACCTCCGTTATTTGAATAGTAGGTTCTTGGAGCTGGGACAAAAGCTTTTAGTGTCTATATACATCTAAGTGCCACCGCTACTTTACTCAGGCCATAAGCATTCACCGACTTCACTGTGCTTTTCCTATACTCTGCTTCAGGGTTATGCATTGACACGTCCGAAGATGGAGTAGCCACCTTGTGTTGGCAACTCAAGTAATTGGCTGTCGAAACAGTATTCAATACATCACACTGTAGGCCCGCGACATGAGCCGAAATTACCAGGATAAGGAATGTTCATTCTCCAAAGACCACTGAACGGACAGTGGGTGTATTAGAGGTTGAGATGGATTAGGTCTGCTGCCCTCGGAAAGGTTCTAATACGCCTTGCACCCAGTATCAAGGACGAGGGCTTCAAAAAGTGAACTTTTCCGTCAGATAATTCCCCTTGTGCTGAAGGTACTTTTGACGAGGAGGCACACATTTGGGGAATTTAGAATCTCTTTTAAGGAAATTTTCACAGCATAGCTGTGATGAATTATTTTTTTATGGTTAAGGAACGTAGTTACCATAGAACTATGTATACATGCTGTCTGTAAGGGGTTATCATACGACATGACTTATAAAACATTATGTTGCCTGTGAGGGGTTATCATATGGCATGACTAATAAAACATGCTGCCTGTAAGGGGTTATCATATGGGTTATTGTATGGCATGACCAAAAAAACAGCATGCTGTCTGTAAGGGGTTATCATATGGCATGACTAATAAAACATCATGGTGCCTGTAAAGGGTTATTGTGCGGATGCATAATGACGACACTAGGACATTTGCAGTGAGGCCGTGTGTACTGCCTGGTCATGGCTGAGCACTCCCAATAGCCTATTGAATTGAATTATAAATACACCACAGGGCTGACCATACCCTTGGCAAGTCTATGACTGGCTAGGGGTCACTGAGTATGACGTGGACAGAATTCTAGCACGTGGTGTTACATGCGAATGAATTATTTTCAAGATGAAAATATTTCAATAAGACAGCGGGATTGGGTAACTTGTATCTGTGGTTGAGAAGTCAATTTAGGAGGGTGATTAATGAACAATGGTGCTCCTCTACCCAAACAATGCTGTCAGAGTCAAACATCTCGGGACATAGAGTGATCATAATTTGAGTCTGAAATCCCAGCCTGACATATGAAATGACCAGCCACAAGTGGATATAGAACTTTAATGGCCTGTTAATTTTGAAAGTAAGACTTCTACACAGTCAGTCTTTTTTATGAATCACTCTCTAATTAGTCACACCAAGCCATTGGCTTTAGATTCCTGTATATTATTCAATTAAGAACAGCTGTAGGACTATTGTCTTTAACATAAATTATACATAACAGTCTAATAATATTGTACATTAACATATAATAATATTTCCATGTAGGCTCTCATTAATCTGATAATAATATTTTCTTGTAGGCTCCCAATAATCAATACACTGTGCGAAGCTCTTCAACAACCCTAGGAAATTCCGAAACTGTACAATGTGGGCCTTTGTCCCTCCACACGTATTGATTTCGTCAAAAGATCCCCTGTATTACAGTTAGTTACAGGCATGTCGCTGTATTGGGCATACATCATCGAGGTTGCAATGATATTGCTGTATACGCATGATAGTCTCCTGAGCACTATACATTACATGGTTGAAGTCAATCGGTCATACTCTACAGAGCATGATCAGAAAAAAATGTTATAGTCTGGTATTTGATAGCAGGATTGACTCTTATTGCCTACAGGAATATGGCGATATCCACCAGAAAAAATCCTAAAAACCACACCTTAAAAAAGTGTAGTTTGATAGGTCAAACTTAATATTATTTGAGAAGCCAATTTGTATACATTGCCTCCCACCCTTCTGAGACCCGTCAAATAAAGATTGTTTTTTTACTAGAGGTAAATTTCGACTATGAGAGGTAAATTACGATATGCTATGGCAGTTCTTTACCCATCGTAAAATAAAAAAAAGGTCTTGCATTTTTGTCTTGCAGCCCCCTGTAACTCAGAATTACAAGAAGTCTTTATTTAACGATGTGAAAAAGGGTTTTGTAGAAGGGAAATTGACCATTTTTTACAAGGAGAAGGGTCTTGCATGACAAACACGACAAAGAGGGAATAAAAAGTACATACGAGACGCATGGAAAATTCTATGTCCAAAAATGACCTATAAACCTTCATATAAATCATAATATTCAATATAGATCTATTCAATTTGGTGAACACAATGACCATTTAATACCCCAAACACCTCCAGTGTCCTTTCCGTTTTATATATATTTCTTCTCATTTATGTTTTTCATTTTTGGGGGAGATAAATGTTCTTTATTTAACACATTTTAGCCTCTCGTACATTCACTTAAGTTACAAGAAGTGGGTACCATATTTCTTTATTTAATGATGCTGGAAAAGAGTATTGTAACATACTGTACCCAAATTACGAGGGGCAAAAGTTACGGGACACTTACAATATCCCAATTATGAGAGGGTTTCTATTTGACACTTTGACAGTTTACCTCTCGTAATCTCTATAAATCTGGTGTTGAACCTATTGGCTTTTTATTACGTATGCCTTGCATGATATGAGTTGAAGCTCCTTCAGGACTGCAGCTGGGTGTACATATTGAGAGAACTTCTGAAAGATATGCATGTTACCATTATGAAAATAATCCAGCAGGGCATTTATCGGTCATGTTTATTGTCATCTTTCAGATAAAACTTTTCCATTACAGAATAGAACTGCTCCTAACGTCGTCTGTTAAACGTTTTCGTGTCCGAGATATCAACCTTCAACAGAATATCCCCCCCCCCCATCCTGAAAAGATATGTGGAAAGTGCATTCGTCTCATTTATGGCGAAGGTCAGACACACTAAGCGCATGAGGTATATCTACTTAAGGCAAAACAAAGGAATTGCAGGTCCATTATCTCATAGCTAGAACCAAGGCTGAGTAGAGTCCTAGATTAGACCTATATGGCTACAGATCGTTCGCACATCAGGAGTGAGTGAGTGAGTAATAGATGTTTAACGCCATTTCGACAGCTAAGGTCATATTCATGGCGAGAACTACATTACACAATTTCACAGGGGAATGTGTCAGTGCCTGCGTATATGTGCACCACACACATCCCGAGGGGATAGGAAAGAGGAGAAACAGACCCTTTTAAGTGGGCTAGGGAAGCCCGTCGCACATCAGGAAACCTATATTTGTATAACAGGCAGCGTGTGGGAGGAAGCATAACAGAATGTCCCAACAGAGGGATAAGGACCACAGTGATGGTGCTGTTGTACCATGGGAGTAGGCATGCCAGATTTAGACTAAGAATTAACTACTTCACTACAATATCTACAGCGCATAATTGTGTATGATTCCATCTGGCTAGACACTTTAGACGTGCGCATCACGAAGTTTACTTGACTGTGATTCACCAGTCACAGCTCAACAGCTCTGCTCGAGCCAGGACCATAATGTTCAAAGTTCCTTTTATTCCCATGGCACATAATATATATATATATATATATATATATATATATATATATATATATATATATATATATATATATATATATATATATATAGGGAGTATATTTGGAGAAATGTGAGCCAAAATTATATAATTCTGACCAATAAGATTATTTCCATTTTTTATGCTTGTACAAATGCAGCCGTTGTTGGGCCAAAGCCATGAGTCGCAGGGTATGCATGCAGCTGTAGCATGTTAAGAATTGACCTCCTGATGAAGAACGGTGTTTGAGGTCAGTCCGAGAGGTAGATAGCAGGGATAGCAGTCTGTAGGGCAGAAGTTCACCAGGCCATGCACAATCCCACCATAGTTTACACCCGTTATGGTCCTGGCGTGGACTCAATGCTCACATCAATAGAGGCTACATAATTAAAGAGAGGCCCCTTTGCATATAGTTACTAGTGCCCGGTGTGTTTGGTCATCTGCCAGTGCCAGATGACCAGCTAGAGTGACTACCCTACACAGACACGATGAGACATCAACTAGTCTAAACTAAGGCCTCTCTAATTATATTATATCAATCGAGCTTATACTGGGGAGGGTTAACCAGTTACCCTTAAACCCTACCTCTCCAGCTTTGTTGTAGTAATATCATATATACATTATACCACATAGATTGATTGTAAACAACTATTAATTACTGCAATAAAGAAAAGTACGTACTTAAAAAGGCCATATGGTGCTTTGAAGACATCAACTAGTCTAAACTAAGCTTAGCCATATGGTGCTTTGAAGTCTTTAATTAGTCTAAACTAAGGCCATATGGTGCTTTGAAGACATCAACTAGTCTAAACAAAGGGTAAATGGTGTTTTGTAGAACACATGCATTTTCTGTGTTATATTGGGTTCAACTATGTGTTGATCTCATGATACGTGAATGGTTAGCATATCTTGCTACAACTGGACCATAACACACATGCTTTTATATCAAGGACACATGCCTATAGAATCACCTTTTAGAAGCTTTCGGTGAATGCAAACAGGTCCAAAACTGAGATCACGAATCAAATGACTGTCCTCTGAATTGTCTCCTTATGATAGAAAAAGACATTGAATAACAGAGAGGATGAAAAAAGGAAGATTTATGAATCTTAAGTTCCGGACGATCATTAAGTGACACCAGATGTCTACATCTTTACTTTACGGAGTAATGTAAGATACAAAAACAGAAAAAAAAACATTAATTAAGGAGAGATACGTCATCATGTAAAATGCAACAGGCTGACTAAATTTTGAAAATAATGTGGTTATGAACGCAATGTACTATGATTCCCAGGCTGCATGTGGTGCAGCACAAAGTATCATTTTGTTATCAAGCACCATCGTATTCCGCCATATTCACCATCCTATCTCACTTAATTCTGGTGGTCTGTACGTATCGTAATAGCAGCATAAAGCTGGACAACCTCTGCATTTTATCCCAAGCCCCTTATAAATCGACACTCAATGCTGGCCCAATAGCAATAAAAGCCCCATATTATGGCTTCTGTGGTCACGTAGAGATTACCCCTGACTGATATTGCTTTGGTGATAGCATGAGCAGCCTTGACCCTGTAGGATCCAAAACATGGGTTCTTTATGTGCAGGTAAGGAGATAGGATGGCAGGATAAGGAGCGCTTCCTACGTCTTCATATTACCTCCCGCCCACCTGAGCCGTCCACTTCTTAATATTACCTCCCCTACCTAAGGTGACCTTCATTTGTGTTCCGAGGGTGGGAAGGAATCATGTTCTGTTGGGGATAGATATCAGCTTACAGGGCTTTAAATAGGAATAGAATGGCATAATTCTTGGACACGACAATTAAAGTTTGGGAAACGGGTTTGAACGTATGACTCATAGAAGGCGCATTTATAAATGTGCCGTCCTTTGGGTTTCAGTAATAATCGTTCTATGGTTTGGGCAGGGAGGATACATTGTATACTGTATATTTATGGTTTGGGCAAAGATGAAATGTCGGACCTGAGTAAAGGAGTAACCGAAATAACCATGAAATAAGGAGTGAGAATTCAATGGATCATATGATATAGGCACATTGTAGGTCACAAATACTCATTTCAGAAGCTTTTCCATATCTAAAATTGCTTGCTTCAGTGAAACTCACCGGAAGGGGCGGGTGGTCATCCACACCTAAACAAGGCCTATCTCAATTTAAAACAAAGATCTCATTTCAGCTTAAACGTAAACGACCATTAATGGAATCACAACATACTAGAATTATTGACACATTTTCTTTTTTTGCGTTTTTGATTAGGCCTATATTAAAATCCCTTGTCATTCATTCTAGGGAGGCTTTCTTTCTGATAAATCCATTACAGATCTGCAAATCAAACTCCTTGGTCAGAGGCCCTATTGGATGTTGGACAAACGATGAGTCAAGGAATGAGACTTGTCAACTTTGACTATATTCAAACTAGTTATACATCAATTTGCCCCAACGTCACTCAAACACAGGTCACCATGTGTAACTGCACGGTATAACATCATAATTTGTGTGAACCTGCTGTGATGATAGAAACGCTTGTATTATTTACCTGCCCTTTATAGTCAAGATATAGACAGAATTACACAGTAAGGGAGCGTTCATTATTTATGGCCGGGGGGGATGGTATTTTGGTAGAGGGGGATTCATTTTTGTGGTATTCATGAGGGGCGAGGCGCCTCATTTTGGATCATTCATGTAGGGGGGCGCAATTCATTTTGTTTTTTCCATATGGGGGGCGCTTTATTTTCAGGTATTCCTGTAGGGGGGGCACTTCATTTTTGGTATTCGTTTTGGTGGGTTCGTTTTATGGGTGAAGTTGAGAAAGGGCCTAAAGGAATGATTCCTGATATAATTAGAGCCCTTGGACTGCCAATATGTAGTAGGAATCAGCTGAAAGCAGTGCATGAAGCTTTGCTAGAAATGAATGTTGTAGAAATGTCTTTATATCTCATCAACATCAGTGACTACGACTGACATACACACAGTTTATTCTTCAGTAACACATCCAATCGAGCCTGACAACTTCAGACATGTTTTATATCAATAATTACATCATGATATTTATGGTTGGCCTGGCTTTAGGCATTCTAGACTTTGAGTCTTTGTCACAGATCACATTGTAATAGTCAAAGCTTGCCTGCACAACTTATTATTTGCCTTGAGTTTGTAGGTTGACAATGTGTAAGTGTTTACTCTTGGTTGATTTTTCCCTCAGAACAGATTGTCACTGCCTTACTGACTGCATTGCAAGGCCTCACGATGGCCTATGAGCAAGGTGACGCTAGACTGATGACAGTGGGACGGTCACCTGACCACTGCTCTCTCCATATATATAGGTGAGTGATGGTGGCTGCAGCTTATCGAGGGGTGCAGCTTATACAAGGGAATTTCTTGTAGTGTGTCATCCTCTTGCTCATAGGCCATTGTCAGGCCTAGCAATGCAGCCAGTATAGGCAGTGACAACCTCTTCACATGGGTCTTGATTTCTTAATGTTTAAACCTGGTACTTGATGTTAAGGATGGAGCAAGGCGTGTGCTTCCAAGAATTGTACCAGTGACCCAAAAGCACTGTAGGTGCATTATCCATGTCAGGGTAGTGTGGCAAGAGGAACAAGCTGCAACCCTGGGGTAGCTGGTTGCTAATGTGATGTGTAGGTTATCCGGTCAGGGTTGCAAGGGGAGTCTGTGGTCCTTTGCAGTTATGTATAGACTCATCAGGCTCGTTTTGGGTTTTATATTATTTTTTACAAGCTCCACTGGTTCCATGCACACTGTTTGTGTGTGGGGAGTGTCATTTTGGGGTATTCGCGGTGTGGGGTACTGCGGGTATCTGTGGAGGGGGGGCATTCCATTTTGGCACATTCGCGTATGGGGGTACTCCATTTTCAGGTATTCGCCAAACTAAAATAACATCCCCCCCGGCCATTAATAATGAATGCTCCTTAAAGTGTCAACATGTCTAGTTTCACGCTTGGATGTCAGTTTGTTTCAAACGAGGGTGGAGTGAAGTTTAGAACAGCCTGACAACCACAAGTGAAGAAATTGGGAGCGGAGACACTTTACAGTGGAACTCTGTATCTATTTCATGATTTCCGGGTAAAAGAGCCTTTAAAAATCACTTTTGGTTAAGATGTGTAAGGCTATTTTGACAATGTCATAGTTTCCACCTATGCTTTACTATAGGAACTGTTGTTTTCAACATGAAAATGGTGTACATGGTCTAATTAAGAGACAGGTATGTGTACGTATCAAGGTATGGATCGGGATCCATATTATATGTATACTATACATATTTTCTGCATGATTTCATTTGACCCATTATCTATAGTATCGTTAAGTCATAGTGCAATCTTTCATCTTCCCGGCCAATTATGACTCCTTTTTACACTTGGATTTGTTACTTTATCTGGTTCCATATCGAATATAAAATTGCAGTTTGGATCGGGGTTTGCTATATATCTGGCCAAGCGTCATGGTTGAGGTCAATGGCATCACTTAGGTCTAGATTTACACACCACACATTCTGCTGTGGGAATGCACAAGGTGGGATGTAGTACGGGACTGACGTGTATAAACCTATTTAGTATTCATTTACCCCCAGCCACACTATTTAGTTAGCCCATGGCATGCTTGGCGTTTGATACTTGTAATGGTGAATTCGTTCATAACTGTTACAGGGATACATTGATAATATGGTAAATTCGGCATCACCTTTTACAGTAGATTTGACACAGAGGGAAAGTGCACAACCGTTGAATTAGTGGTTTCAATTGGTTGTAGATAGAATTTGCAGCTCATCATTAATTTGTTGAAGGGGGAGTTATTTACCTCATAAACCTACAAATCCCAAACTTGTGTCAGCATCAAGCTAAAGACAGTCAAAACTTCAAATAGCTGAGTAAGGATTTAGGATCACGCGTAAAGTTCTCCTTTGTACAACCTATGCATTTTGCGATTGTTTTTCTTTTGAGTTTTACTCTACGACTGTATTCTAGAAAGGACAACCCAGCTAGCACATTTGTGCAATTTACGTCATTCTTACGTGAAAACTCGTGTGATTTACATCATTTGGACGAATAGTGCTAGCAGGGAAGGTTAAATTTACACTCATAAAAGGTCAATTAACATTGATGAACCACTACCAATTTTGTTTTAACGTTCTGTGCCTACTAATGTAACGATTGTGGGGGCTTGATTAATTGTAGACTTTGATCTCTTATAGATTAATAATTGGCCTAGCTTAACCCCATGTGGGGGAATGGATAGATGGGTGTAAATATGAAGATAAAATAAGTAGACAGTCAAATATAGTTCATATAATATTTTATCAAACCAAATACAGATACAATAGTAATTGAATATACTAGTCAAAATCTACAATTAATTAAGCCCCCAAAATGATTACACTGGTGACAGCGGTGGGATTTTCACAGGTTTCTGTGCTTTCCTGGCAAGGGGACTTAGTTCTCTGAGCCTAGAACCCACGCCACATGGTTATGCAAGTAATTAAAGTATTCAATTTTACTATTGAACAGAAAATGTATTTTCATGCTCTCTACACAGATCCCTAGGAAAAATGACAAGCAGTGGTGTAACTTAACACTTTGGCCAATGAACACAGGCCTAGTAAACAGAACACATAAATTATAGATTATTTGACTATTCAGGGATTAGAATAGAACTTTACAATGTATTATTTAACTGACATAGATGTACTGGAGTCACATAGTGGGAACTTAGGGAAGGGTCCTACATTTATCAAATGGTACTTGCTTTTACCAGACACATGGTCTGGGGTTCTAAGCAGTCTTGTACAATTATAAATAGGATTATGATTTCAACATGCACACAATATTCAATATTTCAATAATTCAAGTGATCTATAAGTGAAAGGCCAACACTTTGAGTGTTTGGTATACACCAAGCTGTAGGCTATAGTTCTGATAGTAATCTATCATGGATTTACCAAATAAAAACTTTTCAATGACCATTGGAGGAATTTTAATGGAGAAACAAACCATGTGTTGGGGTCTCAAGGTTCTACCCCAGAAGAAGATGATAGCTGTACAGTGGGCACCAAAATGAATCTCTGTTTGGATGTTCACTTGTCTTTTATACCAGAATAATTATCATCTACAGTTGATCAAAATAATTTAAAATTGGACCTTTGCATACATGTCACGGATGCCCTTGAAGGGTAAATGCTACTCGCGGATCCAAGCCCCTAACTCTAGTGCCTGATATACATACCAGGCCACGTGGTGACAGATACAGTAAGGAGCATGTCCAGCAAATTGTCGTTATCTGTCGCCATGATTGGTCGTCAATGGTGACTCCTTTTTGAGTGATAACTCACTGCGTCATGTTTCACCACTGTGTGTCAGTCTCACATGGCATGGCGATTTATCACAACAGTTGCCAACATGAGCTCACTCACTGCGTGAGTATGTGCCACCCCTTGTCATCCCTCACAAAGCATGGTGACTTATCACCACCATCGCCAATATGGATCTAACTCACTGCGTGAGTATATGCCACTGCCTGTCAACTCTCACTCAGAATGGCAGTTTATCACAAACATCTCCAACATGGATCTGACTCACTGTGTGATTATGTGCCACTCCCAGTCAGGTCTCACTTAGAATGGCGACTTATCACCAACATCGCTAATAATGATCTCACTCCCTGGGTGAGTATGCGCCACTACCAGTCAATTCTCATTCAGAATGGCAGCTTATCATCACCATCGCCATCACTCACTCCGTCAATATGTGCCACTGTCTGTCTACTCTCACTCAGAATGGCGACTTTTCACCTGCATTGCCACACGGCTCTCACTCACGGCGTGAGTTTGTGTCACTCCTAGTTAATCTCCTCTCAAAATGATGACTTATCACCACCATCGCTGACATGGATGTCACTTGCTGTGTGAGTGTGTGCCACTGGCATCAACTCTCACACAAAATGGCGACTTATCACCACCATTGCCAACATTGGTCTCACTCAATGCATGAATTGTGTCAATGCTCTTTAAAGATTGCATCATCTGTCACTCACTCTCACTCAGAATGGTAACTTATCACCACCATTGCCAAAGTTGATGAGACAGCACCATTGTTCAACAGATAGCCTATCTAGGAAGTGTGGGCATGAAGTATAAGTCCCATACATATCAAATGTGCTTTGTTTCAGGATGATTATCATGTAATACTTCAGAGTTGAATCAAACAAGATTATATAGAGAAAATATCAATTGAATTTAGATAGAGGTATCTCTAAAATGAAAGCAACTATCCTTAAACACCTTTTCTCTGGTTACAGTAAAGATACATAGGGAAATATCTACATGAACACCTTGTCTGTGGTTAGAGGGAAGATACATGAGGCAATACCTTCTCTGGCAAAACATACTTCGATCTGGCAGATGTGAGGCTGCATGATTACCAATGTCGATGATCATGAGCTTTTCATCTAACAAGGTAAGTGATCACCAGCGTCGCCATCACTGGTGAGTCTGAGTGATCACCACTCTCGCCATCCATGGTGAACCTGCGCTATGACATGATGCGCGTTTCATCTAGTGAGGTGAGTGATCAACCGCCTTGCCATCCCTGATGAGTGTGAGTCATCACGATCCTTGCTAATCGTGGGGAACGTGCGCTATGGCATGGTGTGCGTTTCATCTAGCGAGGTGAGTGATCACTCGTGTCACCATCCCTGGTGAGTGTGGGTGATCAAGATCCTCACCATCTGTGGTGAACCTGTGCTATCACGAGGTAGGCGTTTCATCTAGCGAGGTGAGTGATCACCCAAGTGACCATTCCCCGTGAGTGATCATGATCATGATCCTTGCCATCCATGGTGAATGTGCATTATGACGTGGTATGCATCTCATCTAGCAAAGTGGGTGATCACTCATGTCACCATCCCTGGTGAGGATGAGTGATCACTCATGTCGCCATCCCTGGTGAGGATGAGTGATCATGATCCTCACCATCCCTGGTGAACATGCGTTATGACGAGGTGTGTGTTTCATTTAGTGAGGTGAGTGATCACCCGGGTCGCCATACCTGGTGAGTCTGAGTGATCACCATCTCGGCATCTGAGGTGAGGCCATCTGATCACCACCATTGCTATTCCTGGTGATCTTGTGCTATAGCGATGTCGTGCTCCATCTAGCGACATGTGTGAGCCACTTCACACAGGTTGACGAGGAGTCACGACAATTTGCTGGGTGTGGTTACAGATATAGATCCATGTATATAGTGTAGGGGTTTATCAGACACATGGATTTCCAATTCGAACAGATAGAATAAAATCTATGTATACCAAACAAACACTTAATATATACTCTCAAACTATATAGTTACTTTGGGGCTGAATTAGGAATCAACAATACAAAATGAGTTATAGTTATACACAGCACCACCAGACCGTGTTGTAATGGCCTGGAGTGAACAAGTAACCAATGGATAACTCATGATGAGTGTGTGTTAGTGAAGGATAATGACACGAGGCCGTAGACTGAATGTTATTAGCCTTTGCTAACACACACGAGTCATGAGTTATCCATTGACTACTTATTTTATACCATGAAACCAATAAATAATCAATATAATACCAATAAATTCAAGTTGAAAACAAAAATTATTCCCCCTCCCCGGGACTCGATGCCAGCCATTGTGTGTACACAATCGGTACATACACCTTGGCGCCTGGCAGCGGACAGCGACAGCCCCGGTCTCGGCTTGGCTTGCTTTGAATGCGTCTCGCGGTTATGTTTGTGTATAATACACCTCCTTGCCTGGCAGCGGACAGCGACAGTGCACACGGCGAAAAATAGTGTTTGTACACGATCGGTACATACAGTCATACACCTCGTCGCCCGGCAGCAGACAGCGACAGCGCACACGGCGAAAAAAGATGCGCCCGGACCGGGGCTCGATCCGCGCACCTCTGAGGGCTGAGCGCAAAGCACTAGACCACCGCTTCCCCTCCTCCGCAAGCGTCTCGCTGTTATGTTTGCTACTAAAAACACCTCATCGCCCAGCAGCGGACAGCAACAGCGCACACGGCTTTGTATCATATCCAGATTTGGTTCGAACCGAGCATTTCTTGTCAGTCCCTGTGGCGCACTGCATAGGGAGTTGGACTAAGGACCTGAGATTGCAGGTTCGACCCCTACCATGGCAATGAATAGTCTGTTGGTTTTAACATGTAACATATGACATGGAAGGACATGAGAGGTGTGCGGTTATCCATGGATAACCAGACGGGGTGCGGGTTATCCATGGATAACCGCACACCTTACAAAATTGATGTTACAGCCTATAGGGTGTGCAATATCGACAGATATGTGGTTGGGAATATCTACCAAAAAGCACTGAGTAACCCAGAAATTGTGGTATAAGGGATGCTAAACGCATATGAATGTCCCCTTTTCAAATTGCCTAGGTCTTAATCTAAACTCACAATATTCACAGAGGTACAGGTCTTCATTGACACATCTGCCTTGAGACAATAGAGAATCTAAACAGGTTTCTCTAGCAACTGATGCACCTACCAGACCATGTGTTATGCACATCCGGCTCTCTCTACACCCAGATGTTATTGTATGAAAAAAAATAACCTTATTGAAATCTAGACTGTCATATACCTTTGGTATATTTCAGTACTTTAGAACAAGATTAAATGATGTATGAAAAGAGACACAACAGGGCAAGTTCTGGTTTGACAGAATTTTAAAGATAGTACATAGAGTGTAAATTGTAATCATATATGAAAGGTGCTAAGGTCTTTAAATAACAGAGATTAGAATCACCCAACTTGTCTGGAAGACATGTGGTTTCCCTAGTATCTCAATGTGACAAGCAGGCCACATGGTAAGAGAGTAGCAACCAGGGTCTTCCTCCAGCGTCTTTTATGTTACTCAGTCAGACCCATGTGGTGTTAGTAGAGACTACAATATGCAGGTTGGGCACACAGTTCCAGGATTAAAACAAAGGAATCTTTAATCTAAATCCATCAGCATCCACAATCAAACTTTGATTACTTGTATAACCATGTGGTATGGGTTCTAGGCTCAGAGAACTAAGTCCCCTTGCCAGGAAATTACAGAAACCTGTGAAATCCCACCGCTGTCACCAGGGTAACGATTTTGGGGGCTTAATTAATTGTAAATTTTGATCTCTTATAGATTAATAATTGGCCTAGCTTAACCCCATGTGGGAGAATGGATAGATGGATGTAAATATGAATATAAAACAAGTAGACAGTCAAATATAGTTCATATAATATATTATCAAACCCAATACAGATACAAAAGTAAAAATATATACTAGTCACCAGTCAGCAATATATACCCCTTTGTCCATGTGTAATAACCTGTCCTAACTCCAAAAAACACCAACCAAGAAGAAGTAGCTTGTAGCATTTACCTTAACCTGGAGTGTCTTGTAGGAGTCTGAGACCTGAGGGCTAGTCCCTTGGGGCTTTATAGGGGTATCAACCACATGGGCACTTTCGGAAAGTACCCTATGTATACTCCCTCTAACACATGCCATGGGACATTTGGAAAGAACTTCCCGTTACACTAGGATCTAGATGATCGTGATATGTATCATTCAAATGTGCAAGGCCCATCCCATTCCATGAAAATGTTATGTCATCACGAGGGATGTCTCTATAGAGTTGAATATAACAGGGGATCCACACCTGTTTCTTATGATTGAAATGTCATGCTTACTTGTCATGCACATACGTTTCCTGGAAGCCACTTCCTGCCACATGAAAGTTTTAGTGCCGTTGTCTGATTGGCATGAGCAATGTGTGCCCTGCACGTGCCTTTATTGCCAGTTTGTGGTTGTCTATAGAAGCTGAGCATCCATTGGTTAGTATTTCACTTCTGGACTATAAGGGCTAGAATGTATCAGAGCCATATTGATTGGTGTTATCAGTCAGGTCGTTGGAGCATGCAATTAAAAAGTCAATCCACATTCAACACTCAAAGTGTCCAGCCATTTGAGTTTGTCTATTTTCCTCCGGGATGTGCATCATTAGCTGGACTGCTGGGTATATTGGAACAGGTGTTGCTGAACAATCCTTAACTAAAACGTTGCTGGAGGTCCTGGCATATACGACAGCACTGAAAGGAATTTTCATTTCAGTGTCCAAAGTGAATTTCCATGTGAAATGTCCAAATTTGTACAGGACCATCACATTTTGGTCGGTGTCTTAGCATGTAAACGTTTTATGTTTAAGTTAAGACATTTGCGGGCAATGGGACTGATACCGACACTGGGTCCTGTTGGAATATATCTATACGTGAAGTCACAGGATTCTGTGAATAGATATAAATCATTCAATGTAGCGGCCACATCAGGAGCTTTAATCATGTATGTTAGAATGTTGATTTGATAAGGTGGTGACGGATGTGAGTAGTGATCCATCTGCACAGAACCTTAAAGTGATTTTAAACACTTATTGTGCACCCTTTTCCAGTCCCCCTCAGAAACTGATTGCTCAATTGGATGTAGGTCGTAATGCCTTCTCCCTGCACCTAAGCTGGCCACTCGGCGTGCAGCTGTAGCTTTGTCAGCCTCCCTGTCACCAGGAGCTCTGGATGTACAGTAGGCATAGTAGAGGCATTCAGCCCTTTGAGTTCTACATAGTACACTAGCGCAACTTTACTATTTGTAATCCGGATACATGAATTGAGCATGTGGAGCAACTGTATCAATGCGTCACAGTAATCCTACAGGGTTGATACACTCGTACAGGGTCGGCATCAAGAACCAATGTGCAGTGTTGTTGAGTAGACTAGCCAGCACTCCACCGGTGCACATCTCCATACTGCGGCATGTGAGACTTGTGGGGTTAAGGTGACTGGGCAAGGCTGCACGCACACCTGTATATCTACAGGTACCTGTACAGAAAGCCATGCCAATTAAGGCAATTACAAATTCTTACACTCTGGGTGTAATGCTAGCTTTACACTGCTTTAGCGTTGCAGTCAATGGCTAGAATTATCTTAGCAACCCCTGGACACAGCTACTTTACTTATACCGGGGCCTAATCAGAAGTTGTGACCACTATACCTATCTTACCATGTAGGGCAGGGGGACACTCCCAACGATATTCAGCAGCATTATTTAGTATTATATTGTGAATACCAATGAGAATTAGTATACCCAGTTCCAGGTAAACCCTGCCGCTAGATGGCTGATTGGGGAAATATCCTGTCAATTAAACGATCCAACAGCTACTGCAAATACCCAAGTTTGTCTAAACACTTGCAGGTATTATTCATGACAAGAGAAAGGACTCACAATGAGATAATGTCTAAACTAGCAAGGGACACAGCCAAATTGCTCTTTCGATAACAACAAATGGATCATAGCTTCCCTGATCTTAGTTTCCATATGATAGAATTATAACACCTAATCTGTTGATAAACCCATCCCCACACATGGTAGAATCGACACTTAGATATGCCAACCACCATATTGCTTTTTACCAAGAATAAAATAGTCTCACATGCATTAGTGCAGGAGAGATCTATCAACCTCAGGAGGTTTGTTCTTATCATGCTAAGACTGATATCCTTCAAATTGTGTTGGGAGCCTCCACTTTGGTACTTGCACAGATACGACTGTCCTACCAAACCGTATTGTAACGACTGCGTATAAGTGCCAATCGCAACACAGATGATCCCCCAGAAGATTGTCCACTACAATAAGAGGCTATGGGTATACATTGTCTTGGGAACTTAGGAAACGCCCACCGGAGCAAATACTACATGATGATGTACCTTGAGAAAAGAGTACAGTTTGAGAATCTGCAAGGCTCTTAATAGTGTGATATCATGTGCTGTGAAATTGGCAAAGGTGTATCGACTACCGGTATTTCACAATGTACATAAGCCCTAAGCTATAGCATTGAATGTGCCCACATTGATATGAACAAAAATCAATGTAAATGTTGGCCCATTATATGTGACATCCATATCACTAATTGTGTCAGTCCTAGACAGGTCTATCTGCTAATGGAGATGGCGGAACACAATGTGTCTGTCTTTCTCCTCATACCCTTTGTCCAACAAACTAATGACTCATTATCTAACCCACACTCAAGGCGGCAGCTACATCCAACCACACACCCTCACCACACCACCCCAATGTAAATAACCCCACTCTGTCACAACCAACACCTGTAAATCAATAGCCATCCTCTCACACACCCTATTGTAACCAGTCCTAACTACATTTAGATACCCAGACCAATCCAGACTTCATTCATGAACTTCATGGGATGGACATACAGTTTAAACGGTTGGCTAGGATGGAGGGGTCCTTAAGCCGTGTGAGCGACAAAATTTCTGACAACAAAACCACTATTGTTGTCCATTCCCGACGACAAAACGGCTTTTGTCGTCCATTCCTGATGACAAAAATCAAACATGTTAGATATTGTCATCAGAAATGGACGACAAAGGTACTTTTGTCGTCGGGAATTCTGTCGCTCACCAATTCTGTCGCCATGTGGACACATGGCTTTAGCAGGATATGGATATACAATGTAACTGAGAAAACAAGGAACTACGATTGAGAAAGTTGCAAAAGTATTATACTGAGTAATGGGTGGCTAGGTGTCCTTGAAGCCATAACTAAATATGTATTTGGCATAATTAGAAATGGCCTCCAGGGGCAAATGTCTATTTTCAATCTATTGGCAAAACAACATTTCTATTTTTTTCTGTAGAAATGGCTGAGAAATCACAGTGATCTCCCTTGATGGGTCCACTTAATTTCACATTAACTATGTTATCTACACCACCCTCACTAATGAGGAATTGCAGCAGATCGGAGGCAGCAGATCACCAGCTAGTGCAGCCCCCTGGTGTCCTACTCTACAGGCGTCACTTACGGGCGTGTCACTTAGCAACAGCACATCCCTTAGCAACGTTGCATGACATGGCAACCCCAAACAATTTTACACTCTCCCATCAGATGTTTTCGGAGTTTTGAATTTTGTGAATTCCTCTTGGAATACTTATCAGATCTCAACTTATAACCCATCAAATTAAAGCCCTCGGGGAGCACAATCCAGAGATTTCAAAATGAAGAGGGGTCATCTAATAGGACAACTCAAAGGTTTGCCGCTCTCTTTGAATGGAGAACCAAGATGGCGAGCATTCAGATACAGAATAGAATCATCCTCCCTAACAAGGCAATAAAATAATTGTACATAATATACATCTATAGGGCAATTCTAAGGTGAAACCTCCCAGCAAATTGTTGTGACTCCTCGTCAACCTCACACATGTCGCTAGATGGAACACGATGTCACTATAGCACAAGATCACCAGGAATAGCTATGGTGGTGATCACATGCTCTCACCTCAGGTGGCGAGGATGGTGTCACTCAGACTCACCATGGATGGCGACGCGGGTGATCACTCACCTCACTAGATAAAACACGCACCTCGTCATAGCGCATGTTCACCAGGGATGGCGAGGATCGTGATCACTCATCCTCACCAGGGATGGCGACATGAGTGATCACTCACTTCGCTAGATGAGACGCATGACACGTCATAAAGCACATTCACCATGGATGGCAAGGATCGTGATCACTCATGGGGAATGGTCACTCAGGTGATCATTCACCTCGCTAGATGAAATGCACACCATGCCATAGCGCATGTTCACCATGGTTGGCGAGGATTGTGTTTACTCACACTCACCAGGGATGGCAAGGCGGCTGATCACTCACCTCGCTAGATGAAACGCGCACCACATCATAGAGCAGGTTCACCATGGATGGCGAGAGTGGTGATCACTCAGACTCACCAGTGATGGCGACACTGGTGATCACTCACCTTGTTAGATGAAAAGCTCATGATCATCGACATTGGTGATCATGCAGCCTCACATCTGTCAGATGAAAGTATGTTTTGCCAGAGAAGGTATTGCCATATGTATCTTCCCTCTAACCACAGACAAGGTGTTCATGTAGATATTTCCCTATGTATTTTTCCTGTAACCAGAGAAAAGGTGTTTATGGATAGTTGCTTTCATTTTAGAGATACCTCTATCTAAATTCAATTGATATTTTCTCTATATAATCTTGTTTGATTCAACTCTGAAGTATTACATGGAAATCAGTGTGAAACAAAGCACATTTGATACATATGGGACTTATCCTTCATGCCCACACTTCCTAGATAGGCTACATGTTGAACAGTGGTGCTGTCTCAACAACTTTGGCAATGGTGATGATAAGTTGCCATTCTGAGTGAGAGTGAGTGACAGATGATGCAATCCTCAGAGAGCATTGACTTGGAGTGACACATATTCATGCAGTGAGTGAGACCAATGTTAGCAATGGTGGTGATAAGTCACCATTTTGTGTGAGAGTTGATGACAGTGGCACACACTCACACAGCGAGTGACATCCATGTCAGCGATGGTGGTGATAAGTCGCCATTTTGAGAGAAGATTAACTAGGAGTGACACAAACTCATGCAGTGAGTGAGAGCCATGTGGCAATGCAGGTGAAAAGTCACCATTCTGAGTGAGAAATGACAGACAGTGGCACATATTGACAGAGTGAGTGAGATCCATGTTGGCGATGGTGGTGATAAGCTGCCATATTGAGTGAGAGTTGAATGGGAGTGGCGCATACTCACGCAGGGAGTGAGATCTATATTAGCGATGTTGGTGATAAGTCGCTATTCTGAGTGAGAACTGACTGGGAGTGGCACATAATCACACAGTGAGTTAGGTCTATGTTGGCGATGGTGGTGATAAGTCACCATGCTTTGTGAGGGATGACAAGGGGTGGCACATACTCACGCAGTGAGTGAGATCATGTTGGCGACTGTTGTGACAAATCGCCATGCCATGTGAGAATGACACACAGTAGCGAAAGAGGCAGTGAGTTATCACTCAAAAGGAGTCACCATTGATGACCAATCATGGCGACAGATAACGACGATTTGCTCGGCTCAGATGCTGTCAGGCAGGGAATTAAATATATACAGATTTGAAAATATTTCTGTTAACATATCTAGTTGCCAGGTCGGGTTAGCTGGCACTTTACCACCTGCTTCACAGCCTAACAAATATGCTTCATCTGGTACCTCACGAGTACCATACACTAAAGCAGTCAAAATTCCATCATTCATAACCAGCGATCTAGTAACGCAATTTTATATATAGGGTAATAACTGCTACAACCAGACCGCTAGTATTTGTCAAGAGTAATCATTCAGCTTTAGACTAAAAGTTAGTCAATTATCTAAATAATGTTCTTATTGATAGGCCGGGGCTTGATCATGCGACTTTCGCACCAGTGCATCAATACAGCAAGCATCATAATAGAAGCGTGGATGATGTGATAAAGATAGCTTGTGTTGGCATATATTGCACAATACCTGGTTGTGGGCGAAACAAGAATGAATCTGATACTGGAGCAAACACCCCTGCCCTACCGAATGAAAACAATGAACAAATGAGAAGAAAGAAAAAAGGGGATAGAAATGTATGCTCACGGCATATATCACAAAGATAGTGAATTAGTGGATCATAGTTGCAGTTGAGGGGAACAACGAAGTAATATATTATCAGATATAAGTCAGAAGGCATTTCTCAGTAAAATACTAATCAGGAAAGTATAACATAAACTGTCCAAACTACTATGAAGCCCTAATGTTGTAACTGCTGTGAGTGGAACATTGTCAAAAGGAAAGGACCACTCTTTTTTCATGACGACCTATTTTGGCAATCTCCATAGTGAATAATAATGTCCAGACATATATTTTCATTAGTTCATCTGGGACCTTTTTCTGTTTATGCAACGATTATTCAGACTGATTTGAATGCTCAGTATTATCGTGAAAACCCTTTTAGAAATACAAAAATCGTTTGCTCTGGAGACTCTCCTTGATATCGTTTGTACTCTCCTTAAAATCGTTTTTACGATTATAAAAGTAAAGTTTACAGCATCATTATATCACATAGGATAGCTCAGATTAACTATTTACTATTGCTCATGCACTGTCAAGAGACACCTAGCATGTATTTGTAGATAAACTTTACTGAAAAGGTATCAGTCGGATGAGTTCGGTCTATTGTGATATCTTAGAATCCACCACAGTAGCCTGCTGGTTGTTCTTATTATAACAGATATGTTATTAAGTAGACTGTACCAGAATCATTTTATTCAACACAAAGACTACCAAATCTTGAAAATAGGGTGGCTTTTTCATTTAAATCAGAAGCAGACTTGTTGTTAGTTCCCAGAAAAATATAAAAAGATAAAAACACCTAATTATATTATCATATGGCCATATCATTCTAGGCGTGGTAATGGAAATAAAAAGAGAAAGAGCTCAGCTGTATACTCATAACAATTCGTTGAATTTCATATTATACACAAATGTGTTTTGTTACAACCTAACAACATGTACATGCTCTTGTGATAGCCTATAATTTTCTATAAAAAAAGAAGAAAAAGAAAGACAGAAACACGGATAGAACGACCTGAAAAAACATGATACGGCAGTCTGAACAAAAGCCACACGCCATTATAGCATCATTTTTCCTTATTAAAATTGAGGTGTTTTATACACCGACACAAAACGCCTGTTATGTCTTGACATGTCCGTCCAGTGGTATGTGAGAACCAGCTGGTGAGGAGGAAGGCAAGGGAGGGCTTAGGACGTGGGTGTGAGTGTGAGGGTTATTGGCTGGTAGATGTGTGGGTGGGTTAGTAGGTGGTAGTGTCATGTGCTCCTAACGGTATCCTTTCTGTGACATGCCCCTATATTGATCAATACACGTTATCCCCTACACAACCATCTCCCCTCTTTACCCCCCCCCCCCTCCCTCTTCCCATCCAATCCAAACTCGTACTTAATGATCCCTGATTTATTCATTGACGTTTTGCAAATATGCACCGAGCCGTTATTTTGCTCTAGTTTTGAACTTAGTCAGACTTCCTTTTATTTATTTCTATTTAACCATACGTGCAGTAGATAGATAAATTGGGAGCCCTTTTGCAAGCCTAGTTTTGGGCTAGACGTAATGCGTTTAGAGACCCCGTAATTTCTGATACAATGGCATTATTTATTAAGTCCTTTTACTTTATGAGTATTCACCTAAAATTACTCGAACTAAAAAGCAGTACTCGTAGATCTTAGCAGTAACAGAGACTGATTCGCAATAGCATGTAAGGAGATATCTGAAGTGTCCGAGGCTTGTCAGCAATCAGCTATACTACTACACACCTTCAGGCCAAATTTACATGTAGGGTAGGTCACCCCTGACTCGACCACTAGGAATGTTGGCGTATATCAAGTCAACCACTCATCCACCATTTTCACAATTTATTAGTACTGCTTTGGCTATGGGCAAGGTTTAACTATTGTAGAGGTACAATCATTTGGTATTTCTAAGTTACATTAAAGATATTAGTCTCGGGTAGTCGACCATGTTTTGGTATCCCACATGCCTAGTGGTTGAGTCAGGGACGACTTACCCTATATAGGTTTACACTGCGTCATCCAGCCCCCCATGAATATAGACCATGCAGCCATCACATCCAAGGCAGACCTATTGAGCAGTGCTTATACAGTTAGAAGCATGTAGGTAGCTAGCTATCAGATAGAGCCTTATGGAAGGGCGTGTTTATTGAGATGGAATGATGATACCTTGAAACCCTAAGATCTTAAGAGCGACAACCAGAAAGTGGTCAATTATCAGGCTCCATATAGTTACCACTCACGTCCCTGTAGTGCTTCATCCTGGTTTACCTCTGTATTCCGTCAACTCCTTTTCCTGCCACTACTTTTTTCCGTAAACACTGCTCTCACCAGAAATCGCCGTTTCCATTATATTGCAAGACAGCCTATCATTATCCATCATTTGGTTTCCTCAGAACACAAAAGATATTGTAGGGGCCACGTTTCCCTTTTCCCGGTAGATCGACCAAAAGGACTTGGTCATCAAGAATTCACTACCCCTGGTGTGTATTGTACCAAACCAGTGGACGTTGGAGATGTCAAGTAAGGGACCATGGTTTAGTGGTTAGCATGCAGATGTAGAGACCAGGGTTCGATTCCCTAAGGTATAGGTACCATGCAACTCACCGTTGCACAAGTGGGAACTTGGGGTTCACTGGGCTGATGTGACATTGATACGGTTACAGTAAAGCACTGGTACATCTGCTAGAAGGATAGGAGTAGGTCATACTCTATCTGATAAAGTTTCAATCCTATAAAGTTTATTGTAAATATAACTACGAAAACAACAATTATAACATCTCTTGTAAGGTAGCTAACACTGATTTGATCAAGGACAGCATTTTCTCCTCATGTCATAATGGAACCAATGTACCTGATAAAGCGACATACATGCTGTATTATCTAGATATTTTATGTATATCGTAAACAAATATGGACGATTGAATGTGTATGTATACCATTGATATGACGTGAAAAAAATGTCTTCTAACTCATCATTCTGATCCATTGGTAGGAGGAAGATGGAGGGACTGTAGGATAGCGAAACATACCCATCTTCGGGCATGGAGACGTTTACAATGTCAAGAGTGTGGGCGCACCTTAACATTCTGCAGAGAGAGTACTCCAAGTTTCAAAAGTATACAGGTATTGGATCATACTCATCCACCTGAAACCTCCATGGGGACTGGCTCTTCTTATTCTCTATCATGATATATTATTGAAAGTCACCGTGATCACACACAACACTATGACTGCAAATGTCAAATTTGATACGACTGGTAGGATGCAGTTGTGGCATATTAAGAAATGGCTGTAGTCATCCTCAAAAAGGAAACCGCTTGAGATGATATTGCCTGTTAGGACCTCGTTAACAGTGTAAGCTCTTGGCCGAGATACTGCATGAAACTTTCACATAGTCACAGTATAGAATGGCCATCCAGACCCTCATTGTTCTTTCCTATCACATTAGTTATCTTTTGGGACTGCATTTAAATAAAATACTTCATGGTCTTTAGGCAGAGCTGTCAGTAATGTAGTTGGTTGGTAGGATTGATTTGGAGGCGATTCCGTTCACGAGTTGGGTGGGGCCCTAGGGGAGGAGGAGGGGATTATGATTGACCTGTGTTACCTGCTTGGGGCTGAAGGCGTGGGTGGCTGGGTGACGTGTTGCAGTGTTTCAATTAACCTTTAGCCTCAAATCCCACTGACCTACGGACCTTAAGAAGCTGTAGTAAGAATTTAGTGCTAGGTGCAAGACCAGATATATTATGACAAAAGGTCAAGATTCTTACAGATATTGAGGATTTATTATGTACAATAGAGGTCGGTTAGTATGAATATCGAACAAGTTAGGCCTGGGGTTTCAGCCGTACATATATAGGGAATTGGGCATTTTTTCCTGGATGAAGAATCTTATGAAGACACCAAGTAAGTACATTGATTAGGTGAGGTTATAAACTTGTATAATCCCTTATCAAAGTAGACTCACATGTAAGACAAACGCCTATGATAAACATGCACATTTTCAAATATACGGTGATTCCCGCTTGATGTTTTTATAACGGGGAAAATCTCACACAGACCTCTCCCACTACTATATGACCAATTGTCATGAATCATCCAGAAGTAGGCTGGCAGGAGGGTCCAAAATCAAATCAGGACCAGTTTTTGGGTACATATAGTATAGGTGTTGGGGCTTAGGCTCCATATATTTGGGTAGGTTAAATATTGTTTTGTGATCCAGGGTAGAGCGGCGAAGTTGCTAGGGTATCTGATGGGTGCCGGGTCTCTGACGGGAACCGCCAGCGCCACTAGGTGATGTTGGCATAGCTCTGTCCAATGGTGGAGGATGGGGTTGATCCTTACTGTGTGAAATACCTTGGTAACAAGGTCATTTATCATATATAACACATTAGTTAAATATGTCATATATATTATGGAGAGATGGACTGCTAGTAGGGTCTCTGACGGGAGCCGTAGGGTATCTGACGGGTGCCGCAAAAAAACTACCCCAAATGTATCATTGGAGCACCCAAGGTAGGATATTAGAGATAGGCCCATTTTTTTTTGTATGCATATATAGACATGTTAAGGCTTTGCATGGTATATCTCTCTCATACCCCTGCTATATTTAAAATAGAGTAAGGGAGCCATGTTAGGGTCTCTGACGGGAGCCACGCGAAACTGCCCAAATACATTTCTGGCCCCAGTATAAAACATTATTTGGCTACATACACCTTTATGGTCTTAAAATTTTCCATTTGCTATGGGGGAAATACCAAAACAAATTAGGGGACCCAGTGACCTTTAATTTTTATTTTTTGCAACTTTGCAGTACAGATTTTTATTTTTTCTTATTGAAAAACCCTCATTTTGGACAGTTTTAGGCCCCCAGCTCTCTAAATATGCATCGTAGATAGGCAAAACCCATATATCACTTGTAGCTCTATCACATCCTGACCAGAATAAATGATAAAGACACATATATTACTTTGAAGAATTTATCAAAAGGGGAACAAGAACAGCCCACTTCTGGAAGATTCGTGACAAATGGTCATATCTATCGATCCTAGAGGTGTACCGACCATTTCAGTAAGTGCTTTAAAACTGTTCTCTGATGGTTATTGACATGACTAACCTTTTCTTTGAAGAAAAAAAGAACAACCAAAGCTGGAGAAGCATTGACGAAACAATGATGTCCAGTAGTAAACATCATTATAACTCATTGTTGGAGAATTGTGAAAGAACGCTGTAGAAGCATTAGGTCTTTTGAATGAACACTGGCTCTCATTGAAATAGCGACTTTGACAGAAGAGGGAACTGTCCAACTCTGACCTCAGCAATCAGACAACATAGAAGCAGGTCTGCCGCGTGACCTCTAATCCAGATGTAACCCAATGCAGACCGCTCATAGGACACCTTTCATCCCAGCCCCTGCAGTTTACCACTGAGTCCCGCACCTGCCCACGCATTCCTCTCCCCTTTTTATACCCGGTCTTGTGACGATTCTTCACCTGGCGCCCCCGTGGTCACTCAACCCGCCACCTGCCGGGCAGATCCTGTAGTCACCTCCACATAGAGGTAATAATAGGTTGCACTACACTAATTGACGCTAGGTGGCAGCAAGTCACACAAACTAGACCCGTACTGAAGGGTTTTGTATAAAGATTATTGGTCTAAAATCGACAGTAGAAATGTAAATGAGGCATCAAATTAATCCTTATAGTGTATACTAACAGGTTTGAGTGGTATCTAAGATGGAATTTGATGTTAGATTGGGCCTTTGAGGTGAAAAGGAATTATTGATTTAATGCAAAATATACACTGCAAAAGTGCATGATTTGGGTATGTCCGCAGGAAATGGCCTGTAAAAAAAATTAAGTCACAAAGCAACCATGCAAACGGGTCGAATTTTTTAGGAAAAATGTGTGGCTATAAGAAAATCATAGTAGCTAAGCCCAATGAACAGCAGGGATATTTTACTTCGGCCCAAATCCTATATAGAAATGTAGAGAGAAAACAATTAGTGTAGTGCAGCCATAAGCCCCACACAGCTGGGTATTGAGAGGTTGTAAGGAGAGTCAAATACTGTCGGCACAGGTAGGACAAGAAAGGGAGAGACGCTGACAGAAATGAAATGTGACAGTTGCATGGGTACAGTTATGTAGAAAGATAAGATGAAATTGATAGAGGGAGACAGACAAACAGACCGAGAGAGAGAGAGAGACAGAGACAGACAGACAGAGACAGAGAGAGACAGAGAGAGACAGAGAGAGAGAGACAGACAGACAGACAGAGACAGACAGAGAGGGAGAGAGAAAGAGAGACAGGCAGGGACAGACAGACAGGGGCGGAGACAGCAGACGCAAATGAGTGACCATCATTTTACCACAGTCAACGATTCTTTACATTTCTTGTCTGCTGAATTTTGGGTATTTCAGGGTCCATCGATGAATTCCGCTCTGCTTGTTGAAAGCCAAATGAAAGCAAATATATACAAAAGCATGGGGAGAAAGAGAGCAAATCACCAGCCACACTTCCAATCCACTGATCTAATTTGGAATATACAGTTTGATTGAGTCCTATCAAATCTTCCTCCTATTCCTCTAGTGGAAACTCACGAGATAATGAATTTATGTAAGGAGGACTCTAATCTCATTTCACACCTGCCCCAATCACTGCAAGGGTGTGTAAGGGGACTGTGGCTAGACTTGTCCAAGTTAAACATTGTAACGCGTGGAACACATGGGTAAACCGGCTTAATTCGGGAAAGCTATTTTTCAGTAACACCCTTCTATATCAGGATTTGATGGACCAGTCTAGTCAGTTATCTATTGTGATATTCATAATCTAATCAAATGTAGTTCACCATTTCCCCGTGTCAAGGAACCAGCCAATTAACTTATGTCTATATGAACACACATGCCTGATTTATCAATACATACCCTTATTGTGATCAATAGAGGCAACTGTCATTGTAATAGTAGGACGGATACAAACGTTTATCGAACACAAAGTTCATTAAGTGGTAGAATACTTTGCTCATGGTCTTACAGAATGAAGCCTGATCATAAAGACTTCAGCGTCATTGCTCTAGCTAGAGGTTATTTCAAAACAATGCTTATTTATCCCAATTTTGAAATACCACAGCTCTCCTCTACCACAGCTCCCAAACGTCTAAGCTTGCAGGTACAGACAATTCACTATGCAATATGTTGTGTTAGACAGACGTTCTGCGGTCAGCGACTGGGTGTGATCAGGAGGTTAATTCTTAACTTTGAAAGAATATTCTTTTCATTGAAATAATCGGATTGACCTGCTTGTTTCATGCTGAGAATAATACTTTCATTGAAACGAACGTTTTTCGGGAAAATCGTTTAAAATTTTCATGGTATAAACGAATACAGCATGTTGTGAATTGCATCAAAATGATCAAGAGTTTTTTTTCCTCATAAAACTTGATCTATGTCTTCAGCTTATGAATCCCCAGCCTGGTCAGCTACACCTGTCTATTTCGGATCCCCCACCTCCGGCACACTACACTACCAGATGGGAATTCACATTGTTCAGCAAATGAAAGATTCATACAAATATAAGTGGTCACAATTGGGGGTTGTACCAACCAGAAATATTCAACAAGCCTGATAACTTAAAATTTGCAAGGATGCTGAGATTTGATGCTCATATGATGATCTCTTACACCATCACCCATAGTAGCAATGGATTATCTATAGCTCACATAGCCATTATCAACTGGGGGCCGCCATTAGACCCCGACTCCACTATGACTAACACCTTCAGCCCCCGACTCCACAGTTTATGCCAGGGATGCCTCCCATTGGTCAATAATACAATAGCCATGTGCCGTATACTGCTGGAGGTTAATTCAAAAGGCTTTGCCATTGCTACCTATGCGATGTCTCATAAGACCTAGTGTTACTACACTAAAATAGCTAGTGGTGTTAGGCCAGTCAGTAATAGGAAGTACTATGCAGTCCTTTACTACTCCACTTCCAGTACTAACACCACCCCTTACTTTATTCTGAGAAACGATAGTAGTTTCCCCTGAGTGCAAGAGCACCTGTGTGGGGGGACATTCCTTGTCACAAAAGTGAATGCACTTGCTGACAGTCCTTGTGAGGCTATTCATGAGTTGAGAACTTGAATGGATTTTCTCATAGTCCTTGAGGGCTCTTGAGTCTACTCATGCATTCAGGGCATAGTAACGTCATGCTTCCCTTCTCTGTTTTAGTTGGTGACATACTTGAAGACATTTCAGGGTCAAGTGCACCCGACAGGGTATATGTAATTAGCAGAACCCCAGTGTAGCCACTCTTGAGAGAACAAGTTTTTCCAATGCTATTTTTTATGTCTTCCACTGCTACTTTTTTCTCTGTGGACCTGTTGCCATTGTGCATAGTTATTTTCTGCTTGGAATAGTGAAAGCAGGGCTGATGCTAACAGCGCTCACTAAAAAGTAGCTGGCTATCAGAAAGGAAGGCAGCCAGGAGCTTAATTCAAAACATCCTGGGATCGCAACCCCAGCGATCTTAGTGTAGGCGCATATCATAAGACCTGGCTGGTCTACCCTATCTAATGCAGTGGTTACAGGCCTGTCAGGAATAGCAAGTCCTGGGATCACTTCACTATTCCTTGTCCAGCACTAAGATCACTGTGATCTTAGTGAAAGAATTGCATAGTGGTTTCACCTGAGTACAAGAGCACTTACAGGGAACACTCCTGATCGAAAGAGTGAATAGCGTGCTGCATACATATAGAGGGGAGGGAGGGTGTTTGCTGTGTCATGCGTTAAGTGCACTATAAGGTAATTCTTCCCTTGGGGGAGGGCAGAATGCTTCTAATAGGCAAGCATAAATCATACATTCATGGAACAACTCTTGAATACTGTACGGGGGTCAACTGCACGCTGTGCTCTTTTGTTAGCCCATATGGGGACGGGGAACGATGGTATAAACACTGTTGTGAAGAAGATTGGCTCCACAGCTATTCCTTTATTTTGGGACTCTTACCCCTGTGCCCAGTCAGTACTTCTTGTAATAGTGTAGGAGGGCTGAGGCTAAGATCGATGCAATCTTAGTGCTGGCTAGGAAATGTGAACGCAGTCTTATCTTAAGATCGCTTAATAGGATAAGGTAGAATAACTCCTAAGATCGCTGAGGTTGCGATCCCAGGATGTTTTGAATTAACCTCCTGGCCTTACCATTGCAGTAAGGAATAAGGAAGGGAAATCACTAACATCGCATAGGTAGTGATGACAGAGGCTTTTGAATTAACCTCATGGGCCAATAGGTACACTGTTAGACTGGGGCAAGGGTTTTGCAGTTTTGCTTCTATTTTTTGCAAAACAGTAGGAGTTTCTGTTAGTACAAATCCTATGCCCCGATGTGGATTGCCCTGTACCCAGTGTAGTGGTCTTTATAGCCCATTTATATATGGGGCTGAGAGAATAGTCCTTTTCTTCATCATTGTGCTAAAGTATACTTGTAACAGATGTGCAAGCAGGCAGCTGTAAGCTTTGATTATACAATTAAAAGTGAAACAACCCCACATAAGTGATGTTTTGGAAAAGGAAAGGTAGGTAATTGTCATTTTGAGTGTTTCAGAACAGAGAGGGACATTTTACGAGGGTCTGATCTCATTATCCCTTTGTTTTGTGACTTTGTACCCTTACGTCAATTACTTCCAAACAAGCATTCCGCTGCCCCTACTCTCCATAAAAATAGTGGCATATTCTGTCAGTTACAGACAAAAAGCTTTTTCTGCCTGTGCTCGCCCTACTACATGTATAATCTATAAACTGCTTTTACTGAATGCCTACGTTTCCTTTTGGCCCATGTTATTCCATTGCTTCATTTCCAACCCTATGACATTTTATCTACCGTACCTAAATGCCAACCATCATATTAGTGGTCATTTTGCATGATGGCTGTTATGTTTTCACTACAAGCAGTGTAAAATATCATGAATTGTTTCCCCTAGAATACACTAGCAGCACCACCATAGGATATTGTACAAGGCGATTGTGTCTTTATATAAATGTAATATCTAACCCGGACATTGACACTTGGTGAGTGACATGCTGCAGTTTACATAGGTCTTCTAGAGAACTGCTATTACTGTTTGTTCACATCTAAAATACTGTCATACCATCTGACACTTGGAGATTATCCGGGTTTTGTTAGAGGGAAAGCGTAGGCTTTTTATACATATTAAATTAATACTGATAGGACTACCATATTTTGGCTGACACGAAATGAAATTGCTATGTCTCAAATGTATACCTTGCTTCGTAGCAAAAGGCGGAACCCTGTTGTTTATGATTTACGCAGCCTCCTGTCCTACCATATGCAATCGATGTCCTCTAATCGGGATAAATAAACCCAGAAAAGCCCAAATTTGTGAGGATTACCATGTGGCAGAAACCAACATGGTTGCTAAATGCATTATAGTCATTGCTCATGAAGGTCAACACACAATATATGAAACCAATACTAAAGTCAAACTCCACCCATAGCAGATTAAGTGACGCCTATGCTGCTAGGTTGCCTCTAGGTTGTCTGGACACGCAGACCAAGTCCATTTATTCATTGGTTTGGTAAATATTGAATGTGGAATATACGCAGCCATTGCCATGAAGTTGTTTTTTTTTGTAGACCGAGAAGTGTTGCATTTCATACTAAAATACTGTTAGAACCTGCACCTATGGGGAAATAACACCCTGTACAGAACATGAAACGTCTGATGCATAGCCCTTAGCAAATGTGTGTGGTGAGCTTATTCAAATTATCTAAATGATTCTCTAAAGTACAGCAAGGTGGAATAGGACATCGTGTTTAATGCTTAACTCAAAAAGATCTTTTTCTCCACTT
Organism: Acholoe squamosa; assembly: GCA_949317995.1. Classification (NCBI taxonomy): domain Eukaryota; kingdom Metazoa; phylum Annelida; class Polychaeta; order Phyllodocida; family Polynoidae; genus Acholoe; species Acholoe squamosa. The sequence continues at coordinate 39,963,598 of OX439048.1, read as the reverse complement.
TATTTCACAAGAATCTGTTAAATGAATAGGCAAAGTGTGAAAAAAGACTACCTATGCATAAGGACATCAGACACACAGAGGGGACAGAAAGGAGTAGATAATACTTTGAAAATGGACTATCCCTCACCAATAAAATTATAAGAAACCAAAGCTCATTCATAGATTTTAGTATATTTTCATATTAGATTTGTGTGCGACCTTTTCCACTGTAAGAAGTCACAAAGTCAAGTTGCGTTTGGCAGTATCATTATGACTGGACCGGTGTGTCAGGTATTTTTGTATGTGCCCTAGCCGTCCTTGATTAAAACAGATGCATTGGTGCCTCCCCGCCCAACATGGTGTCAGGGTGTGCAGGGTGCCAGCCTGCCATCAGTCAAACTACCACACCGAACCTGCTACAACCTGGTACCCTTTACTAGCACTGGAACGTTTATAGAGTAGTGGATTATGAATGATTAATTTTATATTTGTCTGCATATGCCATAGCATCTACCACAAAAATACAGCCCAGATGTGTAAATTGTCATGGCTGCTAAGTCTGCACCGAAGAGTCGGTATAATGCATCTGTTGCATTATGCTAAGATTGATGCAATTCTTGAAGAGTTGAATATTATATGCTCTCCTGGCATCTTAACTTCCACTCTAAATACATGACAAACAGGCACGTCACTTCTGATATAGATGACCATGCTGTATCAGCACCCGTCTCATACAACCTTCTGGGTAACGTCACTGTATGCCGTAAGTAGTGCAGCAAAAGTGGAATTTAACCAAGGTAAATGGGCAATAGCTAGCTTTACTATATGAAGCATTCAAAGTGGTTCGACTTGAACCATGGCACGCTGTATAAAAAACCCACTAGTGTTTTCTTTCATGTCCTCTAATGGTGGTTCAGGTTTCCAACACCAGGTAATCATCAGAGAAACACTGATCTGTCAGAGTTCAAGGTATGCCAATTTCGATCAATTTGTAAACTTTCCTTTTACAACATTATTCAGTTCTACGATGCATATACCTCAATCTCAAGCACCTATTCTCTCCCCACCATTCTCCAACCCACTCATGACACAGCATTTTCTTAATATTATTTGTCCAATAATCGCTCATAGTGATTGTTTGTATATATTCCACCAGAGGGAGTCCACCTCAACTAGTTCAATCCCCACCCACCAGGTGTAGGGGTTCTACCTGTAACTGCTGTGTGTGTATTCAAATCCATTGTTGTCATCATCCTATACAGTTCACCTTCAGGATGAAGAAGATCCCTGTCATTTTAATGAAAATTTTCCATTTCCAAATACTAATGTTTCGTTCCCAAACACTTCTTTTTTAAATACATCATCATTCAGTTATACAACACATCAAACTCATCCTTAGGCAACTATTCCTCCACCCATTGTCCAATCCACTCATGACATAGCCCACTTGGCATAAAAACGTTAAAAAAACTTTTAAAAACATTTCCATTGGTTTCCCTATTGGTTATTTGGTTGAAAATTGGTTAAAAATGTTTAAAAACGTGTTTTTTTTTGCCAAGTGGGAGAGTTATGATGAACAAAATCCATGTCACTTATATGATTATGACCACTTACCAACAGAATTTAAGATGGTTCCTATGGCTACCATATTTAAGAAAAACAAAGCATGCATTGTTATGCACCCATGCCTGCAGTGTACCCATGTTAAAGGATTCAACCCTTTTCCAATATTGGCTTTTAGCCCTCACTTCCCCTCCTGATTCCAAAAGTTGCATTGAATTGGTGATACAGAGCCTTTACCAATTTTGGAACACTAACTGATGAAATGTATTGAGTAACAAAGTGGGTAATATATTCAGTATATAGACATCTGATGTCTCTCAGTTACACCATTGGAAGGTATTTATACATTTATAAAAAATCAGAGTGTGTCATCTTTATTCAGAAATTGGATGATATTATCATGAATATACAAATATCTTACTCTTTTTAAAAATCTGTTTTAGAAGAATCACCATCATGGAAGAGATGTATATATTCCCTGGATGTAACAGAAGCAGTAAGCTGAGTACTGCAGGATTTGGAGGACTGAATAGTATAACACCTTGTCTCCTGAAAGTGATGCAGAAATGATGGCGAAATCTGACATGGGGCCTATTTCTTTACTTTTGTTTCTGGGCCTCCATATCTTCCATGTACATAACTAAGGTCCATGGGACCAAGGTTCCATAATTTGTTTTTCTTAAATATAGCCATGGTTGCTTTTGTGATCAGTTGAAGTTGCATGTCAGTTTTTCGCCCACTGTGTCAGTTTTTCGTCCACCATGTCAGTTTTTCACCCAGAACACTTCTGATGGGTTTACAGGTAGTAAAGGCAATGTTAGGATGGCAGAAATTTACCATAGAATAATGGTACTAGTGAGTAAAGTAAATGTATAAGTAGTTTAGAATAAAATCTCAGAGGTAGAAAATAGAGAGAATTTTCTCATTGTGTAAGTTTTTCGTCTAGCATGTCAGTCTTTCGCCCACTGTGTCAGTTTTTCACCCCTAAAGTTTCCCAATCACATTCAAAGTAAAAAGAAAATGCATGATACAAATATTTAAGAAGAAATATGAAGAAGGGAGAAGGGGGAGGCATAGCCATTTCATTATGAGGTTGAGTTAAATATGTGACACCTTCAAATAAAAAAGAAAACAACCATCCATGTCAGTTTTTCGCCCATCATGTCAGTTTTTCGCCCTAAAAACTTCTGATGGGTTTACAGGTAGTATAAATAATGTTAGGACCATAAGAATTCGTCCAAGCGTAGTGTACTAGGGGGTATAAGAAATGTATAGGTAATCTAGAATTAGATCTCAGAGGTACGAAATAGAGAGACAATTTTCTCATTGTGTCGTTTTTCCGCCTAGCATGTCAGTTTTTCGCCCACTGTGTCAGTTTTTTGCCCAGCATGTCAGTTTTCGCCCAACATGTCAGTTTTTTGCCCAGAACACTTCTGATGGGTTTACAGGTTGTAAAAACAATGTAAGGATGGCAGAAAGTTACCATAGGGTAATGCACTAGTGAGTAAAGTAAATGTTGAAGCAGTCTAGAATCGTATCTCAGAGGTGGAGAAGAGAGTGACACATTTCTTATTGTGTCAGTTTTTCGCCCATCATGTCAGTTTTTCGCCTATCATGTCAGTTTTTCACCTAGAAGGTGTCAATAACATATTCAAGTGGTAAAAATATGCATGAAACACATATTGAAGAAGAAACATGAAGATGGGAGAAGGGGGGCAGGTAGCCATTTCATTAGGGCACATGAGGTAGAATTAAATATGTGACAACTTTAAATAAAGAAGAAACAACTATTCATGTCAGTTTTTTGCCTCCATGTCAGTTTTTAAATACACTTTTAAGAGTTCTACAACTTTCTTTTCTTAACAGGGGAACTAAGGGTAAATGTATAACATAATGTATGCATATTATCACATATAAGTATTAACTTCTTATGAAAATGATTGCTAGACTGAATACCATGTCAGTTTTTCGCCAAGGGAGTGTGTCAGATTTCGCCATTCAGTTTTGCATCACTTTGGGGAGACAAGGTGAGAATCAAATCAAGGCTAGTGAAGGAAGAGGAGATGGTCTGCATCTAACAGTACACACTGACCTGATTCAATGTGATGACAAGATCATAAAATACCACATGGAATGCATGGCATCATACATCTCACAAGAACATATAATCCGTCCAGTCAACAACCGCAAACGGAAAAGTAGGAGAGCACAAACTGAACCACCAAGAACAAGACAGAAGTCAGAACTGTGTCATTTCAATGTTCAGTGTCATTGTATATTCTGTGGGGAGGAGTGTAAAGTGAAGGATAAGAAGAACCCATCGAGGTGGAGAGAGTTTAGCCTCTGCATGACAGCTGAAAGAGCTGGCATGGATGACTTAAAATCTATGGTCCTACAAATATGTGAGCAACGGGGTGATAAGCAGGCTTATGATGTGCAACTGAGATTGATTGGTGCCCCCAGTGATCTGCATGCAGCAGATGCTAAGTATCATATGGATTGTTATAAGACATTCATGGGGGCAAAGAACATCAAGGCAGCCAAAACACCAGAAAATAATGAACAGCCAGTGAATAAGAATGATATTTGGATGGTGATTGAGTGATCCAACTCGTATCTGGACAACTATGGACTTGCATATATATTCTGGGTTCTGCAAAGAAAATGAATTGATGAGTCTAAGAGAACTCATTTCAAAATTACAGATTCACTTTGGAAATACCCTCATAAAACTGGATATCAGTGGTTGTGAAAGCCTACTTTACTTTAAAGATCATCTGCCAAAAAAACCTGAAGTTAATCAAAGTTGACCATGAGAGTGAGGAAACCCAAATGATCCAAAAACTGAGAAGGAAAATTAACTCAGAGGCCAATGAGATTCCTAAACAGCAGGACTATGACATTGCCCAGTTCTCAAAGTCAAAAACTATAGACAGTACAAGTCTGCGTTGGTTTCCGGGGGAAGGTAACAAAGATCTCAACTACAATGGCCTAAGTTATACAGGCACAAATAACAAAGTCTTGAAATCAAACAATGCTGGGTCTAGTTGTAAAGTTACACCATAGACATGGGTCTTGGATTGACAATTATAATCTAAACATCTTCACTCCAAATGACTGTAGAGGAACACATGCCCTAGTCACAGAGGTGACTTAACAACAACCACTTTGTGTAGATCCGGTTGAATAGGCAGACAAAGTCAGACCCATATTACCCAGAGTCAGTAAACCTAATATAATACTCTGCTTGAAAATGATCTCCAGCATTATCAAGGTGAAAAAAATCCAATGCCTCCTGTAATCCATGACCATGATGGTATACCATTCCATGAGGCGATGAAAAAAATGGATGAAATAACCAAGCACTAAATGCTGATATTGAATGGCTCAATGAAGTCATAACCAATGACTCAGAAGAGGAATGGTCTGGCTACATGACACACATGGCCAGGGAAAATGGCTTTATTTCAAAGGCAACAAAGTATATGTGTGGTCCTCTACAGCACCAAGCCACCCAGACACAGTTCTCACCAGCATAATGTACTTGGAGACATTTCTCAAGTCTCATGGCCAGAGATACCTCCACTTGGTTGCTGACCTACAACTGTACAAAGTACTATTGCAAATTAAGTGGTCCATCCCAAACAGATGGAAACATCTATTACCTAGACCAGGTGGTATGCATTTGCTTATGTCTTTCTTGGGATCCATTGGAAATCTCATGGCAGGATCAGGATTGGAGGAGATTCTTGGGGCTGCATACAATGGAACTACAAACATGCTAAATGGAAAGCCTTGGCCAAAGGGGATGAGAGATTTTCGGATGGTAGCAACTGAAATCATGAGAGAATCAGAAGATGGTACCTTATTTTTTTGCAGCTGGCTATTGGAATTATGCAAGATATGTAACATGGTACCTTCTAGAACTTGATGAAGAGGCAGCATCCTTTTACTTGCTTGGTAATCATGTTTGCTGTCACAAACTAGGTAGTTGGGAATGCAGTCTCTGCAGATCAGTTTGGTGAACAGACATATATTCGAAAAGGCAAGGCCAAAGGAGGTCTTGTTGGAATGACACTCAACCCTAACCAAACTGCCCTGTGGGTACTCTCTCAGTATATTTGTAATATGCTATGCCACGACATGGATGAAATGTTCGAACCTTATCAAGAGGAAGACCTTGATACAAGTGTTGACAGACACAAGGAAGAGTGAAAGAACAGAAGAAAAATGGATGCTGTAGATAGGAAACAAATACAGGCTGAGATAGCTGCACATCCACATCACCATCCGGAGATACTATCATGAAGAGCACAGCAAACAAGAAGCAACTTATTCACCAGATATGCTGTCAGAACAGTTATCTGAAGGCCACTAGAAGGGATCACTCCATAGAGATGATTGGCAAAGAGCAGACAACTTTCAGACATGAAGAAGCTGACTGTATCATTATCAGTTACATGAAGATACTGATTTAACAGCAAAAAAAGCATCTTCAAGTGGTATCTGATGACACAGACATATTTGCACTGCTTGTCTACTTTTGCTGGAAGTGGCAGAGTGCTACCCTCATAACAATGCGTAAGTCAGATGGCAAAATCATCAACATCAAGGAAACAGCAAACAAACTTGGTGACAAATCCCTCAAGATCTTGGGGGTACATGCGCTATCGGGATGTGACACAGTTAGCTTCTTCTTTGACAAAGGGAAAGGAGCTGCATTGTCTGCATTTAAAATGCCTGGTGTCAATATAGAAGTACTTGGAGAGCAAGAGGCTACTGAAACTGATGTGTTAAAGGCGGGCAGTCATTTCATTAGTAAAGAAGCCACATAAATCCATGAATGAAGCAAGATATTCAATCTTCATCCACCAGAAGATAACTCCGATGATTAAATCTCTGCCACCTACAGATCCTGCTCTCAAACTTCATATCAAAATAGCACATCTGCAGACCATAATATGCAAGTCGGCACAAAAGTTAGCCCCTCCAACTTTGGACATTGAAAACTATGGTTGGGAAATCAAGTCGGGCATACCATTCCCTGTCTCTGGAGTGTCAGAAGTTGCCCCACCAAAACTAATGAAATCGATGGCTTGCAATTGCAGTGCCAATGAGCCATGTGCAACCAAAAGGTGTGCTTGTACAAGAGCAGACCTGCCATGTACAACCTTCTGCAAGTGTCATATGACTGGAAATTGTGCCAATCCACTATCTAACGGACTCAATCATGCTGAAAGTACTGACCTAATTGAAGATGATGACATTTAAGAGCATGCACATTATGTAAGAGGTAAGGAAATGCATCTTTATATTACTGTTACCTCCTAGTTCTACTTCTCATTAAAAAAGGCTGAATATATCCCATAATACGCCAGAACATCACGACACTGTAGTTTATAGGTGATTATCAGTATTTATCCAAAGGTAGAAAAGTAAGTTTCTAGCAGGTATTGCTCATTCATGTGTAAATTGATTTTTAGCCTTGTTGATTGTACACTCAGTTAAAATATATTTGGAAATTAGGAACTTTGCCTTCTGAAGATTGACAAAACAACTCAAACCATAAAAAACCACAAAGAAAATATTCCTAAATGCATTCCCAATTATTCTAATGGGCAGATTCACTGAGCAGTGTTTGGGCCTATTTTGAGAGGATTTTAGTTTTGGGGAGCTAGAGTAAAAAATGTAGACTACAATTCTTCATTATTTTAGTCACAACTGATAGAAAACATCTTGAGCTTTAAGTAGAGGACAAATTTATGTATATCGGCCTATAATTTGACGAGTTATGGAAGCTCAAAGTTGGACAATACACCAAAAATGTCCTTTGTTGTCCAATTTTCCATCATTCCCACCTATATATTTTTAAGCTAGGCAGTGTTAGAGTGTGATAAACCCAAGTCAGCATAGTAATGCCACAGAGGGGGTCTTTTGGTATTGGCGTGGAAATCCTCACATACGTAAGGAAAATAAGTGGGGGAGAAAGGAAATGTTTCCAGTTGCCCTGGCAGAAATGACCAACCACTGGAAGTCACTCAGATGATCTCAAATTAGCTAAGCGCACAGTCAATTGTGATTTTGCAGCTCCATTTTCACTAAAATTTCTCAAAAGGGTAAGGAATTTCAATAAAATTCTCATGAAATAGTGTGTGTTATATATGTGAGGGTCTGGAAGTGTCTTAGATTGCATGGAAATGATGTATTTTGGGTTATATTTACCTCTGATTGAAAGTCCCAAGCCATAGACTGGCCATAGCAGCTTGGTAATGCCATTTAATTTGGCCAGGAAGCCCATACTCTTTAAAGCTTGATTTTCCTCACATACGTAACATTTTCACTGGGGAATGGAAATTGCCCTTCTTGACCTACTCCTGCTGTATATTTATCCCCAAATCATTGTTATTTGTTGAAATTAGGGCCTACCTTTACTGCTTTAGTTCCAGTTTGAATATTTTGAAATGATACCCCAGCCTGTCTGGGGTGAGAAGTGTTGATTATTTTTCGAAATTTTCACCCAAACATCCCAAAAGTGCATTATTTTGCAAGATTACCTGCTCTTACCATTGTTTATTTACTCCTAGACCTACAATCAATCATTTCAGTACATATAACCTCTCTTTTGGTATGTGCTTTGCCAGCAGTATTCCTTTTCCCACCCTCCTCGGCATTTCGTTATGTATGTGAGGTGTTTACTATATGTGTTGCACCACACACCTCCAAATAGAATTTTTCAAATACATTGGTTGATAATCTTATAATAGTGCCCCTATCTAATATCCTGGATAGAATTAAGGCACTTACCATTTAAATTTCTGCAAGTTTCCCACAAATTTGAAAATGTTATGTATGTGAGGTTTTGTTCATTTTGGTTACAATGTGTACCTCAGACCCTCCCAGCCTATACATAATTCATCATTAAATGCGCATATGGTTCCCCAAAAATAGTAGTGAACGTAGCAATCCTGCAATTTTTTTTCAATTTCTTTTTATGGATGCTATATTCTAGGGTAAGGCTGCACTGCCAGTCAGTAATGATATTTATGGGGTTCTATCCATACACAATTTTCTGGTACTGCTTACTTCTCATCCCCCATTGATAAACTAAATATTAGAGTATGATTGCTTGATATTACCCACCTTAGTTGTTCAACAACCGTATTCAATCTTTTGCAGTCTGCAAGTTTCTGAGGAGGTCAGACTGCCCAATGAGGATGGCATGTGCTTAGAGTGAGATGGAAATGACCCATTATATAGTCTAATGTGTTAAGATATACCTTTGAAATACTAATTAACAAGTCCTGTACAAGAAATAGTGATGAAGATGATCTGTGATGTTTAAAAGTATTGCTCTATCCAAATCCCCACATACGTAACTTTTTTTTTCTTTGGTATTCTGGGCTTCTATTCATAATTGAATCCTGATGGTGACCATCCGTCCAGCTACATGGGCTCTTATTCATGTGATATCACTATCCTTAGGTGCCTTAATCTCAAAATTTCATAATTCTAGGGCCGATGATAATAGTTTTTGGTCTCTTATGTCATGTTTCTAGTGAAACATATTGCTTTAGATATGTAGAAAATAATTAAGTCTCCTTACTGATCATAATTCCGTTAAATAAATTTGTCTATCAGCTTTTTATTAAGCATTTGTATTTATGGGGGATTAATCACCTCCAACCTTTGCAATGATAATCATTCGTTGATTGTACATAATGTAACCTGTTACTTTTGTAAATACACTCCAATCTAGTTTTTAAGCTTTATATACATATTGTATGCCTCATCTTCACCTATATACATCGTATCATTATATTCATTAGAATGTGCTGGAAAACTGAAACTGTTGTATGACTAAAAGGAATCACCATATTGTCAGATCTCATCACTCATTTTAATTAGTGACTTGACAATAAAAACCTTCAACCTTTAAAAAATTCAGAATTGCCTTTGCAGATCTGGACCAGAATGTATATTTTGTTGGAAAAGAGTGACATCTTTTGAAAGTAGGGACACTTGAGATAAAAGAGAGTGTTTTTCATTAAGATCTAATTATTTTTAAATGTATGAGGGAAAAGTCAAGAAAGCTAGGCTACATTCAAAACTTTCACTGATCTCCATATTTAGCGATGAGGTGTAAGAAAAAGTTCTTGGTGCAGGGATTTCATTTTTGCTACACCCTAAGGCATGTATTGTAACATTTTGGACATGAAATTTGATGTACATAGGATGATATTTAACAGCTTTTATGACTGTTTGTGAGGGTAAAGAATTATATATGTGAGGGTAAAGAATTATGGTTTTACACCACAGGCTATAAAAACTGATGCATTAGGAGTTAGTGACTTGAATCAACCTTTCTAACAATCCAAGATATAGGGCTTTCAATAAAATAAAGTGTTGTTAAATAATATTGAGTATGTGATTTCATTGCTTCTCTGGCTGGGGAACATCCTTCACTGAATCACCCCTAATATGTTTCTTTCTTGTGTACAGGTTGTTTCGGGCTTCCCTAGCCCACTTAAAAGGGTCTATATCTCCTCTTTCCTATCCCCTCAGGATGTGTGTGGTGCACATATGCGCGGGCACTGACACATTCCTCTGTTAAATTTACCAACCTGTGAAGCACGGGATAGCCACTTAGTGCCGTTAAAGTGCTGTAAAACACAAATCAATCAATCATGTACAGGTTGTTTGTATAGGGAAGGCAGGACCACAGACACAGTGACGGAGAGAATACAAATACTGATTATGAACTATTATCTAATGTCTGATATGAGGACATTCTTCACCATGCTATTTAATATGGGAAATCACCATCTTTATCACATGTACAAATCATTAATGCCTAGATAAAAAGATGTGAACACGATAACCTTTGTATTGATATACATACAACTTACTCGACATACTTATTGAAGAATTGGTGTAAACATTCTTTAATAACTTTATGATGTAGTAACATCAGGAATCATAATAATTTAAAGGTATAATATACATGAAGAATACAGAAAGTATATGCGATATCATTATTTCACATATCATTACTATTGCTTCATGGTCTATGAACACGAATAAATGTATGAAACCACAGAATTGTTCTTTCAAATGCATGAAAGGTTGCATTAATCTGTGGTAGCTAAGCATCATTGTGTTGTAACTAAGCAAAAACCTGAATAATTCCTTGTTGCTAGGCAACATGAAAGGGTAGAATATCTGACATGGAATGGGGGGGGTAACACATATCACTATTTCATTGCAGTGATATCTATGAACTTATGACATGTGTCCCATAGGTCTACTAAATGTGAATTCATGACGAATATTACTCTTGTTCATAACTGTTCTTGATGTTTTCTGTAGATGGCTATGTGACCTAGTAATAGAATTTCAACTAGCAATATAAAGGGAAATGAATGTGTCATGGACTATTGATATGATAAAATGAAAGAAAGTGTAGAAATACTCGCTCGAAGACTTGAAAGGTTGCTGTTAAATTGTGATTGCTAAGCAAAACCATGCTGTTGCTAAGCAAAATCATGTTGTTGCTAAGCAAAAACATGCTGTTGCTAAGCAAAAACATGAGGTTCTTAGCAACATAAATAGAATGTCCTACCTGGATTTAGGGAGGGGGTAGGAATGATTACCTTCTTTATTTGTGCATGTTTTATCCCCTTTGTCATGCTATTTTATTGATTTAAGTGGTTGCTAAGCAACTGTCAATAACAAAAATTGCTCAACGTTACCAGGCTGGCAACAGGCAGATTCTGAATCGCCATACCCCAATTGTCCAAAATCAATCAAAAAAACCTTTGCCATACCTTAGTGCAAGGTATCCCCCTTGGCTACCTGACTATCCTATTCAAACATAGAAACACATCGAACCAACACCTTCTTACAGAGCTTTATGAGGTCACGAGGCGAATGTATATAACCTTGGTAAAAGAATATAGAGAAAAGTTTGCCTTTCTGTGTTGCCATCCATCTGGCAAAGGGCATAGAGTTGCTAAAGAGTGGAATAGATAAAAGAGGGCAGACATGGATTGGGCGAGGACTGGTGTTGGCCCGGGTCCAGGGTCCTCTTCTTATTTGGTACAACTTTACCTTTGATAATGAGCAAAATCAAAGCTGTTGTGTATCTGACACCTCTGTTAAGATTAAATGGTATTAATTAAGAAAAGATAGAGACAAGTATTAAGGGCGAATGAGGTTTATAGGACATGCAGGGGATCCATACTGATACTAGACCAAAACTACTAACTGGATGAATAAAAATTGAAAAGTCAGACAGGTATTCTTTTGGACAGGTGTTCCTTCTGCTAAGGTCTCATTACAAGTGTAACATCATGCCAAAATGATACAGCGAAAGGTCTGATCTTTTCAGACAGTTTGCTAAATATTACATATTGACATATTGAGCATCATGAAGAAAAAGGGGGGGGGGGGTGAAATGTCTTGGGGGCCTAATGTGCAGGGGGCTTATTATCCGGGGGGAATAAATGTCAGGGGTTGAATTGTCAGGGGGCTAAATGTCTGTGGACCAGGAGACTTAATCGAACACAGTTTAAGACCAGCCAACCATATCAGTACAGTAGGCTGTGTGAGTAACTGTTAGAGCAGACACAGCAGTGAGTCTGTATGGTAGGGTGAAGGGTAACTGGGGAAGTGAGTACCATGGAGAAGTGAACCCCAGAAGAAGTGAGTACCAGGAGAAGTGAGTACCAGGGAGAAGTGAACTCATAGGTAAAGTAGATACCAGAGAGAAATTAACCCATAGAAGAACTGGGTACCAGGGAGAAGTGAACCAATAGGTAAAGTGGATACCAGAGAGAGGTGAATACCAGTCAATACCAATCCCACCAGACACCTCCAAAAATCAAAATAAACTACAGACTGATGGATGTCAGTCACGGATAGATGGAGGGTCCTTAGGGTCCCTGGCTTTCTAGTTATATCAGAGCTTGGAGTTTGTTATATTGGTTCCTAATTCACCCCAAATCTTTTAAATTCCATTATCACTGCACACCAGGTGCCACCGGGTAGCCATGACCTCTTGGATTTATTGTGATAAGATCTGGAGATCTCCCATGGGTTCACTTCTCTGTGGTACTCAGATCTCCCAGAGGTGTACTTCTCTATGGTATTCAGATCTCTGATGGGTCCACTTCTCTCTGCTATTCACTTCTCCTGGGGTTCACTTCTCCATGGTACTCACTTCTCCAGTATTCAGGTAAGGTATCCAGGGGGGATACGAGGATGTGTAGGCACTGCTTGGTGATGTGTAAAACGCTGACTTAGTTAGGTGTAAGTGGATTGGAAGGGTTGACAGCAGGGCGGTATTGAAACATTCAATGAGGAAGAAATTGTATAAAAGGTGCTTAGTGGGAGATGGATGGACAGGGAGGAGAGTGTGGCTACAAGGGTGAACAAAGGCTAATGAAATAACGATATAAAGCAGCAAGGATAATAATGTAGCCAGAAGAAGGAGTAGCGTGGGCAGGAGGAGTAGGAGTAGATTTGCAGGCAGTTATATCAGTAGGTAGAGAAGTTAGAATGTGTAGTGAGGGGAGTCTGTAATGAGAACTCTAAACAGGAAATTCATAAAGTGGAGTTTTATTACAATAACACAATTAATTTTGGTATATGATAAACATGTAACTAAACTAATGAGGTAAGGCACTAACTTGTACCATATGTTACCAACAGTGGATAATGTTCAGAGTCCATAGTATTAAGTTTGAGTATAATATATATGGTAAGTCAAAATATCAAGGTACTACGAAGTCCTGAGTTTTATTAAAACCACACCATTAAAAAGGGGGTGGGAAAGTTTATAAGGTGTATTGTTATGAACGCCAAGTGAGAAATGGTAAAGTGTGTCACCCGTTGCTCAATGATTAGCAGAAGGTGGAGCCACCGGGGTGAGTCCTTGAGGCTCTGGTGAGTACTTGGAGTGAGTAATGAGTAATAGAGGTTTAACGCCATTTCGACATCTAAGGTCATATTCATGGTGAGAACTACATTACACAATTTCACAGAGGAATGTGTCAGTGCCCACACATATGTGCACCACACACATCCTGAGGGGATAGGAAAGATGAGAAGTAGACCCCTTTAAGTGGGCTAGGGAAGCCCGGGTGAGTACTTGGAAGCACCACTAGGTGGAGTATGAATTTGCCTGTCAGTCTCATTACCCGCAATTTATCAATTACTGATGAGATGTAAAAGAGACACCTGCAGTCCAGGGACAAGCACACGGGGCGATAATAGGTAGACTAAGGGTGGTAAACCTCTGTCTGGAAGGGTGATGATGGTCTTAGTGATGTAGGTCCAGTGATTGGGAGGAAGAAGGAGGACCAACAGGAACTGCACGGGAGGGATGGAAGGGTACAATGGGGATAAGAGTTGCTATATAGGAGAAGGGTATACATGTATAACTGCAATGTTCACCCTGAGGTGATGGTTAAATGGAAGATCCATCAACTCCCTGAAGGCTGACCATACTTCACAGTGGTCAACATCTACCAACTTATATTAAGATAAAATATCAATTTTAGATTGAGATCGAGTCAATCCTAACAGCTGTATTGAAAAGTGATGCTATAACTGGGATTCACCAGTCCCTCGCTCTATACCCAGCAAATTGTCGTGAGTCCTCGTCAACCTGTGTGAAGTGGCTCACACATGTCGCTAGATGGAACACGACCTCGTTATAGCACAAGATCACCAGGAATAGCAATTGCTATGCCACGTGAGTCTAACACACAGTGGCGAAAGATGACGGAATGAGTTATCACTCAAAAAGGAGTCACCATTGATGACCAATCATGGCGACAGATGACGACAATTTGCTGGGTAGTATCATGTAAATGGAAAGATACACCAGGTAGGGCAGGATACTATTCATTATTATGTGACTGTCTGTCTGCATTATACACGCACAAAGGCAGACCCTGAACATAATCTGTGTATATTAAATGTCACTACCAATCAGGACATGCTCCTCATCCCGTCCTACCTATACAACTAGCCTCCTACTCATTGTCTCATAGCCCCAGGCAGCCTCCTGATCCCAATATAGTGTTAGTGTAAGATTCAGCTCCTAGTAGCTGCCATATACTTCATTCCGAGGAAATAAGTACCTAAAGTACCAACCTTTAAGGGTATAGGATATCTTGCATAATGCCGTCAGTATGGGGATGAAACACTCATGCACAATGCCAACCGTATTTATATAAACAGGATCAATGCATTCCCGAAGGGTTGGCCTCATGCTCAGAAATTACAAGTAGACTGAGCAGCATAGCATAGGTACATCATGAATACAAGGAAACATAACCCTGGTTGCATGGTGCGGCCCGGCCCTTCTTGTTCCACAATACAATAATGTGGCAAGGATGACGTCAGGTATTAAGCATAGGACTATGTACTTATCCAACCATGGGCTTGTACTAGTTACCAAGTTGAGTCTGTGTAGTTGTTATCTATATATCAAGGAGAGGGTGTGACACTCTAGGGCTGATGCTGCCCTCTGGCAGCTCTATTCCTATGCATAGCCATTGGTGACAGAGGTGAGGGGGGACTTTGCCAAAGTCCCCCCTCACCTCTGTCTTCCATGGCTATGTGTACAGGAAATAGTTCAAAGGGTATCTGCCAGAGGGCAGCAAATGTCCTTGAGTGGCCAACCCTCTCTTAGTATATGGATAACACATACACAGCCTGAACTAGTACACGCCCATGTGTCCAACCATACATGGTAATCGTACAGATATAGGCAAAGTCCCTGACTTTTCTATGCTATCCACTAACTACTACGCTTACTATGATACTCACATTATACTAATATGTTAGTGGGATATATGGTCTCAAATCAGAGGTGAAATTAAGAAACTAACTTGGGATATTACTGACCTGTCTATGCCCTCAATGTCTGAAGATATTGTTAAAGGGTTCTAAAATGCCCCTTTTCCTTATTCATGAATATATCTTTATCATTTGGGCCATTTATCAGGCAAGAAACCCGCCAAGCTTTCACAGGATTGTAAAGCTTTTACTATGATGACTGGGATTTACGCTATATCCTCCATTGTTCATATATGTTGTCTCCTCTAGAGCTGTCCTGGGAATGGCACTGTCTACTGCTTACAAAGAACCTATATGGATGCATGGTGGGGAATCCATCATTTCTATTGTTCCTTGGTCGATAGGGATTCGTCGGTCCGCTTTTAAAGTGGTGAGATTACGGGGTGTTACAATGCCCCTCTAGGTGTACATTGGAATTAAACATGCCCCTCTCAGAGGGCCCTGGGAAACCACCTTGGGGGAAACGCAGCATTACACGTGGCACGTTTATGGATTAAGGTATTTACTAAACTGTTTTCTCTTTCCGTCCGCACCTCCATCCAATGGGCATTTTATAGGCAGGTCTACATGTGGGATCCGATTTTACAGAAGCGAATTCATAATCCCACTAGACACAATCCTATCACTTACATACATTTTCCCCATGAAATGAAGCTGTGAGTCCTGAATGAAATATTTGTGCAGGCACACTAATATATACATATCTTTTGCATCACTTGTTAGGTCAATACACTAACACCTTCATTTACATAGTTTATGTATTTCTATGTTTCATGTCGGTAGCTCACACTCCACCACAGACCACGAACGGCCCCCATTATCTGACTTAACATGGAATAAATCGTCCGTAACCACGCTCTACATTATTAATGGACATCCAGGCTCCTCGTCATGGCACACCAATCAGCTGAATGCAGGTAGCTATAAACTGTACATTGATATTGTTTATTGATTTCTTCATAAACCTATATTATTATCAATTAGTAATAAATGGGACATTGTGGATAGGTAGAAATGAGCTTAAGTCAGCTCCTTGTGAATACGCACAACATATTTTACCGAATTGCCCCATCATACTCGAAATACAAGGGCCTAAAGTGGACATGGGTTACGCCAAGTAAAGCAAGACGATGTTTTATTCACCTGAGTCTAATTTATTGATACTGATGGGGGCATGCATCAGGTGTGTGAAGACACTAATGTTGACCCGAACCCCACAGCAAGCACATGGTTCTCTTTGTGCACCATATCGGGTACAGTTCAACCAAGGAGAAAATGGAACTAAAAATAACAATATGGGTCAGGTCGCCAGAAAGCAGTAGATTTTGTGTTTTTGGGGTGATTTTGGACTCTTATGGCTCTGGAGAAAGAAGTTGTGAACCAATCTTGTCTTACATATGCATCCAGTACTAATGCTGAATGGACACAAAAGATATTTTGCCTACGCCACACCAGTGGGTAATGCCAAAATGTTATGCCAGAGAATGAACACAAGCTAATGCATCCACCTAAAGTCTATCATAAGCAGATAAAACTATATTTTCAATCGATCGGAATAATACATCAAATTCCATTACTGAAACTGAATATAGCAAAGACGCTAATTTATCATTATAGAACTTTGTCAAATATGTGATATCATCTAATTATGTGTGAATTAACATGTCAGTAGTATTTTTTACCTTGTGGTGTAGATTAGTCGAAAGCAGTAAATTTAACTTCAGTGAAGAGAGATGTTAGACATTGGGCGGGAAAACAGGCTAAGGGCATAGTCAGTGAGGCACGTGATGTGCACAGACAGGGATAGTACCGGGGAGTGTATCGGAGGAGAGAACATGTGGAACAATAGTAGCAAAATCTTTAGAGATGTTGAGACAGGTAATTGTTCTAGTATAATATCAAACCAAAATTGAACCACTAATAATTCTAGACCAGGGGATTAATTCAAATTTTTAAAAGAAAAATCTTTCATTGAAATGTTTAGATTGACAAGATTGTTTCCTGTTGAGAGTATTACCTTCTTTGAAGCGAAAATCTTTCAAGAAAATTGTTTACAATCCCTCATAAACCGGATTGAAACGAAACATATACCTGACAATTCTTCTAACTTATGAATCGCCATCCAGAACCTATTTTTAGTATACGTAGGCCTACATGGGTCATTTGCTGTCTAATGATATCTAAAAGGTCCACCATTGCACGTCTACACATATTATACATAATGGAGGAAAACAATATGCACAATGACGGCATCCTAAGGCGAAAAGAGTCAATGCTTTTCCTCCACGTGAACTGTACAATTATCTATTTCAGAGAGAAATATGTGACAGGATCTGCGAAAAGGGCCCTTAGTGCAGGGTGCATTAAGGTCCTTATTCCCAGTCTATGTCACATATATAGATACCTATTATGACACGTGACCTGTCTCTGTTAGTTTTATATCAACAATGTTAAGGTTATGGCGCAAAGTTATTCCCTCATGAGTAGGTGGTGCTCCAACAAAATTGACTTGCTTTATTTTGGAAACACCCTACTTTGTAGCTAGGCCTGTAACACGTGGCCTGTGGGATGTCCCTTTTGTTGGCACACACATAGGCTCTACTTGAGTAGGAGTGGCCTCTTGGTTATATAGAGATGGGCCAACTTTGATACTCTACAACAATAATGCCATATGTAGCCCCCTCTGTATGCCCTCATAGATGGCCACACACCGGATAGATCAAAGTCTGCCAGGAATAGATGTCTAGTGGGTGGGTATAGGAGAAGGAGCAGACAGTAAACATAATTTCATAGTCTGAGCCCACTTTACCTATTATCAATATCGACTATTGTGTATATAATTTTAGATTAGAATCACCTTTTCCATACTTTATGTTTTTGAGTGGGACTTTATGTTATCTAGTTATCAGTAATTCAAAGTATATGTAGCAGGTGAGAATTGGTTTATGAATAAAGTAATAAAAACAAGTGTTGATGTTAGCTATCTCTACAGTAATTTGATGTTGATGTTTCATCACATGGATATAAACACATGGATATCAACTTTTAGGACCAAACAGTAATTAACCGAGTGGGCTGATGAAATTTTCATGAGGTTGTAGGAGGATGAACTAAGACTGTAGGGACAGTTTAGAGGTATGTACTAGTGCTCTGTCTACTTGATTAGGTGTGTAATTACTATTTCCTGCTCGGCCTTGTGCCCTACCTCCACCCTCTTTGTAAGCCCAATTGAGGCAGGGTGTGTGCCTGCGGGTAGACTCTGGTGATTTATTTGCCCTCCCATCCGTTATAGCAGAGAGCCGTATAGGTGCACAGCATTGCTATGTATGTGGGGTGGACAAAGTGTAGGTACACAGTGGTACATCACTTAGTACTCAATGGTCATCATTACAACCACTGGGGCAAACAACCATTCAATTCAACCCTGGTCACATTTCTACTTCTATATTTGAGATGACGGATGGAGATAATCACTCTTTTCAATAATCAGCTCGTCATCTATTGTGATAAGAGGCCATGGGCTCTTCTAACCCACATCATTGCAGTATGTGTCACTGGTATTCAATAAATGACATCGTTAAGTTCAATGTGAATAGGGAACAGGCTGTTTTCTTAACAAGCCATACGAAATCCCTACAGAATGGATATGTGGGAAGTTTTACAATTGACATAATGCACCGGAAGAATAGCTTTTGGGACGGATTCCCAATTAAGAGGAAGAAAAATAGCACCCAATAATTATGAAGGTAATTATAAGTCTAATTTCTGGTTAAATAAATCATAAATTTGTGTTGAAGACAAGGAAGGTAACATCAGGTGAATATTGCTCAATGATGGTAATTCCTAAGAAGAAATGTCCTCCAGAATCTACCTCTTTGTATGATCTCCAGCAGCTGTAAACTGAACAGTACTGGGCTGTCGGTTCTATTTGTGACCTGCTCTGCATGATATCTTTAACCTGCATCCAATGGGTACGAAATTCAATTCAACATCGACTCGACTTTGACTGCTAATTATTGATTAACCAGTTGCCAATTGCAATTCCGATTCAACATTATGTACAGGTCTATCGGCGACAGGTAAATAATGTTTTCGAATAATATCTCTATACATCTACAATTATGGCTTCAGTGAGATATCTACGCAACAAAGCAGACGTTGAAAAGGAAAATACAATTCTAAAATGTCAAATGTCAACTCTTTGAGTTCATTTTTTGCAACAGGCATCTTTTGGGGTAAATGTGTACTGAAAAGATGAAATATTCATGATTTGTCTGATAGAATATGGCTTAACATCCGTTACATCATAATTATAAAGGAATCTTAGATCATCATTTCAAGAAGATTCTGGGACAAGGCAAAGACTGGGTGCCCCTACTATTCTACGCTTGTTTATAGTGAGAACTTCATGGACACTTCAGACCACCACCAACCCCATCAGGACGCACACTCTGTAAACCTTAAAATACATGTACATCCTTTTATTTCAGAGCAGCATACTTCTTTAAAGGCATCAAGTCTCACCAAACAAGGCCTCAAATAATGTATGATAATTTGATAGACAGCAATTTCCCCTCAACGATGGATATGACCGAGGCAGACCCATGGAGTTTAAAGTTGTGAGATGTTGGTGAAGTCAACAGTAAAGTATCAAAACGGTTAACATTATAAAGTATCTCCACACAGTAAAAAAAAAGATTCTTCAAAATAACGAAGGATCTCTCGTCCCAAAGTTTCCAGAGATTCTTCATTATTTTCACATCGTTTTCACAGAGATTCCTTGTACCACCACACTGCCACTGGGAGATTATACACTGGCTCCAAGTTGTGTAAGTATGGTGGTTCATTGTTCAGTTTTTACAAGGACCCCTTGTGGATTCAACAGTTATTTCTTACAGTGCATTTATCTATGTGGCCCTGAAGAGGACAGCTGTATAGTACTATATAAGGCAAACCTACAATTGTCAGGACCAGAACCGGGATAGACAACTACGGTAATTGCAGCTATTCACAAGTTGCCAAGGGTTCTGGACCGAGTGGTTGTACCAGTTAGCCAGTTAGAGATCTCCACGCTAACAACAAAATTTAGATAAAGATGCAAAGTCTGCATGTGCAAGGAGTTTACAGGTATATATAGTCTGATCTACAGGGGATCACCCTATTGGAACCGCCTTACAGCTGCAAAACAATATATATGGATACACGGGACAGATTCCTGATCTCACTCACCTATACGTAACTTACTTTATTAGGGGTTTAAGCAGACTATTGATCTCTGTTAAAAACAACACTAACTCATACATATATTGTCTTTGTCATGTCCGGTATTGCTCGGATAAGTCTTGTTATATATTTTTGTAATGGCTATCATTGGAGGAGATAAGATGCTCTCTATGATAAATGATCAGTGTGATAAATGTCGCTAATGAAGTCTTTCAACAACAGCAACAAACCAAAGGTGTTGAAGGAAACAATGCCCAGTTGAATTAAGCCCATTTACGCCTGAGACCTAGGAGTGGTCTTTAGGTGGCCTTTGTGAGTAACCACCATAACCTATTAAGAATTGGTGGTATTCCGTGGAAGGACTGGGAAGCTGGTTATTAATACAACAGAAGCGGAACAACGTGTCCAGCATTAACTATTTGCAGGATCCTTCTTGCCTATTTTTGGATCTAGGATCCCGCCTAAGGAGTCAAATGTGAGAGGCAGCATTTATCTTAATCGCAATAATGATGTCATAGAGGTGCCTGTTTCATGATTATGCCCGTGGTTTAAGAAGGAAGCTCAATGAAAAAAAGGCTAAGCTGTTAACTGATATCAAAAGAAATAAATCATGTGTCACTAAGTAAATGGCTTCAGATGAACACTTAGATTGACGGGAATCACACACGTCGTATTATGACGTCATAAGGTGGGAATACCTTTTGATGACACCAACAGACGTTGGGTGGCGCCGTAAGAGGCAGCTTTAAGCAACCTCAGCGTTCAAAAGGACGGCTCGGACGTAAAAGGTGGTATGGATCACGCTGCCACGGCAGATTAGCGGTTTTAGTGGTTTTGGGAGCAACCACACCCGGCCCCTCCCTCCACTCCGTGCCCTCATCTCTTCACTAGGTAGGATGAAATGAAAATGGCTGCTGAAGCTTAAGGTATGGCTTGAAGTTAGGAGGTTAGGGACAGAATGTGGATGGTTGTGTATGGTCTCTAGCCATATTACAAATGTTGTTGTGGCCTCGTGAATTTCACAAGGTCGTCATGCTACACAAGCGACTCATTAAAGAACCTAATGGCAGTGATATTTGGTGGTTAGTTATGTATAATGCACAATGGTAAGCCTCAACAAACGATTAGCCTGGGTATGTAAAGTACCTGGTACTCACAAGGTGGTGTGCAACAGTAATAAGGCAATACATTACATGTAAAACAATTTTGTTAAAATTAGGATGATTCACTTGCACTATCGGGTGCTAGACAGTACTCGTATAATTTATCATAAGTAGAATGCTTCCATATTAATCTATGTGACAGATTTATAAATCTGTCAGAACGTGCTAAACCTGTGGAGGGAAATCATTGAAACTGATTTGAAACTAAGAAGAATGGTCGTCCCTAACTGATAAAATACAAAATGGAAACCGCATCTGGAAGTCGGATAAAGGCCGAATATGAAACCTGTATAAAGATATCGGCCTTTCATCCCCAAGAATAGATTGTTCAATGTCTGAAGACATTAAGGTCCTAATCATAACTGTCCCTGTGTTGATATCCAAATACTAATCATGAAGCCAGCAATGGTTGTATAAATGAGTTCATCCTGTCTGCAGTAATAGTTATGGCCTGAAATAGAAACCATGCCATATCTGCTATTACCACCGACAAGCATGGGGGGAAGGGACTTGAGCTCCCAACAGAAGAAATACAGTTGGCACACAGCTTTATGACTATGTGGCGTATTCAGAATCTAATTTAGTGGAAGCTAAATGAAACTATATTATCATTGATTATAGAAATTAGATTCTCAAGCCAAGCTCCTGCGTTTTTTTTTGTGTGGAATGATTATGATATTATGTTAAGTGTAACTCAATCAGAAATTTTAAAAGTTGAAAAGAAACCTCAGAGTCATTGTCTCCCGTGCCTGGGCCCAAGCTTGATTTGCAATAAACCTCGCGTACTAAAGGTAGGCCACAAGGTCGAATCCCACATGGCGAAAAATGGTTGAAATATCTCTGCAATATGTCGGAGAGATTTTTTAGCCATTTTCGGCGTGTGGGATTCGACCTAAAGGCTGTAGTAGAGAAATCTTTAAAATGTAGAAAATTGGACACTTAGAAAGCCTAGTGGGATTTTATCTTATATAATTATGGATCTTTTGTGATTCTCATAGATGAGTATACATCCAAATATTGAAACTAAGCCTAGATCCCTTTGCTTGTGCTTGGCGTAAAACAGCTCGCTTCGATAAGAAGAGTACACATTGGGCACTTAAATATAACACTTTATTCAATATCATAAAAAAAGAGAATTGTGACCAGATGGGGGAAAACCTGCATCCAGGGGGGAAATGACTTTTTAAACCTGGATCGTGTTTCAATAGTTTCCATGACAGGACACCCTCAAATCGTAGTGGGAGGTGTAAGAAATGACTCCATACCAGTGACTACATAGTGAGCTCCAGTAGAGGCCTCAAAATAGCAACTGCATACTATTAACTACATTGTTGGCCCATGTGTGGATGTAATGCTCAATTCTTAGGTGAAACAATACACACTTTTCCAAATGATATTTTATTCTTTAGGAAAAAAAATGCCATCCCAGAGCCAAAGGCGCTGGCCACAGGGTTATAGGTAGTAGTGTAAAGAGTCCAGATTGGGTACATTTGAGCAAAGGAGTGCAGAGGGCAGCAGCTAAGGCTACCCACTAATCATTGACGTGGAGGGTTGTCATACCAGGATCCCTTATTGAGTCACTGCTGTGGTGGCTATTTATCCAGCAGGCAGTATGATCACCAAGTAATGTAGCCAGCTATTTAGTCACCAAGGCCAAATCCCTAAGATCACCTTCTAAGATTTGACCCATCTCTAGTTGTAGCTGGCTGAACCTGTCATAGAAACTATTGAAACACGATCCTGAAGTCAGGTGCTTTAAAATGAGATATCTTGAGCTAAAATACTCCAGGTAGTTCTTTTGTAATTCCTTGTCAAACCTAGGTCGGTGTGAGCAATTGAAAAATGCAAATAAGCTCCAAATACATTATGTCATAGCTTAAATAGTGATTGTGGAAAAATAACCAAAGACATTTGATTTCGTTTCTGAGTTCCTTATGTAAATATCCAACACATTTGTGGCAAAAATTCTCATTTAGAATAATGGAGTGGTTTCCATGGCAACCAGCAATTGCAATATCCCAGGTAGCAAAACATGTGTGGCCCAAGTGTGGGTTACAGCGGGTGCCCAGTGTGGGCCGGCCAAAAAGGGCTGCCCGATGGGCACCCAATGGGTTTTGTCCTCAGCGATGTGTCTGGGCCACACTGGGCTAGCCAATTTGGGCACAAATCAGTTTTAAAATGGGCTCATGAATTTGGGTTCAGGTTGAGTTCAACATGGGTTTCTGATGTGGCCCAAACTGGGCTGACCGATTCGGCCATATTTTCTTAAATGCAAATTCAAAAGAATTTAATTAGGCCTAGTAAATTATTGAACATGACTCTTCCCCCCCCCCTACCAAGTATACCAATACCCAGTGGTATTCATCTATTTTATTGCACTGGTGATTGCATCAAAAGAGTACATATATCAGTTTGCACTTAATAAGCTAAGAAATGCCACTTTGAATCTAGTGACATCTTGGCCATCTCCAGTGCCTCTCTTCATAGATGCACCATGTAGGGGCATAGATCAGAGCTTTTAAGCTCATAGTGTCTGTAGGTAGCATGTTTGATCCTTATATCACATTCACTGCAATAGGAATGGTGTAGTCACCTTATAACTACTAGGATGACCTTGATTTGCACATATTTTAAAGGGAATATCTCAGGATTTCCAAACTATAATAAAGTCTCAACTTTGCTACTCAATGTCTAATTAAGTAGTATACTTTAGTTGTTCTATATTTTAGAGAAGCAATTCTGTAAGGGTAGTAAATGTGTATGTGAGCTAGCAGGGCCAAAGGTGAGTTTGCCCTATCTAAACCGACTCTCAGCCCAGATTGGTTAACCTGCCTTGATCTTCACCCATTTTGAGTAGTCCATTTCCAGCCCAACCTGTGCCCAATGTGGTTGCCCATTTCAAAACTGATCTGTGCCTAATTTGGGAAACCCAATGTGGCCCACACCTTTGGCTGAGGACAAAAACCACTGGGAGGCCAATGGGCTCAGGTCGGTCTGACCGTTTAGGGCTACCAACTGTTGCTCGGACTAAAATCCCAGCATCTGCCAAAACTGAGCCCATGTATCGAATTCTGCCCACTTTGGCCCCAACATGGGATATGCCAATTATTTATGTTTCCATGGCAATGGATTCTCTTTTGCATTCTATAAATGGAACGTTTTCAGTAGAAATGGAATAATTCTGAGCATACGACTGAATTCCCCATCAAAAATTGATCTAATCAAATTATAAATATATTTTTCATTGTTTTACTCATACACAGCCCCCTGGTGGCCAAATGTAGAACTAAAAATCCGCCCCCCCCCCAGATGCATGTTTTCTCGAGATGGGTCACAATTCTTCAATGCTTCAGGGATGTGTGTTAGGGAGGGGGGGGGCTGGTGCTTAGAGAAGCATTGAACTAATGGTGTATGCAAATGTCCTACACTATTGTGTGAGACTTTGCAGTCTGAAACAACTCTTGAAGGACGATGCCTTCGGGGGCCTGGGACATAGGGTACTACTGCATTGAATTAATGCCATATGCAAATGTCCTACACTATTGTCTGAAACTTTGCAGTCTGAAACAACTGTTGAAGTACCCCAAGGGGGGAACCGCAACTTTTGAACAAAGTTAGTAAAATGGTATACTATGATAACTTACCTGGAGAGTTAAGTAGCAGGTACGGCGCAAATGGCGGGCAGGCGCGGGTACAGCTCCTCTAAACTCCACACACTGGCAACAAGTTCCTAAATGCAATCTCTCTTTGCAAATATTTCCAAGTGCCACCTAGTTAATGTCCTAACAAAACCTGAAATGCTCTTGTCGTTATCTTGTTGCAGTTCTCTTTTTCTTCGAAATAAAGTCCTTAGTGTTGGGTGGTCCGTGTAGCTGTGGTTGCTCCGCTGGGTACAGTGTATTGGGTAGGTGTGGAGGCGTCTGGTGTTGTGCCTCTTACTAAATGCAGAACGTGCTCCCCCTCTGCTGTTAGCCTCGCCTTTACCGTTCTGCCAGCACAGCCTCCCACCTCCTCCACCTTGTCCACTACAGACCTCCTCTCACACAGAGGGGAGGGTCCTGAAGATGACAGCAAGGTTCGGAATGCAGAGTAAATTACATCCTAGTTGTATCAAATCAGATATATATATATATATATATATATATATATATATATATATATATATATATATATATATATATATATATATATATATATATATATATATATGTGTGTGTGTGTGTGTGTGTGTGTGTGTGTGCACATTACCGGGATAACCCAGAAAATGGTATGCAAGGCTTCCTTTGTGAATTCCTCACAAAGATGCCCATGAACCTTTCTAGATTAGCATAGTGAGTAGTATACATTGGTCCTCACCTAGCATGTTAATGGTGAGCATGCTAACACTCCTACTCATCCAAAACCCACGCTCCCTCCTCGTCCAGCGTCCCTCCCACACCGCCGTGTTCCTGCCAATCTCCGTCAGCAACACGCCAAATATCGACTGTTCTGACCAATCAACGCACACTTGTGGCCACGCCTTCTGAGGTCCTCACTGGAGGCATTACACTTAGGGCTGAGCAGGGGGGCGTGGTGCACGTGGGTGGCAATATATGGTATATATAGTGGAAAGGCCAAGAGAACTCCATGCAGAATATGGAAGGTAAGGGGAAGGGAAGGAAAATGCAAGATTGCTTGTGGGGGCCTTGGGTGGAGAGGTTGGAGAGGACAGCGATGGGATGGAACATGGGATAGATTGGAGATGGGAGCTACTGAAGAGGGGGAAGGGACGATGGCATTAGGGGTTGGGAGTAGTCAGGGAGCGGAGGATGGCACTGGGAATGCGCGGAATCAGGTATGTAACGTAGGAAAAGGGTTGGGATGAGATAACATATAATCCTAAAAATCCTTAAAGCCATCTCCCCTCCCAAATGAAAATTCATGTTTATAGGAAAAATAAGTGAAAACAAGCCAATAGAAAAAGGGAGGCCACCAGTATGAACAAAATTCAGCACATTATTCGAGCCAACATAGGGAAAAGGGGGGAAGGTGGAGGCGGAACTAGAATGCGGGAAAGGGGCAGATAAAAACACAAGTCATCATATGGGCGTGCTTGATGCTGATACATGTCTATGATGTGTGCTTGGGACCAGAATGAAGCATGCAAGCTTATCGTCATATAGCTTATTATTTTCAATTCATTTCATAATTATAAAATGTGCGTGGACATTGAACTAAACCTTCCTCTAATTATAATTTGTTTCACTCTTTCTGTTTTACTTTTTTTACTCTCTCTTTTTGCCAAGAGGGTATATTCGACTATGGTCCTTATTTTGGTAAACTGCTTGTTATATCAATGGACAATGCGAATCATCATTGACCCATTGGAACCATTGCCTGAGCGAAGTCACTTGGAGTTATCTGCTCCTGCTCTGATGCAGCTGATACATATGTTCCCTATGGACACTTTGTAACCTGCCTCAAGCTGGCCTGGGAATAATGGAAATCTCACGCTAGGAGGCAGCTGATGAACCACTGATGATTGACAGGCCAAATATGTAAACAAAATAAACTGACTGCTGACTGATGGCCGTCAGCGTAGGGACAGTATCCTTAGCCCTCCCCAGCTTTGTAGTACCATTAGAGCTTGGAGTATGATTATTTGGTTCACAATTAATCCCAAATCTTTTTAATTCCACTATCACTACACACCGGTGGCTGATGGCCAGCCGCGTTTGCTGCATGTGACCTCATGACCTAATTTGACCTGAAAACGAGGCTCGCTGCAATCAGCTGCCTGTTACTGTACCCTGATTGCAATCGGCTGTCCGTAGCTAAAGCACTGATGAAAACACCCGTAGTGTTAAAGTCCAAATTTCGTCAATGCTGCCAGCTTCAGGCACATGACTCCTGGGCCATGTTTCTATACTTTTAAAAAAAGAATGGCACCACCCATGTCCACAAATGCAAAGTTAAAAGTGCAGATAGAGTAAAACCAGCTTTCTGTTTCTTAACTTGAGTTCTACTCTCCTGTTCTATTGGCTAGAACTGGATAGGACAAGTTGAGAAACGCTAATGCAGTGGTGGCATCCACCTCTAGTGCACCCCTCACTGGTATATCCTTAGGGCCTTCTGCCTATTCATTTGTGTGTTATATCATATGTGACCCATCAAGGGAGAACACCCCTCCGCGGGGGATTTTTAATTCCCTATTTGGCCACCAGGGGGCATTGGAGGGCAAAATTACTCTAAAATCATTGTGAAAATACATAAGGCTAATTTTTTATGCAGACTTCAATGGTTTCATTTAAAATGCACCATTTTTGGTAGAAATGACCCATATTTGGATGATTTTTCATGATGATTTTTCATGAGAAATAAACCTATTTGCCTGTTCCTGGTTGCCATCCCAATAATCAAAATTTGCAGATTGTTTTTTGCCAATTTTTGGGGATACACCCAAACACCCAAAACTAAAAACAAAAATGAAAAATTCCTTATAGATCAAAATCTATGATAAAATTCCCCTTATTATTATGTATTCCTAATGAAAAAGGCTGATTTATTGCGTTTTTAGACATTATTATGGTTTATAATGTATTTAGAGCTTAATCATTGATTTCAGATATCAATAACACCCTATGTTCAAGGAGGGGTTCTGACAGGCATCATTTGCATTAGTGTTTCTTTAGTTGCTCTCTCCAAAATGGCTCAGTTTGAGTTCTAGCTGAGTTCATTTTAGGCAACTGCCTAGACCCAAATGAATGGAGCAGGATGTGCCACTGTTTCTAAACCTTAGGATATAACTCAAACTCAGTCTTATCTGCTCCAATGATGAAGGCAAAATTATCGCTTTTCAAACAACTTTGCCACCAACCCTTATAGGTGGTCAGCAAAACTTTGAATAAGAGAAATACACACAAAAACATGGATGATTCATTTGATGATAGATTAGCTGAAAATCAAGGATTTTGATGGCACCATTGCATGAGTGTTTCTAAAGTTGTCCTATCCAGCTCTAACCAATAGAGCATTAGAACAGAACTCAAGTTAAGAAACAGAAGCATGTTTTTGCTGGGTCTGCACTATTAGCTTTGCATTAGTAAATATGGATGGTGCCATTCAGATATACAATCAGGGCCATGATGGCAGCAAAGTCAGTTGGAAAACAACAGATTTACTTCTGTCAATGGAACAGATGGGACTCAGTTTGAGCAGTTTGAGTTCTATCCAAAACTTTAGAAACAGTGGCACTTCTTGCCCTATTCATTTGGATTTAGGCAGTTGGCTTACACAGACTTAGATAGAACTCGAACTGAGCTATTTTGGATAAAGCAACTTAGGAAACACTAATGCAAATGGTGCCATCCAAACCAACTATAGAAACAGGGCCCTGTCCACAGGGCTGTATATTTGGGCCAACCCCACTGCTGGTAACATGCCCACAAGGTAAACCGATCAAACCCAGCAGAGGTTCATACATTATCTATTCCTAACCCAAAC
The DNA here is from genome assembly GCA_949317995.1 of Acholoe squamosa. Classification (NCBI taxonomy): domain Eukaryota; kingdom Metazoa; phylum Annelida; class Polychaeta; order Phyllodocida; family Polynoidae; genus Acholoe; species Acholoe squamosa. Next base: position 39,934,322 of record OX439048.1, on the reverse strand, counting down.
ACCTCCACATACTAAACCCCTATCTCTACGGTGCTCATAAATTAATACCCCAAACCCAGCCTTCACAGAATTCCAATGTTGAACCATAGAGACGCATGTAACCTGTGGTATGTTAGCCCCTAAATACACAAACCCTCCTTTACAGACAGCACAATGGCCCTATGTTTAAAGTCCAGTGAAACTTAATTGGTATGGACCAATAAACCCCCATACAAGTGATCAATAAAAGGTGGTGAGCTTTCTGACCCTTAGGAGAGCAGGGCTGGTTCGGTGCATGAATTCAGCACTGGGATACTTTGTGTTAGTCTCGAGAGAAGGTACGAGGCCAAAGTGCTCTTAAATACTAGACTGACGTTAAAGGGTTTATTAGATCGATAGTCAGGACGATGCCCTGAACACTCCGAGTCTGACACAAAGACATGGAGTCGATGTACTCTTTAAGCATTGTGACGCTAGAGGGTAATGCAATCAGGTGGGGCAGTATTAGTTCATGCTCTCACCTGGTGAACTCCTAGTTATTATCTAAGAGCAGCTATGAATAGGCATACATACAGACGCTCATTCGGCATGGATACATGATCTCATGTCATCAAAATAATTAACGCCTAATATCTAAAAGAGTTTAATCAGGGCTTTAATTTGATATACAGAGATACTCTCAACTTTAACCGCTTTACCGTTGCTTTATATATAGCCATATTGACTTTGGAAAGTGAAATGTTTAACCTTTGCACTGTTTTCAACCTAAACTTGTTTGAGATTTAAACACCCCTTCTTTGACGGTGTAGATTATTGATAATACATGTAAAACGACATAAACAAAGCGTGTTAGAGCCAAAGTATCATTCCAAAACATCGGCCAGACGGAAAGTATTACTAATGCAGAATACAAGTATTGATATGCCCAATATGCACTGGGTGCCTGCCTTTACCCCTTCACTAAACAATGCATTTCAAACCACGAAACTATTTACAAATTCATGAGGAATCATATCCATCTATAGTTTTCACCAGTCACGCCTGGGTCCATTTAGAAAGTATACATTTAGATAATAAGTACGTGCTGTTCTGACTCATCCATTGGTCGCTATTAGTTGATGAGAAAGGCAATCCCCATCTGCATATTCTTGAAATAGCTGGTAATTATGATTTTAAAAATGACGAAAGGCTGGGAATCTGCTGCTGCCCTGGGAAGGACATTTACCTTTAGAAAGTAGTAAGGTGTTGCTCATTTAAGTAGTTTGGCTTAGGCGCTTATTTAAAAGAAGTGTGCGCAGATGCATCTGAAGGACTTGTTCAAATGTGCACGATTCTATCATAGTAATAGCAGTAAAATGACAATGCTGAATAGTCATGAGTATCTTAGAAAAACACCGCAAAAACACCCCATTGAAGAGGAATAAAATGTGATGAGGTCACGCTATGACAGTTATCCATCCCATGGCTGTTCAGGTTAACCAATGTCTGAGCACATGTAAGGTAGATTAACCTAAAGACGGTCGTTCCAGTGCAGGTTTTAAATAAGGGATTTCTGTTGGTTGATATCTCTGAGACCTGATGTTTCAGAAATCCTTGTGTAGGTTTTATTTCTAGCTTTTTTCCCCTTTCTAAATATTGCAAATCTCATCAAAATATAGCTGGAAATACTAATCCTGCATTATATCCTGATTTTTATAAGCTATATTGCAATAGACTTTTAATATGATCTATAATAATCCATTCCTAGAATTTATTATCAGTATCAAATAGTTTCTCTCCCTGTTAATTACAGTTAAAGTTGAAATGTTTACATCAGAGCATTATCCAGTGAAGCTTTCTATCCCAAACTATTCTGGTGATGAATCCTGTGATGTAATCCTACATAATCAATGGCTTCTATTTAATTAAATGCATAGATAAGTGTTTTAGAAGTGGTTGGCTGAAGGTGAAATAGTGGTTGTCTCAGGGTGAAATTGGTAGGTCCTAGGAAATAAGTCATAAATGGAAAGTATTTATAATTTCCACATTTTTGCTTATGCTATCATTTAGCAATGATATTTACCTTTACCGGAATAAAAAATTCGTATATGGGAGCAATTTTGATGTTCAAAATATTATGTAAGGGAACGATTATATTGTTACCGGTATTGATACTCAGGTGGAGCCACTGCTCCCACTACAGGTGTGTGCTACCTGTACAGGTGTGTGTTACCTGTCAGGTGCTGACCTACATTGCTGCTACCAACCCTCATGCTGGAGGGTCTGGTGCTTGGTCACAGCTGGGAAGATTCTATCGCAGCTGTTGGAGTTCATTATCTCAGGCGCGGAGCAGTTAGTTTCACAGACTGGGGCATGGAGCTGGCCGTGTCTAGTTCTAAGACTATTCAGCATGGCCAGAGAGTACACAAGGTGCCTATCACTTATGCTCCCGGTTCTCCTCTATGTGCTGCGAGTCTGGTCAGACGTCATTTGAATGAATTCCCCAGTTCCGACCCATCAGCTCCAGTTTTTGTACTTCCCAAGGACTCCGAACTGGTACCAGTCACTTACGGTCAATTGCTGAAATTTCTGAAGAGGTTGATGACCTTGTCCGGCCTGCCTTCAGAACGTGCTGGTATGCACTCCCTCAGGAGAGCAGGAGCCCTATACATGTACCAAATGGGTCTCACATTGGAGGACATACGCCAGGCCGGGGACTGGGCCAGTATGGCCGCTTTATTGTATCTGACTAAACCCTATCACACACGTATTGAGACGGATATGGTAGTGTCAAGCTGTTTGAGGAAAGAGTGGTCTATTAGGATATGACTATCTATTAGGCATAATATACTTGCCATGTTTTTTTGTTTTTTTTTCATGATGTTTAACTATAATTATGTTTCCTTCACTTGGATTTGCCGGTAGTTCTGTTAAACTGGCCCAAGTCCATCACTGCGTTATTCCCTTGTCCCTCTCACCGTAAAGGATTAATGTAAGGGAACGATTATATTGTTACCGGTATTGTTACTCAGGTGGAGCCACTGCTCCCACTACAGGTGTGTGCTACCTGTACAGGTGTGTGTTACCTGTCAGGTGCTGACCTACATTGCTGCTACCAACCCTCATGCTGGAGGGTCTGGTGCTTGGTCACAGCTGGGAAAATTCTTTTGTTTTTTCTTTGTTTTTTCAATAAATAGGCCGGTAGTTCTGTTAAACTGGCCCAAGTCCATCACTGCGTTATTCCCTTGTCCCTCTCACCGTAAAGGATTAATATGCAACCAAAGTTAGAAAGTTCTGGTGAAATTCTGGTGAAATGACCAGTTGGCCATGATAAAAACAAGTTAAACGGGCCTACTTCAGGGTATCATTATACAAGAATAATTACTTAATATATCACTGAAAATCATTCCATGGCGTTCTATGACACCTCTAGTTTAACATGATTGAGAATGTAGGCTTGCTTATGAAATACATGTAAATATGAGTAAAGCAAGTTGGCAGGTGGACGACTCAAGGTATGTGGCCGTCTTTGGGTTAACCTACCCTACTTAGGACCTTCAACCAGGGACTGATATCAAGGAGCATTCTCGTGTCATTGTTTCAGAACCAAGTCCTGGACTTTGCTAAGAAAACGAACTGTCTCCCAGTCACTGTTGTAATGGAAGGGAGGCTGAACTAAGCGACATATATAGTGTAAGATGACGATCATAGATAGACCATTACCTATTCTCCTGATAAATGTATAGGGCAACTGTATGACAATATTCAGACGGTCAAAGGTCATCACTGTTTCATATATCATGGTGCCTGACTAGCTACAAGGACATCCCTTGTCTGGTAGCAATCAGTGGAGGAGTGACAGTTAGTTATACTGGATACTCGCCAAGCCGTATAGCAGCTAGATACATAATACAGCTTTGAGGGTTTTGGGAATTTTAACTAAAATTGAGCAATGTGTTTTTCCTTTTCTCATTTTCTGACATTGCTTTGTGCCTTTGAAATAACCTTGAAGTGATTTAGATTTCGCTGTGAATTGAGTGGGGTATAGTGAAACAATTTTGTATCAAGGTTGTAGCTATTTCTTAAGTCCAGCAATGCATAAAAAAACCTAGATTTTAGTCCTTTTTACATCAAATGTTGCCCTCTCTCATTCAACCAACTGTTATGATTTGTTTAGCATAGACGACTTCGCTCTAAACTACTGGTATCATATTGAATGCACCTACACATCAAAGAACAAAATACACTTTGAACAACAAGCACAGGCAAGTGGTCACTTGATACAAAGCCGACTCGTATGCAAGGGGAGCTAGATATTGACAAGGATGTTTCGGGGAATAATTATAACTGAAGTAATAGTCTGTGTCACTATTGTAGCAATAACCAAGCTGTCAGAGGCCACTCGGTGGCCCATTGCCCAAGTGCTGGTTGGGACCTATTTAAAACACCCGATGCCACCCTCGATCCCTTTTACAGGCCTCAGAAGAAAAATGGTTTTATTAACATATAGCTATACATCTGAATACTGCGCTGAACCATCCAAAGGGATGGCCATGCCTATACACCGCAAACAGTGACAGGACTTAAACAGTCTTGTAATTCTTGTCAGTAAGTGCAATGGCCCCAGACGGTGAGGAACCCACCCAGCCTTCTAACTATAAGGTCTAATCCCACGATGCAATTTTGGCTAAAAACTTTCTGCAATTTAAAAATTTGTTGCAATATGAGGCTCTCTCCTTATATTGCAAGACCCATAACAGCTACAGGGGGCTTTAATGGCAAGGAAACTCTTGCAGATTCAGGCACAAATTAAGATCATTATTTTTAGATATTTCCCCTTGCTTAAGTGAAAAAGTTTCAGGATTCTCTTGCAATTTACAAAAGGTTTGACAAAATCCTGGATGAATAGTTATATGTGTCTAGTTTAACTTGCAACCCAAATCCCACTATGCAATCTTATCTTTTAACATACACTACAATTTAGTCAATTCTGAGCTCATTCACAGAGTTCAATTTCAGTCTTATTCTAGACTCATGCTTGCCCATGATAACTTGCAAATTCAATATCAATTAGAAAGGCATTGCAATTTAAAACAGCTTACATTTCTCATAAAGTCTACACTGCAAGGCTGAGAGGTCATTTGGTTGCAAGTGTGGCATTTGGAAGATGCAATAGGTCGAATCCCATGATGCAATCTAACCCTGGAAAGTTCTTGTGTAGATTATTGATAGCCATGCCTATACACCGCAAACAGTGACAGGACTTAAACAGTCTTGTAATTCTTGTCAGTAAGTGCAATGGCCCCAGACGGTGAGGAACCCACCCAGCCTTCTAACTATAAGGTCTAATCCCACGATGCAATTTTGGCTAAAAACTTTCTGCAATTTAAAAATTTGTTGCAATATGAGGCTCTCTCCTTATATTGCAAGACCCATAACAGCTACAGGGGGCTTTAATGGCAAGGAAACTCTTGCAGATTCAGGCACAAATTAAGATCATTATTTTTAGATATTTCCCCTTGCTTAAGTGAAAAAGTTTCAGGATTCTCTTGCAATTTACAAAAGGTTTGACAAAATCCTGGATGAATAGTTATATGTGTCTAGTTTAACTTGCAACCCAAATCCCACTATGCAATCTTATCTTTTAACATACACTACAATTTGGTCAATTCTGAGCTCATTCACAGAGTTCAATTTCAGTCTTATTCTAGACTCATGCTTGCCCATGATAACTTGCAAATTCAATATCAATTAGAAAGGCATTGCAATTTAAAACAGCTTACATTTCTCATAAAGTCTACACTGCAAGGCTGAGAGGTCATTTGGTTGCAAGTGTGGCATTTGGAAGATGCAATAGGTCGAATCCCACGATGCAATCTAACCCTGGAAAGTTCTTGTGTAGATTATTGATAATACATGTAAAACGACATAAACAAAGCGTGTTAGAGCCAAAGTATCATTCCAAAACATCGGCCAGACGGAAAGTATTACTAATGCAGAATACAAGTATTGATATGCCCAATATGCACTGGGTGCCTGCCTTTACCCCTTCACTAAACAATGCATTTCAAACCACGAAACTATTTACAAATTCATGAGGAATCATATCCATCTATAGTTTTCACCAGTCACGCCTGGGTCCATTTAGAAAGTATACATTTAGATAATAAGTACGTGCTGTTCTGACTCATCCATTGGTCGCTATTAGTTGATGAGAAAGGCAATCCCCATCTGTATATTCTTGAAATAGCTGGTAATTATGATTTTAAAAATGACGAAAGGCTGGGAATCTGCTGCTGCCCTGGGAAGGACATTTACCTTTAGAAAGTAGTAAGGTGTTGCTCATTTAAGTAGTTTGGCTTAGGCGCTTATTTAAAAGAAGTGTGCGCAGATGCATCTGAAGGACTTGTTCAAATGTGCACGATTCTATCATAGTAATAGCAGTAAAATGACAATGCTGAATAGTCATGAGTATCTTAGAAAAACACCGCAAAAACACCCCATTGAAGAGGAATAAAATGTGATGAGGTCACGCTATGACAGTTATCCATCCCATGGCTGTTCAGGTTAACCAATGTCTGAGCACATGTAAGGTAGATTAACCTAAAGACGGTCGTTCCAGTGCAGGTTTTAAATAAGGGATTTCTGTTGGTTGATATCTCTGAGACCTGATGTTTCAGAAATCCTTGTGTAGGTTTTATTTCTAGCTTTTTTCCCCTTTCTAAATATTGCAAATCTCATCAAAATATAGCTGGAAATACTAATCCTGCATTATATCCTGATTTTTATAACCTATATTGCAATAGACTTTTAATATGATCTATAATAATCCATTCCTAGAATTTATTATCAGTATCAAATAGTTTCTCTCCCTGTTAATTACAGTTAAAGTTGAAATGTTTACATCAGAGCATTATCCAGTGAAGCTTTCTATCCCAAACTATTCTGGTGATGAATCCTGTGATGTAATCCTACATAATCAATGGCTTCTATTCAATTAAATGCATAGATAAGTGTTTTAGAAGTGGTTGGCTGAAGGTGAAATAGTGGTTGTCTCAGGGTGAAATTGGTAGGTCCTAGGAAATAAGTCATAAATGGAAAGTATTTATAATTTCCACATTTTTGCTTATGCTATCATTTAGCAATGATATTTACCTTTACCGGAATAAAAAATTCGTATATGGGAGCAATTTTGATGTTCAAAATATTATGTAAGGGAACGATTATATTGTTACCGGTATTGATACTCAGGTGGAGCCACTGCTCCCACTACAGGTGTGTGCTACCTGTACAGGTGTGTGTTACCTGTCAGGTGCTGACCTACATTGCTGCTACTAACCCTCATGCTGGAGGGTCTGGTGCTTGGTCACAGCTGGGAAGATTCTATCGCAGCTGTTGGAGTTCATTATCTCAGGCGCGGAGCAGTTAGTTTCACAGACTGGGGCATGGAGCTGGCCGTGTCTAGTTCTAAGACTATTCAGCATGGCCAGAGAGTACACAAGGTGCCTATCACTTATGCTCCCGGTTCTCCTCTATGTGCTGCGAGTCTGGTCAGACGTCATTTGAATGAATTCCCCAGTTCCGACCCATCAGATCCAGTTTTTGTACTTCCCAAGGACTCAGAACTGGTACCAGTCACTTACGGTCAATTGCTGAAATTTCTGAAGAGGTTGATGACCTTGTCCGGCCTGCCTTCAGAACGTGCTGGTATGCACTCCCTCAGGAGAGCAGGAGCCCTATACATGTACCAAATGGGTCTCACATTGGAGGACATACGCCAGGCCGGGGACTGGGCCAGTATGGCCGCTTTATTGTATCTGACTAAACCCTATCACACACATATTGAGACGGATATGGTAGTGTCAAGCTGTTTGAGGAAAGAGTGGTCTATTAGGATATGACTATCTATTAGGCATAATATACTTGCCATGTTTTTTGGTTTTTTTTCATGATGTTTAACTATAATTATGTTTCCTTCACTTGGATTTGCCGGTAGTTCTGTTAAACTGGCCCAAGTCCATCACTGCGTTATTCCCTTGTCCCTCTCACCGTAAAGGATTAATGTAAGGGAACGATTATATTGTTACCGGTATTGATACTCAGGTGGAGCCACTGCTCCCACTACAGGTGTGTGCTACCTGTACAGGTGTGTGTTACCTGTCAGGTGCTGACCTACATTGCTGCTACCAACCCTCATGCTGGAGGGTCTGGTGCTTGGTCACAGCTGGGAAAATTCTTTTGTTTTTTCTTTGTTTTTTCAATAAATAGGCCGGTAGTTCTGTTAAACTGGCCCAAGTCCATCACTGCGTTATTCCCTTGTCCCTCTCACCGTAAAGGATTAATATGCAACCAAAGTTAGAAAGTTCTGGTGAAATTCTGGTGAAATGACCAGTTGGCCATGATAAAAACAAGTTAAACGGGCCTACTTCAGGGTATCATTATACAAGAATAATTACTTAATATATCACTGAAAATCATTCCATGGCGTTCTATGACACCTCTAGTTTAACATGATTGAGAATGTAGGCTTGCTTATGAAATACATGTAAATATGAGTAAAGCAAGTTGGCAGGTGGACGACTCAAGGTATGTGGCCGTCTTTGGGTTAACCTACCCTACTTAGGACCTTCAACCAGGGACTGATATCAAGGAGCATTCTCGTGTCATTGTTTCAGAACCAAGTCCTGGACTTTGCTAAGAAAACGAACTGTCTCCCAGTCACTGTTGTAATGGAAGGGAGGCTGAACTAAGCGACATATATAGTGTAAGATGACGATCATAGATAGACCATTACCTATTCTCCTGATAAATGTATAGGGCAACTGTATGACAATATTCAGACGGTCAAAGGTCATCACTGTTTCATATATCATGGTGCCTGACTAGCTACAAGGACATCCCTTGTCTGGTAGCAATCAGTGGAGGAGTGACAGTTAGTTATACTGGATACTCGCCAAGCCATATAGCAGCTAGATACATAATACAGCTTTGAGGGTTTTGGGAATTTTAACTAAAATTGAGCAATGTGTTTTTCCTTTTCTCATTTTCTGACATTGCTTTGTGCCTTTGAAATAACCTTGAAGTGATTTAGATTTCGCTGTGAATTGAGTGGGGTATAGTGAAACAATTTTGTATCAAGGTTGTAGCTATTTCTTAAGTCCAGCAATGCATAAAAAACCTAGATTTTAGTCCTTTTTACATCAAATGTTGCCCTCTCTCATTCAACCAACTGTTATGATTTGTTTAGCATAGACGACTTCGCTCTAAACTACTGGTATCATATTGAATGCACCTACACATCAAAGAACAAAATACACTTTGAACAACAAGCACAGGCAAGTGGTCACTTGATACAAAGCCGACTCGTATGCAAGGGGAGCTAGATATTGACAAGGATGTTTCGGGGAATAATTATAACTGAAGTAATAGTCTGTGTCACTATTGTAGCAATAACCAAGCTGTCAGAGGCCACTCGGTGGCCCATTGCCCAAGTGCTGGTTGGGACCTATTTAAAACACCCGATGCCACCCTCGATCCCTTTTACAGGCCTCAGAAGAAAAATGGTTTTATTAACATATAGCTATACATCTGAATACTGCGCTGAACCATCCAAAGGGATGGCCATGCCTATACACCGCAAACAGTGACAGGACTTAAACAGTCTTGTAATTCTTGTCAGTAAGTGCAATGGCCCCAGACGGTGAGGAACCCACCCAGCCTTCTAACTATAAGGTCTAATCCCACGATGCAATTTTGGCTAAAAGCTTTCTGCAATTTAAAAATTTGTTGCAATATGAGGCTCTCTCCTTATATTGCAAGACCCATAACAGCTACAGGGGGCTTTAATGGCAAGGAAACTCTTGCAGATTCAGGCACAAATTAAGATCATTATTTTTAGTTATTTCCCCTTGCTTAAGTGAAAAAGTTTCAGGATTCTCTTGCAATTTACAAAAGGTTTGACAAAATCCTGGATGAATAGTTATATGTGTCTAGTTTAACTTGCAACCCAAATCCCACTATGCAATCTTATCTTTTAACATACACTACAATTTAGTCAATTCTGAGCTCATTCACAGAGTTCAATTTCAGTCTTATTCTAGACTCATGCTTGCCCATGATAACTTGCAAATTCAATATCAATTAGAAAGGCATTGCAATTTAAAACAGCTTACATTTCTCATAAAGTCTACACTGCAAGGCTGAGAGGTCATTTGGTTGCAAGTGTGGCATTTGGAAGATGCAATAGGTCGAATCCCACGATGCAATCTAACCCTGGAAAGTTCTTGCAATTTGAGAACTATTGCAAATAGGGGGACTTGCCTTTACTGCAAATTGCAAGGCTTCTAACATGCCATTGCACTTTACAAATCTGACTGTTGCAATTGAACTGACCCCTAACCCTTGTAATGTAGATCTTTAAGCTGCATTAAATTGCAATGCCATTCTCCTAGATATTGAATTTGCAAGCTGTTGTAGGCAAGCACAGTGCAGAATGAGACTGAAATTGAACTCTGTGTGTAATTTATACAGACATTTTGCATACAAATTGCAGGGTATGGGGCAAGTTTAGATTGCATAGTGGGACTTGGGTTGCAAGTTGAAGTGAACACACATCCCTATTCATCAGTGACTTTATCCACATTTCTGTAAATTGCAAGGGAATTCTGTAAATTGCAGAAACCTTTCGCTTAAGCAAGGAAAAATATCTAAATATAACGATCTTAACTTCAGAGCAAATCTACAAGGGATTCCTTGCCATTAAAGCCCCCCGTAGCCGTTATAGGTCTTGCAATATAAGGGCAGGGTCCCAGATTGCAACAGATGACTAAATTGCAGAAACTTTTCAGCCTTAATTGCATCGTGGGATTCGACCTAATCGCGTGTTAGAAACCTTGCAATTTACAGTAAAGGCAAGGCTCCCTATTTGCCAGAGTTCCCAAATTGCAAGAACTTTTCAGGGATAGATTGCAACATGGAATTTGACGTTTCGTGGTAACTTAGTATTGCAGCTCATCCATCATTCCCTGTCAATGCCTTCTTTATCCTGTACATGATTAATCAGTGCAATCCTATTCCTCTAATGGACAAGGGTCATGACGCTATATAGGTCGAATCCTACGATGCAACGTTCACAGAAATGTTTCTGCAATATAGAATGTTTTGCAATTTGATGTACTCCCTGCACATTGCAAGACGTATAACAGTAACAGGGAGGTATAATGGCAAGCAAACTCTTGCAGACCAGTAGACAAATCATAGATATTTGCCCGTGCTTAAATGAAAAGTTTCTGCAATTTTCCAGATTCTGTTGCAAATTCCAGAAATTTAGGTAAGGCCAAATAAAAAAAAAGGTTTGTTTCCAATAACCCAACCGACCCTAGCAAAACGGGGAAAAAAACTTCTTTTTTTTTATTTTGGAGAATTTTGTCTCATTTTTTTCATATTTCAAAGAGATTTTTCATTACTTTTTGAGGATTTTCCCCGTATCCTTTTTGTGTTCTTCCCCTCTCTCACAGTTGCCATTTTCCCATCATTATTTTACAATGAGATCAAAGAACTTGATACATCCATTAATATGTGCCCTAATGTTTCCTATATAAATGTAAAAAAAAAAAAGAATTAAAAAAAAAACGTATGCTTGTGCCCTTCAATTTGTAATCCAAGTTCCACATTGCAATCAATTCCCTTATCCTCACACATGTCACTAGATGGAACACGACGTCGCTATAGCACAAGATCACCAGGAATAGCAATGGTGGTGATCACATGGCCTCACCTCAGATGGCGAGGATGGTGATCACTCAGACTCACCAGGGATGGCAACGCGGGTGATCACTCACCTCGCTAGATGAAACACGCACCTCGTCATAGCACATGTTCACCAGGGATGGTGAGGATCGTGATCACTCATCCTCACCAGGGATGGCGACATGAGTGATCACTCATCCTCACCAGGGATGGCGACATGAGTGATCACTCACTTCGCTAGATGAGACGCACACCACGTCATAATGCACATGTGAGTGAGATCATGTTGTAGTAGTGGTATTACATCTCTACTGAGTAAGGTATGTGGGCCAGACCACAGTGAGGCAGTGGGGGTGAGGAGATTAGAAACTTAAGGAAGGCAAAGGAGCCCATTTTGAGGGCTGCTTTGTAGTGTAATGTGTTTGGTATAGTATCCAATAGTGTGCAGACTGCGACTAAGTGCTGGGGTAGTAATGGTGGAGCAGGTACCGTCTCATGTGGTGAGAGTCTAACTGCTCCCTTAGCTACCCCCACTAATTCATATGATAATAAGGAAGAGGGGTTGTCTCCATGTGCTAATATCCAAAGATTTGCCCCAGATATATAGTTCCTATGGGATGAAGGCACTGAGAGTGAGTTAGCCAGCTATTGTTGATATAGTGCAGCAGCCTGATGTGAAGGATGTAATATGTCCGTGTTGTAGGACACAGAGAAGGTTAGTTAATAGGTAGCTTGTCTAAGTCTGTTTACTGCCATGGCCTCTGAAACTGAGGACTGGAATGAGGCTATAGCCTGGTCTCTCAGAGTAAGGCCTGAAATGTATAGAATCAAATTATATCAAACATAGGGTGAGGTAGGGCGGGTTTGAGTTTAGTGAGATTCCTTGTCGCGATTTCAGCTAGAGCATAGGTTCTTTTGGCTGGGTCATGTTGGCAGGACAGTGCATCTGCCAGAGGTATGAGTTCACCTTTCTTGTGTCTAATATCTAGTGTGTGTTCATTTGTAGTAGCCTCAAGCCACAGTTGTCTTGCACAGGCAGCTAACACTTTGTCTTGAGTTCTGCCTGAGACTAGGGCCTGTTGGGATCCTAGGTTGTCCGTATATATATAATGGTCCTAAAGCCATGCTTATTTTTGGGTACCAGTGTACGATAAGCTATAAGCAGATTTTATAGCTTCGAGTCTATGTATGGGCTTGTAGGCTTCTATGTGTGCTTCGTCATATTGTAGTGTGTAATAGTGTTGATCTGAGTTGCCACCCCGGCCCACGAGTGTAGAGTCACATTCTAACAAGTAGGTTTCTGTGGGTGGTAGTAGGAGGTGTATGCTGTTGGCTAGGGTGGCATACTTAACAAACCACAATATGTCAGATTTGTATGTGTTGTTGCGGAAGATCTTGCCAGTATCTGGCATGTTCCTTAATGTATCCAGTACCCTACACATGAACTTCCTTGAGTTAGGAATGCATTTTGAGATGTGAGACAATTTGCCTACCATCAACTGAAGTTGCTTCTTAGTGGCAAATTTGGCTCTCTCCCAGCATTTGCACTCATCAATAACCTCCTGCAGTTTAGAGTCAGGTATAGTAAGAGTCATTTCTACCATATTGAGTCTGAATCCCAGCCAGTCCATAATCTGGGTCGGAGGTTCACACTTTTTAGGGGACAACTCGATGCCTAGTTCAGCTGTCAGACTTAGGAAGTCTGAATAAGCTTGATTAGCCTCATCCAGAGTATGAGCTGCCCCGCAGAAGTCATCAAGGTAGTTCAAGGACCAATTCCCTTGTTTAGCAAAGAGGTAGGTAATAGCCGAGGTAGTGCGTTGACAGGCTAAGCTGGAAAGTCTGGCCCCAAAGGAGGGGCAAGTGTCTTTATAGTAGAGGCCTCTGTGTTTCATGGTGAGTAATGGTAAGTCATTGACCTCAATTTTCAGCTGTCTATAAGCATGGGTCATGTGCGCCTTGTACATATAAGAACCTTGTCCAAGGGAACAGACTTTAGTGACAAGGTCAGCAATGGAAGGCAAGGTGTAAGGTCTATGCTGTCCGTCGATACAGTTTTTAGTAACACCACTGTTCATGCCCTTACCATCAGGGAAAGATAGATCCAGTACTACCCTTCTAGAGGAGGTCTCTTTCTTTGGTAAGGTAAGTAGACATGCTACATTGCACCAGGGTGTAAATGGAGCCGATGTGAAAGGCCCAAGAAGTCCACCTAGTTCTAGTTCATTTTTGATGAATTCATCTATGTGAGGGTATCTAAGAGGTGAGCTATGGTTTGTTTCAGTGGAGATGGGTGGTGTATCTGCAGTGTAGCCCACTGGCCAACCATAGTGTAAGTATTCACATAGTTTGTAGTCATGGTAACCTTGTAATTTGCTTTCCCAGATGTCCAGATTGAAGCGCGATGGTAATGTGAGTCTGGGGCCTAACCTGTTGGGCAAGCAGGTCTCCCTCATAGTGTCATATAGCTTAGCATATTGAGGGAAACTATCCCAAAGGTCAGTCACCCTTACCGGCCAAAACGAGGCTTTGATAGGAGCAAAGAGCTCTGGGGATGGACCTGCGGGAGGTGAGCTGTAAAACAAATCTGCCTCAAAAGGGTACTAAGTTTCATCTGAATCAGTATGTGAGCTTGCGGTGTATGCCTGGCTATCACTAGAGTCAGATGAAGTAGTATGTATAGTATTGTGAGCTGGACTAGCGGTGCTAATGACCTGATCCATTTGCTCAGTCATATGAGTAGTACATGGAGAGTGGTCTACTGTACAGGCGTTGTCTGGAGTGTGAAGTTTAATATTGATATCTGACATGGGCCTAAATATGGGAGCATTAGGCCTAAGCTTGGATGAGGTAGTTTTGAATGAAACTTCTGAATATTGTGCCTGTACCTTCTGTATGGCCATCAGGCTACATCAGTGCAACCAGCTGAGCTGCAAGATAGTTTGTAGACTAGTTGTGAACCATAGGCTGTTTATCAGGTTTAGTCTGATTCTGAGAAGCAGCCTGATTTTTAGACTCTATTTTAGACTTAGTCTTATTCTTCTTGAGTGAGGCATCAGCAATGTTGGCGGTGGGGTAGAGTTTACCCGCTCTGACCTTGGCGACCTCTGACCTCAATGAACTGATAGACGCACTGTCCTGCCAAGTAAATAGTTTATCAGCAATGGAAGACAGGACTTCTTCTGACCAATCACGTATCTGCTCCCACTGATAATCTTTGCCTGATGTTATTATGACCATGATATGCTCAGTGATACGGAGCTTATCTGGGGGCAGGGTACGGCAATCTTTCACAAGTTGTGACAGGCCAAACAAATATTCTAAAGGGTCTAGGACATTTAGGCCTGTTTCAATATGTGTAGGGCCACGGAAAGTCGTGGGCATGAGTAGGCTTACCCTTGATGGATGACAGTTGATCTGATGTAGAGGTGAGGATATTTGCTACCTTCTCAGTGACAGAAGCAGGAACTTTGTCTTGGTAGCTGAGTGGTAGAGCATAGGATTTCTCACCCATGAAGGTAGCGGCCTGTATGGCTGCAGCAAACTCGTTGATGACCGGTCCTGTAGCAGGCTGTGATGTCACTGCAGCTGGGGTGGCCGCAGCAGCTGGGGTGGCCACAGCAGCTGCGGCGGCACGCGTATTCCAAGATGGAGTCTGTACTACTCTGTTGAAGTGATGTCCACTACCAGGATCTGACTGACCTGTGGCTGTACTTGTGTAGTTGTAGGCTGTGTAGCAGCAGGTTTAAGACCGTTTATAGCAGCGAGGATTTCATTGTTTTGAGACCGCATGGCGAGAACATCATCCTCAAGGCTTGTAACACAGTCGCCTAAATTGTCGGTAGAAGTAGTCTTTTTAGGCATACCACCTGCCTTCCTTTTAGGTGGAGCGGCAGTAGATGGTGTAGTATTAGTACACTTCATCCTGGGAGTCGGATGGTTAATTTAGACAGTGATAGTGATGGATTAAATATGTTTATAAGTTTATAAGGTGTATTGCTATGAACGCCGGGTGAGGAAAGATAAAGTGTGTCACCCGTTGCAACCGGGGGTAGAGAGTTGCTCAGTGATTAGCAGTAGGTTGAGCCACTGGGCTGAGTCCTTTAGAGTCTGGTGAGTACTGGGACCACCACTAGGTGGAGCATGAATTTACCTGTCAGTCTCATTACCCGCAATTTATTAATTACTGATAATGGTCACAACACCTTTGTACATAATTCAGTGAGAAAGGTCTCACCTTTGCTGGAAACTGGGGATGTGGACTAGGAAAACCACCTATCAACTAGCGACCTGATAATTGAAACCTGTTTCACAGAGGAAATATTTTTGTGATACCTAAAAGTTGATATAATTTGCAAATGTCCCTAATTGCATTCAAATTCAGACCACTATTCATGCTCAACATGGCCCCTCTGCTGAGTCCCTAGTTAAACTTGAAATCAATTTAAGCCCTTATCCATGTGACTATATATATTCATATATAAGTTCATATTGACCCAATATCTGGTGCTACAGTGCCAATAAACCCTTCAAAAACATAGACCCCATTACTGGCATGAATTCCAACCAGTATGGGTGTTTATGTGGGGGGGGTGGGATGGGAGAGGGTACGTTCTGTGCTTCATTTCAACGCTTCTTCTGCCCAACAAAAATCAGCCATTTCAAAGGGCATGAAAGTTTATTTTTGACATCACACTGACTGACATGGGGCTGCTTTTGCCAGTAACTGGGGACTTGAACCTGGAAAATAACCTATAAACTGGCGACCTGAATATCAATTTGACCAAAGCAGGCGAAGAAGGGATCATCAGTGTCATGTCTCTCTGAGTGTGTGGAGGTGGGGGGGGGGGTCAGGTTACCCATTGCATGTGAAGCTTGCTATATGTAGTTTTTCGGTTACAGTCATAGCTTTTGTAAACAGTTTCAACCATGGCTTTTCTGTATACAATGGACCTTGTGCAACGGCTTAATTCCGACCGAATAATGGAGTGTTAATAATAATATCGAACATGATACTAATTATTGGCACATATATGTGATAAGGCATAACAAATTCTCTTGGAAACTATGATGCCTAAGTATATTAATGAAGTTCAAGCATTTCAAGAGCTTTCCCATTCGCACCTGTTACGACCCTGCTTTCTGAATCAATCAAAACTTAATCATACTTGCTACATAATTATTATGCCAATATTTTGAATAGTCACATGAATAGTTGACTTGGTTAACTTTCTAAATCACCAATGTTATAGACTTGGCCTTGTCCATATGACTCTGTTCTGTAACCACCTGATCGACAGGTGGCTCAGCTCAGCTCTGATTGGCTCTAACGGGATCCACTTTCGGGTCAGTGGGTGATACGTTGGGGCCGGCAGAGGGGGTGCCAGCTACTTCCGCTGCCAATGCACACACAGCAGTTTCTTGGAATTTCTCAAGGAATTCAAATCTGAGCAGGTTCTGTGAAGGCAGGGCTTGGTCAGGGGATGGGCATTATTATGAACAAACTGGGATTTGAATGGAGAGTGAAATATCAGTATTGTGACAAATTATTGATATTGATCTGTAGTGAATCAGTAAAACCTGTGTGAACCATAAAGTCTGCACAGAGGCAAATAGACTCTTCAGCAATCACATGTAAAGGCAACCCTGTGACCTGTTTGAGTAGAGCCATGGTTATATCTTTGAGCCGATCCATGAAGTATGTTACACTGGAGGGGTAACACTGAAGGCCTAAAAAGCGTGAGGTGATTTAAGAATCAGCCCTTTACCTTATCAATGTAGAATAAACCACGACAAAGACAAATGCAGTAAATGGATCCTATCGGTAAAGTGTAGAACTCACACACCAGAGTCAAGCTGAAATAAGTGCTATAGGTCAAATCCCACATGGCGAAAAATGCCTCAAATATCTCTGCGATTTTGAATCTGTTGCGTTTTTAGGACTTACCCCAAATTTGCAAGGGTATAACTACAGTAGGGTGTATAGAACATAAGCACTCTTTTGTGATTTTGGGCCTGAGAATATATGATATACAGAAATTTAAACATGAATAAAGGCAAAATACCCCAAAGAGTAAATCAAAAATCGCAACAGTGTCCTTGTGTTCTATACACCCTACTGCAGTTGTATCCTTGCGAATTTGTAGTTGGTTCCAAAATCGGAACAGATTCAAAATCGCAGAGATATTTCTCCCATTTTTCGCCATGTGGGATTCGACCTTTACTGAGATCATTCCATCTGTGCCTGGCCTAACCAACTTTGATGTTCCTTAGAAGATTAAAATGGAAAAGCACAGGACATACTGTCCGTAAAAGTAGTTGTTTGTTATCAGTGTGTAAAATGTAAAATTGATCAAACTAATTCCCAAACCACAACAATCCACCACCTTTTATTAAAGCCACTTTACAGGAGTTTGGTAAATTTAAAAGTGGTTGGTGCTCTCTAGGACAGCAAAATACAATTGCTACTCCACATTAAAGAACCTTATGGCAAATGCCAAGGCAAGATTTTACAATGAACTTATCAACGTTCCCATATCTTGCTAGGGTATAGTTGACAACAACACACCTGTCACATCAGGATATTGCTGTCTCATTCAGTGAACACAACTTACCATCCTGATATAAGCCCAGGATCCACTACGCGACACTGGCACATGCAAAACACTGCATTCTTTTAAATTCTGGGCCTCCCTAGCCCACTTAAAAGGGTCTATATCTCCTCTTTCCTATCCCCTCAGGATGTGTGTGGTGCACATATGGGCGGGCACTGACACATTTCTCTGTGGAAATTGTGTAATGTCGTTCTCGCCATGAAAATGACCTTAGCTGTCGAAATGGCGTTAAACATATATTACTCACTCACTCACCCTTTAAATTCTGTCTTCTGTTCCTTTTTGTTTAAATTCAACTTTCAGGAGACAAGCAGAATGAAACATTCAATGCACTATACTTTAGATAAAAACAAACAGAACAAGGGTTTAATTTAGTACCTGAGGAGTTGCTATTTGCTGGCTTAGACAGGGCTGATAGGCATAGCCCTGGGAGATAGAGATAGAGAGTTAGTTCTGTCTGCTGCATCCCTGAAAACTGTTAGAGCAGTCTGGTACCAGTGTCGTGCTAACATAGTGGAATAAGGGAGTAGGGTAGTGTCAGAGTTGACGGGTTTTTGATTATTTGGCCAAATTCAATAGCAACCACATCTGTTTTCGTCTACATGATATGAAATAATATAGTGTTGACATGGGCACGATTGAGGTGTTTTTCTCTAATCTTCCGCCATCATAGAAAATACCCTATGTCCATCTTCTAAAGCCTGTGCACCTGTATTGGCGAATAGTTTGTAATGATCGTTGAGAGCAAGAAGGTTTTAGATTCTATGTGTTTTATCCTGGATCAATTTAAAAAGAAAACTCCCGATTTACACTTCACTAAACATGTATTCTCTAGCAGCAAAGTGCTGTGACGTTGACATCCACTCTGCCTTCGCACAATACATGGTGACAACAGGAGAGCTGGTTTCCTCAAATCTGGATCTATAACTGTGGAGAAGGTCGAATCCCACGATGCAATCTAACCCTGGAAAGTTCTTGCAATTTGAGGACTATTGCAAATAGGGTGACTTGCCTTTACTGCAAATTGCAAGGCTTCTAACATGCCATTGCACTTTACAAATCTGACTGTTGCAATTGAACTGACCCCTAACCCTTGTAATGTAGCTCTGTAAGCTGCGTTAAACTGCAATGCCATTCTCCTAGATATTGAATTTGCAAGCTGTTGTAGGTAAGCACAGTGCAGAATGAGACTGAAATTGAACTCTGTGTGTAATTTATACAGACATTTTGCATACAAATTGCAGGGTATGGGGCAAGTTTAGATTGCATAGTGGGACTTGGGTTGCAAGTTGAAGTGAACACACATCCCTATTTGTCAGTGACTTTATCCACATTTCTGTAAATTGCAAGGGAATTCTGTAAATTGCAGAAACTTTTCGCTTAAGCAAGGAAAAATATCTAAATATAAAGATCTTAACTTCAGAGCAAATCTACAAGGGATTCCTTGCCATTAAAGCCCCCCGTAGCCGTTATAGGTCTTGCAATATAAGGGCAGGGCCCCAGATTGCAACAGATGACTAAATTGCAGAAACTTTTCAGCCAAAATTGCATCGTGGGATTCGACCTAGAGAAGAACAGGGCTATTGACAGGTCAGTCAGCTTGTCGTACTGTCATGGGGTATTGGCAGTCTATAGCTACTGCCATGGTGCCAGCCACAGGGGTGACACAGGCTCTGAACAAATTCAAGTGGTGTGAGAGATGTCAGGTACCTCCTCTAGCAAGTTATTTGCACTTCCATAGTCGTGTCTTTAGATGTTCCATCAGCAATTGTGGTGGTGTAGAGTTAGATCCCTATCATAAACTCTGACTTAACTACACACCGAGAGGGGTGAGTGTAGCAGAACCTATATACACCCTGGCTGGGCTGCATATACTGATATAAGTAGGCTTATATGCACATTGATCATAAGGATACTGGAAGGAGTGATGCTACCTTTTCACAACAAGCGGTAGCCTGGTTTGCAATAAGATTGATCTTCTAGATGTACCCATTGAGGGCTAGCATCAACTATAGTCTACCCCATGGTAGGCCTAGCATCGACTATAGTCAACACCATGGTAGGCCTAGCATTGACTATAGTCAACACCCATTATATAGGATTTGTATAAGAATTGAAAATAGGCTCATCCTCTAAGAACTATACTTTTTCCACAGGCCGTTTTCATGGCCAGGATAACCATTTTTGCTCTGTCCTCAAAGGGTTAAAGGTCGAATCCCACATGGCGAAAAAAGTCTCAAATATCTCTAATTCGCAAGGGACATATAACTACAGCAGAAGGTATAGAACACAAGCACACTTTTGCTATTTTAGCCCATAAAGCACAGAGATATAAACATCAACAAAAATGGCAAAGAGTACATGAAAAAAGTGCTACAGTGGCCTTGTGTTCTAGACACCCTACTATACACCCTAGGTTCAAATTCTTTTTTAGATATTTTAGATATTTTAGCCATTTTTCGCCATGTGGGATTCGACCTATACCATTTTTGAAAATGGTTTATAAATGTCAAGAAACTAGACAAAATAATGAAAACACTTGACCTGCGGTAACTAAGATGCATACATGTATGTATGCATCTTTATCTCACGATTCTGGCTTAGATCATGCTTTTTTTGGTCATAATCCTGTTTGGTTATCGGGGTATAACCGCATTTTGAGACCTTTTATCATTCTCCAAGAAGGTCTTGGTTAGAATCTGGACATGTTAATTGTCCATTTAAAGTCAATCAGGTTCTATGGGGAAGCAAAGCCCGGCCGCACTGGTGAAAAGCAGGTGCCATAACCACTATACTAACCAATGTGAATGTAAATATGACTCACCTGTCTGCCATACCTCCGGCTTTGCACACACATTTTCCATAGAATACAAGGTTGGCATGTTAATTCCTCCAGGTTCCAGCGACTATAGGATCCATAGATGATGTTCCCATAGTGCTGTCCTCCATAACATTCGAAATATAGAAGGATTCAATGAATTTTTGAAAGCAAACTGTATCACCAGCATACCATGGCCAGTCTTTGCCTTCCTCGAATGGATCGACCCAGTTCTTGCCAAAAGGTGGCGACTTCTTGTCTATTTACATAGTAGCAACACGGCCATGGCGGGCTGGCGATATGGTTAGCTTTGAAAATTCATTGAATCCTTCTATAGGCCAACTCCCACTACGCGAAAAATGGGTGTAAAAAGCCTGTGATTCTGGATATCGGCAGCCTTGGAGTCTTGTCAAAAACGAAATTCACAAGGGTTCCCATACCACCCCTACTTTTCTCAAACCCCGCTATTAGCCACTATTGGAAGGGAAATGTCTGTGATATTCATCACTGTACTGACTAGTTGCTACTTTGATTCACAAGTACAACATTTTTATGGCTAAAGTGTGTGGAACTTGGGTCCTGATTTATGAAAGATATACAGACCTCTTGTGATTTACTAAAGATTCTTGTTTTCCTCTAAATCACAGGGAATTTCCCTATATCACAGAGATTTTTGGCCTCTTGTGAGAAAAATATCAAAAACGTTTGATGTATTCCACTCCTGAAATAACAACACTTTAGGAAGGGTTCTTAGCTGTTATTGGACTTCCTTGGACGATAATACCACCCCAAATATCGGCTAAATAACAACATATCCTACATCACAAGGATTTTCTAACTATTTTCACGTTGTGGGATTTGGCCTTATATTTCAAATATTATGGAGAAAAGTAGTATGTGAACATCTTCTATGGTTCCTATATTTGCTGGAACCTGGAGGAATTAACATGGCAAACTTGGATCATATGGAAAATATGTGTGCAAAGCCGGAGGTATGGCCAGGCATTTACCTTCTTGACCTCTCCCCGAAAGTCTGTCACATGACGTAGCAACTTGGCCATGGTGAAACGAAGCGGATTGCTTGCACTTGGAAAATATCTTCTCCTGCATTTAGTCTGGGGTTATAAGGCAAAATAGTTGATACAAAATGGAGGAATTAGTGTGATAAATGCATTAATTGATGTATAATCTCCCTCGTTTTCGTTTGCACTCAATAACCGAAACCTGTGGGAGATTATACATCAATTAATAGTTTGATATTATCAGGTGCAGCCTTGGAACAACCCCAGAGTATCCTGGGTGAGGAATGGTATGTTATGATTTATGATTTATGTCCCTTCTCCCTGCCGGTTATTCCCACCCACAATTCCCCACACCAGAAATATCCCCTGTGTCCCGCACCCTACTGTATAGAATCGTGTATTCACCCTATATGCTTTACTCAAACTCCTTCTGTATGTCATGTATTTGCTCCATTAAGTACAATTGAGCATACAAACGGATCTAAGGACATGAAAAAAAAATCATGTAGACACCACAGATTAAAGTTACATAATCCGATTTTTCATTTTTAAAATCCATACAATATTTCTACATCATATTTATATGTTAAAGGACCACTAAATCTGATCTTTAGACTATACAAAATTAGACAGCGGGTATCATGGGCCATACACAAGCGAAGTATAATCTATGTGAGCATTTTTAAGAAGATTAATCTTGAGCCCCTACCATCACTTGGTATTATCATTTTCACTGGTATTCCGAACGTATATGGCACAACTTATTTCTGTCAACACTTTATGAGTGAGGCATGGGTATTTTAACCATTCTTTTGCATTCCATGTAGACCTATATCGATTCTAGGTTCTCTGAATTTTAACATCATCGTATCAAATGTTTATATTGTCGCCAAATAGTGTGTGACTATAAGGACTGTAAATCTGTCACCATCAGTGCACCAGACATTCCCATTTACTTATAAATAGTATAGCTGTCTCCTCATTAGGCTCCAGGTCTCACCAAACCAACGCTGTAGCAGGAGCACGTTTTGATGCACTTCCCTGCATTAAGCCGACCCATGTGCCCAAGGCTACCTCATCCTATTTTACATTGTCTTATATTGTAATACAATGGAATTCATTACAGGTTGAGTCGACGCATGCTTCATCATCCTGATAAGAAACAGATGTAATGAAGTTTTATCATGAGCTCTGATGAGACTATTGTTGTATCAGGCATCTAAAATCTAAAACCCAGTACGACTTGACCTTTAATGTAATTAGCAGTGGTATTGGAGTTGTTTTGTCATGACCTTTCCTGGTTGATCATGATATCAAACGTGCTTTGAACCCTAGATCTCATTGCATATCTTTTCTAATTTTAAATGTACACTGACAGAAAAAGAGGATCAGCCTGAGTTTCACCTAGTCTCTTGTGCTGTCTGAGTATCATGAGAGCCTCTGCTAGAGGCTCTCCCCTGACATGCCATACTCATGCTGAGCCTGCTTCAATGCCACACATTGGGAAAAAGGATCAGCATGAGTATGGCACAAGGCTCAGGCATGGTGACATACTCAGTGTGAATCTAACTGAATACTCCAGCAAAGCAGGGGTCTAGCCCTTACACTGATGTCTGAGATTATATCATATCCTAACACCCACCACACCATGTGCCTCATTAGCTCAGTTGATAGGGCACTGAACTCTGCATCTGAAGGTGGTGAGTTCAAGCCCCATTGAGAATTTTTGTAAAGTCGGTAAGTCAATCTTATTGCTACAATGTGAGCATGAATACGCATTCATAATGGGGTTATGAGAAGATTTTTCCCTATTAAGCCCCCCCTCACCCATTCTTGCACATACTCAATATCCTTTCTATTATCTCCTAGTCCTTAGAACCATGATATCTAAGAATATAATCTTATCTATGTAGGAATATAATAGGAATTAATCACTAAAACATTTAGAGTATGATCATATCTTTGCAGTAAATGTAAAAGTAACATATGGTCCCAGGCATATTTCTAATGTTTTGGGGCTTGGAAAAAAGTAGAATACCAGATTTCAACACACAGAGGGAGCAGATCATATGAGATTTCAAGTGGAGAACTTTCAGCACAGTCAAGATGGTGTAGTGGTAACATGTACCTTCATATGAGAAGGTCCTGAGTTCGATTCCAGCCCAGGGATGCTCTTCAAAAGTTGCAAGTTTTCAACCCGAAATATTTTGTTATGCAAACAATTTATTTTCTTGCTATTTTCTGACTTGGCAGACGTTGAAGATTCTGTCAGTTTTCAAGCAAGTATCTATTTCAATTAGTTACAAAGTTAGGTCTTAGAAAAATACACTGTAATAGATGAGATGTTTCCTATTAAACTGAAAAAAAGAAAAATGTTTCTCAGCACCAACTAGACTTGAACCTGAGACCCCTCACATGCAAAGCGAGAATCCTAACGCTGTGCCACCTCTACAACTGGTGAGCCAGGTTGCAATAGGCATATAAGTAGGACTGTGCAATACTTACTGAGGACATTGTGGACATTTGTCCTTACTATGGGCATTTTTCCTTACTATGGTCACTCCAGTCTGTGTTCCCTATTAGTCTACTGGGCCTCATATGACCAATGACATCTCACTGTAGTAGGTCTATGATTGAAATATCATATTGATAATGCCACTTTCAACACCTGACCCGCTAGCACATATAGGAGCACAAAGGAGTCACAATAAGGAGGTACCCGGTTCAAATCCCACCAAGGAGCAAAAAGGACACTGAAACCAGGAATGCACAAACGATTAATTAGACTGCCTTAGGAAGTTGAATGTTCGACCATCTGAAATCCTTGTGTGTATGAAATTATGGGCTTTTGTCAAACGGTGACCTTAATTTCCATATTTCTTTATAATGTTTAACAAATCAATTATGTGTTGGGCTTAATACACCCTACAGCTTAGTAGTTCAATAAGGGCTACACATGCAGGGCTACATAACCATTACAATTTAGACTGTCTGTAAGCCCTACAATGCAGTGCTGATTAGTAACTCTTTAAGTGGGGTTGTGCCCACTGGGTAGTGTTGCTGGACTCACTCTGAAGATAGAATCCAGTAAAGTGTGATCCTATGTATTGGGATACTCTGGCAGTGCATTGCACCATAGGTAAGAAAGACTCCTGCAATGGTGGAGCCTGTTCAGGTAGGATCCAGCATTGCCTGACCCTCTTCATAGAGATACTCAGGCAATGTCCTATTCTCTTCTATTATGTTACTCCAGTTGACCCTGAGCCTGTCTCTAAAGAGACTCCTGCACTGTGAAAGTAGGGCAGTAGAGAGGGTACAGCTAGGCCATAAACAATCTAGAGTAGAGTGTCAGGTATTGCTGGAGTATGCCTACACCCTAGGCTCACCCTGAGTATCAAAATATACTCATTTTGGCGACATTTGCCTGAGGCTAACATTAGGCTCCCGGTGAGTATCATTATTTTTTCTGTGTAGGTTTGGGCAAAGGAGAGGCCATGCTGCAGCTTTCTAAAGCCATACCTAACCCACCTGACTCATTCAGCTGGTTTTACATGTGCATCTGTAGTATTATGTACAGGTGGATGACATAATTTATCCTGCAAAGTGCAATAGGCTGCCATTTATACTTTCACCTGGAAATGAAACTGATCACATTTCCTCGCTGTTTCTATATACTGTAACATACAAAAACAGTTGCCATTTAGATTCTGTTATAATCAGTTAATCTAAGACCATTCAATCTGCACCAGTAGCCTATACTATCATATGTAGAATAATGTAGATATGTAGATAGAATGATGCATGGTCACGATTTTGAACATGATGACCTTACATAGGCTGAATATGATGTCCTAGAGGATTTGCCCAACTGGTGGCTGTTGCTCAACCATTGGAAGTCACTTCTGTCGGAGGTGTACTTCCAAAAACAGAAGGCACTCATCTTTGGTAGTCTCTTCTCTATTGCATTGCAAAATATCATTTCCCAACATAAGTGGTCCGGAAGTGGTTAGAAACAACACCTCAACTGGAAGTTGGTTCCTACACTTTGTCGCATAAGTATGTAGGCATGGGCAGTCCGGGAAGCACTTAGGTGTGACCACTTTTTGCAACACAGTCTGATTTGTGGGAAAGTGACTATAATTTTCTGGAGGGTGTTGCTCCTATAGTAGAAGGAAGAGCTGGCTAAAAATGCCTGTTTCCAGTCCTTTCTTTTCATGTAGCTATAACTTGTCCCTTTTGTTGCTCACAAGTGGTCATTCAAGTACAGTGCTAAAGAAGCCGCATTTGAGTAGGTACCTAGTTCGGAGAAGTCAGTCAGTATAATATACTATAGAGTGTGTGACATGAGAAGGTACCTGATAGTGCAGCTCAATCCATTCTAAACAAGGCAGGTGACTTCTGAGACTGATGTGGTGAGTACAAGTACTTTGGCGAAGCAGTGCATGACTTGTTTAGAAAAGAGGGCACATACTCACAGCTCTTTTTACAATAGGAGCAACATCCTCCTAGACTACAGTGTCGGAAGTGATTCTGAGTGGTTAAGTAGAGGAGGGACGTGGGAAGTGTGGTACCTACCCTGAAGAGTAACAACTCAATCTTTTCGCAACAGCCTCCAGGTTTCCCTGCCAACTATCAATTCAAGTCACTGTGCCGACCATATTTGGTCGTTAATCAGCGTTATAGGCCTCCAAAATAGAATAACCATTTAGCGGATCGTTTTCATATGATTGTTTTGAAGGTCGTATTGAGTTGATCACTATTATAGTGTAACTGAATTGTGATTATTATGCTAATCAGTGAATCTGGGCTTATCTCAATGTAGCTGACGACAATATAGCTCTCAAATCATCAAGATGCTCACTATAGGTGCCACCCATAGTGATGTACATTGGTATTTGTACTGCTGCGACTACTCTACCAATTATCTGTCAATTATAATTACATAGTGACCAATCTTCAGCATGCTTCTCCAGTAGCCATATTATACAATGAGTGACCATTTCTACAATTGAAATATTAAAAGAAAAATATATCATGGAGTTGTCAAAGCGTGGTGGCAACAGTACTTAGGGGTTTGGTCGGTCCTTTGCTCTACTACCTAAGCCCCTATCGTCCTCAAATCTTATATTGTGTTCACTCCGTATGCACCAAAAGGGCTATCATATTAGGAGTGACATGCACTTTGATATATTTCTTGGGTGTTAGGCGAACTAGTATAGTATGACTGACTAATGCGTATGGGGCCACCTATCATGAGACGAGCACATGGCCAATACGATGATGATGAAAAGCCTAAGAAGGCCTAGTCGCTAATGCCTTCCTGAACATTAGGTTATACCCGAATGTACTCAGGTAGCAAGGATATATTGGGCCAATGTCAGCTTATATTGGGCCAATGTCAGTTTATATTGGGGCAAGCACAGACAAGCATGGCCCAATGCTCCATTGCTGATTGGGTAGGAGCACTTCAGGTGCAAGGCTAGAAACATCTTTGAATCAAAGTTATCTTCATTGCCTGCCCTATAGTAGCAGTATCATAGAAAGGCGATACATGCACTTAGAATCTACCTGGTGACATTAAGCCTAAACAACTTTATTAGATACTGCTTTGCATATGATGAGATACGAAGAACTTCATATGCAGATTACTTCCCTTGAAACAATTTCACGTGAATTCACCAGTAAAATCACATGTTGAACTGGTGTCATTCCCGTGAATTTTACACATGAATTCACGGGATTCTGTGAGCAGAAATTCACATGATATCAAGGGATCACGTGAAATGACAGTAAATTCATGTGATATCACAGGAATATTGAAAATACTTTTGCAAATAACCCCCACTTCTAACCTCAATTTAAGATTTGAAATTGATAGTTTGTATTCCTATGATGAGACTTTCCTCATTGTATTTGTCTTTGATGTAGATCTAGCCTTGAAATGCCATCATTTCAATTGATAGATTCTGAGCAACATAGAGATTCACACAAAACTAGACACATTGACTTATTTTTTTATTTGAGCCTTTATTTGGATAATAAATACATCTAGAATGGGGGCAATAAATCGGGAAGGTGGATGGCGCCCATAGGCTAAAAGTAGCTAAATTTTCGCCAGATTTTCACCATGTTTGTAATTACTTTCTCTTTCTAATAGTACAAAGAAAGCAGTCTTATAAACTAGCATAGGGTCCCATGCTAGTTTATGAGATATTTATCTATGAATCTACCATAGGGTTATACAGTGTTTTGCCATAATTTGCATGGAATCTCATTAAAGAGTAGCTAATTTTTTGTCTTACTTTCCCAGAATATTTTCATCAACTTTCTTCACCCAGAAAATCTATCACCATCATGTGACCCCATGCACTTTTGAATCATTTTTCCACATTGAAAATCTCCTGAAAATAATAGAATTACATCATGCAGGCTAAATACTGCTCATAAACCCCCACACAGCCAGCTGGCTTTGTGGCCTAACTAGTTAGTGTGCCTGGTGTAGACACAGAAGGTTGAGAGTTCACCCCAGCTTCATGCCATGGGCCTGCTATGATTTCGTATAGTCATTCACTAGCCATAGAGAAGTACACATGTGCAGAAATCTGCACAGAGAACATGTTTGGCATTAGAGCCATCTACCTTAAAAAAGCCAGCATCAACATAGTGAATAGAGTAAGCTTCACCGCAATGAAAATATTCAGGTTTTTCATCACATATAGTCTCGAGCAGGTAAACAGGATTAGTACCTAGCTCGTGCTAAATTTATTTCCTAATTTTGCCCCAAGGGAGCACAAGGGAGCAAAAGAAATATTCCCCCATCCACATACAGTGGTAAAGGTGGGTGAAGGAAGCACTGGGATGGCTATTGATTCTTAAAGATCCATTGATTAGAACAAAATGTACAACATTTTCATATCCCTTTATCATATTAGAAAGGTCTGGGTGTGCCTTAAATGTGGGGTGCACCTTATAGACAGGGTATTGTAACTACATTTTCTTTTGTTTAGAATTCAAGACTGCATGTCTGAATCTTTTTATTCAAATCTACCAAAAAAGGCATGATGAATCCAGGGTTATATTTCCTTTTATCAACAATGCAAGCCTCTCAAAGTTTGGTTTCCCTAAATAGCTATAATTAATGTATCTTATTTATGACAGCAATAAAAATATCATATGGGTGGCATCACTGTGCTGTTTATCAGCCAGCCCTCTTCTCTGGAGTGCCACTCTCAAGAAGTGTTATCTAGCAGATTTCACTAAGCTCCTGTGTTGCAACTGACTACCTGCATAAAGAAAACAAAAGTACATGCCCGTGAGTTAAAGTGAATGTATGGGTAGTAGTTGTTTCAAGTGGAATATGAATCAGAGGCATAGGAGAAAAGGGGCACCAGCCTCAATTATAAAGGAAGTTTATCTGGGCCCCATCAAAATTTGCAAAGTATTCAAAATAAATTTAAATTAAACAAAATTTACTTTTCTACACAAATTCAAATGACCAATACATGAGACCACTGATAAAAATTCCACTTATCTTAAAACAAGTCATCTAAATAATATTTTTGGGAAAGTTTTAGTTTAAATCAGTTTTATTATGGAATGATAACAAATTAATCTACTACATGAATATCAATTTGTAAATTGGGTAGAATGACTTCTATATAATAATGATCATTAGTGTATTACAAATTATTGGATAATAGATTGTTTTTGTGTGTCTTTGATACTAATAGTGAATGACAGCATTTGCTTTTCATATTGATTTTCATCCATATGTCATAGCCTCAGTGCAACAAGGTTGTATCTGCATATTTCAAGTTTTGCAGGAGAGGCAAAAGAGGGGTTGCAATCTATCTATATTTCAGACAAACACATTCTATGATAGTATAGCTTAATAACAGGGCTAGTAAAAACCGTTTGATAGAGAGGGGGTTTGTCCCAGAAACATCATTATGGATGATGAAACAAATGTTGGCAAACATTGAAAAATGTTTTATGGTAGCCAAATTAAAAAAGGAAAATCCAAATGTTTCCAAAATATTTGTATAGATGTGTAGAAGCAAGGAGAAAGGGTGCTCCATGCTAGAAGTCAACTTTAAAATTCAGATCACTAGCTTTACAGTGATATATTGCATGAGAAGATACTCCTGTTAGTTTTGGAGGAATGACTTGCTAAATATGGGTAGGTATGACAATTTCGTGAATGTCAATAAGCCATAAGTCCCATTGGTCATGAGATACATCTGTAGTTCCTTCAAATTGGATCATCGATTTTTTTTTAAGAATGAAAATAATGTTTCCATGGCAACAGAAATCAACAAAAATGCCTATTTTGGCCCAAAAACATTCTCTGTAATGCCAAATATGGATCCTTTGCCCCAAAAATAGAACGTTTTATAAAAAAATCATTGGATTGTCCATAAAAAAGTAGCCTATAGCAGTTTTAGGCATATTTTTTTCTATTCTAGCCCATAGTAGTGCCCCCTGGTGGCTAAAACAGGTACTAAATCCCACAGGAACCCCCGTTTCTGCTTGCTGGCTCACAGATGTTTTTACATTCCCTGGCCTAAAATAGAACCCAAGATCTCTTGATATAGAGTCAAATGTGTTACCACTTCACCATGGAATCTGTGGTAGGTAGTTCTATGGGAGTATATACATGTACTTAGCAAGCCCTTCACCACATGTTTGAAGTTGATGTTCGATTTTTTTGATGTCCCAAAACACTAGAAATATACCTGGGACTATATGCTGATACTTCATTCATTACAAAGATATGCTTATAATCTAAGTGCTCAGGAAGTTATGAAAAAATCTGTCAACCTTTGGATATGAATATGGGGAATAATGTGACAAATTACTGCATAATCCTATATAATATTAAAGGTTCTGTATCTATGGGTGGGTCTCCCAACGGCGGTAAGCTACAAGCCTATCCATTCCTCCAGCACTAGCTGACCTCTCCTTCCGCCCATAGTTCAATGGAGAAGTCCTATCACACCCCTCAGTCTCCCTTACCCCTCCAGCCATCCAGAGCTCAATAGATACAGGTAAAGAAGTCCTATCACACCCCTCAGCCTCCCATACCCTTTCTGCCGCTTAGAACTCAATGGAGACAGATGAAGAAGCCCTTTCACACCCTTGGTTTCACTAGCCCCCCCCCCCCCCATGATTTCCCCCCAAGTAGAGACCACCCATTTAGAGGTTCCCCAACGCGCCCAGGTGAGAAAGGAGGTGGCTGTAGAAGCCCTATCACACCAACTGAACAGATCTTCCAACTCCTCTAGACCCTGTATTCTACACTTTGAAAGGGTGTTTTTATGACAAAATTACTTCATTATATCTGAATTATAATGCCCAAACTTCATTATAAAGGGATTATTTTACTATAAAATGTATGGCTTGGTACCAAGCATTTTGTTTATTATAAGAAAATTTCATTATAACAGGATTCATAGTAAAGAATTTTTACTGTATAATACTTTCAGGGAATGTAAATAAGGGTCAGTGGTTGTTAAGGTGGGTTGCTACCATTTGGATTTGGGCCTACTGCACAGGTCCCTGCGCATATAGGTTATCTTCATTAGAATTCATCAGAGTCCATTTCTGGTATGCAAATACCTATATCCTTAATGTCCATGAGAAACTTTGGATAATTTTGATTAAAATACTGTGATTTTATATCACTTTTGAATTTCAGCATATTTGAATATATGTTTACATGTGTTCAGTATGGACTATAGGTTGCAGTTATTATATGTACAAGTGACAAGTAATCAGGGATGGACTATAGTTTGGCATTATATAAATTTTGATGGTCATGCATCAAATGCATCAACTCACCAACCTGAACCACTACATCCCAACTCACAAACCATTACATCCCTTGAAGGACCACTAATGCATTAATGCATCATGCCCATCGGTCATCATGATGCTACATTCATGCATCATGTCGACCATATGAGTTGATATACACACTGCAAAAGGGTTGGCATAATGCTCCAATTAAGTGTTGGAGAGCACGCAGACTCTAATCCCACCTTACCAACCACTAAAATATAGAACCAGCCTGTACATAGCAATGTGCGATGCCTACTGCTGACTGTCCAGGATCACCTTATGTTAAAACTCTAACCCACATTAACAATTACTAGAATAAAGATGTATACATATAAACCCAGCCTGTAAAATAGCAGTGTGTGACACCTACCAATGACTATCCAGGATTGCCTTGTGTTAAATACCTAAAACCCAAAACCACCAATCACTCTGTATGTACCTGAAGTGACCTGGGATGTGTAAAAATAAACACCAGTAAACAGAACAACGGCTGTGTAGGTATTACCAGTCTGAAACATATGTATTTGTAGCAGTAACTGCTCCAAATATAACAATACTATGTGACTGGGCTCCTAATATGGGAATGGCATGCTTGCTTACCATTCTAAGACTCCAATTAACCAATGCCATGTCACTTTGAACTCCTAATATGCACTTTATACATTGGTGCACCATGATGCCCAATGGACATGATGCATTAATGCATCAGAGGCCCTTGAAGGGTTAAGAGGTGTGTGCGGCCCTACTGTGGAGGAGGGGGTATGAGAGCTGTCAAAGTCGTGACCATTAGGGTGTGTTACAGTTAGGCCTCTGTGATGTCACAGGGTGGTTAGCTGCAGGCAGACATTGGCAACACATGTTTGGGTGACTACACCATGAGTAGAAGCTCCTCAATATATTAGAATATATTAGATAGGATATTGCTAGATGACTATATGGAATGCTCCTATGATTGGTATGTAAATTACATGATTTAACATGTACAATAGGAGATCTATTTGCAATGTGTGTATAGTTTTCAGGTAGGTGCATCCTAGTCATCTTACCCAAAGGTCAACTTAATGCATTGGTTTGTTTGCCTGAAAAGACCCATAAATAGTAGCAATCAGTAACTGTAACACACCCTATGAAGGGCCAAGTTGGGGGGGGGACAGGTCCTCTGTGTGTGTCTCAGTGCTATGGTCACATGACCAGTTCTGAAGGCCAGGTGTACGAGTTAAGCTGACCTGTTCACAGTTTGTTAGATGTGCTTGATACTACGGATAGCATTATTACCTAGCTGTAATGGTTAAAGGCTATGGGCCACAAAAAACAAATTCTAGGACTTTGCCAAGCATGTTGTACAAATTTGTTGTTTCTCCATACTATCAACTATTCAGTGATCATGGTCACTGAATAACAATTATTCTGTAGAGGTACACTTTACTACCATAGGAGTTGGGTACCGTCTGACGTGGCGGGTGAGTCGAGTCGTCGGACGTTCCTCAGGTTCCGGATAGGTGGCAGCACCGATCCGGGTCTGTGGGGACATCTGACGACGAACACCTGGGTCCGTATATAAAGCCCAGGGCTCAGCCGCTACGTCAGAGGCCCTTCTGGCCTCCGCACTATGTAGACCACTGCTTTTTAATATTAGCTGCCTCTTTGATATCATTCGGCAGCCGTGAGTGTGCATTAAGTAATAAACCTATCCGTTGGCATACACTTGGAATACTGTCTTACTCTTTCTTTCCGAATCGTAAGACCCGAACCCCCCAGGTCCGTAAGGCCACAAACCCTTACACTGGTGCCGTGACCAGTTAATTCTGGTGTATAGCCCGGACGTTATAACGTCCGAACGGCTAGTACATGGGTTAGACACCCTTAGGGAAGCTAACCCAGCAGGGCAATCACTTGCCCAAGAGAATGGAAATGGATCGCTAATGCTCCAAGCCCATTCGGATCCACAAGATGCAGAATCAGCATCCTGGAGAGATCCCGGACCCCACTATAATGATAGTGAGGAGAATCTGCCAGACTCTGTACGACGCGAACAGTCCATACAGAGACATAGTAACTTAATAGGCCAGCATTCAATTGTTGACGAATTATGTGATTCGATGTTCGAAGTCGGTGGTAGTACTAACCCAGAACATCCGGCACCAATGCGAAAAAGGGTAACATTCGGAGAACTACCTTATAGGTTACCCAGGCCCGAATTACCAATATTAGATTATAGCGCTATAGATGGCGACTTAACCTATGCGGTACCGGAAGGTGAAGAATTAAAACGACCGGATGTCCTGTTGTTGAATGAAACTTATGTAACTTTGAACGAGAATTTAAATACCTTGGTCAAAGCTAAGGATGAAGTACTGCATGAAAAACTTCAAATGGAAGAGGACCTAACTGGCATGCGAAAGGAATTCGAAGCCAGAAGGAGCGAGTACATGAAAGAACTCGAGAGTGAAGAACTAAAACTTCAATCTATGAGAGATTCATTCAATAAAGAATATGACAATAGGCACATTCGTATCCAAACATACATAGATACGAACGACCAACTGAACCTTGATAAGACAAAATTCGAATCCGAAATTCGCCATTATCAGGAGGAGTTGGATAAATTGAAACTTCAGTGCAGTAAACAAGCTGAAGATAATGAGACCATCCGGGTAGGCATCATAGCTTACAACAAACAACTGGAGGAGGATAGACAGAAACTCACGAATGAGCTTCAGGAATTGCAGGCTACTGCAATAACTCTAGATAAATATGTAGAAGCAGCCCAGTTAACTATAGGTAATATAGACCCAGCTGTGGTATCTACAATGTTGGGAAAGACATCTAAAGATGCAACCCCAATTAGATACAGCCCATTCGTTGATGATGGGGCTGACAAGAATGTGGTATCCGGAATCTATAAGAAACCGGATAACGCTGCAGTAAATGGAACCGCATCTAAACCAGTAGTTCCAATGCTGGATACGATAGGACCAGCACCACCCATACCAGATTTGAGTCACAAAATCAAAGCGACTCACGATGGTGCTACAGGGAATAATAATAATTCACCCGTGGCACAACCAAAAGCACCCGGACCAATGAGACATATGTTGACACCACCTTCATATTTCCCCCAACCCGGCCACAGTACACCAGCAGTACCAAGATTACCGAATCCACCCCCAGGTTCTGGTAATGGTCCTACTGATGGACGTTTTCCGAGACCAAATCCGCCACAAAACAATATCAACGGCGGTACGCATCAACCGAGAACATCTTCCTATGGATATAGAAATAATTATAATCCATCGGGAAGTGGCAATTATCAGAATGGTAATAGCTATAACCAGGGATGGAATCAAAATGATTCTTACCCTAGATATGCTTCTTCTGGAAACACCGGTCACAATAGTGGATACCCTGGTGGTTCATCTGGAGGCTATAATAATAATGGCCCACCAGGAGGAAACCCTCCAGGCGGCCCAGGAGGATCCGGATCCGGAGGATCAGGATCAGGAGGAGGTGGCAAGAAACCTAACAGGAGAACTTCTATGCCTGCAGGGATGCAAACCATCTTTGATAGAAGCCAATGTATACAAAACCTTGGCATTGACTGCTACCGAAAGGGAGCAGACGGCATGGAAGTCATGAACTGGAGCATGCGAGAAGCAGATAGACTACGCGGATGTAATAATCCGGCACGTAGGCAGGCACGGATACCCCCTCCATATGATTCTAATGATCCATGGAAGGACAGGTATCAAGCTTTTGTTGACGAAGTCAATTGTAGTGGCTGGACAAAAGAAGAAGCTCTGCCATATTTGATCTGTTGGTTAAATAAAGGCGGAAAAGTGGCCCTCAACCAATGGAGAGCAGCTTACGGAATATACGGTACTTATGATCAACTGGTCGAATGTGCCGCATACCTTTTCGGATCAATCGTTAGAGAAGATCCGTGGGTAAGCTTTAAGAAGAGGACACAAAAACCTAAAGAATCACACAAAGTCTTTGGTTTGGAGCTACAGGACTTGCTTTCGAAAGCACGTCCAAATTGGGCTCACGATGATGATTGTTATCTACAAGAATTGTTTATACAATTCTACAGTGGATTGCGTGATCCGGATCACAAGCAAGTGGTCTGGGACTCTTGGAAAGATGACACTTCCTTCAGTGATCTGTTCATAGCAATCGATGGACATGACATGAAGAAACGTTTGGTAGGTCTCGGACCTAATCCAATAAGAGCAGCTCCATTCCAATATGGAGGTACACCTGCTCCGGTATACGATACTTCCCAATTAGCTCCGGTTGAATCGAATGAAGTTGATGAGAATGATGAATATGTCTCCGATGAAAACGGAGATTATATTGGTTCAGTACATGTAGCTGGAAAGTATTACCGACAAAAGCGGTATAGGAAAGTACATTCGAGAGGGAGAGGAGGATCTGTTGCTGGTAAAACAGCTTCCGGATCAACTCAACCTGGCAGTGTAGCCTCTACGGCGAACCCAACTGTAGCAGCCACTGTTGCTCCGACTAACATGATGGAAACATTAATTGCCGGATTAACAGAAGCTCTAAAGAGACCGAGAGTTGACAAATCTCAGAGGAGATGTTTCAGATGCCAGAAACTGGGGCATTATGCTCCAGAATGTATGGCTGAAAAACCTGTCCCTCGTAGACAGGAGAGTGTCTCTGGAGTAAGTACAGAGGAAAACTAAGGAGGGGTCTCCCGAGGGGCAAAGAAGGGGATCCCAGTGACAAATCTTGCCATGATATCACCATCCGTGATGATAGTTCACATGAAGTAACAAGATCGCCTAACACCGAGGTGGTTGTAGACACCCGGAAGGTTAGGGAAGCTGATATAACAGGTGCTATGGGAGCACAGGGGAAACCCAATATCAGTAACGAGGCAGGCGGCTATTCGTTAGCCAAGGTCTGTGGTGCCCACCTGCCCCCGGGTCATCCTTGTCTGGAATTCTTAAAAGGATGTGGATTGACTCCTGGTGTGAAAAATGACGTTCCGATTGTCACGGATATGCCCTCTGTTCTAAACGGAAGGCGGTGGTATGTTTGCCTTACTGTTAACGGAAGGTCTGCCGAATTCCTTGTGGATACGGGAGCTAGCCACTCTTGTATCTCCAGGGGGTTCTACGACCTTATACCGGATGAACATGATACTCTCAAATCGGGAGGAAGTGCTCAGACGGCCGACGGCAGTACCTTGCAAACGTATGGTAGAACTTGTGTGAGACTACAGTTAGATGGTATACATGACTATGTCATGAGCGCCACCGTTGCGGATATAGCAGATGAGGGGATACTCGGGTTGGATTTCGCATCCCTGTATGGTGCTGTATTGGAACCCCAAACAGGAGTGTTGAGTGTGAGATACCCGTACCCCGTGAAGGTTAGATGTGCACTGAGACAAGTGAGCAGTATGGCTAGTGTGGCACACACTGTGCGAATCCCTCCGGGAGTAGCCTGTGATGTGCTTGTAAGAAGTGATCCTGCAATGCGTAACAAACCTGCAGTGATAGAACCGGATGTAGTTACTTTGTCAGGTATTGGATTAAATTCTGTAGACACAATAGTAGCGAATGCATCCTGGTCGGTAGTACCTGTCTCCAATACTGGAAACACTACTATCTACTTGAAAAAGGGACAAGTTTTTGGAAACGTGACCCTTTCGGAAACTGTAACGGATAGTAAGCTAAGCTTACAAAAGGTAACAGGAGATGATGAAATTTCGGAAGACTTACTTAAGTTGTATGAAGAAACTTCATTAGAAGATCCGGAACACCGGAAAGAGTTCTATGATATGCTCTGTCAGTATCATACTGCCTTTGCCAAACCTGGTGAAAAACTAGGTACGACAAATAAGGTATTACATAAAATAGATACTGGAGATGCCGAACCCTTTAAGATACCGTATAGACGGTTACCCTTAGCAAAAAAGAGAGTAGCTGAGGATGAAATAAATAAGATGTTGGAACAGGATGTAATAGTCCCTTCCAATAGCCCATGGAGTAGTCCTGTGTGTATGGTAACAAAAAAGGACGGTACTATCCGTTTCTGCATAGACTACAGGAAGTTGAATGGAATAACGAAAAAGAATTCGTATCCATTACCGAG
This sequence comes from Acholoe squamosa, assembly GCA_949317995.1. Taxonomy (NCBI): domain Eukaryota; kingdom Metazoa; phylum Annelida; class Polychaeta; order Phyllodocida; family Polynoidae; genus Acholoe; species Acholoe squamosa. The sequence goes on along the minus strand of OX439048.1, from coordinate 39,896,199 downwards.
AATAGATGAAACCATTGACTCCTTAGGAGGAAACAGTTGGTTTTGTACCCTAGACTTGCAATCAGGCTATTGGCAAGTGGGAATGAACCCTTCAGATATGGAGAAAACTGCATTTTCAAGTCATATTGGATTATTCCAATATAATGTAATGCCGTTTGGATTGTGCAATGCACCCGCAACATTTGAAGCAATGATGGAAACAATTCTAAGTGATTTATTGTGGAAAAGATGTCTTGTATATCTAGACGATGTCATTGTCTTCGGAAAAACATTCGAAGAATGTTCTAATAACCTAAAAATGGTACTAGAACGTATTATTTCAAATGGTCTCAAATTGAAACCTAAGAAATGCCACATGTTTAGAAAGTCCATAAATTATTTGGGCCGCATCATCAGTGATGAAGGAATAAAGGCTGATCCGGAAAAAATCGAATCAGTCACGAATTGGAATAGACCTAAAACACCCAAGGAAGTGAGGTCCTTTTTAGGATTCTGTTCCTATTACAGGGAATTTATTCCGAATTATTCTAGAGTCAGTTACCCATTACAAGCAATAGCTAACTGGACTCCAGGAAGTACCAAGGAAAAATTTCCTTGGACACATGAACAGGAAAACGCTTTTCGAAAGCTAAAAGACCTGTTCACGAGTACTCCCGTATTGCAATATCCGAATGAGACGGATCATTTCATACTGGATACTGATGCTAGTAATGATAGCATTGGTGCAGCTCTCTCGCAAGTCCAAAATGGGAGAGAAGTACCAATTGCCTTTGCCAGCAACACACTGAGCAAGACTCAGCGCAATTACTGCACAACCAAAAGAGAGTTGTTAGCAGTAGTCGTATATACCAAGAAGTTCAAACATTTTCTATGGGGAACGAACTTTACTTTGCGTACGGATCATTCCTCTTTAAGGTGGCTACTGAACTTCCGAGATGCTGAAGGCATGTTAGGCCGATGGCTAGCCCATTTATCCGAATATGGGCTGGAACATCAACAGATTCAGCATAGACCCGGAGTTAAGCATTTAAATGCTGATGCTTTGTCTCGAATACCAATCCGGAAATGTGATAATCCGGATTGTACTGATTGTGGAGCTCATAAGGCAGTGTTAGCAGGGATTCGAAGACCATTCGTACCCCTAGTTGCCAGTATACTGGATTGGTCTATGGATCACATACGACATTTCCAGGAAGCTGACTCGATAACTGCACAGCTACTGCAATTAGTACCAAAGGGTATACGTCCAGTTAGACCAGAGGTCTCTCTGGAAAATCGAGAAATGAGAAGGTTTCTTGCTCAATGGACCGAGCTTGAAGTCCGGAAAGGCGTGTTATACCGTTGGAAGCCATGTAATAATGGTGATAGAATCATGCAAGTGGTGATACCACATGCCATGAGACATGACATTATGTACTTCTGTCATGGACATCGGACCAGTGGTCATTTCGGAAGGAAACGCTCGCTAGCACGACTTTCCAAGAAATACTATTGGCCTGGCATGACACGGGACTTGCAAAGATGGATAACCACCTGTCCGGATTGTTGTAAAAACAAACCCGGACCCGGGATGGGCAAACTTCCCCTATCCCAAGAACTTTTCGGAGTTAGATTCGCAAGAATCGGGGTAGATATTATTAGTGGATTTAATACAACCGCTAATGATAATACCTGTATGATGGTAGTGTGTGATTATTATACGAAATACACTAAAGTATTTCCACTACCGGACCACAAAGCAATTACTTGTGCCGAAGCTTTTGTAAAAGGTTGGGTACTAAGCTTCGGTGTACCATTAATGTTACACAGTGACCAAGGCAGAGAGTTCGAATCAAATCTCTGGCAGGGTATGTGCGAATACTTGGCTATTTGCAAGACTAGAACCAATCCGTATAGACCACAAAGCGACGGATTAGTGGAAAGGTTCAATAGAACCCTCATCCAAGTCCTAAAGTCACTCGTTAATGAACATATGGATGACTGGGATGAGCAATGTCATTTTGTGACACATGCTTATAATAGTACGGTACATTCAAGTACAAATTGTTCTCCGAACCTTTTAGTATTCGGAGAGGATTTGATAATGCCTGCTGACCTAGTTTTTGGAGTCGTAGGAATGGACCCTGAACTACCTTGCCATGTAGTTTTTGTGGAATGTTTAAGAGACAGATTTAGAAAAGCATATGAGTCTGTCCGAATTGATTTGGAGAAAAGTGCCAAATGGCAGAAAGTAGGATACGATACCGATCTAAAGCATCGGAAATTCCAATCCGGAGACAGAGTCCTCAGATTACACGAACCACTTAGACACATAAAATTAGCGTCTAATTGGGACGGTCCCTTTACTATAACACAAATTATCAGTGATTGTACCGTAATTATTAAATCTGACCTTGGTCGACTCTATAAGTCAAATGTGGCTAGATTAAGGAGATGGTCTGGGAGGGAGACCTCCACAGAAATGTATGGTGAAGGTTCCGAAAGGATCCTGAATCAGAATCGCATAATAGACCAGGTAAAGAACACTACAGTGAAGCGTGGTCGAGGCAGACCCAAAAAGTGTTCCGAATCAGTGACACCCACGCCAACACCGATTAAGCGTGGGGGAGTTAAAAAAGTCTCGGCAGGTGAAGACAGAAAGAAGAGGAAAGGTGTTTCTAAGGCTAAGAAGCACCTAGAGAAAGCTCTTCAGACTGTCAGGTCCGATAAAGAACTATCCGAGAAGGGGAGATACGTTCGCCGCAGCCCCCGAATTGCCCAGAGGACTGCAGTGACCTAACCTGTATACACAACGAGTGTAATGTTTACATTTAGAGGAACGGATGACAACTGACCTTAAAGGCTTATTTGTCGCCCCCGCATGATGTACCAATGGGTAGTGGACGGATAATCCGGTGGATTTGCTTAAGCTTTCCATAATCTCCACTTAAATCCCCAGTCGAGTCATCGGGGTGAGCGATAATTACCTAAAAACAATCAGTTTGTTGATGTACCGCCTGTAGCACGTGCGTTTCCGCATGACGTCACCGTGTCCAGTCTCGGCTGACCTCTCGTGACCTCGCGGACCGCGGGGAAATGACGTCACGAAAGCTGGCCTGTCGCCATATTTGTTTTCGGTAACGTTCAAGACGGTCGAGCTCGCTCCCTTCTTGGATTTTACCGGCCAAGCAAACCCCCCGCTGCTTCTCCAGAGTCTGTCTCCTGGTAGACAGACTCCGTTTGTGCCGGCCCCGGCGCCGTAAAAGCCGGAAAAAGGAGTAGTTTACTCCCGTGATCGATTCCCCAGTCATGGCTGAGGAATCCGTAGCTGCAGCCAAGCTATCCGGTGACCCGGATAAGCTGACTCCGTCCGCAGAAGCTTTTCCGGAAGCTTTGTCACCTGTTACACAGGAAGAGAGCGAGATGATGGACGTGGAGGAACCCACGGATCGCTCGTTCGAGGAGAAGCTGGCTTCATTTTCACTCAATGAGCCAGAGAAACTGCTATCTCCACTCCCAGCAGAGGGATCCGGAGCGACTGCGAGTGCTGAACCCGCAGCGACAGAGTCCGAAACTACCCAAGTTGACGGACAGAAGGATGAGTGGAAGCCAGCAGTGGCGGAGCCTTTTCCAGCTAGCTATGATGGTCGCTACCTGTATGTCCACCCGGAACTGCAGGCACAAGTGACCTACGCGGACGGGACACCAGTTAGGATGGACCCGAAAGTCAGGATAGCAATCGAGGGCGTCATGGCTCCCGAACAGCTGTCCAGGATGCCTCCCGAATGGCTTCGAGACTGGCCGTGGTTCCAACGGGGACTTATGGTGGACGCTGGTTTCCGTGAAACCGTGTATGCTGCTAACCGAGCCTTCGAGCTCGGAGCGTATCCGAAGCCTGACAAGTCCCTGTGGAACGTCAAGGCTACGAACATTAACTGGGTAGGCTGTGTCTGGGATACCGATGGCCAGACCTACCCACGCCCTAGTGCTAACCGGACGCCGTGCCGGACCACTAAGGAATTCCGGGAGGCCGCTGCTAACTTCGAGCAGTGGGACGATGGTTATTACATAACCGAACAAGAATTGGTGGATGTCCAGAACAATTCACTAATCGGATTGGACCGAGCTGCAGCCCTTCGGACGGTTATTGTCCGCCGCATGACTGCCGAACAGGAGGCACAGGAAGAGGCTAAGAGGGCCGCGGAAGCACCCGCACCTCCTATCCCCGACCTGAAGCTTGCCACCAGAAGCTCCGCCAGTGCTACATCAGCTACCGGCAGTACTACTACTCCAGTAGAAGCCACGACCTCCAGCACATCCGGAACCCAGGAACCGGAGGAAGACTGGAAGGTCAGTAAGAACCGACGATCCGCTGCTCGGAAGCTCAAGAATCTCCCGGATTCTGCGAGAGCCGAGCCGAAACCCAGCACCTCAACCACTGGTAGTACTGCCATGGAGGTTGAGTCGTCTGACGAGGAGTCGGTGCACGAATCCTCGGTTGAGTATGATGAGAAGGCCACTCCATCAACTCAAACCGAGGCCGAACGTTGGGCTAACGCCAAATCCGGATTCAAAACCCGGATCCCGACGTGTTTCTCCGACTGTGCGTACGGAGTTAAGAAGGACGGCTCTACCCTCTATGCCTGTCCAGACTCAATCAATAAGAACGATGAGTCGGATGATGAAGATTGGATGCGCCTTTCGGACGAGGACCCCAATCCGAGCAAAGCCTATCGAAAGATGTGGCTTATGCTAAACCACACCGAAGGGTATTACACTTATACCCAGAGGAGGAAGCTGCGTTGGGCTTTAGAGAAGTGGTACGGTGACGATCAAAAGTCCTGTCCCTTCTCTATCTGCCAGGATGCGAGTGATGTCTCGATCCGGACCTGGAGTACTCCAGCCCGGTTCCAAAGGCATCTGGTAGAGGCCCACTTCCACCATCACCCGGTTTACATCTGTGATCCGAGTTATGGTAAGAAGGGCAAGAAATGTACTACGAAGGTGCAATACAACCGACGTAGTGATCTGGCTAGACACCAGAAGAAATGCCACGCAGAAGGTTTGGACGGGGCCCGGAAGCGCATCATGGAGCTTCATCAGGAACTCATGAAGGAGTTCGATAGCCTGAGTGAGGATGCTTGGTCTAAGATCCGACCAGGGGACCAAGTCCTCTGCGAAGTTCCGAAGACCAAGGATTCGAAACTCCGAGCAAAGATAGTCCTGACTCCTGGAAAGGGTAAACTGGACATGCACGAGTCCCTCTGGCAGAAATGCGAGGAATCCGGAAAGGATGCAAAGAGAGCTCGTGAAAGGAGCAGGAGAGACCAGAACCGCGGCGGCAATGGTAATGGTCAGAGTACAACAAAACCGAAGGTCAGAGCAGAGGACCGTTCCAGGTCCCCTCTGACAAGGCACCCCGCAGAGCAGGCTCAGGGCACTCCAGTGTTCAAGAAGCCTGAACCTGCCGGATACGCTGGAGCCGTATCTAAACCTGGGAAAGTGAGTTCTCGAAACTTTCCGTCCTTAAACCAGGGACCTGGACCTGAGAGCCAGACCTTGGTGGTAGGAAAGGATGGTCGCCTTATGCCAAAGAAGACCACCGCATCTGCTGCCGCCGGATCTGCATCCGCTCCAGCCGCCCCACCAGTTACCTTTACCCAGGAGCAGTTAAACATGTACCTGCAAATGGGACTGAAACAGAACGTACCACCTGCCTTCTGTGTACCAACGACAGGTGTGTCCGGGAGTCCTAAACCCGGAAGTGGTCCACAGGCCGCCTCGACTCCTCCCAAGGCTGTCGCGGCACCTGAGAAACCAAAGGACGCCATTACCATTAAAACTGGTAATGCGGAAGTTTGGTTTGAGAAGTCTCGCCAAGGGGAGGCAGATGTCCAGAAGGCCATCTACACCCATTGGGAGAAGACCGTTCGTGAGAAAGCGATCGAGTTTCATCAGGGTCTCCTAAACGAAACCCTGTTGTGTATGAAACAGGTGGGCGACGCTGAAAAGCAACGTCTCGAGACTCTCATCCGGGACGATGTAAAGGCCCAGGAGGAGGCTGCCTCAGCTGCTCAAGAAAAAGCAGCTATGGATGTACACGTGTTGGAAAAGCGTGTAAAGGAGGAGATCACTCGGAACACCAACCTGAACACTAAGTTCATGAGGGTGTTCGGAGTCGACTTGGACGAGTGGGACGGCACTCCCGAGTCGGCTTTAGCTCTTCTGAAGAAGAAGCATGCTAAGAAATCCGTTTAAAGCATGCTAGGGTTATTTCTTCCATAATTTTTTTTCCAACACCAAATGACCAGATATAGTCTTTGCGGAACCCTAAAGGTCTGCGAATGCTTTTACTAGTGCATGAACACCTATGCTATGTGTTCCGGGTTCCTTTGACCAGTCTATTATTCAGGTTGTATAACATTTACTACACCCTGAATAGCCTATTCGGATTTATAATTTCATCCATGAACAATCCGATAGTAGACTTGCTGCTGTGAGACGTATCCGGATGCCAGTTCCAGACTCCTGCTGTTACCCGTGCTAACCAATTACTAGGATGGACTTTACGATTTACCTCTACAACTCATCTGTACTCCCGAATGGACTTATATCTCTACTACTATTACTTCCGGATCAACCTATATTGGACTATTATTCAACTTATGTCAACTAAAACTTAAAAAGGATTACGTTCTCTACACAGTTGACACATCCGGACTAATATTCTACAAATCCACACCATTCGGATATACTATAAACTTTAGCACTACTAGAGGATTGTGGGTAGCTGCCCCAAATCAACTACCGTGTTCACTCAATATAAAGAAACTATAAACTTTAGCACGTCCATCCCGTGGTTAGCTGACCACACCTACCTACTAGTACCCGGAGGATACAGCAGAAGACTCCAGCAGCATTTATAATTCCTGTATATTGTATATAATGTCATATTTCTATTTTTCTATAATATTATATGTATGTACATATCCACTAGATACATATTATAATACGGGTACATATACATTTCCTGATACGGATCTCTAATCACTATTAGTATTTATATTATAAGATCCGTTAAATTTCACCAGATAACACATATTATTGTCCTGCGAGACAAAATATATAATAAGTATAATGATCTGGTGCTATAATGGTTATTAGGTACACGGTGATAATATATTATTATATTCATTACCACACCGTGATGTTTTTTTCTTTTTTCAAGTGTATGTTATAAATAATCATATTCGTACTACTCACGGAATCCTTAACGGATTCGTATAATATTAATATACAACATGTCATTAGATAGTGATGTTACTATAACAGTCTTCTTTAAGACTACATATTCAAATGTGTTGTCAAATGACTACAAACACACATACGGATGTTATTTTGTGATATGTTTTATTATCGACAGTTCCGTTACATATAGCTGTCATCATCACATGTATACGATTCATATTACTTGTCTTATTAATTATACCTGAAATATAATACAATATTATGTGGTATAATAATTAAATAGACAGTTCCGTTTCATATAACTGTCTCTTCTTCAAGTAATTCGTATAATATTTCAACATCCTAATCGTTATATGTAACTAAAATTCACTATCGAATATATATATATGACATCTGGTTCACAATTTATTTAGTGCTAATGTTATACCTATGGTTGTACCTCTATTACTAAAGGTTTAGACATGTAGAAATGTTATCCTAGTAATATTATACGTATAACACCCTCCTAAATGTCTGGGGGAGTGGTGTAGAGGTACACTTTACTACCATAGGAGTTGGGTACCGTCTGACGTGGCGGGTGAGTCGAGTCGTCGGACGTTCCTCAGGTTCCGGATAGGTGGCAGCACCGATCCGGGTCTGTGGGGACATCTGACGACGAACACCTGGGTCCGTATATAAAGCCCAGGGCTCAGCCGCTACGTCAGAGGCCCTTCTGGCCTCCGCACTATGTAGACCACTGCTTTTTAATATTAGCTGCCTCTTTGATATCATTCGGCAGCCGTGAGTGTGCATTAAGTAATAAACCTATCCGTTGGCATACACTTGGAATACTGTCTTACTCTTTCTTTCCGAATCGTAAGACCCGAACCCCCCAGGTCCGTAAGGCCACAAACCCTTACAATTCTTTGCTGGGCTTTCACTGGTGGGTGTTAGAAATGTTCATTTCCTGCTTTGGATATCAGACATCAAAAGATTGGCAAATATGTGCATACATGTCAAATAACAATTTTAGAGAACCTTTGAAAATTTTGGTAAGGGGTGTTAAAAATGTTCATTTCCTGCTTTGGATATCAGACATCAAAAGATTGGCAAATATGTGCATACATGTCAAATAACAATTTTAGAGAACCTTTGAAAATTTTGAAAAAATCATATGGAGTAGAATGTGTTGTCATCTTGAACCACTAAGTAGGATGTTGCCTCCAGGTCTTCATAGGTCCAACTTCATGCACCTATAAAGACAAATGGTATATCCATTACTCACTAGGTTATGCCAAACCAAACAGAGGGAGGTAGGTGTAGACATAGAGGGAGGTCGGTGTGGACATAGTGGGGATGTGTAGGAAGATAGAGGGAGGTGGGTGTGGACATGGAGGGAGGTGGGTGTGGATAGAGAGGGATTTGGGTGTGGACATAGAGGGATTTGGGTAGACTCAAAGGGAGGGTGGGTGTGGACATAGAGGGAGGTGGGTGTGGACCCAGAGGGAGGTGGGTGTAAACACAGAGGGAGGTGGGTGTGAATAAAGAGGGAATTGAGTGTTGATATAGAGGGAGGTGGGTGTGGACACAGAGGGAAATGGATGTGGACATAGAGGGAGGGGAGAGTGGACAAAGAAGGCAGTGGGTGTGGACACAGAGGGAGGTGTATGGGAACATAAAGGGAGATGAGAGTGAACACAAAGGGATGTGAGTGTGGACATAGAGGGAGGTGGGTGTGAACACAGAGTGAGGTGGGTGTTGACATAGAGGGAGGTGGATGTGGACACAGAGGGAGGTGGGTGTGGACAAAGATGGAAATGGATGTGGACATAGAGAGAGGGGAGAGTGGACAAAGAGGGCAGTGGGTGTGGACAGAGACAGAGATGAGAGTGGACACAAAGGGATGTGAGTGTGGACATACAGGGAGGTTGGTGTGAACACAGAGGGATGTGAGTTTGGGCATATAGGGAGGTAAGAGTGGACAAAGAGGGAGATGGGTGTGGACAAAGAGGGAGGTGTATGTGGACATAGAGAGAGGTGAGAGTGGACACAGAAGGCATTGGGTGTGGACAGTGAGGGAGGTGTATGTGGATATAAAGGGAGGTGGGTGTGGACACAGGGGCAGGTGGGTGTGGACATAGAGGGAAGTGGGTGTGAACACTGTGGGATGTGTGTGTGGGCATAAAGGGAGGTGAGAGTGGTCAAAGAGGGAGGTGGGTTTGGACAAAGAGGGAGGTGTATGTAAACATAGAGGGGGGTGAGGGTGGACACAGAGGGAGGTAGGTGTGGACATAAAGGGAGGTGGGTGTTGACAGAGAGGGAGTTCGATGTGCACAAAGAGGGAGATGTGTGTGGACATGGAGGGAGGTGGGTGTGGACAAAGAGGTACGTGGGTGTGGACAAAGAGGTAAGTGGGTGTGGACAAAGAGGTAAGTGGGTGTGGACATAGAGGGAGGTGGGTGTGAACATAGAGGGATGTGGGTGTGAACATAGAGGGATGTGAGTGTGGAAACAGAGGGAGGTGGGTGTGGACACGGAAGGAGGTGGGTGTTGACATAGAGGAAGGTGAATGTGGACATAGAGGCAGGTGAGAGTGGACACAGAGGGAGGTGGGTGTGGACACAGAGAGATTTGGGTGTGAACATAGAGGGATGTGAGTGTGGACACAGAGGGAGGGCAGGTGTGGACACAGAGGGAGATGGGTGTGGATACAGAGAGAGGTGGGTGTAGACACAGAGGAAAATGGGTGTGGACACAGAGAGAATAGGGTGTGGAAATAGAGGGAGGTGGGTGTGGACACAGAAGGAGGTGGGTGTAAACGCAGAGGGAAGTGGGTGTGACCACAGAGGGAACTGGGTGTTAACATAGAGAGAGGTGGGTGTGGAGACAGAGGGAGGTGGGTGTGGACACAGAGGGAGATTGGTGTGGACATATAGGGAGTTGGGTGTGGACACAGAGAGAGGGGGGTGTGGACATAGAGGAAGGTGGGTGTGGACACAGAGGGAGGTGGGTGTGCATATAGAGGGAGGTGTGTGTGCACATAGAGGGGATGTGGACATAGAGAGGATTTGGATGTGTGAGGGGGTGCATGTGGACATGAGGCATGTGAGTGTATGTGGATAAAAGGGAATGTATGTACATAGATGGGTGTGAGTGTGGACACATAAACAGACATATAAATATACTGGGACAGAAGGGGAATCTGACCATGAGTGTTGCAATCTACAACAACCCTGCATACAAGTAAAGTCACCTTCTGCTAGGTGCTTGTGTGAGTTACCTAAATTAGGCTGGCTGGGAATGGGTACACTGTATAAGAGGTAAGGTAATCAGTACACAATGTGGGCCCACTATGACCTGGATTGGGAAAGGGTCTGACTGCCTGTCACACTTAGTTGTATAGTAATAGTATGCAGCTGCAATAAGGAGGGCTATTTCTGAACACAGCCAGTGGCCACACAATTACATGTATAGGGTTGCAATCATGCCTTCAGACGTACAATATCACATATTATTGCAAATAAAGATCCAGTCAAGTACTTAGGATTTCTTTTATGGATCATTGCAAATGCTGGTAAAGTGCTTGAATTAGCATTCATGAATATTGCACACAACAAAGCACAATGCCATTGGTAATATTGAGATACTAGTGCCATATCCTATTTAGGATTGTAAGTGCCCTTATGAATAGAGCAGCAAGAAAATGGTGACCTTTGCATGTCATAATGAATAGAAAATGGTGAAAAATGGCAAATTTATGCTTACCCACTGTTACCCTCAGTTTTTGGAGATAACAGGTCTTGTGTGTAGGTGAGCCAGGTGGAAATGATAGCTGAGGTGGGGCAGTGTAGCCCAAACTGGTTGGTCCTGTTTGTGTTTGGGAGTGTTCAGTAGGTATCGGCAGGGGGTGAGGGGGCACAGGGGTGGTTCTATTTCCATCTGATATGTCATGTTCATTTTTCAAATCATACTCAAATATCTTCTCAACGGACACATGTCATAACATGGTATTTATGTGTTAATAGTCCATTAAATATCACATAGTTATAGTCCATTAAATATCACATAGTTCATAGTGAGTCTATACATGAGGTGTGATGGACCTAGGCATAAACCTGTTACAGTGTATTTTCAATGGATGGAACTATGGCATGCATCCCATATGAAGGAAATCTGGTGTAAATTCGAGATTTCCCTAAATATTTTCCCCAAAAAATGACACAAAAGAGAGTAAGAAAAGTTGTCCATGTGAGTATCTTGATGCTCATTTTTGAGAAGATTAATTCTTGACACTTAGCAATAATTGCTGGTCTCATATAAGTGCCAGTGGTTAGTGGGGGTGGGGAGGTGTTAAAATAACTCTTCAGCACTAAAATTTCATAAGTACCTGTCATGGATATGGACCAGGGGTAAAGACCAAACCAATGTCTGGGTATTTATTTAGTACAGTGAATAAGGCACAGTGAGAATTTGGGCGCTTTTACATGGTTAAGTAGACAGCACAGACAGTGTTAAATGATGCAAGTATATTTTTCATGGGATGCTGAGTTTAAATATGCTTTTACATTCACCCACTTATGCCCCAGAAATCCCCCTCCCCATCTGACTAAAATGACCTGTTCTGCAAGTGTGTACCACAGGTGGTTTGCCTGCACCCTACCACCTTGACAGTCTAATTTAGCTGACTCTTTACCTAGTGCCCGTAAACAACTTAGCATGCCCTATAACCATTGAGTGCCTATTTGCCAGGACTCTAAATGCTACCTAACTCTTTAAGGTCTGCTGATGCAGTAGTGTAACATGCCCATTGGCTGGCATGTTTTACCAATGAAGAGTTGGGGAGTCTGCTTGCCAGCACTTCATTGGGGCATCATGCTGATCTTCCCAAAGCGTAAGCATGACGCTTGAATGTAGCCATGGCTGCATTAATGTATCATGACAACCAAAATGCATTAATGCATTAGGGTTAGCCCTTAAAGGGTTCAACTCTGTTCAAGACATGTCTAGCAAACATGCACATCTAGTGAGATATCAATAAGGGTCATAATTATTAGAACGGGACACATAACATTATAATTCAATCAACTTTATGTATCAATTATGTCAGTAGCTTAAGTCAATCAATTTTCCTTTTTGGGGGGGGGCAAGGCTCTCCCTCTTTTTTTCTGCCTCGCTCTCTTTCTATTTTTCTCTCTTTCTCTCTCTTCCTTCTCTCTATTGCCTTCCTCTCTTTCTCCCTTTTCCCTCTCCCTTTCTCTCTCTCTCCTTTCCCTCTCCCTCTCTCTCTCTTTCTCTCTTTATATCTATCTCTCTTGCTCTCTCTGTGCCTCTCTTGCCCGCTCATTTCTTTCCATCTCACTCCCTCTCTCTGTTCTTTGGGCCAAACCAGGATTGCATGCACACACAGAGGCCCCTGGTGGACTCTGGCATCTTCACCTTATGCTGAAGAATCAGACTTATGTGTAGAAATCTCACTAGAGGGCCCTGTTAAAAACTGGGGAATATCAGGGTAATTCACAGGATTGTAGGTACTATTCCCAGGATCTTCCCGAGAATATGTGCTCACAGATTCACCAGTCGTTCACGGGATTTTCCCGTGTCTTGTTTCAAGGGTTACAAGGGCAAATAAAAAAGAAAGTAACTCAAAAACCTTTACTATTTGCACTATGTGGCATGTATTGGTAAATAATATAACCTGTTCAATCAGGTAATGATCTGGGTTATGGACCATTCGCACTTCTGCCAGTTCACTGTAGATCATTTGCTCTACTCCTGACATTAACACAAAATCCTTGATTTAATATATTTTTGAGTTTATAGCTAACCCTTAACCTATCCTCAACTGATATAATAAAGGGAAGTAATTTGGAGAATAGAAAATTATCTAAAAGTAGTGTGAAAAATCTAGGGTGTAGAGCGAATGTGCATGTAGGGTGAATGGGTCATAGAGCGAATCAACCATTTCCTAATGATCCACCTTATTTGGACACCACTGGTGAAACTCGGAAGGCCCAACACCCAATGCTCACATTTTACAGTTGACGAAAATACATATCTCAATTTTTTTATTGCAAAGCAAGAATGATCATAGTGGTTGATTAGGGGGAAAAAAAAGATAGAAATTAAGAGCTCCTTCTATCTCTTCTCAGTCCCAGTTTATCTCATAATTTCATCACGCTACCCCAACCACGTGTCATAACTCACATTCCTAACGTATCAGCAATTCCAGCAATATGTTTGATCCCTCCTTCAGTAGACATGGACTAGGCTGACGATTGGGTGCCCAGTGTTTGGCATACTTTATACATATACCCCCTTACGATGCCCAGACACCACCTCCCAATGTCCAGGAGTTAAAACCGTGCAAATGATGCATGAGCATCTGGGTACTGGTTTATGCTCATACAGGAGCATGTTGCTCCTATGTTAAAAAGAGCTGTCAGTAGGTACCCTCTTTTCAAAAGAAGTCACGCTCTGCTTCACCATTCAACTTGCACTCATCACATTAGTCTGAAAAGTGACCTGCCTTGTTTAAAACAGAGAGAGCTGCACTATCAGGTACATACTCTGTCACACACTCTATAGTATATTTTCACAGAGATTCCCTTTACATTTGTGTGCTACCATACTGCCACCTGTGGATTCTTATAAAAAAAACAATGGTTCCCTACCATACAATTGTGGTGCTTCACTGTTAAGTTTTACAAGGATCCCTGGTAGATTCAACAGTTATTTTTTTTTTACAGTGGGGTTATTCAAAACAAAGACAGGTCTACTCAGATGGTTGCAATCAGGATAGAGTATAACTATTTGTTTTGGCGGACACAATGGGCGGTTTTCCTTCTAGGGGTGGAATGTCAAACTAAATAAAGATACAATAAGACATTTTAGTTTTAAGATATACTCCAATAAATATATAACATTTATTGGAAGCATATAATATGGTTTCTTGTCTCTTACTGGTGGTGTGACCAAGCCATTGTCAGGAACTGCCCTTAGTGATAACGTTGCGTAACACCATCTGGGCTGATGAAGCCTTCAGAGAAAAGTAGTGCTGGGTGTCCTTTATTAATCTGAGCATGGTTTTCTCTGGTTTTCATACACCTTTAACCCTCCCCCTCCAGACTGCCAAAGGGGGTCTCCTAGGGGGAGAGTGCGGGCAGTCCGGGGGTGGGGTGCTAATTGTCAATATGATGTCAAAGTAACACACGGTTACCTATCTATAACCAACACGTTATGCATTTCATACAACCAATCAAAATTAATAACCTTTCGTGTAGTTTAAGGCCAGTTAGGGTAGGTTAACCTAAAGACGTCCACATATCTCGAGACGTCCACCTGGCATATTGGCCATAAATAAGGGTTTACTCTTTAATAAACATAGCCAAATTGTTGGTGATCATAGAATCAACTAGCTGTTTCAGCAGTAAACCTAATGTTATTTTCTGGGGTGGACGTCTCTAGGTATGTGGATGTCTTTGGGTTAACCTACCCTAGAGTATTTGAAACGAATATGAACATGATAGAGGCTCACTTAAGAAACTGCTCTAAGTTCTGTCTATCCATTTCCTCGCATTACTGATAAAAAGGCAAGTTAGTTAAACCGCAAAGACAATTGCATCAGTGTTTCATGAAAGTTTGACAAAGCTGATAAGACAGGGGCTGTGAGGTAGTGACCTCCATCATGTCTAAGCTAAAGCATAGAAATGACCCCCTAGTGATTTTGACCCAGAGTCATTTTTGACCCTGCCCCCCCACCATGGCTAAAAGAACGGGTCATCATATTGGTATGAAACCCACGCTCATGATCTTTCTCTCCTTGCAGGCAACTTTGAAAAAAGAAATTATGAACAATTTTAGCTTGTGTGGTCAACTGTAGCCTATCAGCCTTGAGAAGTCTGTCCCATATGTAGTCTACATATAACTTATCAGATCTATACAGATGATGTACATTCAACTTAATAATACTTCATTATAGATATGACGACGGTCTAAAACCTTAATTTTCACTTAATCTTAGCTTATTGGCCAATAACTGATACTTCAGGATTACCTACAAAATGGTGTCCTCATGTAAATGTAACTATTGTTTTGTTATGTCACAGACATTTAGCATCATGATCATATATATGATTTAGAAATGAATCAATTATGGCTTTATAATGCAAATAGCACATAACTGATGTAAGTTAATGACCATTGTGATAAGATATGAAGGATTTACTGAACAAAATCTCTTCATATAGCCTGCAATGCCCTGTGGTAGAGGTTGGAGATACAGTCTTTAGCCAACGTTTGTAACTTCCTCAATTCTGGAAGGCTTGCCAACTTTGGTACAACTGTAAATTGGCAATGTTAGTACGACAGCATAATTTATATGATATTTTTTTTCCAATATCATATCATTGGAAGTATTGCTGATGTTGTCACATCGTTTATTTGCCAAGATTGGTATATGCTGGGCCGACATTGGAATACTGCCTGCAACGGTGCCAGCTATTTCTGATGCGCGATGCATGGTTGCCAGATGGGAATGCATTGCATCTTAGGCCAGTATATATGCTGCTTATGCTTACATTGGATGGAACAATGTAGTACCAGGGAAACATACTGTTTTTTTCCTCAGCACATCGCCTTCAGTCAACATTTCGAATGTTTCCTATGTGACACATTTGCACTAGTTTAATCCCACAGTCTGTGGCCTTTGAGGCTGTACCTGCGAGGCAATCTCCTGCATGCTCTGCCAGAGGCAATATCGTGAACATGCCAAGTGGGACCAGTGCTTCCCACAGCCACATATTATAGTTGAGAAAAGTCTATACCCTCAAAGCCTCACACACCCCTACAACATATCCACACTCTGAACGTAATCAACGCAGCCCACGGAGGGAAAATGTACCCACCATCTAGATAGAGCTTTTTCAAAATTTTGATTTAGCCATTGTATGCATGCTTTTAAAATCATAATTTGAGTTACCATATATATATATATATATATATATATATATATATATATATATATATATATATATATATATATATATATTCACAAAAATTAATATCAGTGGAAAGCACAGCATTCTGAGATATTTATACACAAACTCATGTAGAAACTCAGTGTTGCAAAAGATTTTGTCGTTCTTTCTTTATTAAAGACAAAAAAGCCTTTTTGAGTCATAAACAATCAAACTACAAGCTTCTTGCTATAAATGCAATATATTCGAAAATGATTTATGACTTTTCTCATGTAGCAGAATCTGCCACCTACACTCGATATGGACAATAGGGAGCAACGACTGTGTTATAATTGAAATATACTTGGTTTAATACCCCTCGGTCACTAGGCCTCCGTCACCAGATTATATATATATATATATATATATATATATATATGTGTGTGTGTGTGTGTGTGTAGAGGTAAGGAGAAAGGGTGCTCCATGCATAAAGTCAATATTAAAATTCAGATCACTAGCTTTCCAGTGATATATTGCAAGAAGATGCCCCTGTTAGTTTCAGGGGAATGGTTTGCTAAATATGGGTAGGTATGACCATTTCTGAATGGCAATAAGCTCAAGCCTAATTGGTCATGAGATACATCTATAATTAACATAATTTATGCTAGTTAACTAAATTATCATAATTTTCTTATTCTCTTTCGAATGAGATCATTGATTTTCCTATTTAGAATGGAAATCATGTTTCCATGGTAACAGAAATCAACAAAAAAACCTATTTAGGCCCAAAAACGTTCTTTTTACAAGCCTAATTTGGAACTTTTTCACCCAAAATATAACATTCTATCAAAAATGATTGAAATCTCCATAGAAAAGTACCCTATAATTGTTTTAGGCATATCTTTCCTATTCTAGCCCATAGTGGTACCCCCTTGTGGCTAAAACAGGTACTAAATCCTGCAGGAACCCCCATTTCTGCTTGCTGGCTCACATATATATACATATATATACCCAGCAAATTGTCGTGAGTCTTCGTCAACCTGTGTGAAGTGGCTCACACATGTCGCTAGATGGAACAAGACGTCGTTATAGCACAAGATCACCAGGAATAGCAATTGCTATGCCACCTGAGTCTAACCCACAGTGGTGAAAGATGACAGAATGAGTTATCACTCAAAAAGGAGTCACCATTGATGACCAATCATGGTGACAGATGACGACAATTTGCTGGGTATATTTAGAAAATGTGTAGGTTGAATCCAACAATGCTTCCTTTACAGGAAGGCTTCTCCAATTTAGCAATCTGTTGCAATCTAGTGCTCTCACTACAAATTGCAAGAGGTATAACACTCCTAGCCAGGTATAAGGGAAGCATCAATTTTAGATTGATAGCTCTGTGGGGCAAAATTCTATTCTATTCCATAAAAGTATCAATTTTGAATTAATAGCCCTGCGGGGCAACCCTCTTTTCTATTCCTTATAAGGAACAATTTCAAATCAATAGCCCTGCAGGGCAAAATTCTGGTCTATTCCAAATTGATTGAAAAACCCTGTATACAACCAATAGGGACAGTATAATTAGGGTTTAGGGCTGTTCCTTTAGTTCTATTAGAGGAGAGGGATGTTATCGTGGTTTGAATAAACCACAATTTCTATAAAAAAAAAAAAAACATGATAACCAGCAGTATGTGCACCTACAACACATACTGCTGCCCTGCTACCTACAGTAGTCACTTCTGTTGAGAAACCTAACCAGAGGTGAGTCGTGACTTTGCCAAAGTAACCCCTCACCTCCGTAATCAAGGTCTGTGCATAGCAAATAAAAGCACCAGAGGGCAGCACTGTTCCCTTTAGTTTCTTACCCTTCTATAGCATATGGATAACACCTACGCAGACTAGACCTGGTAACCAGTCCACACCCGTGGTGTCAGGTGTCCAGTACTATAGTGGTCAGTAATCTGCATTTTTAATGATGTGTCCCTCACTCTGAATGCTTTCAAAATT
The DNA here is from genome assembly GCA_949317995.1 of Acholoe squamosa. Lineage (NCBI taxonomy): Eukaryota > Metazoa > Annelida > Polychaeta > Phyllodocida > Polynoidae > Acholoe > Acholoe squamosa. The sequence continues at coordinate 39,878,035 of OX439048.1, read as the reverse complement.
GCTATGCACATGGGGTAATTCTGTGTGTCACCCCATTTGGATGAAGTCATTTTGAATAAAGGGGAGGTCTTTGTATCAAAATAGAGGTAGGGGTACTCTCTATCCCTTTTCCTCTTAAAGAACATTCCTCAACCATACTGTTATAATTAGTAGGAAATGAGGTTTGCTACCGAAGGTTTTGGAAGCACATGTAACTATTACAGCAGGAGGTTGGGCCCATAAAGGCCAAGGTGCCTGACCCTCCAAATGCTTCACAGACATACCACTGAAGTCTATGATTGACATATAATTAGAGAGGCTAACTTTAGCAACATCTGTTCAATCCCTATGTGTAAGATACTATTGGTAAGCACTAATTGCAGGTGTAGCCCATACACTGCAAGGTACTGCTAGTGCATTAGTAGCTGGAGCCCTGTGAATCTACAGGAACTGGTACATTCTTTCAGAATGAAAAAAGTCTGCACTGTAAATCTACATGGTTTGGGAGGACAGTGTATGGGTTAGAGGAGCTACTGCCCCGATGAAACAGAATGACCCTAGGTATGATCCATAGATTTGCTCAACATGAGGATAATCTGGTTGTACGGAACAATGTAAAGAAGCAACTGAAAATCCCACGTCTGAAATGTGATGTGTTTGGGTGAAGCCCACTGGCTCGGGGAAAGGTTTTTTGGGACTTACTGGAGCCAGCTGTATAAAATACTCTGGATCAAGATAGATTTATGGACTTAATAAGTTGATGAGGAGGCCGTACCTAAGGATTAGGGCCAAGTTAGAGAGTTTCAATTCATAGATAAAGTGTTGCATGAAAGGTGGTCCTGGGTGCACACCTCTCCATCCTACACAAGCCATAATACTAAACACAGACATCATATTGATGAAGTGCCTTGATTGATGATAATTATTGTTTGATTATTTTCCTATGTCTTATATATTGTATCATGGCTGACAGGAAGAACTCGGTCTTCCTAAGATGTTTCTTTTGCCTAAATAAACAACAAAAACAACAGTGGTCACTTTTCATTGTACGACTAGTCTACAAATCCCCATATACGATATTGATAGAAACACCATACTACACAAACACTCAAAATTAATCGCGAGTCAATTATGACATTTGGACAAGATAGAAACTGACAGATTCTGGAGGGATTTTCTTTTTTAGATATAGTTGACCATAGGCCACAGGGAGGTCTGATGGCAATTTTACAATAGTCGGCCATTTTAAAAGCCCTTGAGTGAATCAAGTTCATCTTGAAAAGTTAGGGAATATCAGGTTACTTAAAGCCATATCCATACATTTCCCAGACTATCCATACCCATGCAGTATCTAATTGAAAGCTCTATTGAAATTACGTTACATCTCTAATCATGTGAAATACCATATCGGTAACCGGTCAGATACCATAAAGGAAGGAGAAAAGGTGTTTTGAGCTGTTGACCCTACCTAACAAAGTAGGGCGTAGCCTATAATATTGTTTCTACAGCTTTGAAAAAGAATAGAGAGAAAAAAAATAATCATTATTTCTTTTTTAGGGCATACTTTAGTTTAGTGAGGTTTGCTGGAAATATTCACCAGACCACACAGCAGGAGGGTGAATATTTCCAGCTAACCTCACCGAGTCCTCCTATATCAATGCATTGATGCGTTTATCGCACTTATTCATCCATTATGTATTAATTTCCTACCTTATAAGCCTGTATTTAATGTAGGAGAAGACAATTTGTAAGTGCATGTGATCCTCACAGTTTGCCAAACCGTTGTGGCCATGTTGTCACTCTGCCCGACATACCTCCACCTTCACACACATTTTTTGGATAGAATCCAATGATGTCAAGTCCTGTACTTCTAACACCAACAAATATTTGATCCTTTCTTAATTCTTATAAATAAATAAGAATCAAATGATTTTATATAGCAATCCAATGCACAGGGCTATTCCGTCTTGTTTAGAGAAGCGGGTAGGTGCCCGGATGTAACCTGATATACTTTCGGCTGAAGAACTAGGTCAAATAAGCATCGAACAAGGAATGGCCGGACGGGGCGGGTGCCGACCCATATCGCTATGGAAAATCAATGAATTCTTATTTATTTCAAACAAAAGGGAGAAATTAGGCATGGCATGTTAATCTAGGATATCTAAGGAAGTTTCCCTGTTAATAACTCCACCTGGCACCATTGTATTCTATGCTAACGAGGTGTGTAAACATCAGGTATGTCGGAAAACTTATTCAAATCCTTCATGTACATTGGTTTCTAGTACCGGTCGGCTTGGTATAGTGGACAGCGAGCTCGTCTCCTGCCACAGCGGCTGGGGAACGATTCCCATTGAGCCCAGAACGGTTTTAATTGGAAATGTATGGCGAGGTTGACTTTGTATACTTCGCCAATTTATTAACATGTCCAGGTTGAAACCAGCACCTTCTTGAAGATGAACAAAAGGTCACAGAGTGAGGTTATACCCTGATAAAGGAAAGGGGTTATGACCAAAAAGGCAAGCTGTTGGGCCTGAATCGTGAGATAATCAATGATATAATCTACACAAATGGTTGGCTACGTCTCAGGACTGAAGAAGGCATGATAACGAAAAGAAGCAGACTTACCTACCCCGGACCTACAAACTGTGTGACCTGAAAGATACATGAATCCATTGGACTATGAGATATGAGAAGGTATTATATTAGATATACATGTATAGAATGTAGCTGACTTCAAATTATCAAAAAACTGAATGTGTTAGATTTCATTTTGTTAAAATGATACAACAAAAACAGGCCTACAGTATTGTCTCCAGCCGCGCCTCAGTAACAATATATGCTTATAAGATATAATATGGAAATGTCATGCGTACATACACTTAGAACATCTACTTCTATGACTGAGTAATCAATTACAGATAAACAGGGTGATTTCACTTTGAAAGTTTGACTGGTCAATCTAGTGTAGTGGTTAAGGCCTGGGACTAGAAGTCTAGACCACATAGGTTCAAACCCCTGGTGTGATTTTGTTTTATTCTTGGTTGACCACTGTCATTTTTGCAACAAATTCTAAAAATAATGTATTATAATGAACATCATCTGATTGCCAGAATGATAAAGGGGGGCTTCAGGGGGCCTTCTACAAAGACTCCTTTTACCTTGTATGTGTAGGTTAAAAACACTTTCCCCATGCAGTCTTGAACCCACATTCTGTGGTTGAAAATCAGACATGCTAACCATTATACTATTGAGACTGCTGGTGATTGTAGACTGGATCACCATATATTTATCATAGTTTTGTATCACAGCCAGTGTAGAAGATTCAAATCCTCTTCTAGGCCAGAGATTTTATGGCAAAACCTCCAGCTCTTCGGAGGTTTTCCACTACAAATCACCCCTCAAAATGCTGTAGATATGAACGAGTTATTGCGCATACACATTCTTCCTTATCATATAAAAGACTGGGTCTGCACTAGCTACCCAGGTGGTCATTACACAATAAATATTTAGTGTCCATTGTGTCACTTTTCATTACACAAACTATAACATTTTCCTCATAAAGTGACACTATTCCATAGCGTCAGAAAATGCATTACACAATAGAATGTTTGCAAAAGAAAAGTTCTGTTAAAGTAATTGCGCTATGGTCATTAGGACAAAACCTGATGTGAGGTGTGAGTAGATACAGTGATGTGATGTGATGTGTGTATATATCTAACTGCCGTGGTCAGTGGTCCCACAGCTCAACCCCAACACACAGGTTGTGAGCAGTGTTCTACCATCGTTTCCCTGGCCTAATCTAATTGTATAATGGGTAATTCAACAATACTCCTATGAACAATATTGAATTAAGCAGTCTGGTTTTAGAGTACTTTTTACCTCTGGGCAGGGCCATATCTGGCAGATCACCTGTCGAGAGTTTCATTCTGGTTAACATAAGGTTTAATGGGATCACCCAGCTCCAATCTGCTGTGGTAGAACCCAGTTAACCAAAATTCTACGTAGAGTTTTGGTATATCTAGGTTTCGTTTCTACCAAATTAGTCTGAATTACGATTTTTTGCTTGGCATGTGGAAATTCAAACATTAGGGTTTACTTACATTCTAGCTCATTTAGACATAGATTGAGGTAGTCAAACTATGTCAAAAGAGGTATTTTTCAAACTATAGAGATATGTGAACATCATGTCTTTTCTTCTTAAAAAATAAAGGTTGGTCTCTGTCTAACACTGTTTCCAGCTTATCTCACCAGGTGGCCGCTTGATCAATGATTGGATTATGATGGACATTCCATATCATTATTGACTGAAATGAGTCAAATCAATGATAATATTTGTAGAGTTTATTGAACCAAACATTAGTATTCAAATATGCAATATGTCTCCAGAGATAATAATATGAAAAATAGTCATGGATTACAACCCTGGACATATCATGAGTGGTCAGACACCTTGTACAATCATTTCAAAGAATGACATAGTCCAGCAGAGCCCAGCTAGGTCATCTGCACCATGCAACAGGGTCATGTCCTGTAATGGATGGACCACTCAAAAGAATAATACATTCTATGATAAGCCTACAGTGTGCACAACAAAGGGATTAAGCATTGTTTCAGAATTGAATTCATTTCAGCATTAATTGACCATCAATTTATGTACATAATAACACCAGGAATAGGCAAAACTTCTGTTATGCAATGATTTAGATAAAGGTAATGAAGTCTTCACATTAGTCTATCCACCTAAAAATATGTGCTGGGAACGTAGAAATATGTAATATATCAATATAAATATATGTCTAAAGACGTAAAAGAACGTAATTCTGACATCTTTCTATTTAGAACATAACGAAACTTTAACATTTGAACCTCCACATACCAAGCAAATCTATGTAGTTGGCACGAAGTTCTACCTAGATCTACCTCTGAGTAACCTCCATCTACCAGTCTACGAAAGTGTGTTTACTGCATGGGAAGTGGGGCTACCTGCAGTCCACTCACAGCTCCTGCTGCAGTGCTTGAATTGGCAGAAACAGGGGTCACTCAAAACAGATAAAAATCCCCTAATTTCATTTCTTTTAAATATCTCTTTCAGTGGTCCTTATACCTCTACACGTATGCTTCATTAGAACAATAATCATCCTAAAATATTGGAAGTATACATTTTCTGCCGAACTCGCTAGTTCTAGGGCTCTAAACCCTCTGCGTTCTGGACCGGAATGTTACACATAGTGGCTGAAGTGAGCTTGGCCTGACATTCCCTGTTACCAACATGGCCACACCGACATTTCCACCTTCCACCTACCTCTGGACCCTGTTTCTATACTCTAATTGGATGGCGCCATCTGCATTAGTGTTTCTGTAGAAAATCCATAAAGAATGGTGCCATTTGAGTTCAGTTCTAGTGGGCACTCGCTAAGGCTTAATTTCACTAGAACAGAGCTGAAAGCCTCAGTGTTTCCATAGTGTTGGATAGTACTAGTTTGAGTTCTAAGTGCTCTGTAGGCGAAAGCAAATCTAGTGTTTCAGAACCAAAATTGCCTCCTACCCTAGTGGGTGGTGATGGAATTTGAAAAAGTGTATTTCTCCTCCATTGTTGATTATAATTTTCAGGATATATGGTTATGAGTTTTTCTTTATTTTGTGTTGGTTCATCAGAATTTTTTATTGATATTTTACAAGATATGATAATGTATCTTTTTACATGATTTGGCCCTTTCAGTTCAGTTCAGTTGAGTTCTGTTGAGTAGAGCAGTTTTTGTAAAGGTATGCTTGGAAGTAATGAATGAGGGATATAGAAACCAAGGGTCAAAGCTATGGGTGAGTGAGTGAGAGAATTAGTGAGTGAGTGAGTGAGTGAGTGAGTGAGTGAGTGAGTGAGTGAGTGAGGGACGGAGGCAGGGACACAGGGATGCAGGTAGGCAGAGATGCAGGCAGGTGGGCACGGAAAAGGCAGACAGGGAGGGAATGAGTGCAGGGAGGGAGGGAATGATTGAATAAGTGAGTGAGTGAGGGAGGGAGTTAGGGAGTGATGGGGTGAGTCAGCAGGAGGGAGAGAGGGAAGAAAGAAGTAGAGTGGTGGAGGTGACTTGGGTGGAGTGAATGTAGTTGAATTAAAATGAATGGGTTGGGTGGGGTGGATTGGAATTGAGTGGAGTGGATGGGGTTGAGTTGAGTGCAGTGAGTCAAGTGGAATCTGGAGGTCACTGGAGGTCAGTCAATCCCACTAACTTGATATCACTTGAGTTAAGTGGATTGAGTTTTGAGTTCAATGGAGTGAAGTGAGGTAAATTGTGTCAAATCCGGTTAATATGGATCAAAATAGTCAAATTGGTAATAGGTTAATTGGGCCAAATTGAGTCAGATTGACTCAAGGCGGAAGAATTAGGTAAAAGCAGGTCCATACGGATCAAAATAGGTCATAATGACCCAAGAGGGTTCAACCTGGCCCAAGAGCAGTATGTTCATCCAAATAGAGTCATATTGACCTAAGATAAGTAAACTAAGTCAACAGGTCAATCAAGGTCAAACTGGGTAGAATTGGCCAAAAGTGGGTAAATTGGGTCAAAAGAGGGCAATCCAGGTCAAACTGGGGAAAAGTGGTCTCAAGTGGGTAAATTGGGTAAAATCAGGTCAAAATAGGTCAAAATGGGTTAAAGTGAGTAAGATTGACTTACCAATAGCAAAGTGGGTGAAGTCAGCCCAATATATGTCAAAGTAGGTCAAATATGCCAAAAATGGGTCAATCTGTCCAAAATTAGGCTAGATAGAGTGAAGTTCAATTTTTGGGAATTCGAACCATTCTTCACTTATTTAACCTGCTTTGACCCCCATCTGACCCACTTTAGTATCAATTTTAATCAATTTGGCCCATTTTGACCCATATTAACCAATTTGATCCAATTCACCCACATTGGGCCACTTTTATCTAATCTAACCTAGATTGACCTTTTTGACCCAATTTACCCACTTCGGGCCACTTTTACCCAATTTGACCTAGATTTACCTCTTTTGACCCAATTTACCCACTTTGGGCCACTTTTACCTAATCTGACCTAGATGGACCTTATTGACCCAATCTACCCAATTCGGGTCACTTTTCCCATTTTGACCTTCATTGATCTGTTTTGACCCAATTTAGCCACTTTGGGCCACTTTTCCCCAATCTGACCTAGATTGAACCTTTTTGACCCAATGTACCCACTTCAGGCCACTTTTACCTAAGTTGACTTAGAGTCAACTGATTTTACCCAATTTACCCACTTATTTAGGCCACTTTTCCCCAGTTTGACCTGCATTGCTCTGTTTTGACCCAATTTAACCTTTTTGGACCACTTGTACCAAATTAGACTTAAAATGACCTGATTTGATCCAAATTTACCCATTTTTGGCTACTTTTACTCAATTTGGCCTTTTAGGTCCATCAGGTCTAATGACCTTTTTTTGACATTATTTTGACTCATTATGACCCAATTTACCCCACTTGGGACAATCTGGGTCTACTCAACCCTGTCCACTCCACTTCATTCCAATGCAATCCACTTCATTCCAATTCAACCAACTTACTTCCAGTCCCACTACTCGACCCTTCCCCCCTTCCTCCCCCAAAGATCACTCATTCACTCCTTCCCTCCCTCCATCCTGCCATTCCTCTCCCTCACTCACTCCCACACTCCTTCACCCCTTCCTGCCCTCTCTTCTTCCCCATCACCCACTCATTCACTCACATATTCACTCCCTTCCTCTCCCTCATTCACTCCCTCACTCCTGCCTTCCCCCCTTAACTCACTCATTCACTGACTCATTCCCTCCCTTCCTCCCCTCACTCACACCCTCCCTCCCTGCCCTCCCCACACTCACTCACACCATAGAATTCACTGCAGACAAAAACAAAATAAGAGGGAGGGGGGGGGGTTGTCCCCATCAGAAAGGGGTTTCCCAAGGGAAATCCTTTTTTTACTCTGGTTTCCTGTGTCTTGTTCAAGTCTTGTTGCTTTAGTCTGAGTGGAGAGAACAGAACTGGACTGAACTCTATGAGAGGGCAAGTGACTAAAGCTAATGAGCTCTTGTGTTTCCATAGTTGCCTTCACTGACAGACCTGCTAGAACAGAGCTGGCGAAGGCAACTTTAGAAACACAGGTACTGTTTGCTCCATTTGCCTTCACCAGCTCTGTTCTAGCAATGATGAATGGTGCCATCCAAAACCCAAAAGTATAGAAACAAGGTCCAGGATCGGTATGGTATACATAGGGGGAGTGACCACCAAGTGAACCGGCCTCTGGAGGCTCGGCGCACCCGTGGGGGAATGAACATATATACACTTCTTTAAACAGGAAAACTGTAATCGAATAGCTTACCTCACTAACAATTCTAGTCACTAAATTTAATAGATATGGGATCCAAACTAGCATAAATTTATAGAGATGTCCCCAGCTGATTGCTTCTGCACTGAACCGTGTTAAGGCCAATAAAGACACCTAGCCAATAAATACATTAATTAAACATCAAATTTGAGGAATCTTTGAATTTTAACTAATCAAATCTAGATAAAACTTTGGCAGTGATATTTTGTGATTTTAAAGCTATTTCATAACCTAGAAATACACGTTTATTGAAAATGGCATCAGTCTGTCCTGATGGAACTGAAAATGTACCCTTAACCTCTTTCTAATTTCCTTTCTCCCATTAAGCATAAATCCTCTGGGACTGATCGAAGCTATAAAGATAAGGCTTAATAAGGTACTCTGTAGTGATCATTTTTTGTCATCTTATTGATGGTCCCGAGGGGGAGTACCCCATGACCATTTAGGTGATCATATGTGATCACCCTGGGTGATCACTACAGAGTACCTGTCTGAACTGATTAGAGAGGAGTTTTTGAATGATTACATTGTCATTAATTAAGGTTTTTGCATAAATTTAATAATTATCCCCTTCCCTCCCCACAACCAAGCATCCATTGAGGGCACTTACAGCTAACTTATGATGCCTTGGTGAGGCATACATGTAGTTGTTTGTATAAAGTTTATTAGCTAATCCCCCATGGTTATAATTATGGTTTGAGTGACAAAAGAGGTGTCAATAATTAAACATGCTTTTGTCATTGCTAATTTTGACCAAATGTCTTCTTTGATCAATTCACATTCCTTTGTGATGACATTTTTCACATCATTTATCTTATAGACAGTGATGATCAAGAGATACACAATTAAGATAGCTCACATAGTGAACATTGTATATCCTATTGTAGTATTGTCATACTAGTTATTGGCATGATCAAGTTGTCATATGAGAAATATCATAAGACTAGTGGTATATAGTGTAATTATCTCAAGGCTCTTATAAATAGTGTTATTTCCAGTTATCACTGGTTTATTCAGCTTTAGGCAACATGTAAGAAATATCAATCATACAGTAGTTAGTATGTAGGTAATTTGTACATACAGTAAAAATACAGTAATTTATAAAGTACAATGTTCAGTTCCACTCCACCTGTGAGGTAACAAAAATACAATGTCCAGCATAGTTCTAGGTGGGTTCCCACACCTAGCTCCTGGCCTGCTGCTTAGAGGAATAATGTAATAATGAATAACTTTACCCTCTGGTGGATGTCTTGAGGAAGATAGCCTCTGGCCACTAATGATGGAAACCAATGCCTGTCTAGCATAGTTTCACCATAGTGCAGTGGTATAGCAGGTAGCAGGAGATGACTGGAGATGTTACCTCTGGAGTGGTTCTTGGTGTTCTGTCCTCCTGGAGGTGCAGACAGGCTATTTGTAGCAAATCTTGGAAAAGCACCTCCAGACTGACTGGAGCCAGTAGCATCTGCCTAACTCTACAATTGTTTGAGGGGAGTCTTTCATGTGTCACAGGGGGACAAAGGACCCCCATGGACGCCGCTGTGTCCCCCTTTGTCTTGGTCGGTTCTGCATCTTCAGACCCTCATAACTCGATCGTTTATGCGTTTATAACCGCCATTTTGCGCATGCGCGGAGTTGAATATGCCAAGTTTATAATGCCTGCTGGATAGGCCCGTAACTCCCGTCGGTTTGTCTGTAGGGAACTCAGAGCTCCATTCAGTCTCCATGGCATAACTTCCTTAATAATGGGAGTTCTGCCTTGATCTTGGGCTCATTCTGACCGTCTAATTATGGGCTTTCCATAAATGCTTTGATATTTGACCTAGGCGACGCTAGAGCGACCGGAAGGTTATGGCGTCGTGCTTATGTAACCCATTGTTCAGTCATTAGGGTGCTCAGACACTCATGACGGCGTCAGCGGTGCTCAGGCACCCGTGACGGCCGGTTGCATTCACTTACAAGTTATTAATTTGTGCATTGGACCATGAGGTCGCACACTGAGACCCTTATTCTTATTATATTGTGCAGTGAACCATTAGGTCGGACCCTTTGATGTCATAAACTCTGTCTAACTGACTTGGTTTGGTGTGCAGTGGGGCATGAACGCTCTCATACAAAGTTTGAGCGCTCTTATAGCTCTTAGAACCAACCTATGTGTTAATTTCATAGATATTCTTTGATTAATACAATAATATGTTAGAATTTATGGAATAATAAAATGGTATATGATAGAATACTCCGTCTCCCCCGAGAGAATGCGAAACTCCGTCATTTCGCCGAGGGAATGTACAATTTATGCAATTTTTACTTTATTTTTGGAGTTATATACTGTTTGTAAGAGGATTTGAAGTAATGGGGAATGCTTCAAATGCAATTTTTGTGGTAGAGCTTTGTCAGTATAAACAATTTTCTCCTGGGTATAAGTACATTTCCGAGTTTCTATATCTTACCATACCTGAGCTTTTCTGCTTATGTAACATCAATTTTGGGTACAACTTTCCATTTTTATGTACAACATACAATTTGGCAAAATAGTGTGCAATTTTGGCATTCAATGTTCAATTTAGCGTGCAAATTGAACATAAATGACAATTTTAGTGTGCAAATTTACAATTTCGCGTGTAATTGCGTTCAATTGACAATTTCAGTATGCAAATATATAATTTTTGCGTACATTTGGCAATTTAGTGTGCAAATATACAATTTCGCGTACATTTGGCAATTTTAGTGTGCAAATATATAATTTCGCGTGCATTTGGCAATTTTAGTATGCAAATATATAATTTCGCGTGTATTTGGCAATTTTTGGTGTACAAATATATAATTTTTGCGTACATTTGACAGTTTTAGTATGCCAATATATAATTTTGCGTTCAATTGATAGTTTCTGTATGTACATATATAATTTTGCGTACAGCTTGGATACACATAGAAATGTTGATTTCTAAAAATCTGACTTCAGTGTATGAATTGGGTACAGACATACAGTATAATGTGCAACATACAATTCAAATGTAAATTGGATACAAACTTACAATCTAGTGTGCAAACATACAATTTTAGTGTGCAAATTGGGTACAAACGTACAATCTAGTCTGCAAAATACAATTTTAGTGTGCAAATTGGGTACAAACGTACAATCTAGTTTACACTATACAATTTTAGTGTGCAAATTGGGTACAAACGTACATTCTAGTTTACACTATACAATTTTTGGGATTTGAGACAAATTTTTCCGAGGGCCGGAAAAACAAAGTACTTCATGTACAATAGGCTTGTTTGTCTCTGAGTTACTCATTGATTTTGCTATATGGGTGTATTAATTGGCAATTTCGGCAGTGGGCCGCTGCTTAATTGACTTTTCCCCTAGCCTTTTGAGTATGTGTCCCTGAAAGAGATTTATTTGGTGAGTATCTTAAGTAAACATGTTTTATGTCAACAATTTTCTCACCAATTTTTTTTTTTTTCATTCATTTTTCCAACAATTTTCTTGGATATCTAAAGTGTGTTACTTTAAGTAAACCTTGGCATAGTATACAAGTGCTAGTGGGTACAAAAACTGTCTTAGTTATCTACCTGCATTCATGTATATTAATGTTAGATTTGTATAATTTACGATTTGTAATTTGCAATTTCGCAATTTTGCGCGTATATGCGCGCATTGATTCTGGAACAGTAATGAAGGACGAGTAGCTGCGGTCTGGGCTAAACTGAGTCCAAATGACCCGGCCCTATTTATTAACAAGTAATAACATATTAATACAGAGAAATTACATAAAAAAAAAAAAATTGAAGCAGTGGAAGAGTCCCATGTGTGTGTGCCCTTAGGCTGGCAGGCTGCAGTAGTGGGTCACTGCCCACAGGTATGTTCAGGGAGGAGTAGCAGTGTGTGTGTGTGTGTGTGTAGGAGTAGCAGGTGGGTGAGTAGTAGTGGTACTGACCGTATCAATACATAGACCAATCAGGATTGGTCTCACCCATTGATTCTGGAACAGTAATGAAGGACGAGTAGCTGCGGTCTGGGCTAAACTGAGTCCAAATGACCCGGCAACACCAGAACAATGATATAGTCCTGATACTCTACACATTAGTATGTCTAAAAAGTAGCTTTCAGTGCCGTGGCGACTATATTGTCTATATCTATCCTGGTACCAAGTGGTTTGGCTAAGTACAAAAGAGCAGACAAGCTTGTCCAGTCACCGGTGTATCTGATGTCCTCTAGTGGGATACCGCACAGGTGCATAAAGGCAGCGCCTGAACGTCTCAGAGAATGTATTCCGGCCCTGTTTGTATCTATCCCAATAGTACTTAGTAGGTGTTTCAGGAACTTAAGTAGTGCTGAGTATTGTAATGGGACCAGCGAATTCCCTTTGCGCACTAGGAAGGCGGGTGCTTCAGGGTCTGTCGTGGGGGTACTGTCAAAGTGTCTCTTGAGTAAAGACACTGCACAAAGTGGTGAGTTAGGGACTCCTACGACCGGGATGTGGTGGACTCTCTGTCCAAATTGGATTGTTTTTGAGCTTGAAACCGTGACAATCATACCCCAGCTAGTGAATGATACAGACTTTCTTCTTAGAAAGTGTGGTGATGCTTTTGCTGCGTTGTCTACTACTAGGTTGCTCTTCCTGAGAAGGGTCCTGAAGCTAGTAACGATGCATGCCCACATAGCTAAATGGTCAGGTACTGCTAGATTCACCCTTGTAGACATGTCCAAGAGTTGCGAAACTGACAGTGTGACTCTAGTGGGTATAGGGTCACCGAGGATCCTGCGCAGACCTGACATAGTACACTTAAACATAAAATTTGTCCTTATCCAAGCTACGTCGTAGCCATAATGTGCATTTAAACTTATCACTGCACTCACGTAATTGTCTATAGTGCTATACTTCAAGTCCGAAGACAGGTACACTGAATATCGACACATGGTCTGAACCGAAGTGGGTACGACTGTAGAGGCAGAGATGGTACAGAACACAATAAATCTTTTCCATTGGCTGCATTTAGTTTTCCAGGTGGAAACGCTCCAAGCATGCGCTCTCGCTATTGCCGCTTTCATGTCCAAATCTTCGCATAGCTTAGCCGCCGCTACAACATAGATACATAGGAAGGTTATGCGGGTAATATAACACTCTTGACAAAGCATCTGCAAGGACATTAAGTCGTCCTGGGATATGTAATGCTACAATATGGCAGTTATAAAGAGCTGTAAGCCAAAACAGTTCTCTCAGGAAGTCCATCGCTCTCGTATTTGTACTTTTGCCCTTATTCAGTGCGCTTACTACATGGGTGTTATCCGTGTAACAGACAATTTTCCTATTGCGCCACAAAGGTCCCCACCTATTAATCGCCATTAAGATGGGGTATAGCTCCCTGATGTTTATGTTTTCAGGCACGAATTGACTAGGTGGCGGGAGGCAGTGTCCATGACTGTCTATGTTCATACTGATCCTGCATCCCCAACCTGCACATATCCAGTCCTTGCCGTACCTGACGCCGTAACCCCTGTCTGATGCGTCCATGTATAAGTCACTTTTTGTGGACGGTAGAGTGCTGACAATTTTTGCTTCGCCATTAAACCACTTTGCGAATCTTAGCCACCAGTCTAGGTCCTTGAAGAACCCGGTAGAGAGGGTTATGTACCTTTTAGTGCTCGTGAACGCAGATAACATGCCTATGACTCTGTGAGAGAAAGTCCTGCCCCCCCTGACTAAAGTAGAGCAGTGTGCTAAGATCCCGCATAAACGGCGCAGCTGTTTCTTGGTTGCCCTTCGGCGACCTACAAAGAAACGTAGCTCACTGTGCAATTTATTGATCTTGCTCTCCGGTAGTCTGAGGCACATTTGTAGTGAGTCAATTTCTATCCCTAGATAAATTTGAACTTGTGCAGGTGAAAGAACCTTCTTATAGGATAAGAAAAAACCCAACGAGTGGAGTGTGCTATGTAGAAACAACTGTGCTTTTTGGCACTCCGCATATGAGTTACCCATAGTAAGTAAGTCATCGAGATAATTAAAGCAATAATAACCGTTAGCTCTCATATAACGAGCTATGCTGTCAGTAATCCTATTAAAGAGGAATGCAGCCATTCTAGTGCCGAATGACACAAAGTTGTCCACTAAATACACTTTCTGTGAGTCGAATGTCCACTGTAGGCCCTGGAATTGCCTATCGCTTGGCCTAATCATAATAGAGCGGTACGCTGCGGAAATGTCTGTGACTGCCATGAACATACCGGGTCGGAGCACCTTGGTCACATCATCGATGCTAGTGTAACTAAAGTGGTGGAATGTCTCGTTCATGTGTGAATTAATAGATAGACCTTCTGGTCTACTGGCGTCCGTTACCGGTCTATAACCGCCATCTCTTTTCTCAACCGCACCTAAGGCGTGGATGCAAGTAGGTGCTGCTGTGACTATAGACAATTTGCCTTGGTCTACTTCTGTCTTTAGCAGGTTATCAATGAAGTTCCTTGCTTCTTGGGGTACATAGTTCTTAGTGCTATACTCACTAATATGTGTGTTTGGGTCCACTACTTTAAACCCGTGCATTATGCCGTCCATTAGGAATGCGGCGTCATAATCCCAACCATTTGTACCATAAACTGAATTAGGGCCTCCACTAAGCATTGATAACCAGCCTGCGGGTTTCATTTGAGATCTGACCCCTTTTAGGATATGGGTGGAGTTAATATCCCACAATGGAGCATAGCTTACATAAATTGACAATAATTCTGATATGTCCGAAGTACACACAAGCGAGTCTCTATCACAATAAATGTCTGGTAAATTGTCGGTTGTTACATTGACCACGGAACCGTAGGGATCCGGAATATCATGGGCACCGTCAATATTATTTGTACATCAAGATACGCGGGAGTGGATCGGTGGTGCGAAAAAGGTTGACCCCCCTCCCGCATTATTGTTTGCTCCACTGCTTGTGGTTGTTGGTTGATTTTTGCACCCCCCTTTTGCTGGGTGGGGGCCCTTACACACCGCGCATACGTGTTGCCTGTTACATGGGTTATACCAACATCTAGTGAAATTGAACAAAGCACAAACATCCGTAGGGCAATGGATTCTGTTTTGAGTAGAGGGGCCTTTACCTTTAGTGCCTTGTTTGTTACCTGCTTTTAATCTGGCTAATTCAGCCTTCAAATCCTGTACCACCTGTAGGTTATCGGAGCCCAAATTATCAGAGACTGATGCGTGCTCAGCTGTCTGAAATCCGGGTAACTCCCCTGAAATCACTCTAGTAGTGAGATCGTGCTCATATTTAGCTAGTGCACTCGAGGTATAAGTGGCATTGAGGCCCTTCCTAGCTACGAATCTCATATGGTCACCATAACTTTTTGCAGACCACTGTGGTAAATTAGCAATAGCTAACTTCTCCTGGACACATGTCATACCATATATTAACTCTCTGTATGTCATATCAGAGTAGACTTTGTCAGTGGGAATGTGGTAATCTGGCCTTAACCAGTGTTGTGACCTCTTTTTCTTAGAAGCTTCACCTATCTTAAATAAAGTGGATAACAAGTCACCTTGGTCCTTTGCATCCAGGTAGCCGGCAAGGTCCCCCTCCACGCCCATATTCTCAGCTGTCAGGCCTGCAGTTGATAATCCAGCCTGGATGGTAGCAGAGGGGGGAAGCTTGGGTGGTGTGATCCTGTGTTGTTGATGTTGTGTGTCAGGCAAAGACCCAGTGTAGGGTGTCCCATCCAAGTAATACAGCTGTGGTACCTCCTGTGCTGCTGTGGTTGGGACTGGAGCACTGCCTACTGGGTTCTGCTTGGCCTGATTGAGCAATTTTTGCTGTTTTCCAGCCAAAAAAAGCATAAACTCCTGCTGTAAATTGTCTCCCTCGGCGAAAGCGGAAGGAACGCCATCTTGCACTCCCGAACGTTCACGGACATTGCTGGACTTGCCCGAGCCGACGTAATCCGAAAGTTTCCGACCTAGGCTGTCGGCAGCGCTCGGTATATCCTCGTTGGTTAATATGCCGCTTGCGTTTGCTCTCTGGTGGGTATCGTACTCCAAGCCATGACCGGTCTTTTTCAATCCGCTGTAGGAGTTTACGTCGCCGAAGAAACCCGAAGTGGCGTTCGGTATTCTCCGTACATCTGCCGACCGTCCCCGACTCTCTCCGAGCCCGTTTTCGGCGGCGTTCGGGTATCTCCGTATGTGTCCGGCCGTGTTCGGGTTGGATATGCCTTCGGAGGCGCTCGGCAAGGTCCGGGCGTCCTCGGCTTTGGCGCTGCTGGCTGCATTCGTAAATGTTGTGTACTCCGCTCGGTCGTCGGCGTATCTGCTGCTGCTCCTGGGCGCGTTCGTAAACGTTTCTCCCTGGTAATAGCTGCTGTCAGGTGCAGTCAAATCATGAAAATTTACGAATGCACCCCTCCTCTTGTGTGCAGCACTCTGCTGCTTCTGCTGTATGTCTTTAAGGGATTTTTTGTAATCCTCCTCCAGTTCTGCATTCTCTAAGTCAATTAAGGCTAGCCTTTCTTCTAATGCTAAGAGGTCACCTTTTTTTCTGAGTAGTCCTGCCTTCTCTTCTGCTATAGCAATCTTCTCCTGGAGAATAGCTTCTGGTGACTTTGGGGGCTGTGTATTACTCTGCCTTCTCTCTCCCAAGGGGGTGGCCATATTGGAAGCTCCTTGGTCTCCCCCTTCTTCCTCATGAAAAACTGCATTACTCCTGGTCTCCTCCGTGAGTTTGTGGTTTAGCACCCCACAGTTGGGGCAGTGCTTTTTGTTGCCATGGTATGACTGTTGGCATACCAAGCAAACCACCATGATGCATAAAAAAAAACAAAAAATTGAAGCAGTGGAAGAGTCCCATGTGTGTGTGCCCTTAGGCTGGCAGGCTGCAGTAGTGGGTCACTGCCCACAGGTATGTTCAGGGAGGAGTAGCAGTGTGTGTGTGTGTGTGTGTGTGTGTGTAGGAGTAGCAGGTGGGTGAGTAGTAGTGGTACTGACCGTATCAATACATAGACCAATCAGGATTGGTCTCACCCATTAATCATCGATTTTGTGAGAATACCATAGATTTTCATATTATACATCAACAAGTGGCTGTGTATGTATATATTTTTTTTCTAATACTTTGATAATTTCATTGACAGTGGAGGTGTGTCAGGAGTGAGATGTGAGTCTCCTCCCTGGTGTGCTCATGCAGTGGTGGCACTTGAGGTGTTAGGTGCCAGATTCTGGCATGTGTCTGTGTGAGTGCCTAGCTTGGTGTCAGTGGACAGTTCAGGGTGAGGGGGGGGGGGTGTGTGTGTCCATTTAAGGAGTGTGTGGCTGGTATTGGAGTATCAGTTCCTCTCTGGAAATCACTGCTGTAGCACCATGGCCCATCTACAAGCTCTCTTTGCTATGCCTGTCCCCCAGGTGATGGAGGTGGGGAGTCCAGTTAGGGCCCTGGTGGAGGCTAACCAGACCATCCATTATGGTTACATAGTGAGGAATTTCAAGGAGATCATTGAGCATGGTGATGTGTTGGTCTGTAATTACTCCTGCCACTATTTCTTAGGCTCAGCCTTGCGTCGGGGGGCCACTGTGGCCCTTCTGACTAGGGCCTTGGGTAATATGGGTTTCTGGCCCATGGACTATAACTTCGGGCCGCGGGAGCGAGTGCTATGGGATTATCTGTTGGCGGCGTCCCTCCTCGATCTTGCGGCATCCGGGGATCCATCCATGGCCGCCGAGTATGGGCTGGGGATGATGGAGGCCCGGCTCGTTGAGTGGGAACAGGACCATGGCCATATGTATGGCTCGGACTCGGACTCGGACTCTCCCATTGATGTTGAACCCGAGGATCTGTGGTAGGATCCCGACTGACTGAAACCTAGGGTGTAAAAACCCGCCATCCCAAAGGCCCTTTTCAGGGCCGGCAAATTGTCCGAAAAGTTCTGAATACTGTCTCTGATGTGTTGTCTCCTGGTGGTGGACTGGGGGCAGCCTAGGCTGTGGGCAGTCTAGGCTGTTTCCACAGTCACCGGGGAGGGCTGGTGGTTTAGAAAATTAGCAATAGTCTGCATGTTTGACCTTGCGGTCTCCTCCTGTTGTTCGTCAATAATTATATCTGTTGTATTTTCCAGTGCTGTCATGGTCACCGGGCTGGTGCCACAATCATTCTGGAGAAGCATGGAGTAGTCAATTAAGTATCTAGCAAGGTCTGAGGGTGGTACTATATCAGGGGTTAGGATTCCTGATGATAGCATCCTCAGGGCTGCATTTGTCCTTTGCAGTGATTGAACTGTATTCATTCTTGCTGCTATGATAATTAATGCATCATTTAATACTTGCATTTTTTCCCTTTGAGTTTTCTCGTGCCTTGAATATGAGTCAAGTGACCTGGACATGTTAGAGGCCCACAGGTTGACGGTGTCACCTATGGTGTTGATTGTGCTGTCCAGTACCTTCTTATCTTGGATGTATGCTTTAACAAACTTATCTTGTCTGTCTGTGATCTTTTCAATGAGACTAGCTGCTTCCTGATCTTGTTTAGCAAA
The DNA here is from genome assembly GCA_949317995.1 of Acholoe squamosa. Classification (NCBI taxonomy): domain Eukaryota; kingdom Metazoa; phylum Annelida; class Polychaeta; order Phyllodocida; family Polynoidae; genus Acholoe; species Acholoe squamosa. The sequence goes on along the minus strand of OX439048.1, from coordinate 39,859,183 downwards.
TTTCCTTAGTATTTCATCTATGTTCTTGAGCTGTCCCATTACTTGGTTTACATCTTCTACTGTGGCTAGACCTAGCACACCGCGAAACAGGGGTGCTAGAAAACCCAGTATGGCCTCTCTTTTGGCCTTGTCCAATGTGTTTATGGGGTTGGATAGGAACAATTTGATGGAGGCTAATGTTTCATTTATCTCCTTGTCTGCAATTTCCAGCAAGGTGTCTAGCTCCTTAGCTTGTTGGATAATTTGGCCAGAGGTATGATCTTGTAGAGTAGGAGTGGTCAACTGGAGTATTCTATCCCTTATGGATCCTTGGGTAACGGGTGCCCGAGGTATCTTGTAGGGGATAGCTAACAACAGTGTTGTGGTTGTATGTCCATTGACCAATGGTTGAGGGCTAGGTTTGAATACTACTCCTATGTTTTGTCTCACCACAGGTGTATAACCTGCAGTAAGTGGTTCTATAGTATATAATAACAGCATAGTTAGCAGTATGGGTGAAACTCTCAGTCTCCCCATGGTGCTTGTGTAAAGCAAGTTTGCTGTTTAAAGTCTTGTCAAATTTGTAGTGGTTTGGTGCTGGTAAAGTCTAAGTGTATGGTGTAACACTTAAAAATGAAGTGGTTCAAACTGTACCTTTGCAAGATTGAGCTGTCTTGGCAATATGTCCGGTGAGTCTATAGAGATTGACCAGTAAATGGTAAGGTCAGGTAGAAGGTGAAGTAGGTGTGTTCTTTATCCTAGTGCAGTCTCTCCTAATGGAGAAGTGGGCTGGCTAATTCCCAAGTGGGGTCCTGTAGACTTGTGTTCCAGACTGCAGCTGGATGAAGACTGATGGTGGGCTATGGTCCACAGTGCTTCTTATGTAGCCTACCCTACCCACATCCATTGTGGGCCTGGTATTGTTTCTCTGGAGTCATGTACCTAATCTCCAGTGTCTGCAACTGTGGGGTTCTATTGTGTGATCTGTGTACTGGTAATTAGCTCCTCCTGTCATCCAGGACAGCCATTCATGACCGTCTAGACAGTTGTCTGAGGGTAGCTTATAAGGTCAATTGATCTCTATAGACTGCTGTGTTGGCATAGCGCGCTCTTTCATGTGAGGATTAGGCTTTAGACACTCCATTGTGTTACCCTTACTCTTCTTAGACTTCATGTCTGCTTTACTTGGGGGGGTCCCAGTCTTTGACCCTTTCAGAGGCAATAACCTACTGATATATTTACAAATTTGATTGGCTTTATATACATATAAGTAATTCATTATCAGTCACACATGTCTTATGTGTGGATGAAGAGAATTTGTAATACATTTTGAAAATCTTATGTTCTTTTGGTATCTCAATCTTGTTTCTAATTTCTTGAAACTGCACCACACCTAGATGTTTTTCTTAGTATGTGGTGTGCAGGCCTAGGCCTGATAGGGCCTATGCCTGTGGTTTCTCTTGTAAGGGTGATATCATTTTTGTTCCTTACAATTTTGTTGTAGTATTTGGCCTCATGTGGAATAAGCCTGTGTGCAAATTCATTGTTTCTGACAGCCACAACCTTTTTCAGTCTGTCTATGTGCACTGGTCTGGCCACCAATAGATTGGTGTCCAAGTTTTTGAGTTTGGCACTTGTCAAACTAGGTCTATCTACTACAACATATGGTCCCATAAAAAGGGGTTGAAGTTTCTTACACTCTGTGTTGGTCAGGATTCTTGGTATGTTTAGGTACACCATGTCGGTGACCTTGATTTCCTGTGGTGTAAGTTTCTTATCATATCTATCCTTCCTTTCCTTTTGTAGCTTGGCGACCCTTTCTATAGCTTTCCTCCTAGAGGTATCTTGATTTGTTATCATGTTAGCTACATGGTCTGCTACTGTGGATATGTCTTCCTGTATTCCCAGCCCTAAGTCAATTGGGGTGGCTGGGTTTCTTCCATGGAGTAGGAAGAAAGGGGTGAATCCTGTGGTTTGGGATTCAGTGTTGTTTAATGCAAAGGTTATGGGTTCAATAAATGAATCCCAATTGTTTTGGTGCTTTGAGCAGAATGCTCTGAGCGCTGTGCCTATGCTAGCATTGAATCTCTCTACAAGCCCATTTGATTGTGGCCTGTATGGTGAGGAGAATTTATGTTTGATCTTGAGGTGTTTAGTTAACTTTGTGAACTTTGCACCTGTATAACATGTCCCATTGTCTGTTTGAAGAGTGGCTGGTGTTCCATGATGACAAATTATGTTCTTGTAGAACTCTGCTGCTGTTGTTTCAGCTTTTAAGTCAGTAGTAGCCCAAGCTGTTGCATATCTGGTAGCATAATCTATGCAGACTTGTATATGTTTGTTTCCCCTGGCAGTTGTGGGAAGTGGTCCCACCGCGTCGAGGTTTAGGAACTTCATTGGTGAAGCCATGTACTCTCTCACTGTCATTGGTGTTTTGTGTGAGTGTACTTGCCTTTTTGCTGTGAGGCATGTGTGGCAGGTGGAAACATATTTTGTTGTGTCTGCTAGCATAGACTTCCAATATACCCTAGGTCGGAGTGCTGACAGCATCCTACTTGAACCAAGATGGCCGCCAGTAGGTGAGTCATGGAAATACTGTAGTGTACTTGTTACCCATTGCTGTGGTATAACAATCTGAAGTGGTACAGTATTGGTTTTTCTCCAATTTATGGGGCATATATGGACTAATGTACCATTTACCAAGGTGTATGTCTGGCCTTGGTTGATGATTCTATTTCCTTGTGCTTTTGGTGCAGGCAAGGTCCCATCCTCAAGATATTGTATGAGGGGCAATAGGTCCTTGTCTTTCCTTTGTTCCAAGCCAAGGTTTGTACCTGAGATGGATGTGTCGGGAATCTGATCCAGGAGTTGATTTATATCTAGCACATGTTGTTTTATTCTGTCTCTTTCTTTTTCTTTTTCATCGACTATTGGCCTATCTTGTGCCTTTTGTTGGGGTGTGTCACTCTTGTTTTGGTGTGTAGGCTCCTTTGGAGGGCCTATTCTCGCCTTGGTGGGAGTGGCAACCTTTTTCTTTAAAGGCACAATTTGCTTTTTGTCATTCTTCTTTGTCTCAGAGTTCTTTGACTTAGTAGATGCAGTGTCTTTTGTGACATTTTTCCTGGCAGGTGGGGTTTTGGTAGGTTTGTTTCCTGTGACCTTTTTCTCATTTAGAATAGTTCGTGATTGTGTGGGGGGTTTTGGTGTGCCCTCCTGAATCATTTCTCTAGTCTTTGAGCGTGTGGTCATAGGACACAAATGGTTTGGTGTTTCCTCTTCCTGCATCGGTTCAAAGAATCTGACTGATTTGGAAGTTGCTTGAGTGATAGCATATATTGTGTCTTCTGAATCTTCATCATCTGAGTCAGGTGGGGTGAAGGGTGGCTCCTTGGGAGTTGCCTTCAGCATCTGATTGAGTGATGAGAATTCAATAGGCTCGAAGTCATTATCTGGAAAGAGTTGTGAGTATTCTCTCTCACAGTGGCAAAACACATAGTGTGTAGATTGCTTCAAGATACCCCTAATGGGTGTCTCTGGCCTTTCAATGGTGTTGGGTGGATCATCCCTTTTGAATGGTACTTTCTTTGTTACTTTTGCAAACTTGGTTCTACTGGCTGCTCTAACTCTCCTTGGTGGGGGTGGAGGGTTAGTCATGGGTCCAGAATCTGGGTATTCTCTTCTAGACATAGCATCTGGTGGTGTGTTATCATCACCTTTCACGTGTTGGATGGTGAATGAAAATTGTTGTATGTCTAGAGCCCATCTGGCCCATCTATGTGTGAGTCCTGTACTGGTTAGTAGTGGGATTAGGGCTGCATGGTCTGTGTATAATTGGAAGTGTCTGGTCTCTAGATAGTGTCTGAAGTGTAATACTCCATACACTACTCCCAGTAGTTCTCTCTCTGTGGTATTGTAATTTCTCTCATGTTTGGAGAGGGTTCTACCTGCAAAGGCTACTGGTCTTAGCACTCCTTCATTATCTCTCTGTGAGAGTACAGCTCCTAAACTCACATTGGAAGCATCAGTTGCCAAACTGAACTCTTTCTCATAGTTTGGATATCTGAGAAGAGCATTGGTACAGAGGGCATGCTTTAATGTTTTGAAAGCATTATCTGCATCCTCTGTCCAGACAAATGCTTTGAGATGTGTCTGTAGATCATACAATGGTCTAGCAATTTGGGCATAACCTTTGATAAACTTTTTGAAGTATTGGCATAGGCCTGTGAAGGATCGGACATTTTTGACTGATTTTGATGTTGGGAAGGTTTTGATTGATTCCACCTTTGTGGGAGATGGTTGCAGTCCCATGGGTGTCACTCTCATTCCCAAGAAGTCTATTCTGTCTATGAAGTATTCACATTTTGATTTCTTCAGTTTGAGTTTACCAACTCTTAGGCTGTTGAACACATCTTCCAGGTCATGGAAGTGTTGTTCGATTGACGGTGATAATACCAATATGTCATCTAGGTATGGTAGGGCACATTTGTATTTGAGTTTGTTCAGAATTAATGTGACTAGATGGCAGAATCCCGCAGGTGCGGTCGCTAAACCCATCGGCATCCTTTCGTAGACATATTTTTTGTCATTTGCTATGAATGCGGTTTTATGCTGATCCTCCTGTCTTATAGGAATTTGAAAAAATCCCTGTTGGGCATCTAGCTTACTGAATACTCTTGGTCTGAGTGACCCTATCATGTCTAGAGTGTCATCGGCCCGGGGTGTAGATAAGGCTTGATTTATCGTGTTTTGGTTCAAATAACGAAAATCTGTGACGAGCCTATGGCCTCCCGATGATTTTTGTACCAAAAAGGATCTGGAAGCCCAGGGGCCCTCAGCACATTCTCTCAGAATGCCCTGTTGTACTAGCCTTTCACACTCTTCCCCTATTGCGGCCTGTTTTTCTGGTGTTTGTCTATATGGTAGGAAATGACATGGCACTGCTTCAGGTTTTACATGTATTGAGTGGGTATACAGGTGTGTAGCACCAATGTCTCCATCCTTTCCTACAAATATATCATCATACTTGGTCAGCAGTGATCCTAATCTATCATGCTGATCTTTGGATGTGAGCACAGATTTTGGTGGAACATTCTCTTCCAATTCTGGCTCGAGGTCATGTGCCTCACTATGTATAGCAGCTATTTCAGAGAGTCTGATTGAGTTGGGTTCAGGGTCAGCATATGTGGACTCACAGTCTGAGTCTGTGTCACTGAATTGAGTTACATCCTCAGGCCGTATGGCTGAGATGGATTGATCAGTGTGTGGGGTTGTGTCTGACACCTGTTGAGGTTTTTCTAAATCAGATTCCTTGACTTCCTGAAATAGAGCTATGATGGCGCCCTTTTTGATTTTATGTGGGCGCCTGCTGGTGTTGAGTAACACTAGGGGATGTTTGTTATTTTCCCTGGGGGTTACTGCTGCCCTTTGAACTAGATATGGGGCATTGTTATTTCTTTGGAGGTTATCTACTACTCCAGTTTTCCCTTGCAGTGATTGAGTAGATGTGACCTTACCCAATACTGCAAGTTCAGAGAATGGAGGGATGGTAAAATCCCTCACTGCCCTAATGGGTTTGAGAATTTGTTCAGGATCAACATTAAATTCAATTTGAGATTTTGTAGTGCTCAAGAAATCTGTGCCGAGAACAACGGGCTGTGTGAGGTTGGGAATTACAGCAAATTGGTATTGGAATCTGACACCTTTGATTCTAAAGTTCAGCATAGCTGAATGTCTAACATGACACACCGATCCATCTGCCAAATGGATGTTGATTTTAGATTTCCTCAGTTGGATATGGAATCTCTTTTGGAGATCCATGAGGAATGATTGTCTGACACAGGTGATAGTAGCACCTGTATCAACCAAACATTGTACATCTGAAACATCATATAGATTTGCATTGATACAGCCATTTTGAAGAAGTACAATAGAAAGCTTGGTACTCTCACCTGTATCCTTTGATGATGAATCTGGCGGGGTGATGTGTATCACTGATGGACGTCTCTGTCTGTTAGATGGTAGATTGGCACTAGCAATTGTCTCTGGTTGGATCCTTGTTAATCCTGATTGATTGTTTGTATTTGGGGCGTCACAGTGCACTGGCCCATCGGCACTGTGACATCCTAGTTTTCCTGGTTCTGTGGGGTGGTTGAGATGCTTGCCACCAGGAGCTTGGAGATTTGATCCATTACATGAGGTGGTATTTGGGGGTTACTGTGTTGGTTCCCCTGGTAACCTCTTGTGTCAGGTTTGTAATCCTCCTGGCGTGAGTTGGAACCCTAGTTATATTGACCAGAGTTGCTGTATTGACCAGAATTGTTGGATCCCTGGTTGTTGTAGGCGCCATTGTTGTTGTAGGATCCACTGTTGTAGTTCCTGTGTGGACTATGGCTTCTACTGTTGGATCCTTGATTGTAGGATCCAGAGTTGTAGCTCCTATGTGGGCTATGGCTCCTACTGTTGGATCCTTGATTATAGGATCCAGAGTTGTTTGAACCCTGGCTGTTGTTGTAGGATCCATTGTTGTTGTAGGATCCAGAGTTGTAGTTCCTATGTGGACTATGGCTCCTACTGTTGGATCCTTGATTATTATAGGATATGCCATTACTTGGGGTTCTGTCTCTTCTATCACTGTATGAAGAGTTACCATTGTTGGAGTTGGAAGAGCTGTTGTCTTTCCTACTGTTGTGACCCCCCCGGTTGTTGTTGTTGCCCCCTCTACCTCTACCCCTATTGGATTGGTAGTTGGGGTCATAATTGTTTCCTCTATATCTACCGGTAGGGTCTCTTGATGCAACCTTAGCCTCCTGTTGCCTTACATGGGCACTAGACATTAGGTTAACATCTTCATCTGCACTAGTGCTGATTTCCTGGACCTTTTTCTTAGTAGGCTGTGGGTTTGACTCTGCATCCCTTACCTTCCTAGATCTTTCTTGGGTCTCAACCTCTAAGGCTAGGTCTAGGGCTTGGTCAAAAGAGTCTATTTTCTTGTTCTCAAGAGCCACAGAGATCCAGGGCCTCATGCCTTGGGTGAATGCCTTGCTTAGGATTTCATCGCTTTGGCGTTGGGCATTACACACCTTCCTGAGGTGGCATGCATAGTCTAGGACAGGTTCATCTACCTTTTGTGCACGGAGTGCAGTCCTTGAGATTATATTGTCTCGAGTAGCAAAATACTCTTTTAATTTATTCACTACATTGGTCCATGTCAACATATCAGGTGTGGCACTCTCCCTGAAGGATTCAAACCAAGCTAGTGCTTGTCCTTCGAGGTACTTGGGTAAATATGTTACCATGGTGTCACTGTCTGTTACTTTGTACTTATCCTTCAGATATTCTGGGAATTTGTGATCAATAAATAATGCTGTTGACATGAGTGGTGATGGGTGTGAAAAGGTTTTGGGTTTTGTTACCTCATGTAGCCTGATCTTTCTGTCATCCTGTTGTTTTCTGTCTATGAGTTTGGTCATGTTGGACACCATGGAGATTATGATGTCATCCTTGGATCCAGAGGCAGATGGTGTGACAACAGGTGTGATGGCAGGTGTGGGAGGTTGTGGGGTCTGGGATGATACCATCTTCATGAGATCTGCTATCTGTTGTTGTTGTCTCTCTAGGGACTTCCGCTGATCTTCCATGGCCTTCTGTTGGGCATCCATAGCTGCATTCCTCTCTGCCAGTTGTTGGTTGAGGATCCTCTCCCTTTCCTCCTGCTGGGACTTGTTGGTCTCTAGGGCAGTAACTGCATCTTGGATGGCCTTCTCATAGGCCCTTATCTTCTCAGCTGTCTGATTAGGTTGGGGGCCTTCATCGGTGTCCATGATGGAGGGTGTGGGGGAGGTGTCTCTGGAGGAGTGGCTGTCAAAGGCTGGAGCTGGGGTGGAGGATCTAGATGAGGGTGTGGATCCACCCCCTGAGGCAGATCCTTCTTCCCCTGAGGTAGATAGCGTGAGTTGGGCGTCCTGTAGAGATCCCTGGGAAATGTTGGATCCCTGAGAACTGGTTGTTCCCTGAGTAGACAGGGTGGGAGGTGTGGGGTCTACTGAGTGTGGGTCTGTTGTATTGGAGGCTGGTTTGCCTCCTGTGGGCCTCCTAGATCTAGGTGGGAGGGAGACCTCTTCAACAGGCCCCTGACTACGTAAGGTCTTTGTGTGTTGTTCTGCCAGCTTGACTGATAAGACCTTGATGTGTGGGGTGGACCTCTCTGACGTGTGGGAGACCTCACTGACGTGTGGGAGACCTCGCTGACGTGTGGGAGACCTCACTGACGTGTGGGAGACCTCACTGACGTGTGGGAGACCTCACTGACGTGTGGGAGACCTCCCTGACGTGTGGGAGACCTCACTGACGTGTGGGAGACCTCACTGATGTTTGGGAGACCTCACTGACGTTTGGGAGACCTCACTGATATATGGGAGATCTTACTGTTGTGTGAGAGATCTCATTGATGTGTGGGAGATCTCATTGATGTGTGTGGGATCTCACTGATGTGTGGGAGATCTCATTGATGTGTGGGAGATCTCACTGATGTGTGGGAGACCTCACTGATGTTTGGGAGACCTCACTGACGTTTGGGAGACCTCACTGATATATGGGAGATCTTACTGTTGTGTGAGAGATCTCATTGATGTGTGGGAGATCTCATTGATGTGTGTGGGATCTCACTGATGTGTGGGAGATCTCATTGATGTGTGGGAGATCTCACTGATGTGTGGGAGATCTCACTGATGTGTGGGAGACCTCACTGACGTGTGGGAGACCTCACTGATGTTTGGGAGACCTCACTGACGTTTGGGAGACCTCACTGATATATGGGAGATCTTACTGTTGTGTGAGAGATCTCATTGATGTGTGGGAGATCTCATTGATGTGTGTGGGATCTCACTGATGTGTGGGAGATCTCATTGATGTGTGGGAGATCTCACTGATGTGTGGGAGATCTCACTGATGTGTGGGAGATCTCACTGGTATGTGGGAGATCTCACTGGCATGTGGGAGCTCTCACTGGTGACCTTGGTGGGCATGGTGTCAAGGTCAAGGTCACTGGGTGGGTGGAGTGGGTTTTACTGTGTGTATGATTGTTCTTAGTTGTGTTACCAGCTTTAATTTTTATGAGCCTGTGAGAGATGGGATCTTAGTAGGATGTTCTCCACCACTTTGTCATACTAGTTATTGGCATGATCAAGTTGTCATATGAGAAATATCATAAGACTAGTGGTATATAGTGTAATTATCTCAAGGCTCTTATAAATAGTGTTATTTCCAGTTATCACTGGTTTATTCAGCTTTAGGCAACATGTAAGAAATATCAATCATACAGTAGTTAGTATGTAGGTAATTTGTACATACAGTAAAAATACAGTAATTTATAAAGTACAATGTTCAGTTCCACTCCACCTGTGAGGTAACAATAATACAATGTCCAGCATAGTTCTAGGTGGGTTCCCACACCTAGCTCCTGGCCTGCTGCTTAGAGGAATAATGTAATAATGAATAACTTTACCCTCTGGTGGATGTCTTGAGGAAGATAGCCTCTGGCCACTAATGATGGAAACCAATGCCTGTCTAGCATAGTTTCACCATAGTGCAGTGGTATAGCAGGTAGCAGGAGATGACTGGAGATGTTACCTCTGGAGTGGTTCTTGGTGTTCTGTCCTCCTGGAGGTGCAGACAGGCTATTTGTAGCAAATCTTGGAAAAGCACCTCCAGACTGACTGGAGCCAGTAGCATCTGCCTAACTCTACAATTGTTTGAGGGGAGTCTTTTATGTGTCACAGGGGGACAAAGGACCCCTATGGACGCCGCTGTGTCCCCCTTTGTCTTGGTCGGTTCTGCATCTTCAGACCCTCATAACTCGGTCGTTTATGCGTTTATAACCGCCATTTTGCGCATGCGCGGAGTTGAATATGCCAAGTTTATAATGCCTGCTGGATAGGCGCGTAACTCCCGCCGGTTTGTCTGTAGGGAACTCGGAGCTCCATTCAGTCTCCATGGCATAACTTCCTTAATAATGGGAGTTCCGCCTTGATCTTGGGCTCATTCTGACTGTCTAATTATGGGCTTTCCATAAATGCTTTGATATTTGACCTAGGCGACGCTAGAGCGACCGGAAGGTTATGGCGTCGTGCTTATGTAACCCATTGTTCAGTCATTAGGGTGCTCAGACACTCATGACGGCGTCAGCGGTGCTCAGGCACCCGTGACGGCCGGTTGCATTCACTTACAAGTTATTAATTTGTGCATTGGACCATGAGGTCGCACACTGAGACCCTTATTCTTATTATATTGTGCAGTGAACCATTAGGTCGGACCCTTTGATGTCATAAACTCTGTCTAACTGACTTGGTTTGGTGTGCAGTGGGGCATGAACGCTCTTATACAAAGTTTGAGCGCTCTTATAGCTCTTAGAACCAACCTATGTATTAATTTCATAGATATTCTTTGATTAATACAATAATATGTTAGAATTTATGGAATAATAAAATGGTATATGATAGTATACTAGGGCCCCCTGGTGGTAGAAAAATATCATCAAAGTGATGACCTTGGGTTATCATAATGATTACCTTAGGTCATCAATAGGGAAAGAGGACCTTAACTCATCAATAGTGATCACCTTGATAGAAGACTAAATGTTCAGTGTATCTTCGCCAAGCTCTTTGATTGTCAATAATGTTTTTGGAGGTTAATTGTCCTCCGTGACTTTAGGAAATCCAATTAACATTTTATTTTTACGACCTGTCCCAGATAAACTACTAAAAAGTCAACAACGGTGTTGCTGTTGCGAGGGGATCCTTCTATAAGCCACACTGTACGTAGTGCCCTCATGCTGACCTCCAGTGTTAGAGCCTCTTCCTGCAAACGGTAGCGGGAAGCCGATCTTATAATTTACTTATATTTCTCTTTATGATAATCCGTTTTGAATGGGTGACAATCTGACTTGTTTAAGTTTAGCTCAAACCTTAACAGTGGAGAGAATGAGAATTGGGAAGGACGTAACCCATATGCTTGATTACATATTTGCAATGATTTAATGCTCAGTCAGGAGAGGATTCTTTTAAGAATAGGTGCCGATCTAAACAAAAAAATAGCCACCCCATCGATCAATATAAAGCTCTACAGACATGAAATGGTTAGTTGCTGTCGTTGATGGTGCTGCATATTTAGTGGAATCAACATGTAAAACTAAAGGTCTAACATTTAAAGTTCCTTAGAATCATTGTTATCTGAAGCACCATTCCAAAAATTGTTGATCAACAAAACCAAGAAATCCTTGACAAAACAATGTTTCTTTTTGTAAGAAGAGGAATTAATGCGAAGAGGAATTCAAAGCGATTGTTTACACCCCCTTGAACTGATTTAATTGGTGCGTTTATAATGTCATGACATGTCGTTCGATGTCTTACCATAAAATGGCGCCATTTTGGCAAGATAACTTATCTATGTACTCTCCAGACATGTGAATATACACAAAGATTTCTGATATAGGGACCGGCATCTGCTGGGAGAGTGGAAAATCTTTATGATTGATCTCTATCGTCTAACACTACAGCCTTCCGGTGCCACACACATCAAAACGTCCGGTTTATTTCCTGTCTCAGGCCCCTCCTCTTCGATGACGTCATGGAGAGGCAGCCTCCTTTCCATCCGATGTTAGCGAAGGCTCCCTATACGCATGCGCAGGTGCCTTGATGGCGTCATTTCCTGTGCAGCGGGCACATGCCTTTGCCTCAGCTGGATTTCTTTATATCATACCTTTTTATTGTGATTCCCTTTTTCTGCTTCTTTAACAACGACACGAGTGTTCTTTACGCAATCGTTTCTTTTTATCTTGCCTACTTTTTGTTCTGTTTCTTCTTCTTTCTTTTCATTTCCTTTCTTCATAGTTAGCAGGCAAGTCCCTCTTAACTACATAATGTACTGGTACTACTGCTGTCCTTGAACTGATAATATCAATGAAGAATAGCTTATCGGGTATTAGCCAGTTGTAAGGGGATCTGTAATATATGATTCCTTCATGCATATACCTATCGCCAATATATCCAAAAGCTAGTATGAATTCTTGACGTTGTTCTCATAGAGGTTGACCTAATGTTTGCTTATATTTTATATCTCCATAGTTTCTTCAAGAAAAGGGAGAAGATAGGATCATATCATATGTGTTGAATCAACCAGGGATTCTCTTAAAATTGAACAGTGTACCACTGGTATTGCAGTGAAACAATGTAGTTTTACAAGAAGCCCCTAGTGGCAGTACATGCAGAAGTGCAAAAGATCTCTGTGAAAAGAACAATTGATCTCGAGCAACTTTGGGATAAGGATTTTGCCTTTATTTTGATGACTTCTCTTTTTACAGCGTATTGTATACCATGGGACAATTCCCTGCGAAATAAAATTGAGAACTGTCCACAAATAGATAATCGAGATCTAGGTGAATCGAGGTAAGGCCACTCTAGACTAAAATACCCCCTTGGAGTCTACCTCCCCCGCTTTCATAGTTTGATTAATACATCTGAAAATGATCAGTGTTAACGGTAGCATCGATGTGCATACCCGGTATTCGGGAAGTTCCAGTGGATGACTTCTCGTGTTAATACAACATAGTGGTGGTGGTCAAGTCGTGGGTAGACTGCCCTCTTAATACGGTAATTCAGTTGACCTCTTCTATACTCCTCTGTCTGTTAGAAATTGGAGTGATAAAAGTGTACCTTTATATTTCTAGGCTGACCTAATTTAGTGTCATTTAGTGGCAGCCCCACACACGGTCATTCCTGTGCAGTTGATGAACCTAATGGAGGGAAACACTACAACTGATGATTCATTCTTAATTACAGGCACCTCGACCTGACTGAATAAGGTTAAGAACAAATAGTTAGGGGAACACCTCCAAACAGAAACATCCTGGTCAAGTGATCTGGCCAGGAAAAATTGACAATAATTCAATAAAGATATTCATATTAACCATTGTGGCCCATTCTTTGGTTGGCCTCGTTTAATGCTGAGTGCATACTGCTGCCACAGCGCCTGCCGGTATTGACATTCATTATTTGGTCTATTGTGTATAGTCCTGCTGCATGCCTAATTGTGTTCCTACCTACGCCTAAGATTCAAAGCACTAATGCCTCATAATAGGGTGTACCATGATATAGGTTTGTCGATTTATTTACATTTTAACATTTACCAGATTTGTAATGCGAAAGTAAGATTCTATTCTTTTTTTTCAAGATGTAGGTATACATTCAGATCATGAATAGATAGTCCCATGAAATATCAACTCAAGCATAACTGCACATATACCCTGATAATTCAAGAGCTAAACATCCTTCTTAAACATCTGGTCACCTCCAGCATCGAGCCCACAACTAAAACCTAACGGTTGATGACATTAATTTCGTATAATGGAAAGCTAATGGTGGTGATACATGAGAATTTCATTCTTAACTTTGCCTAGATTGAATGGCCATAGATCCATGGTAACTGGTAGCTGTACATGATGCATGTTCTGAATGAAGTAACAACGACTAGTGCAACCAAATTTGCAGAAGGTTTGGCAGAAAATTATACCTCACTGGATAGTTAAATCAACTGTCATTTCCATGTCTATCTTTGTCAATCAAACGCATGCACACATTATACCAGTTCAGATGTGTAATAAGAGGGAGTCGGACGCTGTTGTTATGAAGGCTTGCCGGCATGGTTTTAACCCCTAGTATAGACACTATACTAGTATTGCCCTCAGTGAATTGATGCATTCATGGATCATAGCAAATTTACATGAACAGAATCAGAACACTTTAGATATCATAACCTCATTAACAGCCTAACAGTTGAGTTAAACAATTCAATGTATGAATGCTGACAATAAAGAAGCTATAAGGATGAATTGAAATGGTAGTTTGTGGCGTCATGTACATCCTGGAGGATGGTGTAAAATTGATAAAGCTGCATGTAGCAGCTGTGAGTGATTTAGGCGCTGAGGTGGGTGGTTGTGATGTCCTAGGTAGTAGAACTTGAAGATGTAGAGCGCATGATTCCTTGTTGGCCTCATTGTTGACTACAGTTGGGGCCATTCAGTAAACAGTGGTAAGGCTGCAAGAAATGTTGGAACACCGTTCTCTGTAATCTATCTCAGATAATTCTATTACTCTTTTCCTCAAATGCAAGGCTATTTATACTGGTGATAGGTGAGTTGTAAAGCATATAGCAAAGGTCATAGGTCCACCTAGTCTCAGCTACTCTCCCCTTTTTGGTGGGAAGTGATAACACTTAGTCACATATAGTTTTGAATGATCTCCCCAACTGACAACAGACGGAGTAACTGAACTAGTTTGATAAGGTGTTTGCCAAAATGGATAAAATGCTGGAAATCACACGTCTGTATCGTTATAATTAGCATGGCTTAAGGTCGGAAAACAAAATGATATTTAATCACCACATTCTAACGAGAGGTTTGTATATTTTACATCCTGTTGCAGCGTCAAGAAAAGCATGGGCGCATGCAGTGCCGTAGTGTATTTCCCAATTAAATGATTGGTAAAAGAATACATCCTCATGTAAAACCAGGAAATAACACTACCCACCAAAATGAAGCTGTAGCATTTCTCCATAATGTGAGATAGTCAATAAAAGGTTAAACTAAAACAGAAGTGCCTGAAATCATGCCTACGATTGATGTCACTTAATGGCCTCTGTCACCCTCAGAACTCCGTGGGCAGGTTGACCCAAGAGTCCTTAACGACCAGGCGGATATATATAACCAGCTAGAGGCACGACCCACACCACCTGCTAGTAACCAGCTCCAGACTCCATGTCCTAGGGTAGTAAAGCAGTGTAAGTACACTACAGAAAAGGTCATTCTAAATGAGAGATAATAAAGAAAATGATAAATATTTAGAGCATAGCATCCTAATTCTTAAAAGAGCCATCTATTGATTTACGTTCCTCTTTCGTTGTTTTTTTTTTTAATGATGAGTAACTGCTTTGTAAGGCATGCTTCGTTTGGTGTTTAGTTTGTCCATCTGTGATTCCGCCAGCACACAGTTTGTCATTCAGAGCCAAGGAGTGTTTTATGAGTTTGTCACCACGTGCGTGGTGAGAAGGATCTAAGTGCCTGTGATGGTGTCTATACTGTACAGAAATAACTACCAAACATTATAAACCAATACCAGCTGCCAATACAATAATTGCAAGAAGCAGTGAGTGGTTAGAACAGGGATCATCATTGTCAGTTAGTCCTATCACATATTTAGTGCTCCTATTTGTTATGTCGATCGATATATATCCTCTTTCTCAAACGGCTTCCTTCTCCTTAAACAATCAGTCGATACGTTTGATTGGTAGAGTGGGCCACTACATGCACATATCGTCCATATCATTATAATGACTATGAAATCAAAATGAGTTTTTACAATGTTATAACATTTTTAGACGGGACCTGAATAGCGACATTTTGGGAATAAGGCTCTATTTTACAGGTGAACAGGCTAAACAATATTCAAATATTTTTCATTGCACCTTATACGTATTTTGATCGACTCTCCAGACATGTTTCTACCTTGTAATCCAATATAGACCATTATATAAGGACATGATGAATATTACCAGTTAATGCATGGTTCGTCCTTGGAATACAATATTAGTACTTGTAGGACGACGCCAAGCAAGATCAAAAGGTAAGATGACCGCTGTGTTGCCAGTGCCAGTCAAACAACTAGGATTTGAATAAACAGTATTCGAAATTTGGTTTAGACAAAACCTATCAATCCTTTAAGCAAATATTGACCTCTGTACCGTTCCTGAATGTTTGACTAATGCCGAGCATGTTTTTTGCAAGAGCATGAATGCAGATAAACCTCTCGTCGGCTTATCTTTTCTCGAGAATATTTCAATTGATCTCTATTTCTAAGTGGCAGACATTAAATATCTGGTTAACTCAGAATTGTTTCCTAGTACACATAGCCTGCAATTTAACATAACTTTTGCTACCCTTCAAACCTTCAAAAGCCGATAATTGATGCATTCCATAATTCGGTGTACATGATACATGAATGCAGCTCTGAGGAATGCCTCGCTAGTGCTATATGGATGCACTATGGCCCAATACTGTGGGAGTGTTTCAAGCATTATGAAAGGTTGAAGCAAACCCTGAGTAATATGCGATTGCAATATCACTGGGAATGGAACAATTTTCATTAGATCCGAATCATAGACAAACTTTGATACACAATTGCTGAAAATGTAGATAATGTATTATATATTAATGGCAGGCATACGTATGAGTATGGCTCACAGGGAACCAGAATTGATATCCTTTTAATGGAAATATTTGGCATACACATTGAAAGGTATGGGGAATGAATTATGAGGATGACA
The DNA here is from genome assembly GCA_949317995.1 of Acholoe squamosa. Classification (NCBI taxonomy): domain Eukaryota; kingdom Metazoa; phylum Annelida; class Polychaeta; order Phyllodocida; family Polynoidae; genus Acholoe; species Acholoe squamosa. The sequence continues at coordinate 39,842,833 of OX439048.1, read as the reverse complement.
CTGATACATTGACCCGTATCAATTGGCAACCATACCGACTTGCTTGAAGGGCTCCTGCTTAAGTCTGTGGATACTTGAACTTTCCGAGCTCCGTCTTCACATCAGGTACAAGTATAATGTCAGCGCATGTGTCCTTGGGGCACTGCATGTGGGCGATAACAGCGGAAAGTGAGGAGTAAAATGTGTAGCCCATTTATGTATTCAGCGCACTTTCAGCAGCCTTCCACGCTGATTGGCTGACATGATCACCATCGGGCACGACCAGAGCAACTGTTCTGTTTGCACCTCTGTATCTCCGACCCAAGCTGTTGGTGTACTCCAGGTTATTGGTTAACATTCTAAACGACATCTGCTTTTAATGTAGTCCTCCAGATATTGACAAACCACTGGATGATCACGCTGGATGTTTCAACACTCATTGGCATTTCATCATTCATAGTAAATCGCACGTAAAAGGTCAATTTCAAATCACATGTATGTGTCAGTAGCGGACTTTGTGTCCAGGGATGAATCTGGTAGGGGCCATCCGCCAATCGAGAGTCAAATTTGGTTGATGGAAAAATGGTAGAGATGTGGGAGGAGAGGAACGCGAGCATGGTGGACATCGTCAGAAGAGTGCCCCAGGGCACGCCCACTTCTACATCTAATTCCAAATAAAGGACTCCATTGCCAGTCAACATCAGCAATTATTTCTGCAACGTGCACGTGATACAGAGAAGTAACACCGAGAAACCATGGCAGAGCTAGAAGCAAAATTCCAATGGCAATTGAGAAAAGAATCCTACACATCTATGGAAATGGGGAGTTTAGGTGATTAGAACAGGACCAATTAGACCTGGCTTCAAAGAGAGAATAGTGCAGTATTTGAAAACATAGAAGTGCATGAAACCTTGCATGGGGCTGCTAAAAAGAGCCTTGTACTATGGCCTTAATCTGATGTGGCTGCATGTGAGGTGTTGATGGGTGTTGTTGGTGGTACTATATATAGGTAACACTCATTGGGCACACAGTGTATGGACCACCAGGATGACACATAGCAAGAAGCATGGCAACCTTCACATTTCATATATGAATGGATGTCTACTTGATATTGATCTTGATTTCTACTCAGATTCATATAAAAACGGTCTGTCCTGAATATGATCCAGCACGTTTAGAACAATTTGATGGGATATCACATGCAAGGAACTATGAAAGAAATATCTAAATGCATATAAGTTTATTGCATTCATTTACACTTGGTTCTTAACCTACCTTCTCTAATGAAAAAAAATAGAACAAACATTTTCAAAACTCATGACACCATGATTCGAGGCCATGTAGCTGTTACTTTTACATTTGAAGGCAAGTATCATACCCATGTGGCCACAAAGTCAACCTCTAGAGCTGCTTAAGGTCGAATCCAACGTGGCGAAAAATGTCTCAAATATCTCTGCGATTTTGTATATGTTGCGATTTTGGGGTCTTCCCTAAATTTGCAAGGAATATGACTGCAATAGGGTACTTAGAATGCAAGGATACTCTTGTGTTTTATTATAAAGCATTTGTGATATTGTCCTGGTTAATGGGTATATCTGTGTCTCACATGTGTCTCGCAAGGATATGAAACCTTAGCATAGTCTGTAGTCGGACTTTGATATCGCACAATTCTCCTAGCACCACTTGCGATTTAGGACAGGAAGGCCATAAAACCAAACTGACAAAATTGCAGAGATATTTGGGGCATCTTTCGCCATGTGGGAATGGACCTTTATGGTGAAAGGAGGCACTTGTTTGCCAAGTCTGTTTGATCTCTTTTGCTACTTTTGATGTCTCAACATGCAGATTTTAAGTCCACATATGACAACCAAACTAAAGAGAGGTATACATGCACATCTTTGCTATGTTGCATAATGTTCACTCGATGTTACCAAGACATAACATTTTAAGTGCTATAAGCTTTGGTATCTACCAATTTGCTATGTTAGATAAAGTCTTATGTTTAGTGGGTTACAAACAGTTATGCACATAATGTATGGTCATACATACATCTGTTTCTGCAAAGAGTAGACGGCAGGTGATGATTGATACAAACTCATCAAAATAAGAGGATCCCCCAACATAATCAATACTTCACATTATGTGATTTATTGCATGACCTCATCAATAAGGCATGGATGTGGGCCGTATGGACATAATATACAATCAAAAATTATGGAAAGACCTCATTAAACACATATTTTGGCACCATCATTTAATATTCTATGATATGTATCTGCAGACCAAAGCAGGTGTGTGGTTTTTAAAACTAAAAGTAGGAGGTATCCCACACAAGATACATACCTCAATGAGTGTTGGCAGGAAAGAACATCCTGAGCAGTGAAAAAGCTAAGTTCATAATAATGTAACATGATATGCACAAAGAAAATTATCTAAGAAACCTCTAGATACACCTAAGCTAACGATGTTAAAAAACCTAAATTTACATGAGGTTTGAACCTACCATCTCTCATGGAGAAAATAGAAGGCGAATATACAACATTCTTGACACCAGGATTCATAACCTGCTTTGCTACTCTCTATGTCTCAACATGCAGATTCTAAGTCCACATATCTATTTAAATGTTCACGAAATGTAGCGAAGACATAGCGTCTTAAGTTGATTTGATGTTTGATAGCTACACATTTGCTACGTTGGAATAAGTTTTGTGTTTACTGGGTGAGAACCCAAAGGGCCATTTTGCAATAATCAAAGACAATAATCGTCAGTCCTGATCGTCAGTCCTGATAGGCATTGTGTTATGGATCATTATAAGTTTGTGAGTGGGGGTGGGATACCTCTAGACAGAACTTTCAGTAAAGAGATCGGTACCACCTAACTTGAAAAGGTCAAACATGTGCGTCTTCCAAGGTGAAAATGTCAAACATCTGCGTCATTCAAGATGTGTATAGTGACGGCAATGAAAATCCGGCTAAGGACCTTTCATTCTATCCCTTAACGAACAACTTCTCTAAAAAAAAGTAACGTTTCTAAACTTGGACAAGCCTGACAGAATATGTTGGCTGAAATATCCTAGACAATGTCCTCAAGATATGTTTTACTCTAACACCCCATCTTTTAGATTGACACTAAAGGCCGTTGGTCACGTTTACACCAAAATGGTCATGTTTGCTTGTTTCGGCTGCTTGCATGCTTTTATTTGGTCAATTAGGCCTGGGGTAGACTATTGCTCTCTACATGCCTTCATCATGGTTTGGCAGTGACGACATCACATTGTACGACCTTCACTGGATTGATCGTGTCACTGTCAAAAATGGGCTTGAGAGTAAACGAGAAGCAATCCTGACGACATAGAATTTGCCTTCTTGGTAATAGGCCAAAGGTCATATAATTTATGTTATTGATTCACACTTTTCATCTAGTCACTGTCATTTTAGATATCGATACCAGTTATGCATTATAGAAAGCCTGAAATGGAGTCAATTGCCATACCACATCGAACCCATCCTTTCTTTTTATAACCGTTTATTATAGGATTATTATTCTCCTTTTTTGAGGCGGTTATGAGGGTCTGGTCGTATCATTTTCTGCCTTGTGGAGTGAGTGAGTGAGTAATAGATGTTTAACGCCATTTCAGACAGCTAAGGTCATATTCCTGGGGAAAACGACATTACACAATTTCACAGAGGAATGTGTCAGTGGCCGTGCATATGTGCACCGCACACATCCTGAGGGATAGGAAAGAGGAGAAATAGACCCTTTTAAGTGGGCTAGGGAAGCCCGTCTGCCTTGTGGAGATGCAGTCTTATTGGTATGGGTGGACATGTACTGCACTACTATGAATGTAATATATAATGAATAGACTTGAATGAATGCCTTTCAGGGGGGGATATAGGCACATCGCAAAGTGGAGTGCCTTTATAAAGCCCCTGAAAGGCATGAGTTCAAGTCTATTCATTACACATTGTGTTTATAGCATGTTTTCCACCATTGATTAAATTCATTTACCTTTAAAATTGAAGAAATTTCAAGTTTTCGTCTTGCCAGTCTGAGCAGACGAGCAGGAGCTCCGCCATATTGGATTTTTTTGTTGATGTCCCAGTTGCGCAGACCGCCGAGAAAAACACTCAATTTAAACATGTTATAGACCATGTGAGGCATTGTGAGATTAACAAATGAAAGAAAATAGATTCTATTTACACCTACTCCCCAGTAAACACACATATGTAATTTGTACGTAATTTAAGAATGTTCTCTGAACATAAAAATGTAAGGGTTTTTCTATGTTACTGGACATAATACACGCAAATTTACATTCACAGAACGTTCTCTGAACATTTTCTGTATGTATTATTTACTTCAAGTATTTACATCATTTAACGTAAAACCATGTCATTTGCCTTTTTGGTTGGGGATTCAGTTAGCATATTTTGAAAGTTCATTTATGTAATTTATTTGTGTGCCTAAATGAAAATTTATGTAATTTGAACACTATGAGGAACATGATTTGAAGGAAAGGGTTTTTGCCCAAATCATGGGCCCTTGAGGGCCTTGATTAATGGTCATTTAAATGTAAAATTACAAAATGTGTCTATCTATGAATCAATTTTCCCCTGTTAAAAAGACTGATATGCTTCCCTTTAAATAAGCAACATGGGATAAAGAGACAGAGAGACAGAGAGACACAGGGAGATGGGGGGGGGGGCAGCTGAGAGTGGTATTCATTTCCCAAAACAAGGACTATTTTTTTTACCTAGTCTCTTGACATAAAGTGAGAATATGCATTTAGTTGATCATAGTTTTTATCAGCCTCTGACCCCCAGGGAGTATTGGAATATACCTGCTGGCCAAGGCCTTTACCTTTGATCACCATGCCCCACTGATGCCACCCTGCTAACTACCTGTGCCATGTAGTGAAGGGCCTGGTCACAGCTGAGTGCACAATACTCCAAGAGCCAAACCAAAGGGGGTGTCATTTTGCACCCCCAAAGGCAATTTATCGTGACACTGCTTATATCAACTCTTGGTGTTAGGGCTAGGGCGCAGACATTTACAAAACGCTCATGAATGCCTCTGCTATAATTCAGAAGGCGGACACAGGTATATCAGAATATAGGTGCTTCTGTCCTTGGTACTTCTCAGGTGTCCACTACTCTGTATGCTGCTGAGTAGTAAAGTTTGTATCAGCAAACCATACCACAGTAATATGCCTTTCTCTTGTACTGCCCATGGCTGCCCAAACATGATGGAAAAGTGCCAATTCTACACTATCCCAAAAGCAAGACACCCATCCCAGCAAAATCAGAGGGACCTATGGCAATCCACAGGCAATACTAGTCAGAGGCACTAGTCAACAACGCAATAATTGCACATTTTGTATCAGGTATGTATTGAATGTATGGGTAGTCATCATTTTATGATGTTGGACAGGGGATGTGGTGTAAATGTTTGCCTTTGGTTTCCATACAGGGGGTACTGGGCAGTGTGAGACATAGACGGGGTACCATGGCAGTCTGGGAGTTCCCTAGTGGGGTTCTGTGGCAGTCTGGGAGTTCCTTACGGGGTAATCTGGCAGACTGGAAAACATATAGGTGATACTGCGGCAGTGTACAAATCCTCTAGGGGGTAATGCAGTAGTCTGTGAGACATAAGGAGACATATATGGGTTACTTCAGCAGTCTCCAAATACTCAAATGGGTGCTGCGGGTTATGGTGGCAGTCTAGACATACAGGTGTCACCGCTGCAGTTTACAAGTCCTCTAGAGGATACTGTGGCAGTCTGCCAGAGACAAATATACAGGTTATGGCAGCAGTCAGCAAATCCTTTAGGAAGTATTGTAGCAGTCAGCAAAACATATACGGGTTATGGATGTGAGCCCTTCCATGGGAACTGTGACAGTCTGCTAGGAATATTTGGGTTACAGCAGCAGTTATAATTGGTACTGCAGCAGTCTGTGAGACATATATGGGTTACAGCAGCAGTCTTTGAATGATCTAATGGGTACCGAGGCAGTCTGCGAGACATAGGGGTTACAGCTTCAGTCTGTGAGACATATACAGGGTTACAGTGGCATTCAGCAAGACAATGAGGTTATGGTGGCAATTTACAAGTCCTCTAGGGGGTACTGTTGAAGTCTATGAGACATAAATTTGGTTACAGCAGCAGTCTGAGACACATATATATAGAGGCAATACACTGGCAATCTGCAACACATACACAAGGTTACAGCGGCATTCTGGAAGATATATAGCAGTTATGGTGACACTTTACAAAACCTCTAGAGATACCGTGGCAGTCTGTCTGACATATAGGGGCTACAGTGGCAGTCTGCAAGACATAATTATATAGGAGGACTTGTAAACTTCCACAGTACCCATTACTCACAGAACTCGCAGACCTCTGCTGTAACCCCTATATGTCCCCTAGACTGCCACAGTACCGATTAGAGGACTCGCACACTGGCACCGTAACCTCTGCCCAAATATGTCTCCCAGACTGCTGCAGTACCCATTAGAGGATTGAAGACTGCTGCCGTAACCCATATATGTCTTGCAGAGTGCGACAATTCCTCCTAGAGGACTCATAAACTGCTGCCGAAACCCCTATTTGTCTCACAGGCTGCAATTGGAAACCCCTATATGTCTCCCAGACTGCCACAGTACCCATCAGTTGACTCGCAGACAACGGTTGTAACCCGTATATGACTCGCAGACTGCCGCCATAGCCCATATATGTCCTGCAGACTACTGCTGTAGACCCTATATGTCTGGAAGAGTGCCACCATACCCCTATGTTACTGGCACACTGCTGCTGGCCCTCCTAGGTCACTGGCACACTGTCACCATACCCCTTGGTCACACCCATGCTGTTGCCGGCCATCCTAGTTCACCTGCACACTGTCGTCAGACCCCCTAGGTCACTGGCACACCGCTGCCAGATCCCCTAGGTCTCTTGCACACTGTCGTCAGACCCCCTAGGTCATTTGTACACTGTCCCTGGCCCTCCTAGGTCACTGGCACATTGTTGCTGGATCCCCTAAGTCACTTGTACACTGCCACCGGCCCCCCTAGATCACTTGCACATACCCCCTAGGTCACTGGCACACTGTCATCATACCCTCTAGGTCATTTGCACACCGTCGCTGGCTCTCCTAGTTCATTGGCACACTGCTGCCAGATCCCCTAAATCACTTGCACACTGCCACTGGCCCTCCCAGGTCACTCACACACTGCTGCCGGATCCCCTAGTTCACTTGCACACTGTGGTCAGACCCCCTAGGTCACTGGCACACTGCTGCCAGATCCCCTAGGTTACTAGTGCATTGTCACCAGGTCCCCTAGGTCACTTGCATACTACCACCAGCATATGGTTTCAAAGGACTGGATCAAATAAACTTCTTTCTGTAAATGGTACCTCTTAGGTACTCTGACTTGATAGTTGGCCTTTTTCACCCTCCTTGATAAATATGGCAGGTTCTGTATCCAACTGCCTCAAATGTGGCAACCCCTAAAATGAGATAGGGTCCTGTTCAGTGCCTAAATATGAAACCAGCAGTTTTGAAACTCCATCAGTGTTTACCTAACAAAACCTGTATAGTTGACAAACTGTGCTAGTCCTAGCTGATGTAGATATGCAATGTTGGTAAATGTAACTTACAGTCACAATATGAGATGGGTCAAGCTAATGGAAACACCCCCCTCCCCCCATCAGCCCCTACATAATGACCATTCCCAGCACCAATACTACCCGTGTGGACAGCACTGCTCTAACCTAACTTGGTCTCCTTCATACCAAACTGCTATACCAGCCACTATGGTGTAGTATATATCTGCTCTTTTTTACTACTCCCTAATCATTGTATGTAAAGTTCAGCATTTTAGTTGTGGCACATTCCAAGTTAAGTCTTGCAAATAGGGAGAGAAAATGTCTAAAATTGGATATATTCACAGAGGTAAGTGTGAGATACCAACAAAAACTTGAAGTCATCCTGATACTTCAAAAAAAAAGAAGTGAACATAAATGTTTCCTGGTTATCAAAATATTAGCCCTCGAATACAGGTTGCACAATCCAATTTCAGCCCCCCCCCCAGGCAACTGCCATGGAGATTGGACATTTTTCCTATGCAATTATTTTCTCCCCTTTTATCAAAAAATCCCTTTTTAGAATAAAAAATTGCATCTGTCAATGGCCCCTAGGTTGTTTCTTGACTATTTGTGCAAAATGGGACCCATCTTAAAAATTGGCATACTTTTTTTCTGGAAAGGTCTGTTGGCATGGCAACCTGGTTGCCATGGCAACCAGCTCAAACAAAATGAGAAATCGAAGATATCACATATTGAGCCATAGCATTGGTTTAAATTCATTTTTTAACACAGTTTGAACTTTTAAAAAAAAGATCTACTCCTTGAGTACCTTTTCAAGGTAATGACATATTGACCTTGACCAAGGTCAAGGTCACCCTTTTCAAGGTCAAACACTAAAATTTGGCAGAAATTAGCAAGGACATCATATTTATGGCCATAAAATTGGATTAAATTCACTTTTTGACATATTTTAAAATCCTAAAATGGTCAAGTCTTTGAGTCCTTTTTCAAGGTTCCAACATCATTGACCTTATCTTAGGTCAAGGTCATCCTTCTTAAGGTCAAACCTCTAAATATGATTGAAATTTATATGAGAATTAAATTTTTGGCCATAAAATTGGTTCAAATTCACTATTTGACATACTTTAAGATGATAAGATAGTCCACTCCTTAAGTTACTTTTTACTAGAAATGGCCACATCTAGGTTGGTCAACTCATTTTTTGACACACCTTGAAATCCAAAAATTTGCTACTCCTTGAGTACAAGGTCATGACACATTTAACCTTTGCCAAGGTCAAGGTCACCCTTTTCAAGGTCAAATGCCTAAATTTGGCAGAAATTAGCAAGGAAAAGCTGAAGGATTGGACCTCTTTATACCAGTGTCCAGTATTTTAGGGTAACCTCCATTACTATCAGCCTTTAGTGGCCCTGGGCAGAAAATAAAAAGAATATTCTGGTTAATACCAGACTAAAATGAAGATCAATTAGGAACATAGTTATGTGCCAGATTAGGACTTGATATCTCCTGACATCTCCGGACTAGATGCATTTCCCTGGCAAAATCTGAAGTAGTTTTTTTTAAGGTGAGTGACTTCTGTTACCATGACTAAGCATGTATTATTAAAGTGGAAACAAAAATAACTAGTACTAGTCCAAAGAAAATGAAAAAAGGAAACTCTATTGCAAAAATCAGATTGATTGATGGTATATCTAATTTTTTTTAGGGAGAAAGTACTGTGAAAAAGTGACCTCTGTTACCGGTGTTGTCAATGGACCATTCTGGGTATTATTATTATTTTTCATGTAACCGTCCATTGACAGTGTCTTCCGTTATGAGTCAAGCCATAATGTCTAGCTTTAAAATCCTAAGTTGGTCAACTCATTTTTGACACACCTTGAAATCCAAAAATTAGCTACTCCTTGAGCACAAGGTCATGACACATTTAACCTTGGCCAAGGTCAAGGTCACCCTGTTCAATGTCAAACACCAAAATTTGGCAAAAATTAGCAAGGAAATCATGTTTATGGCTATAAAACTGGCTTTAATTAATTTTTTGGCATGCTGTAAAATACTAAAATGGCCACATCTTTGAGTCATTTTTCATAGTTCCAACAATTTTGACCTTAGACAAGGTCAAGGTCATCCTTTTCAAGGTCAAACATCATTGAAATCAGCTGGGAAATTAAATTTATGACCATAACATTGGTTTGAATTTACTTTATGCCATGCTTTGAAATACTTGGTCTACCTTTTGAGTGCAATTTCAGGGTCATAACACAATTGACCTTGGCCAAAGTCAAAGCCATCCTTTTCAAGGTTAAACACCTCAAATTGGCTGGTTATTAGCAGCTCATCCTAAAAAAAAATGGGAGAAAATTTACACTTTTGAGAACACAGAAACAGGCCATTTAAAGGTAAAAATGCTGTTTTGTCCAAAAATGAGTTATGGTAATTTTATTAGAATGGATGTCAATTTAACTGAATCAAACATTTTTAGGTAGATTCCCACTCTGAATAGTGTAAAATCATCATAGATCCTGCTGGATGGGACTAATATGCTGATATAAGTGGGGGATATTAACTAATGACAACAGAGTATTTCAGATTGCCATGGTAATCAAATTTTGGATTTTCTTTAAATTTGTATTGAAAATGCCACTCCAACAGCTTTCAGAAGATGTAATGTGAACTACCAAAACAGTATGTTCAGAGATAACACAAAGTTTATCAGTGTCATTACAGTATAGTAACTGATTAATTTTCCTGAAATTGATTGGTTTTGTGAATATGGGACCAGAGCCTTTATGAGGCATTTTACAGTTTAAGATATTTGGCATGATATCTTTCAACAATGGTTTCAATATACTTCCCATGCTCTTATTAATGTGTATTATATGAAATGAAAGCTCTTGATGACCTTTTTTTAAATACTCTTTTCTCTGAGGCCTATCCCTTAGTTTTAGGGATGGGTCAAAATGGTCTTCTTTTTGTTTAATTAATACTTTTTCAAAGTTCTAACATTGTTGACCTTAGCCTAGGTCAAGATCATCCTTTGCGAACACCTTTGGTAACATCTCTGAATTTTTAACCTGTGATTTGTGCCTTTATATTTGTTTGAAGCAAAAATGGTAATTCTTTAATATATCTTTAACAATATGCAGGGTAACACTCATTAATAGTTCAAAATGGCTGCCATAAATTATACATGGTTCTAAATGTCATGAATAGATTCCTGGACTTCAGTAATGTACTTTTAGTACTAATTTCTTTTTGTCTTTCTATTTTGATTAGGGATCGAGTAGTCATTTTTTGAAAACACCCTATTGTTCCAAGATTTTGATCTAATTCTGGCAGCCATCTTGATTATCTTAATTTCATTCATAGTTGATATTGTAACAGTTACAGAGAACCCAGGGTCTGGCTAAAAATCCATCTTCCACCAAATACTATAGTCAGTCACATTAGATTTTAAGTGTCCTTGACCTTGTGGAACACAACTTTGACCTATTTACCTAGGTCAACCATGTCAACTTTAGAATTCCAAGCATGTTAATAAGTGTATATAAACCAATTTTGTAGTTGTAAATATGATTCCCTTAATGACTAAAATACCTTAGGGTTTGACCTGGAAAGGATAACCAGTGATAACATTGAACTTGAGCATGATCTACCACATTATGGCCCTCCTTGGTCTTGGAGTAGACCACATTAGTATTTTTTAAAGCATGCCATAAATTGAATTTAACCTAATTTTATGGTCATAAATGCAATTTCCTTGCTGCTTTTATCCAAAATAGGGGGTTTGACCTTTCAAAGGAGGACCTTGACCATGTCAACCATGTTATGACCATGAAAAGGTAATCAGGAAGTAAACCATTTTAGAATTTTAAAGCATGTCAAAAAGTGAATTTAAACCAATTTTATGGCCATAACTTTTATCCCCTTGCTGTTTTGACTTTGAAAAGGATGACCTTGGCTAGGGTCAATAATGATAGGACCTTGAAAAAGGACCCAAAGAGTTGACCGGGAAAATACAAAAGATAGGGGAAAAAAATTAGTCAAGCAGACCACTTTAATTTTTTAAAGGATTTCAAAAACCTTAAACTACCTGTACTGCATAAATGCATCACTATAGCACTGTATTTGGGAAACCCAGAGATGGAAAGTCTATTTCATAGCCATAAAGATGATTCCCTTGAGAAATTCAGCCGAATTCAGGTGTTTGACCACGAAAAGGATGGCCTTGACCGAGGCAAAGGTCAACCATGTCATGACCTTGAAAAGACACTCAGTGTTTAGTTACCTGCCTGATTTCAACCAGATTTAGGTGTTTGACCTTGAAGATGATGAGCTTGCCCTAGGCTAAGGTAAACAATGTTGGAACCTTGAAAAGGTATTCAAAGAGAAAACTATTTTAGGTTTTCAGATGGGTGTTAAAAACTTAATTTAAGCCAAATTTATGGCCATAAACATGATTCTTTTGCTAATTTTAGCTGAATTGAGGGTGTTTGACCTTGAAAACGATGGCCTTGACCTTGGGCAAGGTCAACCCTGTTATGATCTTGAAAAGGCACTCAACAAGTAGACCACTCTAGTATTTCAAAGCATAACATAAAGTGAATTTAAACCAATTTTATGGACATACATTTAATTTCCCACCTGATTTCAATGATTTTTGACCTTGAAAAAGATGACCTTGACCTAGCCTAAGGTCAACCATTGTTGGAACCATGAAAAAGGACTCAAAGATGTGGCCATTTTTATACTTTACAGCATGGCAAAAAGTTAATTAAAGCCAATTTTTTAGCCATAAACATGATTTCCTACCTAATTTCTGCCAGATTTAGGTGTTTGACCTTGAAAAGGGTGACCTTGACCTTGGCCAAGGTCAAATGTGTCATGACCTTGTACCCAAGGTGTAGCTAATATTTGGATTTCAAGGTGTGTCAAAAATGAATTGACCAACTTAGGATATTAAAGCTGACATTGTGGCTTGACACAGGTGGGTGAACAGGCTATGGAAATGGAGGTAACTGAAAATGGGGGTGGGCGGTAACGGAGGTCACCGGTAACGGAGGTCACTTTTTTACAGTATTTCCTCTCTAGAAAATTAGATATACCATCAATCAATCTGATTTTTGGTATACAGTTTCCTTTTTTCATTACCTTTGGACTAGTATCGGTTATTTTTGTTTTCACCTTAATTATACGTGCTTAATCATGGTAACGGAGGTCACTCACCTTAAAAAAACTACTTCAGATTTTGGCAGGGAAATGCATCTAGTGCGGAGATGTGAAGAGATATCAAGTCATCATCTGGCACATAACTATGTCCCTAATTGGTCTTCATTTTAGTCTGACATTGACCAGAATATTCTTTTTATTTTCTGCCCAGGGCTACTAAAGGCTGATGGTAACGGAGGTCACCCTAAAATACTGGACACTGGTATAATGAGGTCCAGTCCGTCAGCTTAATTGGGAAATTTAGGGGAAATTTTTATTTTTTGAATTTTAACACTTAAAAAACTATAAAACATCACATTTGATACCATACATATATTTTCTTTGCCAATTGTAATGGATCAATAATTGTAATCATGCTTCAGGACATAGTGTTTTCAGTAAGCAGCCTTTTTCATCATAAGGCCCCCCACATGCAAAAAGTACGAAAATAATCTATGTTGTGGACATTTTTCTTTAATTAGTTCTAGAAATCCTAAAAAAGTCCAAAAAGTTAGTAAAAACTGATTTTTAAATGTACTATGGCACAGAAACTTCCCTGGACAGCAGTTCCCTACTTAACATGGAATGTGCCTTGTGCATTTATTAGCAAAGGCTGTTCCAAACATAATAGAAGGTATTTAGCTAGTATTTTATAACTTGTGTGGTTGTATCTCAGGTTGCTAGCTCTGCTACCAGTATGCCCTGTTGGCTGCAATATTGAACAATCTTAATGAATATTACTTAACTATCATAGGCCCTATTACATTTACAGTTACAGTTGAAAATTCGTTCCAAGCTGTGGTGATGTAGGGTTTATAGGTAGAGCCAAACTTTTTCTGCCAAATAGACCCCTATAGGAACCCCTTTAATGGTGGGTATTAAATAGATTAAAGCTGATATATTAGAAGGCTAGCTAGTCTATATATATGATGGGCTTGGTGAGTAAAAAATCTGTCATCTTTCATGGAAAGAGGTACCTTGAAAAAATTATGTGTCATATGAACACCAAACGACATGGAAATGTTAGATAGGACCCCCCACTATGGAAAAAGATAGTTCATTATGTTCTAGGCCTAATTAGATAAGCAGTAAATTACATGGAAATTTGAGAAAATTGCCCAAAAATGCACAATTTTGGCAATTTTTCACCTTCGACGCCCAATATCTCCAAGGATTATAGGCTGATATAAATTTGTCATTTTTTTGAAGCTCCAGATGTTTTCTATCAAATATGACTAGAATAAAGAAGAAGGGAGCTTTAACTTGTTTATTGAAGTTCCCTGAAGGTAAAAAGACCCAAAAACATTGTTTCTTGAATCAGCCCATATACACCTGAAGGTTTAATTAGAACCCTATACTTGTGTGACCACTGTGTTTAAAAATAGCCCTCCCACTGTAGTTGCATACTTCTACCAGTGTGAGACTGCCAGGCCCTGCCTCAACCCATGTCATGTTGTGTGTCCAGTTTAGGTGAGCTCTGTAGGTGTACTAACCATTGTACAACCACTATCTGTATCAATGGCTGCTAACTGCAGTTCTGCAGATAATGTTTAACCATCAAACCACTATATAACTGTGTAAAAAGAAGACTGTCTTTATGAAAAAGGAATACAAATTTGGTCAAAACAGGTCATTCTTGGTCAAAATAGGTCAAATTGGGCCAAGATGAGTCAAATGGCCAGAGATAGGGTAAAATGAACCTGATAGACCCAATTTGGGTAAACTGGGTCAAAAGAGGTCAAATTTACCCAATGTGTGGCTCAAATTGAGTGGTATTAACCAAAATAGGTAATTTAGGTTGAATCTGCTGAAAAAGGGATGAATTGACCACAGATGGGTCAATTCACTTAGGACTGACCCAAGTTGGGTAAATTTGGTTGAATCAGGTCAATATTGGTCAAAACAGGTCAAATTGGCTAGAGAGGTGTCAGATTGGTCCAATATGGGTAGATTGGGTCTGAACAGCTCTACTTGACCCATCTCATGATAATTCAACCTATTTTGTCTGATATTGAACTGATTTGCCCAAATTTGCCCAACTTCAATCTGACTATTCAGCCTGATGTTTTCACATCTTGGACCAACTTTGTCTACACGTCTTGGGAAGATTTGAACTAATTGTCAATTGAGCCCAATCTATACCACATATTTGACCAACTTCACCCACCATATGTAAATTTGACCTTATTTGCTCAAGAATATTGACCTGTATTGACCTAATATACCCATCTTCTGAATTGACACAATCTGAGTCAAATTGTCCCAATCTATGACTGCATGATGGAGCAGTCACTGCAGATAGCATTAGTTCCTACAAATAGCTGTTGGATAGTTACTATAGATAGCATGTGCTTTTTTTACCATATATAAGCCTCTGCCTGTAGTACTACAGGTTGCAGTTGTTGATACAGATAGTGGTTGTACACAGCTTCCCAACCACTGTCAGTAGGCTACAGTTTATGCTCAATGTTGCACCCCACAACACTTGTTTTCCCCAATTTAGACATTGGGACATGGTAAAGGATGGTTGCGCACACCAGCAGTGGTCCAGTCAACGAAGTGTTACAGTCAACAAAATAGTCAATACAGCTAATATTTAGTCATGGAGGTCCAACAAATTGTCTGATAAAATTATGAATTGACAGAATTTTTTATGTACTTATGCAACCCTCTGAACCCAAGGGGTGCAGCCCACAGGGAAATGGGTGAATAAAGAAATAATCAAGAAATAAGAAGTAAAATTTCACTTATTCATATAGATTGACCTTTCATGGACTGGTTTAAGAGGTTACATCATAGTTAAAATACTTTGCTTCAGGGGAGACCCGTCCAAGGAATCAGGCCTTATTTCATATATTTCACATTATTGCAAATTAGAATAACCTCTACATAAACTATATAGATTGGCATACAATAAATATGACTAATAAAAGATTTTACCCTGTTAATCATGTGTTGCTTTGTCCTTATTTTTCACAGAAATGCAGGCTCTCTCTAATGAAAAGGGAAATTTAGGTTTTAGTAGGGTATGCTGATTCCTTCAAAATTCATGAGTTGAAATCCCATCAGACTATGATGTGAATAAACATCAAATTCCTAGAGTAATATTATGTGTCATAAGAAGACGTAAAATAACGTTCTTGTGGTGTAGCTATTAGTTAAAATCCTATCAAGCAATGATGTAAATAAATGTAAAACTTCCAGTGAAATGTAATGTAAAAGAAATACATCATTATTATAATATTACGTAAAAGAAACATTGAATTACATCTCTAAGGTTATGCAGATGGATGTCAATCCTTTACGTATATAAACGTTTTTAAATAATGTTCAGTAGATCCCTACCAGATAGGTGAAAAATGTTTATTTACGTTAAGATACATAAAAACATTACGTATATATAATGTAGAGATTACGTTCAGAAAGCATTCTACGGACGTAAATCTGTTACATTACATTCAATTACCTAAAAAATCCCTTACATTTTTACGTTCAAAGAACGTTCAGAAATTACGTTATTTGACCCCTAAAATTACATTCCCTGAATGTTAATAAATGTAAGTGTGTTTACTGGGTCAGCTCCAACAAATTATTTGAAGACTATATTCCCTCATAATGGCCAGAATAATTATGATGAAATGTTCCGGTACCACGTAGCAAATCAAAACGGACGGTTAGTTCAATCAGTACACACCAGGTGGCGCCACAGGTACTGTTGACAGAATGGCGAAGATGCAAGACAGGTCACCCGCATCGAATCTTTATAATTTTTAAATACAGCCTTACTATCAACGAATCAACCCGACTGGGAGTTAGAATAATGTTTCGAGGATGTTCTGTCCAAACCATGTCGTTTCATTTGGTATATATGCTTCACAAATTGAGGAAATATATTCCACGAAAGTCACTATCAAGGTATGTCTGGTCCGCTGTCATTTTGGATTCCTCTATTGCAAGATATGGGGTTGGTTTTATCCACTTTGAACACTCTAAATCATTCCGAAACTCGATAAGCATGTTATACAATGAATATAGAGAAGGACGGGTGTTGGAACTATTGGCTGACACATGAACTGAGAGAAGTCAATGTTGCATATAGAAATTCTGGAACCGCTCTGCACTGGATTGGTATTCAATCATAAAGCCCCTTAAGTGTAAGTTTCTACAATCAGCCCTCATTCTAGCAAATGTAAGGAAACTGTCCCAGGCGTCTTATCTATTGTGTTACAGGAGGCACTTCTCCCAACATATGTAATCTACATTTCTTTCAGTTTTCTTAAAATGGGGTGTGTCAAAAAAAAACATCAAAAAGGAATTACAGAGACCGGCTGAAATGGGACCCCACTGCAATATAGTACATTAGGTCGGTTTGGCCATACAATTGCTGAACCTGCGGACTATTGCCCTTATCTGGCAGGACTTTTAGTATACCATGCCACCAGATCCGTCTCAGAGAAATGTGTTTTTTATTGGTTCTTTCTTTTTGATATGCTAGATAAAAGCTAGGAAATTCCACACAAGATTGAATCAGAAAACGTGATCTTTGATCTATTGGTGAACATTTGATCTCGGTATGTTCTTTGTACTCTCTAGACATTCCATATTCAATTCGGAAACAATTATCTTAAAAGATGTCCACAAGTTTGGATCCAGGCAAATCAGTTCTAGCACCTTCCTGAACTTATTAGAGACACCTTTATTTCTTCTAAAATCCCAAAAAGGCCAACTCTGTTTGCCAGAGCCATATAAATTAGTGCACCTGATTCCTCCAGCTACTAAAAGCTATTTTGAAAGACTTTTACACTTTGGGTATCATAGATGACTCATAAGTCTTTTGAACCGGGTCATTAATAGTGAACAGACACAACTCTCCCCTTCATTATAACTTTATGAAGTCTTGGGTTGTTAGCAACCATCACCTCTCACCGCCCACTCTCTTTAGTCTCCCCCTTATCCTCACTAAATGTGCAATATCAGCATGTTACCAATGTTACTATGACATTGTGTACATGCTGCTAGTATTAAGACAACAAGCTTGTAAACTGCCCCAGGTGAGTTAACACAAGTACTCTGACAGTATATTGTTACATGTACCACGACAGCAAACTAGTTGTGAATTATTCATCCAGTTCTTTCATTCTTGATGACGATACTTCAGGGAGCGTGTCCTGACCCAATCAGACACTTCGTTATGTTAGTCTGCCACCGGTAATCATCCAGTATTTGGTCAAACTTGATTGCCCCCTAGGTGTAGAGTATAGGAATGCTCTCAATAGTGCCAATAAAATGAACCAATGGTTTCTATTCAATAATATAGACAGATTAAAGCAATCTTCATAAAGAACCCATTAGGCTGAATTGTTCAGTTTCTTTAATCGGTATACTGCAGTGTATTGTACACACATGTAAATGCCTATCATTGTTTCTCCAGCTACGTCATCTGTCCAAATCATCATATTCAACAAAATATATGCATCCGCAGCCATGTATGCATCAAGACATCCCATTAGTGGATATGCAAAGTTTATACATATAGATTAGAATGAGAGGTGAATTGGTTGGGAGTGACTGGTAAAATGCCAACATTCAGATGTTAAGTGATGCTAGTCTATAGAGTGATAGGCCATCCAGTTCCAATACCTGGCGACATCTTTCTGATATCTAGTGAACTATTTTCTATCTCATCTTATCATTCATACTCCCGACCAGTACAGCATGCGGGGAATATATAAACCTAAAAATCATTATTCACAATCTTACTATTATTTTTTTATGGTGAAATTTACTTCTTGAGAACACACCTAGTTTTTATGATGGTGAATGACTGTTTTGTGTTAAAGGGGAGGAGGTTAGTTTACTTATAATGATTAAAGGCCTACTTGTTTGCCCTCACGTGGGAGCATGATCTAACCGCCTGTTTAACTAGTCAAAACTCACGTCAATATGGAATAAATGAACCTTTTCTAGTGAATGGATGTAAGACCAAGGAGTATCATATATATCATTACTATATATCATGTATTTACTCACTGTAGAAGGATTATTTACTCCTTAATACTACTGCAAATGACACACGGATAACCTACTATATACTATGGTAACGACCAGAGTATGATAAAGGCTCATATGGATGCACCCCTGGTACACCTTATAAACAGAGGTTAGGAGGGGGTCTAACAGGTGGGGGAAAATAGCATTACATACGTAATAAAGTGTTCAAAGTCAAGGTAGAGGTTCACCTTAAGTGAGTATTCCATTGGTCTGAAATCTTTCTCACCAACACATTCGACAATTTTCAATGCAGTAAGACAGTATGACATTGGTCAGTCCCACTATACACAACTCATGCATTGAAATACCGACATTATATGGTTTCCCTGAACTCAGGGTCTGCCCTATACATGGGGTGCCCCTTAGACATGACGTATAATAGTACTTACACACTGGCAAACCTGGAAACACACTACTTACACCTCTGACACACAGACAACATTATCTATACTACTTACACACCTGTCACCCAGACATCTTCCATATACTACTTACACCCCTGTCACACAGACAACATAGCCTAAACAACTTACACCCTTGACACAGAGACAAGCTTCTATATACTACTTACACCCCTGACACAGGGACAACCTTCTATATACTACTTATACCCCTGTCACACAGACAACATTATCTATACTACTTACACCCCTGTCACACTGATATTATCTAAACAACTTACACCCCTAACACAGAGACAAGCTTCTAAATACTACTTACACCCCTGACACAGAGACAAGCTTCTATATACTACTTACATACCTGTCACACAGACATTATGCTATTTACATCCCTGACACAGAGACAAGGTTTTTTATACTTCTTACACCCCTGACACAGAGACAAGCTTCTATATACTACTTACATGTATACCTGTCACACAGACATTATACTATTTACATCCCTGACACAGAGACAAGATTCTATATACTACTTACATACCTGTCACACAGACATTACACTATTTACATCCCTGACACAGAGACAAGATTCTATATACTACTTATACCCCTGACACACAGACAACTTTTTTATATGTACTTACACACCTGTCACACAGATCATATGTTACATAGACAACCTTCTATATACTACTTACACCCCTGACACAGAGACAATTTTATATATACTACTTACACCCCTGACACAGAGACAACATTATTTATACTACTTATACACCTGACACACAGACAACCTCCTATATATATACACCTTACACCTCTGGCACAGATACATTTTTCTTAACTACTTACATACCTGACACACAGACAACACTTTCTATACTACTTACACTTGACGAGTATGGGAGGCCACATTACCACTTCTGACCCTGCTGTTCATATAAAAAAAACAAAAAAAAACGAAACTGACAGGCGACTGACTGCGCCATCGCTGCATGTGTTGTCATGACCTCATGACCTCATTCACTCATATGAGAAGACAGGAGGGGTCACGTGACCTCCCCAGACTCGTCAATGAAAACTTAAAAACATAAGAAATGACCCCTCTGAGTACACAGGAAAAAAACGTTAGATTGACATTTTTTACAGACGTTAGGATAACTTAGAAAAGTAGGCCACGAGTTATGATATCCTACAATACACTGAATGAGGTGTCCGTTAGCCCATTCCTTACTGTCTTTATTATACGATTAATTAATAAAAATTCAATAAATAATCAATAGAATATCATCAAATAAAGTTTAAAACAAAAATCGTTCCTCTCCCCCGGGCCCGGGACTTGAAGCCTGCCATAGTGTGTGTACACACGGCGAAAAAAAGATTCGCCCAGACCAGGAGTCATCCCGCCTACCTCTAGCAGCTGAGCGCAATGCGCTAACCACTAGACCACCAGGCCGCACCTCGGCGACTGGCTTGGGTTGGTTTGGTTTGAACGCGTCCAGCAGTACCGTATATCCTCATGTTAAGGCCTGGTCAATTTGCCACTTAGTAAGGAGGTTTAGGTAGTAGACAGTACTAATACAAGCCTGGGCGTATAAACGGGGAAATATGGTATGTAGCTATGGGACAGGCAGCTCTGACCACTGTGGTGTAATTCTAACTTAATTCTACTATCGGCACACACACCTCGGTGCCCGGCAGCTGTTGGTTTGGTACTATGCGCGACTGGCCTGGTTATGGGTCAAGGTGCTGGATGCGTTCACACTAGGCTTTATAGAGACATGGTTCTAACCAAGCTTCTCTCGTCAGTCCCTGTGACGCAATGCATAGAAGTTTGATTTGGGATCTGAGACTGCAGGTTCGACCCCTACCCTGGCCATGAAAACTTCGTGAGTATTAACATGTAAAATATGACATGTTAGGACATGTGACATGTGACATGTTAGGAGTGCCGATATCCTGGATATCAGCTCTCCTAGGACCTGCAATATCGACAGGTATCAGAATGGGAATATCCAGAAAAAGCACCCAAAATCACAGAGGTCGTGTAATAATTTTACATATTTATGTCAGCGTGTTAATGTAGCCAAAGTGAAGCGTTCCCAAGGGTCAATACTTGAATTCTCCCACAGTCATCAGACATTACCGCGGGACGTGTGTGTGGCATCTCCAGATTAACATTTTACTTATGAGAACAGTCGGACCAAGCACCAGGCTAGCGTGTTATAGAGCTACGGGGAGTAGATTCCTATCCCTGTTATCTCAGTACAATGAGAACACCCATAGCCATACACCAGCAATGGTGGACGACCAGAGCTGCCATCTAGTGCCACACGACTCTACTAACAACAGCTCCACACGACACCTCCAGGTGATATTTGACACTAGGGAAGGAGGCTACCGTTAGTTTGTCTATAATAAAATCGATTCTGCGTTGTGGACCATTTATGTGATTGTCTATGATACTGAATGTATATGATTTAGCAGTTCATCGACCGTTACTATAAGCCTGTCCGTAATGTAAAATGCAGCTCATAATCAGGGTGCAAGGATTGCTATGGTGGATGGTATTTAAACCAAGGCTATTCTGAGAGAAAAAATGAAGGACAAACGTCATAAGTTGATTTCTTGTGTATAATGCCTGTACGCTTAAGCGACGGGACAGCAGTGGCGGTCACTCCGGACCTTGACACCGAGATTGGGGGAGGCAATTAGTTGTTCTTTTCTGACACGGGCGTGTGGCTAAGCAGCCCAATCGATGGGAGCCAATGATTGCATATCGTATGTATTAATATCATAAAAGTAGGCTATCTGTAATAATTGTTTATCATTGATTCATCAGTCGTGAGAACTGTTTACAAAGACGCCGAGTCAAATTATGTACTAGCATACCACACCATGCATGTTATAACATGTAGATAGTCATGTTCAGTTCAAAATAATGGCGTTTTTATCCATAACGATATGGTGGATTATATGAATGATATCCTGTGATGTATATAAGAATACGGTTAAATCAAGTTCAGAAAGATGCGAGATCACTTTTTCTTCTGTGATGCGTGAATAAGAATATTGAAACTCAACTCAACTCTGACATACCTTGTCCTTGCTTGGTGTTATTCTCTTGAAAAGTGACCCTTGTTTAGAGGGGTTTTCGCGAGATATTGTCTCTATTTAAAGGAAAAATGATACGCATAAGAATTCTCTATAGAACATAACCCTTTGTTAGAGGGGTTTTGTTCTAAAAGGTGCCTCTTTTTCTAGAGTAGATTGGTCAAAAAGTGAGGTGCAAGATTGCTTTTATTAAAAATGACCCTTCCTTAGAGGGATTTTTCTCCAAAAGTGACCCTTGCTTAGAGGGATTTTTCTCAAGAAATAACCTTACTACCAATGAAAAGCTTTTCTCGTGTTAAAAAAAAAATGGGGCTAGCAGGACTGCCCTGCTTGTAAATCGGTTTTAACTACCGTGTCAATCAGATGTAGATAATATTCAATAAATAATCAGGATGATATTTATATTTTCCTTACTATCATGTATTTGTGGTAGGACGGCATAGCTTTATTTACATTTGCATTCAAGGGTAACTAGCTCACAATGCGAATAGAACAGAACCGCCCTGCATGTAGTTCACGGCCTCTATAAATTGCGTTATCGTAGGCAGTCACCTATGGCTGGTCTGTGCTATCAGCCACTATGCAGAAAGTAAATAGGTTTTGGTAGACTTATTGTAGTGATTCTGAGATTAGTGACCACTAATCTGTGCTGCCATTTGAGCTGCATTTACATCTGCATCCAATTCTAGGATATTGCGAAGTGTCCTCCAGTCCTCATGTCACTCCTATAATTATGAGGGCTCATCTCATCAATTCCTTCCACCATATCTAGTAAGACCTTAACATCACAGCTCTCACACTGAACTATAATGCTAAGGTATACTATGGGAGGAAATGTCGTGACAGCTACTCTGTACATTAAAACTACTATAATTTGCCACTATCCGCCACCATTCCATGACTGCTCTATTAAGGATGTGAGAGATAATGATTTATCTTTAATATCCCAATGTCTGTAATTCTGCCAGGTATATACAGTGGCGCCCCCCCCTGCAGAAATAAGGCAACATCATTCTGTATGTGAATACCAGCGCATCACATGGGGGGGGGGGGGGTTGCATTGTATATGTCGGTGGTGGCCTCTGTCGTGAGATAATGAATTATGTGGACTTGTATTGGAAAGCATCAAATACCATTACTAATGGTAATTTTTTTACATATTGTCAAGTTCTGTTACACCTTTGCTGTCTTTGCCTGACTCCACAATTCGTCTATATCCTGAAATCAGAATAAAGAAATAAAGAAGGTGCTCTCGAAGATATCAGAAGAGATATGACGTAAGTTTCTCGTCAATTTTGTATCTTGAAAGCGTTTCAGTATTTCTCAATAACTGCGCATATGAAAATGTGAAAATGTCAATGTTCAAAAATGTTATGGCCATGTTGCTTGAATCATGTAGAGTTGCACAATGTCAGGCCCACTGCAATCTAATAAGGGCGATGAAATACCACATTATAGATACTAGTTAGGAAACTCAAACGAAGGAGTTATATCCGATCTATGATAAAAAAATGATATCTATAAATTTCAATCAAGTCAAACAAAATTATGTTCCTCTCCATCTCTCTTCTCTTTGCTGCTAGACATTCATTGCAGAAAATACTGACTTGGTGTAGTTAACAGATAATTATCAACATGATTAATCAACGCGCAAGCTTTAATTAGGCCGTAAGAGATAGTAACTTCCCTATCTAAGTAGCAGGAAGTAATTTGTTATCAACCTCTAATGGCTGCCCTCAGTGGCAGGCTGGAAATGATGCACAGATGCGACCGGCGTTATCTTGAAAGTCAGATGCAGAAAAAAAAATTATGGAGTGGATAACCTCCCACACTGTCAGTCCAACTGCTTCATAAATTGGTTAAATCACCCCAAACCCGTCTTGACAAGTCTTGGCGTAATGAAAAGTATATAGTTCAACAGGAATAACTTAAGGGAAGATCGTGGCCTAAAGCTTTCTGACCACGCCTATTCACTTTGAACCACCAAAAATGTATGGGTAGCTTTTACGGTAGAAAATGTGAAAAGCATAATGAAAAATGTGTCAAAATATGTATATGTGAATTATTGACACGATACCCAGAGAAAATGGATGAAATCTAAGAAGAAAAAAAAAATCTCGAAAAATAGCTAAATATTCATGAAAAATATGAAAAAAAAATCTTGAGAATTCTCAAAATTAAAAAAAAGAAAAGAAGAAAAAATTCAGGGTCGGTGCTGTTGCTAGGGTCGGTCGGGTTACTGGTAATACACCTTTTTCTTTTGCCTTGTCCCTCTGCCGCCACAATAAATACATATTATAATAGCTTCTGTGTCACTCAGTAAGGGATATTAATATACTTAGCAATAATGTAATACCGCTGTATACCTTTCTCTAATGCAAGTTGTACTATGACATTAGATAGAAAGCCATTATCATAAATGGTAGTATTTAGCATTGTGGTAATCAATATCGCTTCATTGGTGTTTGGTCGACAAACGGTCGCTCAACACATTACTGTGGGAAACCCCCACTACAATCTACCCATGACGTCCACTGGTGGGCATAAAGTTATTTTCTTCCTTGTTAAGGACTTTCCATGTATTGCTCAAGGCTGCACAGGCACTGCCATGTGGCACGGAGAAGCCACTCATCACTTGTGTCATAATTAGTGTTGTAACACGTTTATATCCCATAGCATTGGTGCAACCTTCATGTAGTTGTGGGGACATGAAGGTATGGGGCATCAGTGCACACCTCTATTAATATCATAATTGGCAACGTGAACTTTCCTATGTGCTGGTGCATCTATTGTTCAGCAGGACAATGTCAATGTGCGGATCGTATGTGTAAACAGTGGACAGGTAGTTAAGCCTGAGAAGATGAACAGACTCCAGGCCCCCCTGACCGAAGACCCCCTGACAGACAGCCCCCTGTCTGACGCCCCCCCCCCCTCCCCCTGTCATCCCCCCCCCATCCGCACAGCCCCTCCCCCGTCATTGACAGGGGGGCCGTCAATCAGGGGGCTATATATATATATATATATATATATATATATATATATATATATATATATATATATATAGGGGGCCTTCGGTCAGGGAGCCTACGTTCACCTAATCCCTGAGAAAGAATACTTTAAAGCTGATAGGGGACCCAAGCATCATGTACATGGGGTAAGACACAGAACAGAAGTGCCGAACAAGGGGAATTTGACCGTACCGTATGGAAGGTGAATTTATTCTAAAACATTCATTTGTAAATAGCTGCTGTCACCTTCTATCACGCTATTCTATCCGCCTGTGACTGCTTTCCTCTACCCCTTGAGCAACCAGAGGGAGATGATCCACAGAGACAGGCCGCTGTCAATTACTGACACCTCACATTGGATACAACTCGATGTCACCAAGCGGCCAACTGGCGAACTACCAATAGCTAAGCCCAAGTTAGTGTTGACTGGCATTGCTCAAATAGGATGAAGAAGGCATGCAGATGTGGACCTTGCTGGTACAGTTTGATCCGGCATATGGTGGTCCTTGAACCGTACCAGGCTTAGCTGAGACCTAAGTCCTTAGCTGTATGGATCACAACTCACCTCTCACCAAATGGTGGAACTGTAGGCTGCAGCTGTGACCTACCAAAAATTGTGTTTAAGCTAGCACTAAAACCTTACGCCACAAAATAAGACATCCCTTATGTGGCAGACAGAACCACTTCAAGTCCCAGCAAACTCAGACCTATGTATACACATCTAGGAGCATATTCGCAGCCATTGGCTTCCCACCATGCCTATCCATACATGACCTTCTAATAGGCTCAGTAAGACTACTCATCTAAACCCCTTTCCCAAACTCCCACCTCCCAATTGCAGGGAGTTGTAATGTTCGGTAACATAAAACCTCTGTCGCCCTCCGCCTTCCGGCTCTGCTCCGGCGCATGTGGAGGAATCTGCCACTGTGCAGTTAGTTCATGTCGCCGCCGGAAGCGGCGCCACTACTAGGCTGCGAATATGCAGAGTTTAAACATTGCAGAATGAGACTTGTAATAGCTGCCCTCATCAAGCAGCGCCACACGGTGACGGTGCTGTCTGATCTGTAGTATAGCGGGAGACAACTGTTGGTCTTTTTACATTTTACCTGAAGCTGGTTGCCTGCAGCTGTACCTGTGACTTTAATCTGGGATTACCTTAATACCTGCCGTCAATGTGTGGTGGGTAGGGTTCTTTGTGGAAATAGGCAGAGGGTAATGCTTTTAACCCACCAGATAATGATTTCTAACTCATCAGGTATAGAGACAATCTGCCATCTGCACTCAGCGGGGCTCAATGGAAGCTCACTTGTTCATCTGCTGCCTGAAAGGCATAATAATCACCTTCCGAAAAATGTAGCTAATTAACTGCAGGCCGCTTGGGGGGGGGGGCATGTGTTTATAAATATGCTATGAGTGATGGCCGCACTTGTTGGACAATCCGTTACCCCGGTATAGAGGACTGACTGAACAGTGTGATGACGTCAGCACCCGAGGCCACGCCCTCTCGCAACTCATCAGGGGTGGGGTGGGGGGGGGGGGAGGGAAAAGGGACAGCGGGGATGAGTTGGACGAGGTGGTCGCTCTACCCGCTGTCTACCGGAGGGGCGATGGAGGGGAGGAATGAATAAAGTCGAGAGGGAGATTGGGTCTGAGTATGTAAGGGAGAGAGAGAGAGAGAGAGAGAGAGAGAGAGAGAGAGAGAGAGAGAGAGTAGGGGAAGAGGGAGTGAAGGCACGGGGAGTGGGAGAGAGAATCGATGAGGTAGGAGGGGAATGACAATGTTATAGAGATATAGGAAGGGAATGACAGTGTTATAGAGGTAGGAGGGGAATGACAGTGTTATAGAGGTACAAAGGGGATGGCAGTGTTATAGAGATAGGGAGGCAATGTCAGTGTTATAGAGATAGGGAGGGGATGACACTGTTATAGAGGTAGAGAGGGGATGACACAGTTATGGTTTTGGACCTTAAAACAGCTATCGGGACATATGTAACACCCAGACACTTCTGCTGGGTCAATTTTCAAAGTTAAAACACCAATAGAAAGGGTATCAACTCCTGAGTGCAGCGGCACTGAGCATGCATTATTAGAGGTCTTATGGGTGGCAAATTGAAAAAAATTTCATTCCCAAATTACAGGACTTTGGTAAAGAATAGTTGATTGAGCCTATATGAGCACCTGAGCAATCTAACATCATCAGATATTTAAGTATGATTATGCTGTCATGTTTCCCAAAAAATATATTTTGATGTTTTGATTTATATCATTATAAGAAATGTCCACCCAAAAAGCATTCAGATACGTAATCTGGTGGCTGTTGCTAAACCATTGGAAGTCACTTCTGTCGGAGGTGTACTTCCAAAAACGGAAGGCACTCATCTTCGGTAGTCACTTCTCTATGGCATTGCCAAATCGCACTTCCCAAAAGAAGTGGTCCAGAAGTGGTTGGTTACAACCCCTCAACTGGAAGTTGCTTTCTACACTCTGTCATATAAGTATGTAGGTATGAGCAGTCTGGGAAGCACTCGGGTGTGACCACTTTTCGGAACACAGTTTGATTTGTGGGCATGTGACTACTTCTGGACTACAGTGTCGGAAGTGATTCTGAGTGGTTAAGTAGAGGAGGGAAGTGGGAAGTGAGGTACCTACCCTGAAAAGCAACTACTCAATCTTTTTGCAACAGCCTCCTGAACTGTCCTTATGAATGCAATATGCAAACAATGTATCACTATCAGATTCAAAGCAGGAAATAGCTAAAAATATCCAAATAATCATGGGCACAAAAAGGTTATAGAGATAGGAAGTGGATGACAGTGTTATAGAGATAGGAAGGGATGACAGTGTTATAGAGATAGGAAGAGGATGACAGTGTTATAGAGATAGGGAGGGAATGTCAGTGTTATAGAGATAGGGAGGGGATAACACTGTTATAGAGATAGGGAGGGAATGACAGTGTTACAGAGATAGGAAGCGAATGACAGTGTTATAGAGATATAGGAAGGGGAATGGCAGTGTTATAGAGATAGGGAGAGAATGACAGTGTTAAAGAGACAGGAGGGGAATGACAGTGTTATAGAGGTTTAGGTAGGGAATGAGAGTGTTATAGAGATAGGGAGAGAATGACAGTGTTATAAAGATAGGAGGGGAATGACAGTGTTATAGAGGTATAGGGAGGGAATGACAGTGTTAGAGAGATATAGGGAGGGAATGACAGTGTTATAGAGATAATTACAGGGAGGGAATGACAGTGTTATAGAGGTATAGGGAAGGAATGACAGTGTTATAGAGATATAGGGAGGGAATGGCAGTGTTATAGAGGTATAGTGAGGGAATGACAGTTATAGAGGTATAGGGAGGGAATGACAGTTATAGAGATATAGGGAGGAAATGACAGTGTTATAGAGGTATAGGGAGGGAATGACAGTGTTATAGAGATAATTACAGGGAGGGAATGACAGTGTTATAGAGGTATAGGGAAGGAATGACAGTGTTATAGAGATATAGGGAGGGAATGGCAGTGTTATAGAGATATAGGGAGGGAATGGCAGTGTTATAGAGAAAGGAGGGGGATTACACTGTTACAGAGATAAGAAAGGGATGACACTGTAATAGCTCACACATAATATGAACTGAACAGGTCTTAACATTGATTAAACGATGAAGAATGGCAGATATTAAAAATAAAGGACAGGGGGATTCAACAAGCACTCTTTGAAAAATAGATCGGAGCATCTTCAGAAGAATTTAAGGGCAGATAAAAAAAAGGGACAACAGAAAAAGCGATCATTTGCAACATGTTAAAAAATGACAAATCTAAGAATAGAAAAGTGAGGGGATGGAAATCAGGGTGGGGAGGAGGTACTTGTCAGACGTGTTCATGTAGATGTGATTCCATCCTGCCGCAGGGAACCCTGATGTAGAGAGCCACATTTAGGGGGGGGGGGTTGTTGGAACAGCCATCAGGTCTGAATTAGTCTGAACTAATCATCTCTCTATCACTCTGGCTACCTGTGGAACCTCATGTAGAAAGGATCGGACACTTTCTAAACACGGTACATAAGACATGAATAGGTAAATATCATTCATCCTTGCTGTATGATTTTACTTACCACTGATTGACCACTTTGTAGGCAATACCCATTGCCTCCGAACTCGCCATCGGGAGCTCAACATGCAGCCAGACAGGTCTTACTGTAGTGTACTATTGAATATAACGCTCGAGCCCTCGTCAAATTAACAGGGCCTCAACACCTTGTCCAAGACAGTTATTTATAGAGAATCACATTGTATTGCAAAGAAAAGAACTGGTCTGCCAACGTAAGACAAATCAACTCCCATTCAACTCAACTCAAAAGATACTGAGACTCGAATGTCCCACATGGACATTCATTTATACATTCGGTATCAATGCCCATATTACATTTCTAAAAGATGTAATATTCATCGACAAGCCAGACGGCCAATGGCCAAAACCAATGTTAGTGTATTAGCACCGGAACCCAGTGTACCACGGTGAGGTGTTCACCTAGTGGACGTCCTTAAGGCTAATTCATTACCAGATGCTAATTAGGACACT
Organism: Acholoe squamosa; assembly: GCA_949317995.1. Classification (NCBI taxonomy): domain Eukaryota; kingdom Metazoa; phylum Annelida; class Polychaeta; order Phyllodocida; family Polynoidae; genus Acholoe; species Acholoe squamosa. Next base: position 39,812,892 of record OX439048.1, on the reverse strand, counting down.
CAGCAATTTTGTTTGGGAGATGCCATCAGTGTTGAATAATCAAATCCGAATTGTTGGGGATTTCAAGATCTACCGACAGTGACAAAATGATCGTCGCATCTGAATAATGCTTAATTCGCTGCCTGCTGTCGAGTACAAAGGGCTAAAACGGTCACGAACAGTGACTAATATTATCTTGGTCATTTAGAGACTGTGATTAAGGTACTTAAGTGTGTAGAAATTTACCGGCTTGCAGATGGCACCTTCTGCTGTTGTAATGGTAGTGTGGGAAATAACACACTTTCATCAGTAGAGGTATGGAACTCTGGTGCAGATTTTAAGACAATTGTAGTAGGATCAGTGATGACTTCTATTTGTAGATTGCAATAGTTATTAGTGCTATTGATTAGATATAATCATGTTTGTCAATAATTTCCAATCACTAGCATACGAAAATAACTATAGATCAAAAGAATTACAAAATGGAATGCCTATTTTGCATGAGCTCATCCCCCCATCCCAGACCTACCGAGACATTACACTTGGTATATGATCTAAGCTACATTTGCAGGTTATAATGCATTATCTAGCCACTTTGGTTGCACACTGAAAACAAACCAAGCATCAACTAAAGTCCTCACTGCTGAGGACCTCAAGCCGATAATCGTGACTTAAACCCACCACACTCTGATGATATTATTTTGCCATGAGAGGGCATTACCATGCACAAGTCTCGTACTCTGTCGTATCAATACTGATCATTTTTACTGTTACACCAATTCTTGTAATAAAGGATGTTTTGACTGTCATTAAAGTGAGCATGTCTGCTATAACATTTTGGGGTCTCTCTTAAATCACAATGTAGACAACATCCTAAACCATGTGCTATATCTAATGATTATATGAATTATTTCTACTCAAAGACAAGTAAAACCTATGTCAAGTAGCCAGTCCTAATTTTCAAGGTGTTCTAAACACTACTAAGAGAATATCAGACTAGCTATCCGGTGTTTCTGTGGTGAGCGGCAATGTCAACGGCCATCCCATGAAGTGTATTGTTTTGTGATTAGGCACTTCATTTTTATTCACTATGGGCTAGCAGTGATTGGAACAATATACATAGATGAGCATTTAGAAACTATTTACGCATGTTTCCACAAATTTTCAGCTCTGCCCTTTAGCATGCAGATATGCCAACTTTAACTACGGTGGTATTTTACTGAATCCCTCATCATGCATGCAAGTTAGGAACTGTGTGTGGGCCTTTTGATGCTCCCAGGTACAACATGAACTTAGACCCCGAACTTAAAACAAGATTGGATTACAAATGACATCAAGAATAGGATCAAGAATTTGCTTAGTCTTGCTCTCATCAGTCCCATAAAATTACCTGAGAGCATACCATGTCCACTAAGATAATGGGTACTTGAGTTTCATGTTGCCTCCACTACTGCCAAATCAGATGGCATCACAAACAGGATCAAGGACATGATGGGATCATGAATGGCACCAAGAATCTAGCTGCTCTTGCTCTCATCAGTCCTGTAAGATCAACTAGGGGTCTATAATCCTCAAAGATGATTTCCTCTTCCCGAACTAGTAAACAAAGATGGCACAGGGATCTTTTACTCAAAAGTACCCAAAATATTTAGGTACCTGCACCATCTGTTCCGTGATGTTAGAGAAACTGGTCTACTCTTAGATAACCTTACAGGTATTATGTGAGCAAGAGTAGTTCTCTTATGTGATCCTATAGGGCTGATGAGGGCAAGTTTAGGTGATCTTACAGCGAGTATTAAACTAAGAGTAGTGCTCTTATGTAATCTTACAGGGATGATGGGAACAAGAGTAGCCAGATTCCATTTATGATACTTATTTGTAGTCTCATCTTACTTTACATTCAGGGTCTAGGATCATGTTGTACCTGGCAGCACCAAGCAGCGCTAACACAGAGTTCCGAAATTTATTTTCTGTGCATGATGAGCGTTTCAGTAACAAACCTCAAACCAATAATGTGGGTATTACTTAGTAACAGGCCAAAGAACCCCCTATATTGATCCTTCTCTGTTTACCACAGATGTCTTATTGAACGGCTCTATTCTGGGTATCACACACACGTCTGGCCACTAACAATGAAGCATCAGAAAAGTCCCCCATGTTAAATTGCCAGTACTAAGTGTAATTATGAGCTACAGATGTTCATATTATTCACTGATATTTTCACTGAATCCAGATTGATTATTGAGAATCGATCAGATGGCACTACTCCAAATGTCAATAACGAATCATTAGCCGGAGAATAGAAATTAAGAGTTAAGAAAATCAATTTTGTCTACATTGTATACTAATGTAAATAGCTATTGCATGTCATGCTATCGTCGCCTAAGTGCACCAATGTTGTTGTAAAGTGCTGACATTTTGGCAAAATTTAATTTTCTTGTGGTTTAACATTTATTGATCCATACCTACCTACTATGAAAGAACTGATGCTCTTTGATAGGTGTCCCTACAGGCCCCAGTATGATATTCTCTTTATCAAATTGGTGCAATAGATATTGGATAGTTGTTTTGCCCCTCCTGGAAAACTTGAAAAGAAAATGCAGATACAACCTTATTGCACTAAAGCAATGTTATGCTGGATACTTTGCTATTCTAATGAAATAATGAATGTACAAGTGAGAGCGGTTTGGTTGTTGTTTTAGTGTATCTTGCTCCTGCATGAGTTTAGAATAATGGTAGTACATGTAAAATGCAAAAGTACAATCTATGTGCGGCCATTTCATTCAATGCATGCATAGCGAACTATGGTCGTTGGAGCATGTAAATACTTTTTTGCACATCATGCGGCAGGTGGTATGCCAGTTTAACGAACAAATCCAAATGGATGCTGCATCGGCCGGACACCTCGTTGTTTAAGTTTATTGCATTCTTGAGGCCGAGTCCTTGGAAAACACAGATGGTTGATTGATTCTGAATCCCACTCCGACCTGAGTTCATATTTCCAAAATATGTATCAAACGTGACCTAATCAGTTTTTCCCATTGCCCTAGTCATAGATGAACGTTCGGATAGATAGTGAATTTGATAATTACCATTTTACTGACAAACCCTTGGCATTGGGCATATCATTCCTAATACGTAACTTGACAGCAGTAGGAAATAATGTACAATTCTTTAGCAAGTTCCATTAAATTTTATGCCAGCAATAACACACTGGGGAATATATCGTACAGCCTTGCATTACAATAAGACAATAAACATGCACATATAGAAGTTTTCAAACTTTGATAGAAAGATAAAAGAATGACCACCTGAAACAACTACAGTAATCAGTATTACTCTAAGACTTTTATTCATTTCACGATTAAACATCATCTCCCTCTCTTGGAGAAGAAATCAATTGGAACGACGGCCTTGTTTGTGAGAATTGAGCATTTTAACAGCAATGGGAGTATCAGAATGCATTCTTTCCCGACCCAAATTAATTATTTCAGTGAGTTTGGCTGAATCCCAATAAATAGAAGTTTGTTAACCAAAGTCAATCGGCAGGGTCAATATTTGGTTACAGAAACAAAACGAGTCTTGTTTTAGGAATGTGTAATATTTGATATCCCTTTTGTGAAACCACTACTTGGTGCACACTGTTGTTATCATTTTATATAGATCAGTATACACAAAGTCGTCATTCATTAATGAAATATAACTGATATAATCTAAATGAAGGGGGCTCTTCACCTTGATTCATATATATGGCATGGGTCCAATGCCTTTCACATAAAATAGATCTATACCAGCTGTATACATGTATTATGAGCGTAAAGTAGTGGGAATAAAGTAGCGTCTACGCATACTGGGAATATACCTGTAAGAGGTATTGGCAAAATCGACAGCAGTTAGACAGCTAAATAACATCTTTATATGAGGAGTCCCATACAAAACACCTGGGCATAATCATATTACCGACAATCCTATCCAACCATAGTCATATTTGAAGTATACGCATTAGGTTTAGGCCAGCCAGTATGAGACACTTAATTTTATGGCTTTGTATACCTGGAGCTTAATTCAAAACGGCCTGCCATCAACCCCTGCGATGGTAGTGTTGGCAAATCTTCTGGATTTTATTAGACCCTGTCATAGTCAACAATCTGCGGATACCATCGAGGGTGGTGGTAGCTTAAAAAGAAATAGCAAGTCCTACAGGTTTTTCACTATTGATATTACACAGCTGTCATCAGTACAGTGGGTAAATCTGTCCATTCATTTATATCTTTACATATGTGTTTTGTAAAGGAAGTCAGACCCCAGAAAAATAATTTCCATTTCCAATTCAGGCGAGAATGTAAGATTTTGTTCACTAGCCTAGGGCCCCTTGAGTGTGTTTGATCGTTTTTTACCATCGCAGCTTCCCTGACGGTGCAGGCAAGTCTGCATCATGGTATCCTTTTGCTCCCACCACTTGCCACTCTCAGCTAGTGTATGGTATATGTGGTGGGGCCTTTATTCCGAGTAGTGTTATATACAATGCACGGCAGTAACTCAGAGAATCCTGTCCTGGCATGGCTTTATGTCATAGACTAGTTATTGTGAGCAGCATTGTATTTGCACACCTTACACTATATAGAAGGGAAGGGGGCATTAATTTCCTGTATCATATAGATGGATATAGCACTGTGCTACCTTATACATAGGTCTCTGTTCCAGCATTTTTATAAAAGGCAAGGAATGTCGGGAGAAACCTTACTTTAGGCAGGCAGGTTAAGTGCTCCATAGGTGCATATTTTTGGGGTTGTGTTGTAAATGCCACCTGTCGATGTCTTAGGGTTGCTCCCGGGGGAAGGAATTTAGAAAGTACAGACACCGTTAAATATTGTTAATTTAAGACTCAATTTTGGAGCAGCTGATTCAGTGCACGATATAAGAGTATACATACTGATTTCCATTATGCATCTACATTTTTAAGGATGGGGGGTGAATATAAAGCAAATTCGGTGATTACCCCATGATAGCATCAATGCATGGTACTTTGCTGTGTACCTTTGAAGTTCCGGTTGTGGGACAATACACACAAAGCACCACTCTTCAAGCAGAGGCGCTTCAGAGAACACTAATAAGTATAATAAGGGAGTGCGGGCTTATTTACCTCTAGATGGCGCAACCATCAATATCAATATGTATACACCAGATGGCATTACAAACTGGCTTTCAGATGTAAATAAACAATGGTGCATGGACATGTGGCATGTGTATGAATCTATGCATTTTACCTCCATGCACTTTAAAAAAATGATTTACCACATGTGCTGACATAATTAGACATCTGACAGGCTAAGAGATATGTAAACATGACCAATTGATGGATCATATTGTCTGAATATTTTCATTTGTCCACATGGTCCATTTCACAGGAAGCAGCATGTGCCATGTGGAAAATGATCAGGGTCTGTCTTTGTTTGTTGTGGCACAGGAGATTGTGCCACATTGAAATACTCTACTAAAAAATATGTGTCAACCTAAAATAATCACCATTTAATATAGCATACTCATATTAAGATCTGGTAGCCCCAGTAAAGATTTCAATAATTTTATTTGAATCTGTTCCAGTCATGGGTATGGGGAATGAAAGTACCAGCAACATGACACAGAAGACTGTGCCACCCAGCCTGCAGACGCTGACCTTACATCAAGCATCAGTCCATATGGGGGCTGTGTACAAATGACGTCATGCTTTTTTTGACCATTTTTGACCCCCCCCCCCTCCCCTTCTTGTCATGTTTCGTCATACAACACTTGACCCCCCCCTTAACATGACGTCATGCAGAGATACCCCCCCCCCCCGCCCAAAGTGCATGAATAGTGTACAGCCTAGATAAACAAATTGAAATGGTTCAAAGGGACATAATCGGTGTGAATTGGCAATCAAGGATACATGCAACATAAAACAGATGAACTAGCACTGATCAACAAAATTAATGAACAGAAAAACATGCCGAACACTGTCAGCATCAGTTTATGAGTCCCTATATGTGGATTGAATTTCCGTGCCTTATACACAGAGTATTGATCATACACAAGTATTTCCTGTCACAAAATATCCTGAAAAAAAATCCTGTCTAGATCAATAGTCTAATACATGATAAAAGAAAAGGATCAAATTGTCAGAAGACCATCAATTGCAATCAGACATACAAAGCAGTCAGTTTTTACTGTAGAACCTGCATATAAGGCATAACCCATAGAGTCTCATTCAGACAAAGGAGAGTAAGGTTGTTTTCTTCCAAGGGAGAAATGATTTTGACACCTCAAGGTGGGGGAGGGGTCAAAAAGATGTTATGCCTTTTCAGTAAGAAAGCCTGTGAATTATTTTAGAACATAGGGGGGTGACCAGGGAAATTGCAACCTGTCAACAGGAAAGGGGTCAGATAATTTTCTGCACCTCTGCATGGAAATCTACTGCACCCCTCGCAGTCCATAAAACATGTGGGACCAAGGCCATTGCTGTGAAAATTGCTGCCGGGCCTGCAGAAATGACCAGACTGTGGGACCGAATGACTAACTGTAATCTCAAGACCTTGTGTTCTTGAGGAATCCGAGCCTGCAGAACATTAATGTCTGCAGGACAGAATGGCCCGTTGATAAGTAATGAGAAATCCTTAAGTTACCAATGGGTTTTTGAATTGTGAAATATATCATATAGAATAGAATTTGGGTCATTTTGAAGCTTTTTACCAAATTCTCATGGTCAGGGAGCTTCTTACCTGCAGGGATCAACCTATACAAAGGGTCCTATGTATGGTAAAACGTGTCCAACTAAAAGGGTATTTCAAAGTGTTACGGGGCCTGGGTTAGAGGTAGGATAGAGTAGGCCTAGTCAACCAACACTGACATTGATGGGATTGATACTCTTTGAGTGGGATGTCTGAGGAAAGCATGCCTGTATTGGTATTTCATATCAGATGAATGCATTAAACTTCCCTACCTTTACAAATCTTTTTTTCTTGTTAAAACTTGTGATTTTTTGATGACATGATGTCATACAGCCCATGACCCCCCCGCCTCCCCCCCTTGTCATGCTTGGTCATGGGGAGTTGGACCCCCCCCTCCTGCATGACGTCATTTGTACACAGCCCCATGTACCGGAAGTGCTGATGCGCATGGGACAATATGACAGATCGACGGTTTGCCAGGTGCGGCAATTGAACAGAATTTCATTGGGACAATATGACAGATTGACGGTTTGCCAGGTCCGGCAATTGAACAGAATTTCATATCGTGTGAGACAACTGGACAGTGTGATTTGACAGACTCAGGTGCACATCAAACCATGATAATATCCCTCTCATCTTGCAGAATTTGAAAGGACAACAACCACAGTGATATTACCCCTATGCCGTAGAATCATTGAAAGGCAAAAATCCGTTTTGAAATATTAGAACTATTATTTCAAAATGTTATCTATATCTACCCCAACTTGTTGAATTGTCCTAAAAATCTGTCCCATAAATATGGAACTATATACTTCCATGTATATTTATATAATTAATGTGTGAAGCGAAGGTACTACTTTCCACCAGGGCGCATGTATATCTATGACGTCATCATAACATTTCCTCCAGTATATAAGCCCCAACAGTTGAACTAACGGTCAATTGGCTTCATATACTCGAGCGGCACACACCACGCTGGGTGGTGCTGGATAATTTTAACTGTTATATTATTGTATTATATTTGTGATTTATATGTGATATTATTCTATAGTTGTATTGTTGTATTATATGTGTGATATTATTGTGTTATTGATAAAGGCATGTATAGAATTGATATTGACAAAGTCAGTTCTCACCAAAAACATTGTCTTCTCCTTATTCCACATCTATTATTATGTAATTTATTATCAACATTCAAATACTTTTTATTATGTTACCGATACACTCGAACAATACATTAACTGTTTGTTCCCCTCTATGACTGATAAATCATATCCTTCAAAGGACCACTTTTGGATTATGACCGCTAAAATATACTGTATATGATGGAGTAAAAACCGGCTCTATATTTCACTAATTGCAGTTGAGGAGACTGGCTCAGGTGACATTATCGACCTCTACTTCCATAGAAGAAGGTGATAGACTGCATTGTGAGTGAATCTTCTACATAGACATAAATAGTACCAATTCGTCGTTGGCTAAACACACCAGACAGGTTTACAATACGCCTCAATATATGGCCCCTTTATTGTGTACAGTATTGGATCGACACACAGGAAACCTGGGGTGATTTTGAGTGAGTGAGTAATAGCTGTTTAACGCCATTTCGACAGCTAAGGTCATATCCATGGCGAGAATCACATTACACAATTTCACAGAGGAATGTGTCGGTGCCCACCCATATGCGCACCACACACATCTAAGGGGATAGAGAAGAGGAGATATAGACCCCTTTAAGTGGGCTAGGGAGTCCCGGGGGGGGGGGAGTTTGGGATGAGACTACCCGGCTATGGTGAATACTTAGACTTCAAGAAGGGATAGATGGAAAGATGACATAATGATATGACTACACACATAATATAAGGAAACCTGGGTACCTGATCTGTCAATGTAGAAAATATATGAAAATGGCAAATACTAATAATTGTATTTCTCTCTTTCCGACGAGTTTGCTGCGGCCATACAGGCTGCTACCTTCACAGGTGAGAATTCCTATCCTCTCCCACTCAGCTACCAAGACAAGGTTCCTACTTCTGTCACCGAGAAGGTAGCAAACACCCTCACCTCTACATCACATCATCTGTCATCCATCAAGGGTAAGCCCACTCATACCCCCGACTTCATCTTCCACGGCTAGGGTGATTTTGGGATGAGACTACCCAGCAATTGTGAATACTTAGACTTCAAGAAGGGAAAGATGGAAAGATGACATAATGATATAGTCGACACCCATCACATAGGATTTGTATAGGAATTGAAAATAGGCTCGTTCTCTAGGAACTATACTTTTTTCAGAGACCGTCCCTATGGCCAGGATGACCAATGTTGCTCTGCCCTTAAAGGGTTAATAAATAGGCCGGCGTATTCGCGCAGGCCCAAGTGACTATCTTTTTCCTGTCTTCTCCCTCACTAGGATCGATAGGAGAATTTCACCATACAAACTTCATCTGGATCTTTTGTCATTTGACTGGGCTAAGTATCCCAACACTTATAAATACGCTTATTTATAATTGTATTTAAACAGTATCATATGATTATGTGGAACTAGTACTGACTTGGGATGCAGGCTTTACTGCTTAATGTCAATTTGAGCACTGTAACGGGTAGCTTATAGTAATTTGCGACTGGTGCTTTTTCGAGAACCTGGTGCTTAAATGGGTCATAGATAAGTTGAGTCGAATTTCAAATTTAACCCTATTTTAACCTTGCACCAACTGTTAGCATAGAATTCCTCTTCGTTATATGAATGTAAATATAATCGTGCCCACTGGGTACAGGAGGCAGACGGAGTATAGTAACCAATGACAGGAGTGTATCGAGAGGTGAGTGGGTCGCTCCACGGGGGAATTGAATGGAAGTATAATTTGGTCCGTGTGTGGTCTAACGGGGATGTATAAGGTAGTAAGAAGATAGACTCATGCAACCCCATCAAAGCCAATAGATCAATTTTTGTTTCAGACAGATTCTAGTCTGTCACTTGGTCAGCATTCTACCATACGACATGGTCAGATGGTTACACAGTTAGTATGTACGTGGAACGGGAAAAATTTGCCGCATGGGGGGGGGGGGATGAGACGCAATTTGCGCGTCTATAGATATTGGGTAAAGTATGAAATTAAGGCTCAACATGAGATGGCCATGTCGTTATCCAACAAGCTTCCACAACAAAACGATAGTTTTCAAGGGACTTGCCATTTGATGAATATATTCACAGTAGCGTCATGATGGTTTATGGAAGTATACCAAAATAATGTCAAGCATAGATCTTTATGTCATGGCAGATACGATCGTCACTATAGATTAGTACTAGAACAGTCGTATTCCATGGGGGCATGGAATACAATATGATTGTATTCAATGGGGTCAACCATCTTGGATTTTGAATGGAGCTGAGCTGTTTTTCTTTATCTTAAAGCAAATTAACCCCATAGGCCATGCCATAAATGCAAATGTCCATGACCATGGAATATTTTTGCATTGTATTCACAGAGGTGAGGCTGTCTGTATTCAACAACGCCTTATAAGTTGAATGCTGACAGGCCCCACCGAGGTGGCCATCTCATGTTGAGCCTTGTGTATCAGGCCCCAAAGATAACTGCCATCTTTACCGGTGTAAATCAACGGCTTATAGTACTGCTTCAGAATTAATTAGAAAACATACCGGTTAAACTCAAATATGATATGTAGGTAACCAAACTTCATGATATTATCAAATTCAAGCGTGCCTGCTGGATTAGCCCCATATCCAGCTACCATGTACCTAATACATGAATATGTTCTACCCCAGCTCAGGCAGCTGCATACATGGTTACCATTTTACTAATTCACCCTCTGCATTATAAATAAACATACAGTATAAATAAACAGAATCATATCATATAAGAAATTGTCCAATAAAAATATATACGAGACACCTTTGCATTCTACCCAGTAAACACAAAACTTTATCCAACGTAGCAAATTGGTAGATATCAAACGTTTAAACAACTTAAAATGTTTTGTCCTGGTTATGTTGGGTGAACGTTTAGATAGAATTTACATGGTTTGACAGGGTGCAATGTAGTAAAAATTCGTATATATACCTCTCTTTAGAATTTCTTTCATATGTGGACTTCTTTTTGAGACATCAATGGTTTTAAAGAGGTCATACTGACTTGCCACACAAGTGCCTCCTATCACCATTGGCACATAGCTTGGCTCTGTGGCCACATAGGTTAGGTTCCTGCTTTCATATCCTAAGGAAACCAAAGCGTGGGTTCAAATCCTGGTGTCAGGAGTTTTGAAAATGGCTATTCTATTTTTCTCATTGGAGAAGGTAGGTTCAAACCTAATGTAATTTTACGTTTTATTGTGTATTTGGCATAGATGTATCAAGAGGTTTCTTTGATACTTCCTTGCATATGAAATCACGTGAAATTGTTCTAAACTTTCTGGGAACGTATTCAGGACATAACATTTTCAGATGATTCTACGTAGGACATCTACATAGTTGATACCTATAGACTATGTTCATTTAGGTTGATACACGTGTCTGCGTTTACTGGATATATATATAGATATGAACCAAACTAAAATAGGTATCTCATTAGCACACTTCCTACATTTTTATCGCTCTCTTTCCACCTCCCTTTTCTATACCTCTTCTATTTGCCTGGCGGTCTCTGTCTGCCCTTTTGCCTGTATGCCTCTATAGACCTATCTGGCTGTCTCTATATGTCTGTCTCTGTCGTTTTCTTTCTCTCTGCCTCTCTCTCTCTCTCTCTCTCTCGTATCTCCGCTTCCTATTATAGAAGCTAAATCCATCCAAATATTATCCAGTTCTGGGTTTCTAATGAAGAGACTTTCGTTCATAACTGTTCAAAAAAAGACAATGAAATAATATTTCCCCTTTACGGTAGATTAACCTTAAGACGTCCACATACCTTGAGACGTCCACCACACAGATATGCCATGAAAAACAGATTGACCCCTGCATTGACTTACCAGTTGGTAATGTTGATTCAGTAGCAACCCCAATGGTATGGTTATTTTCTGGGGGCGGAATTCTCAAGGTATGTGGACGTCTTTAGGTTAACTTACCCTATATCGATTAGTAGAGGGACCCCAGGATTGTGAAGTGGCCTATGGTGGTGTGCTATATGGCTAATAGAACCCCACACACCATGGTCTTGATGTGAGGTGCTAGTGCAGGATTTATGACTTTGTAGCTGTTGGACCTCGTCAGCCTCACCCACGAGTGTTAGCTGTCATATCTCATCCCGCATGACGACTGTCTGCACCTCCCTACAGGCCGGAGGCCGCGGAGCAGTGCTCCCCTTTAAGAGCATTCTGATATCCTGCCAGTTGTGACACCTGTGAATATGTTTACTTATTCACCTGTACATGTCAACTACAATAACATACATCGACATTTGGTCCCTAAATACTTTATAAAGTGATTAGCATTCAGAAAATAACAGTACCAGCGGTCTGAAAACGGTGTGAATCAAACGACAGTCATAGTACTATTAATAAACACAATAATTATATTACATAATATATTAATATATTATCATATATTATATGATAATATTTGTGATTAAGATAAAGCATGCATTATAATCCCGAAGTCATAAACATGAGGAACAGAAATGATATGTCTAACCATATCTTTTCAATCTCATCAACATGGTTATAGCTTGATTTGCAAAGAAAGAAAAAAGAAGAAGAAGGAAAGAAAGAAAGAAACATAAAGGAAAGGAAAGCAGCTAGATTGGACGATGTTTTAGGGAGTCAGAAATTCAGCCCAAAGTCTTCCTTGAGCATCTGGTCAATAGCACTGAGTTGGGGTCACACAGGGCTCACTAAGTGGTAAAAATTAAACTGCTTGGATTGTTCTGAAATTGTGTGTCCACTGAGGCACCTACCCTGAAAATTGGGAACACCAATATAAAAAAATGCCAATTTTAGAGTAAATTCCATCATTTAGCATCAGTTCCTATGGGATTCTGGTCCAAATAGGCTCATTTTTGGGGAGTTAATCTTTCCTCCATCAAGTGAACAGATTCATATGATATCATTTTTGCATGATGCTGGGCATTGTCCTTTTATAATAGCAATGTGTCATAACAACAAAACTTCTTAATTCATAATATTTCAGGCATAATACATATTGTGGCACATATGTGGCACGGACGGTTCCTGACATGGAAAAACTGTCATAGATTTTCATTGAGTTGTATAATGGGACTGTAATATGTACATGTAGATAGGTGCATAAGTGGTTAATAATTATGACAATGCATCTCTAGGCACTTGAGGAATCACTTTATATGGCACGTATGGTTCCTCTAAAACTACACCAAATCACATTGCAATTTCAAATATGGCAATACTGAGGTATAATGTTAATGAATCTAAAATTCTTTACCTAATGACTGATAGTTGACACCTAAGACTTTCTAATTATATTTTTGCATTTGATAAATATGATTTATTTCTCCCCACTATCATGTATTAAAGAATGAGGCATATTATGGTTCCACTTTACCTACCCCACAAAGTTTTTAGCAATAACTCCAGGCAGATAAGGGGAATAGTTCTTGAATTGATTATATCTAATGCTAAATATTGGGGGCTAGTGGAAATATAAAACATTTATACATCTCCAATGCATTTTCTCTTTACTTTGCCTCATAACAGTGGGAGCACTATGAAAAAATGTTCGAAATACCCCATAAAAAGCTTATATTTTGTAGTCTGCTGCTTTAAATATTAATGACACATGGGCAAAACCATGGTTTCCAAGCAATCCTGACCTTACCCACCTAATGGAAATGAAAAATATCCAAAACATTCAATCTTTAGTCACATTTACCCCCTTCCCATGGTGAAAAATGGGTTTGTCCCCATCTCAGTGCAATTGACCATCTACAGACTGCATACCCTGTTAGATTTATATCAATCTCACATACATGTTGATGTACCAATATTCTCTGATGGGACTTTGGCTGAGATACCACTACTAGCACAAAGCCGACTAGCCCTTAGGTGCCCAAGCGCGCATTTAAGCGCGGTTTGTGCTTAAATGCATGTATATTGAAATAAATGTTCATCCAGACACTTCTACTGGTCCAATCTGCAAAGTTAGACCCTCTATGGAATGCTTATGACCTCCTGATTATGATACAACCATTCAGTTGGCTTCATCTACTTTATATCAGGCACACTGAGTAAAAACTTAAAAATGAGTTGTCATTTTATGTGATTCATTAACAGGAAACCCTCCAGCTAAAATCTGATATGGTAACAAAATGATGATGGATCATACACACATAGGTTCCAATATTCCAATTATATTTTACAGCAAGTGCTCCTATCCTAAAGAAAAGCCATGCATTGTTTCTAGTACAACATATCATGTTTCCTGTGTGCCAGTACATGTAGATGCATGCAGGCAAATCAGCTTTGAAAGGTCTCAGGATTGGAGGGATTATGGATATATCTAGAGACCAAATACAACTAAATGACAACAAATGGAATGTTTTGGTAACTATGGTTACTAGACCTGACTAGTAGTATCACATCCTTAACTGAAAGTCTTCAATGAGTTATGAGAATTAAGAAAATCTAATATGCCAAGCCCTTATCAAGGAAGAGGATCAAAATTACACATGGTCTTATAAAACAAAAAATGAAATTGTGAAATAATGTAAAATAATGTAAGATCTTCAAATAATTCTGGGCACAAAAAGGCTAGGCTCTATTCTGATAAGTGAGATACTAAATACTACCTCAGTAAGATGAACCGAACACCTGTATAGGAACAGTATGAACTCAAGCCATGAACAAAAACAATATCGTCTCACTAATGTGACAAACAATTACTGTTATTCCTGTTACTCCATGTCTTTTAGCTATTCCTAAAATTAAACACCATTTCACTCAGGGAGAATGGCAATCGGTCACATTTGTGTGAATGGGGCTTTTCTAACAACAATGGGAGTATCAATATGCGGCATTACTTCTAAAATAATTTTAGTAACTTTGTGCAAGTTAAAACAAACAAAGAATCGTTATCCAAAGCTAATCACATCGAATGATATAAAACTTCTCAACTCTTGATCTATGTATCACAAATACCACAATCTCTCTCGCCACCATAAATCAATCACAGTGAAACCAAATTAATACATTCCATTGGGGAGCTATAAGTGATGAGCAGAAAAATTCAACCTAGTTCAATTCTAAATCATGAGTCTATCGAGAGTTCACTAACTATCATCACATTTAAGTCTTTTTGTCCTTGTCCACTGAACCCCATTCCTATTTAGAGCATAAGAGTAAACGATTTCTAATACATAACTGACATTGGCATTATCAGTACTGTTAGACTAATACTCTGAGATAAACCTCAATAAAGCTTGTGCAGCAACTGCATTCCTGTAGGGCCCCACATTATTTGTCCATTGCATGATTCAATTTCATACCTGCCATCGCGCTGAGGGATTGACCTATTGTGAACACTTTAGCTGTAACAATAGGTCAATTATGTCCTCCCTCCTTAGTGTATTCTAATCGGCATTGAGAGAATCCTGGATTTTAGATTATATTAGACTACAGATGAAGTCTTTCCACCTTTGAATGTGTAGCCTTTCTATCTAACAGTTCACCGAAAGAGTATGCACAGCTACCAAATATATTCTGCTATTTCAACATACCATGTTTGACATAATAAGTGCACATTCTCTTATAAGTGTACCCTCCTCCTTTTGGGCTGAAAAGTATATGTCGATCATGGTATTCCTATCTTCATGTACAATTTTAAGTCTTAAGGTACATGTACTACAGTGCCCTCACACATGTTTTTATTTCCAAATTTGTGTGTGCATTGACGTACCTGCATCTATGAACCTATAAAATGGTTCCATGTACTGCTTAAAGGCAGACCGAGCAGATACAAACTCTCATTTCTGTATACTGCTTACAGGCAGACCGAGCAGATACAAACTTTCATTTCTGTATACTGCTAAAGGCAGACCGACCAGATACAAACTCTCATTTCTGTATACTGCTTACAGATAGTGTGACCATGTGCAAACTCTCATTTCCATGTACTGCTTACAGGCAGACCGAGCAGATACAAACTCTCATTTCTGTATACTGCTTAAAGGCAGACCGACCACATACAAACTCTCATTTCTGTATACTGCTAAAAGGTAGTGTGACCATGTGCAAACTCTCATTTCCATAGACTGCTTACAGGCAGACCGACCAGATACAAAACTCTCATTTCTGTATACTGCTTAAAGGTAGTGTGACCATGTGCAAACTCTTATTTCCATAGACTGCTTACAGAAGGGCTGCTTACAGGTAATGTGACCATGTGCAAACTCCTATTTCCATACTGCTTACAGAAGGGCTGCTTATAGGTAATGTGACCATGTGCAAACTCCTATTTCCATACTGCTTACAGAAGGGCTGCTTACAGGTAATGTGACCATGTGCAAACTCTTATTTCCATACTGCTTACAGAAGGGCTGCTTACAGGTAGTGTGACCATGTGCAAACTCCTATTTCCATACTGCTTACAGAAGGGCTGCTTACAGGTAGTGTGACCATGTGCAAACTCTTATTTCTGTATACTGCTTACAGCTAGTGTTACCAGATAAAAACTCTCATTTCCGTATACGGCTTATAGGAAGGATGAAAGCTATACAAACTATCATTTCCATAGACTGCTTACAGACAGACTGACTAGATACAAACCCTCATTTCCGTATACTGCTTACAGACACAATGACCACATTCACATCCTCGTTTTCAAATACTGCTATCCTTTTCATATACTGCTGTCAGGCACAGTGATCAAAAATTAAAATACTTATTTCCAATTACTGCTTACAGCACAATGGACAGGTACATTTCCATATACTGCTTACAGGCACCGGCAGACCTGATATATATTCCATATAGTTCTTACAGTTGTAGTGAAGTGGCATATGCTAACACGTGCTACATTTCCATACTGCTCACGGCTACAAAACTGACCTTACAAAAGGACACTGTTCCCATGTGCTGTTTCTTCTACTGTAGCGGCAGTTCTAGTGATATTGTGCAGAATGTGCGCTGACATTCACTTGTCTCAATTTCCATTTCACTTCCGTTATTAACTGATTCTGGGAAACACAATTTATTAAGTCAGTAAAGAATAAGAACACATTTTGTATTGAGTTGTATGCAGATTATTGCATGGTGGACAGCAATATTGAAATTATGACAATTAGCATAGAGAAGCCTGAATATAGAAACATGTTGATTGTCAACTGCTATCGTCCACCCACCGACACAAACCTAATACAGGGTATGGACCTTTTACAGGGTATAATTGACTCACTGAGACAATATAATCATGAGCTATGGGTTATTGGTGATCTAAATATTGACTTTAAAAGTGTAACAAGGCAGGTACAATTAAACTAATTGATATGTGTCGTGAAACAGGGTCTAAATCTCTCATTAAGGATGTCACCCGACCAAACACCAGGGGCAGTGCAGGCACATGTATTGATTAAATTTTAACTGACTGTCAAGTGGTCTCAGCCAGTAATGCAATTCTTGCCTTGATATAGGATCATTATCCCATATATGCAGTTTGGGAAAAAAGACTGGGAAGTGACTGAAAAGTCTACCTTCAGGGGAAGGTCATATAAAAAATATTCCATTGATGACTTACATGAAGATCTCAATGACTATGACTGGACAACCTTCTATGAACTTAATGACCCTGAAGCTCAATGGCAAATTGTTATAGAGGCTATTCTGTTATACTTAAAAAGGGTGTGTCCAGTTAAAGACATCACTCTAAAAAAGAGAGATACAGAGTACTGCACAAGAGAGATTATTGAAACAATTAATGACAGGCATACTATGTTTTATAATTATCATGTAACAGGCAATCTTATGTATATGGGTAAAATCATGTATATCGGAAAAATCAGAAGGCAGCAAGAACATGCTAAGGCGGACGGTACTATGCGCACCTTAGAAGTATGTAGGAATGACCCGCATCACTTTTGGTGCGAGCTAAGGTCAATTTTGGACCCAAAATCAAAATTCAGCAATATCTCACTATCAAATAACTAAATACCCATTGCTCCTGATTCGATCCCAGTTGATTAATGATTACTTTGCTACTATTGGTGATAAGTTGTACAATAATATAGTGGCTGGACGTCCTTTGCCAGTGCACAATGCTGATGTCGATGTTATAGATTATGGTAATGTGGACGGACTTTTAGATCTGGACCTTAGTGAGCTAATTAATTATGTGAATGTTGGGAAATTGATTAAACACATCAGTACAGATAAGTCATCAGGTATTGGAGAAATCAGTAGTCACATCTTGAAAGATGGGATGACTATATTAGTGGATCATATGGTGGCAATGTTTAAGAATTCTGTGCTGTATAGTGCCTTTCCTGTATCATGGTCATCATGTACGCTGGTCCCCATACCTAAGAAGGGTGACTTGACTAATATCAAAAACTGGCACCCCATCACCCTGTTACCCTTACCTTGCAAGCTTCTGGAGAAACTTATACATGAACAAATCTCTAATAATTTGTTACATAAACACCAATTTGGATTTAGAAGTGGTTGTAGTACTGGAGATGCCGTAATGGAGGTACTTGATGACCTTTATACAACCAGGGATGATCAAATGACCACCATAGGCTGCTTTATTGATTATTCTAAAGCATTTGATAGTATACACCATGTGACCCTCTTGAACAAATTTAATCTGTTAAATAATTTTAATAAAAAAAATATGGATCTCTGCATACCTGAGTAACCGGAGGCATTGTACTATAGCTAATGGTATGCGATCTAGTTTTGCTGACGTCAAGTTTGGCGTGCCAGAGGTATCGACCCTCGGTCCATTACTATTTGTAATATTTATTAACGATCTGTGTGACACATTGAGCTATTGTAAAGCGGTCCTATATGCTGACGATGTCTTCATTTACACTAGTCGTCCCAATTATGTTGAAAATGATAGGAAATTGGAAATGGACCTTACAAGTCTGCATAATTTGTGTATTGGTAATATTCTTATGGTTAGTACTGAAAAAAGTATGGTGATGAGGTTTGACTCTAAGAGGAATTCAAATCAGATGCCGGCACCTGACATTACCATGGGAGATAAGCAGCTTCCTGTAACAGACAGGTATTGTTATTTAGGTGTGGACCTAGATGGCCCTCTGACAGTAGTACCCCATATTAGCAAAGTTAAAAAGTTGTTGGCTAATAAACTATCTAAGTTGACCAAGCTAAGGAAATTCCTGTCTGAGGCTGACTCACTAAGTGTCTACAGGACCACTATAAGCCCCACTCTGGATTATTGTAGCCACTATCTTGGTGGAGCCCCTGAAGGTGAACTTAAAAAAATACAACACCTACAAAATCATGGTATTAGAGTCTGCCTTAAAATGGGTATTAGAGGAATCAGTATAGCCAAGCTACACACCAGGGCCAAAGTGGAACTGCTTGGGACACTTAGAAACAGACAGTTGTTAAACTACATGTGGAAACGTTCACTGGACCCCTAATAATCTGATCTTATGTGATGTAAGAACGAGAGGGGACTTAAAAGTATGTTTCAAAACTCGCTGGGCTAGGAGTAGTTTCTAACAGCGATGCCCATACTATCGTGTGGTAAAACTGTGGGACACTCTGGACGCTGAAACACAGAAATTATGGACTTCAAATCTTTTAAAAGAAAAATCAAAGCTGCCATCAAATAACTATGGACTGGTTCACATAGACAGATTTATACTTGAATGTATTGCCTAGACTGTTATATCTCTCTTCTTTTCTATACTGACTCAAGCGTAAACACATATATACAACATGATGGCAGTGCCATGAATTATAAACTGTGAATTAGTCTGTATCATTCCAATCACTCATTCTTTTCCTCCCTCATAACATGGATAAAATATACCTTGGCTGGTGATCAGTTGAATCCATCTTCCGTTTAGAGGCCACTTGTACACGGAAGAACGCCGCTTTTAAGGGCAATTGTTCAAATAAACGTAATCTAATCTAATCTAACCATGAAATAGGTATCTTGTTGCTTCCCACTACTTCCAGTATATATGAATTAGAATAAAAAAATTTTAATATTGAGGCTGATGCTACAAGATATTCAATGCTAAAGACCAATAACCGATCATTAAATGTGTTCCTCCTATTCTTTATCCTTGCTTGGCAGAACTGCTACGCAGAAAAATCCCTTTACACCCATAGCCATAGGCATCATGTGTCTATATCCACATAGTCACCTTTGATACTTAACGATCCATCTAAATATGAAATCAAACACTTAGCAATCCTCTACCACACACTACCATATCGATTGAAATTAACAAAAAGATGTAAAAAAAAAAAAGAAATCATACAGCAATTCACGACAGATGTGGAAATCCCCCCCCACACAAACACACTCAGATCATCCTCTTTCTCATCTCCATTATCCCCTGTGTCCCTGGCCCTACAGCGGCTGTGTGTAATGTTGCCTAGTACCCTCCCCACCTCTTTCTACCCTCCTGGGTACCAGACCTCCAACTGCCTCCTTTGTACAGTCAATCTTCAAAGACACAGCACTACCACTACACTATGTCTCAGTGACCTCCACACTGTATGTGAACAATCCTTGTAGGTCACTGGGGGAGGGATGGGAGAGATACTGCAATTCGCCGTATCCATGTGTCTCATCCCTGTTACAAATTCTATGATCAATGTTTGCGAAAATGTCTGATGTATTACTATAGGGAAATGAATCTCTATGCCTTCGGACTGGCTCTGTACCTCCTCTATATATGTCGGACTCAATGCAATGCAAACAAGTTTGACATAGACCACTTAGCAATGCAAATTAGTTTGACATGGGGGGGACGATGAACTGGTCTATTTGAGCATTTGGTACATATTGCAGCATTCCCTGTGAGTGCAGGAGCCTAAGACTGCAACCCTCAAGTCGTACCAAAATTGCCATAGGAAGAGAATTAACATTTTGTATTCGTAGGGCTGTGAGCAATCGAAATAGCCTCCAGGTAATTCTGCATAAATGGCGTGCCTCACACTACCTGTCAGTCTGTGCTAGGCTGCCTATTGTATGATGTGTAGTGGGGCTAGACTCAGGGTAGTGTTCCCCAATGCAGGGTAATCATTCAGAAGGAAACTGTCCTTGTAGGGCCATATGTCATAGCCGAATCATTATAAGCTGTCATTGTCACTGCATACCTTACAGTACGTTGCGGAGAAGGGACATTCATTTCCTGTGTAGGGTATTGATGTGATGGAGGGACAAGGCGAGTAGTTTGACTTGGGCAATGTCAGCCTGAGACTGCTGGCCTATTTATTGAAACAAACAACATTTAATAAAGAACAAAGAAAAAAGAAAAACAACAGTCCGTTCTGCCTGCCTGCCTGCCTGCTCAGGTATGTAAACCTGTGTGACCTAGTTCAGATGTGTCAGTCAGGTGTCTCACTCAGGTGGTGGAGAGTGGTGCCCTCTGACAATCAATACAGGAGTCAACCCGTAAAACTCATTGACTCCACCCATTGATGTGATGGAGGGACAAGGTGAGTAGTTGGACTTGGGCCTTGTCAGCCTGAGACTGCCGGCAACCTCCAGAATAAAGTAAGTCATAAGTCAAAGAAAGGCAGAGAAACCGCGAACACACCACACAATTAAACTTCCCATCCACACCTAAGACCCTTTGATACAATTAAGTCAGTGTCCACTCGTGACTGGGAGGGTTTTGTAAGGTATACAAGGGCGGCCATACTGGCCCAGACCCCGGCCTGATGAATCGTCAGCCCTAAGTTATACATGTAGAAAGCTCCCGATCTGCGTGGTGAATGCCTCCCGGCCCGCTCTGGGTCAAGACCAGCCGCTTTCATAAGGCGTTGAAGAAACGCCAGCAGGACAGAGTATGACAGTAGTACCACTTTGATCCCCTTCATGATCATAAAGGCTGGAGACATGGGATCAGATGATGGAAAGTCATTAAGATGGTTCCATATCAATGAAGCTGCGCATAGAGGTGAGCCTGGTGCTAGGGTGACTGGAACCTTGAACATTTTCTGACCAAACTGGATTGTTTTGGAAGATGAGATACTGAGTTCCAATCCCCATGAACTGAATTGTATGGCGCCCCTTATCAAGTAATGAGCTGTAGGGTTGGTGGGAGAGTCTGGCACCAAATTACTTTTGCGTAGAAGAGAGCGAAAGCTGAGAGCAAGGCATGCCCACATTGCTCGCTCAGAAGGGGAGTCCATGTTCACAAAGGAATACATTTTCAGGAGGTCAGGAAGCATAAAGGAAGGCCTCACTGGGGTAGGGGGTCCCCGAGCACCTGTCTAATACCAGCTATGGTAGTGATGAAACCAAAATTTTGTCTAATATTGCAGACATCATGTCCAAAGTATTTGTGGACAGATGAGGGGAAAGGGTCCTCCGAGGATAAATATGAAATTCAAAATTGATGTTATCAGCTTTAAAATGAGGTATAACACTTGTAGTCTAGTCTTGATTATACCACGATTTCGGAACTTCCGGTGGTTTTATATGCGATATATATGTGGTATATTCTGCATATACCACCTATGTGCGTTTTTAGAATTTTTGGTATATACTTTTTCGGGGTCACGTTGGACTTTTGGAAATTATGGCAGCTATACAAAGTTAATCTAGCCATTTTCCATAGTGAAAAATCGTGCCAACTCTTATGAGAATTGAACCCCGGCCGCAGTGGTGGTAGGCGAAGGCCTTAGCCATTGCGCTACACTGAATGGTGATGAAACCTAATGCGAAGGTAAATAAGTTCTAACCTGGAGTCCTAGTCGTATGTTTTCAATCAGTTTTCGTCCTGAATCCAAGCTTTTCATGTTATAATATTGAAATCCGCAGAAGTTTTCGATCCATAGACGAGGAATGCGTGCTAATTTTCTCCATTTTCTTCAATATAAATAATAATCCATTCATTTTTCCATCGTATGCCCGTGGCCGCTCTGCTTCCTCGTACAGCGAGCGGATGACCTATATCTACATCCGGGCCACTGACACACTTTCGCCGAACAAGGAGGCGGGTGGGAATGGCCGGACCGCGACTCGCGTACATTGGGAAAATCAATGGATTCTCCTTTATTTTGAATATATTGGACATATCAAGCATGGAGTACTCATCTAGGATGTCTAAGGATATGTATGTTTTAATTTGAAAACTTGTCATGGTTGGATTCCATACAAAAAGTGACTGTATACACAGCGGTACCTCTCCTGGCAAGGAACAAAAACAATGGCTTCGCGCAGAGCGGACACGGGCCGTGTCGCTTGCACTTACAAAATGTCTTCTCCTGGCTATATTCTTTGGATTTGAGGTAAGAAATTGATACAAATTGGAGGAAATGGTGGTATAAACCTATTAGGTCATGGATGTTGGAGCCCACGGGGAGTCTATGCTGGATATACCCGAGCCGCTCCGCGGCTCGGGTATATCCAGCATAGACTCCCCTAGGGCTCCAACATCCATGATCTATTAGCTTTATATATTGCTTCATGAAAATGGAATGATATGACTGTATCAATACAGCCAATAAGCTCGATCATTCATTGTTTTACTTAAATCAGGCATCTAATTAGCATAATGAATTAAATAATCAATTAAAAAATGACCATCCCTTTCCATACATTTGGGCATAGCTTTGGATCTAAAAATGATATCTTTATGCTTTTTTCAGCGTATGAATCTCCATGAATCATTCTATCCATTGCCATAATTTTTTTTTTCTATTTGGAATATGATTTTGGTTGCCATGGCAATACATTTACTGTTATTTAGGCCTGGTTTTGGATTCAAAACATTCCATTTACATTCCAAATATACAGGAAATAGAATGTTTTTGAGAAAACCACCCTTTTCTGTGTAAAAAAGTACATAAAAGCTATTTTTGGTCAATTTTTCATATTCTCAGCCTTAGTAGCTCCGCTAGTGGCCATATACAGTACTAAAAATCCTCCTGGGAGGGCCCTTTCCCCTCATCTGCCCACAATTGTTAAGTGACAACTCTCTGCTGACATAATTCTGAATAGTCTTGTACTTGACAGAACCACAAAGATCGGTGATGTATCTGCACATTAGATTGGTACTAGTAGGGAGCGCAGCCACATGTATAGAGCTGCAGAAAGTAATGTATTGCTTCCACTGCGAGGTCTTTGTCTTCCAAGTGTTAACTGACCATGCCTGAGACCTCAACTCCGCCATTTTGAGGTCTAACTGCCTGCACTTCCCCAATGCCCCTGCAACATAAGAACACAGGGAGGTCAGACTCAGAGGTGAGTCTGGATATTGCATGCGCCACTACATTTTCCTTCCCAAGAAGGTATACTCCTACGAGTTATAGAGTTATAGAGCACTGATTGCCAGAATATCTTCCTGAGTATGGCCATACTATGATCATTTGCTACCCTGCCCGAGTTCAGCGCCACCTCCAGCTGTGTGTTGTCTGTCATACATAAGACCTTGTGGTCCTTCCACAGGTGGCCCCCTCGCTTGACGCTTCATAGATGAGGTATAACTCCCTGACATTTATGTCACATGGAATGTCAGAGGGGGAAGGGAGACAGTGCTTGTGACTATCGATCTCCAAGTACAGATCATTGTTCCATTGACCGGCTATTCAGTCCACACCATAGAAAGCGCCATAACCGCTACCAGATGCATCCGTGGTAACCACCGAAGTATGCAGAGGTTGTTGAATTACCTTGGCGGATTCATTAAACCACTGGGCAAAGCACTCATACCATTCTATGTCCTTGTGAAAACTGCGTGTCAGGGTTATGTATCTGCGGGATTTTGTGAAGCACTTCAACATACCAATGACTCTGTGCTAGAATGTATGGCCAAGAAGCTTCAATAGATAGGAGGTGAAACTCAGAGCTTTACCTATGGACACAGTGTAACAGCCCCCCCCCTCTAAACTTTATTCCTTTAAGCCATTTGAGGGAAACCCTAATTAAACTCTAGATGTTTCAAGGGATAGGTAGTATGAGTGATAGGCAGACTAAGGGATAGGCAGTATGTGGAAGAGGCAGAGCCATATGCAGGCAGAGTACTTAACAGGTTGGGATAGGCAAACATTGGGATATGTAGATTGAGGTACTGACTTTAATTAGCATGTTGCATCTATAAAAAGTCCCAATCATTTTCAATATAACTTTTTTACATTTTTAAAATATTCTTATCATCAAACCTCATTTTTAGGTACCTTTGGCCACATTTTGAGAATCAAGATCACAAATTTTGGATTCCACAGGATTTTTTGGTATAGGTGGCCCCTTGTTTCCATTTGATATCACTCTAATAAAGATTCCTGACATCTCTATAAACCCCCTTATCCTACATAGGACTCAATACTGAACACAAAAGAGAGCCTTCTTTTAAAGGGGGGTAGAGGGGGGTGGCTTGCACTATAGGACTCTATGGAGTAACATACCCTAGGGAACCTATACTATTCTTGGTATGACCGCCGCAGACCAAGGTGGCACAGTGAGCCAAAATTCCACATAATTCCTGAAGCTGCTTCTTGGTCGCCCAGCGGCGACCTGCAAAAAAGGCCAGCTCCACATGTAATTTTGCCAACTTGCCTTCAGGTAACCTTAGCTGCATTAGCTTAGAATCCAGTTCAATCCCCAGATATGTTTGGACCTGACTAGGTGAACACACCCTTTTCATATGATATATAGAACCCCAACTTCCATAGTGTCCCATGTAGGAAAAATTGTGCTGATCTATATTCCTCATAAGTAGGTCATATTTCCTTGAGAACCACAATAATCGAATCATAATCACGAGTTGCTTCAAGATAATCTTAAAGGTTCCTGTGACATGTGTCAAGTGATAAAATGTAGAATATACTTTTTAATCTCATGAACACATCCTCTTCCTACACTCTCTATTTATAATTTCAATGCTATTTCAAATTTGAGAAAAACATTCTTTTACTGTAATTTATTTTCTAATGCATTTTGAAAAAGAATAATCGTTATAGACTCTAGGTATTCTGGAAGATAATCCTACAAAGATCACATGACCAGGGAATTCCCTTCCTTTTATGACCTCACAGGGTTATAGCCCCATCAATTATCAGTAACTGATAAATTGTGGGTAATGAGACTGACAGGCAAATTCATACTCGACCTAGTGGCGGTTCCAAGTACTCACCAGACTCTCAAGGACTCAGCCCGGTGGCTCCACCTTCTGCTATTCACTGAGCAACTCTCAACCCTGGTTGCAACGGGTGACACACTTTACCCCTTCTCACCTGGCGTTCATAACAATACTCCTTATAAACTTTTTCCACCACTCCCACCCTCTTGAGGTTTTCATAAAACTCAGGACTTTGTAGCACCTTGATATGTTGACTTACCATATATATTATACTCAAACTTTATACTATGGACTCTGAACATTTATCCATTGTTGGTAACATAAGGTACAAGTTAGTGCCTTACCTCATTTACATATTAAACTCTTAGATACAAACCGGTATCTCATTAGTTTAGTTACATGCTTATCATATACCGTATTTACTCATGTTAGTGTAATAAAACTCCACTTTATGAACTTCCTGTTCAGTATTCTCATTATATACAATTTGGCACAAATTTTGCTGAACCAAAATTCTCAAAAAAAACTTCTAGATTATTTTAGGTTCAAGATTATTTTAAATAATCTTTTGTAATCCATTTCTGTTTTGTATAAACCATTTCTTCGTTTAGAATTTTTTAAATTGTCAAACGGCAATTCATTTAGAAAGGCCTACTCTTTGAAGATCCAACAAATTCGTTTTATAATCTTGAGACATCTAAAGATTATATAGAATCTTTGTTTTCAAAACAGAAAAAGGCCCCAGTTGCACCAACTATGAGCCTAAAGACAATTGCCCAATCTTCCCAAACATTCTTGACCAAGTTTCTCGCCACAGCTATTAGTCCCTGCTATCTTTGTAAAACCGACATGAATATATTTTGGTCTTAATTACTAATAATATGCATGTCCAAAGAGAGGCTATGGGAGGTAGGAATGCATTGACTCTCCCCCTCAGCTAATGCTACTATAGTCTTGTTCTGTGTTAGGAATGAGGATATTCTATTATCATCGGTAGTGCCTTTGAAGTTCAACCACAGGGAGAAATGAAGTTAGTTTTCTCGGATGGTTCTGCAGCACAATTTGAGCAGTACAAAACAATGAATCATTGTTGAATTAGATGTCGGGTCGATACCAATTGATGGCGAGATTGACGTCACAAAATCTATGATTGGTACTACAATAATTATGTTATTCCTCTCTTTTAAAAGTTATGTTGTACTCTAGTGTTGTATCCATATGGAATTGGATTTACCGTAAATCACTGTGTATTTACAGTTCATAGATCATTTCAGAGGTTTACTGCGACTTAAAATTTCCCTGTAGTCATAAACATAAGCCGCACCATGACTTTGCGAGAATAAACCACACCTGAAGCATGAAATGGTAGATACTCCTTCCTATACTTTACACATACAAAACTCCTTATTTATGCCAGGACCTGAGTTCAGGAATATGCTATAAGCTATACCTAGGGCCTGAAATATAAGCCGTGGCTTATACTGTGGTGTTTTACGTCAGTTACTTTTGTGTGGACAAAGCGCAAAATGATTTGGCCCTGTAAATTTGTAAAGTTGTGCTTCCACCAAGACGGAATTGTGCACTATTTTGGCATCGGTTTGCATCAGCAATGCATAGGCTTGCATCGGCGACTATTTTGGACCATCAGCCAGAAATAGTTCAACAATCGGCTTCAGTGGAAAAGGTAAAATTTGCCATCGTTTTGCATCGGCTATGCAACGTTTTGCATCGGCGATGCTCACGATAGGTGGCCAATAAAATAAAATCAGTTTGATTTCATCTGCCACCTATTGGCCTCTATGAAAATTGCCCCGATAATCGTGAACGGTTTTTCTTTTCCCTTGGTGGAAGAGGTCAAAAATGTGAGCTGATAGGGACCTGATGCTGTAAATCGACACTATCTGACCACTATTGGCCCGACAAAATTGAAGGGTTGGGTGATAGCACTGCTTAAAGCTAAAAGTTCCTATTAACGCATGTAGCCCCTACAACAAGGTAGTCTGGATGTGGTATTGAAATATGAGGAATGAAAAAAAGATTATCCTCAGAAGTCTACATGGTACATGTCACTCAGCAGACTGTATCTTCTGAGGTACTTTTTGAAGTACTTAGATGAAAGGCAACAGTCTTACATATACATTGAATTTGATGATCTTGCTTGGGACGGTCCCAAAGATGTGAATGTGACAGCAAATCACTTTAAGCTTCCTGCTCAGTTATATCCACGTCAATATACCTATAATACACACTTGATATCTGTGTGAAAGCTTGCCCTGAAGTAGAAGCGTTATCAATATGTGATATGGACCTACGTTTGGGGGACCAACCCTAACTTTCCCTCAATAATCCCTCGATCGGTACACACGTAAGAGGAGGGCTTAGACATATGACTTCTGTGGTGAATACATGGCTGATGTGAGGGTATCCTAACATCTTTACCACTTTACCTGATGTGTATGGAATTGCTTTCTCAAATATTTCCAATCCAAACATCCATTATCAATTAGACTTTGCGACATCGGTGTCTGTATCAACCAGATGGCCATGCTTGTCAAAATGTATGACTAGTTCTCAACATCGAACTGTCATTCCTTAATTAAACCTTTGAATGCTTTTGTGATGACTGAATGATAGGGTCAAACCCTAATGGCTATTGTCAGTAACATTGACTACATCACACAACACTTATGTCATAGTCATACGATACTGCATGTAGAAAAATGATATTCCCTTGAATGTCGAGACAAACAGGTAAATCATTTGACTTGATTATGATGCATGTCTTATTCAGCGGTGTCACGTGTATTAGGGTAGGTCAGGTCTATTTTTTTACATTCAATAGATTAACATAATTATTTTGTAAACATAATAGCAGATAACCTTAAACTGGTACTAAGATGTAGCCATGAAGTAACAATTCATAGTACCTGGCTCAGGTTTCTCAGATCGCTTTTTTCTTGTGCAATGCTTAAGATCGTAGCCTTCTGTTCTTCTATTATACCTTTTATCATGTTTGTCCCTGCACATTGTTCCAGTGCTATGTTGGAAACACTTTGTGAAATACCAAATGCATGATTATATCTCATTTCAAGAGCCATAAGACAGGCTGCAGTGTGTGTGGTAAGGTCTTAGGTAAATGGCTGATTCTGCTGTTTTTGTGTTGCTCCATACTAGAAACAAAGCATCCAAAGGGTCAAAAACCTGTGGCAGTTATCAATGTAAGGAAACACGGAGATCCATTCCAATTACAGGCTTAACAACAGATATTCACCTGGAGGCAGTGCTTTTGATACTGTGATAATGACATATGACCAGGTGTCAGCGTGTCTGGGTGCTACTGCTGCTCAGGTAAATTACGATAAACATAGGCCAAATTGCAATGCCACTAGGCGTAACTTTCCGCTACGTCACAAATTATTTCCTCTAAGTCACATCCTGCTTCCTCCTTTCAAGGTCCCCTGACACCTCCAATCTTCTTGGTCGATACACATCACCATACACCATATTAGTCCTGGGGGCTTGCAATATTTGAATAACAATGAATGATTCAGGGTTGAAATATGGTTGAATTTGAAAGTCATTATCATTATCAAAACAACTGTGATTCAGATATAATTTGGTACCCTGAATTACTTTTTATTCACCATAATTATGTTTTCACATTCCACAAGTATGTTTTCACATTCAGTGTGACACCTTGATTGATTTGGCACGGAAAAAATTGCTGACATACAGCTGGGCATCCCCTGCAACCTATACTCTTGGCCAGTATTGAATGTGAAAAACAAGTGTCTAAGCATAAGACACATTACACCAGTTTGCACTGCCTGATTGGTGTGTGAACATTACATATAGCTTTACAATTGCCTCAAGGTTATTATACCTGTTGACAAGCTGGCAGGCAGTCCGCCAGAGCTAGACAGAGCTGCTACTCTGTTCGATAATATAGCAATCATACAGATAATACCTATAGCGAGGTGGGGTGTCTGAACAGGTATAAGCCCCTCCCCTTCCCCCTCTCTCTGCCTTATCAGTTGACCTAGATAAGTGCATGGCCTCTCCCCAAGACTGACTTTCAGTTATAAATAGGCAGCAGATTAAGTTTGAAATTGTGTTTTGTCAATTGCTATAGTTCATATCCAAAAGTTATTTTAGATTTAACTAGGATACATATTGGTCTTTCCAGTGATGTATGTATGACTGATCAATCTCAAATGTGATACTTATCATTCGCATTATTGTGAGCCCAAAGAGCTATTTTCCCTCATACCCACTGCAATAATTAAAACAGAATGTAAAATAAGATGGCTAAAAAGTAGTTTGGTTTTCTAGACTACCATTATCAATCCTCAAAAGGCTGTGGATAATGAAGGGAGGAGAGACACAGGTACACGTCTGAAGCCATGGTGGTGTTCACAGAAAAAATTATTCAAGTGTGATCATGCGTGACTTCCACACTAGTTTAGACAACTGCCAGCAGGGGGTTTGTATTTCCCGCCAAAGTATTGTGAATGGTTGCATATTTTCAACATCCTCTTCTTTTCATATATGATGGTTTTAAGATGGACAGATAAAGAAAAATGACCCAAAAAAGCAAATTGAAATTGCTTAATTAAAATCAAATTTTAATTAAAATTAAAACACACCGAGGTCATGTGACCATTTGATGATGTCATAGCTCCAAGATGGTGATATAAACAATGCATACAGCGAGTAATTCTGGTAAATTTGATTCTATTTATCTGATTTAGATCAAAATAACATGAAATAAATGCAAATGAACACTAGTGGACGGGCGTCGTGCGATGCGGGACAGACACTGCGCGTAAAATGACCCTCGGAAATTCTCCCCACTAGTGGACATTTGCCTATACATGCCTCACATCAATTATATTTACAACCCACATCCTATGTAAGTATATTTATTTCATGTTATTTCGATAAGAAATCTTCAAAAGTATTTGAAAATTACACAAAAAGATGATTGTTTACATGTTTTCTGATCATTTTTGGTGATGTTACTTGCCGTGAGATATGGAGGTGGGTTATCGCAGGGGGTGGAATTGTGCGATACGGCGCTGCAGTATTAGTTCTATTAGCTCTCAGTATCTTGGGCATATCAACATGAAATAAGGATTGTAGCATCATTTACAGCAATGTGAATTTATCATAGATAGCATAGGTGTTTATGCCCCTTAAACTCACCTCCCAAGAGAATTTGCAATTTATTATATTCTTTTTTGGTAAACATGATGCCAGTTT
This sequence comes from Acholoe squamosa, assembly GCA_949317995.1. NCBI lineage: Eukaryota > Metazoa > Annelida > Polychaeta > Phyllodocida > Polynoidae > Acholoe > Acholoe squamosa. The sequence goes on along the minus strand of OX439048.1, from coordinate 39,781,727 downwards.
AAATTATCCTTTCACCTAATATATACAGTAAAGTAAAATTACCCTTATTTAACCAAATAAAGACAGCTTTAAAAGTGTACACTCAAAAGAAAAATGCATGTTCGACATTGTACGGCCCCCTGGTGTGCCAAATTGGTATATTTTCCTAGAAATATATGACTAGTCAATAAGTCATTTTTGAATATTGGTTAGTCACTTTGATCAATAAGTTAGTCAAATTAACTAATACCGAAACTACTAACCTGGGTTAGCCACTACTGACGAACTTTCTCAAACTAAAGATTATCAGTGCATATAGAGCTGCGGCAATGTTGGCCATGTTGAATATGTACTTAAAGTAGGACATAGTAGGCGGCGTTAAGGCTTCAAGACCTACACCATAGGCGAGGAAGTACTGGTCAAAAAGCAATTAAGGGTGTAGGGATACCCATATGGAGGATTTTTTCCCAAGGGAAAGAATCTAATAAACAGGTAGGGATTGGCTTGATTAACTTCTTATGATCACAGGGAATATAAAACATGAACAAACACTGAATAACGTGCCTTTATAGAAGGTAAGATGGTACACAGAACCAATGCGACTCGAGAAGTGGCACATTTTTTTTTTGTCCTGGCCTGTGGTACTTGCTGACACCAAGATTGCCCATTAAAAAAGATAATTATTGATATGAACATTTCTTATTCTCCCCACGACATTTAAAGGATTCTAGGGCACATGGCATCAATCACTATGGCCCCAAGCCACATAGCCCCCTGTCAGATAGCCTCAATCCAAATGGCCCCTAAACTTCATGGCCTCATGTCACATGGCCTCAATATTGAATATGTGCAAGCCTGTACAAGCCCAGTACGAGCCTGTACAAGCCCAGTACAATCCTGTACAAGCTCAGTACGAGCCTGTACAAACTCAGTACCAGTTCATACAAACCCTGTAGGAGCCTTTGCAAGCCCAGTACGAGCCAGTCCAAGCCCAGTACGAGTCTGTACAAGCCCATTACGAGCCTTACAAGCCCAGTACGAGCCTGTCCAAGCCCAGTACGAGCCTGTGCGAACCTAGTATGATCTATTACAAACCCTGTACTATCCTGTATGATCTATGTATGAGCCTGTACAAACCATGTACGATCCTGTATGAGCCTGTACAGACCATGTACGATCCTGTATACTCTCTGTACGATCCTGTACACTCTCTGTACGATCCTGTACACTCGCTGTATGATCCTGTACACACTGTACGATCCTGTACACCCTCTGTACAATCCTGTACAAGCCTGTGCGATCCTGTACAAGCCTGTGCAATCCTGTACGGTCCTGTATAAGCCTGTACAAGCCTGTACGGTCCTGTACAAGCCTGTACGACTATGTAATTGAAATTGAATAGTACTGGGCTCGTACATGATTGTTCTTGGTTCATACAGCGCTCGTACTGTCATTTTGAGGCCATGTGGCATGAGGCCATGAGGCCTGGGGGCTATGAGTCATGGTGGCCTCGGGTCAGGGGGCTATGTAAATTGAGGCCATGAATCATGCGGGTCATAAGTCTGGAGACCGATTTGATAAGTCTAGTCTGCCTTGCTACCATACACACAGCCTGAGCAGCCTGTAGGTATTGAGCAGAGTATTGTACTGGGCACCCTCCAGCAGCTTGGCAGTGGGAGAGCCCTAAATCGGTCATTTTCAGAGTGATCTGGACTGTATCCTAATACACAGAATACTGTTTTTGACTTTATCAATCACATTTTGTATGTCCTAGGTATGAAATAAACACAAGATTTAACATTTGTAAGATAAATTGATATAGTTAAAATCACTAACAAACTGAAGCATCTTCTGAATAAGTCACATTTCAGACAATTGATCATTGTGGAAAAGTGGCACCGTAACTGATATATTGTCTTTTTTTACACTGTAAGGATGTGTATAGGCTTTATGTTGGTGAAATTTAATCATGATCTGACACAGGAGCTTGATTCATTTTAGGCTCATATGATGAGAATGTGACTATAGCAGGTGGTTTTTGTAATTTCAAAGCATAATTAAACCTGTTATACTATCAACTAGTTCAAAGATTTCACTTTCTTTCTAAGTGCACATACCTCCATTCATAATCAAACCAGTATGATAGAAAAAGCAACTTTTGAAATCATGGGAAAGGGGTTGTTTCCAATATGGAGTGAATTCTGTCTGTCTGTTTGTCTGTTTGTTTGTCTGTCTGTCTCTGTCCGTCTGCCTGTCTGTCTGCCAGTCTGTCTGGGGTGCAATGTTAACTACTCACTAGGGGGCAGTAGGTGCTGGTACTGTCTGAAATATGCACAGACAAATTGTGTAGTTCTGACAGACACAATACAGTGTGGGGTTGTAAAAGATTTCCATCCCAATGACCCCGGAATACCAGTTTACACCAATTTGAGTGACATTCATTGTGGGGTCAACCCCACAATGACAAAAAAGCCCACAATGTAGGATTCTACTTGTAGATGACCCCACTACGTAGCTCTAACAAGCCCACATATTCAGACACAATAACCCGATAATGACAGACATTGCTTCCCACATAAAGTAGTAACCCCATGATTACAGACATTCGACACAACATAAAAAGATACAGTTGATCCCAATTTAATCCGAACTTTAAATTCATGTCCATATGTTTGCCTGTATGTGACGAAGAGAGCATAGGTTGACATGCTTCATTTCAACTCCTCAGCTTCAACACATTTGGCTGATAGCCCTTGCAATAAGGTTCGATTTGCACCCAGTCCCGTGTCTCTAAGTGCAACGGTTTACAAGCTAGAGCAAAAACAATTCCTTTACGTACCCCATCATGCAGCGGAGGCACTTTTTCTCAAATAGTCGGATGGTGAGCAGATGATGCCTGCACCATGTAGATGCAAGAGCTAATGCCCACTGAGCCATAATCCAGTCTCCACACCCAACAGAGAACCCATAGTCTAACATATTGAATAGGGACTCTTTTACGATAGTTCCGCTAAAATCTTCAAAATTAAATATCTCAGCAACCGCCGGTCCGATCGACTTCATCTTAGGTGCATTTCGAAGGGCATGGAAGCCGCTTTCTTACTAGTCTGGAGGGAGCCAAATGTACAAAAGACCCTTAATAAAGGGGTGCTGGGCATTTTTTGTTACAATTGTTTTTAGGGTTGAATTAGGACAATTTGAGTCTTAGAAAACCAATTTTAATCAAAAAATGCCCCTACCCGTCACATATCCTGAAAACGGACACTGACTAGTGGGTTTCCTGCTTTTGCTAGAACTGGGGACTTGAAAGGTCACCTATCAACTGGGGACCTGGAAATTAACGGGGGACTTGACCAAGTTGGGAGAAGAGGGGATGGTCAGTGTGAACACGTATCTGTCTCAGTGTGTGTTTGTGTGTTATTTAATGAAATATATTCATGAATGAATAACATGACCCCACTATATTCAAACATTTTAACCCCAGAATGTACATGTATGAAATGTGCTCCCTGCGATGAGAGATTGTACTTTTTCCCAACCCCACAATGCACAGTCAAAATTTTCCCCACAATGTAGCTTTAGTAGGCATGGCTGTCGGGTTGGCTGTCTGTCTGTCTGTCTCTACTTCATACAATCCCCTTTTCTTTCATCCTTGTCTTCTTTCTCCTTTTTTCAACCTTGCTCCCGAGACATTCGGGAAGGGGCTCAGAGTGGGAAGGTCCCGCAATTACCTTCCTGAGCAGGATCTGAAGATGCAAAAGATAATGAAAAAAAAAACAGTGAGAAAAAATGAACCACCGGGAGGTCTTAACAATAATCAAAGAGAGTGCCAATATCATTCCTTTGTTCGATTGATCATACGGATTGTCAATACCCAGACACATCATTTTTTGTTGCTATAGTTGTCCTTATCTTCTTATGAGAGGGGATCGAACAGCAATACCAAGCATTTAGCTAGTCTTAGCTATTAATAGTTTACAATTCATTTCTGGCAATTGATTCATCTAAAAGTATGAAATGCATGGTTCAAACTTAGGTACAGATGAAAGAAAATGTAGTTTCCTATGACACACCCTATCCGAAGTACAGCTTAGAAGCAATGACGGGATTGCAGGCCTCATTCCAGGCCAATTGGCTTGATCGTTGACCCTGGGATCGAGCTGTTCAACTGCTCACCAGCAATCAGGGGAACGCTGTCTCGTAGACCTTCAGGCATTTATATTGCTTGGCGGATAGTGATGTCAAAATGCCCCAAATATTTCCTGATAGCAGAAATGGCCAATCTTTGTTCATTGAAACTGTTCAAAGACAACTCTTTGACGATAGGGTGAGGATGCCCTATCTAGCACATGAAGCCCATGTAATTTACATGATTTTTACATAAAGGTGAGGTGAATTACATGGCCCGTGATCTTTTCAGATCTTTGCATTGATCACCATATCAAATTTAAGCGACGAATCACAATACTACCATATTACCACATCAATAAATGTTGAAATCGAATTTGCATGTGACTGGTTTTGAGTGAGGTAGCATTATCTCTACATCTTTATACATTCTTGTCAGTGTTCTTTCGACCTATTTCAGGGTATCGAGAGGGATTATACAAGTTCTAGGCCCATGAAGTTTATGATGAAATATAGATTAAAGCTTTGATACCCGTAGACGAACGGCACAACAGGTAATCAAAATGACGGTTTTAGGGTCATCACAAAAATGATAAATTTCTAGTAGCGTCAGTAAATTGAAGACGGCCTGATGCAGTATGTATACTTTTAAGTCTAACAGCATTACTGCCTTTGTGGATTGTCTTCCTGCCTTATCAAAGTAGGACTTTTCCTTTCCTCAACATTTCATGAACCCCCTTTGAAGGCTCTAGCCATGATATATTGTTTCACGTTTTCATAAAAGGCTTATGCTTTGTCCCTTTCCCTTCATGTGCTTGATAATGCTCATAATGGTTATAGCCCTGCATATTTCGTGTACTGTATGCTCTCTCTCTCTTTCTCTCGTTCTCTCTCTCTCTCTCTCTCTCTCTCTCTCTGACTGTCTGTCTCTATCTCACTCTCTATGTCTAGGAGTTTTACACCTGAATTGCGGACTGTATGCCGCCTCTCCCCATGTTATAGGTAAATGTTCGTATAGCTACCTCTACTCATTGCACTACCCAGACAGCTAACACCCATTATCAACCGTTATAATTACCTAAACACCAATACCGCACAAGAAGACAGTATACATGTGTGTTTTTATACATGTGTGACACTGGCCGTTGTGCAGGTAAATAGCCTGCAGATTAGCTCCATCACCTGAGTAAACAGGTATCACTAATATGAGGACCACAGTGGTCATTGTCAAAGCTTAACGTGAACGTGAGAACTAATGTAATATCTTGTCATTGACTTAGTTATCTTCATTTGCTATGGCACAGATGCAGATAGATCATAACAAATGTGTGCCTTTTAAGTGTAGTTTCCATTTTTCAGACCGTCTGGTCATATCAATGGCCATCGGTAGTCCACTATCTTCAGCATGGCACAGATCCTCTACATTCATATTGGGTTACATCTGATGATCAGGGGCCCATTGGTGGTAGGATGTCATTAATAAGGCTCCACATCAAAGTGCCAATTATTGCTGATATAACCAAAGATGGTGAGTTGAGGTATGACAACCGGATATATTGTAGATCTCTGTGACATAACTCTCCACATTTATACACAATCACTACTCTGCAATGTGCATCCAGGTGACATTATGAGCACTACCAGAATAAGTGTACCTCGACTTACGTGGACTCTGATATTAGGCATCTAGGGCCCATGCCTTTCCGATTTAGAGTGGTATTGAAAATACACATAAAAAGGAAGTGTCCATATTATGGGTTACATTTGTTGAACACAAAATTACGGATTATGGCTTGGACTTTGGCACCGAGAAAAAAGTCCCTTTCTTTTCTACTACCTTCAATATATCAGGACAATAATACTTACACTGCTGTCATCTCTAACACCGCCTTTTAACACTTATTTATCGTATGATATGCTGTACGCCTTCCGATACATTGATGCTGTACATACATTATCATTTGTTAAAATTATCAGAAACGTTGTAACAAGTTGCTTCATGACAAACGGTTCATTTATGGCTACATTGACATACAATCATTGGTGTGCCATAAGATACTCTTCGTTTTTCTACTGAAAAGGACCGCCTTTCTGCTCAGTTTATTAACCTGACAACATTGGATAATTCCTTTTTTTTTTAATTTTGTATCTTCAACCCGACTTTGGCATCTTTTTCCATTTTATAACTGTTTGAGCCTTCATGGCCTCCTTATACACTAATTTCATCTCTAGTTTTTCACATACACAATTTGATTTAGTCAAGTATAAAGCAGTATATCCCTGAGTCAGATAAGGCTCTGCTCAATGAGCCGTAAGAAAGAAATGAAATGGTAGAATAACAGCATCACGCCACAATGACCACGCCTAATTTGCCAACAGGACTACAATTTGAGGAATATGAAGTACACATATTTTCAGCGAGAGGAAACGACTTGAGCATGCAGTCCCTCTTTTCACACTGTTTCTATATTCCCTGTCTGCATATACCCGCTGAGATCATAGTCTCAGGGCATGTGCATTCCACAGCCTCTACTTCTGACACATCACCTACAATATATTCTGAGGCTAATCTGATTTTACAAATAGCCAAATGCTGGATTCCACAATGAAGTCAGCGAGAAAGAGAGCGGCTCAGGATTTGCATTTTGGGGTGTGGCCTATTGCTCTCCTGTCTCCGCTCCATCTCCATACTTCCCTCCAATTTTCACCACCCCTCTCCCTCCCTCCAAAGCAGCATCTCTCCGGTCTTTCCCCTTTCTGTACTTTCTCGATACAAGTATTAGTTTTGTTCATGTATGTGAGAAACATACCGAGATTAATGTTGACTTGGAACCCCCAACCCCAGTCTTGTCACTACCTACAGGCCGACAAAGAGAGCATTTTACTGTGTGGACAACACAAGACCTGTATCGGCGATCCTCTCAGGGAGGTCAGGAGGGTGTTGCTCCTATAGTAAAAGGAAGAGCTGGCTAAAATTGCCCTCATTTCCAGTCCGTTCTTTTCATGTAGCTATAACTTGTCCCTTTTGTTGCTAAAGTGAAATCGAGTTAAAGAAACAGAACTGAACTAAATCTTATAAAATGTTCTTGATGATTTAAAGCCCTGTTGCTGATTGCACCAAATAAATATATATATATATATATATATATATATATATATATATATATATATATATATATATATAATTATATATATATATATATATATATATATATATATAAATATATATATATATATATTGAAATATTCAAGAAATATGCATTCTTGGCAACATCTCTTACTAAATCATGGGTTATTTACATATAAATGTGATGAGAACTGAAATTGTGTCCAAAGATGTCGAAATATTTGCAAATGGATAGAAAAAAGTGAAGATGATAATCATCTCATGTATAAAAATATATGTTTCTAATCATTGGAGACACTTTTAAATAGATTCCCCATTATCAAAGGTTCTTAACTATATATCTATCACTTGTAAGCATTGTTTACTTGTATTCTTGCATTACCCAGTATATCAGGCCAGGCCATGATGGACAAAAGGAATTCTACCCTGCTAGCATAGGGTGGCAGACTATGTTTGCCAGATTACTTCTGGGGCTAAATTCCCACATATCAGATCCAACTTATGTTGGCAGTTGTGAGCAGATGACACAGCTCACAGTGAAAATGTAATAAATCACTACTACCAATCTTACCTACCAAGCACAACATAATTATTTTCACCTTTGTGCCTAGTGGTCACACTTGTGCTGGAGAGATTTGTCGAGCCCTGGTTTTATGGTTTGTCAATTTTAATCATGATTTTGGGTTTTGCCCCAACCTCTTTTTCCTCTTCCCCTACCACATCAGTCTGTCATTATAAGCAATAATATTTTATCTTATTATAAGGTATTTATATAATTATAATGATGCAGGCCTATTCATGCCATCACTCCTCTGTGACTGCAGAGCCCAACCATCTATTTCTTCTTTGATTACACCTAATTATGCACTGTTTTACCAACAGTCGATGCGTATGGATATTATTTGAAAAAGGCAGTTAAATATCATGAAAATGCATCTTTATCTCCAAATCAAAACTATGCCTGCAATTTCTAATCTTCATTGTGTAAATTCTGACTTTGATGCTATTGTAACCATCAGGCCAGGCTTTGGTAAGCCTGACGGGATATCTGTCGGTGTGACACTAATACCAGAGACAACAACACAAGGAGCTCAGAGTTTCCGAAGCTTTATTACTGAATTGGTATTATTTACACAGTTCTATAAACCACATACAAGATAATAATACAATATCAGCCAGGAATATGTTATATATTGACGAATAACAAGATAAAAATGGCATAAGTCAATGTCACATTATAGTCCTTCCAGGTATTGATTAGATTCCATCTTATCTGGTCTGGTTCACATGAAAAGGGTACTAAGGAGGTTCTACTATGTATTCAGCCCAGTATAGTAGCCAAAGTGTAAGACACAGACACCTGTTTTAGTCCAATAAAAGAATAAACAAGGGAAACTCCAGCGTGTTTTCTGTTTGTTTCATAAAAACAATTTAATCTGTGGAAGTCCAATAGGGATAGGATATTATAAATACCATAAACTCCATAGTTAAAGTCCAGCTTCACTAAGAGTAACAAATGGCAGGTATCCTTCTTCCACAGGTTAGTGATAACAGTTTATAAGAGATCGTCCTCTGTAGATAAGGCACTATCATCCTTCTATTGGTAACGCAGCATGGCTACCGGGGTCATCCAAGTCCTCTACCGATTGGGTTAGTCCATGGTCATGGCCAGGTCATTATCCAATAGAGATGGAGATCATCTGCCTAGACTAGGCAGTGTCACCATCCCAACGCGGCTCTTCCTCCCAAGCCTCCAGAGACATTCCAAACTGTCAATGGAAGTGTGAAGAGGCCTGATTCCATTTCAGATTTATCTCCACGTGGCGTGCCTTATCGAAGGCAGCATCTCGGGAGACCTGCTCCTTGTAACCTTCCAGCTCTGCCTGAGCCCTTGCTCTCTCTTTAGACCTCTTCTTCTCATCCTCCTTGGACAAGATAGAAGAGGCCTTCAGTATCGACTGTTCAAAAGTCTCTACCTGAGAGGCTAAGGTTCACCTGAACTGCTCTGGGGCGCTCAACCGCTCCAAGAACTCACTGTTCTCTTCTGGTAGTGGTCATGGTAACAGGGTTCTGGCCTTTCCAGTGGGTACTGACGCACCGTCGGAGTTGGAGGAGTTCCGTCGAGAGCGGGAGTCCTCATGAGGCAGTCCCTCCAGTCGAGGTGCTACCGAAGCAGTAGAATCGCTCCAGTTTATACCATGGGGTGACTGGCTAGACTGGCTAGTGACTAGGCTACTGACATCAAAGCTCAGAGCACTCATACTGGTGACAGTGCTCGAGGCGGATGCTATCGGCTGGGTCTGTGAAGGTTTAACTTTAATGTCATCCAAGACTTTCATAGATTGCTTTTGGCTCTCTAGATAGGTCTGACGGATAACACTAGCGATGTTGGTGCCCCGCACACCTTGCACGAGAAAAGTCACTTTGTTGCACTCACGCATCTTGACCCTCGATAGAGAGCCGGTAGTGGTAGTGCCACTTGACTTCTTAGTTGATCCTGCACCAGATGGCTTAGGCTTCGACTTGGGATCAGGCTTCTAGGCCGGGGTCTTAGCCTTCGGGGGTGGACCCAATGACTCATCCCTGGCACCAGAAGGCTTTCTGGTGGGCTGCTGGGAGCACTTATAACCAACAGCAACTGGTTCATTGTCCTGCTCCTTTAATAAGATGTCAGACCCGGACTTATCCAACTCCTGTTGGGGTCCATAGCCCTTTGTCTTGCCGATACAGTGGTCCCACTCATGTTCCATGAATTTGAAACTATTGATCAGGCTGTTAGCTACTTGTCATTTCTGGAGGCGACCACCGCAGATTTCTTCTACTTTGGCCTCCCAACAAGCAGTCACGATACCGAGGGCTCTAGGTAGAGGGTGTTGGTTGTAGCCATTCTTCATTAGATGGTGTAGCACTATCCCTCGATGGGCGTTTCGGTGATATTCACCATCCCACAGCTGACAGGCCATCATCCTGCCTTCATCTGCTGGTACACAATAGATGAGAAGGTGGGTTTGGAGGTGGTTCTCACATAGGTGCCAAGCAAAACGAGCCATGCTACCGCACCTAATTGCAGGTCTAGCAACCAAGCGTTCCTGGCACCTTTGAAAGGGGCAGGGATTGCCTGGGGCATAGTTCCTCTACGAGTAGTTGAGCTTCATCTGAAGCTCATGACCCAGTGTCGGGTTGTTAGAGTCGAGAAGCAAGATGAGCTTGTCCACATATAGGATGGTCTGTATCACTCATCCAGTCCTCGTCGTCTGACAGACCAGTATCTTGTCATTCTTGTCCTGAAGACTTCATGGCGTCATATTCGGTTGGTTGGCTGCTTTGACAGCATCAGCCTCCTGTGCTTTCTTAGCATGGTGCCATCTGTCTTTGCAGGATTCGGAAGGGCCATAACTAGTATTTATTGCCTCTTCTTCTGCTTCTGCAGGTTCATCGATCGGGTTGGTACCAGGCTCCTTAGGGGCTTCAGAGTCAGAAGAACGTTTTTTCTTCTTTTTCTTAGGCCTCTTTTTGGACTCAGTGTCAGTAGTCTCAGTAGAGTCGACCTCCATGGCTTCCTCGTTGAGTACTACCGGCTTTGGTACCCCCTGACCTGGCAGTGGAGGGGAGGTGGCGGTGTCGGTATGATCTGAAGTGTGGTACCCTGGTCAGTAGAGTCCCGACCGATACCTTCCTTCCCGTCTGATGCAAACAACCTCTCTTCCTCTGCCGCCGTTAAGTCTGCTGCTGAAGCCATGCTGTTCGTATCAGAACGCCAGTCAAATCTGCTGGGAGATGTTGACTGTAGAATCATGAGACAATTCTGAAGTCTGATCTCCCACCGTGCCTATATATATATAGGAGCTATCCGGTGGAACCGAATGGTGTGAACAGGCAATCAGTGCGCCGCAGGATAAGGGCACCCGCATTTGGCGCCAAAGTGTCTTGACCAAATAAGGAGATAATTATGATTGATGAAGCCCCCATCGGGTCGCCTCGGATCATTGACTCCTTGATACTAAGCAAAGTGTTTCATTTGCATCTGGTCATGATGCTGTCAACATCTATTAGACCCAAGTCGGTTCACAATGGTATATAATGAAATGCACAGTGATATGTGGAGTAAACATTCTCATAAAATGATGAATGCAGGCGACGCCTGTCTAACGGCAGTATGGTTAGGCAAGGGATATATCTGGACATACTTGGTATAGTAGTCCTGCACTACCATCATACATGTGTTACCTGCTGGGGTAATGTGGAATCCACTAATGATATCCATAGCTATGCGAGCAAAACGAACACCAAAAATCTCCTGAGTTAATGGAAGATTCCCCAGGCTGGGTCCTGGCTTAGCCAGACAACATTTGTCACAACATTCTTCCGTCATACCCGGCCAATAATAGCAGGATTTGATCTTTTGTTCCTTTCTTTCCCTTCCAAAATGTGCCGAGACAGTGTCTGTGGCAGAAGTCCATTATTTCCAGGCGGAGCTTAAAAGGAACCACAGTCTGTAAATTTTTCCTTCTACCTGGTTGGGTCCTCCATCAACACAATACACTGTCTCTGATACACAAGTCATCCCATTGAGCTACTAGAGCACGGGTTTCCTTGTGTTTTATAGAAAATGTCAGCCTAGTTGGTATAGATTCACCATTAGATGCACATATGGTTCCCCAAACTAAAATAGTAGTGAATGTAGCAATCCTGTAAAATTTTTTTCAATTTTTTTATGGTTGCTTTATTCTAGGGTAAGGCTGCACTGCTGGTCAGTAATGATATTTGTGGGGTTTTATGTATAAACAATTTTTTGTCCCTACTTACTTTTCATCCCTCATTGAGAAACTGTAAATATTATAGCATAATTGCTTGATAATACTCACCTTAGTTGTTCAACAATTATATTCAATCGTTTGCAGTCTGCAAGTTTCTGAGGAGGACAGGCTGCCCAATGAGGATGGCATACGCTCAGAGTGAGATGGAAATGACCCATAATATAGTCTAATGTGTTAAGATATGCCTTTGAACTATTAATTTAACAATTCCTGTACAAGAAATAGTGATGCAGATGATCTGTGATGTTTAAAAGTATTGCTCTATCCAAATCCTCACATACATAATTCACATTTTTTTTTCTTTGGTATTCAGTGCCTTTGCAGATTTGGACTAGAATGTATATGTATTGTTGGAAGCAAGTGACATCTTTTTGAAAGGAGGGACACTCTAGATAAAAGAGAGTGTTTTTCATAAATATCAAGTTATTTTTAAATGTATGAGGAAAAAGTTAAGAATGCTACGCTACATATTCAAAACTTTCACTGAACTCCATATTTAGCAATGGGGTGTAATAAAAAATTCTTGGTGCAGGGTTTTTGATTTCTGCTACACCTTAAGGCATGTATTGTAACATTTTGGACATGAATTCTGATGTACATAGGATGATATTTAACAGCTTTCATGACTGTTTGTTTAAAAACGTTACGTATGTGAGGGTGAAGAATTATGCTTTTACACCACAGGCTATAAAAACTGACCCATATGCAGTTGGTGACTTGAATCAACCTTTCTAATAAACCAAGATATAGGGTTTTCAATAAAATAAAGTGTTGTTAAATAATATTGAGTTTGTAATTTCATTGGTTCTCAGGCTGGTGAACCTTCTTCACTGAATCACCCCATATATATATATGCTGATAGCATGCAGAAGCTGCCACTCCAGCACTGCTATCATGAATACATTCCCCAACTCTAGACATATATAACTTATTAAAAATCAAGGATAGCAATTGCCACCCCAGATGAGAGTGATGCCCTAAATCTGAGGGTCTGGCTGATAGCCTAACCCCCACTCAAGCCCCCTCCCCCAGCTTCCTCCTCTGCGTCCTGTGCAGTCTGAGCCCAGGACTCAGAGACTGGGGAGTTTTGCCGGTGTCAGGGGATACCTTCACGACTGGGTCACTTATTGAATATTGATGGTCGAGTAGAGCGGAAACACTCGAGGTGCCTTGATAGGACACTACCCATAGCCGCCTGGTACACGGGGATTAGTGGGAGGGGGTGGTGGGGGTAGGAAGGCGGGTTAGAGGTTGGTGAGTCAGGGGGGAATAAGTAGTATATGAAAGCAGATGCAGTGTCAGGCGAAGAAGAGTACAGGGTTTAGAGGCATGTGGGCGGTCTAAAAGGAAAAGACCCCAATATAGTAGGGCAATCTAAATATCTTCAGTGGAAGAGGATAAATATTGAAGCATTTGGTAAAATACATAGAAAAATATGAAAGTGAACAGGAGGGTCTAATAAGAACCGCAAAAACGTCTATAATCATGCCCCTCGATCCTGTATAGAACTGGAGGGTGTTGCTAAAACTAGCAAAATGTATGGACTGTAACAGGATGTCGTGGATGGAATCTGGCCATCAACGGACACCACCATCAGTGGGCATAGTGAGAAAGCAACACAGCCTGATTTAGAAACTAGCGCCATCATTACATTATGGTAACAGACAGCGATGGCTCCTTGTGTGGCAGCCGCCCAAACTGACGTGTTAGTATTGTCCGTTTTTGTCATGTCCTATTACATCTATTCATGTCGGTATTAACTCTGTGCATGCACGCTGCTGTCGACCAATCACAAAGCTTTACGCCTCACACAGAACATCGGATTGTCGTAATGATCACAAGAGCCGATTGGCGGCAGCACCCAGATTGCTGTAAGAAGCACAAATTATGTATGTCGTAAATCCTGGCGTCTGACGTTTGCCCAAAGTGTGGTGACGCGGGATTATAACAATTATCAGAAACCAATGATGGGTGTCGTGAACGCTAAGAGACACGGTTTCCGGCATTGGAGGGCCTGCGGCAAAGTCGTCTGGGTTTTGGTAGGAACTTGTTAAAGGCGGGAAATAAAGATGTGAATACACAGCCGAATGGCTGTCAACTGATGGATCGATGCTGTCTATTTCATGCGCTGCTCTTTTCTAACAAGTTGAGGGTCCCATAATTATTGATTGTGGCATTATACAAACAGTCACAGATGCACAGAAATGCCTCTGGAATGGCATAGCTTTCCAGTAAACACCACACCAAAATGCTACGTAGCTTTTTGGTATAACTAGGTTTGGTATCTATTAAATTGGTCTGAATTACGATTTTTTGCTTGGTATGTGGAAGTTCAAACGTTAAGGTTTACTTACCGGTACGTTCCAGAGACGTAGTCCTCTGATATTTAGATGTAGATTTAGATGTAGATGGATGAAGTCAAACTACGTCACAAGAGGTATTTTTCAAACCAGAGAGATATGTGATTGGCATGTGTTTTTCTTCTTAAAAAGTAAGGGTTGGTCTATGTCTAAACCTGGTTCCAGCTTATCTAAGCAGGTGGCCACTTGGTTCCAGCTTATCTCACCAGGTGGCCACTTAGTCTATGATTAGATTAGGATGGGCATTCAATATCATACTTGACTGAAATGTGTCAAATCAATGATGATATTTGTAGGGTTTTATTAAACCAAACATTAGTATTCAAATATACAATATGTCTCCAGAGATAACAGAGGAACACAATCATAGACTACCCACCTACACATATTATGAGTGGTCAGACACCTTATACAATCATTTCAGAGAAAGATATAGCCCAGCAGAGCCCAGCTAGATCATCTGCACCAATCAAAGGGGTCATGTCCCGTAACGGATGGACCACCCAGAAGAATTCTAAGTTATGTGATGAGCTTAGAGTGTGCATAACAAAGGGATGAAGCCATTGTTACTTTGTATTGCAATGATTGAAAAAAAAGTGATACAATTGGTCTATCTACCTCAAAATAATGTGCTAGGAATTTTGAAATATGTAGTATATCTACATAAATCTACGTCTAATGACGTAGAAGAACGTAATTCTGACATCTACATGTCTAGAATGTCAATAAACCTTAATGTTTGAACCTCCACATACCAAGCAAATCTACGTAGTTGGCACCAAAATTCTACGTAGATCTACCCTCCATCTACCTAAGTGTGTTTCCTGGGTTCATAGCTTCACTCAGAGCCAGTCATGGCTTTGGATAGAGCTATATCGAGGAGAGGGGTTAACTTTATCAGGTCAACTACCCATCAAAATTACTGATCTGAAATCTTTCATCACTACAGTCTCTGAAGTTTGCATTGCACCTTTGTTGGTGCCCTATGGAAATGATCTCATTACATTATTCTGGATACTTTGACTTGGGTAGGTTATGCGTACATAATACCCAGAGCCTTGTTTTAGCAGACTGCTGTAGTAAGTCAGTAAACTGGAGGCGAGAGCCGCTGAATTTATATGTGGTTTGTAGTACGATTTGCAGGCTACACAAAATAGGTTACTCAGAAATAGCCGCTGGGTGTGGGGTTGTCTAGTAGAATCTAAGATGGCTGTGAATGATGAATAAGCATATTGAACATGGCTGAAGGCTATATGGCACACGCCGCTCTTTGGGCCTTATTCCATTAATGTAGCCCACCCATCCCTGCCAAGTCTGCCTGCTGACTGCCATCCTTACTTCTGTTAGTACTATTATCAACTTTACCAATAAGTGCTACTTCGTTATTACTACATTGACTGCCTTACACTGTAGCCGTTAAAGTCAACTATTTCTAGCAACCCATTGAACCGACTGTGTTATAATTTACTACAGGGGTTGCTGCCTACTCCCCCATGGCTTTCTAGCAAATTATGAAGCCTCTAATAATAAGTAGGTATTTTCACAATTCTGACATTTGCCTCTTTAACCAGGACATTGCCCAGAATACTTATGAAGCTGCTTTATTTTTCGTCATCCAGCAACTTTGAACTAGAGAAAGGAAGGGATCTTCTGTATGATCGATCATAGGGCAATTATCGATACTATGTGGTTTGAAAGAATCAGGGTCACAAGAAAAGAGAAAGAAAAGGGAAAAGAACAAGACCTCATGATAGAATGCACAGATTTCCCAGAATTAATCTCTTCCACTTACATTTTTTTGGATTTATATTGGACCGGGGCATAAATCTGGACTTATGCACACTGATGGTCATCTAAGAATACAATATCCTATATATATATATATATATATATATATATATATATATATATATATATATATATATATATATATATATATCTGTTGGTGCACTGATGGCAATGGTGTACGGCCGTTAGGTTCGATCCCTTGGACCTCTGTGAGCCCCCCCCCCCTTCAAATACAAATATATTTGTTGGCGCACCCATGCCGATGGTTCATAACTGTTCGGTTGGGCCTCTCTGACCCCCCACTCCCATTAAGATTTGCTGACTACCCTACTCTGCTGGAATGCATGCTTTTCTCTGTCTTCTCTTATCATCTATTCTCAGCTGACGTGATCCTATAGGTCTGCACGTTGACTCAGGTATTAGCTCGATTTCCCTACTTTCACATGGGCTTTATCACGACAGAAATGCATCTTCCATTACCATAATATTCTACACCACACCATAATGTCAATTGTTCGTCTTATCATCCTTATAGTGACAATGCGAACATGGACCAGATATACAATTTCGGATTCGTGGTCAATAGTCTTCCCTTGCTGGTATTCTTAGTATTCTTGGTACGTTTTTCAGATGTCAATTTCGTGGGCCATACTAGATTCTGCATTATGCTATGAAAATGTTTTGACTTGGCAATGACAATCATGTCCATATAGATATTGGTATTTTCCAAAAGATGTCTCCACCTTTTAATCCACGATATTTCCATCGCTATACTTGTCCTCCTTGATTGCAGTTTTAATCCTCTCATCAAATAAATGGTAATCTTAATCAATTCAATGATTATCACAACCTTGAATTGTTGTTGTGTCGATGTACAATATAAGATTAATCTTTCAGTTTGAATCCTTTACATGCTTAAGGTTTCAGAAAAAAAACACTCAAACTCTGCATCAAAATTTCAGCACTGAGAAGGGTTAGATTAATTCTCTATAGTTCCGGCATCCGGATCGGGGCTATGTTTGGTAGCATAGGGCACCTGGATTTATTACAGTGGAACAACAATCACAGGCTACATCTCCCATGCATCTTCTAATTCCAAGTAGTTAGGTATATCAGCGTGAAAATAGGAAAATGCAAACTTTGAAAACGCATTGAGGCAAGGGAGGCATTCTTTAACTCGTGAGGCAGATGAAGACTGAATTGACAAACATAAAACATCAAACTCCCATTTTCCCATAGTTATTAACTCTCTCTCCATCTGGCCATATCTAAAAACCAGAATCTTGAGATGATTTATGATACATTTCCATTGCTGTACTTTGGTTCTCATTTCCTTTACCATCCATAGAATCTTGGTGTTGTGTCCAGACAGCTCCACCTGTATCAACATAGGCCTGCTCAGTACGCCGGTTAGCGCCCACCGGAATGCAGCTCAATTACCCGCTGTGTGGATAGGGCGCGGCTCTACTTCCGCTGTAATTCTCCTTCCGGGTCATACAGGTCAGCACCCTGAGCTTGTTCTCACCCGAGGTAAACAGCACAGGTCATACACTGGCACCCTGTGGTCATACATTACCACTTCCTACTGCTGACCTATGCTCTCAGACGTTAAAGTTTTACATGAATGGCCATTTCAAAATCTCTTTAAAAAAAAGCACGACTGTGTTACTTTCAATACTTACCAAAGCCTTTGTTGAAACTTTTTTTCCTGAAATAAATTTGTTTAGTCGGTTTGGGGTCGACCAAATGCCTTCATGACATCAGTGGAGAACAAGTGAATAGCACACTGGAGTGGTTGCATTCATGTGGATCGAGCCCTAACATTGCCATGTTGATGCTGTGATTTAAAGTGCCTTGGGCCTTTTTTATGTTAAAGGCCTCAGGGGACCCACGTAAACAGGTGACCCAATACATGACCCCAAACTGGTGGTGCCATGACGTCTTAACGGACTAGGCGCATACACCTAATTTTAGCACATGTCTTGTCGTATTGAATAGGGGTTTATGTATTAGGAACGAAATACCAATATGTATTGTAGGGTAATTAGACCCTTGCACACAAATAAAAACGTTTGGGATCTCTAGGTATTGATCACGAGCCTGATTGGAAGCCCGAAATTCAGCCCAATCCGACCCCATATATATATATATATATATATATATATATATATATATATATATATATATATATATATATATATATATATGTGTTCCTGGGAACAACTTTGAAGGCAATTCCATCGCCTTATCAACTGCTCCATCTACTTTGTACATTTTCACTTTCTGATATTAAAATGACTCTTTAGTGCCAAAGGCATGAGGAGTCTTGGCCACTAATCTTGGGTATTTCCTCACATCCAGAGTAGGACAGTCATACTACAGATGGACCTTTGTAACTCATGATGTATAGTCGAGCGGTTTATGTGAGAGGATGTGTACTAGTACATGTATTGTAGTGTGCACGGGGAGGTGGCCCTAGGATCTCCAAAGGCTCCCCAAGAACCTGCAGTCATATAGGCCTAGTTATTCACTCGAAAAGAGAGTTATATGAGAGGGGTAGCAAGGACCGATTTTAAGAGTTTTGAGTGAGTGAGTGAGTAATGGTTGTTTAACGCCATTTCGACAACTAAACTCATATTCATGGCGAGAAGTACATTACACAATTTCACAGAGGAATGTGTCGGTGCCCGTGCATACGTGCACCACACACATCCAAGGGGATAGGAAAGAGGAGATATAGACCCTGTTAAATGGGTTAGGGAAGCCCGAAGAATTTTGAGGAGATGAGGGAGGATGACAGAAGTTGAAATGTTTGCGTAAAAAAGGGGTCAATTGAGGCCTTTTTGTTCTAATCTCTGTGATAGTATGGTGGTCAAATATGTCAAGTTTTTGTAGGAACAGAGGTTGTGCTGTTATCACCTGTAGATAAAATAAAATCATTATCAGAATGATAAAGGGCTGGGTAGCTAAGGATAAGAGGGAGGTGAAGACGCTTTGAGGTTCATATAGGAAATGTATGGGAAGGGGATCAACACCCATCAATATTCTGCCCTTTTTGCAAGTGTGGTGCGAATATGGTAGTTTGACGGGAAAGGTGTGAAAGATGACTAATCCAGCGTTAAAGTGTCGTAGGATTCACTTGGGTTATTCCCATTTCTGCAGGGGGGGGGGTATCATTGGTGCAAATAATGACCCATATTGGCATGCCTTACCTGGGTGAGTCCATTACACAGAAATATGGGGGTGATAATGTTGATCTAGTTTTGGATCAGTCCAATTTCTCCAGGGAGAGGGGTGGTTGGCGGTGGGAATAATAATGCATATAGGCATGCCTTACCCGGGTGAGTCCATTCTATTACATAGGAAGATTATGTTAATCTAGCTTAGGAATGTCATTGATTGCTTTTCGAGTTTCAAACAATGCACATTGCTGCATTATGTTTCCAATTGGGGGAAGCCTCATACCCATTAGTTTTGAAATTTGAGTTTTAAAGAAGACTTTATATGTAAAAGGCTATCACTTTCGGAAATTTCTCATCAGATGTACAAATCAGGGTATTTCTATACATGCACGAGGAGTGCCTTTATGGAAGTTACACTACAACATCGTTATATAAATAGATGTATACAACAGATTCTATGTATACAGCAGATTTGATTCTACGTTCTGTCTGACATCCGCCCCTAACACTGGATGAGGGAAATAAGTGCCTCAAAGCAATGACTACTGAGCCAAACTCCCAGGGTTACTTCTTTGGTGAATATCTGGATACCTAAAAGCCTATCAGCATGCATAACGTCATGTCAGGTGGGAGTCCTACGCCGGCCGACCCTGATAATGATTATACTGCTCAGATCTATAACAGCTTGTTATGTTTCTAGGACATGAACAGCAGTCATTGGATGGAGCCTTTTCTTTACAGCCTAAAAATGGTTTAGTTCCTGTATGAACTATGTAATTGTAAGAGGGCCTATGTACAACTGCCCATTGCTATAAACCATGATATATGCGTCCGAATTAACTTGAAAGCATTGTTACACCTTCACACAAAAGAAAATTCTGAATATCTTAGGCTTTTCGCCTAACATTTGTTGGACTTGCTAACCCTAACGTGCCTTAGACTCTTTCACTAACTACATAGACTTTCAAGCAATATAGTATTTATTTTATCTTAATTGAAATGGTTAGTGTAAACCCCCACATAGTTCAAGACAACCCAGAACAGAGCCTCTCAAGTTGAGAAACAAGTTCAATGCCTCACATCATTTTAATTTACACCCACTGAACTAAGTTGTTCTTGGTTTTGTCATAAGGCCACAGATATGGATATATGAGTATTTTGAATTTCCACAGAAAAGGTGTTATCATTCTTCTTCCTTGCTCCTTCAATAACATGTAAACTTATTAGGTGTATTCTGTTTAATCCTATGCCAGGTTGAATTACACAGGCTTTATCATGTCAATAATGTAGTCATTGAAAGTGTCATGACTCTCACATTCATAGGCATTTCCATGATATACATTTGCCAGAGTAATCCTCATGCAAAACCACACTGCCACCTGGTGTGAAGAAATCTACTAGCCCTTAGACAAATCTTAGACAAAATGACTAATTTTCTCTCTTGGCTGAGTCAAGACAGCTTGCCTGAATAGGATAGTTGATACTACTAGCAGGTTAGTGAGTGAGTGAGTAATAGATGTTTAACGCCATTTCGACAGCTAATGTCATATTCATGGCGAGAACTACATTACACAATTTCACAGAGGAATGTGTCAGTGCCCACACATATGTGCACCACACACATCCTGAGGGGATAGGAAAGAAGTAGAAATAGACCCTTTTAAGTGGGTTAGGGAAGCCTGACTAACAGGTTAGGAAGATTTTACTAACATGTTGGGTACTTTGCCTAATCAGTATT
Source organism: Acholoe squamosa (assembly GCA_949317995.1). NCBI lineage: Eukaryota > Metazoa > Annelida > Polychaeta > Phyllodocida > Polynoidae > Acholoe > Acholoe squamosa. The sequence continues at coordinate 39,760,608 of OX439048.1, read as the reverse complement.
TTGTCTAGATTAAATAAGTATCTACTAACTTGGATTTTTTTTTGTGTTGTAACAAGACTATGTACGGGTTTTCTAATGTAAGATATCTAAATAAATCACTGTATCATGGCCTCACTCATATTGTTAATCTAAACCTAATGCCTTAGAATAGAGAACGCTGAAACCCTAAAGATGTGGTAGTCTTTTTATGGGTTCTAGGAGATTTCCCCCTGGAAATCCCCCCCCCCGAATTCTTCCCGACAGAAATTCCCCCTGAAAATCCCCCACCTTGGAAATCCCCCCCCCCTGGAAATTTCCCTCCATCGATTCTATGTAATACAGATACAGTCAGAAATGGCTGCATTTCAATTTTATTAAAGATTCTAAGCCTATTACTAAACCTAACCCTAGCCCTAACCCTAACCCTAACCCTAACCCTATCCCTAACCCTAATCCTAACCTTATCCCTAACCCTAACCCTATCACTAACCCTTACCCTATCACTAACCCTAACCTTATCACTTACCCTTACCCTAACCTTATCCGGAACCTTAACTTCATCCCTAACCCTAACCCTACCCTTAACCCCATCCCTCACGCTAATCAAACCCTATCTATCCTTTGGCAAACTTTGGGGGGGGGAGTGTATTTTCCTATGGAAGAATTTTCCAGGGGGAAGATTTCACGGTAGGGAGAATTCCGGGGGGCGAGTTTTCCAGGGGGGTAATCTCCTGGCACCCTTTTGGTTCCACCTAGAACTATGTTATCTGAAGTGAATCATTTATTTTGTAGCTCATAAGATTATCATTATACCTGATAGAACCCCTGTGAGTGCATACCTGAACATTGTTTATAGTCTGTTAATGAACCATATAAAACACACTCAGACTGATATAACCTGTTGTTACTGGTGCAATCAACTACATCTAATAGACTCTCTGTCCAAGCACTGATCTCTCTCTGGCCATCCTGTTAAGCCGTTTCGAGGACCACATTAAGTGATAATAACTCATCCCACTCCAATCCCTCCATACTACAATCACATGATCAGGCCCCTGCTGGATTAGGCAATGGACTAGAGAATACTCATAGCATTTTTGTCTGTTAATTTCCCCTAGAAACGGGCTTACCTATTTGAGATTTGTATCTAAGCAATTCATTTACTGCCTTTCATACATTTTGATATCGTCATTGTTTGGAGTTAGGAATGGTAATGTTTGTGGCAGGACCTTTTCTTGTTTTAAGGAGTAGGACTGGGCTGGACTACTTCCCTGATTACAGCCCCCTCAAGCCGTCACGTTTCTACGTCGCCATGTTTGTTTAACAAGCAGATGACATGCGCACATTGTGACGTCACCACGCGCCGTTTTCCACGCGTCACGACTGCGCGTCTCGGATGTGTGTAGATGTCCGGATGTGGAGATAGTGACCAATAACAAATCGTGTATTGACAAAGGGTAGGTAGGCTATGACGAGTCATCATGGTAATAGCTTTTGCATATACCGTTATAATCTACTGCAGACACGTATACTCCAATGTAGCCAATCATGTTTACTTGATAAAGGTCTGACCAGGTCAGGAAAAGTTTCAGCGATTTTTTTCTATATGTATGTCGTCCACCCTTCTTCAAGCCTTCATTAAAAAGAAAGGCAGAATCACCGATATGCATAGACCCTATAGAATGTCACCAATTCCCCCCCCCCATTTCAGTAACCTTTTCGAATATAAAAAGAATGAAATATGATAGCCAAAAAGCCGAAGACGTCTAGAGCTGTAGTTTCTTCCTCCCTCGCCCCCTCATAACCATTTTATCATCCATCAATACATCCATCCTACTATGATGAACACGGGCAGCGTCCAGCTGGTGATAAATAACGTATCGACGTCCCACACAGCTACACCAACCACAGAAAGCCTTATCAAACGGAACGGAACAGATAATAATCACATAGCTATCATGGGTTGCCACACAGTGTGTGATGGGCAATGGGAGCTCGAGGGCACATGCGGAGGAGGACAGAGCAAAATAATATAATAGGTGTGTAAAGAGACAAGGATAGGTTTGAAGTCAAAAAGAATAGGAATACATGCAGGGCATTAATTTGAACCTGAGTAAATAAGGTTGTAACTACAGAACTATGGCCAAAATCGTTGGGTACAATGAGGAACCAGCAAAACGCAGCTGTCAAGAAACCACTGTAATTGACCTTGGTCTTAGTCACTGATAACAGGGATAACAATGAAAGTTCTTGTTTTCTTCCTGATATCAGGAAATATGGGTAAAGTCATTTTTTCTAAGTACTGATTCACCATATATTTTAGCCAACATTATAAGTATGAACATAAGAATCTGTCAAAACCACTTTAGATCATTTTACCACTGCCTAATGACATTTTTGAGACCAAAAATTTCATCAAACACCACGGATGCAGTACAGATACAGCCACATTTTTCACTAGTATTGGTTGTTCTATTACATTTTATGCGTCTCAATTGTCAAATAGTTAAGAATTGAGAAGAAATCCAGAAATTTCATTATGGTTTCTGGATTCAGCGCTCTAGAATTGACCAAGATCAGTTGGTTTTATCCGAGCTCTTTCATGAAAGTGCAAAACTGCTTCTCATTGATTCTGAAGAGTATTGAACAATGAGACATATGAAAATGTTGAAGATATTAGATAGTGACATACACATTTATAATACAGAGGGGTCAAGAAATGGGATAAGACAGGAGCCTAGGGCTGCAGATACAGCTATAGATGCTGCAGCTAAAAGAAGGTAGGCCTCAGTAAGTCTGGGGCTGCTTGGCGTTCGGTGAGGTGCATCTTGGGACACCCACGCTGTAAGGCACGGTGTCCCGTTCTGACATCAGCGCCACATTACGTATAATGGGTACACTCCAGTAGAGGCTGGCACTGTCAACAGTATGACGGTGTCCCTCTGCCTGGCTTTGTGAAGCTTTGAACCGGCACCCTTTGACCACCAGGAACAGGCCCCTCACGTGGCCAACCACCGTGCGTGCGCATTGTTCAACTTCCGGCGGGACGCTGTCCACACCACTTAAGACGCTGATGGAGCTGCCCCCTATCGGGAGAAGACATCGCCGTTTTTATGTAAACTGGTCTCTTATCCAGGCTATGTTTGGGAGGTCTTGCTTTGTTATCCACCTCTCTTGGTAGGGAGGTGAGGGGTTGTCAGGGACCTTCAGTCTCTCTGGTTCCTCTTTGAAATAACGCAGTGATTTGAGGATTACAATCTCGGTAGATATCTCCCAGTTAATTGAGTTGAGGCCAGATGGCAGGGATTTCCCTATCTGCCAAGATAGTCCCAGCTATACTACAGCAGACAAATAACCATGCATGCTATAGCACACACTTCGGAAGATTTTGATGAAAACTAGAGTTTTTTGACCCTTTGCCTTCCCGCAGTTATCTATGTTTAGCGAGGTAAGATCACGCTCCAACGGGCAGTGTTGTCTGTGAAATTATCATGTTTACGATAGGCTGAGTTTAACCGAAATATCTCATCGCCGAAATTCTATCACTTATCTTTTGAAGTTGTGGTATCAGCTTGTGCAGAAGACTGGCAGGCATTCCCAAATAACCCTTTGCGCTCCGCAGAACTTCTTTGGAGGCTATAGTATAAACATAATATAGTCAAATATGGGAATAGACAAATCAATGACTTTGGGGTATGGGGAAGGAAGATTGCTATGCTTCAAGATGATGGTGGTTCAAATGAGTTTTGCAGACCTGAACACCTCATTTCACACTATGAACCTTTTGCTCTTTATTGCTAATAAAAACAATCATAATGCCCATATGGTGATGTCCCGACTGACCTGATTTCAATTAAATTACATTGTCTTCCTCGTCTACAGGGGGTTGTAAATAGGTACTGAATATGATAAATCATGTATCAAGATATTGAATATAAGGCCATTTAACATGGGTTTGAGAGTCAATAACTGTTGGAAGTGGGACTTATTTGATTACTAGTCCTTCTTTATAAATCAATCCTAGTATTGTCTTTATTCCCTCGCAAGGGTCGCATCTTCCCTTTCCCACTCTTCCCATTCCCCCATGTACCGTTAGACTACCTGCCATTCATCAATGACAGGTCAAAGAGCACAAACATAACTCTACTGCATTGCAAGGCACCTAGGCATTAGAGAAAACAAACAATAAAAACACAGCAGGAGATCAGCAGGAGGTTGGTGGAGGAGTGAGGGAAGGAGTTATCAGCATATCATCTGCAGCAGGGGGAGTGGAATGTTTGTAACGCAGGCTAACGCAGGCTAAAATCAAATCAAACAGGAATCTGGAACAGGGATAGAGGGGGCATATATATATCACCTTGTCTCCCCAAAGTGATGCAACTCTGAGGGCGAAATCTGACACAAAGCTGATTTTTTTTTCTTGGTAGTAGGACATAGATATTTTGCTTGTGCATACTTTGTATATTTTGGGGTAAATACTGCATAGTTGTTTTTTTTTTCTTAAATTGAGTTGTGAGTTTGCAATGATGACCAATGAAAGTCATGTCAGTTTGTCACCCATCGTGTCAGTTTGTTGCCCATTGTGTCAGTTTGTCGCCCTAAACACTTCTGATGGAATTACAGGTAGTTAAAATAATGTTGGGACCATAGGAATTCACCCTATGGTGATGCACAAGGGGGTAAAGACAATATGTAGGTAGTCTAGGATTAAATCTTAGAGGTAGGAGAGAGAGGGACAATTTTCTCATTGTGTCAGTTTATCGCCTAGCATGTCAGTTTGTCGCCAGCATGTCAGTTTGTCGCCCAGAGTGTCGGATTTTGCCTTAGAAAAACCTTTTCACCCAAAAGAAAGTTACAAAGATAAATATTTAAGAACAGTATCTGTTATGGCATAAGGAGAGAGGGTAAGGAAATATTTCTAACTATCAGGGATAGTTAAATATGTAGATTGTTCATGTGAAGATAATTTTGCTGAAAAGGCTCTTCCGTGTCAGTTTGTTGCCAGTGTGTCAGTTTTTCGCCCTGATGTCAGGAAAAGGAGGGAAAGGAAAACTTATATAGGTATTAGGATCTTGTTGCTTTGGGAACTAAAGAAGCTCCATAGGCCTCAAGTAATAAGTTAACTTTTATTTCATTGCAATTTATTTATATATTAAAAAAAAACAGAGGTTTCTCAAAATTAATGTGTGTCAGTTTGTCGTCTAAGGAGCGTGTCAGTTCTTCACCTCTCAAAGTTGCATCACTTTCGGGAGACAAGGTCATATGAAAGCATTTTATTTCATGTTAGGAACGATCCTTACTATAGATTTGCATGGGACCACCCATTGCTCACAGGGGCATGCAGAAACTGAACCCCATTCTCCACGGCCCCATTCTCCACAGTGACGTCATCAGAATAGCCTCAAACCCATCAACCAAACATGGTTTTTGAGGTACCTTTGACCTACAAAACATGAAATAAATACAGAGATCCACTCAAATTACTCCAACCTTAATGTTTCTTCACTCAATACCGTCAAAGGAGGATTCCACACTGTAAAAAAAGGTGTTTAGAATCTAAACACATTGCTAAACATTTCTTGTCCCGTTTTTGAGGACACTTTATTTACTGTGATTAGCTTTTGTGTTTAGATTTCAATGTGTTTAGGTCTATCTTTATGCTTGTAAAGTGTTTACTGTGTTTATGTTTAGGTTTGTTGATGTGTTTAGATATGACATGCTTAGATAATGTTTCAAGGTTATAGTGTTTAGTATTTTTTTTGAACAAATTTAAACTTTATTTGGTCTATTGGTACATACATCATGTAATCATAGGCATGCTTTATATTTGTTGTATGTATAATAATTATAATTTCTATATAAATTTGCCTAAGTACATACGTTGATATTTTACATGCTTACCCGTTTTATAAGGTAATTCATCTAATAATAACACGACCAAACAGTTAATGACCAGATCGTCATTTAAAAAAAATGTTGTTATGATCTGACCATTTAAATCATTACCGGTATTCATACAATTATATGATATGTTTAGTATTGTGATATTGTGTTTAGATATGGTATCAATAGATATTAACTTTGTAGATCATCTCAATTATTCTACTATATCTATAGTAGGCAGAGAGTACATCATACTCTCAAGGACTATCCTCACACCTGTTATCCACAATAGGGAGTACCCCTATGTATGTAGATTACAACAGAATGGATGAATGAAGATAGCTTTGTCGATTCTTGAACTGCAGAGTAAAGGTGTCTATGGAAAAAATTGCTCATTGGTCCAAATAATATAGGATATAAATAACCAATCCAAAATGTTTAATCATAACATTGATGTCCTTTCATATGAAATTCCTGATTAATGATTACAAAGGATTTTTGACATATTTTGATAAGAAGAGAGTATTCTAGAAACTTCATTCAAACACAGAGCTGCCACCTAGTGAGTCTTTCATATCTAAACACCTAAACATATACATGTTGATATCCTAAACACCTAAACTTCAGACTGTTTTGACAATGCTAAACATCTAAACATGTTTAGCATAGTTGTTTAGGCATTTAGAAGTAAAGTGTTTAAATCCTAAATAGATAGCCAAGAGTACACCTACCTATCCTATATGTTCAGACTTTAGAGCTAAACATGTTTAAAACCTAAGCTCCTTTTTTTACAGTGCACTTGGCTACGCCTGGTGAAGAAATGAAGAAACACTCAGTTTGGAGTAATTCTCTCAGAACCCTGTCTATATGGGAGGGGGGAGGGGGGAGGGCAAGGAAACCAGATGGATAGAGACAGACAACCAAAATGACAGAGGCGGACTAAAAGGATGGCAAGCAAAGGCAGACAAACAGGCCGTTTGGAAAACAGATAAAGATATAGATGGACACAAACATAGAGGGAGGTAGAAGTCGGAGGGGAGTGGAAACTAGAGGCACGTCTCCAGTGACATGTAAAGGGTTTTGAAAAGTAGGAAGTGTGCCTGTCATTAGAATCCTCTATATTTAGTTGGATCGGCGCCCAACTCACATACTTGTTGTTGTTGTGCCCCAGAAAGGGGTCGACAGCGGTGACAATCTATATTTGGCTAAATGGTGGGTATGAAAGAAGCAAATTAAATCTTAATCACGGGCAAAATGTAAGGGGCGCAGGGGTGTGCACCCCGGGGTGTGCACCTCTCACTTTTTGTCTGTAGATCCAATGATAGACGACATTAAAGCTAGCCATGGCTAAAATATGGATCATCATCAACACCATGGGCCGGAGAGAGACGTCCGGCGACGCCGTCCGGCGACGCCTACGCACAGGCATAACTTTGGCAGACGACGATTTCACTAGTCTTCCAAACTGCTGGCGCCCTCTGCACCCTAGCGGCCAGCCCACGCAGTACTACTGTAAGACGCCTGCCCCCTTATCTGAGCCCCCTCTCACCTCCACCACCACCAGCCACCACCACCACCACCACCACCACCCACAACTGTGCTCTTCTCTGGAGGCACCACCACACGCCCGTACTTGGTGATATAAACGTGCACCCTCCATCAGCTGCCGACAGACGCACGTAGGACGCAGCAGGAACGCAACCTGGAGCATAAACTGATACCAACTGGACGTCATTCTGTATAAGTAATAAGTAAAACACACACGACACAATCTGGGCACAGGAAGGTACAGAACAACGCTCCACACACCACCAGTACCAACCACAGCAGCACTAACAAACTCCAACACTTCTAAAGAACAGTAAAAGTTAGATTTGGAAGTATCTTGGTCGGCGTGACAAGAAGTTAGGATGAAGACGGTGGCGTCGACGTTTACGCTGGTGGCCATCGTGGTGTTGGTTGTGCTGGACGCGTGCACAGTGACGGACGCGTGGCGGCCCCAGGGCAGGTTCGGCAAGAGACGGCTGGACACGGACGAACCCCAACAGAAGGCAGGGGGCCTAGAGGCATTGGCATCAGGTAGGGCGCACACTTGTAATATTGTGGTCGTAGATATTTTTGCTGGTATAAATTTTCGAGGAAATAGGAAAAAGGACAATTTCGCTTGTACATTAAATTCAGGGATTTTGGAAAATGAGACTCTTCTCAGTTGGAGAGGGATGAGGTGACAGGCATTGTGAGACATAATCTGAAACAGTAGGCCTATCACAGGGAACTGGAACAACAAATTGTTTGTGTTCAAAGGAAATTTAATTTGTTGTCCCTATTACCGGTGTAGATAGCCATTGTATTCATTGCATTAGCTTTGACACTTTGATTCAGAATGCAGTAGCAGCTACAAACGTACCTAGCAAGGTGCTAAATGCTTTCCAACCCACTTCCAGTTACTACTGAACCAATGCTGTCTCTTTCATCTCCTGCTCTGGAAAATTGCCTTTATAATAGTATTTATTTATGGCTTTATATATTCACTAAGGACATACATACGCGGATTTTTGATTTCCGTGAAATCCGCGAAAATATGTACAGCGCAAAATAAACTACGACCACGGTATAACCTTGTTTGGTTACAATAAACCAATTACAAACTCTTCTGCTGTTGTATTCCCAGATTCCATTGAGAGGTCACTGAGGCAATTCAGGACCAACTAAGATTAACTGCATTGGTTCCATCCAATAGCAGTTTCTGGTAGACTCCGAATGCAGGCAAAACCCAGGGGTTGCCTGCATTTTCTTTTGTATTTATCCAAACAAAATTATAGGTACTTTGTTGAAGTTGGTAATTTGATATATCTGTATGGAATTGCCCAAGGTAGGACGTCAACAATAACTCCCACGTATAAGGTGCACCAGGATGCATCCCTACTGCGTCTTACAGGCTCCAATAAAGTTAGGAGTGAATGCCTCATAGGGTGTAGCTATCAGAATTTGAAGTCACTATTTTGGCCTTTGTCATCTCGGTACGATTTGCTATACCTAAACATAAAACATTGATTCTTGTTGTTTTGGTGAGATATGTTCAAAAAAAAAATATTTGGCATACAAAAGTAATTTCATCATAGTTATCTTGCCATTTGTGGTACGTGACTCCTTGGAATTAACTTGAGGTAATGCATGAGCTTAAAAGGTGCGGAACTGGGAAAGTCTATCATTTCTTCTCATATGAAGAGGAAGACCGCACAAATACATGTATACTGGTTTGCGGCATGTGCCGGTGCTTTCTTCGGAATGACACAGTTTGCCTCAGATATGAGTCCACTCACTGGATGAGGAATACATCTATAGATGAGATCAACGGGAGGAAAGATACAATGAGAAGAGCCATCCTCTAGATGTGATACCCATTCTATTACAAACTGGATCATCTTTATAGCCAAGAATTATCATGATCGTGATGGCGATATGTCTTGTAGGATATGTAATGCGTATTCATTAGTGGTGCACATATTTTCACTTATACCACTGTGGTCTAATTGGTATAGCTTCAGGCCACTACACTGTGATTTGATAATCCCACCGGAATGACTGATATATACTCAGACATAGATTTTAGTTGCTAATCTTCATTATCTAATACCACCCGACATCATTGATAACCTTATTAAACGCTTACATAATAACCTTGCAATAGCATTGGTCAATCGGCAGGCCACGGTCAAACATCCAAGTAAAAGTTTAGAATAAAGAAGATCCTGATAAACTGATACACACTAAAACGAGCGTTAAACATGTTTAAAAACTTACATACATGTTATGTACTTTCCTTTATATAAGATTTGCTTTTCGATTCCTGATTGAAAACCTCCGCGGAGTGGGAGAGTATGGCAGATATCCAGTGAGGCACAGCGAGGAGGTTATGTGCCATAGTCTCCACATCACAATATTCCAGCTCAATATGTGGATCACATAGACACCAGTTCAAACCCCAAACTGAATGCCATTTTCTCATAATTAAATGATGCCCTATAACCTACTGGAGGTTATGTGCATAACCTCCTCCCAACACCTTCTAACAGATGTCCCATAATCTCCACCCAGATGCCAGATAGAAGAATATGAAAATAAATAGGCAAATGTTCACGAGTGGGGAGAATTTTTGAGGGTTATCTCACGCGCCGATCAGGTGCTGTATCGCACGACGCCCACAGGGTGGAGTGCGATGCGGCACCTGATCGGCAAGTGAGATAACCCTCAAAAATTCTCCCCACGAGTGTTCATTTGCATTTATTTCATGTTATTTTGATATAAAACTGCTGAATTACAATAGAATTTACCAGAATGACTCCCCATGCGCATTGTTTACATCGCCATCTTGGAGCTATGACGTCATCAAATGGTCACGTGACCTCGGCGTGTGATATTTTCGCAGGTTATCGCACGGGGGGTGTGAGATACGGAGCTGCAATGGTAAGGCTATGGCCTGTCAGTATCTCGGGCATACTAACATGAAATAAACTTACAGGGACAACACTGGGAGGGACACCCAGTCGAAATACCACTTTACTTAAATTGTTCTGTAAAAAGAAAAAAAGTAAGGATATGAAATATATGTTGAAAAAAATATGCATACTGGATCTATTCCGAAACATATATCAAGGCCAAAACCGATGGAGAAATTAATTCACCTCATAAATTTGGACGAGTCTTTCCTAGGAGCTAATCTATTTGTGCGATGATATCCACTGAGAAACAATGACGCATAACGTCTCAGGCTTTCAGTCTTCAAATCTAAAACAAAATTTAGCCGTCTGTATTTCACCAAGCATTGTTAACATTAGAAGTGCCACCCCCATTAACTGCTCCGTGAAGTGTGATCTCACAGTGAATGTTTCCAAGGCCTGCACCTGTTTTAAGATGCCACGCATTCTGTAAAAGAAACATCACTTGACACTCACTTTTTCAACACTTGGACCCGCCCACATGGGCGTGGAAAGCGGGGGGGGGGCAGGGGGGCAGGGGGGACATGCCCCCCCCCCATTTTGGCCAACTCCTCAAAAGGTCAAAATTAAAAGGTCAAGCAAAGGGAGGTCAAAAATTTGCAGAAAACCCCCCTGGTCCCACCCACTCTCAAACTGCTTCCCATGCCCCTGGCCCAACGTGTCATTAAACTGCGGACTTTAGAGTGAGTGAGTAATAGATGGTTAACGCCATTTCGACAGCTAAGGTCATATCCATGGCGAGAACTACATTACACAATTTCACAGAGGAATGTGTTGGTGCCCGCGCATATGTGCACCACACACATCCAAGGGAATAGAAAAGAGGAGATATAGACCCTTTTAAGTGGGCTAGGGAAGCTCGGCGGATTTTAGACATGACATTGTTTAAGGCTAGATTACATGTAGCCTATTACTCTAAGGCCACCCTTAAAAATATATCCGTTTCCTGTCCAGAGGGTGGGATTTTTCAGAGGTAGAGAGAGAAACGTTTTTTTTTAGGAAAATATTTTTATTTGTTGTGAACATCATAAGCGGGGATGGCATGAATTTGTAATTACGTTTAAAGGTTTTGTGATTGTAAACCTACTTTCTTGTGCTGATGGACAAAAAAAAAATTCTTCAGAACTCAGGAAAAAAAATTCCCATTCTCACAAGAAAATCCGGCAGGCCTCTGGACAGAAAACGAACATATTTTTAAGGGTGGCCTAAGGGCTGCAGAGCGCATTGGTGCATTATTCTCAATTGTCACTATTGTGGATGCAGCCACGGTGAGCGCCCCCCCCCCATGACTGCATTCTTCATACTGCCTATAAGGAATTCCGACGCCCCCATAGCTCTGGTATGATGCCTATATGCAGTGCTGGATAATGACCTCAACAGTAATGCACATGGTGCATCATGACGACCAACTAGTATGACTCTGGAAGCATCATGCGGCTCTCCAAAATTAAGGCCAGTTGGCATTAGGCAGCTTACCTTGTCTCATAAGCCTTGGATTGTATACACTCTTATATGATTCCGGTGTTTTTTAGGCAGTTCACAACACTTTGTCAGAACTAACTTTGTTGAAAGTTAAAATCAAAGAGTTTGCTAATGCATCGTGACTTAAAAACAACGTACTCTAAAGTGCAACACTACTTCTCTTCATATCTTACAGACACTGATCTATGGATTAAGCATTACTATGTATACGAACATCTCTTATCTCAACTAGATAGATCTGGCATGTCAAGTGAAGGATAATCAGAGGTAATAAATAATAGCTAAAAACAAAATGGATCGGGTGTAACATAGGGTTCTAGTACTAATGAAAGGCTGTTGTACCTTAGTTCAGAGCTTTCCTTTCACACTGTTACGGAACTGAACAGCTGCTGACTGTACAATCTGGATAGAATTGAATGTTTACAGAAATAGTTAAAAATACAACGGTTTTGGGGTCTTCCTGGGCTCTTAGATCGCAAGGATTGTTCAACTTATACCGAATCTAACAGTGAATTGAGACCAATTAAGCAGTTATCCTTGCGATATAGGGGCTAAGGAAGGCCCCAAGAGTGCAAGTGACAAAATCGCAGAGATATTTGAGCCCTAAATCGCCATGTGGGATTCGACCTATAGTAGACTTGTACCATTAATCAGAAGGAAATTGATAGGGCGCAGGGCATTTTACCAAAGTGAGTACAGTATCCAAGGATTATCCTTAGGATATACTCATGACCTATAACTCTGAGAGCCTTCAGACCGTTTACCATAATACCCTGACCATGCATGCGGCGTGGCTTACACTGATGATGAATCTCTGAAAGTTAATCACTATGAACTATATTTTATAGTCACTGGGAATCTCTCATGACTATGACTGACATGGCCACTAATTCTAACCAGGTTAGGCATGATATAGTCAAGCTGTAGGCATGCATTGACTGGATTTTGACTACAGTCAGTGTGACTATAAATGCATTAATGAATATCTCACAGTTTGTTAACTTACCATTATTACTATAGTCACAAGGGAGGGTGTTGCCATTTCTTGTCCCGGATAGCCTGTTGCACTTGTAGCAATAATTGCTAGTTGGAGATTTCCTTTTTAAGTTGCCAAATGTGGACCTGTTGCCGAAAGAAATCTATGGTAAAGCGCAAGTTGCAAGTTGTAGGGTTATTGTCAAGTTGCCCTTTGTCATTGTGTTATTTGCCATTCATCAGTATCCAATTTGGCAGTTCCTAACTACAATGTCGGTTCTACAGAGTTAATGGTTGCCAGTTGCCACTTTGTAAATGTTTCAATATTAGATCATTTAGAACTTGCAACTTTGAATCAACAACTGGTAAGTAATAAATGGCAACTGGTGACCTTTGGGTGGCAATTGGGAACTGTGTTGTATTTGCCGCTCATGAGTTGCCTATTCCAAAATGTTCATAGATACTAGAGAGTTTAAGATTTGCCTACTTGTAACGTGTCCGGCAACGTCTAGCCTACCATTTCCTTTCATTCCAGACATATACGTTGCGGTACAAGTTGTGAACTTAAACTCTCTATTCAGGACTTGATATGAGGGTTCTAATCTACAATTAGTAGATTACCTTTCGCTATAGTTGCCACTTTGCAATATATTTCATAGGTTTATTAATGTAACAATTGGCAACAATCAACTGGCAACAATTGGCGGGTGTCGACCAACAGGAATCAATTGAGGCATGGCAGCCAGTAACTGCATGACCTTCTATACCCTAGCAAGAAGGCTTAGCACATGTGTGCATAACCATTGCTGCACTCAGCTCTGGTGTTCACTGGTTCTCTCCTTTATCGTCAAGAGTAAACTGCACGATCTTCATCCTTCATTAAACATGAAAACTAATGGCTAGCACCAACACATGATTAGTCATACCAAGATACCTACAGTGCAGTAACAATGGAAAATCTGCTTTACCTGAAGTCAACTTAACATTCAATTTTGAATCCCAACTTATTTTTTTTTTGTGCACACACTCCTATGACCCTGTCACTTTGTGTGCACCCAAGGGTAGTGGAAACGATTGATGATTCATAGAAATGAGACTATGGGGGTCAAAATATACTGGTATGGTCACTCCTGGCAATACGCTGGTTCCCTGCATGTATTTGAGGGCATGATACCTGCAGGCCATGTCTGATGACATTTTCTCAAGATTATGGGGAGAAGTACACTTGAACTCCACTAGATGGGAGTATTTCTATTCTTTAATCACAGACTCTATCCAAACATGTGTATAGGAGAGACAGGTTGACCATTGGAGTTCTAGGGTGCCCTCATGTAAGTAAGGGTTAAGACAATTAAGGGATGATTGATTGGTTATTTCTTAGACATGGCCTGCCTGTATGATGTCCCCAACATAGAGGCAGCTCGCCAGCCAATTCTGGCAATGGGTTTTATTATTAGTGTTTAGACGAGGATGGACCCCCAGAATTCAACAGTCCAAAATATGGCCCCAGTGCACCCAAGTCTAAAAGTTCAGTGTGCGCATTATACATGGGACCTTGTATACATGAAGCACAGCATTCGGAATTTCTTTTCAAACATTTATTCTGAATTCTGGATGCTTTATCCTAAAGATATTTGATTATAAAGAAGATAGTGATGATTAAAAATGTGTAATGACATTGTACATTGTATTGAGTCTGTGTGGCCAGTATAACACTTCGTATCAGACACCAATCACTGTCAGGACACCAACTATGTTAACTGCAGTTAGTCGATTGGTGATGGCAGATGATAAGTATATCATGTTTAAATGTATCCTTTTATTTGTGATCTAAATACCTGATGGACAGACATGAGATGTGGCACAATTATAGTTAAGGTATGTGTGCTTATGTAGAAAGTGACTGGTCTTTCTAAGTCAATGGAATGAGAGAAATCAGCCTGAACAATAATTTGGTGACTATACTAACTCTAAGTGATTGACTATGCTAACTGCTATCTGTGTTAGATAACTTGACTACACTAACTGACAAAAAAGTGACTATGCTAATTCTGTATTCTTTCTGGCTGTTCATTAACAATGACTTGTCAAGTGACTAATGATTCATTTCAAAGGATAATGCAACATTCAATCTGCCACCATATCAATCAAAGCTTCTCCACAAGCAGGTTAATATTAGAAGTTCCACAGAAAGGCTGGAGGTTAGTTCAAAACTTCCTACCATCAGGCCCCCAGAGATGGTAGAAAAAGTGCAGCCTTATTGATATATCTGATGGTATTGTGTGACTTGGAGGCATTGAAACAGACACTGCTATTAGTGCACTCTGACACACTGACACAGGTAACATTGCTGCCATTAGGTTATACACAATTACAACCAGGCATGTACTTATCTATCCCTTCAATATGCGTCAGATGGTAGGGTCTTCAAGCCCTTATAGCAATGATCCATCTAGAATGCATATAAAACAAAATGCATGATTGGGGAACAATGTCCTCCAGACCATAACCAATTTCATAGATATTTCAGTTGGCTGAATCCCTATAGGGCTGACCCGGGAAGCATTATCAACCAATGAGATAATTTGCTTCATTCACTGCAGAGCTTTTTGGGTACATTATGTTACACCTGGTACCCATCATGTGGGCTGTAATTAGTGCTTATCTCACCAGGTCCCAGATCAAGCAATGGCGGACCCACTGGTTCTCAGTACTGAGCCCTATACAGTAGATTTAGTAGTTACCCTAGTGAGTGAGTGAGTAATAGATGTTTAACGCCATTTCGACAGAGTTACCCTAGTCATGTTAGTTAGTTTAGTCCCAACCACATGACCTCTGTTATGGAATACCTTTTTTTATCAATTGTACTTCTAAGTGTGTTGCCATAATATTTTATGGATCCTACACTATACAAGGTACATTAGCATCATAAATGCACATCAGGAAACCACTCTAAATGCTTTATTTTAAACTAATATCCAAATTCTGCTCTTGAGCAAAAGCAGAATTAGTATAGTCCTGGCTTTGGAGTTAGCATAGTACTTACCATTCTATACACACTGAGTTAGGGTAGTCATCTGCATATTTTATTCATTGATTACTGCTTCTCTAGACCACTACAGCCCCTGATAATGTGCCCAAAATCTTGTGTATGCCTATACCTTCCATCACACAGCTTTTAAGGTAATAAACCCAAGTAAATACAGAGATATCACATCCCTTGTTTTGTTTATAAACTTTGCATAACTCCATGTGTCCTGACAGGGCAAATGTCACTTCCTCAAATGGGAACTCCTTCAATAAACAGTCAGAACGGTGGACTAAAGCCACTTTATGCATTAACCCCTAGGTGCCCAAGCACACTTTAAAGCACGGTTTTGGGCTTAAATGGGGCTTAAATACATATTGAAGGAAACTATCATCCAAATAGTTCTACGGGTCCAATCTGCAAGGTTAGACCCTCTATAGAATGGCCATGACCTTCCAATCACAATACAACCATTTTGTTCTATCTCCATTACATAAAACACTGGGAGTCAAAACTTGAAGATGGGCTGTCATATTATGTGATTCATTAGAGGGCCACCCTCCACTGGGCTAAGACCAGATATGACACCAATATCATGCTAGATCATATACATCCAATGTCCCAAACTCCCATTAGATTCTAAAAGAAATGTTCTTATCCATAGAGATAATCCATGCATTGTTACTAGCACATTATGTTTCCCGAGTGGTAGTACACATATTATATATGCAGAATCAGTTTTGAATGAGGCCTCAGAATTGCAGGTACTATGCATGGGGGGCTCTATATTCCAAGGTACATATATTACATAAGAAGGACTAAATACTTCCAAAAGATAACAAAAGGAATGTTTTGGTAACTATGGTTAGCAAACCTGACCGATAAAGCCCATGTCCTTAAATGAAATCCTTCACTGAGTTATGAGTATTCAGGAAATGTAATACAGAGCTAATATTTAAAAGAGAAGATTATAATAACACATTGGCTCATCAACTAAGTGATTTAATTGTGAAATAATCTAAAATCATCAAATAATTCTGGGCACCAAAACGTTAATCATGCACTATTTAAGACAGCCAATCAAGAAATTTATTTATAATCACGCAATGCCTTCAGAACCAGCGAAGATAAAATCATAATAAAACGGCCCTTTTACGCACTGCTCCTGTTTAGAGTGCCTGAATCTACTAAAAGTTTTTTTTTTAATCCAGACAAAACCGCAATCCACAAAATGCAGGAAATCGTGATGCTTGTGATGACATAGTGATGACAATGTCCATATTCTGGCTTTTATCTAAGCATGAGATGGCAGTTGTTAGTTTGGGGTCCCAATAATTGTCGATCCTGTCTCTTTACATCACCTTTTTGCATCACCAATTTACAGTGACATAAAGGTGCAGAGTATTTCACACTTGTATAACATATGCAATATGTAAGAGACCCTGCCAAAAGGATAATTTAAGCTATTTTTGCGGCATTGTGATGATCGATGTACACTAGAGATTTGTAAGTAAAACATGACCTGGTGTTTGGGAAGTGGTAAAGCAAAATGCGAAATTCATGGTAGTAATCTTTTAGAAAGAAAAGAAACATATTGAGTTTGGATGCGCGGTCACGTCACTTCAAGGTAGTAGTCCACCGAGTGAATTTCCAGTACACAAATTTTACAAATGTTAAAGCGCTATTTAAAAAAAAAGAGAAATATGGACAATTTATTTGAATGATGAAAGAGTAGGGCCAATTAAGGGACGTTTGGATAAACCATTGCAGTGTAAAAGTGGGGAGACTACTTTCCCTTTCGTTAAACATTCAAAACAAAACAGAAACAGCAACAAAAACAAAAGCGATAGCCCCATCGATTTAGGAGCGCTGTATATCACACCCCTGTGAACTAACCCTCACCAGTGTCACAGCGAGTGACATCAACCCAAATATTCATGGAGTTTGATGGAATTTCCCCTACAGATGGAAAACGAGATTTTGATGTTTCTTTATTCAAAGTGGAAACAGATTTGACAGCCTTCACCCAACTCTTAAACTGATTATTCCTTTGGAATGTTTACCATTCTATGATGCCACCATATCATCTACAATGAAGACCACTTTGCTGACCTGAAGCGTCCTTACCCAGCAAATTGTTGTGACTCCTCGTCAACCTGTGTGAAGTGGCTCACACATGTCGCTAGATGGAACACGACGTCGCTATAGCACAAGATCACCAGGAATAGCAATGGTGGTGATCACATGGCCTCACCTCAGATGGCGAGGATGGTGATCACTCAGACTCACCAGGGATGGCGACGCGGGTGATCACTCACCTCGCTAGATGAAACACGCACCTCGTCATAGCACATGTTCACCAGGGATGGCGAGGATCGTGATCACTCATCCTCACCAGCGATGGCGACATGAGTGATCACTCATCCTCACCAGGGATGGCGACATGAGTGATCACTCACCTCGCTAGATGAAACGCGCACCACGTCATAGCGCAGGTTCACCATGGATGGCAAGAGTGGGGATCACTCAGACTCACCAGTGATGGCGACGCTGGTGATCACTCACCTTGTTAGATGAAAAGCTCATGATCATTGACATTGGTAATCATGCAGCCTCACATCTGCCAGATCAAAGTATGTTTTGCCAGAGAAGTTATTGCCATATGTATCTTCCCTCTAACCACAGATAAGGTGTTCATGTTGATATTTCCCTATGTATTTTTCCTGTAACCAGAGAAAAGGTGTTTATGGATAGTTGCTTTCATTTTAGAGATACCTCTATCTAAATTCAATTGATATTCTCTCTATATAATCTTGTTTGATTCAACTCTGAAGTATTACATGGAAATCAGTGTGAAACAAAGCACATTTGATACGTATGGGACTTATACTTCATGCCCACACTTCCTAGATAGGCTACATGTGGAACAGTGGTGCTGCCTCAACACCTTTGGCAATGGTGGTGATAAGTTGCCACTGTGAGTGAGAGTGAGTGACAGATGATGCAATCCTCAGAGAGCATTGACTTGGAGTGACACAAATTCACGCATTGAGTGAGACAAAGGCTGGCAATGGTGGTGATAAGTTGCCATTCTGAGTGAGAGTGAGTGACAGATGATGCAATCCTTAGAGAGAATTGACATGGAGTGACACAAGTTCACGCATTGAGTGAGACCAATGTTGGCAATGGTAGTGATAAGTCGCCATTATGTGTGAGAGTTGATGCCAGTGGCATGGGAGTGGTACATAATCACACAGTGAGTCAGATCCATGTTGGCGATGCTTGTGATAAGCCGCCATTCTGAGTGAGAGTTGACAGGCAGTGGCACATACTCACGCAGTGAGTTAGATCCATGTTGGCGATGGTGGTGATAAGTCACCATGCTTTGTGAGGGATGACAAGGGGTGGCACATACTCACGCAGTGAGTGAGATCATGTTGGTGACTGTTGTGATAAATTGCCATGCCATGTGAGACTGACACACAGTGGCGAAAGATGACACAGTGAGTTATCACTCAGAAAGGAGTCACCATTGATGACCAATCATGGCGACAGATAACGACAATTTGCTGGGTAGTATTGATATCTGATACAGCAAACATGCAGAGGCATGCGGGTCAATATGTCCTCAATGCTAACTGTCAGACTGATGTGTTGGAAGTGGTAAATAGGAGACATTTCTCTGAGAAGTGGTGTGCAGTTGTTAATTATTCCGAGTGGTAGGAATTGATTTCTAGGTGGTACAGTATTGGTAGAAGGGGTTTCAGTATCCAATGTCTCAGTAGGGATCTACTGTCAATTAGACCAATGCATTGGTGACATGTACTGGGAATAGGGACCTTATTCCCCCTGAAATAAGGCCCCCTTTCGCAGATCATGTCACTGGTATAATTATATCCCAGGTATATCTGCTAACCGATACAACAGATGGAGTAATTACTAGAATATTGTGTAGTGAGCGTGGGCACATGTATACCTATACAATCAGTTGTAAGTTATGTGTACGATCATGTTTGGCTATAACAGTTTAATACACATGTATACATGCATTAATTACCATCCCATTAGCTACTATATAGGACGTTTCCAATGTAGACATGGAATAGGAGTGGGATTTTCTCTTCAGGGGTCCTACTGGAATTCAGTGTTAACAATGTCATTTTACATTGAGATCTCTCATTAATCCATAGGAATATAGCTCTTAAAGGTATACATTTCTTAACTGTTCTTGGAGATTTCACCCGGAATTCTTCTCCCTAGACATTGCCACCTTTTAAGTCTTAGGTTAACGGGATGTATAAAAAATTAGGGAGGCGCAACATCTTTAGCTCTGTTCTAGAACACGTTAGTTATAGAACATACAAAAATAAACTGGGTAATTTAAGAAAAAAAAAGGGTGGGATGTAACACACTGCTCAAATACTTAGAAAGGATAATAACATGATTGCTAGCTTCCACATGACATTCAGAAACTTTTCGCAGGGCAACTGCATTAACATAGAACTATAGAAGGGGCGGGGGTTGGGTCCCGGATGAAAAGATTTCCAGGGGGAGAAGGGTTCCAAGGTGGAGGATTCCACAGGGGGAGGGCTTTTTGACGCCAAAAGGAATAGGCTCGCTCAAATCGTTGATTATGGTGCAATGTCTTCAGGGAGGGAATAGAAACAAAAGCGTGACCAAGAGAGAAATCCCTTCTACCCCGTAAAAGCCCCCCCCCCCTCTAGATTTTGTGGAGGTCTTCTTTCAATGTTAAGGCTGACAATGCTTACTTTCAGAGAATAAGGGGATAGAAATGAAACGTAACCAAAAGGCTGGCAGGAGATCCCCTTAACCCCAAAAACATTACTCCCCTCAGACATTGAAGAAGGTCTTATCCCCCGAATATAATGCTGTGTCTTCCATAGGGGCTGTGTACAAATGACGTCATGCTTTTTTTGGCCATTTTTGACCCCCCCTCCCCCCCTTGTCATGTTTCGTCATACAATGCTTGACCCCCCCTTAACATGACGTCATGCAGAGATACCCCCCCCCCCCGGCCCAAAGTACATGAAGAGAGTATAGCAAATTGAGATGGTTCAAAGGGACATGTATATATTGGGTTAACTTAATGGTGCTGGAAACAGGTGGGGCTTTTTCCACCGTCCCTGGTCCAAAACCGTGCTGGGCTAAT
The DNA here is from genome assembly GCA_949317995.1 of Acholoe squamosa. Lineage (NCBI taxonomy): Eukaryota > Metazoa > Annelida > Polychaeta > Phyllodocida > Polynoidae > Acholoe > Acholoe squamosa. The sequence goes on along the minus strand of OX439048.1, from coordinate 39,739,592 downwards.
AATGGGTGTGAATTGGTAAGGCCTAAAAAACATTGTTGTGTTCAGGTAATCGGTCGAAAAGAAAATTAGAAGTTCTAGAAGCGCCAACCTCAAAAAAAAAAAAAACCTACCTACTACCTACCCTAATTTTTTCAACCTTTATTATATCCATGAGGGTAAATGGTTTGGGCTAGATGTATGGGGGTAAATGTCCATGGGGGTAAATGGTTTGAGGGTAGATGTCTGGGGGCACATGTCCAGGGGGTAAAGGTCCTCTTACCTCACATCCTCATGAGAAGTAAAGGAAAGGAAATAAGAGAAGAAATCAGATCTAGCCGACAGTTACAGTGGCTTCACTGAATTACAAGTGTAACATTACAAGTGTGGTAATATGATTACACATATATAATTAAGATCACACTTACAAAACAATCATTTTACTGTAAGGCATAATATAAGGCATAACCCCTAGAGTCCCATTTAGAAAAAGGAGAGAATAAGCTGTTTGTTTCCAAAGGACAGTTTGTGATATATCAACAGGGGGAGCAGGATGCAGATTGAGGGGGGAGGGAGGAAAACAATTTTGACACCTCAAAGTGGGGAAGGGGGCAGAGAAAAATGTTATGCCTTTTCTGTGAACTACTGTAGAACAGGAGGGATGACCAGGGCAATCTGTCCAAGGGGGAGGGGGTCATAAAATTTTCAGATTTCTGCACGTCTGTATGGCAATCTACCCCACCCCTCAGGCCTGTTGATGAGTAATGAGCAATCCCTAAATTACCAATTGGTTTTTGAATTGTGAAATTTATCAAATAGAATAGAAGTTGGGTCATTTGAATCTTTCTACTTTCTCAATGCCAGGGTACTTCTTACCCGCATAGATCAACCTATATATGGGGTCCTTTGGTTAAATGAGTCCAACTAAAAGGGCATTTCAAAGTGGTATGGGGCCTGGGTTAGAGGTAGGATAGAGTAGTGGACCAACACTGACACTGATGGCAGTGACAACCATTGAGTGGGGTGTCTGAGGAAAGCATGCCTGTATAGGTAATATATATTTCATAACAGATGAATGCATTTAACTTCCCTACCTTTACAAATCATTTTTTTCTTGCCAAAACTGAAGCAACTTGCAGTTTTTTATGACATGATGTCATGCAGCCCATGACCCCCCCTCCCCCCCTTGTCATGCTTGGTCATGGGCAGTGGGACCCCCCCTCCCCCCCTCCTGCATGACGTCATTTGTACACAGCCCCATACCAGAGGCATTGGTTTTTAACATCTGTTCAAGTTACAACAATTAGGGTTATTCCATTTCAGCTAGTAACAGTTTGAGTGACAATCAGTCGACAGAAAGGTCTGACTGAATACATTTGGAGAAAAAATAAAAACACTCACTGTAAAGGTTTGACTTTGACTAGAAAACTGCTTCCACTGACTGTCAGTCTGCTAGAAACGTAAGGAAAGGCAACATTGACAGAAAAAGTTTAACTGGAACTATGACAAAATGGAAAGTCTGTGAAAATCAGAGACAGCTGACAGGAAATCAGGATTTCACTTTTTTCAGTCACAGAAGGTCATCCAAAGTCATCCAAAGTTGACTATTTCAGTCAAAATTTGCAGACTTTTTGCAAATTTGACTGAAGTGGTTTAAGGCCTTTATAAGAGACGCTAACCACTTTTAACATGAAACGTAAGAACTATCAGAGGAGTCAGCATCTTCTCATAACATACCTGAGGGTGAATGGGGTGAGGTCAGCCTTTGTGTTATTCTGTGTGTATGTGTTGTTTTTTTAAATATTTTTTAGTGTGTGTTTTTTTTTAGGGGGAGGGGGGGGATGATTTTCATAGGATCTTGTCGATGGCTATTGGATAGCCTCTGCGAACGTACAAGATAGTGCCTTGGAAAGTGACCTTAAGTCACTGAGTGGTCACTGCCTTCCACCTAATGCATTTTCCACTGGAGTAGAATTAATAGATAGCCTCTTATACACAATTCTACGCAATGCTGAACCCTTCAATAAATCCTTGCTCTTATCTGTAATAGGAAGAAAATCATCCTCTCTCTACCCACCCCAACCAGGGTCAGTCCGCCTCCAGGCTAGATGAATCTATTTAGATGGATGGAAATGGAAATTAGTCAAACATGTCCTGTGGTCATGTGGAAAGGGTCTGTGCCTGTGGGAGCTGATAGACCTGGGGTGCAGGTATGGGGATATGTCGGGATGAGGCTAGAGCTGAATATTTCAAGAAGGGATTACGATTTGTCACAAACCCTTCAAGTACCTTTAAGGTATCAATGAATCATGACGATAAGTCGCCCTTATACGTGATTCATGCCGACATATTGGACCCTGTTTCAATCCTGGTTGACAAGATGCATGGATGGTAGTTATCACTGATCATAGACAGGATAGCATTCATAAACCACGACGACCAGTGAGCATCGTGCAATGTATTGTCCTCCCCTAAAAGGATTAAGGAAGTATATGCCCACATCCCCTCATAGGGCATATTTCCCCATCTCGAACTGAACTTCAGACCAGAAGGTTATTTCAAAATAATGATAGTTCATCCCTATTTTGAAATACCTTCAAGATGCGGTGCTGTCCATGGGTTTACAGCCGTGAACAGAATGTCTATACGATACGTGCCTCTGTGGTATCAGAATATATTTGTGCATTGGAATCTGCTTAACCATTACATGCCCCTATATCTGTAACCGATGTACGTTCCTGCATTAAACGTAGTATCAGGGGTGTTTTATTTATTTATCTATTTTTTTTTATTTCGATATCTAGGCTAACACCATTTTAAGTAGAAACATCAGTATCAGGACTCCCGGGGCGTTAGGAAGCAATCAAGCTTACAGGCAGCTCATAATTCTCATTTTCTTGTGTGTAACTTCTCTCATATCCACAGAGCATAACGGATAAGTGCAGCGTCACCAATGGTTTTCATATTTTTGGTGATTATTTCCATGCTTTCCATGCATACTCCAACCTCTTTATCAATAAAGGCGAATACAAAACCAAAATTTGGAGTAGTCATCCAAGTAGTATCTAACGTTTTATGCCTTCTCCAGTCCATTGACTTTCAACAGCTTTCGATCAGTTCGAGAATGTTAGAGTGATCATGGAGACAGATCCCCTTAAGCGTACAGTACAAGCACTCTCGGCTCACGTCCTTGTCTTTAGTTTTTTTTTTGCTAGACCTACTGGTTGCAGCTTGAAATATGCATTCTTTGCTTGCATGACACAACTATACGACCATCATGTACCCCATTGGGACTTCACTTGGTTTTCTCGAATTTGATTTTCTTCCCTCTCGCCTCAATTCTAGTCTGAAGCAATGCCAAACATCAGCATTTTTAACTGATACACTGAAAGCACCAAGGTTGAAGACTGAAGGCATGATCATCAAACATGAGTGGCACATACCTGCCACCTTGGGAGTATGTTACATATTGTCAACAGAATGCCATAGACTCATACTGGGGAGAGGTATACTGAGGGAATTCACTACCTGTAAGGTGCTGCCCCCTGTCTATACCTCTTCCGACGACTCTAGGTCCTCAATCTGACGAGTTTAAAGATCTGCAGGGTTTTCAGTGTATACAGAACTTTTTTTTTGTTTCTGATATAATCTTTTTTACACATCTCCCTTTTCGCCACCCAAAGCGCTATAATATATGTATGACTATGATTAGAGAAATTAGATCAACTTGATACCTTAGGGTAAACTTTATCATTTGAAAAGATATTTGAAATCTGCATGCAATTTCCAAGTTTCCAATGTAAATATTCTGTTAGAATTAGAGTTTTTCTTGCACAAAGATCAACATAGCCTGTGCAGCCAAAAGGAAAACAAGAATGAAGCCCAGTATTGCATCTTGCTGATTTTATTTCCAGCGTTTAGCTGATAGACCGACAGCAGTGTAAATAATTATGACCACAAATGCTGCAAGAGCTGTGGGTCCACCAGTCTGAGATACTTGCAGATGGAGACATGATAGATATTCTGGTAAAGCCAAAGTTACCACATTTTGGGTATATGTAGTCAGCCTCTGCTACCACAAGAGGAGAGTGCAGCCAGTCGTGTATGCCTCTATATATGCTGATTCAGAGCAAACCAGATCAATACTCAATTTATTAAAGACAATATCCTGAAGCCTTTGTAGACACAATTGTTCGGGCAGAGAGCCACATCTGAGCACCTTAGTTCTAACCCCTATCTCTAGGGAAATATGACAGGGCCAGAATGGCACCACGTGGTCACGACCTTGAAACAATTAAGCTAGGCTTTGATGGCGACCTTCGCGAGGTCAGTGACTGCATTCCTCTGGTATTGGTCTGCTGCTCCTTACAGAGACGAGATGGGCTGCTGATTTACTGCTGGAGAGGAGTATAAAGGAGGGAGGGAGAGGAGGACAGGGGGTGTTAGTGTTGAAAGCGGAAACATAAGGAGGGATGAAAGTTCACCAAGTGACCTTTTGGTGTGGTCTTTAGTGTCCTTTTAGGGTCTTGCCATTATCTCCTAGCTTTCACCCTTAAAAATATCTGAGCTGTACCGTGCCCCTTAGTGCTGAGACCAGGTAGAGGAGTTTCATAAATTATGCAGTTGTGAGTTGGAGTACAAGCGAGAGCAGAAATAGGTGTCAGAAGGATTGTCCCTGTAAAAATACATCATGTATATTTCTTTATCTTCTCTTGAGTGCTTATGATCATTCAGTCAGTTATATAGCCTTCGTTGAATGACAGGATGATGCAAGAACAAAATGCCTCAATGTTCCAGATGCTAGGATGACTAAACCATCTCCTGTCGCATATTTCCCTAGGGTTGGGGGTGGGATACCTGTTTGTAACTAGGGTGAGCTCAGCTAATGTCGTCATTACATTTCAAGATAGCACACATCTCCCCAAGTTGTCCCCCATATTGGAGATCTGACACTTTGGTAATCTGGTTAAATGTCAACATGCTTTGTCATAACTTAAGAAATCGTTGTGGTTGTATGTAATTATAGAAACCATAGCAACTGACAGGTTCTGTACCCTAGAGTCCAGTTAGCAGATCTAGGGGCCCACACAGGCATCCAGGCACAATTAGACAGGGGTGATATCGAGAAGCTTAGATACAATAGGAGGGGTCACTGAGAGTATAGTCTATGGGTAGAGTGTGACAAGCCACCCCCCTCTACCCCCTTCCCATGAAACTAGGCTACCTTGTGTCTTCACTGCTGATTTCTATAGAGGATTAGGTTGCTTTGGAGCTGTGGCATTCCTTTATCAGGGTAATACCAAAGGGGAAGAAGGAACCACCTAGACCAGAAAATCCTGCTGAATCCAGAATTTATGATCATGATTCTCAGAAATTGACCAAAAGTACCCAAAAATGAGGCTTGATGATGAAACTATTTCAAAATGTACAAAAAATAATATTGAAATGATTAGAAGTCGTCATAGATAAATATAATCCATAGTTAGTACCTCACTGCCTATCTCTCAATCTGACAAATACTCTAACTGTGCATTGCTCTGCCTATCCCACATACTGCCTATCCCTTGTCTACCTATCACTCATACCCCCTATCTCTTAAATCCAAAGCATCTTGAGCCATGTAAGGCTATCTCCCAAAATGCCTAAATACTAACGCTTCCTCCTCACCTTACCTTATTCTCTCTGTGATCACTTTCCCATAGTTTGCCTATCCTCAATCTGCCTATCATTCATTTTACCTATACCTCATGATGACTATCCCTCAGACCCTCATGTTTAAACTGCATTGTTCATCTATTTATTTAACCCTCAATGGTTAACGGTTCATTGCTTATAATGTCTACTTATTTTGATCTTACCTATCCTTCATAATACCTATCCCCCAGATGTGCACATCCCTCATATTTAATTGCATATTGGTCCCTAGCATTTTCTTTTATGTTTGCTCATCTTACAAGGTACTCTCTGTGCCCCCACCTCAAACTGCTTATTGCTCATACTACATATCCCCCCTTGCTACCCATCCTTTTGAATCCCTCATACCTATCCCTCATGCTCTCCAAATGGCTTTCTTACCTATCTCAGCTCAGTCAATCTAGCCAGCTCTCTCTCGCTCTCTCTCTCTCTCTCTCTCTCTCTCTCTCTCTCTCTATATATATATATATATATATATATATATATATATATATATATATATATATATATATAATCTCAGATTGTGTCCAATTCCTTCCACCTATCTCCAGGTCTATGCCTTGTGAATAACTATCCCCCATTATGCCTATCCTCCATTCTATATATCACTCATGTTTGCTATGCATATCCCTCTGCATATCAGTTTTTTGATAGTAGTTTCATAAGACATATACCTAAAGTTAGTAAGAAAGAACACAAGGTGAGAGGTATATAGAGAGCTGTTTAGGCTGACAAGGGCATATGTACACCGTGAAGAACAGACAGACTGAGGGATAGGTAAACTGGAAGATATGCAGCATGAATGATAGATAGATGTATGATTAAGGTAGACTGTGAAGCCAGTACCTTGGGTGATATGTTGAATATGGAATGGTAATCATAATAAAGTATGTCTGTGTCATAGTTGGTTAAGAGAAATGAGATGGGTAAGACAGCTATAAAGAGAACATGAGGGATAGGTATTCAAAAGGATGGGTAGCAAGTGGGTTAGGCAGTATGAGCAATAAGCAGTTTGGGGGATAGACACAGAGAGTACCTTGTAAGATGAGCAAACATAAAAGAAAGAAAACATGGGTGCTAGGGACCGATATGCAAATCAAATATAAGGGATGTACACAGTTGGGGGATATGCAAAATGAGGGATAGGCAGGCTTTATGATAGGTATTATGAAGGATAGGTAAGATCAAAATAGTAGACATGATAAGCAATGTACTGTTAGCCTGAGTCTTAAATAAACAAATAAACAATGCAGTTCAAACATGAGGGTCTGAGGGATAGTCACCATGAGGAATAGGTAAGATGAATGATAAGCAGATGGAGGGTAGGTAGACTAAAGGTAAGAAGGAACAGATAAACTAAAGTAAGGTTAGAGGTAAACATTAGAAGCCAAGCATTTAAAGAGATAACTAGATTTAACTCTAGATGTTTTAGATTGAAGTGATAGGCAGGATGAGTGATAGGTACACTAACTGATATGCTGTATGTAGGATAGGCAGGACAATGCATGGACACAGTGCTTGTCAGATTGAGAGATAGGTATCATTTGTGTATGTGGGTTGAGGTACTAACTTTGATTGAGATGTTATAACATTTAAAGGTACTTTTGGTCAAAGTCTGAGAATAAAGACTATCATTTTTGAGTTTAGCAGGATTTTCTAGTTTAGGTGGTACCTTCGCTTCGTTTGATGTCGCTCCCATAATGATACATGATGGCTTGATAAACCCCCTTATCATACATAGGTCCAATAGTGAAGACACAAGGTAGCTTAGTTTCATGGGGGGATAGAGGGGGGTTGGCCTTCACTATAGGACTGTATGGAGTAACCTATCCTATACTGTACCATCCTTGGTGATATCCTGGTCCATTAGTTAGCAGGAAAAGAGTTTGAGTTGAGTTTAAGTTTAACAAGTTTTTATTTAGCAAAAATCACATGTACACACGCTTCAGGTCAGCCAAAAACCGAACAGGAAAAAAATTAAACAAGAGAAATGTCACACTCAAGTTGGCAATAAAGGCATCATAAATCATAGTGAGAGGACTATCACACTGGAGTACAAAAATAACTATACAGTCGTTCTAGATACCATTTGTAGAAACTATCATACAAATAGACACACAGTCGCAATGTTGAAACGAGTGAGTGAGTAATAGATGTTTAACGCCATTTCGACAGCTAAGGTCATATTCATGGCAAGAACTACATTACACAATTTCAGAGGGATGTGTCAGTGCCCGTGCATATGTGCACCACACACATCCTGAGGGGATAGGAAAGAGGAGAAATAGACCCTTTTAAGTGGGCTAGGGAGGCCCGCAATGTTGAAACAAATTAGATAACAGAATTGATTTTTATAGGTAGTGACCAAGATTAATATCATCATTCATTAGGATCTATCCAGTGACAGATCCTTAGTCCTAAACATAAGCAAACATATCCATAGACAATGGTTCTGCATTAATTGGAGACGCCCTACATTCAGTCCACTATCATATAGAAAACCGGCATGCTCTTGTACAATGAGCATCATTTGTTTATACAGCCTAGTGCATAAATCATTGTCAATATGTCTCAGTATTTTACGCAGCTGAAAGAGTTTAAGGGCAACCAAAAAGAGTAGCAGGGACTGAGAGATGTACAGCTTATTATGCTAGGAGGATCAGCAAGCAGTTTGATTTGATTTTATTAGCAACAAGCTATGCAATTTTCATCACAAAGTTTCATCAAGTTGACAATATAGAGTAATGGAATAACATATATACAGCTATGGTCAGTAAAATTCATTTGTCACGAGCAGGTAATATTCTAGAATTTTGTAGCAGATATGTCATCATTTAACTAAATAGATTAGGCCAGGTGGGATTTAAATAAGATCTACACAGTCAGTTGTATTTGTTGTCAAATGGAGTATATAAATTGAATTAAATGTTGTAGGTGATAGTAATGATAGAAAAAATTAACCAATCAGCCAGGGGGCAGTGCTAATGCACACTTTACCTACCTATATATTAGTCTATCAGGGGGCAGTGTACCTGCCTATATGTATTTTTTATGTTTTCTTTATTCATATTAATAATTAAGTCAGGGGGCAGTGCTAATGCACTATACCTGCCTGAATGTATTATCTTATATGCCTTCTATCCAGGGTCGATGTGTCGATGAGTGTTCTTGTAAAAGTGCGAGATAAATGATATAGGTAGGGGGGGGGCAGTGCTCATGCACTGTACCTACTCATGTTGTATGTCTCTTCTTTTTGACAGGATAGTGGCATTGCCTTGCATATGACATTGTAACTCTTCTTCAGATATTGCCCTAGGATCCCTGATTTTCAAAACTTCCCTCAACCCTTTATTTTGGAGTGTTTGCAGCTTTTTTACAATTTATCACACTGGCGCTGTCTAACAGGAAACTACAATATTCCAAAATTGGCAGGGTGAAGTGTTTGTGAGTGAGTGAGTAATAGAGGTTTAACGTCATTTCGACAGCTAAGGTCATATTTATGCCGAGAACTTTATTACACAATTTCACAGAGGAATGTGTCAGTGCCCATGCATATGTGCACCACACACATCCTGAGGGGATAGGAAAGAGGAGAAATAGACCCTTTTAAGTGGGCTAGGGAGGCCCGTGAAGTGTTTGTAAATGTCTAACAACTCAGCATTATCAACTATTCTCCTTTCTTGATGGGCTTGGTAAAGACGATGGCCACATCTTCTTTTGATATCTGAGATATGGGCTGACATGGTCAGGTTTTTATCTAGTTAGTGAAGGTGGGTTTTGACTCATGTTTGTTGTGTATTGATAATGTTGGGTCATGAATCTGTTGTGTTTTTTTAGAAGTGCCATATATGACTTGTATAGTTTTGTCTTGGTTGATTGTGAGTCTATTTATTGCACACCGTTCTAAAATTGGGTCTAGGTCGGGTTGTGCTATGTTAGTGATATCCGGGGCAGTTTTCGCCTCAGTAATCAAGACTGCATCATCCGCATATAATAATAATAATAATAATAATAATAATAATAATAATAATATAACCTTGGAATTTTGAACTATATTGGGCATTTCATTGATATATATATATATATATATATATATATATATATATATATATATATACAAAGTACGGGCCCTAGTATGGAGCCCTGGGGTACCCTGAATTTAACATGAATGCTGTCTGAGGTAGTGTTGTGTTAGCCATTGTAGTATGATGTCTATTTTCCAGATAACTTTTGAACCATCTTAAAACACTTCTATTAGCTCCTAATTGAAAGATCTTTTGTAAGAGGCGGCCATGATGAAAAGTATCGAACGCTTTCTTCATGTCTATAAATAGACATGAAGATAATTTGCCTCTATTGATTGAACTAAAGATCTGATTAGTGAGTTCATGTACAGCATCGGCTGTACATCCTCCAGGGGTGAAGCAGTCTTTGCAAAGGGTAAGGGCAAGTACTCCATATAATTCTCAAAGGCCTAACAGGGTATTAAGATTACTTATCTATAGATTAAAAGTTGTGTGTCAAATGCCTCCAACTGAAACCACCACAATGGAATGCGAAAATGAAATGTGTTAACGATTTACCCTCGCGAAGAGATAAAAGGGAGGTATATATCCAGAAGCAAGCATATTGCAAAAGAGGAAGACATTGGAAGTTAGAATCTACCTCTGCAGAACCAGGAACCATGATTCTGCTTCGATTATATGCGTCGCATGATGTTGGCAAAGCTGGCCTGTTGAAAGAGGTAATGGTCTTATTTCTCTGCACTTTACTACTTTTAGCTTTCTACCCAACTCCTCCAATTTTTCCTGCGGGATAGAGTGGGGCTGGGCCTTTATGTCTCTATCTCAGTGTCACAAAGCTCCACCAATCCCCTAGTAAATAGCAGCAGGTATGCTCAGCGGGAATCCGGTTAACATCTTCAGACCTTTCCAGCCTTTCCTGAAGCTCACAGAGGCCTTTAGATCTTGGCAATCTGACTAGACGTATTAGGAGGTCAACCATGGCCGACCCTGCATATAGACATAATGCAAATCCTTGCAATCTACAATGGTGACAATCTTCGGCACCGATATGAATGGAAAGGGGGGCAGGCAGGTTGCTACCCTATCCAGTGTAGACTGAAGTCATTATGAAGGTGCTCTGCGGGCTCCTGTCCTTAGTAACTTAGGGGACGAACAGAAGTAAAGGCACTCAACTTATCACGCATATTATTATGCATGTCACCCGTTAACAAGATTTCGAATTTCACCATTCCATTTAAAATAGAGGTAGGAGCTTTTCTTCTATTGACTGATTAAGTGAATTCCAGATGAGGTAAATTTCTAGTATGTGTACAGTTCAATACACCCATCTCTCTCCTTACAAGTAATGTAATTGTCGGTGCACAATGTAATGATAAGAAATGGTCGTTTTAATATCACTCCAGATCAATATCGCATCACATGCTTACATACCAACTCGGAAAGGGCCAGCTTATTATGGATACCCATACATCCCATACATAACCTTTAGAATGTGTTCACAAAATGATAGCAATAATCGCTGCCGTCCCCTGCAGCACATCCTTTGTAGAGGTCATAATCAGCCATAGCCTGGCTACACATGTACACATCTGGAACATGAGCAGTGATCTATATTTATGCTTTGAAAATGTCATCTTAGTTCCATTGATGAATATAAACGTGGTGGGTATAGGGGATGGAGCAAAAGGGGATAATATTAGTAACGCCCCCATGGCTACATACCCTATGATGCTCTTCCCCATGGCAAGAAGCCATTTCCGATTCCGGAATATTATATTGAGACGTTAGATCTAATATGACACATCCGGTTCAGAGTAACTCAGACAGCTTAGTCAGTCCTGTTCATAATATAGAGGCACTTGATTCTCTTTTTGCCTTCTAAATCTGATACATTGACCTTTGCTGATCTTTTAAGTAGGACTAACCATGGTTAGAAGTGCATTTTTTAGGTTCAAATTAAGTGATTAATGTGTTGGCATCCTATAGATATCGCTCAGTTGAATGTCTAGATGAGATCAATATCAAGGTCGAATCCCAAGGTGCAATTTTCAGAGAAAAGTTTCTGCAATAAAGACATCTGTAGCAATTTGGTGTACTCACTGCATATTGCAAGAGGTTTAACAGTGACAGGGAGGTATAATGGCAAAGAAACTCTTGCAGATAGACAGACAAATCAAGATCTAAATACTTAGATATTTGCCCTTGCTTAGATGAAAAGTTTCTGCAATTTGCCAGATTCTGCTGCAAATTCCAGGAACTTGGGTAAAATCTTGAACATGAAGGTATGCTTGTCCCCTTCAATTTGCAACCAAAGTTCCACTTTGCAATCTAATCCTAAAATGGTATAGCAATTTTCGCAAGCTTACTTGTTGCATAGGGTCTATATTGCAAGGCTGAGAGGCCATTTCTATTGCAACAGTGGGATTTAGAAATTGCAATATTGTATTAGAGTCCTTGCAATTTGCAGTATAGGCAAGGCTCCCAATTTGCAAGAGTTTATCAATTGCAGAATCTTTTGAGGGATAGGTCTCATTGTGGGATTCGACCTTAAACGCCTCAAAGCTATTGAAGTAAAAACCGTGGTCGACATTAACCCCTTAGGTGGCCAAATCCATGCATATTGAAGCAAATTATCATCTAGGAACATCTACAGGTCCAATCTGAAAAGTTACACCCTCTCTAGAACAGCCATGACCCCCTTATTCCAATGAGACCATCCATTTGCCTGTATCTCTATTACCTCAGACACAGTGAGTCAAAACCTGAAAATAAGTTGTCATACATGTGACTCTTTGGAAAGGAATGGCATAGGATAGGATCTAGCATGATGGCAAGGTGATGCTGGATCATTTGCCCCCTATTGCCACACCTTTGATAGACTAGCCCACCTTGCAAATAACCTATTCATAGGAATTGTTTATATCCATGAAAATGATTTCATGAACTGTGACCAAGACAATTTGCACCCCGGTAGTACACACAGACAGAACTAGTTGAGTATAGTTATGCAAATCTCACACTTAATGAGGTTAGAGCAGCACAACACTAAAGAGACTATTATGCTAGTGAATAACAATAAAAGGAACATTTTGGTTGCTATGGAAACCACACTCAGTCAGAAATTTCTTTCCTAACTGAAAGTTGAAGTGAAAAAAATCAGGTGCATTATGTGAATTTCATATCAAAGACCTGTTCAGAATTATATATTAGGAGTGAGATGACACATTAACCTTGTACACATACAGGGTGTAAGCAGACTGGTATAGATAGGAGTGAGATGGTGCATTAACCTTGTACAGATACAGGGTGTAAACACACTAGTATAGATAGGAGTGAGATGGTGCATTAACCTTGTTCAGATACAGGGTGTAAACACACTGGTATAGATAGGAGTGAGATGGTGCATTAACCTTGTACAGATACAGGGTGTAAATACACTGGTATAGATAGGAGTGAGATGGTGCATTAACCTTGTACAGATACAGGGTGTAAACACACTAGGATAAATGCAGCCACATATTATGGGCATTAGTGGAATACCGGTGTATATACATTGCTTCCCCTCAGCATTTATCAGGGGCGTAGGAAAAGGGGGGGGGGTTCCAGGGGGGGCCTGCCCCTCCCAATCATAAAGGAGGTGGGGCCTGAGTATGAATTGAACAAGAAGCTAAAATTGTGCGTGTCAAATTAGATTGATATAGTAATGGGATAGGGAAAATGGGGGCCTGAGGCTCAAATCAGATCAAAACATGATCAAAAATTACTTTTCCATACAAATTGTATATAGGTATATATAGGCGCTATTGCCCTTGAGCTGACAATTCAAGGTGGTCGGTGGGGCCCCCGCTGGGCCCCCCCAATGAATATTTGCTTCCTACCCCTCTGTTCATTAATCAATCTTGCCTAGAGTGATGTGTCACAAACAATGATAAAGAAATAAGACGATGCAATATAATGGCATATCATATAATTATAAGCATGAACTCACCACCACCGCCCCTCCCTCCACATGCACAGGCATCCACACATTTAGTATCCTATTAATTGATATAAAGACCAGATTTACCAGATTCACCTTTTTATAGGAATGATGACGTAGCTGTTCTATCCAAATCCGATCGAATGGTGCTTTAGATTGCCACAGGCCAGTAGGTTGTCCCTTTATGTTTTAATATGATCTGAATTGAATTTTCACGATGAATGTAACGAACTGATTATGATTAAAACTTTAAGTCTCATCTATAAAGAATGAATACAGAAATATACATTTATGCATTGGTATAGAAAACAACTTATAACACACGTATATGGCAATAGTTGCTCTTTATGACGTTGGACGGTAGAATTGCTTATTCAATAAGCATTGTTAGGGAGTTTGTATTGCATATGCGTACTTAACGTGGGACACCGCCGACTGGTTGTTTTAAGTAGACCGAATTTCCCTCCAGGATACCTTCCCTCTCACACACACAGACATACACATACACATACCTTACATGGTCACTACTATCAGGTTAATACAGGTGAGTGGGGGTGTCCTGATAAGTTGCCAGACAACACACAAGTTGAAGATTACATCTTCCACTCAGGTGGACAAAGGTCATGGCAGTAGAGCAGGTATCCGGGGTATGGGTTTTGATGATTGCAGTCCTGTGTTACATCATCAACATCAGAATGGATACAGCCCTGATGTGAGAAAACAAAACAACGTTAAATGTAGAACTGGGTTGTTTTGCTAAGATTCAAAATCAGTGCAGCGCTGTATGGTATATTTTACCCAAAGAGATCTTTCAAGAGTATAATATGAATCATTGTAAGATGGATCATTATTCTTTTAAGTACCCTCCATGATCCTAAAACCTTTCCCTTCGCATTTATTGGACCAATCTGCATCTTGCCAAATGTTGATTGGTTCAACTACAATCCGATATGTAGGTGTGTACTATCACATGACGCAGCCCCTCCCGTTTATTTATATGATGTTTTTATTGTTATATATACATCCAGCCTCAGTTCTAATATGAAAAACCTACCCTGGCAATGCACGCTGGATGTCTACCCTAAATTGTAAGTAAGAAATGAGGGTATCAATAGTTTTAAAAGACAAGATAGGCAATAGTTGACCTCAATTCATCAATTTGAAGATGGGGGTCATCATTTTGAAGACAATACTTTTTTTCCATCAGGGGGCCCCACTAAGCTGTAGTGTAATCTATATTTCATACTGTAGGTCTTTCTATAGATAATTTTGTTAGTTAATAATGTACTTATCTACATCCCGAATGTTGCAATAGCCATTTATATTTATGCTGGATAGGAAACACAGCAAGAAATTTTGCTCAAGTAATTTGAAGGGAGTTATGGGGTCTCTATGTGCTTGAACACCTTTTATGTGTCTGAAGACTTACTTAGAAGTGCACAGACTGGCTAGAAACTGGTGTTTACATATAATACCAGTCACTTGGCCTACCAGAAGGCCAATACATCTAATAAAGGTGTGGCTGTGGTGGGGTAGGAGGATTCTAAGGTTAATCTACTTGCTATTTCATAATTAATGGAAATTAAAAATGAATGTCATTGAATTGACTACCCACACTCATCATATTGATTGCATAGCTTCATCATAAAAGGTCCTCAAATTGAGGACATTAGGTCCTCAAATTGAGGACTTTAGTGATGACATAGTACTCCCCCCAGGACCCATCAATTTGAGGGCTCAAAGTCCTCAAATTGAGGACCCAAAGTCCTCTGCACAGAGGACCTATTTCACCAACATGTTTTCAGTGCTTACTTTCTGTTACAATGCTATATGCTATACATAACCTTAGCCCCAGGGTCGACTCAGATCTGGTTCCTTTGTACGATCCTTAATCAGTTTTACATTCTTGTATTTTGAAAGCGTTGTATGTACTCACGCTAGCACAAGTGTCAGCACTGAGATAAATCTCATCTGAATTAATTGTAGTTACTAAGGAATAAGTTATGGTGTTTTGTAGCGTGCATTTAGGAATTTACACTTGGTACCTTCAGTTTCTGGCTAAGTGCTCCTCACAAACTCCATGACCAATAAAGTAAGTTTTCATATCCGGACATGGCTGAATCCACTACTAGGTCTCATGCCAGATCCACATCTTAGTTGTCATTAGCAAACTACTAAACCTCGATTCATGGCATGGAGTAGTGTAGGAAGGTACCGTTAGGGTGTCTTTTCCCACGACACCCTCCTTGGTGGGGGCAACTGTAGTAGCACAGATGTTGCCTGGGATAGACCAATTGCCTCGTACGTGCAATATACCAGATACTACAGTCTTGTCCCTGACCAAATACTTAACGTCTGTTGATTCAAGGTATATTAATGGATGATCACTCTAAGCAGAACAGAATTCGATGTGTGCTGCGAACTCCAAGTCAGAGACTTAGTCCTCATTAAAATTGGATAACTCTCGTTTAGAATTCAGCTCCTATAATGCTGTAGCATTGAAATACTACCTAGATCAATTTGTATACAGGTGGGGGCGGTGGATAAGGACTTAAGCCTGGGACCATTATCTAATTGAAATTGAAATAATGGTATGTGAACTGTTTGAGAATTTGTTTTGGTGTAGTTTGTTAGTGGATAATGACAATGATAACTAGCCAGGTGATTACAAACAAGGAAGACGCAATAAACAGTACCTGCGCGATGTCACAGGACGTTAGCTAGAGGGTATAAGGGGGGTACAGGTTTGTGACAGATGGTTAATCTGACGAAAACCTTCATAATGAGTTTTCTTTCAGGACTTCCAAAATAGATTGCCGTTTTTCATAAGCCCAAGAAAGACCCATAGTCCATTGGGCCTCTTCGGCCAAATTTGTCCATACATTCCCTACACGAAAGTCGGCCGAAGAGGCCCAGTGGACTATGGGTATAATCCATGGCTATGTTCTCTTTCTTTCTTGTAAATTTAAGTTTAGAGAAAACTCAACTTTGGATGAGCTCCAACGATCGATCTCAGTTAAAAACAGCAAATAATACCACTTTATCTCAATTATTATACCCCCTTACTTGCCCCTCCCCCCTCCCCACTACCCAGCAGGGTATGGGAAACCCACCTGCTGACGTGGCAGCTAGCAGCCCACGGCAAGAGACAGAAACAGACAAGAGCCCTAGCAATTGTGTGGATGTATGTAAGATTGATTTAAATCCACTTAAAAAGAAACCATGGCCTAGGGTCTATGTGGACATGGAATAGAGAGGGGGTATCCATGGTTAATATAGGAAATCGAAACACGTAGGAATCGATGTGAGCAGAGTAACAAGGTGGGGGTTATTATGTAAATTGTGTAGCATGGAGTATATTTTATTCACACCATTGATTAAGGAGTGGCGGTAAATACCGACGGAGGGGCTAAATAAACCATGGTCCTGTTATTTACACATAGTCACCTTAGTGCAGTCATAGCAGAGGACCAGCATGATACAGGTGGCCTGTAATATTACAATGGGGCAAGCCTTTGGGCATATATATATTCTTTCTCTAGTTCATGTACAAAGACCTCCTGGTAGCATATATAGCCCAAGAATGGTATGTGTTAAGTCTGGTCAGGTAAACCGGTAGGCCTGACTTAAGAACCAAACTCTCAACCTTCAGATCCAGACTCCCAGATCCAAGGTCTGTTTAAGCTCAAAATCCATTACCCGATTTAGACTGATGTTTCTAGAAGAGACATTTTCCGAGTAATAAAGCCCCGATTTCATGGCCGACAGTGCATGAAAGTACCGATTTTCCATGGCATTCTAACCTCCTTGCCGATTTTCATATATCATATTTGTTAGATTTGTATGTGCCCGATTGTGTCATACCATTAGATGCATCTTATCAGTTTAGCAAAGAGTATGAATATCTATCTCAGACTTGAAGTACAACTTCCATCATAGAAACCTTCATTTACCATTCAATAATCCTTCAATTGCCAATTTGTGCCCGCTTTTGACAGGATCTCTACCCAATTTATCTGATAGGCTAGCTTTCCAGTACATTCCCCCGTACTCAACATCGTGGGTATAGAGACCGTTGCTGACTCCTGATACCTGCTTCATAAACCCACCATAGAGCTGCTCCTTTACAACAGGAAGTACTTCACATGACCCTCTAACCTTGAACTGGAAGCTGTAATTAACCTGAGACCCCACATTCATGGCCCCTGGTGGTGCTACATTGTAGTACTACATAGAACAGCTTTAGCATTTCCCATCTCTCCTGAAGATTTCAACTGTATAGGGTCGATCCTTGCAAGTGTTTGTTTGTTTATTTGTTTAGTTTTACGTCTGGGGGCCATCGAGGAACTCAGACATTCAAGGTTTCTCGGACATTAAGTCCTCTCTTTTCTGTTTGGACAGGTATTTATATGCTGCTTGCCCAGCACAGCAGTGACCAAATCTATGAATGAACGAATCTATGAGGGGGGTTGAGGGGGAAAACCGCTATGGGGGCTTCATTCCCCTACTCTTTTCAAAGGATAGCAAGTGTTCTTTTATTTGCCTGGTCCCATAGGCAGGGCCAGACAAACCAGGGCCTTTGATCACTCAGACATGGTTCACTGAGGGGGAATCCCATGGCAAATGACAAGCATGTGGGCCTGGGCCCGCACATATGGACACCAGCTGCCCACATGCTCACCCCAAGCCACAAGAAACCCCAAGTTTGTCGCCTTTTACGAATCTGGTATGCCCACTGGTAGACTGGAAGGAGAATTTCTCCTTCATGGACTCCCAATGAAGTTATTCTGCTCCTCCATGCCCTCACATGAAGGTCCCCACTCCACAGGGGGACCTTGCAAGTGTAGGCAAATCGAAGTTTTGATATTATTCTCTGGAGAGATGATTAAGGTATTTCAAATCAGGGCTACGTTCATCTCTGTATCTAATTTGTATTGCCCAATATCATAACTATAAGCTCAATATATCCCAGAAGATCTAGTTATGTGTCTCCCTGCATTGTGAAAAAAATACCCACTCACGCAGAGTGATTTTATGGGAAATAAGAGGGCTGTAGTCTAACTTTCTTGTTTGTATTTGTCAAAATAAGGTTTGGTACGTTTCTCATTTAGAGTCTCGCAGACCCTCTCTCTCTCTCTCTCTCTCTCTCTCTCTCTCTCTCTCTCTCTCTCTATCTATCTATCTATCTATCTATCTTTCTGCCCCCCTCTCTGTCCTACTTTTTTCTCAAGCATCAGACAATGTCGGGAGAGCCACGCACCACATGCTCTCTGCTATCCCCATGATTTTTTCCTTCTATTTGCTTCTTAAGCCAAGGATACTACAGTATAAACTCCTTGCTTCAGCTGTCATTGTGAGGCCATTGGGTATAAATCTTTGGCTGATGGATCATATTGTATAAGTCCTATGTCTTGTGTTTCAATCACATTCTAAATAGGCGTGACATGAATGCAAGAAGAATTCATAACACCATTCATGCTCCTAAATCATTAGTTTATCCTATTAAAAAGAGCTGGAGATTATCCAGGAAAGCCATTGTTATGGAATGTACATAACTCAGGGGAGATGTGAAGTGATTTAAAGTCTTCCGAGCCTCAATGTAGTTACATTATAATTTTAGCGTGGTATTCATTACAATATACTACAATAATCGTCCCGAATATAGTCGGTGATGAATAATTATCAGATTTTAACACTACCCATATTAAACAGGTTTGAAATGCGGTGTGAGAAATACATACCCCACCTCACATTTTATTGGGTTAGCAGTGTTGAAACACACATTGTACCAGGCAAGGTTTGCCAGAATAAGAGGAGGTGTCTTGTGTCGCATAGTTACAGAGCCCCTAATAGAACATACAAAAAAAAGAATTTTTCATGCAAAAATCCTCTTGCGGAAACAGGAGGATTCTTGGGGGCACAAATATCCTGTGGGTACTGGAGGATTCCTGCGGGTACTGGAGGATTCCTGCGGGTACTGGGGGATTTCTGCGGGTACTGGGGGATTCCTGCAGGTACAGGGAGGATTCCTGCGGGTACTGGGGGATTCCTGCGGGTACTGGGGGATTCCTGCGGGTACAGGGAGGATTCCTGCGGGTACTGGGGAATTCCTGCGGGTACAGGGAGGATTCCTGCGGGTACAGGAATGATTTCTGTGGGTACAGGACTATTCTTGCGGGTACAGGAGGATTCTTGTGTTTACAGGAGGATTCTTGTGTTTACAGGAGGATTCCTTCAGGTACAGGATTATTCCTGCGTGTACAGGAACATTCCCAGCAAATTGTCGTTATCTGTCGCCATGATTGGTCATCAATGGTGACTCCTTTTTGAGTGATAACTCACTGCGTCATCTTTCGCCACTGTGTGTCAGTCTCACATGGCATGACAATTTATCACAACAGTCACCAACATGATCTCACTCACTGCGTGAGTATGTGCCACCCCTTGTCATCCCTCACAAAGCATGGTGACTTATCACCACCATCGCCAACATGGATCTAACTCACTGCGTGAGTATGTGCCACTGCCTGTCAACTCTCACTCAGAATGGCGGCTTATCACAAGCATCGCCAACATGGATCTGACTCACTGTGTGATTATGTACCACTCCCGTGCCACTGGCATCAACTCTCACACAAAATGGCGACTTATCACTACCATTGCCAACATTGGTCTCACTCAATGCGTGAACTTGTGTCACTCCATGTCAATGATCTCTAAGGATTGCATCATCTGTCACTCACTCTCACTCAGAATGGCAACTTATCACCACCATTGCCAGCCTTTGTCTCACTCAATGCGTGAATTTGTGTCACTCCAAGTCAATGCTCTCTGAGGATTGCATCATCCGTCACTCACTCTCACTCACAGTGGCAACTTATCACCACCATTGCCAAAGTTGTTGAGACAGCACCACTGTTCAACATGTAGCCTATCTAGGAAGTGTGGGCATGAAGTATAAGTCCCATACGTATCAAATGTGCTTTGTTTCACACTGATTTCCATGTAATACTTCAGAGTTGAATCAAACAAGATTATATAGAGAGAATATCAATTGAATTTAGATAGAGGTATCTCTAAAATGAAAGCAACTATCCATAAACACCTTTTCTCTGGTTACAGGAAAAATACATAGGGAAATATCAACATGAACACCTTGTCTGTGGTTAGAGGGAAGATACATATGGCAATACCTTCTCTGGCAAAACATACTTTGATCTGGCAGATGTGAGGCTGCATGATTACCAATGTCGATGATCATGAGCTTTTCATCTAACAAGGTGAGTGATCAACCGCCTTGCCATCCCTGGTGAGTGTGAGTCATCACGATCCTCGCCAACCGTGGTGAACATGCTCTATGGCATGGTGTGCGTTTCATCTAGCGAGGTGAGTGATCACTCGTGTCGCCATCCCTGGTGAGTGTGGGTGATCAAGATCCTCACCATCTGTGGTGAACCTGTGCTATCACGAGGTACGCGTTTTATCCAGCGAGGTGACTGATCACAATCCTTGCCATCCGTGGTGAATGTGCATTATGACGTGGTGTGCGTCTCATCTAGCGAAGTGAGTGATCACTCATGTCGCCATCCCTGGTGAGGATGAGTGATCACGATCCTCGCCATCCCTGGTGAACATGTGCTATGACGAGGTGCGTGTTTCGTCTAGCGAGGTGAGTGATCACCCGCGTCGCCATCCCTGGTGAGTCTGAGTGATCACCATCCTCGCCATCTGAGGTGAGGCCATGTGATCACCACCATTGCTATTCCTGGTGATCTTGTGCTATAGCGACGTCGTGTTCCATCTAGCGACATGTGTGAGCCACTTCACACAGGTTGACGAGGAGTCACGACAATTTGCTGGGTTCTTGCGGTAACAGGAGGATTCTTGGGGGCACACTCATTCTTTGGAATGATGAAGATGATGATGATGATAAACTCTTCAGGCTCCCAAATGAATGTTTCTGTACCCGCAAGAATCGTTTCTGTACCTGCAGGAATATTTTCCATATGCACAAGAATGTCTTTGTACCCACAAGATTCACAGGAATCTGCCTGTATTCACAGGAATCTTCCTGTACCCGCATGAATTTTTTCTGTACCCGCAAGAATTGTTCAGTATCTGCAAAAATACTCCAGTATCTGCAAGAATTGTCCAGTATCCGCAAGAATTGTCTAGTATCCGCAAGAATTCTTCAGTATCCGCAAGAATTCTTCAGTATCTGCAAGAATATTTTTTCTGGTGAAAAAAAAAATTTTTTTGGTATGTCCTATTAGGAGTTCCGTACTACGTCGTATATCATTTATAAGTTTATCAAAATGTTCTGTACATAAAAAAAAAAACATGCATATAATTAATGCATGGGGATCTAAAAAGTTTATTTTTATGATTTCCCTGCAAACTACCTATCTATATAACAATGGTTTCTATTTGGTTATACACCTTTGTCAGGTTTGCTCCATTGTAATTCCTCAACATCCCATGTAGGGTCCTCAGAGTAGTGAATGGGAATAATTTATAAAACGACAGCATTGGTTACTTAAGAAAGGTACTCTCTGAAGAAGAGATCCTCCGCTCAAAAACGAAGCATGCGACAGAAAACAGGACAGTGTGTCGGGGTGTAAAATGTGGTAAAACACTGGGAGTCTTATGTGGAGTGGTTTTTAACCTTGAAGAGGAATGTAAATCGTATAGGGTGAAACAAAGACTAAAACATATGCTTGGTGTATAAAGTGAGCTTTGTAGTAAAAAGCCACACAGTGATATAGTGTTACTGTAGCATTACACTGCAGTCTATCTACAGTGACACCTTGTCTATTCTAGCAGATGGAATAAATTCAGCCAATAAAACAGCGGCTAATTAATACAGGATGTGTATGAGATATGTATGAAAGCAAACACCCCGTATGAGAGTGAATAAAACTCATCTGTGTTAGAATTAATCTTGGATTATGGTTCCTAGAGGAATTCACATAGTATTAAAAACACACTAACGGTGTTATTAGATAAGGTATTCTCACACCGTGCTGGTGATGGCGTCCTGGCAGTGTGCTAAAGAAAAGTATTCAGAATTAGACGATTGACTTGTCAGAGTCTTTTTCTTTGTTCGTGTCATTCCACCTGGTTTCTAGACAAGTGCATGCATCTTTTAATTTAATCAAAAATAGTTGACAATAGTTTCATTTTTCACCAAGAAGTCATGGAAGCTGAAGGTTTTATGCAAAAGTTGTACCTTGCATCAATCACCAAGCTTAAAATTCTCATGTTTGGCCTGATTGTGTATTATGGTTTTCCTTTTCGAATTAAATAATTATTGAAAATCCATTTCATGGTCACACAACACCCAGTTAGATTCTCACATTGCCGGTTGTACACAGAACGCTGCAATTAAGATGTACACACAAGTGTGAGGGCGGGCTAAGAAAGATGCCAATACAAATAGTACATTACAAAATAAGAGGGTTAAATTTAGCCAGGCCTCTCTAACGACGGGTTCCTCTACTTATGTTAATCGCCTTGTTATCCCTCATCTTCTGTAGGTCTTTGTTTTCTTTCTTCTCCATTGTTTTTTTTTTTATTTTGCACCCTTTTCTTTGAAGTGAAAGATCATTTTACGTTTTACCATGCTCAGGTCATGACAGTATATATAATCTTTTCAGCACAGGACTGCCTAAGACTGCGCACATAAGCCGCACCTTGAATATAAGATACACCCTGAGGTCAACAGCAGCATTTATAACGTGCAGCAGGGGTAAATTTTGGACACTTTAGTGCTGTTGTATAGTAAGAAATATTCACTTATTAGGCGCACGCTGACTTCAGGCAGATTCTATAAGGCACAGGATTATTTTTATATATAAGAAAGAAAGAAAGAAAGAAAGAAAGAAAGACAGTGACTAACTGTTAGGCTTCAATCCATGAGCAGGAATAGCCATATGTTATCAAGGTAATTAAATAATATAATTCCCTCATATTAATAATGCCATTTCATGTAACAATCCTCTGCAATTAGGTCATGCCATTAGGACTTTACAAAGTTAAATTTAAACGTGACTTTTACTTTCAGTAGCTAGTTTAGATGGTCGTTTATCGTCATCTGGTGGGCAAATTAGTCATTGCTCTCCCATAGAACAGTACATCCTAAGACAATAATTAACCGGTCTCTGCTAAAATAACCTTCAAGCAATTCACAAGACAATTAGCAAACTTCCCACGACCAATGAGGACTACAGCCATGTGCGGGTCAGGGCAAGTCTCCACAACAATTAACAAGCACCTGTTTTGGCCTACATGTTTACCTAAACAGAGAAAAAAAATAGTTCAATATTTTTATTTCCATCTTCATTTGGCATTGATCAGCCCAAAGTAGAAACCCCCCTCTGTGCTTTTGTAAAATGCCCAGAGGGAGTCTTACTAATTGGCAGACGCACTTACTACAAATAATCACTTAAAGTTGGGGCTCCTATGGGAATCATTCTCGCAGCTATTCAAATTCAGACTGTGGCAATCGTTCACGAAGAATGTTCTACTGTACTTGACACTTTTACCATGTGAGTAGTATACGAGGAGTATGGTGACTGCTGTGTGTTTGTTTCCAGGTCTGGGATTCTTCATGTTCGAATATATACTGTATAACCTATGTTGATGCCATAAGATACTCTGCTGTCCTACGTTATTTATTTGACTGTCGATTCTCTTATGGTGGAAGATACCCGCCGGACGAAGGGAAGTTAATTTTGTTTATATCAATAGACAGGTTCCGTTAGAGAACAATGTATTTTGAAAGCACAGCTTTTCAAGGCTGCTATTAGAGGAAACATAGGGGTTTAGAATATATCCGGTTATAGTATAGCTCACCACAGGGGACGCTGTATAGAAAGGGAGGCAACTAGGGAACACACCAGTTAAGTAGCAACCATTCCCTCTTTAAGCCCGTATTTAGATGGGGAATGAATACCGTCCTTAATTGACACTCACACTCACTTCAAACACTTAACTACTCAAAGAGCCCCTCGGCAACCCCCGAGCTCCTCAATTGGCGCGAGTGACTGTGAACAGATCATTAGGACATCCTTACCTCCCCTCGCAGAGAGCTTCTCACCTTGTGTACAGAGGAGCCGCTTAGGGGCATTTCTTAATGATAACAGAGGTGCCCCCCCCCCTCTGTGTTCTACGCAGACAGTCCTTACTATGTCTGCCTCCAAATGTCATTCTCACAATATAAATATTACCACATTGATTACCACCCTTGAGAAAATAAATTCAAAAACCTTGGTAATCAAAAGGCTACAATAGTCCACTGGGACAAAGATTTATTTCTCATGTCGCCGATATAGTGAATAAAGATATGCTGATATTTGGATTCGGCATCTGGCTGCTCGATATGCTTGCATCACGTGGATATATATTATTTGTCAATTTTCTACTTAGCCGAAAGGAATTAGCAAAATTGAACTATTGAACTATTCATAATAGGTTTGGCTATTATTTGATGTGTTTTAAGAAGTGTGAAATGTATTGTATTTAGAACATGCTAGTTAGATAACCACACATTCCTGTAAGTAAATGTATAAAATTGAAAACACATTTCGAAATGATAGAGGAGCTGCATCATGTTGTAATCAATTCTCAATACCCTACTCATAAATCTTGTCATTTTGATCAAACTTATGAAACAAGACTAATCATGCAATAATGACGTTTTGAAGTTTGATAATATTATGAAAGCGTTTCTGGTTACGGTATTGATTCCGAATTCCCTTTCATCATAAATGAGATTAAAAGGAGTTTTATTGGAAATTAAGATACGCTTCATATTTTTCTAAATTCTAGCCCTTACTATTTGGACTATTGTCAATATGGAACACTCTGCACATCAGACAGCAGCCCACAAGGGTGTAATACAAATGCCTTCCTAACAGCTGCCGTGAAAAGCACACCCATTCCTCACGCACCATTTGGTGTTGGTGACTCTCCTTTCAAAGTGCACCTAACCTCAAAGGGCCCAATGACCTTTGTAATGTACTCTTTGTAAACTATAGCATAAAGGCTATTTTCTCGAATATGGCTTTAATCCTTCTTTTCAAAGAGGAAAACGGGATGTATACGATGTCAGCAATGTCAGGATGGACTTTGAATTAGATGCAATTCCATTATATTAGGAACCAAGGGGATGGTTCAATGCTGTGCGCTTTGGCTATTATCACAAAGTGGTACTGGAGGGTATCTCAAAAAGATTGGGAAACCAGTTCTCACCATAACTATTTGATCCTGCAGTTCTCCTACATTTCTCACCCTAAGAACAGACTTCCCTGCTTGACTTCTGCTACAAGTGAACTGCATGGAAATAGGTCGAGTTGCAAAATAAGAGACTGGACCCCTCCTATACCACTCCTATAACTGACTCCCTCTTTACAATACAAGAGGGAATCCACTCCAGAAGGTCAGTGAGTTCAATTTTGGAATTATCACCTCCGACAGGATCAATTCCAAATCTTTTTGAGATACCCTCCTGGATAGCGTTGGCATTCCTCAAGGTCGAATCCCACTTTGAGCCCCTTTATACCTCCACAATTTCTATTGTTATATTTAAGGGGCCTTTGTGAGCACCTGGAACACAAATGTTGTGCAACGTATTGCATTGCTAAAGTAGGTTTAGTCTGAGGAGCAATATGTAAACGATCATTAGGATCTCTGGGCTCAGGGAGGCCCTAGAATATAACATCAAATCGGAATGATATAGGAGCCATACAACTCATGGTGGGGATTGAACATGTCCAGAGACATCACGAGTATACCCAAGTTCCAATACGAGGCATTGGTGTCGACATTATTTTAGATCATTTAAATTGCTCTGGATGGTATGACAGTTTAGCTTTGACAGGCAGGCAGTCAGGGTGACACTATATGTAAACAATAACTCAGAGAACAAGGGATTTGAAAGAATGTGGCTGTTCGTGGGCACAAAGTGGAGCTCCAGCTGCAGTGTTAAAAAAGCAGATGCCCCTTACCTTCATGCCTAGCTGGTGCGCTTTATAACAATTACAAATTACACAAAATGTTGTTTTTTACAGATATGACTAACATTTGTACCCATATGAGTGAGTTATAGATGTTTAACGCCATTTCGACAGCTAAGGTCATATTCCCCAGCAAATTGTCGTGACTCCTGGTCAACCTGTGTGAAGTGGCTCACACATGTCGCTAGATGGAACACGACATCGCTATAGCACAAGATCACCAGGAATAACAATGGTGGTGATCACATGGCCTCACCTCAGATGGCGAGGATGGTGATCACTTAGACTCACCAGGGATGGCGACGCGGGTGATCACTCACCTCGCTAGATGAAACACGCACCTCGTCATAGCACATGTTCACCAGGGATGGCGAGGATCGTGATCACTCATCCTCACCAGGTATGGCGACATGAGTGATCACTCATCCTCAACAGGGATGGCGACATGAGTGATCACTCACTTTGCTAGATGAGACGCACACCACGTCATAATACACATTCACCACGGATGGCAACGATTGTGATCAGTCACCTCGCTAGATAAATGCATACCTCGTGATAGCACAGGTTCACCACAGAGGGTGAGGATCTTGATCACCCACACTCACCAGGGATGGCGACACGAGTGATCACTCACCTCGCTAGATGAAACGCGCACCACGTCATAGCGCAGGTTCACCATGGATGGCGAGAGTGGTGATCACTCAGACTCACCAGTGATGGCGACGCTGGTGATCACTCACCTTGTTAGATGAAAAGCTCATGATCATCGACATTGGTAATCATGCAGCCTCACATCTGCCAGATCAAAGTATGTTTTGCCAGAGAAGGTATTGCCATATGTATCTTCCCTCTAACCACAGACAAGGTGTTCATGTTGATATTTCCCTATGTATTTTTCCTGTAACCAGAGAAAAGGTGTTTATGGATAGTTGCTTTCATTTTAGAGATACCTCTATCTAAATTCAATTGATATTCTCTCTATATAATCTTGTTTGATTCAACTCTGAAGTATTACATGGAAATCAGTGTGAAACAAAGCACATTTAATATGTATGGGACTTATACTTCATGCCCACACTTCCTAGATAGGCTACATGTTGAACAGTAGTGCTGTCTCAACAACTTTGGCAATGGTGGTGATAAGTTGCCACTGTGAGTGAGAGTGAGTGACAGATGATGCAATCCTCAGAGAGCATTGACTTGGAGTGACACAAATTCACGTATTGAGTGAGACAAATGTTGGCAATGGTGGTGATAAGTCGCCATTTTGAGAGAAGATTAACTAGGAGTGATACACACTCATGCAGTGAGTGAGAGCCATGTGGCAATGCAGGTGAAAAGTTGCCATTCTGACTGAGAGTTGACAGGCAGTGGCACATACTCACGCAGTTAGTTAAATCCATGTTGGCGATTGTGGTGATAAGTCACCATGCTTTGTGAGGGATGACAAGGGGTGGCACATACTCACGCAGTGAGTGAGATCATGTTGGCGACTGTTGTGATAAATCGCCATGCCATGTGAGACTGACACACAGTGGCGAAAGATGACGCAGTGAGTTATCACTCAGAAAGGAGTCACCATTGATGACCAATCATGGCGACAGATAACGACAATTTGCTGGGTCCTGGCGAGAACTACATTACACAATTTCACAGAGGAATGTGTCAGTGCCCGCGCATATGTGCACCACACACATCCTGAGGGGATAGTGAGTGAGTAATAGATGTTTAATGCCATTTCGACAGCTAAGGTCATATTCATGGCAAGAACTACATTACACAATTTCAGAGGAATGTGTCAATGCCCGTGCATATGTGCACCCCACACATCCTGAGGGGATAGTAAAGAGGAGAAATAGACCCTTTTAAGTGGGCTAGGGAAGCCCACTGAGGGGATAGGAAAGATGAGAAATAGACCCTTTTAAATGGGCTAGGGAAGCCCGTGTACCCATGTACAGTATGGTGCAGAAATATATAATAGTTATTCCGAAACATCCATATTGTAATGCAGCAAGCAGTTTTGTACATCTCTTAAGTGGGTATTCCACTGCCGTCGGTCGGCCGAAATTTCGCTAATCCGATTATTTTTGATTATACAAAAGTATAGAAAAAATCGGTTGGATTACTGAGACGTTCATATTCATAGCTCAGTAGCAATGTCCAATACAGCATTATGGCAGCCAGCTTCTGTATCTCTGAGGGCCATCGGCCTCATGCATTATTGCAGAACAGTATGTTTAGTGTACAAAAAAACATAAGCTTTTTATAGATACTTTATTGCAGCTATATTTCTCAATTACCCATAGACCACTGAGTCAATGCCTTTCTTCCGCAACTCACTCCCTCAGCAGAGCAGAGGCGCCCTTTTTACCACAATCACGAGTCTATGGGAAGCCTTTTTTTCCAGACCCATCTCCCAAGTAATGACTTAATTACCCGCCTCATTAGAACATCACATCGGCAGAAGACAACGTTAAATCAAATCTTACTACTAATTGATTGTGCTTCACTGATCACCCCAAACATAAATTGTTTGTCAGTTTTTAAACTGAGGCTTAGAGTCGTTCATTGTATGCAGCAGGGTGAGTAAAAAACAAAGTGATAAATAGTAGAGACGTGAAACAGTAATAAGAGCACTTGGTTCACCTTCCTATTACAACATATAAAGAGGTAGCCGTTGTTCTAATCCCCTAAGGATGGCGTGGTGCCTTCAGAAGCTATTGAGGATTCTTACATGATGTACTAATATAGGTAGCACAGGCCTTGATTTAGCATTGATTGCTGCCTGTTCTGTTTTGATCAACCAGATCGATGCCAGCGTTGATTTAAGGTTATGTTTCTGCTAGAGAGACCAATCGTATCTTTAAACCACACCACAGTTTGTAAGTGCCATTTAATCTTCACCGTCATATTCAGAGCATCAGAGTGAGCCAAGTAAAAGTGCTATTCACTGACATAATACTGGAGCTCTCCTTTTCCTAAAATAAGAAATTCTATTGACAGGTTTCAGCACTGTGGCTATGCTCCTAAAACAAACGAGGGGTGCAGTGAAGCAGGCGATTTGCTTTTGACAAACTAGATCAATTTTAGAAATCCAATAAAAGGCTTGAGGACGGGCGGATATGAATAGAGTCCTGTTACAACTGTTCATGCTCCAATGGACATGTCTATTTCCCAGTGAGATGTTCTGAGAGCTTGGCATCAGAAGGAGCTGTCTGCAGACTGGAAGGGTGGGGTGCACCCCATTAGAGGTCTGTGATTTCCTGAAATAGCTGTGTAGTACATCATCGGGGCATCGAAAATGAGCGCAGTGGTTGTCTACTATTTAGTCTGAAGTTATTTGCTTTATTCAAACGTTTTTGGATAATGAGTTGAGTTTTTCAAAGAAGTGTAAAGTTTAAAACATGTTATTGGTTTAAACGATCATGGAATGAAGCCTTTCATTGAAAGCTAAGACAATATACAATTTCAAAGAGATAGTGGAAATTCATATCGAGTATGTATACTAGTGGCATTGATCTACTAAGAATGGCAAAGTAGAAGTTAGAAGTGAAAACATTTAATCCCCCCCTTTTAGTAAGTGTAATACAAATTATAAGCTGCCCAACTTGACATTTTCTGTAGTGTTCACCGTTTGTGGTTTCTGGTAATATAAGGAAGCATGGTTGTGCATATTACATCAGTTGCACGGTGTTGTATAGTATTCATAGCATAAGTATAATGTGATATAACGACGATGCATAATATACACTGACAGTTTCATCAACGAGCAGCCTTTGCCTACATTGCACGAGGTCGTGTAGACACAGAACGGGAATTTAATGCATCAGGATTGGCCTTTATTTCTATCTCTCATAGTGTTTAAGGCATAAATGAACACTATTAGGCCAAGAAAAAAAGGTGTATTTCCAGTAACATGATCAGAAATGCTAGGGTCGGTAGGTCGGATTTTTTTTATTACCCCCCCCCAAAAAAAAAATGAAAATTTGACAGCAATGGACTCGGTCCTGCGAGTTTTCGTATTGACTGCTCGTCCCTTAAGTAATGATTATATCTCTATCTGACTGCAACCATGGCACCCTAAGCTACATTTTGGCTTTTACAGCTTACAAATCGGACCATTATTAAAGTATTTACAGCCTAAAACCAAAGCCTTCGTTCGTTTCAGTCAGTCAGTTTTGTACTATTCTGCAAAAAAAAAAAGGGTCGGTCGGGTTACTCGAAACACACCTTTTTTTCTTGGCCTTATCACGAAATCAACTCACATTTAGCTGTAGATGACTTAAGGGTTGGTTCAAGTATAGATGAAATGGCCGAGGCCCTTATTTTGCAATATTCTTCCGGAAAACACTGATAGAAACGGCAAAAATACTTGAATTTATTGATAAAAGAATCAGAGAATGGAAGGAGAAAAAAGAGCCAAGGGCAACGGCAACCCACAACGCTCGCGACCCAAAAAGGGAGCTCGAATGACCCGGCTAACCGGGGAGAGGTGCACGTAGTAATAGGGGGGGGGCTGAATACAAGTATCACTGCAGTATTTACCCTTGTATATCACTGTTAGGGACGTCAATTCCGAGTAAATACCCAGGTTGGAGGTTGCCAGAAGGTCATACTTCGTATAACAGCAGACCCTTTATAATATATTGGCCTATGTCGTATATCACAGACTTCCATTCGGCTAGACGTTACCCCTCACTAATCAAGGTTCTCCTACGACTGCTAAAATCACGCCGTTTATTAGACAGGTTGCCAACTAAGAGCCCTATGATGCAGTACGACCGCATGGTATGCCTTTATTTCTGTGGTCTCCACATACGGGCATTTCAGAAAGATAGCTTCTGTTTCCATTCCGAAATGCCCCTGGCTTAAGTGAGGCGGATGGATTTGAAGTGGATAGAATGTGTATATGTGGTTGTTGTTTGTTGAGAAATACTAAGGTTATACTCAAAGTATAGCACATGTAGTTAACTCCTATAGAAGGTTCTGTGTTACTTGGACGTGGAGGTATCAACAGACATCCCTTAGAGGCCATATGGATTTTGATAGATTACGTGGAAACTGCAGTAGCTCCCTGGTTACGAGTTGTGAACCCACAATAATCTAATACGACCCTTTACAGCCCTGAGATCTAATAGCGGTAGCTCCCTGGTTATGAGTTGTGAACCCACAAAAATCTGATACGACCCTTTACAGCCCTGAGATCTAATAGCGGTAGCTCCCTGGTTACGAGTTGTGAACCCAAAAAAATCTGATACGACCCTTTACAGCCCTGAGATCTAATAGCGGTAGCTCCCTGGTTACGAGTTGTGAACCCACAATAATCTAATAAGACCCTTTACAGCCCTGAGATCTAATAGCGGTAGCTCCCTGGTTACGAGTTGTGATCCCACGTACAGTAATCTGATACAACCAAACGTTCAACACACAGAAGAAGCCAGTGCCAGTTCCAGATATTCCAGTGAGCTCGTCTGTGGTAGTTGAATTTTCATTGTTGTATGTAGTGGCAAAACACCCACACGGAAAACAAGACCTTTTCCTCTGTCACCTTGACAGTTGACAGAGGAAAAGCCCTGATGACAGCAGGCCTTGGGAATATTCTTTTGACAGCAGACTGTTCCATTTTGTGTTGCTTTCGTATTGGTGATTATCAGTTGACATTGAAACTAAAGGCCTCTACTGTGTGTGAAATGAGGTTTCATTGGTCGTTTTCTGGTTTTGGAAAATTTGTTAGTACTGCCGTCGGTAGTTTTCAACTTAAAGCACAGAAAACCTAATAAATTATTAGGATGCAATTCATCACTTCGTCATTGCTTTGCACACTATGGTTAGCAATGTTTTACTAAGAAAGGTTCGTTCGCTAAACTTTCTGTCAAAACCGATTCTTAAATTTGCCATTTCCTCTCTCTTTAACTCATGATACTCAAAGCTTCAAACAGATTTTCCTAACAGCTATTTAAGAATATCTTATTTACACAAAAACACTATTATGACACTCATAAGATGTCTGTGATTAGTTCACATTTTGATGCATGGATTGCTATGGAAGCCGTGACGGGCCATAAAATCAAAACATGCACTTCAAAATCAGCATACTGTTTTTACTACTTCCAAAGATCAAGTTAAAAAAATATTGCTGTCAAACATAAAAATGTCCACTGTCAACTGTCAATCTAAAAAAGGCTGTCAACATGATAATTATATTCCCCTGTCAACTGTCTATTTAGAAAGAATTTTGTCGTTAACTGTCACCTTGACAGTTGACAGAGGAAAAGCCCTGATGACAGCAGGCCTTGGGAATATTCTTTTGACAGCAGACTGTTCCATTTTGTGTTTCTTTCGTATTGGTGATTAAAAAAAGCCGATGTTGATTTTGTTTTCAAGGTGTGGCCCTTCACTGCTTCCGTAGATCTCGGTGATGTTGACTTTTATAAATTTGGGGTAGACACTGCCCCCCCAATAGCCCTAAGGAATTTAAGAAATCGAGTATTAGAGTGTCGTCATTTCTCAATACATGCAGTCTAATGAAGAGGAAACCTGGCATGGTGTGAATATGTGTCACGATTATGGTCGATTGGAACAGTGTCTAGAGCACACTAATAAGCCAGATCTGTTATAATCTCCGTATCATACATAACCATAAAGTGAACCACATCCCAATTGCCATTGTTATATACTACTCACTACCTCTCACACCGACGCAACTACTGACGCACCCAAATACATCGGCTACTGGGAGTAACCCGCTGCACGCAGCATTGAAAGTAAACCCGTTTTTAGCTTGCGATTTATACTAGCTATAAAATGTAGAAGAGAACGATAGGTGCTTCTACTTCTATCAAACGTGTGCACAGAAACGCCAATTTGCCTGTTCACGGCGACAGGCTAGATGCCAAGACATTGTCAGAACGATAACCAAAATGTAGTGAATTAATCCAAAGATAGGATACTCTTCATTTTGTTGTCAATTTTGTCTAATTTATATTTTCCAGGGGAAAAATCAAGCACATCAAATAGTATCCCAACACTTCAGAAAGCAGGTCTGTTTTGAATAAGTGGCTTTCCATAACCTATATCCTTATTTCAGATTTATTTTGCATACGGAGAGTTTATTCAATAAATTTGCACAGATTATTAGCTACTTAGTCGACACACTCTGTATTGTCGCAATGATATGTGATTGTGCGTAAGCTTTCTGTTAGATTCATTGTTTTTATTGGCGCCATCTTATTCTGATTTTCAAAGGCTCCTAAGAGGTTGACCCTGAAGAACATGTCTCTATGTATAAATTAGTCATGTATACACTACATTTATCATACATCGATGTGATTGTGTGTTTATATAGTTATATTAAATGGATTTTATGAAATCATAGACAAAAAATATTTTCCTCTGGGCCAACATATCAAGAGCCGTTAATTGCTGGAATTCATAGACCGATAGCAGTTTCTATAAGTCCCAGCCTTCAGGCTAAAATGATTATAATTAGGTGCCCTTGCTGCAAAATGGTGGAGGACGGTTTGGAGGATATCCTGTAATACATACACATTCTGTTGACGCAAGTCCAATTGAAAACAATGACGACAAAACACACAAGAATTGTCTAAATCAGTCTAAATCATAGAAATCCATCTGACAAGGCCCGTAATTTGCCAAATGCTATTCAATTGTGAAGAAACAAATTATCTTTCCATACTTATGCATGCATCATTTATGTCTTGTAAATTACTGTGGAGTAGGGTTATCTCACAGGGGTGAGTGGCACGCGGCAAAGACGTTACTTGTACTTAGTAATTTCACACTTAGGCGCGTCTATACACAGGCCTGTGCTTTGGATGGTATGATAGTGATAAAGCAAACAGGCCGCACATTAAAGCAATCCTTCCCTCGCAAAGAACACTGAATCCTTTGAATGCAAAAGCGATGCATGCCGACATAAGGCCTCTTGTCAAATAACAAAAGGTTTTCCTTTGACGTGTGTCAATTACCTATACACACTGATACTAGAGATCAGAGGATGCTACACTAGGCAACAGGAAGTTCTTTGCATTTTTATGTATAGTATTTGTAAGGTGCTTTCAGTGTCAGTACAGGATTTCATTGTGGTGGTTTTGAGAGATCAATGGTGTACATTCTCCGAATACTGATGCCGATATTGCAGTCCTCACCACACCCTCTAGGTTGCATTCACTGTCTGATGAAGCACGAAGAATGCAAGACGATCCCATTGTTGTAAATTCAACCTTTAACCCTACATTTTGTCTCTTGGTAGAGATCTTCTAATCTCCTAGGCCCATTACTAATATTCTCAATGGTTCTCACTTAAGGGTAAGAAGGGGTATCATCAGTGTTGAGGACGGTTGTTTCATGATAATAGGACTTCTACAACAACAAAGCAAAGCACTCTTCAGTCCTGACATACCCTCAAATACCATGCATTGCATGTAGGCAAGGTGCTGGACACAGCAGTCATGACACCTAAGGGGATGCCATGAATGCTGGGGCTTACACCAGAGCAAATGTCGATGGTCGTGCAGGTGGCGTCGGTGGATTGCCCGTGTGTACTAGTCCTAACCACGCACTGCCTAAGAGGGTAGAGAGCTCTAGTTGCCATATAATTTGCACCAAATACCCAAATGAATCCACCCTAACGTAGAACAAGGAAGCCCCAAGTGGCATGAAAAAAGACCTCCTGGTCATATCCGTCTTTAGAGTTTCTGTTGGCCCCTCGACATCTTTTAGCGTGGCAATCATGTAACATGAAATACAATACGAGTTCGAGGATGTAGAGCAAGCTCTAGCCTTTGTCTTTGCATCCAAATGTGATTGGAGCATGACACTAAAATCTAAAGAGAGGGCTGGACGCATCTTTCCCTGTTTGTGCAGCTTCCACTGCCATGGTAGGCTGACCAGCTGCCTACGTCTCCCGAGTATACGCTCGGCGAGACAACCAAGGTTTCCAGGTTACTGCCATGGCCAAGCCTGGCACTGTACGCACAAAGCAGCAGAAATGGCTGCGGAGGCAGTAGCGCTGTCTGGCCTGGCTGACAACAAGATTCGCCACCGTGCGGCTGGATACCCAGGAGTGCTGCTCAAAACGCATCCGCTGATGATGGGATTCGATCCCGCGCGACTGGAACAGTTTGTGGCCCGGGATAGAGCCGCAAAACCTCACCCTCTATCACTCGTTGAAATTTAACTTCCTTTGTTGAAGACAAATGAAGTAATAGTATGGTAACAGCTACATGATTCTTTATCGGTTTTAACCTTTCTGCTACTTTAAAACACATGACAATGATATCTATGGCAGGAAAAGAAAGGTTTGTGGGAAGTAACCTACTGTGTATAAACACCTATGCCTTCAATTCCTATGAAACACCTTCGTCTACCTTATACTTGGCAATCAAAGTAAGATCGTTGCACCATTACTTTTGTGGTCATTGTATGTTTTTGGCAAACTATGCAAAATACGATTGGTATGATGTGGACCAAAGTTGAACTATTTAGACAGAATTCATGAAGGTCTTCATTAAGTGAAGTGATCATCTTACCAAAGCCGACTAATGGCTGTTTTGTATTGGTGACTCATCTTCCTAGAATAATTCTGTAAATCTGCTGATTTTACTGCTCTGTACGTGTAACGTTAAATGGGAAGCTGGCTGAGGCTGGGTGGGAGAGTTAGGTGAAGTGAGGCTGGGTGGCCCGGTAGCTGCTGTCTGGGTGTCTGGGAGTTTGCGGGGAAGAGAGAGGCAGAGGTGGTTGACTGTGAAATGTATCGATACCAGTGTAGTGGAGCTGAACACATCCCACGGCTAATGTTTCATACAGGGCTTCACTCTCCCTGCCACCACCAACACAGTGCCGGAAGATTAAGTAACCATTGTATCATGGTAAAGCAGGGACAGGATTAGATGAAACAAAATATTTAGCGTTTAATTGATGTTATTTTAAAGCACAAGTGTGTTTACAGGTTCTATATTCCACGACCGCGTAGCAGGAGTGGAATATTAAACCTGTAAACGCACTTGTGCTTTAAAATAACATTAATTAAGGCGTTTATCTAACATTTATTTCCATTTTGTATTAATTTTTTTACCTTATAACCCCATAATAAATTCAGGAGAAGACATTTTGTTAGGCCAAGCGATAGAAAAATAATCCTCGCCATGTTGTCAGCAAAAGTCGGCTTGCGCTTTCTTGTCCATATTGCTGGGCCTCTTCAGTACAGGGCCCCGGCATGTGGATAATTAATTTGTTACATTGAAAGGTTACGATATTAAGCTTTTAACCTATCTATCCTTTAGTATATGGTTTCCAGGATTATTCTCGACAAGTTGCAGTGCCATTCTGGTCTTATAGAGGCCAAATACCAACAAATTCTTTATAAAGCGAAGCGAAAACCAAGCCAGGCCATGTTGATACTGCAGAATTAAACCAGATGTCGGTGCGTGACACACTTATGAGGTCAGAGGTTAGCAAGCCGCAATGAGGGGTGCTGAGACATAGCATTTTGGAAAACCATTGGATTCTTATATATTTCAAACAATATGGAGAAATTAGGCATGGCATGTTCATCAAGGATATCTAAGGATGTTTCCCTGTTAATAACTCAACATGGCACCGTTGGATTCTATGCAAATGAGGTGTGCAAAGCCCCAGGTATGTCGGACAACTTATTCAAATCCATCATGTACATTGGCTGCTAGTACTGTTCGGCTTGGTATAGTGGACAGCGAGTCCGTCTCTTGCCACAGCAGCTGGGGAACGATTCCCATAGAGCCCAGAACGGTTTTAACTGGAAATGTATGGAGAGGTTGACATTGTATACTTCTCTCATTTATTAACATGTCCAGGTTGAAAGTAGCGCCTTCCTGAAGACAAACAAAAGGTGTTAGAGCAGGGTTATGGCCTGATAATGCACTGGGGTTATAACCAAAAAAAGCACTGTCCAAGCCAAAATCGTTAGATAAGGATGTGTACTGTTTACTTACACTGCTTGCCTTTGTGTATTACTTTCTACAGAGTAACAGTAACTTGAGATGTATATATCCTAGTACACAGGGAAAGTTGCACCGTCTCCTTGAAATATGTCTAATACACTTTAGACAATGAACAATTTGGTACCGTAATAATAGGAACGTGTTAACATTTTAAAAAAATGCATTTTAGCCTTCTACTACGTGCAGATGAGAATTATAGGATGTACTATTTACTATTTGGTATAGATGAACAGGAGCCATGCATATCATGTTGTATCGCTCTGATTGGACCCTATTCACCCATGTTCGTCCAGCTTGATATTCGCTGTTTACTTTTGTACTCTGTATGTCAGGTGAAATGTGTTTTAATCATTTGTAGTTTTCCCAATGAGATAAAGAGATATCCGTCCAGGTCATTCAGTCACGTGACTGAGGCTGGGTGATAATAGGGGCAGTTGCCGATTTGGGTGTAGAATTACGATGACTGTCTGTAAACAGGAAGTAACGTGGGGGAGGCACCGGTGGGAGTGGTTGCAGGGGCCAGAGTCACATGATAGGTTCAAAGATAGGAAGGGTGACAGGGGCCTACAGATATGGTACCTTAGGTTTGAAGGCAGGTAAAGGGTAATTGCTACAGTTAGGCCTTAGACTTGAACTTTGTGCATTGTCCATTGTCTCCTGTCCTATTACTCATTAGCTCAAGACCACAAAAGAAGAACACGATGAGAGAAATTAGGTTGAAACATAGCATAATTCCTTGAAAGGATAATTTAAATACTATTTACTATAAGGAAGTACTTAACGAACCGTTTCCCCACTTCAGCAGCTGATCTATATTGATGAACTAAGATGGGATTTTGATTTAGCTAGACCCTTGGTTCCATTCATGATTATACCTCATTCTTGATCTCATCTTGTTTCACTTTTAAGTTGTAGGATCAACCTGTAACTGCGAGTACCACGCAAAGCTGACACAGAGTTCCTAAATTCATTTTATGTGCATGATAACCCTTGGTCTATTGGTCACTTGAGATTAGGGAGAAGAAAATAAGCCAGATCAAGAGGTTATAACGAGTAGGGACAGAACAGACAAAGGCACTGCTTTGTTGGGGCACTGATCGATATGCAAACATATCTGTCTCTATCCATACAAGTGTGTTCTGTTCAATTCTTCACATGTTTGACTCCAATACAGACCCCATTTACAAAGTAATCGATCATGTACCTCTTTGTCTTCACAAAACTGTGACCAGGCAAGCAAAACCACCCCTCTGCAGGGAAATTCATTATCAAAGTTCATCTCAAGATCTTTAAAATGAGACATCATTGGCTTAGATATTCCTAGTAGTTATGTCAGGACCCTTCCTTGAACATAGGTTGTTATTCGTATCTGAAATCAATGATTAGCTCTAAATACAATATCAAACATAATAATGTCTAAAATCACATTAATTCAGCCTTTTTCATAAAAATATATAACAATAATGGTGATTTTTATCATAGATTTTGATCTAAAAGGAATTTTCCAATTCTATTTTCTGTTTTGGGTTTTTGGTGAGTATCCCCAAAGATTAGTATAAAAATCTGCAAATTTTGATAAATGGAATGGTTGCCATGGCAACCAGTAACAGGCATATCAGGCATACCATTGGATTCTGCATCAAAAATTGGGTAGATGTATTCTTATAATGATTTTAGAGTGATTTTGCCCCTCCAATGTCCCCTGGTGGCCAAATGGGAAATTAAAAATCCCCCGCGGAGGGGTGTTCTCCCTTGATGGGCATTTTTTACTACAGGTAAGCTCCGCCAGGGATGTGACCCCACAAACCCTCTATTGATAGTTTAATTTTAGCATGCAGTACCAACAGAGGACAGAATAGAAATAAGTGCACTCAAAAGGTAATGGACAGGGTTCTTTTTTGTTCCGTACATGGGTTGGAGGCTGGTAATGGTGGAGGGGGTAGGTCCCTGGGTCTTCTTACAGTCTGTTTAATGTGTTTATATGGGTAATAGTTACCTGATGGAAAACGGATGTATTTAATGGCAATGGTGCATCTTTTAAATGGCGTTAAAACAATAACCTTATCAAATCATTTCTCGACAAAATCAAGTGAAGACAACAAAAGAAAATTAATGAATCAACCAATTCCGCTTTCTTCAAAATTGGCACTTTTGCTTTTGTCTGAGTAGCCTCTTTAATTTTGGGGAATGGCCATTAAATACAGGGCCATTTTAGAGAGCACGATGTTATCTAAAATGAATACACATTGCATTTGTATACAAATATGCTGTATGATTAAACAACACCAATCGTAATTTTCTAAAGTTTTTAGCTAGGGGATCCTTAGTTTGAGGAGTATTGTTTAATTGCCATTCATGCATTCTTCTTTTTCTTAAGGTGAAGTTGGTTCAATGTGGTTCTTTCTAAAGCAAGGACTCTGTAGAATCAAAGGTGTATACTTCCTCTCGCTGTTAGGTTTTGTCAGGTAGCTAACTACAAATATTGCTGTATATATTGCATCCGTCGCAGATTACTAGCTGCTTAATCTGTCCTTTGGGGTATCTGCTGTTCACAGTTCCTTTCGAAGTCCCCAATGACGTTTGAAATGGTCATTCCCTAAGGATAGGGAGTTTTAGCTATGGTTTTTTAAGGCAGAGATGAAAGACAGAATGTAGGAGTTGTCTGCGGTCGGCTCATGGTCAGCTCTAGATGAAGTGTCTAAAAACAGCCGGCTGTTTTGAGACAGGGGCGTGTGAGATTAGCCAGTTATACTGTTATCATAACCTAGCCTGCTGTATGGGCGTTCGGCACAACAGTAACACTGATTAGCTCATGGTGGGCGACAAATAAAGTCAGATAACAGGGAGCAGCATCTGGAGGGTTTGCACATGCACAGTCTCCTTGGGGACCTGCAGCATGGGCGGCATCTTCATCAAGTGACGGCAACTGTAACCACCACAGTTTGAGGCAATTTCACTATGCCGTACATGCACCTCGTGCCTGATTTGGCCACTTGTGGTAGGGAATAAAGAACCATTATCAGGACTTGTAAATGGCCTACGTTGGCCTCTGCAGATTGGAGCCTTAAACCATAAGGCCAGGGAAGACAGCCAACAGCAAATTGATTTTGGACCTGTTTATTTCAATGTCCATATTTGCAGGCACGTGGTATACAGAATGTATTCTGTCATCAAGAAAAGAACATGTTTATTCAATAGAGTGGACAGGTGAGGGGAAAGGGCCCTCGGAGGTAAAAAGCCACACTTAAAATTGAAGTCACCAGCTTTACAATGAGGTATAGCACTTGCAGATAACCTTTCTGGTCTTGAAGCTATTGCTTCATGAATATGGGATCATAAACCATATAAAATCAGCTGATAAGCTCTATCATTCATTGTTTTGATGTAATAATGCATCTTATCAGCATAATGATGTAGATAATCAATTGATAGATAGCCAACCCTTTCCACACATTTGGCAATAGTATTGGACATAGAAACGGTATCTACATGCCGCTTTCGGCATATAAATCTCCACGAATCATTCTATCAATTGACATTATTTTCTTTTTTCTATTTGTGACTATGACTAGTTTTGGGCATATTTTTCACATTTATAGGATTTTTAGCTCCCCTTGTGGCCAAACCAAGTACTAAAACCCCGCAGGCAGGGCCCTTTCCCCTCACTGCCCACACCTGGGGGCTGATGTGTGTGATTTTGTCATATCCAAGATTCCCTACAATTGAAACCAATGAACAGTGTAGGTTTTAGTCTCAATACACCATGTTTTCAAGTGTAAAGTATATATATGTGAATCCTCCCCAGCTAGCACCCCTATGCGTCAGTAAATCCTACATTGATGGTGTCAGCCGCCTCATTAACACTGCTATCAGCTGTCAGTGTGAGTGTTAAATTGTCAGGTGTGATAGGGTGTAGGTGTGCCTCCTTACTACCTGACACCCGGCACCCCCTGTTAGCCCAGTTACCTGTAACTGAAGGTGGTAATGATACACCTACCTGTGCTGACTCCTGACACACTTTAACACCTGACACCGGGTGATGGGGTAGCTCCGTACCATGAACTCTTTACTGACCTGCAATTAAACATGACTTTATTTGAAACTGGCCTTCATACTATATAGCTACCCACCATTACTATGGTGCCCTGATGTATAAACCCTCAGGGCACCACCGTAGAGGAACCAGCAAAGCATATAAAGTGGGAGAAATGTAACTACCACCATGCCTTGCTTCCAGCTTAGGGATCAGGAAATGGAACCAGGAATACTGCTCACTCTGCAAGCATATGTTTTTTGCAGTCGGAAACATATATGCTTGCCGAGTGTCCAGTTCAGTGCCATGCTGGTGCTTACTAGAGAGGTTAAGATTATTGGACGTCTACGTGTACGGGAACGGCAAGGACTACAAGTACAGGTTCCAGTACAGGTAGAGGTAATGTGGTGAAGATGTGTCCTACACTGTAAGTCTATTATAGTTGATCTGAATGGTCCCAGTTGAGTAAGGCACTCAATAAGGGCCTGATTGCACATGGCTATAGTTATTCAACCTACTATATATATATATATATATATATATATATATATATATATATATATATATATATATATATATATATATATATAATAGAGGTACCTTAATACCTCTCAATTAATTAGATCCATTCAGATTATTCATATTTATCTTTAATTTCTATTTATTATAATCATTTTCCCTACACATGGTAGCACTGCGCGTAGAGAGAGGTCTACAAGTCTAAAATGTCTAGCCTAGAGGTTATAAGTACTGCTGGATGAGAATACCCCCACGTGACCTATGACGTTACCCGTACGTGTATCAAAACGTACAGGTTAAAGTGGTGAGCCCCACTCAATCTATTAAGATTATCTTTAAAGTACCTAGTTATGATATCAACGGGTTTACCAGCCCCCCCCCCCCCCGCCACACACACACACACACACACAAACACACACACACACACACACACAGATGTGCAGTCAACAAGAAGATGATAATTTATTAGTTTCAGATTATAACCTTGCATCCCTAACGGGAGATTCTCCAAGATTACCCCAAAACTGATAGAGCCTCTCGTGTAATATTTGTAAATACTAAAGCTTCCTGCACACAAGAAAAAGTCAACTGTGGGGGGGGGGTCCCTTTCAGATTCAATGAAGTATTGACAGGCTTCCATGGCTAAATTTGAAATACTGATTACTCGGTTGAGTTATGCGAGTATGACTGCCGGCAAAGAGACAGACATATGATTTTGTGTGTGTCTGTTTGTGTCTCAGAGAGACGAATTCCATAATATATCCTAGATTATAACACGGTTAGAGAGTTTTCAGTGCCGAAAATGGATAATATGAGTTCAAATATCTCGCGATAAAGCACCCAAAATTCACGGCGAGCGGACAGCGGGGCGGACATGTTGAAACCTACTTTGACACGAAAGTAAATTCTCCATTTTTGAAGCTTATAGACCAAATATTGCAAAATCCTTTGGACATAACATAGTTGAAACCATATTCTAACTCCCTGTCGGGTAGATTACTTGATATTAAGGCTGAATTTAACATAAAAAATTATCAAACTTTCGAATCGAGTGACTTGCCGTGCGTCTTCGCCATTCTGTCAATACTACAGGTGCCACCGCCTGGTGTGTACAGAATGGATTATATTTTAGACTGGAGCAGCCCTGTCCCGACGTGTTCGCAGTAGTAGGTCTATGAGAGTTGGAGTTTGAGGAGTTCGCCAGCCTAAGCATACGACAACATGAAACCAAGATGGCGGAGGGCCGTCTTGTCGACTCGCATAAGAAATGAATGGATTATATCATTTTTTAAGGTAAATACTTAGAATTAATGGTGGAAACAGTGTTATAAATGTAATATATGATGTTTAGACTTGAACTCATGCCTTCCAGGGCTTATATAGGCACTCCGCTCCGCGTCGTGCCTATATCAAACCCTGAAAGGCATTCGTTCAAGTCTAAACATTATATATTACATTCCTAGGGCCATGGGATCTTGGTGCTCTCCTTGGTGGTAGTGTGGGTAATACATAGCTAAGACATGAATTAGGATTCATACATGTAGTCTGACAAATAGTGTCTTACCTTGTGTCATTCTGTAGATATTTCTAATCGTACCGGGTGCCTGCTTTGCTGCAACTGGATGAAACAATCCTATCATGGTAGCCACGTGACACACGTTTGCCCACATAGGGCTATAATTAGAAACAATCTCTGAACTGACAATCACCTTTTCTAGAGCGCATGTATAGGCAGCGCCCCAGCAAATTAGAGTCAGCTAGGGTGAGGTTGTGTGATCCTGAGTGAGCTTTCTTTGCGCTTAGACATTAGGTGTTAGATTAAGTGACCTCTGCGTGACCTAGCTCATGTCTAGCACATGCTCACGCATACTCAGCCAAGTGTAACTGAACAATTGAGTTGGGTAGTGTGAGGATGAGCTAGGCCTAGTGTGTGGGTACTCTCATTTATAACTCAATGTGTGAGGATGAGCCAGTTCAGTGTAAGGTGCCACTAATGTCACTCAACCTCACTCAAGTATAAGCATTGACAGACTATGTGAGAACTCTAAACAGCCCTACTGTTTTGTACCATGGAGAGGTGACATGTATGGAGATCATGGATTTTGGTGAACATACTCCATAAATCCAACAG
This sequence comes from Acholoe squamosa, assembly GCA_949317995.1. NCBI lineage: Eukaryota > Metazoa > Annelida > Polychaeta > Phyllodocida > Polynoidae > Acholoe > Acholoe squamosa. The sequence goes on along the minus strand of OX439048.1, from coordinate 39,695,216 downwards.
CCTTTTTCCTTGTTTTTAAATATTTATGAATAGGGTACACATTGATGTCTAGAAATATGGTTTTGCTACCATATTCATATCATAATGGGTCATTTGATTTCCCTATGGGATATAGCACTGAACTGATTAAATCTAGAATTTATATAATCATGGGTCAATTTATGCCTATTTTCTGAGCTGAATTGGAAACTAGTATTGACAGAGAATTGAAAGATGTTATGTATTTATTACAAAATGGTAGGAAATCTGAATATTAAGCTAAAATACTTTTCATTGGGTGATAATAAGGGTCTATGCATGATGGAGGTTTGGGAGAGAGTTCTCACTCTACCTTGCACATGTTCACACACAGTCACACATTCTCACACAAGGTCACTCAATCTGACACTCAGTGTATACTGTGATGTTATGTGCTCCTCTCTGATTGGTCCTTGGCATATGGTGAGATGCTATGCTCCTCTCTGATTGGTCTATTTTCAAAATCAAAAGTTCTTTGTCCATGATAGAAGCAGTTACACCAGAAAGCTACTGGAGGGAGGATGTGAGGTAGGTAGTTCTCTTAATTCTGTATTCTAAGTTTTGAAGATATGTTGACAGTGACATTTTAGTCCATACACATAAAGTATCATAAATGCTGTGTCTATCACCACCATTCTCATTGAGCTTTTATTGCTTTCTTTTTAACAGGTATGCTTTTGGAGGAGGAAAATCCTTTTAAATTACAAGATAATTGTTTCACACTGAGGAGGAATATAGCACATGAATGCTATTATGGAAGAAGGAGCAGTTAAATTGATGTTTCAATAATTAATACAGAATTGAAGTTATACATTAGAGCCCCCTCCCCCACCCTAAACACAAAGTAACCACATAGTGTCAGTTTGAGTGACTATGAGTCTAACCCATAGTGCCAGTTTGAGTGACTGTGAGTCTAACCCATAGTGCTGGTTTGAGTCACTGTGAGTCCCACTCATTGTGTCAACTTGAGTCTGTCTGAGTCTGTACACAAGGTGCTAGATTGAGTTACCTTGTGTCTAGCACATCCTGGCACTTGGTGCACGTTTTGGACTCTATGTGTGAGCCCATCACCCTAGCCCACACATCCTGACACTAATTTACTGGGGCAGGCTGTGATACCGCTTGACCTGACGGCCGCCAAGTGGACTACAGGTATATCGAGTAAAAGGCTCTGCTAGCTCTAAATAGACCTGTCACGTAAATATCAAGTGCTCCCCCAGTATACTAGGGATCATGTTAGTGAGAGGGGGTTCAAATAAGTATTTGAGTGCTACCCCTTGGTTCAGACGATTTACCATATATATAGAACTCTACAGAACCCTAATTACCCAGTTTAATGATATAGTGCCTGTGTACATATAGCAACCTCTCAGCTCAGGAAAAAAGAGAAAGCTAAACATCTAAACCCAACAGTCCACCAGGCCTCTCTTGGCTGATTGAACCACACAAGTCCTTTAAAAATCTGGCTACAGAGGCAAAGTGGATATAAAAGTCATAGTCAACTTGGCCTCTGTTGCACGATTGAGCCATACATTCCCTATATAAATATTTGCGACAGAGGACTATTGGATTATTGATGTAATGCGGGAAATATATATATTCAGCCACCTATAGGTTGAATCCCATGATGCAATCTAACCCTGGAAAGTTCTAATTATATATTTCAATTTGGGAACTCTTGCAGATAGGGGACTTGCCTTTGCTGCAAATTGCGAGGCTTCTAACATGCTATTGCATTTTACAAATCCGACTGTTGCAATTAAACTGACCCCTCACCTTTGCAATGTAGATCTGTAAGCTGCATTAAATCACAAGGCCAATCTCCTTGATATTGAATTTGCAAGCTGTTGTAGGTAAGCACAGTGCAGAATGAGACTGAAGTTGAACTCTGCATATAATTTATGCAGGGGACATTCTGCATACGAATTGCAGGGTATGGGGCAAGTTTAGATCACATAGTGGCACTTGGGTTGCAAGTTGAAGTGAACACACATCCCTATTTGTCAATGACTTTAGCCACATTTCTGTAAATTGCAAGCAAATTCTGTAAATTGCAGAGACTTTTCACTTAAGAAAGGGAAAATATCTAAATATAAAGATCTTAACTTCAGTGCAAATATAAAAGGGAGTCCTTGCCATTAAAGCCCCCTGTAGCTATTATAGGTATTGCAATATAAGGTGAGTGCCCCAAATTGCAACAGATAATCAAATTGCAGAAACTATTTACACAAAATTGCATCGTGGGATTCAACCTTATGGTTTAATTAGCTCCCCACCCCCTTCAGCAGACCACCCGTGTTAGTTCACAGATTCATCCTTGGTCCTACTCAATGACAGAAAGGATGTGAAGAAGGGGGCCTTTAAAAAAAGGGGAAGTTTTGCAATTGATTCATTTCAGATTCCCTGCATATCAATGTCATCGATACCTGATGATGTAATCCATACTACTCAATACACATCGTTAAAACCAAAGACGCTTAGGGTACAGATGTTGATATTGCACATTCTAATAAACTATAAAATAAACCCAATTTAGATTAATGTTAGGTTAAACTTAAAGGAAAGAAATTAGCATCACCCCCTTTTTCCCATCCAATCTACATGTATTTGCTGCAATACGTAGGCCATATAAATCTAGACCCTGAGGGGTTATAATAAAACACCTTGATGTGACATTGACCCAAGTCTCCATCTATCTGTCCATGACTCACCCAGACACTTTTGATTCTCCACCTCTGACACTCATAGAACTGCAGTATCTCATTTATAGCTAAAGTATCCTGGGTGACAGGGCTAAACCAACCAGAGAATATGCTTATACATTCTTACATGTGCTGATCAACCAACACGTTATATCATTTTGTTATCTATTAAGTACACTAGTGGAAGGTCCTCTTGTACCCAACCCCAAGTCTATGGACACCAAGATAACCTTATGACCCATAAGTTAACTCGTAGTATAACCCAAAGTCACCATCTTAATAGGATTCTCAGAACAGGATTCACCATTGAATAGCGCCTGTGTGTGCGGTTCTGTATGGGGATGATAAATCAATATGAGATGAATTCATTCCATACATACACTGCTTTGATTGACCCTCTTTCGGAGATGAGGAATATGCACTGGTGGGCCATTGAGCAGAAAATGTGCCTTCACAAGGATTTGTGATAAACCCCCACCTTCCCTATCCACTGGAGATCTATTACAAGCCATCCCCCTTTCAAGAAGATTCGGATGCGATGGACTTCAAAGTCCTCCTGACATAATAAACCGTCGGTTCCCTAACCACATGTCTACATAGATATAATGATTAATAAGGCTAATGTTGGACCATTATTAAATGGGGATGACTCATGCATATGATATGCTGATATTCCTGCATGAGAGAGTAGGTGCCTCCTGGCCCAGTGATGGCTAGATACATGTCAGTCTGTTATAGCCCTCATTTCAATGGTATTTTCTAATTATATTATTTCAACGATGGAGTTATAGTATTGAGTAATTTTGTTTTGATTCATGATGTTCAGTTGGCTCAATATTTCTCCCGATCCTTCACATCCACTTCACTGGCAAATGAATAAAATTATCTCAGGTAAATGTTATATTACCATCGCTAATATCCCCAGACAAGTTGATAAAGTTTGACTCAGCGTATAGTAGCAACTTTTAGGAGGAGGACATCCTGCTGAGTTCTGTTCCTGTCATCCTGGTGACATCCTCACAATCCATTGGCAGGTCCAGGTCATAGTCCTGACCCTCATTTCCTATTGGCCAAATATGAGCTGGGGACTCTGGTATCTCCTATTGACAGGTGCCCCTTTTCAGACTAGTTTGCCAAAGCAACCATGAAACGCAGGTACATCACCATTTTAACATAGATCCTGTGGGGTATATGGGTATCTATGGGATCACGTCTCTAAGCCCCATTAACCAAGGCCCCATCCATGAAGGCCCCCTAACGAAAGCCCCAAAGTCCTAAGGCCCCCTGGTCCTGGTGCAGTTTCCATCCTACTTACGTCATACTTACGTCTTACATGATCTGGGGCAGTTTCATACCTACGTCATACTTACGTCATGCTTACGTCATACTTACATCATCTGGTGCAGTTTTCATCCTACTTACTTCATACTTACGTGATACTTAATTATGACGCAATTAAGAATGATGTAAAAATGATGGAAGAATGGTGTAAGAATGACGCAAAAATGACGTAAAAATGATGTAAAAATGGTGTAAGAATGACGTAAAAAAGGTGTAAGAATGACGTAAAAATGATGTAAGAATGATGTAAGAAATGACCATCCAAAAACAAAGTTATGACTTACAATTTCATAGAAATGATGTAAGAATGACGTAACCAATGGGCCCTGATATGATGTAAAAATGATGTAAGTATGACGTATATACTTGAGTAGAGTGATCTATTCCGGAAATATGACGTAATTATGATGTAAATATGAGGTAATTGGGGGGTTAGGACCTTGGGGCCTTAGGACCTTGGGGCCTTGAGACAGGGGGGCCTTTAGCGTGGGGCTGTGGAAGATGAGGCCTTCTTCTATGGGGCTTTCCATGGTACAATCGTATCTATAAGGAGGGCGTCTCTTGACCTTTTTGTTTACCAGATCTAAATAGCACATTACCTGTTTATCTAGGTGAAGATATAATTAACCCATGCCTTCTCAGGCTACCAATCTTCTTGAATACAACAGACTTACAACTATGCACAGGCACAAATTAAAATACAGTATGGGAACCCAACAAGAGGGACAACACAGGGTACATTGATTAGACAGGGCACGTTAAAACATCTTCAACCCCTGGCAGTAATCTGTAATTTCTAGGTGTGGTTAGTTATATCATTTCTGTATTTATGGTCGGGTTTTGTGTTTCACATCGCTAATTCCATAACAATCATTTCACACACGGCATAATTCATATCATATAATATGATCATCACTTTACGGGTACGAGAGAACACCTTGAGATGGCTTTTTATCTGTGCTGATTGGAGACATTGTGTGTATAAAACAATGCTGGAGGATAGGCTTCACGTTGTCGTGGACACACCTATTCAACAACAGGAAACAAATACGTGTTGTTTGAATGTGGAACACATACACGTTTAGCGGGTAATTCTATTCGACTATACAACCAGCCGGCACTGATCCGATGAGTTTTAGTAATGTCGAAAAATTCTGGGATCAGTGTCGTCTGTTGCAACTGAGGTGGGAATTCAGGCTAACAAAATATATCCTATAATAATCGAACGCCTCTGTATTCAGTGTTTGACTTCTGTTTATCTTGAGCCGAACTATAAGGACCCGGAAATAAGACCCCTTCTCTTTTAAATTGTCTCAGACATTGGTCCCCATTAAACTAAAAGTATAAAATTCTAACAGGGGTCAAATTTACACACTGAAATCCAATCCATGCCGAGTAACAATTTAATCTGGATGTCAACTTACAATGTGCGGCTTGCAGTAATTATGAGATTCCTCTATTTCATCTGTGATATTGTGTTTCTGCTTCAATTGTATTCAGTGTCTATATTGTTCTACCACAGATGAGCTCAGAGGAATATGGATTGACAATATTTGATAGGTAGAGAGGCCACCCAATCAGCAATGGAACATTGGGCTATGCTTGTCCATACTTGGCCCAATACATAAGCCGACATTGGCCCAATATAAGCCGACATTGACCAAATGTATCCTTGCTACCTGGGCATCCACCCCATTCCTATTCCCCACCTATGTAAAGGTATAATCAAAAGATAGCTGTCGGCCTTCATGATATCATGCGCGTTCATTACGCCGATTGTACTCTGTGGTATGTATATAAGATGCTGGTAAAATCAATCTAAAGTGGTTGGGCAGGGAATTGAACTGCCAATCTTCTGGTCGCCAAAAAATAGCTCACAGAGTAGCTCACAGAGTAGAACATTATGAATTGATTTAGGTTATGAAATGTCATACAGAATCCGATATATAAGGTTGAAGGTTGTGCACCTCAAAAAATGTCATTACATTTTTGGGTTTGGGGAATAATAATATTATATCATTTTGGGGCCCTGGTAAAAGTATGGTGGAAATCCAACCATTTTCACTCTATCCCCACCAGTCACCTTAGGTAAAAGCTATTCACCAGCGTCACCTGGTGGCACCAGCTGCATGCAGCATTAGAAGTTGTCCCCTTGTGTAAAGGTCATGACTGCAGTACTTATTCTGTGAACCACCACCAGCACGGGTCTTACAAGCAGGCCTCTGGCTTTTTCAAACTTTATGAGAAACTTAGCATTCCAGCGGGAGTAATATTACCAGTGCCTGTTGGCAGTTATCAGCTGACCATGCTATTTGGGGCTTGTGTTGCCAGCAATGGAATACATAGCATGGAGTCAAGTGGTATAGGTCACAGTGCATTGGGAGTAAATGTCAGACTGACGGACAGGAAGTATGGTGAGTTTATGGGAGCAAAAGCTGATCATACATTATTATTGCATAGCAGACCGCCATGGAAACTCAATTGACGATGTTATGTTGTAAAGTTGTATTGCTGCAGTGCATGTCCTCTAACATGTCCACTTGGCACCAATGTAAACATAGCGCGTTACGTGTAGGCGACAGGTCGTTGTCATGCCAACGTACGCGGGAGGGCGCCAGAAATGCCCTACTGGGGGTTATCTCACGCGTCGACGCGTCGGGAAACGCGCTATGTTTGTTCTCCGCTGTGAAATAAATTCAGTTTGACGTCTAACACCTCGCCTCTTATATCAGTTACAAATCTAATGCGTGCTGAGGGATGGAATTACGTTTTCAATATACTGAGGAAGTCATCTGTTTGGAATGCTGGATAATTATTGATTAAACATTGTACTGTGAATTGTAGAAACTTTTCAGTTAAACAAGGAAAATAGCTATCTAATTACCTGGATCATAATTTGTCACCCGATTTGCAAAGGTCTCCTTGCTTTTATACCTCCCTGTAGCTGTTACACCTCGTGCAATATACAAACAGAACACCAAATTGCAACAAGTTGTCAAATTGCAGAAACCTTTCTGTGAGAATTGCAACGTGGGATTCAACCTTATGAATGGCAGACTATTATGAATATAGCAATTTTGTATGATGTTAAATAGTATAATGATTTGCTATGAGGGACATTAATGTTTCACCATGCCTACGTCCTACTCTCTATCTACTACTTACACCAAATGGCTCCTAATTCATGGGTCGAATGAATCGATTAGCCAGGTTGTGTTTTGGAGCTAATGCACGAAGCACTTCAAAATAAGTATCCAATAAGTAGGCATTAAATGTTGATAGCGAGAGAAAGCTAGCAGTATAAAGTATAAATAGATTAATGTAAGCTAAGACCCAAAGTCCACTTGGCTTTTCAGTGGCAAATGAGCCATACATTTTCTATGTAAATTGCTACGATAGAGGCCAAGTGAACTCTCGATGTAAGACCCATAGTCCATTTGGCTTTTCAACGGCGAATGAGCCATACATTTCCTATGTGAATTGCTATGATAGAGGCCAAGTGGACTCTTGATGTTACACCATCTATCACCGTTCTATGCGCTTCACAAATTATTAAGCTTTATGGTCAATGATTGCCACATATATGCGTGATTTGGCTTGGTCTCTAGGTTTTACCGTTATCAAAAGGGCGGGGGGTATGCTACTGCAGTTCCCAATGACTAAGGAGCACTCCAAGATCAGCCGTATCACCTTGAGTTGAATTCTGGTCATTTTAGTATTGTTCGATAGCTTAAAATCCTTCTGTAAAAAGGATACCTCCCCCTGATACTAGACCTATAGTCCACTTGGCTTTTCACCGGCAAATGAGCCATACATTTCCTATGTAAATTGCTGCAATAGAGGCCAAGTGGACTCTCGATGTAAGCGAACAAGGCGCAGTACCGGGTACATATAAAATGTACTGGGAATAGGGACCTTAATGCACCTTGCACTAAGGCCCCTTTTCGCAGATCCTGTCACAAATGCTAATCCAATGTTGACTAGGGCAACACTGGATCTCTCACTTGAACTCTGTGGTAAATATCATCAAAAAGGGAATACCCGGGTTTCCTAAATAGGCTTATTATTGAATTGTGGCCTCAGTGTGTTTTGTGATCTGAACAGACTAAGCACCAACGCCCCTAATAAAATATTGTCTCCAAGCGCAGTTTTGAAAGGTCAAACATTTTTATAGCAGACCACCAAAAAGGTGTTTTCGGAATCAAATCTATGGTACTTGATGTCAAGACAGTACCAATAAAAAAAAGTCAGCGCTTTTGTTGTATTTAACGACATTATGATTCCCAACAGCGAGGATGCTAACAAGTAAACAGATGGTAATTAATCTAAATAATTCCTTAGAGGAGCACTTTACATACCATTAGTCACCTAAGCAGTGTTTAGGTACCCTGCATTTATCCCTAACTTGCCTGCTCTATGATGACTACCTGGTAATAGCCATAGCTGGCCGGGGCTGTCTCTACCTTGGGGTACCCACTATACTTACCAACACGATGCTGAACCCAATACTTAGTTATGCCAGGAATATACACTTACCTGGCAGTCGATATAAGAACCTCTGCCAAATAACGTACGCTGTATAGGGGGAAGGCACTGAGGTGAGGGGAATGTAGGGTAGATGCAGGTGCCCCCTGTAAGATCGCCAATTGTGCTTTGAGATTTATTTTCACTGACATGCGTAGATCTTGTCCAGTATACGGTATAGGGATTGTATGAAAATTGATGCATTTTCAATGATAATCATGATCCAGGTTCTGCATCGGGGTTATTGTACAACACTTATGCAGCGACCCAAAAAGATTCTGGACAGAGATTAATACCCTCTGGAAGGGAAAGAAAGAGGTAACCCCGGTATCATTAAATGATGAGAATGGAGTGTCGATTCCAAATTCTGATATTTTCACATACTTTAACAAATATTATGTTGAAATTGGGCCTAAATTTGATAAGGAACTACGCCGAATTAATACACCTGCAATCAGTTATCCATGTAATGTACCTATATTCGTCTTTATAGGTATTGATATTACAGGTGCACTTAAGCTGGCAAAAAGTATAAATGTCTCTAAGTCAGCAAGTCTCCCAGACATAAGAAGTAAGGTGGTAAAAGATTGCCTGGTGGCCAAGCCAGAGTTGTTAGTGGACTTAGTCAATAAATCATTTTTGAAGAGTAATTTCCCAGACAAACTCAAAACTGCCTCTGTTATACCCCTCCCTAAAGGGGAGATTCCAAAAATGTTACAAATTGGCATCCAGTCAGCCAACTTAATGTAGTATCAAAGTTAATTGAGAAAGCAGCCCATCATCAATTGATGGTACCTTTATCAAGTAATAACCTCATTGATCAACACCAGTATGGTTTCATCCCCAGACGGTCAACTACAGAGGCAGTTTTTAAGTACATACAGACTTTGTATGAAGCAAGGAGAAGGGGTGAGTTGACAGGATCTGTCTTCCTTGATATGAGGAAGGTGTTCGATACTGTCAACCACCTGATCCTTCTTAAATGTTTGTCTAAGAATGGTTTCAATGGCAATAGCCTTAATTGGTTTCAATCATATCTGAATAGCCACAAGCAATGCACTGTGGTGAACGGTGTAACCTCAGCCAGTGAGCCCATTAGCTGTTGTGTGCCCCAGGGTTCGGTCCTGGGGCTCTTATTGTTCATTATCTATATAAATAGCATAGTTAAGATAATCTGTAATAGTGGTTACTTGTTGTATGCTGATGATCTAGTAATTTATATAAGTGGGAAAGACCCAGAACGGATCCAGCGAATAATACAAGATGATCTAAATAAAATTGTAGATTGGTGCTGTTGGCATAGGCAAACAATAAATAGTAATAAGACTAAAGTGCTCTGGAGTTACTCAGAGAAAGTTAACATAGATATGAACATGTACGGTATATATATCGAGACAAAGCAACTGGAAGTGGTAAATAACTTTGTATATCTAGGGGTCACTATTGATAGCCATCTGAAGTTGCAAAATCATGTAGCCAAGATGAGATCTATATCAGAGCTGCGTCTGTACCAATCCAGGCACATTAGGAAATTCTTAAACAAATATCTAGCAGTCAGAATACACAAACAAATGGTTGCTCCAAGTTTTGACTATGGTGATTTCATCTCACCAAGAGCTTCTAAAACCTCAGTAAAAAAACTTCAGACGATCCAGAACATTTGTCTGTGCCTATGTTTGGGTATCCATGACCCACATGACATGTCTAGGGAAGATCTGCATACACTTACTGACTGTCAGACTCTGCATAAGAGGCGCAGTAAAACTCTATTGGGTCTAATCTATGACTATAACCAAAACCGTGACAATGTTGTAGTCCCAGTAAGAGCACTACGTAGCAACGTCAAAGTTAAATTAAAGATGAGTAGAAGTACTTGTGTCTTATATGACAAGAGTTCACTGTCTCATGGAATTGAATTGTGGGATAACCTTCCCAAAGAAATCCAGAAAATCAATTGTAAGGAGAAGTTTATGAGACGTGTCAATGAGATCCCCATTCTGGCTTGAAATCCGATTGTCGTCAATTGCTTTTGAGGTTTGACCATGTACAATCTATAATTTTGTGTTGAATTGTCACCCTACAACGTTTGTGAACTTGATGTCTACTGTTACCTTCCATTTTCTAATTTTTCATGTTTGGCTTGCTTGAAGAGCATCCTCTATGTGCAAATATTAAGCCAATAAAATTACTTACTTACTTACTTTACTTAAGACTCTACGATTTAAGAAAAATGCACCAATCGTAATAGGTGGTTGTGAAGCACCGCATGACGGGCCCTTATGTAATAACTAGACATATGTGTAGGTTTCGGTAGAGTACGTAGCACTGTAAGCACCATATCATAATTACACAGCGGTCAACCTGATGAAAGAATCTCTGATGACAGCAGACCTCTTGAGTAAGATGGCCAAATTGACAATGAATATTCAGATCGCCAGGTGTATTGAAATAAGCCCCTCTTAATTTCCTTCATGTCCGGTGTGGTATGTCCAACATTATTTAAATTGCTGAAGAAGAAGCAAGGAGTTTAGATACTGTAGAATCCCTGGAAGAAGTATAGATGTGATGTTTGTAGATGAAACAGAACGATGACATTGCTGGATACAACAGTGGAAATACTCGATTTATGTGATGTAACCCAATTTTGTTTGCAGCGAAGACTGATCCTGATGATCTGCAAGAATTTCTAAAATAGATGATTGCTACTGCAGCTCGCAATTCTAAACAGATAGCAAGTAGATGCTGCGCAAATGTGTACATCTATTAATTTACCATATCACTCTTAAGAAAACCTGTGTCGCAGGAGTACCTCAATAAGTTTATCTTTACGTTTATCTTTCCAGATGGTTCAGACAATTCAGGGTATCCAGTGGATCTAGATATGCCAGTTTTTCAGCACGGAAACATCATTTGTATCAACAAAGGAGTAAAAGGTCTTTTCCGATGTGTACGGTGAGTAAAATGTCACTACCTTGTTATACATTACTGATATTGCGATTTTGAATCTGTTGTGACTTTGGGCCCTACTCCAAATTCGCAAGGCAGAGGGTGTATAGAACACAAGGGAACTTTTGCATTTTATCATCTACCCTTTGGGTTATTTTGCTTTTGTTGATGTTTAAATCTTTCTAAATTATATATCATAACAACTAAAATCGCAAGAGCTTGTGTTCTATACACCCTACTGTAGTTATATCCCTGGCCAATTTTGGGTAGCTCCCTAAATCGCAGAGATATACTGAAAACTTATAACTGTAAAACTTAATCAGTGAAGATCACCCTAGGGTGCTCAGTTTGATGGAGCATGGAGAGAGTACCTTTTCATCATTTGGGTGATCATAAATGATCACCCAAGGTCATCAATTTGATTGATTTTTTTTGCATGATCAGGGACGACATTGGGTAATCAGAATGATGTGTTCATGGGGTATCTGTAGTGTTGAGCAGTTACCGCTGGAATGGGCCTTTGGATTTCAAAAGTGCCCTTTTATGGTGCTTGACATGTGACCTGAATTGGCTGACTGGGCAGCTCGGATTTGTTGACACTGGAATGGTTGCCATGCCGGCCCAAGGGTGGTTGGTAACTGGATTAGTGTGACCTCATTATCACAGTGGATATTAAATAGAGGTTTCACCTGTGGGGATCTTCAGACTGCATTTGTTTAAAAATTATTTTGAACAGTCTAGGCAGTGCTAGAGAGTCAAAAACAATTTCAGCAGTACCTCCATCCAGTGATGGTGGGTGGGGAATTTTTTGAAGAATAAAAAAGATTTTTATTTAGGTTTCAAAAATCCCTGGGGGTGCTATTAATTAATACTGTGGCTAGGCCCTAGTAGAAAATTAAATAACACGTCCCCTTAATTTCTTTATGTGTGAATAAAAGATATGTGGGGTAAATCCAAAACCAGAATTTGGGATTTTCTCTGGTGGTCATGATTTATATTGAAATAAATCATAGTCATGTCATTTTTTCTAGTCCCCGAGGACTAGGCACTATTTGAAACACATGGTCCCTTACCAGGTAATATCCAAAGTGGAAATTGGGTTATTTGTACATGGCAAAAACCCAGTGGGGTACCAAGTTCAGTGTGTCATCTAGTGGCCCAGTGGGTCACTCACATTTAGGCCCCTGGGGGCATTTGTATGGAGTCTCTGGATCCAATTAAATTCAATCACATTCCGTAGGTATTTGGCCTTCTCAGATTTTGAATTTGGATGTATAAACTCTACCACATGGATGGTCTAGTCCCTGTGTTTGTAGTCTTGTCCATGTCTGGAGCAGGAGTTCATGTGATGGGAGACCTCACTTCTGTTGAACTCTTTGCGTCGGATTATTCCAAAATGGTCGGAAAATCTAGTTTTTATGGCATTTTTGGTCTGGCCGACGTATTGTACGCCACAAAGTAAATTAAATTTGTGCTGGAGCAACACACATTATATTTACTAGTGTATTCCCAGGCTGTGACAGTGCACTTAATTTTACCACCTTTGTCCAGTTGGGGACAATAGTTGAATTTAGGCCAGTAAAAGCACCTGTTTTTGTTGGGTCTGGGAGTCAAGGACTCCTCAGGTGGTAATTTTGATTTTACCAACATGTTTCTCAGGCTCTTGGGTCATCGGTGTGACATCTCTCATACTGCAAGATTTACCAAGTAGGTCCCAGTTTTTCTTGGCAATACGATGTAGGCCATTAAATCCGGGGGGTGAAGGTGGAAGCCAAAAAAAATAGCTTTTGATTTCTCCCTCTCTATGGATTTAATGGCTTTAGCCTTTAGTAGATCCATGCGATCTTTCTCACTGGCTTTCAGGAAGCATTGTGAGATAAAGAAGGGGGGTATCCTCATCTGACAAAGTGTTTGCCCCGGTGGATACAATGTTCTAAGAATCGTTGGTCGTCAGAACAAATGCGCCTAATTCGTAAGAATTGACCATAATTTTATGGGATACCTCTGATACTGTGTTGGGTCTGGGCTGAGGTGTAGCGGAGGTGATTGGAGCTGTCTGTGGGTTTTGTGTGCAGATCAGTCGTGAATTGTCCTTCACTGTTTAACTAAATGGTGGTGTCTAAGAAATCCACTTGAGTGGTAGAGGTCACTATTGTGAATTTTATAGACTCATGGATTCCATCTAGATAAGCTGTGAAGTGGGTGAGTTCTTCCTGGCCATGTGGCCAGATGAGGAAAATATCATCTATAAACCTTAAGGGTAATCAGAATGGTTATTTTGTCTTTAATTATAGCTCATTAACATCATTTCATATCGTTCATGGTTAGCCCCTCATCCCAACCATTAAGCATTGATTGGAGAGGGTGGGCATTATAGCTCTCATGATTTATGTCCAAATATAAGGCATGTATGTATAGCAAGTGATCCTCCCAGTTATAACTTTGGTTTTACACCCAGAAAAGGTGTTTTGCCACTCTAATGTACTCTCTTGAACATTTTGTCAATCTTCTCATCTTGAATTGACTGAGTTCCGTATCTGGTAGTGCTGCTTATAACTTGCAATTGACAAACATATATGATTATAGTCATGGTAGATGTCAAACAATAGATCAGCTAGAATAGTCCCTATCCATTATATTATTGTAAAGTAGAGACCCCTGGTGACAAGTTTCAAGTCATCAAAATGATGACTTCAGCTCATCATTTGCAAATGATGAACAACAATCATCTGCACTGATCACCTTGAGACCAGACTATGTTTTCAGTGTATTTTCGCCATTTCTCGCCATGTGGGATTCGACCTTTACCCTCTGTGGCAAGCTAGCATATTTCTAAATAGCATTGTCGTTTCAATACAGCAGAAATGTAGCATTACATTACTACTCAAGTACGATACAAAATTAGACAGGCTGCCCCATCACTCATTGATATTTTGGCTTATGGAGCTTACACAATCTTTCATCGTAACCAGACATAGTTATAGGGTTTGTTAGAATTCTGGCTGTAGAACAAGGATTAGTATAGCCACTGATGACATATAGGTCGCAATTAAGCTGTGGACTACGGACCTGATATGTAATACTATAAGGTCAGTCAGTGGCGGATTTAGACGGGGGATGGGGACAAGGTATAAATGATCCCTTCCCAAAAGCCGATCTATGGAATTCATTGAAGTATTGGGTATATCAGGTATACATCATGTGAACGGTGAACTGCTCATTCTGATATGAGACAGTAAGAGGAGGGCCATTATAGTTTGTGTATAGGCTTGTTTTGTGGACCTTCCCTTTAAGGGGGGGGGGGACCTTTCCCACCCCCTCACGCCAGTGCTATGTCCCCAGCCTCACTGTACCCACGCCCTCATCCAATTTGCAAAGTAGGGCGTTTTAGAAAATTGATGGTTGTGGTGTTGATTTTTCCACTTGTGGCTTCTAGCTCTATAACCTCAAATAAGATAAACCGTGGAGCCTAATCAAAGTGTAGTATTCATTTCCACTCCCACAAAGCCCTACAAGGTCGAATCAAACATGGCGA
The DNA here is from genome assembly GCA_949317995.1 of Acholoe squamosa. Lineage (NCBI taxonomy): Eukaryota > Metazoa > Annelida > Polychaeta > Phyllodocida > Polynoidae > Acholoe > Acholoe squamosa. The sequence continues at coordinate 39,680,150 of OX439048.1, read as the reverse complement.
AATATGGCTTCAATATCCCTGCATTTTTGTCTGTTGCGTTGTATGGCCCTTTTGGAGGCCATAAAACGCAAGGATTGTTCAACTAATTCTGAATCCCACAGTGGTTTTTGGTTATGTTTGCAGTACTCATTGCGTTTTATGGCCTCAGCAAGGGCCATACAACACAACAGACAAAATCGCAGACATACTGAAGCCATATTTCGCCATGTTGGATTCGACCTACACGGTCCCCAAATGGAAATCTGCAAGCTAGCATTTTTTACTGTGAGTTGAATAGAGCCTACAACTCTTATGTAATTGCAGTGGGGCATCAGAGTAGTAGAAAGTAGTAAAGGGTGCGTACAGATCAGAGAACTTTGATCAGGTAATGCTCTAGTTTCTACCTGCCGGGAAAGGTGATGATGTAGATATGTAGTGAGGCGAGAGAGTGGGGTCGGGGTCAGAAGCATGAATTATGTAGATTTCAATTGGAATACATCCTCCAGATCCCTTATGGCTGCGCCACAAATGATGCGGACTATTCGAACAGTGATAAAAAAAACTATTTGTTTGTAAATCGGCCTCAGACTGATAAGTCTGAAAACAGTGAGAAAAGAATTAAATACATTCATACCATGGGAGACGCTCACCAAATGAGCTGTTGTCTGTAGGATGGTCGGGGTTGGCTTAGAGTATACAGGCAGTAACCCTTAAGCCACCATGACAGAAGTTGTGTAGTACGACTTCTGTCATGGCGGCTTAAAGGGGGGCTAGCACAGCAAACTAACAACATGGGTACTGGTTCAAAGAGTGATAATAAAATCCCGGAAACAAGCAGAAAAATCGCGGCACTCTGATTGGTCAAGGGGTGGTGACGTGACTTTTTAATGCTGGCATGCATTACCATGCCAGAGCCCCTTTAAGGCTTACCGATCGTAACTTAAGGTCTCACGTAGGGAAATCCCAGGACAGAAGACCTCCGCACTGAATACTATATGAGTTCTGGGTGGATAAAATAGTTAGCTAATTTAGTAGAACTCTGTAAAAATTCATAACTGGTCCTTAGTAGGTACTTATTCATATGATATAAAATAAAACATGATTATTGCAGTAATGCCCATTCATTTTTGGGCTTGTTTGGATTGGGTCTGAACTGAATTTATTCACTGCAAAAAATGCCAATTATACAAGTGTCTGTACATTTATGGCCAGCATTTCAGATTTTCGTGATTGCTGCACAGCTTTTTTTCTATATGTCATAAATTGAGGTTGCCCCTAAAGATATACGTGGGATTTTTTGCTCAATACCTCCGGGACACACTAGGTATGGCATGCCATGCTACATTAAAATATAGTGAAAAAGTATTTCCATGGCTGAGACCCCAATGTACGGCCGGCCATGTGGGCAATGTTCCGAACGTCAATGAGATTGGATGTAGACTTTATACTGAGGTCTGGGAGTTCTGGTTCTTTGAAGCTGACCGACTAGATTAACTTCATGCCATGGGTGGGCCAGTACAAACTCTTTTGACAGGATGTGCCTGTCGCTGCTCAGCTCATTTTTATTTGGATGCACATGCGAGGTTATTTTGCCTATCCTGAAGCTTACCTTGAAGCAAATATGAAATCTATGAAGACAGTAATGTGTAAATGATGTTAACAGGTGAGGGGAAAGGGTCCTCAGAGGTTAAACATGAAAGACAAAATTGATGTTATCAGCTTTAAAATGAGATACAACACTTGTAGATAGCCAATCTAGTCGTGGAGATATTACATCACGAAAATGCAATGACATGACTGTATCAAAACAGCCTATAAGCTCTATTATTCATAGTTTTAATTAAATCAGGCGTCTAACTAAATAATCAATTAAAAAATAAACATCCCTTTCCATAAATTTGGCCATGACTTTGGATCTAGGAATTGTATCTTTATGCTTTTTTCAACGTATGAATCTCCATAAATCATTCAAATAGTTGACATTATTTTTTTTCTATTTGGAATATAATTTTGGTTGCCATGGCAACACATTCCTCTGAAAACCCTTATTTAGGCCATGTTTTATATTCAAAATGTTCCATTTACATTACAAATATACAGGAAGTGCCAGGAAATAGAACGGTTTTGAGAAAACCACCCTTTTCTGTGTAAAAAAAAATACATAAAAGCTATTTTTGGTCAATTTTTCACATTTTTTTGTCTTTCTAGCTCCCCTAGTGGCCAAATCCAGTACTAAAATTCCCGCAGGGAGGGCCCTTTCCGCTCATCTGCCCACAGTTATTCATAACATGGCGAAGTCAAATTGGAATGTTCAGACATTAGTGTAGGCAGGAAAACAGACTTTGAATGCCTTTCCCAGATCCATCGGGTAATAAATGTGACCCATCTGGAGGAAACATGCATCCAGGGGATTTTTAGTTCTGCATTTGGCCACCAGGGGGCAGTGTATGAGTAAAACACAAAAAAGAATACACAAAAAAAATGGCTTAGATCGATTTTTGATGGGGAATTCAGTTGTATGCTCAGAATTATTCCATTTCTACTGAAAACAATCAGGAATGCAAAAGAGACATCGGTTGCCATGGAAACATAGACAATTAGCATAAATGGCAATTTCTGGTTGCCATTGAAACCACTCCATTATTCTAAATGGGAATTTTTGCCACAAATGTATTGGATATTTACATAAGGAACTCAGAACTGAAAACAGACCCAGAAAATTTCCTCTAGAACTGATGTAATGATAAAAAAAAAATCATATTTCTTTGTTTATTTTCCCACAAAACTGTATTTTTTTTGCATTATCACTATTTAACCTATTTTCCTAGGATATAATGTATTTAGAGATTATTTGCATTTTTCAATTGTTTACACCGACCTATTTTTGGCAAGCAATTACAGAAGAACTACCAGTAATATTTTAGCTCAAGATATCTCATTTTAAAGGACATGACATCAACTTTAAAAGGCCATTTCCCCCCTGGATGCAGGTTTTCCCCCATCTGGTCACAAATATTCAGCAAGAAGATCATTTGTTTTTATGAAGTATCAATTTATACTTCAGAAAAAAACAAGCCTGTCGAAATTCCCTCATGGGGATATACCTGAGCTCTGTCCCATTCATAATACATTCTGAGAGGTAGTGTCAGCATAGAGCGTGACACATAAGGGGTTACAGGTAAAGTTCAAGTGGCCGTTTCTGACTCGAATACCTTATAAAGCCCCTATTTGACCTGTGGCCCCTTTGGTTATTATTTTCAAGTGGCGGTGGATGGTGGTAGTGCATTCCGTTACTCTAGTTCTGAGAAAGGCGTGTGTGTTGGCATCTCCATCTGGGTTCCAGTATTGTCTCATGGACGTCATGTTGCATGAAGCTGATTTGTGCAGTGAATCACAATAAATAACCAAAATAGGTTAACAAAAACACGGACAAAACTGACTAGATGATGTAGAAATCTGCTATATCACATAATCATGTCTGGAATGGATTTCAGATAAGCTGTTATTGTTTGCCTTTTTAAGAAAGTGTAAAGTCTCTAGTCTATTAAGGTGAACATGGCGTCTCCTGCAATAGTTGTATTGGTGTGTCAACATTATGACACCTTGCAATAAAGTGTCACCTTTAGCTATAATTCTGGGTATTTCATACTTTATCGGACTTCAAGAAGATAAATCTTTTTAATGTGGTTTATGGCTGCCATGTTCTAACGTACAGCACATAAAGTATGGCTGACATATTTGAAATTTGGTGGACCTCAGGTCTGCTGCAGAGCAGTGTAATTAATATTCTAACTATTTATGATAGCCATATAAAATGCCCCTATCCCCAGTTTTTGATAGTTGTTAACGGTTTGAGATAAATAATTCTCACCTTGCTTACTAAATGTCAGGGGCGTGTTACAGCTCCGCAGCAGGATTACATGGGTCAAAATTTTAAAAAGTGCCAGTTTTCATGCGTTGCCACCATCATGCAGCTATAGAGTAGAAAATCCTGTTCTATTATTTTCTTTTCCTATGTCTTCTAACAGGCAACATCCTAATCATTCAGAAAAAAAGTAAATTTTGGTTTGCCAAATGAAAAAGAAATCATGATTATGAGCCTTAATTGATATGTAACTGAATAAAGAACGTACCTCTGCATTGTGGTATTAACATAACATTGGTTAAAGTGCCTTTGGAATAAAAGCCATAATCAATTGAGAAACATAACATGCTTGATTTACACTTTTTAATCATATAGATGTAGGATTGATAGGAGTTGATTAACTCAAAGAGTCTCTTAGATATTAATGCCCTTGCTGATCTGACCTTGAGATACCCATTCACAATATATAAACCCATTATTAGAAGACACCGACTATACTCCATGGGTGATAATAGGACTGAATGGCACCACCATGGATGCGTGTGGATGGGCCGTCAATGAGGCATAATAAGTAAGTTGTGCAGCCTGTCAACCTTTAGGACTCCTGGTAGCCTGGTTGTGGCACCAACACGTGCCAGATGACAGCACCAATCAAGATAGCTGGATGAGAAGAACTAATTATGTGTTGATCTGCCAGACATGGTCTGTTGGCAGCTGGGAGGGGACTTGGTATGTCTACTCGGTAATCAGGAAGTCTATAGAGTAGGAGGGGGGGGGGGCTCAAAACGTCTCAAACACTGTTTTCTTTGTGAGAAATCGACCAGAAATCATAGACTTCTCCTACAAAGATCTACAATTCATTTTTTATAGCCCCATCATATCAAGTCTTACACTGTTAGACCGGCGCAAGCTTTTCACAGTAGATTGCTTCTTCTTTTGGAAAACAGATTTAGTTGCCCTCAGTAGAAATCCAATGCCCCGATGTGGTTTGCCCTGTACCCAGTACAGTGGTCTTTATAGCCCATTTGCAATTTGAGCTGAGAGTGTACCATTGCATGTGGCAAGAACTAGATCTACACCAACCCCGAAACCACCAGATGCCAAGGTCTGTGCTCCGTCAGTCTACCAAAATACAATTTATCTCAATTATTTCTCCAGATTGTATTAAAGTCATTTTTCTATTTCAAAGTTCAATTACGATATATCAGGATAGATGCACCAATCCACAGTCCTTGGTTCTATTATATGTGACATGATCAGCGAAAAGGGGTCTTAGTGCAGGGTACAATAAGGCCCCCTTTCCCAGTACACGTCACATATTTAGTTGTATATATGCATCCAACAAATACGAAGCACATAATTACAAACTTGTATAGAATCTTTATGAAGATGAATTAGATAACTTGTAATTACATACAAAGTCCGGGATGATACCATACATGTATGAAACAAAAGGTTTGGACAGAAGCAAGCCTATTCAATTGCAATTTTAATCTAAGATAGGGTAGATTAACCCAAAGACGGCCGTTCCTGTGCGGGTTTTCAACAAGGTATTTGTAGTGGCTAATATCTCTGACAGTTTTAACTCCTCAGACTTACAAAAAGTACTGAACGAAAGATAATTGTTTTGGGGTTTTTGTACCTGTTATATTTCCAAAATCCATTTGTACATTTTATTTCTAGTTTATCACCCTTACTACAAACATTTCATTTACTTCATTTTCACCTAGAGAGGTAGAGAGGTCCACTTTGCACCTAGAAACGTCCACCTAAGAACCACCCTTGTAATAAAGCCCTTTTGATTTAACTGTTAATTTATGAAAAGTATTTGTAAGTGTCTCACACATTAAGCTACTGTATCCTGTTGAAAATGTATGTTTTATAGTAGCTTAATTAGAATGAAAATCCGAGGCATTGTTATGCCTATGGATATTGCAAATCTCAGCGAAGTACAGGTGGTCAAAAATCATAGAAGGTTTGCATATGACAAATTTGGAGGTATTCCAGCCCCTACTCTTCGAATTTTAGTTTCCCCCTCTATTTTTTTGGCTCAAAGTGTCAGACTGGATGAGATCATTATGTTACATATGGGTTTTGATGGTCCCATATGAATATTTTGGGCTCCAGGGGGGTAAAATGGGCCCAAAATTGTCTGGGCGAAATTGTGTCTGGGCGAATGACATTTAGGGGCCTAAGTTACAAGCCATGTTGGGGGCTTCATTTTCTACAGAAACAATCATCATACCTCCATGAAAATCTCAGGTCCAGACTATTTTGACCTGTAGATTAAGAAAATCACATTATCATTTATGTCAGATGTGTCCTTGCTTTCATAAAAGAAGCATACTTATAAGAATTATTTTTCATGATTCTGGGCGAATGACATGTGAGGCCCCATATGCACACTTTCTATGATTTGTGACCAGGTGGTATTGGTTTGAGAAGGGACAGAGTGTAACAGACAAGTATATGGACTCGGGCACGCTGTCCTAAGACGCGGCCTATTTATTAATAAAGAAAAGAAAAAATAAAGTCCAGTGTAACAGCAAACAGCTCACAGCCAACATGGAACCTGATTTGTGGTCTCAGAGAAAGAATTGGTTCCGCACTATAATTTAATGTAGCACGAAACGCGATAGCACCCATTGGAACATGTTCATTTTCTAAAAATCACCCCAGAATTAATAGATACATCCTTCCTTCATAATATAGGCTGACTTAAATATGAATTGACCACGAAAATTTTGAGCACTGGACTATCACGTAAAAACACCCTGATTCTGCCTAAATCTGCACTGGATAAAATGTAGATTCACTATTTCCAATCTAACCTTTGAAAAAATGGGTAAGCACTTTGAGAAATGCCCTCCTGGTATTTTATCCAAAGCAGCAAATGTTCAACAACATGTGTAGTGGTTTTATATTTATTGGCATCATTTTCAACATGGTTATTGACCATTCAGTGTGCCTGCAGTATTCACTTCTGACCACAATCGTATATGACTTCCGGTTTTCTGCGGGATTTCCTTCACTGAGACCTTGTATGACATCACAGACATGTGACCCAACTGTGGTGTCCTAGTTTGACACCAGAGGTAGTGCCAGTGCCGAGACCATATGTCCCACACACTCACCAATACACCATTCAACCTATGTTTGGTTGAATGGTAACATTGGTTCGAGCAGGGACAGAGTGTAACAGACGAGTATATGGACTCGGGCACGCTGTCCTAAGACACTGCAACCTCCGAGAAAACAATATAATTGGTGAAACTTTTTTTTTTTTTTCACAAACTGAATAAACAAGTGAGAAACCAACATATGAATAAATACAATAACATGAGAACCTGAATTATCAGACCACCAGAGTATGTGAAAGACAGTGAGATACAATTAAGTCAGTGTCAATCCTCATAGAGAACAGTTTTGTTAGATAAATCAGCACTGCCATACTCTGCCAATCGCCAGCTTGTCGTATGTCCTCGATGCTAAGAACCATACTGTACATATATAACACGCCAGCTCTCCTTAGCGAGTGCATTCCTGCGCGATTCGGGTCGAGTTTGGCTTTGATCATCAGGCTTTTGATGAAAGACAAAACCATGCTATAAGTCAGTGGAACTGATTTTCCTTTTTTGTTCACGAGAAACATAGGTGGAGAAGGATCGTTGGATGGAAAATCCAGAAAATGTTGGTGCAAGAGAGAAGTTGCACACAATGGCGATTTGGGGGTCGTGGTGATAGGAACTTTATGAACCCGTTGTGGGAACTGAATTGTTTTAGAACTAGAGATGTGTAGTTCCAGGCCCCAACTAGTAAACATAACTGAATCTCTCCTCATAAAGTGACCTTCTGACTGGTTAACTGTGTCGGGTACTACATTGCTCTTCCGCAACAGACCGCGGAAGCACAGGACAAGACAAGCCCACATCGACCTTTGGTTGGGATCTGACCAGTCTACTTCATGGCTCATATTTAACAAATTATCCAAGGTCAGAAAAGGTCGGACAGGTGACGGATCACCGAGTGTTCTCCTAATGCCGGCCAAAGTACTAATAAATTCAAAATCCGACCTAATATAATTCACATCATGTCCAAAATATTTGTTTAAGGACAGGACTCCGCTTATATAGTTCTGTATGGTAGAATAACGAAGTGAGTTAGATAGATGTACCATATTTCTACACATCAATTTGGTGTCCGTGGGAAGGGCCGCGCATTTGATTCTAGCACAGAATTTAATGTATTGCCTCCACTGTGATGTCTTGGTCTTCCATGTACCTGGAGACCATGCTTGAGCCCTCAGTTCCGCCGCTTTCAAATCCAAATGTCTTCTCTCCTGAGCTGCGGCTACAACATAAGAATAAGGGGATCTGAGTAACACAATCACATTCTAGTCTAGACAGAGTGTCTGCGACTATATTCAATTTACCCAGTAAATGAACTGACACTAGGTGGCAATTGAATTCGACTGTAAGCCAAAAGATTTCCCTGAGCATGGCCATGGACTACTCGTTGTTTGACTTTCCGTATTGATCACTGCTACTACCTGTGTGTTTTTTTTTTGTTTTTTTTTTGTTTTTTTTTTGTTTGTTTGAATTCACTTTATTTGTCTTAATATATCTCAACATACACTCATAGCGGTAGAAACAATATTATTCACAATCACAAGTAGTTTAAGGTAAATAATCAGATAATCAGTATGGTTTGATAAGAAGCGAGTGATGGATAATAATATTATAATATAGGATTAAATTAAGACAAAAAAGAAGGCAGAGGACCTCATCCCCACAATAGTGTACGGGTTGGTACTTCTGGTCCTACCTGACTTATAAAGAATGTTTGAAACTTACGACACATTGATTTATAAATACAAATAGAGAAAACAAATACATAGGGGGGGTGGATCCGTTAGTCTAAGGCAGTAACAATGAATTCCGTTTCAATGAATATAATTACACACACACATGGCCTAATAGTAATTGATTAGTCCTCGTCATAGGGAAGTAAACTTTTCATCAAAGTAATTGTATCACTTTCAAATTTAGTAATTTCTGGGGTGTTTCTTCGATCCCTTGATAAGGAGATCCAAGCAATGGCACCATGGTATTCTATACTCCTAGCATACGATAGACAGTTTGGGGTAATACATTTAACAGTAGGGGCATCATGTAGATGAGTATATATATTTCTCATATCTCTATACATGTCACATCTTGATCTATTGTACATATAGTTTAACAGGTGAGCATCTCTTCTATCCTCCAGCATGTTTACACCAGTAATATTGTGTACATATTTGGTATTAGTTAAATGAGGAGCTTTTAGACAAATTTTTAAACATCTATTTTGGGCATATTGGAGAGGGTCCAGATACTTATCGTAAGTTGTCATGAAACAAAAATCCGCATACTCCATATAGGGTAGAATAGTAGACTTGTAAATTTGTATTGCTAGTTTGACATCAAGATATCTTCTTAATAGACACAATTTATAAGTCTTATATGCTATGGTTTTCACTTGATTACTTAAATGCAGGTTATAGTGGAGAAGAGGGTCCAGTGTTACACCTAGATACTTATAACTGGGTACCACTTGTAATAGATGATCATTATGTCTAATGTTGGCAGTCAAGGTATTCAGTCTCCTTGTACTAGAGGAGAAAAACATAATTTTTGTTTTAGAAGCATTGATAGATAGTTTATTTTGAATACACCAGGTTTCATAAGCACTGATAGTCGCAGATTTGAAATTGGTACCAAAATAGCCACCAATTTGAGCGTCTGGGTCAACCAGTTTAAAGCCGTGACATATCCCATCGAGTATAAAATGAGCATCCGGGTCCCAACTACTCTTGCCAAAAACCATGTTAGTGCTAACACCGAGCATTTCTCGCCAACCGTTAGGAGAGAGTTGAGCCCTAACACCGCATACCCAATGAGAAATGCCCTCACTTGACCAAAGGGGGGTATAGCCCGTAAGAACATCTAGCAGACTGCTCACATTTGGAGAACATGTAATATTCTGGTTCGAGTCAGGCCATATATCTTCAAGATTCCTTTCGTAAGTACCTTCAATGAAAGACTGAAAACCTAAATTATTACATGCCTGTGTATTTGGGACCGGATACTGATTTCCTGTCTGATTACGATCGAGCTTACATTCCTTCCCCTTATGGGGTCCCTGACAGTGATAACAAATGTGGGTCCACCGGCAGTCAGTGTAATCACATAGGGTGAAATTCCATTTTCTACGGATATGATCCTTTTTGGATCACAGTTTTGGTTTGAGCGGTAGCCGCCCCCCTGCCTACGGCCCCTTCTCGGGTTACTCTGTTGATTGGAATTTTGATTATTCTGAGATTTCTGGTTGGCCAAAAGATTTTCAACATACCATATATGCTCTGCACTTAGGTGAGCTTCTACTGAAGCTGGATCGGCTGCTACAAAGGTAGGGATCTCCCTTTCAATGAACCGGGTCACCAACTTGTGATCATAGCGGGCCAGTGCCTTAGCGCTGAAAGCACCTGTTTGGCCTTTAAGTCATACAAAGGACATGTGGGATTCATAGTCACGAACATTGATTTCAGGGATATTAGCCTGCCTGATTTTATCTCGAACACAATTCATACCATACATCAATTCCTGAAAGGACATTTCATCATACTTTTTGTCGGTTTCAATGTGGTGATAAGGACGCAACCAATTATTAGAGCGTTTTTTCTTACTCGAGTCGGAAAGATATCTCAATTTAGAAATGAGTTCGGCTTCCTGTAACATACCCTGATCAGAAGTTTGGACCTCAAAGAGGCTGCCAAAATTCCCTTTCAGGCCTAGGGAACCTGCTGTAACTCCCGCAGAGTTAAGTGTAAGAACCCAATTCCAGATTCTGGTGCGATGGTCTAGTAGACTGTGCTGCTGGCGGTTGTGGAGCTGTCGTTTGGGGTGTTGCCCCTGTGGATACGACAGGACCACCTGCTTGAATAGAAGACCATTGTTGCTGAAGTGCGCATTGTTGCTGTTGCATCGCGTCCTATTGGCGTTTTATCTGTTGGCGCTGTAACATAGCCTGCTGCTGTAGTAGAGACTGTTGCTGTGAAAGGTGTTGGCGCGAGTGCTCCTGTAACCTGGCCTGTTTCCACTGCAAGAATTCCTGATACTCTGCCGAGGTTGCAACTGAATAAGTGGAATTAATGGAAACACTCCCCCCAAGGGCTGCAGCTCCCTCTACACTGCCTGTCGGTCGAGAACCCATGGGCGTGGTGTTATTACCCACCAAATTACCACTTAAATGCTGAAACCCAGATGGGGGTACACTGACACTACTAGGATCCATGGTAGTAGGCCCTGCTACCTCCCCCAATGGCATATTCAAGAGTTGCAAACCTGTAGATAAACCTTGGGGTGCACTGACACTACCTGAAATTACATTGGCAGGCCCTGCTACCTCTTCTAGGTTCAGATTGTTCATAGCTGACATTGCTGACAGGACCGGGTGATGTTCGCGGGTGATTTTCGCGGGTGAGAGACTTGTTTTTCTGGGTGTTCAAGGCCCCAGGAGGTAAAACCAAGGTAGGACTAGACTGGGAAGAGCCTTCTAAAATTGTATTAAGGCCAGATTGGCCTACGAGTGTGCCAATAACCTCATAATTACCCTGATTTGTCGCTGTATAGGCCGCAGAACCGAGTACAGGAAGGCCTGCGCCGCCATCTTGTATGTTGACATATGGTGCGTTCGGGGGCCCATTTTGGTAGGTTACTGAATTTATTTCAGCTGAAGACAGGCCTGTTGGGTCTGTGGTAAAGAACTTAGGATTTGAAGCGAACGCCCGCATGGCACCATGCCAGGCTCGTATCCCGTCGATGATCTGCCTGAGAGATCGGTTGTTGTCGGCTCGCAGGCTGGCTAACTCAAGCTCTAACCCTCTCTTCTTAGATATTTGATCAATGTTAGATTTTCTAGCCCTTTCCTGATCAATCTGCCTCAATAAATCTCCGTTGGGACCCAAATAATCACTTTTACCCGCACTGTCATTGACGTCCGTTTGAGAGCCGTCCACTGTGTCATCTTGCTCGGGTAGTCCACCCACAGCCCCGTCTGTGTCCCCGGTTGTGTCCTTCGCCCCGTGGGAGTCACAGATCGCTGACTCACCCGGTACTGGCTGTATGTGGCTGATCATGTCTTCACCCGGTTTCCAGCATGGGTTTGGACATGTACACTCAGGACAGTTTCTCTTGTTTCCATGGTATTCGATACCACAAGCCTCACATTTAACAGGCATTGTTAAGAAAAATAAAGTCCAGCATAACAGCAAACAGCTCACAGCTAACATGGAACCTGATTTGTATGACATCACAAACATGTGACCCAACTGTGGTGTCCTAGTTTGACACCAGAGGTAGTGCCAGTGCCGAGACCATATGTCCCACACACTCACCAATACACCATTCAACCTATGTTTGGTTGAATGGTAACAATTCTAACCCTGCATTATATATAGGCTTTGTTTTAGCTCCATCTTAATCAATAAACCTTCAACATGCACTATGATAAACCTGCCCTAGACTTTATAATCATGCTCTTAGAATGAAATACCTCCTGTTCATACTGATAATGGTAGGATTACAGTGAATGTTATGATAATATTATATGAATCAGAACATTGTCCAGTCAATTTTTTTATCCCAAACTATTCCGGGCATCAATCCTGTGATGTGGCCCTACATAATGGATGGTTTCTCTTCAATTACATGCATAGGTAACTTATCAAGGGGTGGTTGGACCAAGGTGATATGGTGGTTGTCTCATGGTGAAATAGATATGTTCTAGAAAAAATAGGTCCTGCACTGAAAGTATATAAAATTTATGTTTTTTTTTCTTTATGCTATCATCTAGTAATATTATTTACCTATATGTTGCACATGTGAGCAATATTAATGTTCAAAATATGCAACCAATATTGGAAATTCTTGATGAAATGGCCAGTTTGTCATGATAAAAACCATTCAAACATGGATACTTTAGTGAATCACTATACAATGACACTTACTTAATATATCCTAGTAAACCATTCCAAACCAAAAGTATATTCTGAACATTGCACCTCTGAAAAAGTATTCGCTGCAACCTTAAACTAAATTGTATAGTTTGGACTATCGGGGTAACACTAAGAGTGAACGGGCGAAAACAATTAGAATATGGCAATTACCAAAGTTTGCAAGTGGGGCATGCTGTTTAGAGAATTTGTATATTATATCAATGATGGAGTACCACAGAAGACCCCTATAATGGATGCCGAACCACAATATGGTTTCGCTATATTTCATTTTTATACACGAATAAAGCACAGCCTCTCCTACTGCCCCTTCCCATGCCCTCTGGCACCACCTGGTGGCTTGATTGTGCATCCCTAAGCAGCCTCCCCTAGAACTAATTGATAGATCCTCAGCGACATCTTTCGGCAATCCATAAATCAAATATGGCCGCAGGTTGCATGCGCAGTGGGGCCTGTAGAAGCGGGTGGAGCTGCCCCTTTCAGGTGGAGGTGAGAGGTAATCCCCCGACTGCTGCACTGTCAGTCTGTCTACCCAGCACACTCTCCAAAAAGATATATATTTTCATACATGTATCAGGGCTAGACACTAATCTATAACTTTTTGAGACAAGGGGCACTCGAGCCTTCAGCTGCAGAAATCAACAAGCCCACACCAAAATTCACCAGAACAAATGTTTCACTCTATGTCAAAAGGTAATCATAAGATTTGCAATTGAGTTGTATGTGTAGGGGAATGTGATTTCCCTGTGTGCGATGTGCTGACTCTCAGGGGCCGGTCGTCGTGTAATCACATGTCCCCCTCTCTGTGTCACCCCAGTCCGGGCGTGGGTGGAAGGTAGAAAACGTTGTACGGGGAAGTAGCTCAGTGGTAGAGCAATCGTCTGAACGCTGAGAGGTCCCGGGTTCAACTCCTGGTTTCCCTTAACGTTTTCACTGACCTCTACATATGAAAAAATTCTTTTTGTCGGCTGTTAGATGATATTTCCATTGTTAAGGTCTACAGAGCCATTTAAATTTCCATAGTTACCAACAAGTTGGGGGGGGGAAAACCATCAGCTAACGAAAAAAAAAACACCTCAGAAATGACTTCTTTTTCCACTCAAATCCATTGATCAAATCTCAGAAAGATATAGAAATTCCATCTTATAGTGAACAGGTAGTAGCCAATTGAAGCCTCATAGAGTATATTAAAGATTCATTTTACATTGAAACATGTGCAGGAATGATTATTTTGTCAGTTAATTCCTGCAATTTTATGCCTGGTCAGAAACTGGTAGGAAACCTTCACACTCAGAATTGCACCACCGTGGAGAGACATAGCCTAATACAGTCTGTGTTAGGGGAGGGTTGTGTAGATGGCTGTATGTGCTGTGTGTGTTAGGGGAGGGTTCTGTAGATGGCTGTACATGAACAGTGTTTGTGAGGGGAGGGTTGTGCAGATAGCTATAAGTACACTCTGTGTGAGGGGAGGGTTGAGTGAAGGGCTGTTAACTAGTGCACCCTGTTTGAGGGGAGGGATGTGTGGAGGGCTGTTGGTGCACCCTGTGTAAGGGGAGGGTTGTGTGGAGGGCTCTTAGTGCACTCAGTGTGAGGGGAGGGTTGTGTGGAGGGCTCTTAGTGCACTCTATGTGAGGGGGTGGGTGGGTTATGTAGAGGGCTCTTAGTGCACTCTGTGTGGGGGAGGGTTGTGTGGAGGGCTCTTAGTGTACTCTGTATGATGGGGGGAGGTTGTGTGGAGGGCTGTTACTGCACCCTGTGTGAGGGGAGGGTTGTGTGGAACGCTGTTAGTGCATTCTGTGTGAGGGCGGGGGGGTTGAGTGGAGGGCTCTCAGTGCACTCTGTGGGGAGGGGGGTTGTGTGGAGGGCTCTTAGTGCACTCTGTGTGGGGGGAGGGTTGTGTGGAGGGCTCTTAGTGTACTCTGTATGATGGGGGGAGAGGTTGTGTGGAGGGCTGTAACTGCACCCTGTGTGAGGGGAGGGTTGTGTGGAGGGCTGTCACTGCACTCTGTGTGAGGGGAGAGGTTGTGTGGAGGGCTGTTACTGCACCCTGTGTGAGGGGAGGGTTGTGCGGAGGGCTGTTACTGCACTCTGTGTGAGGGGAGAGGGTTGTGTGGAGGGCTGTTAGTGCATTCTGTGTGAGGGGGGGGGGTTGAGTGGAGGGCTCTCAGTGCACTCTGTGGGGAGGGGGGTTGTGTGGAGGGCTCTTAGTGCACTCTGTGTGGGGGGAGGGTTGTGTGGAGGGCTCTTAGTGTACTCTGTATGATGGGGGAGAGGTTGTGTGGAGGGCTGTTACTGCACCCTGTGTGAGGGGAGGGTTGTGTGGAGGGCTGTCACTGCACTCTGTGTGAGGGGAGAGGGTTGTGTGGAGGGCTGTCACTGCACTCTGTGTGAGCGGAGAGGGTTGTGTGGAGGGCTGTCACTGCACTCTGTGTGAGGGGAGAGGTTGTGTGGAGGGCTGTTACTGCACTCTGTGTGAGGGGAGAGGGTTGTGTGGAGGGCTGTCACTGCACTCTGTGTGAGGGGAGAGGTTGTGTGGAGGGCTGTTACTGCACTCTGTGTGAGGGGAGAGGGTTGTGTGGGGGGCTGTTACTGCACTCTGTGTGAGGGGAGAGGTTGTGTGGAGGGCTGTTACTGCACTCTGTGTGAGCGGAGAGGGTTGTGTGGAGGGCTGTCACTGCACTCTGTGTGAGGGGAGAGGTTGTGTGGAGGGCTGTTACTGCACTCTGTGTGAGGGGAGAGGGTTGTGTGGAGGGCTGTCACTGCACTCTGTGTGAGGGGAGAGGTTGTGTGGAGGGCTGTCACTGCACTCTGTGTAAGGGGAGAGGGTTGTGTGGAGGGCTGTCACTGCACTCTGTGTGAGGGGAGAGGTTGTATGGAGGGCTGTTACTGCACTCTGTGTGAGGGGAGGGTTGTGTGGAGGGCTGTCACTGCATTCTGTGTGAGGGGAGAGGTTGTGTGGAGGGCTGTTACTGCACTCTGTGTGAGGGGAGAGGGTTGTGTGGGGGGCTGTTACTGCACTCTGTGTGAGGGGAGAGGGCTGTTAGTGCATTCTGTGTGAGGGAGGAGGGGGGGTTGAGTGGAGGGTTGTTAGTGCACTCTGTGTGAGGGAGGAGGGAGGTTTGTGTGGAGGGCTGTTAGTGCACTCTGTGTGAGGGGAGGGTTGTGTTGAGGGCTGTTAGTGCATTCTGTGTGAGGGGGGGGGTTGAGTGGAGGGCTCTCAGTGCACTCTGTGGGGAGGGGGGTTGTGTGGAGGGCTCTTAGTGCACTCTGTGTGGGGGGAGGGTTGTGTGGAGGGCTCTTAGTGTACTCTGTATGATGGGGGGAGAGGTTGTGTGGAGGGCTGTTACTGCACTCTGTGTGAGGGGAGGGTTGTGTGGAGGGTTGTTACTGCACTCTGTGTGAGGGGAGGGTTGTGTGGAGGGCTGTCACTGCACTCTGTGTGAGGGGAGAGGGTTGTGTGGACGGCTGTTACTGCACTCTGTGTGAGGGGAGAGGGTTGTGTGGAGGGCTGTCACTGCACTCTGTGTGAGGGGAGAGGTTGTGTGGACGGCTGTTACTGCACTCTGTGTGAGGGGAGAGGGTTGTGTGGAGGGCTGTTACTGCACTCTGTGTGAGGGGAGAGGGTTGTGGAGGGCTGTTACTGCACTCTGTGTGAGGGGAGAGGTTGTGTGGACGGCTGTCACTGCACTCTGTGTGAGGGGAGAGGGTTGTGTGGAGGGCTGTTACTGCACTCTGTGTGAGGGGAGACGGTTGTGGAGGGCTGTTACTGCACTCTGTGTGAGGGGAGAGGGTTGTGTGGGGGGCTGTTACTGCACTCTGTGTAAGGGGAGAGGGCTGTTAGTGCATTCTGTGTGAGGGAGGAGGGGGGGGGGGTTGAGTGGAGGGTTGTTAGTGCACTCTGTGTGAGGGAGGAGGGGGTTGAGTGGAGGGCTGTTAGTGCACTCTGTGGGAGGTTTGTGTGGAGGGATGTTAGTGCACTCTGTGTGAGGGAGGAGGGGGGGATTGAGTGGAGGGCTGTTAGTGCACTCTGTGGGAGGTTTGTGTGGAGGGCTGTTAGTGCACTCTGTGTGAGGGAGGAGGGGGGGTTGAGTGGAGGGCTGTTAGTGCACTCTGTGGGAGGTTTGTGTGGAGGGCTGTTAGTGCACTCTGTGTGAGGGAGGAGGGGGGGGTTGTGTGGAGGGCTGTTAGTGCACTCTGTGGGAGGTTTGTGTGGAGGGCTGTTAGTGCACTCTGTGTGAGGGAGGAGGGGGGGTTGAGTGGAGGGCTGTTAGTGCACTCTGTGGGAGGTTTGTGTGGAGGGCTGTTAGTGCACTCTGTGTGAGGGAGGAGGGGGGGTTGTGTGGAGGGCTGTTAGTGCACTCTGTGTGAGGAGAGGTCTATGTGGAGGGCTCCAGTTCACCCTGTGCCTCTCTCGGATAGCTCACAACATGCCTTAGGGTAGAGGGCTGCGGCTATCTGAGTAAGAGGTGGGGTGTGTGGAGGTCGGCAGTCCTGGTCTATGTTTACAATAACAAGGAGGTGGCTTACGGAAAGATGGCCTGGGGCCAAGTTCATTATGGGAAAAGATATCTGGAGGGCGTGGAACGTGTGCATCAGTGACCCCTGGTGCCATAAAATACAATCTAGCCTCTCACCACACCTATCTGTATGGTGTTAAATCTTACCATCTACAGAATAGTAAATACAAGCATTCATATTCTCAGAAGGCATTTTGTTTCGAAATAGCACCCAGCCACAGTGATATCTAGGTGCAACGAGCTTGAAAATAGAAATAGATATAAACACGCATGAAGACTATATTAAATTAGTACCATATCGTATTTTCTTGTCAGTACTAGGGTCTCAAATGAGTGCATTATATGATAGGGATGACGTTTTAGTTGATAATAGTAATAATGACGTGTCTCCCTTCTCTTCTTCTTACAGGTGGGTGTCTGACACCACGTCAGATTGACGAGGCACGCCACAGGAGTGACGTCACAACGCTCTACTGACGTCAACAAAACCATGCTAACACTCACAGCAATGATGTTACTCGACATGGGCTCTGATGTCGCGTTTCAGATGATGTCAATGGGTTCCGACAGTGACGTCACAATGCAGAAGGATATGCGGTCATTTAGCAATTAAAGGGGTCATGACCTTGGGGAGTTTTGGTGTTTGGGGGAGATACCATTTGTCCATCGTTCCAAGTCATAGTGAGCTCTCCGTGACAAGGGACATATCGAAAGAAATAATAATAGATCTTAATTGTTTTAAGTTCAACTGTGATGTCCAACTACAAAATTTTAAGAGAGGTACTTGGGGATGGATAATTTAAAGCATACATATTTTCTCCATATTTAAGATATATCATTGTTACTCGCTATCATATTGTTATTGATTTCTATGGGTCCCTGGTGTAGTATTCATTTATGACTTTTGTCTAGCTTCTACACACTGTGTCCCCGAATCTAGTTAGTCACATCACAAACAAGTTGACAGCAGGGGATTTGCAAAAAGGGCTACTAATAAGTAAAGAAAAGAAATTTAGCAGTCAGAGATACATACTGGGTGGAACTGGTGGAGACTTTACCAAGTTATCATCTATATGATAAAAGTTGTGTTGTTTTTGTTCCTCTTCTCTCACCCATGTAAATACCATGACACAGCAGTCACCCGGCCGGCGTATACAGATTCATTGTAGTTCTATATATTTCAGAAATAAAGTTGATTTATTGACCTGTTTCATAGACGCCCTCTGTGTTGACAAGTGTTCTCAATAACCCCCAATCATAAGTGTGTCTCAGTATGTGAGCATTGTGTTATACGACGTAACTCATTTACAATTCTTTATATTAAGTATACAATGTTTATCTCTTGATTAAGTCCACCATCCAAATATTCTCTAATATTGGCCTTTTGGAAAAGTTGCTTGTAAATGGCAAAGACCATTGCTGTAGATCTATAGATTTAGAGTTTGTTTATAAACCATAAGCTAATTTCGAATTGCCATGAAATAGATATTTGATATTAAATTTACAAGGCTGGGCATCTGGTAATTTGACCATGTATGGCAAAGATTGGATATTCGGGACTGCCCTGAACGGAATGCATTGCAGGCTTAAATTTTAGAGTGGCATTGGCAGTGGCACCGTAACTCAGAATTTACAGTTACAAATGCGCAATCTCTAAATATTTGCAAGAGGATCTGGTAACTTGCAAAACCTTTCATTTGAACTTCAGTAAGAAAAATTGCCTTGTCACCAGATATTAAGATGTTCAAATATGCAATGTCAGCTTCAATGTAATTAAATCTACCTATAGCAATTTTCTGCATTCTGCTATTGGGGAGAGCTGCCTTAATTACAACAGATAGCCGTATGCATGTTGCGGACACTTTCCTCCATAGATGGTATCTTACAAGACTTGTGTTATAAACTTAATGAACGTCATCATTTTCCGAATCCAAACTACTCTTTTCACTTTCCCCTTAAATGAGAACTGATTGTGACGTTAGCATTCTTGGTAACCCCGCTCATGTTACCTTTGTAGCCATAGAAACAGTGTAGACACCAAGGCCGCCATGTTTAGTTGTGGACGCAGTTGGAGCGGAAATACCTGAAATGGATTTGTTGTGTCCAACCAAGGGCTGGGACTAGATGCTCCCCGTGCCCATACCATGGGGGTCGTCTTAGAGAGGTGCTGTCGTGAGCGAGAAATGGGGGAAAAGAACAGAAGCTGTCCAAATCCTAAAATAGGTGGTGTTGACAATGGGGGACAGTAGGTGGCGCCGCAAACATTGCCCTCGTTCCCCTGAGTTGGTTTCCTATGCAGTGGCCATCTCAAATTGGAGTTTAAGGCTGGAGCCGTGTTTTTCCTGAATCAGCTTTTGTCTTAGATGTTTATCTTGTTCTTCAGATCCAAAACATCTTTTGGTGGCACCTCATCACGGGATATAGTATAGGGTAGGGTGGGGGAGTGGTTGTGATGTACCTGATGAGGTCCCTGATGGTGGTTGTGAGGGCGATGTATTCAATGGAAAGGTCTCTCGTGTGCCTCACACGTACAGGAACCGGAAGGCAATCAGGGGTCAGACAGACCACTTATCTTCCCTGTCTCCTGTCATTTTGAACAGAAGGCGGACAGTGAGACATTACTCGGCGAGTAATTTTTGGTCTACAATCTGATAAGACCCCTGATATCCCTATTTGCCATAATGAATGCGTTTGTGTACGAAGTGTAACGATTAGATTCGGTCTATAATGATGGTAGACAAGTCTGTAAGAATTTTATCCACTAAACATGAACATGTGACTGGGACACGTGAACGTTAACAAAAAGTACCAGATATTTTTGTAATAATTATAAGTTTACATAAGTCATTTATATGAATACATGAAAGTCCTTGATATATCTTTATGAGTTCATATCTCCAAGTTTCATATCTGACGTATTAGTCCGAGTTACCATATCGGGGTGCACAAATCCTAAAAAGTGATGAGTTTAAACATGGATTTGAGGGCAGAAATAAAATTCGTGTTCGGCAAGGGAGACGCAGCGACCAAGATGTAAACGAGGTCAGTAGTTCATGAGAAGCTTGGGTAGGTGGAGCCACTATGTTCCCGCCTGGACTCCACCCACGGTTTGACCGGCCTGTGCTCGGAGAGTGACAGTAGAGTAATATAACAGTACAGGGAGAGAAGCTAACCCTTAGCTGGCAACCTGCTGCAACTCTCATACTCAGGACAGGCTTGTGTCAGTCTAATTTCCCATCCTTCTATGTAGACACCAGATGGCAGTGCAAGCTGAGGCAAACATATTACAACAATAAGGGCTGAGTCATTTATTACCAGTGGGGGGGGGGGGTATTTGGAAAAGAACCCTTTCAGTGGGGCAAAATCCCAAAGAGGATGTACTGCCTGTTGGCAAACCCAAACCACAGCTTCAGGATTTGCTAACATGAACATCATTGGTATGCATGCAGAAACGCGTAATCAATGTGGGTACCGGTACCCTTGTTTTTGTATACGGTACCAGCTAGTACCCAGTAACAGTAGACCAACACTTTAAAGGGGGCTTTGAAAATCGCCATGCTATCCCTCTTTCAGTAGTAAACTAAAAGTCATATATTCTGTGCTCCTCACATGTCATAGCTTTTGTAGGCAAAAGTCCCCCCTCCCACTTGCACAGGTCAGTCACGATAAAAACAACTGTAGACTGGTCCAACCCATAAGGTGACCGCAGACGGGCCCGACTGGGTCAACATCCTGACGATCGGAAGCGTCTGCGTGGACGTCCAATCCAGTTGGTCAATATCAAACAAGTTTGATCTTCCCGATCGGATCGGGTCAGTACTCCCTGGTTACCGATCGAATCTGGCCCCTCTGTGGTCACCTATAACCTAATTTTGGGTAGGGGGGGGGCAATTGTTTTGCAAAATCAGTTCTAGGGCCTAAGTGAGGGGCGGTAAAAGAATCTGAATGCTGTTAGGTAGTTTTCCCACATCCATGAAAACCCACCACCTCCCCTCTTGTACATAATATAATGACCACCTCGTTATACACAACACAACAGCCATGTGCTTTTGTGTGGACAAAGGAGAGTGGGGACTAGAAACTTTTTTTTCCAACAGCACAAACATACAACTTGTGGCCTAGTGTTGTCATATTTTGGTCCAAAATGACCAAAACAGGCTTGATTTGGTAAAAATATATTGGATTTCTGGGTGGACAAAGGAGAGTTGGGACTAAATTATTTTCTCATGCACACACCAGGGGCACCCTTCACACGCTCTTACTCACTACCCCCTTTCCTTTTCCGGCCCAAATACCGGAACAGGAAACAGCGCGTGACTCCACCCATTATAGACCAATTTAATACCTTTGTTATCAGGTCCAAATTTAATGTAATATTCAAAGTGATTATATCACTTGATGTGGCGCATTTGAAACCTAATGGAGACATGGCTAAAAGAGTTCAAATTTGCAATGCTTGTGCCTTTCTTACATTGATTCCATCATTAATAACCCAAAACTGAAGTGTCTAATTGCAACATAATTACCCCTCAGAACATGGCCTTAACCAGTTTCACGCAAGACGCTTACTCTCTGCCATCTGTTGACAAGTCCGGTAGATAGTAAGTCTTTGATATTCAGCATTCTTTGAGACAGTATTTTGGCTGGCCAGCAGAGACAAGAAACAAATTCGAAAAAATACCAAAAAGATACCAGCGTTCAGAGTAAAAAAAACTAATGAAAAGGCCATATACATGTCTATAGTCATCTTTATGGGCAACAAATGTACCTTTTATCGAACAAAAGGTAGGTTTTGGACAATTATATATGTCGATTAAAAGGGCCAATGCTTGATATTTGTTCATCACCATGGATATTTCTTTTCTATTCCTCCCTAGATGTTGAGGATCACGTCAGCCAGAGGTAATTTGATAGAAAAGGATTTTTAATTTAAAAGGCGTGATGGGTCCTTGATACGATTGTCACTTAAACTATGGTCAAAGCACCTAAAGCCATCTGGTGAGCATCTCAGGCACTACCGTATAGTAGAAACAAAGCCCGAAACAAACAGAACCTTTATTTTAAGAAACATATAACAGGAGGCAGCACCGGATGAACACCTCACTAGTAGATAACTAAAGTGAAAGAGATACTCAGCAATGACAGTTTTTGAATATCCATTCATGATTTACTCTAGCCGTCTTGTTATTAGCGTACAGATATTAGCATACCAGCTGAGTAAATGTGATCGATTTAAAAGGATGAACATGAACGGCCATTTTATCCAACAGTAATTGTACGAAGAATCGAGAGAGAGAGAGAGAGAGAGAGAGAGAGAGACAGAGAGAGAGAGAGAGAGACAGAGAGAGAGAGAGAGAGAGAGAGAGAGAGAGAGAGAGAGAGACAGAGAGACAGAGACAGAGACAGAGACAGAGAGAGAGACAGAGACAGAGAGAGACACAGAGAGAGACAGAGACACAGAGAGAGACAGAGACAGAGACAGAGAGAGAATTAGGTGCACGTGTCTTTTCAGACCTCCAGCGAAAATAGGAGGAAGTTGTGACATAAGGCTCTGGTTGGCTACTCAGCTCACCAAGCGTTCATTCTTTGTGTTTTGATAAGTTGTGTTCTAGGTGCTTTATTCGTTTCCAGACCAAAAGGATCACAAAGGTTGCGATCTAAGGCTCCGCAATGCCATATCACTGGGATTCAGTATGTGTTATACATGCACATGGGCCACGCAACACAAAGTGTGGTCCAGTCTATGAATGGGCATTACTGGTTTTCATATCTGGTAACACATTATCAAAGCATCTCTCACGTACAGGGATTTCAACATTCAAGCAACATAAGATGCATGTCCAGTCAACTTGCCTAAGGATGCACAGAGTACTACCATCAATTATTCTATTGTGGAATTTGACTGACATCTGAAAGTTTCTGGTGCTCTTACTACCACAAGTAAGAGACATAGTGCCCGTAGTAGAAGAGCAGTAGTCGAACTGTACTAACTTGAAGTAATTACACAACAACTAGTGTTTTCAAGGTGACAACAGTCAAGAACTTTATTCTGTATTAAGAAGATGTAATTCTAACTCTTTTCATAATGGGTCCTCCCACATCATGTTGTACACAGTTACGTGTATAATACATCACAAACTGGGTATAGTAAATGTCCAGTTGATTGTATGGTTCTGGTCAGGTTCCTTGCTAAAAGTGGAAGCCCACAAACTCAATATGACAACAGAGTTAACACATAGACCATCTTCAAATACAAAATGAGAAATGGTAGTGGGACATGGATTTAGAAATACAGAGGCCGTTAAAGGTTCTAAGATAAACCGCAATCTGGATCATATATATAAAACAATTGAATTCAGCGAGATGATAAAACAAATGATTTGGTTGTACGAACAGCATAAAAAAATGTATATCATAAATCTGTTGATTCAAGTGTTCCAGTGTTTGAGAGATAGTATATTCATTACGGAAATAATTTTGCTCAACGCCATTTTGGCAGCTTCAGGTCATCTCATATGGCGGAGATACTATATCAGACATCACATAATGCATGGCTCTGTGTGCATGTGTCAACGCATATTTCCACCACGCAGATATGACAGAAAAGATGAGATTAAGACAGTGTTCATGGGCTACGGAAGCACAATGAATTACGTGTGACCTCTCATGAACGGCTAAGACTGCAGCTTTACTTACTAAATAACAACATATTGAATAGAATTTATTATTACACCTGTATCACATTCTCCGACATCTGATCAGACTAGTATTGGATTCTATATGGCATAGATGCAAAGAAAGGGCAAAACTACCACAAGTCGTCCAACGTCGATGTTCGCGATACATATATATTCTCTGTGACTCTCATTTGAATATGAAGATTAACGTAAAATAAACATTGATCTAAGAAGAGATATTTCTTTGAAATTGAAATGTGTGTACCATGGATGTTGAAAGACCTTAAAGTATTGACCAAGTAAAAAAGAAAGAAGTTAATGCCTCTTGAGAAAATAAAAATAACCACGCATAAACATTATAACTCATTATTACTCTAGTGTACATTGAAATGAATGTGTAAAACCGTTACTTTGAGCTGTCCATCAGGAGGTCGTTACACAATCCACGAGAATGCAGTCTTTCTCGTAGAGCTGCGGTGCAACCGTTACACAAAAGAAATCTCGTTCTGTTTTGCCGGGTGTGACCTCAGAACGAGGAAAAAAGTGTAACACAAATAAAGTCTCGTTGTGAAAGTCTCGTTTTGTGTCCTCTTTGAGTCTGTCACGAGATAAAAAAAGGCAGTTACTCCAGAGGTACTGCCTTTTCCATCTTTAGCATTGGTTCCTATGGGGACCTTTGTTGTAGCTATATCTGACATCCTATGTTAATTCTAAGGCCTACCTTGAATATTTCTGACCTCATTTTGTTCTGGTTATTTACTATTCATCCCACGATCTGTTCTGAACTCTCCTATTAATTTCACGACCTGTTCTGGTCATTTCTGATCTCTCCTATTAATTTCATGACCTGTTCTGGTCATTTCTGATCTCTCCTATTAATTTCCTGACTTCATCTGATTATTCCCCACTTCTTCAAGCTATTTCAAACCTATTACATCCGTGAGATACTATTAGGTTTATGTAGTTGCACAAAGAGGTCTCTGTAGGTTCAAATAACAATGTGGAGCCATCTAGCGGAAATCATGGGAACTACCGTTTCATGATTTCAGTGTTGATTTTCAGAGAAATCTGTCACTGTTTTCTCATTGTAATTAGGTAGATAATATGTTAAACCATCAGTATGAAACTTTACAGCATGTAAATCGGATTTTAAATAAGGATTTTAGACAGAAATCATCAGAGCTATCATGAAACCGAAAATGGCCAAAAATCTCGTTGTGGCAAAAGTAGGTCAAATTACACTGGTTCCCAGTGCAACAACGAGAAAGCAACAACGATTCTCGTTGTGAAAAGGCAGAAGGGATTGTGTAACGGGGGTGAAAAATGCTCGTATCTTTTCTCGCCCATGTACGAGGAAGCATCATAACGAGTCCTCTTTCATTGTGTAACGACCTCCAGCTGTATTTCAATGTTAGTTCAAGGGTTTGTGCCCAATGGGCTGTTGTAGCAGGAGAAGAGCCGTGCAGTAGCCCCACATATCAGCCAATTTGGAAATCTGAGATGTAATAGACCACTAGACTAGTGAATAAAAGGGTTGTAAATGTGGCAGCTGAGATAGAGTGGCCTCTACAGAGGTGATCCTTTACCAGGTCTGACCCCACGCAATGCAGACACCAGAATCTATTTTCCGGATCCACCCTCCTCTTCACTTCCAACAGACGGTCATAGTTAGTTCTTGGTCCCCAATACTCTGTTTTCCAGTCTGGCAGGTCGGAGTTGGGCTCGTTCAGATAAACACCATCTCCAACAGAGTCCATTTTCTTGCTGAATTCTGACATTATTTCCTCAAAGTCCTCGTCATGTTTCTTCTCCTCCCAACCAATGCCACACGATAAGGAGCCGAGAGAGTTTCTAAAGTTGGGACTGACTGAGGAACTACTGATGGGAAACGTCCGCATCTTACCTATTTAGAATGGGGAAGTCAAAAGGGCATATTTAGGACATATCATACTGCAAGTATATAAGGGCATAATGAGGATTTAAGGTAATGCCCGTAAATCCAAATAACTCATTTCCCTCAAAAGGAGCTTGAATTGAAGTACCATAGCACCACATATAAGGCGAATAAGGTCGAATCCCACAATGCAATTATGGCTGAAAAGTTTCTGCAATTTAGTCATACGTTGCAATTTGAGGCTCTCTCCTTATATTGCAAGACCTATATCGGCTACAGGGAGCTTTAATGGCAAGAAATCCCTTGTAGATTTGCACTGGAGTTTGGATCTTTATATTTAGATATTTTCCCTTGCTTAAGTGAAAAGTTTCTGCAATTTACAGAATTCGCTTGCAATTTACAGAAATGTGGATAAAGTCATTGACAAATAGGGATGTGTGTTCACTTCAACTTGCAACCCAAGTCCCACTATGCAATCTAAACTTGCCCCTACCCTGCAATTCGTATGCAAAATGTCTGCATAAATTATACACAGACTTCACTTTTGGTCTCATTCTGTACTGTGCTTACCTACAACAGCTAGCAAATTCAATATCAAGGAGAATTGCATTGCAATTTGACGCAGCTCTTAGATCTACATTGCAAGGGTGAGGGGTCAATTTAATTGCAACAGTCAGATTTGTAAAATGCAATGGCATGTTAGGAGCCTTGCAATTTACCGTAAAGGCAAGTCCCCCTATCTGCAAGAGTTCCCAAATTGCAAGAACTTTCCAGGGTTAGATTGCATCGTGGGATTCGACCTATAAAAAGAGGTCAGATAACCCAGAAAGGGAGACGGGGAAGCACTGATCCTCTTTATATACTTCCGACTCCCTTCGTGAGTCGAACGGGCCTTGCCCCCCCTGACAAAAAAAAAAAGAAAAAGAGAAAGAAAGAGAGAGAAGAAGGAAGGGGGGAAATAGGAAGGCATCTCAAAACATGGTGTTCTATACACCATTGGAAAGCTGATATCATGAGGAACCCAACTATAGCCCCCATACTTAGCTGTGATAAGAATCCAAAATTTTACAAATGATAAGAAAAGAAATATAGATATATCTTTCCATTGAACTACACCCCAGGTCACCCTTATCCATTCTATACAATAGGCCTATAGTATACAAATTGCACCGTGGAAATATAGAGCAGATGTCAGTCTGTCTACGTTATGTGGATGCCAAAGATGCCATTAATGAGGTCTTTGTTGGGTATATAGATGTCAGTGTAGGACACAACAGGCAAAACCTAACCCAAAAGCTTCTTGAATTCATGGATGACCTTGGCCTAGACCCAACAAACCTGTGTGGCCAATGCTATGATGGTGCAGGAAATATGACAGGCAAATCAAAAGGAATTGGGCCAAGAATTGAAAGGATGTATCCAAAGGCACTCTATTTCTGGTGTGCAAACCGTCAACTTAACAGAGCCATAGTAGCACCATATGCAAGATGAAAGTTGAGGAGTTGGTGGACACATTCATCAGAAATGGGTCAAGCCTCAAGGAGGCTTTCCACATCAAAAAAGATATTGAGGAAAGACATCAATATATAGACTTCACAGTGTATACTCTCAGATAGGCTACTTTTAGAGGTTTGATTAGAGTCTATTGCTGGAGTGATTATGAACCTTTCACTAAAGATCTCATAAAAAAAATTTCTCTACACAGATTCAGTATGTGTTGCTGGTCAATAACTATAGGAGCATCATGTATTTCATATATTTTACCCTAGATGATTAAAAGTTACTCCATGTAAGTTTATTCAAGCAACTGTTTTTAGTCTCTCAGAATGCACCAGAGGCCACCATATGGCCTGTAAATTCTCAAAAATAGTTTCATTGGGGCACTTTGCTTACGATGGCACTGTGCTTTGCTTGTGCATCCCCTTTCCTTGCACCACCTTGTCTAATATCAATCTTGCCCCCCCAGACAATCCTGGATCCGCCACTGATTGTCCCCTGCATACAACATATCTATGTCTCACGGCTGCAATTATTGCATTCATTGAGAGTCAAGATGATTTAAGAAAAAAATAAATGAACTCACCACCTAGAAGAGTCACTGTGCACAACAATGTCGCGCCGCCAGTCTTCTCCTTTGTGTCAATGACGCTTGTCAGGACACTTTCAAGGCTGCTCAAAGGCAGCATATCATTATCTTGCAATAGGCGATTTGCAACATAAACTCTAAATCCAGTGGGATCATTGACATCTTTCTGATAGTCCCAGAAGGCGTTGTGAATCGTAGTTTTATTGTAGAAATGGGTCTCTGGCCATGATAAAATATGCTCCACGGCATTTTTAGCGGTAGCCATCTGATAGCCACCAACATGCAGAAGGCTGAGCGTTACCGAACCAGAATAACCATCTCCTTTATCAGCTGAGACAAGGATGTAGCCTCCCCAGTTGTCAGACAAACTATTGTGGAGGTACTGCTTGAACTTGTTTAAGAGACTGGCCCCTACATTACCCCATATACTATGACGTACGGGCGCCCACACTGTAAGGTGGACGTAGCCACCTCCAGGTGCAGGTGCTGGAGGAGGACTGTGAATAGTGTAGGTGAAGGAGGTGACGATACCAAAGGTACCTCCACCACCTCCACGCACAGCCCAGAATAAGTCAGGGTCACTATAGGCTTCTTCTAACTGCTCCGGCCGCCTGATGGTTCCAGTTCCTGATAATTAAACAAGGAGTGAGTGAGTAACACTGAGTAGTAGATGTTTAACGCCAATTTGACAACAAAGGTCATATGTGCACCACACACATCCGAGGGGATAGAAAAGGGGAGATAAAGACCCTTTGAAGTGTACTAGGGAAGCCCTGAAATAAGGAAAATGTGAAGTGCGGGTCATTGCAGTGCATACATGATCAAAACTACAGGTCAACTCTCACGGAGCAGATCATGGATAATAAGCTATGACAAAAATTATGGTAAAAATAGCCTCGAGACATCCAAAGGATATTTCTACTGCAAGCATTACATTCAACAGGTACCTGTGCTGGTGAGTTTGATGATGCTGCCATCTGCTGTGACGATAGTGAAGCCCACAGTGTTATCCACCCCTAACCCAAACCTGCGGGACATGGGGCTGTGTCCGCCTCCTGTAGTCCAACCACCAGGTGCCACTGTCGGGGCACTACCTCCAACCATCACGTAACCTTCAGCATTCATCTGTTAATACACACAGTATTCCCAGGTCATACAGATACAGTCAGTGAGGACAAAAATCATATCTACCCACTATGGGTTACATGATGGTGAAATGTACAATAGAAAGGAGAGTTAAAGATCCCACTTTTGCCATGTTACAATGAAAGCTATGGGGAAATTATAGTCTGTATTTAAACCCCCTGCTCCCACTAGGTCATATAACAACCCCCTGGTTTAGTTTTTGGATGATAATGGAACGCAGAGAGTATATGTCATATGAAGGCAAGAATCATCAAACAATTAATTCTTATTAATATAGCCTACCAATTGATAGAGTTCTCCCATGTTGATGCCAGGCTCTACATCTACAACAGGCCCTGAAGCCTCCTGTCGTATGTTGGTGGCCGTCATACGTCTCATGTTGATGCTAACTGACCCCTCACAACTAGACCGCCCGATGAAGTCATGACCACTGCTCCTTACAGTTGGCACCAAGCCATACTGTTTGCAGAACAGGAGGACATTTCGTACATCCTCTGTTAAAACAAATCTCAAGTGCTTAGGTACCCCATATCGTGTACTAAATGAGTGGTAATCTGTAATACATTAGGACTGAAATAGCTTATTTCACTGGCTATGTTTATCCCAACAGCTGTCTACAGCAAACCAATAATCCTTACCATTTCTCACCTTTCAACACCATTTTGGTCTGGTAATATTTCATACTATGCACATATATGCACACTCTACTCATATTGATAACTCAGTAGAACTTAAGCCATTTCTAAACAACGAAGGAAAACATATTACCTGTTGTCTTCACATATATGACGGCCCTAAAGTTCACACTGTAACGTGTATTTAGCAGCGTTGACCCTGTATTGTAGTCGCTGCTCCCTTGTAGATAGACATCGCCTGTCAGACTTGACCCAAGTTGTACAAAATCTGAATCTGAGACTCCTCCACAGGGACAGAAGACAAGACCAAGGATGAGCAGTAGGGACAGGCTCAAAGGGGGTACCAGCAGCACAGCCCTCAACTGTATATGTAACGATGATGAAAAACTTACTAAAAGTGGTTTTAAAAGGTGTGTGAAGACGTTGAAGCAGTCCTATTATATATAGGGCCTTCACTTATCTTCCATCAAATTTCCAATCATGGAACAATGGCGACGAAATGTTGATTAAGCATCATTCTGTCCCGCAAACCTAAGTTTGATTATAAGTAAACTAGTAATTACCATCTTTGATACATTCGTCTTTATTTTCATTCTAGGACAGGTCTTTGTCCGCTAGCATATATTAAATTTAGGAGTTCTCACTGATGATCACACCAACATTTTAAACGATATCTAAAATATCTAAGTACCACAATATGCATTTATTATTAGACACCTCGAGTTCAGAAACAAGACATTAGTGGCATCCTGAATCATATTGTTGGGACTTTAGGACTGTTCTACAGTATAAGTGGCATCCCTAACCGCGACTGCTGCTATAAGGTGTAGCTGGGGTTTATTCTCGCGTGTATATGCCACATCAACTATGGGAGGTATTACTGTAGTTCTGCTCCATATCTATTCCTATACTACTCATAAAGAAGGCATGTCTGATTATCTACATAGAGGGAGCGTCTGTGCAGTGTATAGTAAGCTAATAGATGATGCATATCGGGGCCCTAGGGCTGTATATGCTGTATATACCTGAGCTGCGGAGCGGCGAGGGTATATACAGCATATACAGCCCGTGGGGCCCCGATATGCATCACCTAATAGGTTTATACCACCATTTCCTCCATTTTGTATCAATTTCTTACCTGTAATCCAAAGAATATAGCCAGGCCAAGACATTTTGTAAAAGCAAGCGATACGGCCCGGGTCAGCGCTCTGCGCGAAGCCATTGTTTTTGTTCCTTGTCGGGAGAGGTACCGCCGTGTTTACAGTCACTTTTCGTATGGAATCCAGCCATGACATGTTATAATATTAAAATCCCAAGAAGTATTCGATCCATAGACAAGGAATGCGTGCTAATTTTCTCCATTTTCTTCGAAATAAATAAGAATCCATTGATTTTTCTATCGTAAGCGAGTCGCGGTCCGGCCATTCCCACCCGCCTCCTTGTCCGGCGAAAGTGTGTCAGTGGCCCGGATGTGGATATAGGTCATCCGCTCGCCGTACGAGGAAGACGCCGAAACAATGGCTT
Source organism: Acholoe squamosa (assembly GCA_949317995.1). Classification (NCBI taxonomy): domain Eukaryota; kingdom Metazoa; phylum Annelida; class Polychaeta; order Phyllodocida; family Polynoidae; genus Acholoe; species Acholoe squamosa. The sequence goes on along the minus strand of OX439048.1, from coordinate 39,648,772 downwards.
CGCGCAGAGCGGCCACGGGAAAATCAATGGATTCTTATTTATATCGAAGAAAATGGAGACAATTAGCACGCATTCCTCTTCTATGGATCAAAAACTTCTTAGGATTTCGATATTATAACATGAAAAGGTTGGTTTCAAGACGAAATCTGACTGCAAACTTAGCACTAGGACCTCAGGTTAGAACTTATTTATTTTCGCATTGTGTTTCATCACCGTTCAGTGTGGCGCTATGGCTAAGGCCTTCGCCTACCACCACTGCGGCCGGGGTTCGATCCTCATACGAGTTTGGATGATTTTTCACAATGGAAGATGGCTAGACTGACTTTGTATGTCCGCCAAACATTTCCAAAAATATTCTAAGTCCAACTTGACCCCGAAAAAGTATATACCAAAAATTTCAAAAATGCACAAGGGTGGTATATGCAGAATAATGCACGGCTAAACTGCATATAAACCCACCGGAAGTGCCGAAATCGTGGTATAAATGATCAATACTGAACAAGTAATCAATGGATAATTCATGACGAGTGTGTGTTAGCAAAGGATAATTACATGAGGGTGTAGCCCTAGTGTAATTATCCTTTGCTAACACACACAAGTCATGAATTATCCATTGACTACTTATTTTATTCCACGATACCAATAGATAATCAATAGAATATCAATAAATTCAAGTTGAAAACAAAATTGTTCCCCCTCCCCGGGACTCGAAGCCAGCCATAGTGTGTACATGATCGGTACATACACCTCGGCGCCCGACAGCGGACAGCTACAGCCCCCGTCTCAGCTTTGCTTTCTTTGAATGCGTCTCGCGGTTATGGCAGCGGCACACGGCAAAAAATAGTGTTTGTACACGATCGTTACACACACCTTGTCGCCCGGCAGTGGACAGCGACAGCACACACGGCGAAAAAAAGATGCACCCGGACCGTGTTTGTGTACGATCGGTACATACACCTCGTCACCTGGTTCTAGCCAGTCCCTGTGGAGCAGTGCATAGGGAGTTGGATTTAGGATCTGAGACTGCAGGTTCGAGCCTTGCCCTGGCCATGAAATTTTGTGGGTTTTAACATGTAACATATGACATGTAGGGACATGTAAGGTGTGCAGGTTATCCATGGATAACGGCACCGAGTGCCTGTTATCCTTGGATAACCGCACACCTTACAAAAGTCATGATGCAGGCATCATGATGTGCAATATCGACAGGTATGTGCATGGGAATATCCAGGAAAAGCACTCAGAATCCCAGAAATCGTGGAATTATAAATCATAAGGTGTACTAAGCACTAGCCGACGCCTTTCAAACCATCCATGCAGCAACTGCAGGAGAGGTAAACAGGCAATGTACACCCTGAAGGGCTGCCCATAACATGAGAGGTAAACAGGCGATGTACACCCTGAAGGGCTGCCCATAACATGAGAGGTAAGCAGGCGATGTACACCCTGAAGGGCTGCCCATAACATGAGAGGTAAGCAGGCGATGTACACCCTGAAGGGCTGCCCATAACATGAGAGGTAAGCAGGCGATGTACACCCTGAAGGGCTGCCCATAACATGAGAGGTAAGCAGGCGATGTACACCCTGAAGGGCTGCCCATAACATGAGAGGTAAGCAGGCGATGTACACCCTGAAGGGCTGCCCATAACATGAGAGGTAAGCAGGCGATGTACACCCTGAAGGGCTGCCCATAACATGAGAGGTAAGCAGGCGATGTACACCCTGAAGGGCTGCCCATAACATGAGAGGTAAGCAGGCAAGGTACACCCTGAAGGACTGCCCATAACATGAGAGGTAAGCAGGCAAGGTACACCCTGAAGGACTGCCCATAACATGAGAGGTAAGCAGGCAAGGTACACCCTGAAGGGCTGCCCATAGCATGAGTAAGAGTTGTGCCCTTTCAACGTCACAGGATGGTTAGCTGCAGGCAAACATTGCTTTCACGTGGTCAGCTTCTCTTGGACTCTATGAGCAGGAAACCCTCCAAATATTGATCATATCGTATAAGACATTGTTCAATAAAAATATATACAAGACACCTTCACATTCTATATTTGTTCTTAGTAGCTAGCACGGAGGAACCATTGCCGTGAAATCGTGGCACTTTTTAAAAATCTAGCTTGTCTTTCCAAGGCTATGTAGGCCAAACTACTAAAGATACAGGAATGGCAGACCCCATTTCAGAAAGGTCTCTTTCAGCAATTTCTTAAATAATGTCCTCTGCTGTTCTCAATATAAATTGTAGGGGTTTGCAATGGAGGACTCTTGCAAAATCGCCATAGACAGTATCAAAATATTTGATTAGTTTATATTTCAAGCTTTATTTTGATATGTGGGACTATCTGACCTATTAATATCTTCATATTGCAGCTGCAGTAACAATAAAAGAGTAACTATAAAAAAAGATAGTACCTGTAAAAATAGAAAAAAGTCCCACACCTTACACGGAAGCTTGAAGGGTCTAGAATGATCACATAAAAAAACCAAGCATTCCAATCGATGGTTAAAATGTGAGAGCCCACCTAAGTAGGGGTGTCATACAGTCCCCCCATAGAGTGTAGGCTATTTAGTTGCTCCCCTCAGTGTAGAAATGGCAGACCCCATCCGAAAAGGGTCTGAGTTCCCTTGTCCCAAACTATAGGACTGTTGTATGGGTTTCAGCGTGATGAGACCATAAATGGGTTTGTTTCCAAGGGTTGATTCCAGGAACTTCCGCATTCTGTCCCCTATTTGCCACCAGGTGACCCTCAATCTATATCATTGCATACCTTTGATGATTGAACAAAGAGAGTATCGTCCAGAGTATTCATGTTTCAGATTTGAAAGCAATCAGACTTGTAGTTAAAGTTCTATAGCCCATCATATTCTAATATGCTTCTAAGACAAAGCTATTAATTACTGTATTTTAGTAATTTTGTCAATTTCACACAATCTAATATCAGATTACTGCTGTGTAAATTGGTGTCAAAAAGTTAAGCACTCCTCCATATGTTGGAGATATCATGTATGAAATCCTTTACACCTGACCTAAATATTTATCAAGTTGTATAAGCCTGGAAATGGCAGAATGTTTATCAACACAAGTTGCTAGTTTGGAATTATTGAATGATTTTGCAGGATTGGAGGTTTCCTGGTCAAATTTGCATGCATGCAAATGAAGTTCAAATAAATTTCCTTCTAGTATCTATATCATAGAGTATGAGTATAATGTTTCCTTACATTATATCTATAATGTTTTTGCTGTATGAGCCTGTATGCTCCAGTGGCTAAAAGCAAAAGGTGTCGATTTTAGGGCAAACCTTCACCCATATAAACTGTCATCCTGTAACAAGTTCCAAATGGATCTTAACAGGACTTACACCGTTGGATTTCAAACTTATCAGGCTTTCTAGTGAATAGTGATTTAGCTACCTGTGTTAGGTTTTTGAGACATAGCTGGGGTACCTATTCTTAGTGAGATAACAGAATGATTCAGCAAACTGATAGTCTTCCATAGTATGTATAGAGCCTACAGATATCTTACCCTCTGAGCATAAAATACATGGAAGAGCGACATAGCAATTTTATCCAACATACCCATAGAGATCGACTCGACTTGTTTGCCCACAGGAACTGTAACCCACACTAACGTGAAATGTATTGAGTTGTGATTAAACACTTCATTTTGAGGCACGTTGAAAAATCAGCAACCAAAGAGAAGAACATTAAATTTTACGCATCTTTTAGCAATGTTTCCACACCTTCAAACCAGTCCTTTTAGCTTTTATGCTTAACTTCAGCAATACGAAGACAACTGTTTTTTTTTTCGTTGCGTCCATTGTTACATGCAGTCTTACACGTGATACTCATAATTGAAACAAGAATATGTAATATTTCCTTTGAAATCTTAACAATAATGACACACCCAGGTAGCGGTATGGATTCCAATAATTCAGTAGTATAATTGCCAAGTTAGGCAAAATCAACCACACACTGTGCCTTAGTGCTCAATATCTACGACGCTAACTGGAACCAATATCTAAAGTATAAAGGGTGCCAACCAGGCTATGTGGCTATTGACTAGCTAACTAGACTTCTGTTGCATATATGCTATATGTTTCAGAATCTAAGTAAATTGAATGTGGACTGTTGGATATAGGCATTTTCAGAACACTCACTTACAGTATGTGTGCTTTCTGAAACCTTGATTTAGGGCTTGCACATGAAGACATTAGTCTTTGCGAACATACTGACAAGCCCACTAAACTCTAAAGGGGTATAGTAATAACCATTAGGCCCATACACTCATTTATACCACAATCCTGGCACTTCCTGTGCTGATATGTGCATATCAGCCGTGCATTATACAACATATACCACCCATGTGCATTTTTGAAATTTTTGGTATATACTTTTTCGGGGTCAAGTTAGACTTAGGAATTTTTGGGAAATTATGGCAGCTATACAAAGTTAATCTAGCCATTTTTCCATTGTGAAAAATCATCCAAACTCGTAGGAGAATTAAACCCAGCAAGGAACAAAAACAATGGCTTCGCACAGAGCGACCCGGGCCGTATCGCTTGCAATTACAAAATTTCTTCTCCTGGCTATATTCTGTGGATATCAGGTAAGAAATTAATACAAAATGGAGTTAATGGTGGTATAAACCTAATAGGTCATGGATATCGGAGCCCACGGGCTGTACATTCTGTATATACCCTCGCCGCTGCGCGGCTCGGGTATATACAGAATGTACAGCCCTAGGGCTCCGATATCCATGATCTATTAGCTTGGTTTATTCCACGATTTCTGGGTTACTGGGTGCTTTTTGGTGGCTATTCCCATCCACATAACTGTCAATATTGCACACCCTGTAGGCTGTAACATTAATTTTGTAAGGCGTGCGGTTATCCATGGATAACCTGTGCCCAGTGCGGGTTATCCATGAATAACTGCACGCCTCTAATGTCCTTCCATGTCATATGTTACATGTTAAAACCCACGAAATTTTCAAGGCCAGGGTAGGGGTCGAACCTGCAGTCTCAGATCCCTAATCTAACTCCCTATGCATTGCGCCACAGGGACTGATGAGAAACGCTCGGTTCGAACCACGTCTGGATATGATAAAAAGCCTGGGAAGGAGACGACTGCGTGCTGTCCGCTACCATAACCGCTGGACACATTCAAACATAGCCAAGCCTACACGGCCGCTGAAGGAGGAGATGCTGTGGTCTAGTGGTTAGCGCATTGCGCTCAGTCGCGTGAGGTACGTGGATCGAGCCCCGGTCCGGGCGCATCTTTTTACGCCGTGTGCACTGTCGCTGTCCGCTGCCAGGCGACAAGGTGTATGTATCGTACATTGTATTGTATTTTACACAAACATAACCGCGAGACACATTCAAAGCAAGCCGAGACGGGGGCTGTCGCTGTCCGCTGCTGGGCGAAGAGGTGTATTATACACAAAAATAACCGCGAGACACATTCAGAGCAAGCCGACACCGGGGCTGTCACTGTCCGCTGCCAGGTGCCGAGGTGTATGTACTGATCGTGTACACACAATGGCTGGCTTCGAGTCCCGGGGAGGGGGAATAATTGTGACAGGATCTGCGAAAAGGGCCCTTAGTGCAAGGTACATTGAGGTCCCTATTCCCAGTACATGTCACAATTTTTGTTTTCAACTTGAATTTATTGGTATTTTATTGATTATTTATTGGTTTTGTGGAATAAAATAAGTAGTCAATGGATAATTCATGACTCGTGTGTGTTAGCAAAGGCTAATTACACTCGGCCTACAGCCTCGTGTAATTATCCTTCACTAACACACACTCATCATGAATTATCCATTGATTACTTGTTTAATACTTAGGTCTGATCAGGCCCCTTACATTAGTCTTAACTGTGTCCTCGTAGGCCAAACAGGCCTAATGTATACTCGTCAGAGCGTCACAGGGTGCCCATCCCTATCATTTGAGTTTCCCAAATTACTGAGGTTTCCTTCCCCTGTCTATCCTCAGTCAAATATGATGATATGGATTTAGAATATCTAGAGTACGTCAAGTTATAGAATATGCAGTATAAAAGACTTATTTATCTTAATGCAACATGTATTCTGTACATAGCATACCTTCTGCATGTCCGAGGCCCATCAACATAAATAAATGCTGCTTACCTCCATGCTGCCCAGTTGACGTAGGCCAACTGCCTACCCAGCTAGAAGTTACACCCTTACCTCCAGCAACAGCTATGGGTATTGATCTTTATACTGGAGGGTCTTGCCAAAATAGGAACGTGAACCAAAAAAAAAAAAAAAATGAAACAAGCACATTTTCGTATTGTTAAAAGTATTCTCGTCAGTCAAGGGAATAAAAACGTGCATGGATGGCTTAAACTAATTGTATTGGCATTTGAGTTAAATTAACCATTATTGTGAGAGAAATCACATGGGGTAGAACACTGAAAACTTATAGCTGTAGAAACTAATCAGTGTAGATCACTTTAGGGTGCTCAGTTTGACGCCGTCTGGGGGGAGCACCTTTTCATCATTTGGGTAATCATATGTGATTACCAAGGGTCATCATATTGATTACCTTTTACAATATAGCTTACATGCTCAGATTGATAGGTGTACAGCCCAATTGGGCATTTTGTCAGGTTTCAAATATGTTTATAATTACCCCCCCCCTCCTAGTACTGGTAGGTCTTTATCCTTGACCCTCCTAAGCATCATGATTGGTCACATAATATATATATATAACAAGCAAGAATCGATTCCCCCAGTTGTTACTATCATTTCAGAGACAGGAGAGGTGTCTATGTGTAAAAAATTGCTAAATCATTTAATGTCATTGGAATTTTTGCCACTTTTTTTTTCTTTCTTGAATCAATTGAGTCCCTGTGAGATGGTTTTATGATAACCTTTCATTTCACAGATATTTATTGTCTGGATTAATGCAACTATTGATTGATAGATTACCTTTAGATAGTTCCTATTCTGTACTTTTGTATAGTGGAGGCCCCTAGTGGCAGAAGTATGTCATCAAAATGATGACTCTGTGCCATCACTTTGATGAGATGGGGTCATCATTTTCAAATGATGAACAAAAGTCATCTTCAATGATTACTTTTATATATGTATAAGTTTTCAGTGAAGGGTAATTTGCCCATTCTCTATTTTCTTTACATCCCTTTACTTAGCAGTTATTTGGCAATACCCTGAAAACGAGTTAGCCCATGCACGTTTCTCTCAGTAATCTCTGAAAAAATTTTAAAAGGTTCTTCCTCGTTATCTTTTGGCAAGACCCTCCGGATCCCAAGGTAGGCTACTGGTACAGAAACGCCACCGTTACCTTTATGAACCAGGTCAGGTGGATCTGCTTCCCACTAGAGTTCTATGATACTTATATCAGTGAAGGTTGTATATGCCACACAGGAAGCCAGTATGGATGGTCAGAAACTTGGTTATTGTGTCAGAGCCAGCGGTGCGTGTCACCTTCCACAAAATACACTGCCGAACTGCTAGTCAGCAAGCTACTTCACAAGTTATTATGATTGCTCACACTAAAACTGTTAACAGCAGGGTTGCAACTAGAATCAACATGTCAATGTTGAAGGTGAAGAATAGATTAGATTTGAAGGCACAGTCAAGTTCAAAGACAGAGTCAAAGTTGACAGCAAAACAAATTTGGGAGAGTTTAATTTTGAAGAAATTGCCAAAGCAAAGTTAGATCTGATGGCAGCATCAAACAAAATGACAGTGTTAATCAGAGAGGGGTTATTGCTTTTGTCATTTGAGAGCTGAAATAGAAAATACTTGCCATACAGGAATTCAATGGCTGCTTTCACAGAGATGACCCCCTTTCTATAGATACACATGTACTTTGCTACAGAAGGTGTTTGCTAGAAACAAATTGCAGTCGGATGGTCAGCAACAAACGAAAGCACTGCAGATATAGCGGTTATTTACGCAGATGACAGTGATGACAGTTGAACATCTTCTCATAAGTCATTATTGAAGTTTGATACTTAGAAATGTACACAGCACGAATACACACCGGTATAGATCTATTATTAATACATACTGGTGGAGCATAATGACTGATTCATTGCTACAGAGGTAAACCAGTGGTGACATATGCGGATATTGATTTTGGTTGTAAGATAATTTATTTATGTTTAGTGTCACTCTATTGGAATGACATCGTAGCATTATGCTGCCACAGGCCATATTTAATTCAGTTGACAAACATATGTTAATCCTCAATTAAATTCGCAAGTACATGTATAGTCCATTGCAAAAGAAAAAGGTCATAATTGTGTGTTAACATCGTTGAGCATATCATTGTAATTCCAGTAAGTTGAATTCAAACCTTAATGACTTTTAAATTACTAATACCTTTTCTATATCAAAAATTGCATAACGAACGTCGATTATTCAGAACTATATAGTCTAATGGAATACTGTCTTTACGAATAATGTACTTTATACTACCACATGAAAATGTACGTTACTAGCATTTCTATTTGATTTCCTTTATTTGTGTTCGTTAATGCATCAGATTGGTGATAGGAACGGTGGGTGTTAGCGGTTAGCTGGGTCGCTCATTCTCATATTTGTCGTCATTGACCAAAAGGTGACCACAGGTTATTCCGTCCCCCTTCAGACTCCTACAGGCCGTTAAAACGTTGGTGAACGATGTGACCTTCATCAGAGCACATCATTATCTACTCACAGTCTCTCGTTAGTTGCAAATAAACAGCTTTGAGAGAACCTCAAATACCACGCAAATTCACCATGATTATATCTAGCTCTGTATACTCTAAAGAACATTTTATTTTGCCAACTGTATTGATATTGCACCTCTGTATAGAACTTGACACTCTTGCTTTCTAACTAAAAAAATTACAATGTTATTAGAATAAGAAGAAATCCATTCTTTGATATTCACGGATTATTTATACGTCTCGCGTGTCCGCTCTATGCTCAATGGTTCCCCATTCCGTGTGGCTCCGAGGGGCTCTTCACCTTTGGGTGGAGTTGCTCCTCCACCTCGGTCTTGCCCTTTCGACCCGCCCACATGGGAAATATATATAAGAAGGAGTTGACACAAACCACAGTCCCTCCCCTCTTTTGGACTGACTAACAGCCAAGATATCCAACAAGGAAAGGTAGGTACTTTTAACTATTTCTATTTCACGAGGGTAGTCTAGTTCAGCATGAATTCTTATAGCATTTAAGGTTTCCAGAAGTTAGACTCATAGTTTGAATGCCGGTCGCACTGTGCATTATGTATAAACTTCACCTTGTTCTCAATACCACTGCACACGCCAGGGATGGATCAATTTTACGACCGTTGCAGGCTTAGTCATGACTTTTAAGGTTTTAAAGTGATTCATCTAAGCTCAATTCACTCCTGACTTGTGGCCTAAAGATAGATCTAATTGTCCTGCAACTTAAGTTTAGCCCATTGCTGGTTAGGAACAATGTTAATTTTCAAACTAAAAAAAAGGCGTCTGATACAGGTCCAACACCCAGTTTTGCAATGCACTCATTTGTATCTCCGCGATCTGTACTCAATAGTTAGACAGTAAGGCTTCGGCTAAATTAGCCTTGAGGCATCCACTTACGTTGAGACGTCAACCAACAAAATGGCCATTAAATGAGCTTTCTCCTTGAATTAATTAACCTTGCAAAATGGTTGAGAAGTGTTTCATCAAACAGTCAGAATTGTCAATTCATCGAAAATTCAGTTTTGAAAGTTCCTGGGTGGGGTGACCATCTCAAGTCCCCTCGGAACACATTGTCACCCGCCTCTGGCATCGGGATCAGTGCCATAGCGATAGCATTGCAAATGAGATCAGTGCCTCATGCTAGAAGCACCTGATCTCAGAGATGTAAACACAAACAAAACCACCGATTCACGGCCAACTGAGAAGTTTCCTGAGCCATTTCCTCTATGACCCCATGTATGTCCATGAATTGATGCAGTGGTCTCTATCTGAACTAGCAGTTGTCTTTAATGGTTTCAATATAGCCATAAATTCTGAATGATGTACAGTTCATAGTTTCACAATAGTGTAGAAAAAGACTAGATGGAAGAGTTTTGAAAGTGTAAAAATGTTAGCCTAAATTGTACCAAGAATAGTGCTCAAGATTCCAGTGCCATGGCTTCATGAAAATGTTTATTAAGTAAAAATAGAAGAAGGGCTATCATCCAAAACAAATCAAATTCTTGTAGTGGCTCTTGCAAAGAGAAAGATAAAAACGGACATAACTCCACTAGCTTATAACTATTATCCGTGTAAGTTTGGCGTCAACAATGATAATAGACTCCCAAAATATAATATTCCCTCAAAGGAACAGTGATTTCAAGGACAATTAAGGCCGGGCAATAGGCACTATGCAAAGAAGGGTCAGGGGAAGGGTAAGAGTGGGGGTCATTCCTTTGGCTGTTGGCAGATTCATTGCCTGGTTAGGTCAGTTGGGAGAGCAGAGGTTTTCGGATGCAGGCGGCATTGCAATGATTTGATAAGAAATGGCCCAGTTCACCTATAGGGACTGGATGATCGAGGCTGACCCAGAAGTTATGTTTGATGGTTTCAATGTAAGCATTATTTCTAAGTGGTGTGCAGTTTTTGCCTTAAGTTGTTGTTGTTGTTGTTGTTGTTGTTGTTGTTTTTATTTGTATCAGAGAAGGAAGTAATCAAATCAAATTAGGAATTGTTTATGAAGCAAATTGTTTATGAAGCAAAACAAATTCAATCGAGATTTGAAGTGGAAAATGGCACATATACCTGAGGAACTCCGTTTTCCCTTTGTCAATACTTCACTTACAAACGTCTACGGAGTAGTTCGATTTTGCATAGTTACATATCATTATTTTCACCTATTAATAGCAAATTCAAGCAACTTTCCAACTATGAATTCGAACTGTTGTCTGGACCTTTTACAATTATAACAGAAGACAACAAGATCCCCAGATGTGACCAGGCAAGCGAAACACCCCTCTGCAGAGAAATTCATTATCAAAGTTCATCTCAAGATCTTGAAAATGAGACATCATTGGCTTGAATATTCCTAGTAGTTATGTCAGAACCCCTCCTTGAACATAGGTCGTTATTCAGATCTGAAATCGATGATTAAGGTCTAAATACATTATAACCCATAACAATGTCTAAAAACACAATAAATCAGCCTTTTCCATAAAAACTACATAACAATATGGTGATTTTTATCATAGATTTTGATCTAGAAGGAATTTTACATTTCTGTTTTCAGTTTTAGGTTTTTGGTGAGTATCCTCGAAAATTGGTATAAAGATCTGCAAATTTTGATTATTGGAATGGTTGCCATGGCAACTAGGAACAGGCATATAGGTTGATTTCTCATGAAAAATGTGCACTTTACCATCCGAATATGGGCCATTTCTAACAAAAATGGTGCATTTTAAATGAGACTATTGAATTCTACATAACAAATTAGCTTAATGTATTTTTAAAATGGTTCTAGAGTAATTCTGCCCCTCCAATGCCCCCTGGTGGCCAAATGGGGAATTAAAAATCCCCCGCGGAGGGGTATTCTCCCTTGATGGGTCACAGATAGTGATGTTAACATAGCTCTTTAGCTTAGTATCTACCGTAATCTCCCACGTATAAGACACGTCCTCTACGCCAAACAAAATGCTGGGGAGTCTTATAGGATGTATTGAAATTGGGGGTGCGTCTTATACGAGGGGTAATTTTACTATAGAAATGTATTGAATTTACAAATTTGAGCCTTAAAATGTGCGTCTTATACACGAAAATGCATTTGCTAAGTTTGGGGTGCATCTTATACGCGCAGCGCGTCTTCTACGTGGGAGATTACGGTACTTAAATTTATATTATTCAAAATCGTATTCTATGATTATAAGTTATGTAGATATGATCAATAGGACAAGACCTCGTAACAGTTAGCAGTAAAGCTGTATTTATTACAACATACTCTACAAAGCCTTAAGATATACATGGTGACAGTAGTTCAGTGTATGTTGGCTCTCCCTTAGGTGGGACGCAGCGTGTATATAACTTTCCTGTCTGTTGTAGATGTCTGCAGCGGCCGGTGGAGCCCCCTGGTGTGTTGCGGTGACACTAAGTGTGCTGGTGCTGCTGGTGCAGAGTGACGACTTGTGTGCACGGTGTGAGACAACAGACATGAAACAACTCAGGCAGTACTATGAGGACCTCAAAGTCACAAGTAAATCACCTCTACATTCGCTTATTCTCTTATGTATCATTGTCCTTAGTGTCTAAATAAGTTTTGAAATATTCATAAAGCATCGTGGTATAGTTTATCATATGATGACTTAACGAGAAGTAACGCATATTCACTAGTTTTATACTTTAGCCCCCCCCCCGCCTCTCTCTCTCTCTCTCTCTCTCTCTCTCTCTCTCTCTCTCTCTCTCTCTCTCTCTCTCTCTCTCTCTCTCTCTCATACACACACACTCTTTACCTTTCTGACGCCAATTTAACTTAACTAATATGTAGTCTCCCCTTCAGCACCGTTCTTATAGTATCATAAAAAAGGGTATCTGTTTAAATAGCTTTCAGCAATTATATCTGTATGTGTCATTGATTTTCACTGATGGAGCAGGTGTTAGTTTTCGTCAGTTCGTCTATAACCTCCTTGAGACGATGGACGAGAGACCAAGACTGGCACCAGTTAGACAGGAGCTGCTCACCATAGTACACCGGTAAGTAGCCCCACACGGCATAAAAACGTTGTTTTTTACGTTAAAAAACGTTTTATTGGTTTCCCTATTGGTCATTTGATTGGAAATTGGTTAAAAAAAAACGTTTAAAACGTTTTTTGCCAAGTGGGACACGTTACTAAACGCCTTAGAGAAGGGGGCAAAGTTAAGCCGAATTCCCACCAATGCAGTGTGGCACAGTATGTCACAGCACAATCTTTTTGCTGCAGATAATGTACTGCATGGTGTGAATGGAAATGCGGTGCAGTATTGGTGCAGTACAGTAAAATGAGGATCTTTGCATCTCTGTAATCTTGCAGCACAGTGCAGTGCATTATTCAAAAGTAGAACATGTTCTACTCTAAAAATAACGTGCTGCACTGCTCTGCACCAGTAGGATTACTCTCCCTTTATCTAATCTGCTCTTCTCTCTTGTGACAGCTGCACTGCACTGTACCGTACCATGCTGTGTTGGTTTGAAATGGCCTTAAGGGGCATGCCTACACCAAACCAAGGGTCACTAAGTCTTAGTCATAGTTTAATGAGTGGGTATAACGGATAGAAAGTAGTGAAAAAGGAGCCGCTCACCATAGTACACCGGTAAGTACTGTATTCCTCCATGCCTCAAAGAAAGTCACAGTTAGAGGTGCGCCTCATATAGGTGAGGAAATTATGAACTAGGTAACAATAGCCTGCAGGAGACCCTTATGCGAGGGTGCATCTTGTACGAGAAGTGCGCCATATACTAAAGATGAAAAAGGGTAAAAAAGTGAAAGTTGTCAAATTATGCTGCTGGGCTGAAGGAAGTCTACCTTAATTGAGTGGTCTGAAACTCGGTGTATGGCTTATGGCTCTCTGCAAAGTCGGAATGTGGCAATATGTAAGGTGTATCAGTAATCAATATATTTGACCACTTATCTATGGTTGTCACCACTCTTTTGGTGGCTTAAAAAGTAACTGTATTGCTCTCACAAGCCCTGGATCTTTGAATAAGTGCCATGGCATTCTTAAACAGTAAAAGAGGCCTCCATTTGGTCACGTGACCTGGACCCCCCATGGTGCATGCCCATATATTGTCCTGTGACCTTGACCTTGACCTCTTTTGCATAATAGGCCATGCCCCCTTGACCTAATTACGGGATTAGCAACCACCTCTCAGCCAATCAGAGGACAGCATTCTGGTAACCATGGTAACATGACCTAATTAGGAGATTAGTGCGATAACATGAACCCTTATTTGAAAACAACATGTGGCCTAGCCATGTGGTCCCTTATTTGTAAACAATGGGGCCGGGCTAATTATGCAAATGAGATATATAATATACTTAAAAAAAATTATAAAAAGATTATGTAGCAAATAAAACACAACACCATTATGCAAATGAGGGTAAGCCATCCAACCAATCGGAAGCCTGGCTACCACCAACATGTAGTCACATGAAGATAATTATCACAGTTTCTAACACCTGTGATTTTACCGAGATCATGAGCACTTTGATGGTATTAAAAAAAATAAGCTTTTCACACCCTTCACAGATACATAGGGTGAGACCGCCTGTAGTAATTATTTTTTTTATTCCCAACAGCCCTTACACCTGTAAGCCGCATTAGTACTTTGATGGACATCCAAGGGTGGTAGGTGAAAATTACAAATGAAAAAGTATATTTTATTTTATTTGCATATGTGCATGTGTGTGTGTGTGTGTGTGAAAAAAGGCAAGCTGAAAGCTTGTTAAGAAAAAAAAAAAAAGAAAAAAAAGCTGGGAAATATTTGGGTGACCCTTGGGGTGGGGGGCCTAAATATTAAGTTTTTATTAAGTTATGGGGGGGGTTCATATATAAGCCATGTATTTTACGATAGAACACTGCTCTTATCTGTTTTTTGCAAGCCACCAAAGTGAGGGGTGTGTCTTATACATGAGGATTTTGTACTATAGAGTAGTACTAAACTGCTAAAAACATGCCTGTACATGGCACTAGACCATACAACTAATATTAAAGACAAATGCTGGTGGATGAGTGGTAAAAAAGTTGTGTTGATTTTTGCCTATACCTTTGGATATCATTAGGTTTATATATAGGAAAGAAGGAAATGTAAAAATAGTGACATATCACTGAGCTTAATTCTCTGGGAAAGGGGTGTAATGAAGGAAGGCCTATAGGAGTCAATGGGAAAATCTATGACCTCATTTCCTGCCAAAATATCATTCATGTTCTGTTGCTATTTTCAAATACTTTTGGATTATGATAGTTGGATATGTATAGAAGTGGAAAATGCAAAAAGATTGTGTTGGTTTTTGCCTATACCTCTGGATATCATTAGGTTTATATATAGGTATGAAGGAAATGTAAAAATAGTGACATGTCACCGAGCTTAATTCTCTGGGAAAGGGCTGTAATGAAGGAAGGCCTATAGGAGTCAATGGGGAAATTTATGACTTCATTTGCTGCCAAAAAGTCATTCATCTTGTGTTGCTATTTCCAAATACTTTTAGATTATGATAGTTGGATATGTATAGAAGTGGAAAATGCAAAAAGATGCATATAATATTATGGCCGACCTCACTTTTGTGTATTGGACCATTTAAGTACAGCATGCTTCCAAAATGATGTTCACATTCAGGTTTAAAAATGTTCACCTTTTCCTTATCTCAACTGTGATATATGGAAAGTATGAATGTCGTGGATTTTAAAAATAGCTTTACATATTTTCTAAGTTGAGGCAAAGTCTATCAAAAGTGTGATACAGAAAGTGTCAGGTGTAGCCCTCAGTGCAGTGCCCTTCAGTATGGATACTATTAGGATCATGAGACCTGATGAGTGAGTAGGGTGTAGGCCTACCTGGTGACACCTGGAGATATATCTCCAGGTGTCACCAGTAGGGTAGCCCTTTGAATTAGTTTTCCAACTTAACTCTATATTTGGAGTGGAGCTGTTCATATGCACAGACATGGACACATATCCTCATTTGTGACAGTGATGTCTAATCAGAATTTTCTCGCAATGAATATTCACTCTAAAAATATCCACAATACCTATCATGATTCTCGTTAAACTGAACAATGAACCACCGTTGTTGCATTAAAGTGAATCAGTGTAGTTTCTACAATGATGCATTACAGTACACACTGTGGTAAAAGGAATCTCTGGACTTTTCTAGCCCAATTAAAGGGGACTATTTTCTCCTTTTTTCTATCCCCTCAGGTGTGTGTGGCCACATATGCGCAAGCACTGACACATTCCTCTGTGAAATTGTATAAGACACACCCCTCACTTTGGTGGCTTGCAAAAAACAGACCAGTGCTCTATCGTAAAATACATGGCTTATACGTGAACCCGCCCAAGGGGTGGGTTCACTAGTTAATACTAAAATAACTTAATACTTTGGGCCCCACACCCCAAGGGTCACCCAAATATTTCCCAGCTTTTTTTGCTTTTTTTTTCTTAACAAGCTTTAAGCTTGCCTTTTTTCACACACACACACACACACACACACATGCACATATGCAAATAAAATAAAATATACTTTTTCATTTATAATTTTCACCTACCACCCTTGGATGTCCATCAAAGTACTAATGCAGCTTACAGGTGTAAGGGGTGTGGGGAATAAAAAAGAAATACTACAGGTGGTCTCACCCTATGTATCTGTGAAGGGTGTGAAAAGCTTATTTTTTAATGCCATCAAAGTGCTCTTGATCTTGGTAAAATCACAGGTGTTAGAAACTGTGATAATTATCTTCATGTGACTACATGCTGGTGGTAGCCAGGCTTCTGATTGGTTGGATTGCTGGTCCTCATTTGCATAAAGGTGTTGTGTTTTATTTGCTATATAATTTTTTTATAATTTTTTTTATGTATATTATATATCTCATTTGCATAATTAGCCCCACCCCATTGTTTACAAATAAGGGACCATGTGGCTAGGCCACATAGCTAGGCCATGTGTTGTTTACAAACAAGTGGTCACCTGATCACACTAATCTCCTAATTAGGTCATGTTACCATGGTAACCAGAATGCTATCCTGAGAGGTGGTTGCTAATCCCCTAATTAGGTCAAGGGGCATGGCCTATTATGCAAATGAGGTCAAGGTCAAGGTCATATGACCATATATGGGCATGCACCATGGGGGGTCCAGGTCACGTGACCAAATGGAGGCCTCTGATTGGCTGCATCCCCAGTGAGTAATATCCTTAGATTAGCTATAGTCCTGTTCCAATATATTATATACTACTCCTCACCATGTCGCAACAGGCGATGAGTTCTTGAATCACCCATACCCCGCCTATACTATAGTGTAAAGGTTGCCCCACCCCCATCAAAGGTCCCGTTTACAAATGCCTCTCCAAGCCCCTCTCACAGCTAGCAATAGATGACTCTTGTATATTTATCAATGCTGGGATATAGCACTATGTCAACAGCCAATAAACACCCAGATATCTACATAGGCCACATCATCACACTTTGGTGAATAGGTATAAAGGGTAGTACGTAGACTAGGCCTCAGTTTATGCAACAATAACTAACTGGTATGAAAGTCTATAGCACATAAAACTATGACAAAAATCTAAATTGCCAAAAGCAGGGCAGCGGCATTGTATTTGAAAAAAAAAATCTCGCCCACACCCATCTCCCTCACATCCTCTGTTCAACTGTCAATATCAATGCTAGGTTCTCTTGATTAATTATTCCTGTCATTTTAATTCACCGCATTTCCTAAGTTTAACCCATATCATCCTGTCAACATATCACATCAATCATGCTGTAGAATTGAAGTGTCATTCCTGGCGGTAACCATAGCTGTATATATTTATACAGCAAACGACGGTTGATCTCCTAAACGGGACATAATTTATTCTCTTGTGCAGCTTTGACGACTGTGTGAGAACCTGTGAGATCCCATTTACCAAGCGCCGTTCTACCTATGACGTCACCGATACGTTACTACTACCGGCACCTGGCGGGAAGCCATGGAACAGGGACGGCAGCTACCAAGAGGGTAAGGACCCCTAGTGTCAGCATAATGAAGCACAGGGAGTTTATTGCAATATCAATTAAGGGAGTTACTTAGGGTTTAACCCTCCAGCATTCCTACCAATAACACATTGAGTGGGAGGACGAGGAATAAAGGCCTACTGGTCTGCTAGTATGAGGCCTTGAGCCTAACAGTAAGCTACAGCGCCCTAAAATTTCAGACTAACTCTTCAGGGACCCCCTACCCTTTACAATTAGACAGTGAGATCATAGGGCTTCTGATGGCTCAACTTGAAAATAACATAGCATGTTGCACTGAAGTGTCTCCACTAGCGTTGCTTGCCTGTGTCAAGCTTTTCTATAAGTTTTTTTTAATACAGGTATCTTACTGCCATGCTCCTTTTGATGAAGCAGGGTGCCATTTGGTTTCCGCCGTCAGAATACAGTTTACTACCCGTATTTTATATCAGCAAAGAACCTGTGTACACTGTCACTGAACCCAGCGCACAGAGTTACAGTGGATTGTTTATTATTCGGGTCTGCAGGGGGAGTTGCTGTTAGTGAACAAGTAATCAATGGATAATTCATGACGAGTGTGTGTAATTAGCCTTTGCTAACACACATGAGTCATGAATTATCCATTGACTTCTTATTTTATACCACAAAAGCAATAAATAATGAATAGAATACCAATAAATTCAAGTTGAAAACAAAAATTATTCCCCCTCCCGAGGACTCAAAGCCAGCCATAGTGTGTGTACACAGGTACATACACCTCGTCGCCCAGCAGCAGACACCTAAAGCTTTGAATGCGTCTCGCGGTTATGTTTGTGTATAATACACCTCGTCGCACGGCAGCGGACAGCGACAGCGCACACGGCGAAAAAAGATGCGCCCGGACCGGGACTCGACCTGCGTACCGCTAACCACTAGACCACCGCGTCTCCTCCTTCAGCGGCCGTCTTGGCTTGGATTGATTTGAACATGTCCTGTGGTTATGTATACACGATCGGTACACACACCTCGGCGCCCGGCTAGGCTTGCTGGGGGGGGGGGGTCACAACCCAGAATGCTGGCGATTTTCACACTTTGAACGTATAGAAGTTATATGTGAGTGACCTCCCCGGGCTTTGTATCATATCCAGACCTGGTTCTAGCCAGCCACCACCAGACAGTCCCTGTGGCGCAATGCATAGGGAGTTGGACTAGGGATCTGAGACTGCAGGTTTGAGCCCTGCCCTGGCCTTTAAAATTTCGTGGGTTTTAACATGAAACATATGACATGGAAGGACATGAGAGGCATGCGGGTTATCCATGGATAACCACACAGCATGAAGGTTATCCATGGATAACCGCACGCCTTCCAAAATTGATGCTACAGCCTACAGGGCGTGCAATATCGACAGGTATGTGCATGGGAATATGCAGCAAAAAGCACTGAGCAACCCAGAAATCGTGGTATAATACAAATTAACCAAATGACCCATTTCGGTTCTATAACGGTATGTATTTCCCATTTACAATCGGGGCTGAGAGTCTGGGGAAACGCGGTGCTATGTATCTAAAATGGATCTAACGTCTATACTCTTTATCTTACAGAGAAGAAAAGCACAAAGAGAGCGTGGACGGAGAGACGGGAGGGAGGTAAACCTGCAGGACGGTGGTCTAAGGACCTGCTTGATGAGCTCACCCTGAACCAAGATAAGAGATGGTGAGCTGCTCCATGGTGTTGGGACAGTGTGGGGAGCAGCTCTGTAGGTGTATAGGTCTGGAGTGGGGACCAGCTCACAGGAACGTCCGCCTTCTGTTAGCAGGCATCAACCTTGGGGCAAACTATTCATGTTGAGTCATTTTGATTAAAACACGAACAATGCCCATTTTCTAGCCCTGTTCGTCAATTCCTGATAGGTGTTACACATGAAATATAGGGCCATGATATAATGTGCTAGAAGATCGTATCTGTTCGCTTCTAAACTAGATCGTCTGGGATACGGCTCAGGGATTTGAAGTCAGCTGCCTTTCAAATATTCGGGATCGGTCTTTGTAGCTCGTCAGCAGTAAAACGGTGCATGGCGATTTATCTACGATGTCATTTACACAGAATATTTAGTGAGATTAAATCCTACCAATGGGGATACGCTTTGGCTGCATGTGCAGTATTCGATTGGCACTGTTTTATATGATAATGTTGAAGTAGGTTCTTTTTTTATACTGGGCTCCTGCTGTATTTTGAATAATGTGACTGAAATGGTTGCTCTTGTAAAGAAATTGATTGGGCCATCTGGTGTGTGAGATGACCCAAAGTCACCAGGTTATAAGATGTGCAAATATCATCTATCTTCATTATCATGATTAGATGACCGAGTGTCCTCCACCAACTAATCAATTAGTATGACCCAAGATGTATGGGGTGCTTAAGGCAGGGTAGGCACAGCACTTCATTAAGTCTCTATATTTAAGAAGAAATGCTTCACATAATTATCTGTACAAATTATACAGAGATATGATCGCATACGTGTTGATCTATCGAATTTCCTGCGTACTGAGACGTTTCCCAGGTTCGCAGGTGGCAAGGATTAGGTTCCTGCCCATACCCAGACCAATTCATCATTACACCCATATAGTCCACTTGGCATGACTTGGCCTCTTTCGTGCGAGTGATTCATACAAACTACAAATTTCAGTATATATTACAGTATATTCATAGATGCTGACAGAAAGGACAATGGCTTTGATGCCAGCAATAAAAATAGAATGAATTTTCGTTTTGGTATAATATAATAGCCACTACATCTGAGATGTTTCGGCTAATGTTGACTGCTCATGGAATATAGTAGCGCATATGGACACAACGAGATGATAATAATTTATATGGTTCAAGATGTAGGCCACCAGTTGGGTTGTATAGAGCGCCTCTTGCCTACAACATGGCTGCATTAATTCCCTATAATGCAGCCTATGACTCGTATACCTCCTTCTCCGTTTTCAAAAAAATAAATCTGAAATGTAATGGCATTGCCCTTTATGACAGGTTAAAATGACGTGGTACAACGAGCCATGTCATTATGGAGAGGGAGTTCAGTTACTGTAGCTTTTGTTGAGACTCAACGAAGGAGGAAATCGCATGTGCAGAATGATCAGATGTCTGATAAAAAGAGAAGCTATAATTCTACGATTTACAAAACGCTAATGAAATCCGAAGATAAATGTTGAATACATCGGACAAGCCCCATCAAGTAATTAAGATGTTTTATTATACGGTATACTTGAGGCTGTTTCAATATCCCATACCAAAGCACCTAGATCTTGCCAGGGAAATGTTCCAGTTTGCAACAATCCTTGAACAAGAGAACATCACGCAGAGGGGTTGGAGCTCTAGAACGCATACATGTACATTGGGATTCGACCATAAGAAAGGTGAACTTCTAAATATATCATCGCTGTTCACTCACCACAGTCAATAATTTTCAAATAATCACACATACAACAACTTTCTATTCATCTGGTTCAAGAAGGACATTTACGAGTAGGCTACCGTATTAATGTAGCATGTAATTTATATTTTCGTCCTGTTTAAAAGAATGGAGATTTGGTAAGAATAGCATGTACATCAGGGATCATGTCAATATGCTTCCATTCCCATGGTCGTATTTTTCTCCATTTGATAATAAATATGGAGGTAAATATGGATCTCCATATTTGGGTCCATATTTGAAATATGGGCCATATTGGGGCCCATATTTAGATATGAAGTTGAATATCTAAATATATGGAGGTCCATATTTCCCTCCATGTTATTACTGAATGGGGAAAAACAGGCCCCAATAGATACCTTTTCTTGATAGAGCTTAGGTTAGTGCACATTGTTGTGCAACAAGGGATACACACAAAACCTTTCTTCAACATCATCTTATGACTGTAATTAGATCGCAGATCAGAGAACGAAGAAGGCTTTAATTTGGCTCTCTATTAGTGATGAAAAACAGGAATTTCTAAGCCATATACTTCATAAACCTGGCCAGCACTCCCAATACCACTGCCCAGTGCTGGCTGAGTACTGAGACTCAGCGCTGGTGACCAATTCTACAGCAATACGTTGCTCATAAAGGGCATCACATGCACACCTCCAACTTTGGGCTATTCTATAACCACAGATGTATGTTAATGTGTAGGTTTGGTCGCATATTGCAAACCATACTTTAAGTACCATCTTGTCTTGAATAGGGGCCCTGGTAGAGGTACATTGAAAAAAATAATAGGCTATTTCTGACAGTACAGCATGTACTACTGCTAGATACAGGCAGGCAGGGCATAAAAAGGATGTCAACAATGGAACTTTTCGCTTTAGTCCTCACTATAGAAATGTGTAGCATCTACCCTAAAACTGTCAAAACGTTGATTATAACTATTTCAGTCTGGTGAAGTCAGGTTTTCATATCATTGCACATAGTCAAGGTCAAAGTCAATGCACTGACCTTGGGAAGATTCATACCTCACTACGCCTGATACATGTAACAGTCATTAGTATAGATAAACCAAGTGTTACATAAATCTTTTGTCACTCAGTTGATGGTAGATGGTTGATGTATGTATATGTCTTGGAAAATATCATGCAGGCACAACATGCCACCTATTCTCAAAGAAATAAAACCTATTGCAGCAGCAATTCAAACATCACAGGAATTGGATATTTTGCCTAAGCTCATCCATGTCCTTGACAGATAAGGTGGGTGATACAATGTAAAAAATAACTGTTGAATCTACCAGGGATCCTTGTAAAACCGAACAGTAAACTACTGTAATTATATAGCATGGGGGGGGGGGGAGTGTAGTTTTTACAAGAAACCCCCATGGCAGTGTGGTAGTACAAGGAAATAAGGACATCTCTGTGAAAATAATGATGGATCTCTTGCAACTTTGGGATGAGGATTCCGTCTTTATTTTGACGACATTTGTTCACAGTGTATTGTTCAAAGCTATCTACAACGCATCTGATATACACTGTCAGACTAACATGACAAATTTGGGTTCCTTACTGAAGTATGGATAATGCATGTTAACCACAGTAAAGGACATTTAATATTTCACTTCCAATTACATGACTTTCGTTATTTCAAAAACGGTGAATATAAATTCAGATTTACCAGTCCCCTAGTTTTGCAAAAGTTGAAACACAGTCATCTGTAGTATTCCGGTGTTTATATATATATATATATATATATATATATATATATATATATATATATATATATATATATGACCGCTATACTTAACTAAGGATATATAACCAAACAGTAATTAAGTTGTCACAATTGGCGCTCTTAACGCCCTTAATTTATTAAGAAAACACAAAGAAAAAAAAAATTGGGGTCCAACCAAAACAATATGGTGGCCTCCTTGTGTGTGTGGTGGCTACCTGGGAGGGGGTCAGGTGACTTAGATGAGACTATGCAGGCCTGCCCCCTATGTGAGTCCCAGTGTAGCAGACACCTGAGTAGCAGAACCGCTACAATATATACCATTATAATAACTAGTAGGCTAGATAATTATAACACCCATATATGACCGCTATACTTAACTAAGGATATATAACCAAACAGTAATTAAGTTGTCACAATTGGCGCTCTTAACGCCCAAGACCTCCAAGACAATTGTCCTAGTGTAAGGAAAAACATAAACTAAACACAAACACGAAGAAAGGAGGCTGCAACCTTGTCCTTTGACACCTTTTGAGTCAGGCTATCAACAAGATATAATAATACCGCGAGACTTTGCCAATCGCCTCTGGATTTTATGTCGATAAGATTCCAACCAATCGAGGACAGGTAAGATGCTCCGCCTCTGCAGAGGGAATGGGTGGATACTTTGCCCACAATGCCACACAATTCTGACAGGCGATGGAGTTCAGTGGCAAAGGCCGAATAAGTCATTGGCCGTAAGTGTCCTCGCTCCCAGTACTGAAACACTTCCTGACCTGCCCCCAACCCAGTGTGGTCGATGAGCCGGCGAACATAGGAGGTGACACATAAAGGCGATCCTGGTATGCTACTGAAGGGGATTTCAAGCACCCGCTCACCATATTGAATCGTCTTTGTACGAGGCAAGGTCAGGAGTAGCCCCCAGTCATGGAAGGATAAATCCTGGAGACATATAGCTTGGGAGG
Source organism: Acholoe squamosa (assembly GCA_949317995.1). Taxonomy (NCBI): domain Eukaryota; kingdom Metazoa; phylum Annelida; class Polychaeta; order Phyllodocida; family Polynoidae; genus Acholoe; species Acholoe squamosa. The sequence continues at coordinate 39,624,928 of OX439048.1, read as the reverse complement.
AACTTGTTACGTGTGCTTTGCGTAGAAGGCCGCGAAAGGCAGTAATGGCTGCCGTCCACCAACACAAATGAAATGACACTGACATGTCCAGATGCTTGTAGAATTGGAGGAGATGTGTAGGCTCCAAAGGCATAGCTTGCACTGGCGAATAACCTAGCTTACGCTTGGCTCCTAACATTGTCCGTTTGACCATGAAATTGGTAGCATTGACTGGAGTATAACCATGCAGGTGCTGGAGATATGACAGGGCACTTACATACTGTTCAATGCTTGAGTACTTAAGCCTCCGGGCTAGGTACGCCACATATAAGCAAACACTCTCCTGCGTACATGGAAGTGGCTGAATGTCAAATAAGGCACAAAATTCATGATAGTCTTTCCACCTGGACCTGTACGATCTGCACGAGCTCTCAGCCAGGGCTTGGTCTTGTAGACTCCGGGCCTCCTGACGTAACAGGGACAGACCTACAACACATGGGAAAGGGAGGTGAGACTGCTGCAACTTGGGGGTATGCTAAGCGAGAAATGTAATCAGCCTCAGTATTATCGCCAGACCTGATGTAGGTACATTTGATATTGACATTGTATGTGAATGCGAGCCAAAACAATTCTCGCAGGAGGTCCATGCTGACGATATTACAGCTCCTACCAGAGCTCAACATACTGCAGACCTGGGTATTATCACTCAAGATGAGGATGGTAGTGTCCCTATATACTGGACCCCACCTGACCAAGGCCATCAGTACAGGCCAAAGTTCCTGGATGTTGATGTCATGAGACAAATCATCAAAAGTAGGGACCGGGAAGAAATGGTCAGCATAGTAGGGGAGTGCTGGTATGTACTTGTAGAACCAGACACCATAGAGCCAATCTCCCAAGTGGTAGGCCCCAAATCCACGGGACGATGAGTCACACGAAATAACAGCAGAAGGAGTCTTGGGGCACAAAATTCTGGCCTTACCGTTGAAGACCCCCGCAAAGGCTATCCACCACCTTAAGTCTGCTCGGAACTGATCATTTAGTCTCACTCTATGGTGTGCTTCCTTGACGCTATTGGTCAAGTTGATCACTCTGCGACTGAAGGTACGGCCACCCCGAACCACAGTGGAACAATGGCCGAGGATGCCCACCAGCTGCTGGAGTTTGCGCTTAGTGGCAGTCTTCTTCGAAGCAAAATCGTACAAGGTCTGATAAAGCATAAGCAATTTTTCACTTGGGAGGCTAATTTCCATCGCCTTGCTGTCGACCATTATACCGAGGCAGACTGCACGTTGAGAAGGGCAAGTGACTTTGTGCCACTTTACATGGAAGCCCATACCTCTAACCACTGAAATGAGGACACTTTGAGCATAGGCACATTGATCATAAGTGGGTCCCATAACTGTCAGGTCATCGATATAGTTAGAAACCTGGTAGAATCCTCGGCGATGCATACACCTGACAATCCAATCTCCCAACTGTGTGAACAGATATGGGGCACACCTGAGACCGAAGGAAAGGACTCTGTCTTCAAATACTTGCTCTCCCTCTCCTAAATCCCATCTAAAGCATTGGTAAGAAGCATTGTCTTTGTCAATGTTCACGCTCCTATAGGCTTGAGATAAGTCAATAGAACAAATATAGTCATAGGGATTAAGGATCTCCGTGAGGTAATCTACCCCTTTGGTCCAACCAAAACAATATGGTGGCCTCCTTGTGTGTGTGGTGGCTACCTGGGAGGGGGTCAGGTGACTTAGATGAGACTATGCAGGCCTGCCCCCTATGTGAGTCCCAGTGTAGCAGACACCTGAGTAGCAGAACCGCTACAATATATACTATTATAATAACTAGTAGGCTAGATAATTATAACACCCATATATATATATATATATATATATATATATATATATATATATATATATAATCAAGGGCAATATAAGTGACCCTGACCTTGGCCAAGATAATGGATATTATTTCCAGCTACGGAAGTTCCTTCCGTATATACCTTCCTCATAGTAGAATATCATGTATGTATCTAAAGTGGTTTCAGAATTAGAGGACCACTTGACCTAGCAACAAATTGTGGGGTCCTTCTTGATCCTTCAGCCAAATTTGAAGGGGGGGGGGTAGGTATCATCAGAAGTATATATAAAACAATATTGGTGTTCTGCTAGCTTACTTTGTGTATTTTGGGGATTTGCAGAATCGGACTAAAATATGGAATTGCAGATTTCCATGCTAGGAAACCCCCTCCCTGGAATTTCCTACCACGAGGAAAATCCCCACCCCAGAATTCTTTCCCCTAGGAAATCCCCCCCCCTAAGAATTCCCGCACCCCTATCAAGTTTTACCTCCTAACCTCACTAAAACCTGTCACTATCCCTATCCCTATGCCTAACCCTAACCCTAACTCTGACCCAATTCCAGGATTATACTTCTGATACCACATTTGTCAGCATGAAAGAAATGACATGCTATAGGTCGAATCCCACATGGCGAAATAGGGCTTCAATATCTCTGCGATTTTGTCAGTTGCGTTCTATGGCCCTTGCCGAGGCCATAAAACCCAAGGATTGTTCAAATCAACCTGAATCCAACAGTGGTTTGTTCTCAAATTTCCTCAACAAGGGCCATACAACGCAACAGACAAAATCGCAGAGATATTGGAGCCCTATTTCCCCATGTGGGATTCGACCTTATAGCTTTCAGTACTTACCATGGATTAAAACCCTTACCACCCCATAAAGCAGGATTTGTACGCAAATCCCATAGACTAAAAGAAATTCAGGGGTGAAAGGGTAACCTCCTAAAATAAGGCTCTTTTTGAGATTGCATTCTAGGCGTTCATGTAGCTAACAATAATGAATAGGTCGAATCCCACATGGCGTTTTATGGCTCAAATATCTCTGCGATTTTGTCCCTTGCACTCTTGGGGACTTCCTGAGCCCCTATATCGCAAGGGTAACTGCTTAATTGGTCTCAATTCACTGTTGGATTCGATATAAGTTAAACAATTCTTTGATTTAGAAGCCCAGGAAGATCCCAAAAATACAAGTGACAAAATTGCAGAGATATTTGAGCCCTAAATCGCCATGTGGGATTCGACCCAATGCAACAAACCAGCAAGCAGGCATCTTGGCACCCTACAACGCCAAGTCGGACTCGATCGTTTAACCCCATAGGCCTCTACAGGTCTATTGGTATATAGAAACAAACCTCATGGGGCCCTGTTCTGGCATTGGCCCATCCTGACGACATGCTCCCCATGCCAAGGTCACATGTTATTGCCCACTGGGATGAGAGGATACAGACTTGTGGTCTCGTATGAGACATCAGGGGACACTCCCCATGCTGTTCTTCTTATGGGGAAGGTCCATATATGTGTATTCTGTATGTGTCAGTTTCGTGAATCTAGACACAAGCCTTTGTACTTTGGGAAGTTAGCTATTGTGCCAATAGGAAAAACCAGTCAGACTAAATGTCTAGTGAGCATAAATGTAATATGCTTAATCACGTATATGTTCAAAGATGTTTGCGCATTTGTACTAGGATCCCTTGGTCGCATTGTTTGACGCGGTTTGGGTAATCCTCTAGTGAACAAAAGCCAGCCACACTAGTTGATAGCTAGGTACACATGCCGATATCTAATCATGTCAGTTGCTGCACGCACTTGTGTCCACTTTCAAACGCTCACGTATGTCTTGCTGATGTTTAGGTCGCTAAACACCTCTATTATTGTGATGCTCTTTATGGAGTGGAGGGGGGGGGGTTGCTTCCTCTGGGCTTTCTTGGTTGGCCCAGATGGGTCAATAAGATTTGACAATGCTATGAGAGGATGGGAACAGTAGCCATCACATACAGTGAAAACAGGTTCCTGGGCTAGACCAGACATTTAACAGCTTTAACATATCTGGGCCAGCCCAGAGGATTCCCATCTGGGTCGGATGTGGGTGTGCAAGCTGGGTCATGGATGAGTGTTTCAGTCTCATTTGGCGCTCTATGGCTCCAATATCTCTGCGTTTTGATCTGTATAGATCAAATCCCACAAGGTGATAGAAGGTCGAATCCCACATGGCGAAAAATGGCTGAAACATCTATGCAATTTTGTCCCTTGTGTTGTATGGCCCTTGTTGAGGCCATAAAACGCGAGGACTTCTGCAGACTTGACCCTAAACCACTGTGGGATTCGGAATTAGTTGATCAATCCTTGCGTTTTATGGCCCCCACAAGGGCCATGCAACGCAAGGGACAAAATTGCAGAGATGTTTTAGCCATTTTTCGCCATGTGGGATTCGACCTTCTATCACCTTGCCATAAAACGCAAGGATTGATCAACTAATTCCGAATCCCACAGTGGTATAAGGTCGAATCCAACATGGCGATTTAAGGCTCAAATGTCTAGAGCTGGGAATTTGTCCCTTGCATTTTTGGGGTCTTCCTGGGCTCCCAGATTGCAAGAATTGTTCAACTCATACCGAATCCAACAGTGAATTGAGACTAATTAAGCAGTTATCCTTGCGATATAGGGGCTCAGGAAGGCCCCAAGAGTGCAAGGGACCTTTAGGGTCAAGTTTGTAGTAGTCCTTGTGTTTTATGGCCTCAACAAGGGCCAAACAACACAAGGGACAAAATCGCAGAGATATTTGAGCCATTTTGCGCCATGTGGGATTCGACCTTTAGGGCTCAAGTATCTCTGTGATTTTGTCACTTGCGTTCTTGGGCCTTCCTGGGCCCCCTAGATCACAAGGATTGTTCAACCTATAAGGTCGAATCCCACATGGCGAAAAATGGCTCAAATATCTCTGCGATTTTGAATCTATTGCGATTTTAGGACCTTCCCCAAATTCACAAGAATGTAACTACAGTAGGATGTATAGAACAAAAGGACACTGTTACATTTATTCATGTACTCCACAGGTTATTTTTCCTTTGTTGATGTTTATATCTCTGTGCATTATGTATTCAGGCCAAATCCCACAACGTGAAAATGGTCGGGAAATTGTTGTGAAATAGGATATGTCGGTGCTTAGCCGATATTGTGCTGGTAATATCGTCTAGGGAAGACCTATAAAGCCTAAGAATCCCTGTCAAAGTGCTGGTATAGGTCGAATCCCACATGGCGAAAAATGCTCCAAATATCTCTGCGATTTTGAATCTGTTGCGTTTATGGGACACCCCCCAAATTCACAAGACATATAACTACCTTAGGTTGTATAGAACACAAGCAATCTTTTGCGATTTTAGGCCAGAAAATACATAATGAACAGAGATATAAACATCAACAAAGGCAAAATATCCCAACAAGTGCATGAGATAATACAAAAGTGTCCTTGTGTTCTATACACCCTAGTGTATTCATATGCATAGAGAATTTGGAGTGGGTCCCATAAACTCAACAGATTCAAAATCGCAGAGATATTTGAAGCATTTTTCGCCATGTGGGATTCGACCTTATTTAGGGAGTATACTACATCAACAGTTTTGATATTTTCTTCACAAAGGGCTTGAAATCTCTGTGATAGACTCAAAATCCCTGTAATTTAGAGGAAAACAACAGTTTCTAGGAAATCAGAAGAGGTGTGTCTTTGATAAATCAGGAGCCAAGTTCCACATACTACAGTCATAATGGGGTTCTGCTTGTGATTTATGCTAGTTATGTTTGTTTATGCTAGGCAGGAGACCATTGCAAACCACAGAAAATAGTCAGACAACTGTGATTTTAATATCAAATACTCTATCTCTGTGATCATTCTAGCCACTCATCTGTGCGGTAATGAAAATCACAGGGATTCCCCTGCTACTACCAGCTATAGTCTGATTTGGAGTGGTATGAAGTGCAGTGAGTACCCTTGTGATTTAGGAAATTGGCAAGAGTCCAATGTTGCTGATATCCAGAATCACAGACATTTCAGACCCCTTTTTCACGTATTGGGATTTGGCCTTTCCCTGGCCTAAAATTGTAGAAAAAATGCTTGTGTTCTATACACCCTACTGTTGTTACATCCTTGTGAATTTGGGGAAGGTCCAAAAATCCTGAGAGTTTAAAAATCGCAGAGATATTTTAGCTATTTTTCGCCATGTGGGATTCGACCTAATAGGGGATTTAAGGCTGAAATATCTCTGCGATTTTGTCCCTTGTATTTTTGGTGTCTTCTTGGGCTCCTAAATCACAAGAATTGTTCAACTTATACTGAATCCAACAGTGAATTGAGACCAATTAAGCAGTTGTCCTTGCGATATAGTGGCTCAGGAAGTCCCCAAGAGACAAAACCGCAAGGGACAAAACCGCAGAGACATTTGAGCCATAAATCGCCATGTGGGATTTGACCTATACCGATTCCCACAAGGTCGAATCCCACATGGCGATTTAGGGCTCAAATATCTCTGCGATTTTGTCCCTTGTGATTTCGGAGTCTTCCTGGGCTCTTAGATCGCAAGGATTGTTCAACTTATACCGAATCCAACAATGAATTGAGACCAATTTAGCAGTTATCCTTGCGATATAGGGGCTCAGGAAGGCACCAAGACTGCAAGGGACAAAATCGCAGAGATATTTGAGCCCTAAATCGCCATGTGGGATTCGACCTACAGTGAAATAAGACCAATCAATCAGATATCCTTGTGATAAAATTGGGCTCGGGAAGGCCCTAAGAATGCAATAAACAAATTTGCAGATCTATTTGAGCCCTAAAACACCATATGGGATTCTACCTTATGGCATTGTTGAGCCCATTGAACACACTGATGTTTAATCAGTTAAATGTTCGATCAGGAATAAGTCGAACAACCCTTGTGCTTTAGAGGCTGAATAGGTCGAATCCGACATTACAACTTAGTGCTCCAATATCACTGTGAATTTAGGCCATTGTGTTCTAAAGGTCGAATCCCACGATGCGATTTTGGCTGAAAAGTTTCTGCAATTTAGTTATCTGTTGCAATCTGGGGCCCTCTCCTTATATTGCAAGACCTATAAAGGCTACAGTGGCTTTAATGGCAAGGAATCCCTTGTAGATTTGCACTGAAGTTAAGATCTTTATATTTAGATATTTTTCCTTGCTTAAGCGAAAAGTTTCTGCAATTTACAGAATTCCATTGCAATTTACAGAAATGTGGATAAAGTCACTGACGAATAGGGATGTCTGTTCACTTCAACTTGCAACCCAAGTCCCACTATGCAATCTAAACTTGCCCCATACCCTGCAATTTGTATACAATTTCAGTCTCATTCTGCACTGTGCTTGCCTACAACAGCTTGCAAATTCAATATCAAGGAGAATGGCATTGTAATTTAACGCAGCTTACAGATCTACATTGCAAGGGTTAGGGGTCAGTTCAATTACAACAGTCGGATTTGTAAAATGCAATGGCATGTTAGAAGCCTTGCAATTTGCAGTAAAGGCAAGTCCCCCTACTTGCAATAGTCCCCAAATTGCAAGAACTTTCCAGGGTTAGATTGCACCGTGGGATTCGACCTTAAAGGCATTACATATGCCTATATATGTTAGATCGCATGTTAGATGTCAGCTGCGTTTTATGGCCTTGTTGGTGTCCTAAATCACAAAGAATGCTGGGTCAGTGTGTCGTACTGCAGACTCTGCTATGGCTTTATATTTTTGCAATGATTTTAAGATAGAAAACATGTCAGACACAGATATACCCATTAACCAGAACAATATATTGCAAATGCTTTAGAATAAAACACCAACGTTCTTGCGTTCTATGTTACCCTATTAGGTCGAATCCCACAATGCAATTATGGCCTCAAAAGTTTCTGCAATTTAGTCATCCGTTGCCATTTGAGGCTCTCTCCTTATATTGCAAGACCTATATTGGCTACAGGGAGCTTTAATGGCAAGGAATCCCTTGTAGATTTGCACTGGAGTTTGGATCTTTATATTTAGATATTTTCCCTTGCTTAAGTGAAAAGTTTCTGCAATTTACAGAATTCGCTTGCAATTTACAGAAATGTGGATAAAGTCAATGACAAATAGGGATGTGTGTTCACTTCAACTTGCAACCCAAGTCCCACTATGCAATCTAAACTTGCCCCATACCCTGCAATTCGTATGCAAAATGTCTGCATAAATTATACACAGACTTCACTTTTGGTCTCATTCTGTACTGTGCTTACCAACAACAGCTAGCAAATTCAATATCAAGGAGAATTGCATTGCAATTTGACGCAGCTCTTAGATCTACATTGCAAGGGTGAGGGGTCTATTTAATTGCAACAGTCAGATTTGTAAAATGCAATGGCATGTTAGGAGCCTTGCAATTTACAGTAAAGGCAAGTCCCCCTATCTGCAAGAGTTCCCAAATTGCAAGAACTTTCCAGGGTTAGATTGCATCGTGGGATTCGACCTATTGTAATTTTATCCCTTGCAAATTTGAGCTAGACCCCAAAATCGCAACAGATTCTTAATTGTAGATATATTTGAGGTATTTTTCACCATGTGGGATTCGACCTAGAGAATGATGGTACTTTTACTGCTGGATTCAGGATGACTTGAACAACCTTTGTATTCTAGAGACTGTGCAATGCAAGAGATCGAGATCGCAAAGATATCGGAGCCTTCTATCGCCATACATGTGGGATTCGAGCTAATGGAACAGACTGAAGCACAGAGATGTTGGCTCCCAAAAACGCCAAGCGGTATTCAACCTTTATGCAGTGTTCCTAACCCTCGTTACTAGTTGAATCCACGCAACTGATAGACAATGAACAAACAGGTTCCAGTTAAAACTTTATTGTCCACATACTTGAAAACAGAGTAGCGAATCAGTAGGTCGAATCCCACATGGAGATATACCCCTCAAAAGATTCTGCAATTTGAGAACCCTTGTACATTGTGAGCCCTGACTTCACTGCCAATTACAAGGGTTCTAATGAAATTGCACCCTATGGTAAATGATAAGATCATATAGTGGCATGAATACATAAACCTATTTGTCCAGCATTTTGTCCAATTTTCATCAAATTGCAAGAGGATCTTGAAAATTGCAGAAACTTTTCACTTAAGCAAGGGAAAATATCTAAATATAAAGATATTAACTTGTGTCCAAATCTGCAAGGGATTCCTTACCATTAAAGCTCCCTGTAGGTCGAATCCCACATGGCGATTTTAGCCTCCAATATCTCTGCGATTTTGTCTGTTTTGTTTTATGACCATTACTGAAGCCATAATATGCAAGGATTGATCAACGTATACCGAATCCAACAGTAGGTTAAGCACTTATATGCTGTAACCCTTGTGTTTTATGGCCTCAGCATGAGCCATATAATACAACAGACAGAACCGAAGAGATATTAGAGGCCTAAATCGCCATGTGGGATTCGACCTTGTAGCCATTATAGGTCTTGCAATATGAGGAGAAAGCACCATATTGCAACAGATGACTAAATTGCATAAACCTTTTTGCCAAATTGCATCGTGGGATTTGACCTAATCACTAGTTAACAACTCGATGTTGAATGACCCTTCATCCTCTAACATCTCATAAAAACAAACACTATGAACTCTTTTTGTGCAGCAGCACAGTGAGATCAGTAACACATGGTAGCCGAGCAGTTGTTTCCTATCTCTCAGGATGGTCCGGCACAACTGGACTGACATAGAGGAAGGCTTCAGAAAGACCTTATATATGGTGGAGTCGAGGGCCATGTGACCAGAAGGTGACGTGGGGCTGGACTCCAGCGCCCCAGGCATTGGGTATTGTAATAGTCGTGAAGAAGGGTTGGAGAGTGAGCACGGCGGTTGGGAACTTCCCGGGACCTCTGCAAGGGGGCACGCCGGTGGGCCGTGACGTCACAAGGTCGGACTATATAAGGAACGGTTTGAGTGGGTCGGGATCTCTCGGACCTAGTCAGAGACCATGAGCAGGAGGAGGAGGAAGCATAGCTAAGGGTCGGGGACTCTGCAGCAAGGAGAAGGGAGCAGGGAGATAGCGAGTGATAAGAAGAGGAGGCTGGAACGAGCGCCCAAACCCACAGGGTGGACCTTGTTGTGGTCCTTAAATAAAGAACATTATATTCTGATACCATATATGTACTTGTTGTGTTTATTGTCCGACCATAATTTATTTATTACAGTATATATATAGGGGATGTATATTGAATATTCCTTGATGATGACTCGCGACCACCACATTTACATAGCAGACTTAGGTATTTGGATGTTATTAGATCTAGCTAAGTTGTTCACTAGTGTGTACATTAGCTTGCACCTTGTGGTGATCATTTGGATCAATCCTTAAGATTATGAAATTATGCAGTAAAGTGCATGAAATATGTCTTTACTGTTAATAAGGGAATCATTTTCCATTTTTTCATTCATCTTTAGGTCGAATTCCACATGGTGAAAAATGCCTCAAATATCTCTGCGATTTTGAATCTGTTGTGATTGTGTGACCTACCCAAATTCGCAAGGGTTACAAGTACAGCAGGGGACATAGAATACAAGGACACTGTTGGGATTTCTTAGGTACCCTTTGGGATAGTTTCTCTTTTTTAGTGTTTTTATCTCTGTGTATTATATATTTTCTGACCTATAATCGCAAAAGAGTACTTGTGTTCTATACATCCTGCTCTACTTATAACCCTTGCGAATTTGGAGTAGGTACTATAATTTTTTTTAAAGGTTTTATTGGGTCTAAAGTTAGAATTAGAAATACCAGAATTTGGTCTGGCCGTTCTGCCATCTGGGCCAACATTTCAGCCTCCTATATTGACAATTGGTATGGCGGCGAGTAATAGTATTATCTTCAGTGGACCATAAAGCAGAGAAAATAGCTTCAGTTCTAACAATCGTTTTCACACATGATAAATCAGAAAAATCAGAGAAGTTCAAGACTCCAGGCATTCGCATTATAGTATTGGTGAAACTACCTAGTGGCCTTGGGGAAGGGGACGGGGGGGGAGTTGAGGGATGAAGGGAAATTGAAATTGTGGAAGGGGTTTAGTATAATGTCATCGTGTGTGATATTTTACATCCTAGAGTATAATTCCTGCAGCTGATAGAGACTCCAGTACACTCAGGTTTGGCTCGATCAGTGCCAGAAAAATCCACACATATATATATATATATATATATAAGTTATCTCGCTACCAGGGAACCATAAATACCGGTAATAACGATAATAATAATATTGATAATACGGTAATAATAAATATGATACAGTAGTAATAAATGATCATAACACAGACACATGAGTTTGGTGGGTTACTGACCTTGGGGCTATCAGCACCATACATGCCAAACACCTAAACACGCCAAACACATGTGAACACACACATACCAATCAGCAATGCAATTGAGATTGGCAAAGTCTATCTAATTCCAAAAGTTCCTTCTTATAGTTATGTAAATACGTAAAAACAGAATTAGATTTCCAATTTACCTTCTTTTAAATGGAGTCTATACTGAGTCCAGCATCCTTCAACATAGTCGCACCACCATGCCTAAGAGAGTGAGTGGAGACTGAACCTTTGATACCAGCACGTAGAGATAAAGATTTCAACCTCGAATTAATATATTGGTGTTGTAGAGGAACACCATTAATATTGAATAACAACTCATCCACACCCCTACCTGTGCACAATTTTCCTAAGTCCTTACAAGGACATAACAGTGAGGTATCATCCCTGCATAAATATATATAAAAAGAATGGCTACCAAGCTGGTCCGTTTTAGAAGTTTTAATGCGAAGACTAGAATAACTTTTAAATATTTTAACATCACCTACCCTTAGTGTATGGGGAGACGATACAACATGTCCTATCCTGAGGACACCTCTATAACATAAAAGAATAGCTAACCAAAACTTCAAGTCAGCCCTGTTGGAGAGATCCAAATACGATCTAATACATAACATTTCTCTTGGACTCGATGCGTGAATAACCCTAGTAGGAACAGAATAATTTCTATCAATACCATCCAACACCTTTTTTAGCATGAAATTACCGCTATGGTCTAAGCCACCTCTGAGTTTTTGATGATACCAAACGGACGATAAATAATTCCTTACAGAAGAAGGCTTCATAAATTCAGACAAATATACTGCATATGTAGCAGCCTGTGAGGGAGAACAAGGAAAAATTGATAAATTAAATTTTTTACAAAATTTTTTATACCTGTTAAGTTGTTGTTTCCTTGTTCTCCTTGTATTCTCTGACACACCTTTCGTCAAAAGACACCCTTTTCTTTTTTGTAACCTTTTCCATTCTGGAAGTAAAGCAACACATATCATTTTCATGAAGAGAATTTACACATTTGCTCGGAATACCCTTATAAGCAAGTCTAGATAGTTGATCGGCCAGGACATTGTCCTCCGACTTAATATAAGTTGCATACACTTCCACATTGTTAATGAAGCACAGCCAGAAGATCTCTCTCAACCATTCCATACATAACTTATTCCTGGACCTACCAGTATTTATCATAGCTAGAACTTGCATATTATCAGTAATACAATGTATCCTTCTATTTGTACAACTAGAGATCCAACGTTTCAAACCAACCATGACCGGATATAATTCATACACATTTATGTTTCTATGATGGTTTTTAAACCTATCCAAAATTGGAGGGGAAGCAAAATGGCCTGTACCTAGATTGAACCTATCATATTAAGTCCAGTCACCATAGAGAAAATCCTTACCCATCCATGCTCCAAAGCCCTAATAGAGGAGTCAGAGTACATAGGTGTATTAACCAAGTCGCCCAGGATTAAACTTCTACCGTTAAAAGTGTCACAAAAGTTTAACCACCACTGGATGTCTTGTTTGGTACATTCCGAAATTTTTATATAGCCCCTAGGCTTGGCTCGCGCACACAAATCAAAGATTCTTCTGCTAAAAGTTCTACCACCCTTTACCACCTGTGAGCAAAAAGACATGAGACCTCCAATCCTCTCAAGGTTCTTCTTAGAAATAAATTTCTTGTTGACATTCTCCATCAAAATATTTTTCATCTTAGTTAATTTATCCTCTGGCAGGGATAATTCCAAATTAACAGAGTCTATATTAATACCAAGAAATTTACAGGTTTGTGAAGGATCCGTTACTTTCTCCCTCGATACCACAAACCCCATATGCTGCATGCATTCTATGAGGATATTCCTTTGACGTAAACATTCATCATGAGTACTAGCAATTATGATAAAATCGTCTAAATAATTAACAATTTTTTCCACACCATAGAATCTTGCCACCTCCACAATAAAATCAGAGATCCTATTAAAAATATATGGAGCACACTTTAGACCAAAAGTTAACCTGTTGCTCACATAAAAATCCTCACCATGCCCAAAATCCCATCTGAAACCTTGCATGGTAGTGTGAGGTGCATACACATTTATAGACCTATAAGCTGACTTTAAATCCACCACACTCATGAAATCGTTCTTATTCAATTGAGCAGTCACCGTGCTAATATTATTATAAGAAAAAGCAAAGGTTGTGGTATCCATAAAGTTGTTAATAGATATTCTATCAGGCATACTACAGTCAGTTATGGGTCTTAACTTGCCGTTTGATTTTTCTACACCGCCTAGAGCATGGATACAACGAGGTTTACTAACACTTTTTGAAACTAGACCCGCCTCCAACTCATCTAGTAATATACCACAATATTCATTATAGAATCTCCCTTCAAGGATTGATTTATAATTTTTACAATCATAAGTAGTACGACATTCCGGATCCACAATTTTAAAACCTTGAACAATACCATGCCATAGAAAATCAGCCTCTGTACCACTAATATTAATGATACCATCTTGCTGAAGGAAAGAAGCTACCCTACATGGTAAAATTTGAGCTCTCTCCCCACCAATGTAATGTATACACTCGCACACACCATTTATACAGCTGTCATACACTCTAATGCTAGGTAAATTTTTTACAGCAACAGTAAATAATGGTTCAATTTCATCCTGTACCGGATGACTATGTGTAACATTTACAACTTTCAAGTTAATATTAACATTCATATTAATCTCATTAACCAAGTCAAATTGATTAGACTTATGGTCTCTCGGTTGGATAAAATTTTTTCTATCCGCTTCAGAATTTATATTTACAACACCTCTATCTGAAACTTTGGGTGAGGGTAATTTATCATCTACCACACTTACTAACCCTGACCTTGGCATCAGAATATCGAAACATACAGAGTTAGGACGTAAATCACCACAATTTTCCTATTCACTTTTAGCCTTGGAGCAGTCCAATTTATTATGACCAGGACCACTGCATACATTGCAAATGTGCCTGTATTTGCATGGATCCTTACTACAACCTTCAGCCCTGTTGAATGCGTAGCAGGGATTGTTAGATGTTTTTGGTCTACCTGAGTTCTTAGGCTTAGCAGTATAAGCTATTTGGGCCTGCACAGTACCATCATACGATAAATATCTTAAAATATCTGAATTTTCAATGACATTGAAAGCATAGATACCATTCTCGTTAGCCCTGGATCTTACAGACCTGTCATATGCAGTAAGGGCTGGTACAGTATATATCTTAGTACCAGACTTCTCAACCAAAACCTGCAAATGCCTCAGCATCCCTTCAATATCAGCGCCCTTTCTATAATACTTTAGGGCGAATTTAAGGTTGACTAGAATAAGCTTCTCAATAGAGTCTATCTTATCCTTCTTTTCTACATTATTCTCTTGGTCGAACTCACCGATTTTGGTATGACGATGACGACCAGACATAGACGAATCCATTGACGATGAACGCGAGTAGCTGCGGCTGCACTGACGAGCTGTAAATGACGATCTAGACCGATGACGACCCCGTCGAGCGACTTTAACCCACTCGTCCTCGTCTTGCGCTGGCGGATAGCATGGCAACTGTTGTCTTGTCTCCTTGACTACCGGCCCGCGTCCCTTTCGACGTGACATCATATCTTGTTTATCAACATATGCACGTGGTTTGCTCGAACCGCTTGAAGTACCAGATATCCCATCTTTACGGTCCCCTCCGCTAACCATCTCTCGTAACAAAGACTTGATATCCGCTAATTCGTCTTCCAGCTTCTCCAGTCTATTATTCCTCGTCTGGTCAACGACTGGATTGTCCAAATCAAAGGATGTGCTGGACAAATCCAAGTCGCTCGCTAATCCTGAGTTGGCCGATTCAGGCGAAGTTTTTGCCGATTTGGCCGATTTTTTCGCCAATACCTTAGTCTTGGTATTTCTCGTAGACTTTCTACCCATTTTTGGGTAAAAACTGAGGCCCAAAAGACCTTAAACAGCGTTCAAAATTTGAAAATCAGGGAAACACCCAGCGTGGTGTTACCTGTACAGGTGATACGAGCCAACTGACGGTTACTTTGAACCACCCCCTTATATACTGGAGGAGTGTTACCATGACGTCATGCTATGACATCATAGACACCAATACGCGCTGCAAGTAGTCCCTAACCGTCCGCGGCTAATTATATAAATATACACGAGTGTATATAGTTCCATATATATATATACATATATATATATATATGTATATATATATATATATATATATATATATATATATATATTGCTGTTAGCACAATGACATCATCATAGCAACAGAGAAAGAGGGAAGCAAAAGAAAATTACTATGAGGAAGAGATCTAATACTGTGACTGGAGAATTCAACTTAGTATAATATCTTATAAGACAGATATAATGCAAAAATATGTAAGTGTGCATAGTGTTAATCTGGCATAGTAGTAATTACTACATTGCCCAACAAATCATAGGAGAAAAGCCCATATCAATCTCGAGCGTAAATGTCAGTTATCCATAATGACTGTGGTAATACCACATGTCATACCTTAAAATGAATATAGAATGCAATATTAAGGACATAGACATAAATATGGAGAGACGGTAAAACAGTGAAAATATCAATACAGTATGAAAAGACATAGATACTGACACAATGAGCAGTGGTAAATACCACCTGCTACAGTGGCAAATTATAAGATTATTGTCTAGAAGTAGTAATACCAGCTACTAGACTTACCTTAACCAGTCTGTATTAATTGGTATAATAAAACAATTTTGAAAATCTTTTTTTGATTGTTTTTTTTTAAAATTCTTTCTCCAGAATATTAGTGTATTTTGCCCAGAAGTTATTCCAGCAGTTTATTGCTCTAAATTTGGCTGATTTACCATAAACAGGATGTTTGATGCGAGTGTAACGGTACCTTGTACCGTCTAAATGTCTGGTTGGTAAATCCCTATTGTCAATGAGATCAACATTACTTTTTAGATCATAGGCATAGTAAATTAAGTGAATATACCTTCTCTCTCTCAGACTTTTGACATTGGCCCTATCATGTGTTTGTCTTGTAGACATGCTTGGGTTAGGTCCAAGCCTGATTATATACTATTCTCAACACCTTGTTTTGAAGGAGCTGCAATTCTTTGAGTTGGTCCTTACAGTTATCATCATAGATTACATCACAATAATCATAATGAGGAAGAATGGTGCTGGTATAGGTCGAATCCCGCATGGCGAAAAATGGCTGAAACATCTCTGAGATTTTGTCTGTGAGTAGTATATACATGCAAAGTCAGCGCAATGGATTAGCTACTAACTAGGTCATGACCTACTGGTAGACCGGAAGTGACCTAGTTTTAACCAATCAGAGGGCTGGATTTGACAGGAAGTGATGTCATAAGGTCATGACCTAGTTTTTTCGACCAATCAGAGAGCTGGATTCCATTTGACCTAGTGACCTGACCTAGTTGCATAAATTAAAAGAATTGTGCAATACCTAGGGTTGACCTACTTGCAAACCGGAAGTGACCTACTAACCTACTTGCAAAAACGTATGACCTACGTATGAGGGTGTATTGTGCAATCCTTGAAAGAAATTACACAATAACCATGACTCATGTTCTGATGCAATGTTCCTATGGATTTACGCAATACTTATGACTCATTATTTTGATATTAAATTAAATGCAACAAAGACACAACTCGGTTTTTTCAATTCAATCTTTTTATTATTTCTTCCTATCAGAGTACATGCTAGGTATGAAACATTATAATCAGATATGCTTGCAAGCAGAGTACATGGATATTATATGGAAAATGAATTCTTGTTGCAGTACCAACTGCACCCGGTCTTAGCTGGAGTAGGACTTTGACTACGGTCCTCTAAGGCCCGCATTCTCTCCATTAAATCCTTCAAGGCCTTTCTTCCTATGTCGTTCTCCTCCAGGGCTACCACTTTGTCCATTAACTCGGCCATGATCATGAGAATCTTGTCTATTACTTCCGCCGTGCTCTGAAGCCCGTCTATCACGTCCAATTCACGTTTAACTTTCCCTTTCACCAAAAGATTGCTCACGTCTGCTTTGACTGCTACTTCTTCTGGACTCATCTCGAAATTCATTGCCTCTTCTTCTCTCTTTTCCTCAGCAAGGGCCTGACTATTTTGTCCATTAAGTTGAAGGGGACCTGAGAAAACCTTTTCACAGTGTGGTGTGGGTCCTTGGTCCGACATGTTTCTATGAGGAAGTTTATGCAGTGGGCTCCACACGTTTTAGCGTAAAAGTTTTGCACTTGTTTTCTGCTGAACGACCCGTGACCATCTGACGACTTTTGCATGAACCTCTGGTGATATATAGTAAATGGAGGTAAGCCATAGGGATCAAAGTAGAATACATTCCCGTCATGAGAAACGTAAAATGCCACCCAGTGCTGACCAGGTTTAGAGCTTGGATCTGTATTACTGACGAAACATGTAGAGGGAATTGGTTTTTTAGGACATTGATTACTGGCAAAAGTTCCCAGGTAGAAACGCCTTGTGTGTGGATGGTTTTTCAGTGCACCTGTTATGTCTGAAGTTCTCATTTTTTTCTCAGTTCATGTGGTAGTCTGTGACAGGAAGACAGTCAGCCGTCAGTTGGATGTTGTTGTCGTAGAAGGAACACAAGACGGCAGATATGGCATGAGTAGTCGGGGCGGCAAACCTAAGGGAAATGCCCAGCTTTCCTTGCTTGATGAGATTTATACGACTGTCTTCAGGTGCTCTGTCTGGGGTGAGGTCGAAAACAAAGAAGGAATACCCATCTTTGAAATCTTCCAAAGTTATGCCACAGTCTTGCCCCAAAGCCGACAGCCCACTGTCTATGAACATTTGACTGTAGGCTCTGATGCAGTTGCCTGTTTCGAAGTCGGTCTTCAACTCGAACTTTTGATCGTCATATCTCACGCATATTTCCTTCACGTTGAAATGTCTGCAGTTGAAAGGATTTTCTGTCTTAGTCCCAGCAGCTGCTGTTTCCTTTATCATACACAAGACTATCCTGGTGGGGATCTGAGTAGTGTCAGGTTGAGTCCAACTGTAGTCTTGTGAGCCGCCGTCCAAAGTGTGTTTAGTTACTTTACACCTGGCTATATGATAGTTGAAAGGGCCCCAATGTGGATTCCTGACACTGCTAACGTGAGTTTTCACCACCTCGTTGTCGACACATTTTTGGAGAAGTGTCATTTCAGCTTTGGTGATTTTGACCCAGTAGTTTTGATCGGCTGCTTGCATCATGTAGTAATTGGGCTGATTTTTTTCGAATATGAACTTGATTTCACAGTTCGGAGGCAGCACCTTGCACTGTTTAATTAAATCCAGGTGCGGCTTCATTACTAAGGCATGTTTGTTGCGGGCACTGAACTCTGCTCTCCGTGCCGTCCATCCAGCATTTTCGCCCGCTCTGGCTTCCATGTGACCACAGGTGTCTTTCATGTACTTTTGACACCCTTTCAACCGAGTCTCTTTGTCTTCTTTGTTGCAACAAATTGTGTCCAAAATGTAGGCCTTGAGACCATAGTCTTCATTGTTGCCGGTGACTTTCTCCCCATTTATCAGCAACTGACAGGAAGCAAAGAGAGCGTGTGCCAAGTTGTTGACTGGAGCAGCTTCTATGCCGACGGCAAGGTGAGTTGTTCCGTCTGCCGCCACGGCTTCCAGTTCCATGTACAACTCAGTTTCTGAGAGGTCTGTGTACAGGTTGCTTGGTTCGAAGGTGAAGTCAAATGATTCAGTGTGTGGAGTCAGGGCATTGTTGGTAGTTTTGGTTATTTTTTGACACTTTAATATGTCCTTCTGAGTGACAGGCAAGGCGTGTAGGTCTAGTTCACCTACTGCACATACCTGACCCTTGGGATGAAGGAGACTCATGACTAGAACAAGGTCCTTCCTCTAGCTTGTCCTCTACCTCTGCCGCGTTGCCCCTTACGTCCTCCGCGCTTGCCGGTTGCTCGTCGTTTGACTGGAGGAGGTTCAGATGTACCTTTTATGTATCCTTGAGCAGAAGAAGCAGCCCTTTTGAGTAAGTTCTTCCCTGTTGCTTTACTTCTCCTAACTACACTTTTCTTGAAGCCTTTTCCTGATACCACGTCGGACAATACTCCAGCTCCTGTTGTAAGCAAGGCTTTGCCTGCAGATTTGGCAGCTGATCGTCCTATTTTACTTAAGAGGGGAACAGGTCCTCTCAGTAAACCACCTATTAACGAGCCAAGTCCGTGCCCTCTTTGTCTGCCCCTGCCACCGTACGCTGGTAAAGCACCGTTCCCAAACTGTGATTTTCTGTAGTATTCAGCGTACTGACCCCTAGGGGCCAGGTATGGAGGAGTTCCATAGTAGTGAAGCATGGTAATATACTCCTATCCTTGAAGAGGTCTGAAGGCAAGTACCACCGACACTGATCCGCTTTCAAATGGTATCGGTTCCCCAGTCTTGTCTCTTAAGTATATCCCTATCTGTCTGAAGGTGGTTTTAGTGACTGGAAGATATATCAAGTTTTGGAAACTTATGGTTTGCATGTCACCGTTGTAGCGATTTATGTTGATTTGCCTCAGAAGGGGTGCTTTAGAGTCACCCACAAGACTGTGCTTGACTATGTCAGAGTACACGAAAGCACATCGACTTTTGTACTGAAGGTCTACCACGTAGGGGCTTTGTGTTTTTCCACTTAGGAAAACACTTCCGTCGAAACCTAATTGTTTCCCTAAGTTTTCTGGGAGTTGCATGACCACACCAGGAGGCAAGGAAACTACACTTTTCATTGTGTATTTGTTGTAGTGAAAAACAGTGGCTTTGTTGTTTTTCCTGTAGTTTCTTAGTTTTCTCACCAACATGCTCTGTAGTTTATTTATGGTCCTGTTCAAGTATCCTATTAACTCTGAGTTGCTTTCCAGGTTCACACCTTCTAAGGCAAACATATTGTAGGTACTACCTTCCTTGAAGTAATACTTAGACAGGTATCTGCTGATTTCCTTGAAGCGTGTACATATTTTCACAGCCTGTAACTGACTGGGAGAGAGAGGAGAAACATTAGCAGAGTCTGTGAAGACGGCCTTTTCTTCAAAAAAAGAAAGAGACCTTTTTTCCCTGTCATCCATAGACATCACTTCAGCCACAGCCGACGATATTTCCCTTTTTTCTCTGCCTGCCGTGTCACGCTCCCCCTCATCCTCCTCCTCCTCTTCCTTCTCCTCCTTCTCTGGCGTGGGTTGGTTAGAAGTGAATCCTCCAGATGGTGTCTCAGTCACAGCAGCAGGAGTTGGTGGACTTTCACTTTCAGGACCAGCAGGAGGAATGGTTTCAGTCGATCCCACAGGGTTGACATGACGTAGGTTTTTTGTTATTTTTACTCCTCTCTTCAAAGCAGATTGGGCTGATAGATTTGATGTAGAGCTTGAAGCTCTACTGAAGACACTATGGGCTCCTGGTTTTTCAACAGGAAAAAATTCTCTTCTGCGTTTGTTTAATAAAGCTACTACAGAGCGGAGGTTGTTTGTCAGGTCGTTTTCTCCCTGTGCCAAGAGAATGGGTTCTTCTTTGACGTTGTACCACGTGGTAGGACAGGTTATTTCTTGAAGAGCACACTCTAACTGAGTAGGAGAGTTAATGTATTCTGCCAAAATTGTATTGTAACTAGTTAAAGTGTTGTCAGGAAAAACGTTCATAGATGAGTTACTAGGTAAAGTTAAGGTAAACGCCATTTGTTTATGTTCTTGACAGGTTCCCAAGAGTTAAACTTGTCTCCATAACCCTTCCACTTGATCAAGGCTTCTCTTTTCTTGCCTTTTCCTCTGTATTTTACTATTTTTTCTATGTTGTAGCGTCTTCCGTGACGGACTTGCACCTTCTGAACTTCAGGTTCGTAGAAGCTTCCTTTTATCTCTTCTCCAAGGAGATCTTTCAGGTGGTACCCTTTGGGTGAAATATCGTCGACTGTGTATATTTCCTCAGTCCAGTTAGGTTCGTACCCTCTGTTAAATGTTTTCTTTGTTTTCAACATTTGCACTTGATTTTTTCTCTTCAACTGAAGGACAGGAACTTTTTTCTTTTGAGGTTGATCGTACAACCTGTAGAACAAGACTTCAGAGTTGTCTTTATTTATGTCTGAAGGGGCAGCTCCTAAGGTTTTGTGGTAAGTCAAATTGTAGGACTTAACCAAGTCGGGCAGCAAGTCAACCCATTTGTAGTTATTGAAATGAGAGAAACATCTCCACATTTTTCCTTGTAAAGTAGAGTTGAACCTTTCGGCTAAGGCACACTTCACGTCGTCGTTCTCTCCTGTGAAAAAATTGATGTTTTGATCTTCACAGTGTTTTTTGAAAATTTTGTTGACAAACTCTTTGCCCTTGTCAGTTTGAATTTGTTGAGGTTTTCTTTCTTTGCTCATTTTTTTGAAAGCCTCTGTCACGTCATCAGCTCTCTTACTTTTCACAGGTTGTCCAAAACCATACCTTGAAAAAACATCTATTCCCGCTAAAATGTACTGGTATCCTTTGTTTTCCTTTGAAAATTCTCGCATGTCTATGAGATCAAGTTGCCACTGTTTGTCTATGCCCCATGTTTGTGTTTTTCTTCTTGGAAATCTTCTCTTGTAAGGTTTTTGTCTGGTGTAAGCGTCTACATCTTCCAAAGCTTGTTCTATGTTTTTTTTCTTTGTTTTCTTGAAGTGATTACGTTGAAGTTTAGATACACTGGTGAAACTTCCAGGTTGTTCAGGATCTGTGTAAAACCTGAGGACATCTTTTTTCAAAGCCTTGTGCGCCATATAAACTTACGTCCAGTTCCTTTTTGACTTACTTTCCTCTTCTTAATAGGGGAAGCTCTTTTTAAGGGACTGGCAGCAAAGGAAGGACTGTGCCCTGCAAAAGCCGACTTGTTTTTGACAAATTTTAAGGTGGGGTTCAGCCTTTTAACTGCTCTCATGAAAACCTGGCTTCCTTTAGGTTGGTCCTTTTTCAAAGACTTTGGTCGGGCAGCAAAAGCTAACAAATCTGTTATGTCAGTTCCAGGCACACGTTCCCCGTTAACATATATTTCTCCGTCTCTGTTCCAATTCAAAATTTGACTTCCGTGACGAGATAATTCTCTGTAGAGATTTTTAGCAGTCGTTCTGTAAGTTGCGGGTATTCTTTCTTTTATGTCGGCGTCCATACCCTCTGTGTTGTCTCTTGCACGAGGTTTAAACCCTTCCTCCCCTTTGAATTCATCTACACTCTCTCCGTCTGAATCGTCAGGAAGTGGTGGATCGTCTCTAGTCTCTGTGAAAGTGTCGTCATCGTCGTCGCCGTCGTCGGTGTCTTCTAAAGAATAGTTCACACCCCTAGCTGCTGCTGCTCCCGCAGGGCCTTGTCCTACTGCTCGACCAGGATAGGGACCTTCCCTACGTTGTCCTAAGGCCTTGGCTTTTTTAGTTAAAATTCCCGACTTTATCATAAGTTGATTGTACTGTCTTAACTTTTCCTTCAGTTTGAGGTTAGGAGAGTTAAGCACCTCGTGTGCTTTACTTTGAAGGTGGTTCAGGACTTGAACCAGGCTGGAATCAGGAGTTAAACCTTCTCTTAAAAGTTGAGTGCTGTAGTACTGGTCTTGAACACTAGGTCCAGGCTGGGGAGGAGAGGAAGGACTAACAAAAGAAGGGCTTTTTTCTCAGGGAACGAGATCTGCCCTTACGAGGGCCATCTTTGAATAAGACATGATTTTTTATTGACGTGCTCCTATGAGACCTGTAATCAGGGGTAAGGCCAGACCCAAAATGGTTCCCAAAAATCCACCCTTTTGCTTAAAGGTTTTCCTCTTCTGCTTAACGGTAGCCTTGTGCCTTGTGACTGACTTGAGTTCTTTCTTGTAGGGTGATAAACGTTTGACTGCGTCTGACTCGTTACGCAACAGGTTTTTGTTCATTACGTTGACGCAAATTTGACTCATCAACCTAATGACCTCATCGCTGAGGCCTTTGATAATGTGGGAACACTCTGCCGAGGAACACTTGGATATGTGTTTCAACAAGTGGTAATGTTTCCTTATTGTTTTAAATTTTCCTCCAGAAGCAGATCTTTTGGTCACCATTCTATCTTTTTCTTTTCGAAGCTGAAGCTTGAGGAATGAAAACCAAGGTGTTCCAAGGAGTTGTTATGCTGTTCCTTACCCTAAGCTCGTTAGGTGTGCTCTGCTTAAAGTCCAATAGGATGTATGAATGTTTCTCTTTGGTTTCTGAGTTATATACCTCCGTCAAAAAGGATTTCTGTCCTGGAAAGGCCTGTTTGCTGATGTGCCCTATTTGACTCATGTCTCTAGGGTTTTTAAAAACAACTAGGTAGTGGGCATTTAAGCTCAAGGTTCTGAAGGCAGGATTGTTGAAAAACAAGTTTTGAGTAATAAAAATTACACTTAAACTGCGATGGTGAGAGCCCACAGTGAAAAGTTTCATTATGGTGGGAACGTACTCGGGATCCATGAGATCGTCTATTACGACCAGTCCATGTTTAGTCACGTCTCTTTTATCCTCGAACAAAAAGTCTTCTGAAAGAAGACCTTTGTTGAACTTAACCCCCAACTTTACCATTTCGTCGAATCCATCTTGCCATTGACTGTAGCAGTAGTATATGTCGTTTATTTTTGGAGTTACAAGCTCGTCTACGCCTTTAATCAACTTGAAAACAAGTTGACTTTTTCCACAAGAAGTAGGTCCAGCTATGATCATTGTGAAGGGGCTTTGTAGACGTGGGTCAAAAATGATCTCCTTTTCCTTGTGATCCATGTTGGACGATATCTTAAACCAAAGTGACCAAAGGAGCGACCTTGTCCTCTTTTAAATCAGTAGAACCCTCGTTCAAACCTTCGACGTAAAGAGCTACGTCAGAAAGTCCCATGTTGTATAGACTGGCTACAAGGCAGCTTGGATGAGATATTTCTCTATGTTTCCAAACCATTAGGACTTCGAAAACAGGATTTGTCACACCTTTTTTCCCTGGAACAGGGGTGGATATGACGTCAAGTTCGTGGTCGGTCAATCCAAGTTGAGTTCCCAGTTTCCTCCAGTCAAGCATTTTTAACTTGTCTGCCAGGTTCACGAACAAAGTGTCAACTTTCCACTGTTCTGGAGGTATTTCACAATGGTCCACTACGTTGTAATATCCCATGTACCATCTACAATAATCAGTCAGATCGTAACGACCTATGTCACTTAATGCATGTCTTAATACCATCCACTTGCAACGCACGTTCTTTCTGCTCCATGAAATAAGCATTTCTCTCCCCATAGAACGAAGAGACGGTGTTTTTTCCATGTAATCCATTAAACTTAGTCTAAGTCCTAAGTAAACCCCTAATCGAGGGTAGTCTTTTTCCGATATTTTTTCACTGATCTTGAATAACAACTCATCCGAAAGGTGAAACTCCATAGCAACCAAAAAAAAGGTGTTCAGCAAGTAAGGTAGGCAGGTAGGTAGGCAGGTAGGTTATGACAGGCTAGAAAGCATACAGTTAACTTATATAGGGTAGGGTAGGGTAGGGTAGGGTAGGGTAGGTGGGTGGGTAGTTTAGGTGGGTGGGTGGGTGGGTTAGGTGGGTTATTTGGGCGGCCAGCCCGGGCCAAAAAGCCCCAAACCCCCCATACTTGAGGGGTGCCCCCACCCCCCCACCCCATAGTTTTTTAAACCCACCCCAACCCATTCCTACCCTACCCTACCCTACCCTACCCTACCCTACCCTACCCTATATTATCCTACCCTATTCTACCCTATTCTATATATCTCTTCCATTCCCTTCCCCCTGTTTAGGTAAGCCTGTTACATCGTTCTTCGTTCGTTTAAATTTGTTATGATGTTGAGTGTAAAGCGAGCTGATTGTGGTGAAAACAGTGAGTAAGGGAGATAAGCTGGGTGCACCACATAGCCAGATAAAACCAAACTTTTTCTTTCTCCTCTACACTGAAACGATCCAGGGACGATGATGGGATGTGAAATATGGGGCAGGAGGAAAACAAAGTTTTGGTTTCTAAGCACTCAGCTAGAAGTTCCAAAATAGACATGAAGAAATGAAGACGCTGGTTAAGTTGGCGGGGATTTTCTTTGGCGTGATGCTCTTCTGCCGCTTTCAATGCTTCCAAATGGAAGGGGTTTTTCAGTGGGCCCTTTCCCTTTCTTCCATGCTTCAGGGCATAACCCAAGGTTTCCACCGCTGAAAATTTCGACAAGTTATGACTCAAAACCATTTTCCTCAAGGTTTTTCTGTCTTTGGATGTAAAACTTGATTCTACTGAAGTAAAAACTAAGTATAATTTTTTCCGGTGAAGAACAGATTCTTTCAAGTATTTGCACACGTACCTGAAACAAATTGAAGAGCAACATATTATTTCATTTCTTTCCCTCACGTACGTTAGAACTTGAGTGTCGTCGGGGTGACGTTGTTCTAATACACGCTGCAGGGAGTAACGCGACATGGTAGGGCGAAGGTTGTTGTGTCAAATAATGATGGTTTAGTCCCCGTTTAACCTTTATAGGAAACCTGTCAGTCTTTCCTTATCGCACTTTCCTGAAATGATTTATTGCTCAAGGACGAAACAAACGTCAGGGTCAGTGCCTGAGCGTTTTGAAAAGAGGGGAAAACATGTGGAAGAGTGGGTTTAGCCCAGGGGCCTTACCCGGAGGATCATCGTTTATTTTTGTTCAGTTTTATTAGGAGGACCAAAAATTAGATACGGGGTAGGCTGTTACCACCTTCAGCTGACCTTTTTCATGGGAGGTAGTTATTTCAGTTATAACTCTCACAACATGACAGCACCCATGGTAATTGTGTCCAATCTCTGTCCTGAATCCTCTTTCATAGAAAATTTTGGAACCTAGAGAGTGTGTAATTTTGTCTGGGTGAAGTAAAGTGGCTTTAATTAAAGCCTTCACCATAGTAGAATCGATGAAAACTGAATTACCACACCTTACCTTCTTCTACGCCCCTCCTGATGTCTGAAATAAACACCTCCTGACGCCTTTTGTGACCTACGGTCAAAGACAAAGGCAAAGGACAAAAGTTAGCCATGTCTGCTTGAGAGAAGCTAGTTCTGATAAATGACGAATGGTCTGCGTTAATCACAGAATGGTAACAACAAGATTCGTTTTACAAGCCTCCCCCTGAACGTTGACTGAGCGTTATCACGTTTTTTTTATTTGAGTTAAGTTTTTTACTTTTTTCCAAAACAACACTGTCTAAGTGTAAAACATACTATGAATAGAAAAGCACGGTTATCTACGACTCATGGACGTGGTTGTACGTTATCTGAACGACAAGGGAACGTCCCAGGATCGTATCAGGATAGATACTATAAAGAAGGCTTGAGCTGCTCGATCTTCATCAAACCTTTTCTGACGTTTGTCTGCTGTTCGCCGTCCTGCTCCTGCACCTTCCAGCCCTGCCACCCTTTCATCTTCAAGGAGAACAATGCCTGGTCGCATGAAGACGGGACTTAGTGTCAGGAGAGGAGGAGCTAAAAAACTGGCTCCACTAACTTTCACTACTTCTAAACAGACAGTGGAAAAGACGTCGGGCATCGCCCCTCCTCCTACCTCTCCAGCCTCAGCTGATAAACCACCTGCAACTCCTGCTCAGCTTCCAACTGAAGTGCCTGATGCAGGAGAACAGGAAGCCGCTCTTGCAGCTCTTCATGGCGAAATCACTGATTTCCTGGATCGCGTCCGGGATCGCACTCCTCAGGAAGCTGGCGACGGCGATTTTGACATCAGGGAATACATCAATCCCCCGGCACCTTTGAACTACCAACCCCCCACTGAAGCACCTACGTCCGCCTCTTACTCGCCCGTGACTCCGGAGGAACCTTCTCCCCAGGTCAGTCCAACAGAGGTCATAGACCTCACAACCTCATCACCGGCAGTCAACCCCATAGAAGTGGTGGACTTAACACAAGGGACACCTTCACCTGCTCACCGCGGGGGGTATTCACAGGTAGAGGTTATAGATCTAACCGGCCCTTCTCCGCTGTACTCTCTCCCGGTTCCGGTAGAGGAGCTGCTTATTAAAAGCCCGCCGGAAAAAAGAAACTGTTCCGGTGAGAGAGAAGGGGAGCCTAAGAAAAAAAGACAGAAGCGCGCCTACCACA
Source organism: Acholoe squamosa (assembly GCA_949317995.1). Lineage (NCBI taxonomy): Eukaryota > Metazoa > Annelida > Polychaeta > Phyllodocida > Polynoidae > Acholoe > Acholoe squamosa. The sequence goes on along the minus strand of OX439048.1, from coordinate 39,597,535 downwards.
AGAAAACCCCTGTCTCTACCCCTGCTTCAGTTTCCTCAGCGACTTCATCCTATGGTGCCGAGCCAATTGGTTCTGTCCCAGGTGTTGCTTCTTCTAAAGACAAGTCACACAGGCAAAAGTTTGGGGAGGGCACTGCCCCCAGTTCTTCCAGCAAGCTTGAGGGCTTCAGGTCAGTGCCTTTGGTGGTAAAAAAATGGCCTGCTCGATTTGGTTTCCAAGAAAAGTCACCTGCCCCCGACCAAGTTTTTTATCCGGAAGGGGATAACAACGCCTGCATAGAAATATACAGGGAACCTAGCATCAGGGGAGTATGCTTGAGGACCTACCTGGACAAACCTTACGAGCGGTGCTTAAACCTAGAGGCGCGTGAGTTCAGGAACTTAGTGGACCAGATAGAGTGCATCCTTGGAAAGTACAAGGAGTTACACCGCCTAGCTGCCCTTGGAGAGAGGAAGGTGGATAATCTTTTGTTGTCCTTAAACCAAGACTGCACCGACCCCAGTGGAGGCCGGGCTATGATCCTGGTGAACTTGTACAAGGGAACTCCTAAAGTTCACATAGGAACTACCAGCTACGTGGAGGAGATGAACGCCTCGGTGTCTTCCAGCTACAGGATGCCCCCCTCAGCCACACACTGCGGACACACTGTGTCCCCCTTCATTCTGGAGGACATAAAATCACGAGTTGGTCCCTTCCTAGACGAGACGACCGATTTCTACTCTGGGTAAGTGGTCAACTTTGTATAGTGTCTGGTCAACAGCTCCTTGTATAGTGCTTTTACATTATCATGTATATCAGCTAATTCGTAGTTAGATTTAAATCTACTCCATCTTCAGTCAACATAGCCCAGCGTAGGTTTAAGTTCTAAATGTACTCCATGTATACTTAGGTTAGGTTTTAGTTATAAGTTTGTATATTGAATATAAAGTGAAACAAGAAAAAGAAACCTTAAAAAAAAAATGCCGCCCAAAAAGGTAAAACAACTTTACACCGTCAACTGTCTAATGTGTAACACCCCTAGACCTCCACGTTTGGTTACTGTAGAAAACAGTGGAAAAACTCTATGTAACTCAAATTCTTGTAGAAGAGAAACTTTTTCCGACAGCTTAGAACTTCCAAAAGAAATAGAAATAAATTCTTTGCATAAAAGCAGTTACCGTGACAACTTCTAGTCCATAGCTTCAGGTTTGGCTGTGCTTGGTAAGCTTCAGTCCATTTTCAACGTCAGAATGACAAGTTTTAACAAAGACTTGGGAGCCAAACAGGTAATAGAGGCGCTTACCTCTATTCATAGAAATCAAGTTATGGCTTACAAAGTGGCTGTCTCTTTTGGAAGGTTGTTGTCTTCCTCTAAGGAGGAAGAAGAAGAGAAAGTCATGTACTTTCATGCTTCTGCCAACAACTCGTCTTTGTTCTATGACAGTGAAAGTCATAGAGACCCTTACATTTTTATAAGGGACGACAAAGACTTTGCAGAGTGTTTAGATTTAATAGAAAACAACATTAAAGAAGACACTCAAAGACCCTCTACTAAATGGAGTGTAATAGGCAACGTGAACGCCAACATCACCCTCATAAGTGCTACGGGAGGAGAATATCTTTTAGGTAAAATGAAAACTGTTCCACCAGGTTTAAGACAAAGAGGAATGCAACACTTTCACAGAGACCCTAAAACCAAAAGGGCATACAAGGACAACTTGTGTTTCTTTAGATGTCTGTCTTTCTTCCTGTATGAATCTTTAGAAAAAACTGAAGACCTTTTCCTTGAAGCCTATCTAGGGGTGAACAAGGAGACTTTTGAGGGTGTTGACATAAAAGATTTAGACAGGTTAGAAAAGATGTTTGAAGTTAACATAAGAATTTTTTACCTTCCCTCTTTTGGTAAAAGAAAGGGACGACCTAAAATTATAAGGTCAAACATGTGTTCATCCAAAAAAATCATGAACTTGAACTTACACAGAAACCATGTAAGTTTAATAACTAACATGGGACTGTATGGTAAAATGTACCCCTGTGAAAAGTGTCATAAAGTTTTCACTCGTAGTTTCCTTTTGAAACAACACAATGGGGTGAAAAAAGATTGCACCAAAGTCAGCTTCAGGTACAAAGGTGGAGCTTACAATCCATCCAAAACAGTTTTTCAAGTTTTAGAGGAACTGGGAATAGTTTGTTCACCTGAGAAAAAAATATACCCCTATAAAATTGTTTTTGACTTTGAAAGCTATTTCATCTAACCTGAAAGTTGGTCCCCAGAAAATGCTAACACTGTGATAGAAAAAACTCACATACCCCTTTCTGCCAGTGTAGCTTCTGATTTTCCTGGGCATACAGAACCAGTGTGTTTTGTCAGAAATTCCAACAGGGACGACGATCCTTTGGTTAAAAATGTGTTGGAACACATAAACAACTTGGGGCAGTTGATAGGAGAACAGGTGAAAGAGAATTTTAGAGATGTTTTAGACGAACTAGACTCTCTAGAAGAAAAACATAAAGCTAGCAAAGTTTTTCCAGCAAAGAACAAAAAAAATCCAAAAAAGAAAATCTCCCATGTTCTTGAAGTGAAGGAAAAACTTCTTACCTACATAGAAAGAGTCCCTGTTCTTGGTTTCAACTCTGGAAAGTACGACATTAATTTGATAAAAAAGGAATTTCATTCTTTTTTTATAGACACAGACAAGACAGAAATGAAAACCATAAAAAAATGCAACAAGTACATAGCAGTCTACACAGACCATCTTCTTTTCCTTGACATGTTCAACTATTTGGCACCAGGTTATTCCTACGCAAACTACCTGAAAGCCTTTCTAAAAGGGAAAGCTGAAAAAGGTTTTTTTCCCTACGAGTGGATGGACAACATAAGAAAACTGAACAACAAAGCTCTTCCTCCATGCCACTGCTTCTACAGTTCTTTGTCGGGTGGTGGAATAAGCAAAGAAGATTATCTTGAATGTAAAAAGGTCTGGACAGAAAACAAAATGAAAACTATGAAGGACTACTTGATATATTACAACAACCTGGACGTTAAACCCTTTGTTTTAGCCATAAACGAGCACACAAAATTTTTTATAGATCGTGGGGTAGACATGTTCAAAGACGGTTTAACTTTGCCAGGTTTAACCTTGAAGTTTCTTTTCAACAACACTGCACCTAATGCCACACCTTACATTCTTTTTGGTGAGAAAGAAAAGGATGTTCACTCCTTGCTCAGACGCAACTTAGTAGGGGGTCCCTCTATTATTTTTCACAGACATCACAAAAGTGGAGAAACAAGAATAAGACAAAAAAAATACGGGCCACAAAGCAAAGTATGCAGACACATAGTAGGGGTAGATGCTAACAGCTTGTACCTCAAGTGCATGGGTGAAGAACACTGCACAGGTTATTATGTGGTGCGCAGGAAAGAAAACGATTTTCAAGCTGTCTGCAGTCAACAGATTAGCTACTCAGCCACAGAATGGTTGCGATACAAAACTGTGACAGACAAAGTGAAGATATTACACCAATACAACTACGGGGAAGTAGTATTGGGTTCAAGGAAAATAAAAGTGGATGGCTATGATCCAGCTTCAAAAAAAGTATACCAGTTTCACGGGTGCTACTGGCATGGTCACATATGTCACCTCACTAAATCAGTTTTGAGAGACCCCAATGGAAAGGCATGGTTAGAAGAAAAAAACCAAAATACCATTTTAACTACCCTATATCTTCAGTCGTTAGGTTACCAAGTAGAGGAAAAGTATGAGTGTATGTGGCTGAAAGAAAAAACTGAAAACTCGTGCAGAAAAACAAAAAGTGAATGGGAAATTAAAAGACCATTGTGCCAAGGCAGAAAAAGTCAGGATGAAATACTGAGAGGGGTTTCTAGAGGAACAACTTTTGGACTTATCCAGGTAGACATAGAAACACCTGAATCTTTGAAAGAAAAATTCAGTGAAATGACACCTATTTTCAAAAACTGTTTAGTAGGAAAAAATGACGTAGGTGAACATATGAAACGTTACCTGGAAGCAGCAGGTAAGCTGAAACAACCGCAACGCCAACTTATAGGCAGCTACCACGCAGAGGGAATTTTGTTGGGAACTCCTCTCTTGAAGTGGTACCTGGAGAAAGGTTTGGTAGTTACAACAGTACACCTTCTCATAGAATACACACCAGAAAAGACTTTTTTACCCTTCATGGACGAAGTGACCAAAGCTAGGAGGAAGGGAGATGAAAACATAGATTGTAAGATTCTGTCAGATCTGTACAAACTTTTGGGAAATGGTTCATATGGAAAAACCATATGCAACAAACAAAACTTTGTTCAAACAAAGTATCTTCACCCCTCTAAGGCAAGACGTTTGGCCATGCACTGGTCAGTGCAAGATGTGCAAGACATAAGTGACAACACGGTAGAACTGTCCTGTTTGCCCACCTCCATTACCTACGACCTCCCAGTTCAAATAGGGTTCATGGTATACCAATACGCCAAACTTAAAATGTTGGCTTTCTATTACGACTTTCTCCTTGAATACATAGACGAGAAAGATTTTGAAATATGTGAAATGGACACTGACAGTTTTTACTTTGCTTTAAGTGCAGAGAACATAGAAGACGTAATTATTCCTGAAAAACGTGAAGCTTTCTTCAGAGAACGTCACAAATGGTTGCCCTCTGAATCATGTGACAACAGTCACCACAGAGAGACCTATGTTCAGACCAAAGTTTTGGGTGAACTGTGGCTGCCTCAACCATGCTGTAAGAGCCGTCTGGCGTTCGACAAGAGAACCCCCGGGTTATTCAAAGTGGAGTGGGAAGGTGATGAAATGACTGCCTTAAACTCCAAATGTTACATAGGCACAGGAGTGAATGTGCCCGTTAAAATGAGTTGCAAAGGTGTAATTCAAAAACAAAACCCCCTGACCACTGACAAGTACAAAGAAGTACTGGACAGTGAAAATGTTGTCACGGTAGTCAACAAAGGATTTAAAGTAGTTAACCACAGCGTTACGACTTACTCTCAAAGGAAACAAGGTCTAACCTATCAGTACATAAAGAGACAAGTATGTGAAGACGGTGTAAGCACCCTACCCCTTTCTATATAAAAAAAATGGTTTCTTTTTCTAGTTTCACTTCCAGTTGTACATTTTGTTGAAAGAAAAAAATTTTAAACAAATTGTTCAAATGAACATTTTTCTTCATAGAAAACAGTGTTAAAATGAAAAATGTTCATTTGAACAATTGTTCAAACGAACAATTGTTCAAATGAACATTTTTCCCCATAGAAAACAGTGTTAAACTGGAAAATGTTCATTTGAACAATTGTTCAAACGAACATTTGTTCAAATGAACATTTTTCCCCATAGAAAACAGTGTTAAAATGGAAAATGTTCATTTGAACAATTGTTCAAACGAACATTTGTTCAAATGAACATTTTTTTCCATAGAAAACAGTGTTAAACTGGAAAATATTTTTTGTTCAAATGAACATTTTTCAAATAAACAACAAAGGTAAAAAATGTGTACTGTATCATGAAAAAAAAACTGACAAAAAAGTAAAAAAAAGTGAACTGTATCACCCAAAAAAAAAACTTTTCACAAAAGTGAACGCTGTACATGTTCACCACAAAAATAAAAAAAAAATCCGGCGCTGAAGAAATTAAGTTGGAACAGAAAAAAGTGGTACCAGATTTCTTGACTCATAGCGTCACGTTCACCAGATTATTAGTATCTGGTTAGATTTAAGCAACCATTTTAACATGGAAAGTTTAGAAGCTATGCTTGTGGAGCAAACCACAGAAACTCCACCTTATGACTATTACATGCGTCCAGTTTTACAAAGTGTTGCTTCATATAATCAAGCTTCTTCTATAACACCTGACAATGATATAAGTTCTGTAGCATGTGGATGTTCAGAGAATTTCTTTTGGGAAATAATACCTGCAGAAAACATTGGTTATTTTAGAGGAGCTGAACCAGACACTGTTGACCACAGTATAACTAGTGTTAAAATGTACAAATATTTCTCTTCAGCTTTTTGGGACGCCTACAGAAACTGCATGTACTATTGTCGAGTGAAAAAAGTTAACTTGATATTGCATGATTGGTGTATAGGAGTATATCAATTGCACACTGAACCTGGCTGCCCAAGACACTACACAAGGTACACTTTAGGAAGTGTAAGAAAGTTTGCTCTTACTCTCCAAGAGTTAGAATGTAATCCCATAGTAGGAGTGTTTTGTCAGTGTAATTGTAAACTGGAAGTATCTGCTATTGCTAAAACTATTTATTTCACATGTCTGCAGGTCTCACTGGAACTTCACGCCTTAAGTATACCTGGAGTGAGAAATCATTTCTCCTTCGAGGTAAACTTTAAGGATGGTTTTTTATCTGGTCTTTTACCTGGACCCAAAAACAGTCAAACTTACTTCCTGGCCCAGGCTTTGTTCGAGCATGCTATATCTAACATAGCCAAACTTAACAGTTATTGTTTCCACAACACATGGAAAACTAGTCTCACTGGTCAAAGCTGGTATCAAGCAAGTAAATTCACACACAACAAATGTTTCTGTAGTATATGTGCACGCCCCGGAAATGGAAAATCTGTCTTCATCTGTAAATATTGTGTCTAATAAAAATATAATCTGTTATGTGAAATGGATGAGTTGTGTTTTATTTTAATGCATGAAATGAAGAGACATAACAAAATGAGTCATAAGTATTGCGTAAATCCATAAAAGTATTGCATCAGAACATTGTGTAAATTCTTACAAGCATTGCGCAATGCACCCTCATACGTAGGTCATACGTTTTGCAAGTAGGTTAGTAGGTCACTTCCGGTTTGCAAGTAGGTCAACCCTAGGTATTGCGCAATTCTTTTAATTTATGCAACTAGGTCAGGTCACTAGGTCAAATGGAATCCAGCTCTCTGATTGGTCGAAAAAACTAGGTCATGACCTTATGACGTCACTTCCTGTCAAATCCAGCCCTCTGATTGGTTAAAACTAGGTCACTTCCGGTCTACCAGTAGGTCATGACCTAGTTAGTAGCTAATCCATTGCGCTGACTTTGCATGTATATACTACTTCTGTGTGTAGTATGGCCCTTATTGAGGCCATAAAATGCAAGGACTACTGCAAACTTAACCCTAAACCACTTTGGGATTTGGAATTAGTTGATCAATCCTTGCATTTTATGGTCCTCACAAGGGCCATACAATGCAACACACAAAATCGCAGAGATATTTCAGCCATTTTTCGCCATGTGGGATTCGACCTTATAGATATTCAAAGCAGTATTAACATCTGTATACTTTCTTATTCTAGCTAACTGTATAAACTTGGAGTTTACCCTATCATAAACAGTACTAATATGTTTATTGAAGGATAGGTTATATCTAAGATTACACCCAAATATTTGAAGGCTTGTACTTCTTCCAGTTGTACTCCCCTACTATAGAAATTGGGATGTATGGCCAGTGGTGGGCCAATGAACATCCATTGTGTTTTTTTCTGATTTATCGTAAGACTGTTCATAATACACCAACTTGACAACTTGTTTAAAGCAAATTGTAGCTCCCTCGGATCAGTGGAGGAAATCACAGCATCATCAGCATAAAGAACTATATTGCAGTTTCCTACCTGCTTCACCAGGTCATTTATATAGCTAATGAACAAAATAGGACCTGCTGTTGAGCCTTGTGACATTCCATTTATTATAGGCAAGACAATTTGTTATTCACACCAACTTCCTGAGTCCTATTTGTCAGGTAGGACTTAAACCAATCACATGTATTTAAAAGGCAGCCATTATTCAACGAATCATAGTTGTGGATTGTCCTTCCTTGTCCAACCAATTTATGGGAAAGGGTAGCTGTCTAAGGAGTGGGCACATCATTACTACAGTTGTAGTGTGTGATCTCTCTGTTGACATGCAAAATGACTTGATTCAAGATGTTCTGATGTCATTTAGTAAACTCCTATAATCGGGCAGAACATGGTATGTGCATCGGTAACAACTCTCAATTTTGATGTGCAATTTATCATGGCCTCAATGTAGTCAGATATAATATCTTCAGGGCTGGCTCTGAGCTCGACAAGACCAGTTTCATAGTATTTCACTGTTATGCCTGCAGCCATGACAATCGGTCTTGGGTTATACTTGTGGAGTTCCCTGATCCCTAGATTAGTCATTCTATTAATATCAGATTCTGCTCCATGCCGATAATCAAAGAAGTACGTAATCCCATCATGATTGTTCATATAATCTGGGAGGAACTCCCCCCCCCCCAGAGTCGTGCAGTGTGTATACTGCCTTCGCTGCTGTCTGGAGACCGTCAATGAAAACAAATAGACCAGGAGTTATCAGTTGTCATGTAACATGATGTGGCACATTATGTGGTATGTAACATTTAATTTACCCAGGTAAGTATTATTGTGGCACTATAGTTCAATTCCTATGCACACCCAGGGCATTGACATAGTTCAAAAGACTATGTAGTATCTCGTATGGAATAAATCACGTTTACACAGTGATTTAGTAACTCACCAAATGAGACTCAGTCAGTCAGTAGGTCAATATGGTTTGTAGTGCAGTGGTAATACCAACTACACTTGGCACAATAACTGATCACATTTATTCGGGTATTCAACCCTGTGGTGCTCCTGGGTCAGGTGTTGGTAATGCAGGCTGTGGTGGCACTGGGTTCAGATTTGGGTTATGCCCTGGTTGTGGCTGTTGTTGTGACTGTTGTTGTGGCTGCTGTTGTGGCTGTTGTTGTGGCTGAGGGACTGGGATTGGCGCTAGTGTTGGTCCTGCAACAGATTCAAAATCGCAGGGATATTTCAGGCATTTTTCGTCATGTGGGATTTGACCTTCTTATTGTTTTTTCATCAAGTATTGTATAATATAGATTAAATCTCCCCTAATTTTCTCTGATGCGTTTAGGCTCGTATCCCAGCAATCAAAGGTAGACCCTGATGTTTTTTGCCACCAAATGAGAACAGCATCTTACAGCTACTGTTTCTAATGACAGGACATGTGGGACTAGCTACCCTTTATAGGTGATAGTCATCGAACAATATCCTCATCAAGTATTGTTGTGACTGCCTCTTGATATGCCACTTCTTTATGTGGTTCTTTCAATGTGTAATTTTCTTTTGCAATCTAAATATTTCTTTACTCTGTACAAAAACTATCTAGGTTTTGACATTGGTAGCATTGGATCCATCTGAGTGCATTTTACTTTCTCAAAAACCTTTTCAAGACATGATTGAAGGTATTGATACTTCAAATGATTATTCCTCGGTCCCTCTTGGAGAAAGGCCAACAGTTGAACCTTCCAAAACATTTAAGGAATTCATTTGACCATGTTCCGAGCACGTGAAACTATATAGTGCTCCAGGATTTTGGTTTAAAGTGTATTTATAAATAGAGCATGTTGATCCCAAGTGATGTAGGATTTAGCTGACCTCCCCCTGAGGCGTGGGTGACAAACTCATTTGTTGGTGTGTCCAGTGGGCTGGCTGGTTGACAGTCCAATATAGAGGTGTGTAGGGGAGGGTGACAGAAAACACACACCTGAGCCTCTGTTGACAGCCTATCTGTAGGTAGAATGTAAATACACATCTTGTTCCAACAAACATAACCAACGGACTGCTGAAGCTATAAGTCACCTCAACCAAGTCCCTTTTGTATGATAATTAAGACGTACACGATAAAAGTACACCTACTTTTGAACCAGATTTCAAGCCTCCCATTGCCAGCGTCATGGTTGAGTGGTTTCTTCACAGCTTTTGATGACGATCTCCACACAATACCTGCGTCCACGTTGATCTGTCTGCGTACACTCGAGTTGCTAAGCCTCCCTGATTTCAAAACAATTTGAGAATATTATGCAAGTGTCTGGTATAAGGTAATGGAAATAACATGATTGTCTTTTTACAGAGAAATCGTCATTAGAAGCTGTAGCTCAGTGGTATGGAGTATGCATTAAATGTAGAGGGTCTATGGTTCAATGCTCCACCTTGATTGGATTTTTACAAATGTTTTCAAGTATTTCTTTTCACTTTTCTTTTAGTTTTCTGGTAGGGAAAAAATATAGAAAACCCTATTTCTGATACATTTTTTTGTATGTGTACACATATCTAGAACGTAACTAAACCTTAATATTTCAACGTCGACATACCTGGCAACTCCATGTAGTTTACACCAAAAAAATCTACGTAGATCTACCTCTATGCAACATCCATCAACGAATGTATGTTTACTGGGACGTATTCATGTCATGACTTCCAAGACACATATTTAATATCCTATAAGTTTTCAGGTGTGCTTGAGGTATAATAGCCTTATTATCTGATTTTCATCAAATAGGAATAAGGGTGTGTATATAGAGACATGACTATATAAATGGAGAGTAGATGAATAGGCCTACGTGCTAGACGGTTCTAGATTACCCCCTGGAAATCCACCGGACCCTGCCCCCTCGGAAACTTCTCCCCTGCAAATCACCCCCAGCCAATGAGATTTAGCCATCACACCCAGGTATCTATATAACAGATACAGAAGTTCGAAATGTAAAAGGTCGAATCCCACATGGCGAAAAATACCTCAGATATCTCTGCGAATTTGAATCTATTGCGAATTTGGGACCTACCCCAAATTCGCAAAGTGTACAACTACAGAGGTTGCATAGAACACAAGAACACTGTTGTGCTTTATCATCTACCCTTTGGGTTATTTTGCCTTTGTTGAAGTCTAAATCTATGTAAATTATGTATTCTAAGAGCTAAAATCACAAAAGATTGCTTTCCGTTCTATGCACCCTACTGTAGTTAATTCCCTGGCCAATTTGAGGTAGATAAAAAAAATCGCAACAGATTCAAAATCGCAGAGATATTTGAGCCATTTTTCGCCAGGTGGGATTCGACCTTAGAAAGCAGCACTCATTGCTTTTGGTAATTCATGTTGCACAGCCATTCAGATGTTATCAGCTACATGCCAATCACTCAGCAGCTCCCGGAAACAGGCACATGAAAGGCAATATGCCACTGGGAATACTACCAACCCCCCAAACAGGACGTTCTCTGCCTCCGTGTGTTGTAAATAGTGCATAGATTTGTAAGAATATGAACCATCAATAATGTTTGATGAAACATCTGTGAGGAAACCGCTTCTTTTTTATCAACGTTAACACATCCCTGGTTGTGGAAGATACTTCTCAAATACTGTACATCAATTTGAACATTTGAGTTCCTTTCCTCATATTGTAAGACCTATAATGGCTACTTTATAGGTCTCACTTTGTTGTTGCATCTCAGTACTTGAACTGCGGCAACCACATTGTCCTGAATCTTAAGGTCGAATCCCACATGGCGAAAATGCCTGAAATATCTCTGTGATTTTGTCAGTTGCATTTTATGGGGTTCCTGCTGCCCTAAATCGCAAGGAGTGCTATTTACATTGTGTAATATCAAAGTACCAATGCAAACTGTGCTATTGTTTTATATCCTTGCGATTTTTTTAGAATATCAAACATGTCAGACACAGATATACCCATTAACTAGAACGATATATTGCATATGCTTTACTAAAGCACAACAGTGTCCTTGTGTTCTATGTACCCTAGCGTATTATGATCCTTATGAATTTGGGGTAGGTACCAAATTCGCAACAGATCCACAGAGATGTTTGAGGCATTTTTTGCCATGTGGGATTCAACCTTTAGATCTTTTATTAGACCAAAGTCCACTGTGAGACTAAACCTTGTTGAAACTAGAAGTTGCACTGGGTCTGCAGTTGCATCAGACTAACGCATGGATGATAATCATGTGTCATGTACTGGGAAAGGGGGCCTTATTGTACCCTGCACCAAGACCCCTTTTCATAAACCACATCAAACATCCACTATGCAACAGACCATACAACTCCCTCCATGTGCATCTGTTTCTATAGGTCGAATCCTACATGGCGATTTAGGGCTCAAATATCTCTGTGATTTTGTCCCTTGTGATTTGGGGTCTTCCTGGGCTCCTAGATCGCAAGGATTGTTCAACTTATACTGAATTCAACACTGAATCAAGACCAATTAAGCAGTTATCCTTGTGATATTGGGGCTCAGGAAAGCTCAAAGAGTGCAAGGGACAAAATCGCAGAGATATTTGAGCCCTAAATCGGCATGTTGGATTCGACCTTATGCAACTAGCTAAAAATCGCACCCCATGTTGCATAGTGGACCCGCAGCTATACATTGCTACTACCCATGTAGCAAGCCCGCTTAGGGCCAATTCAGTTTTAGCTCAGATAGGCTGGTTCAAAGTGGGCAGAATACTATTCATGGTTTTAGGTTGGGCAAATGATGGGTTTCCAGTCAGGGCCACATTGGGTTGCCCTAATAGGGCAAACTGAACTAAGACTGTTGGGCTCCCGACAGTTTTTGTCCTTAGCAAGTTGTGTGGGCCACATATGGCTAACTGATTTGGGCACAGAGCAGCTTCAAAATGGGCAAACACTTTGGGCACAGCTTGGTTTCAAAGTGGGCACCCCGAATCAGGCATAGATCAGTTCCAAAGATAATTCCCCAGACAGGGCTGAGGATGGGTTTGCACAAGGCATACTGAGCTGGGAGTTCTGAACTCAATGGCTTCTTATACAAAAGGGCATGGCAAAGAAAACCTTAGTTTGTAATGTATACAGACCTCCAAATGGTAATCTAACTGCTTTCTGTGATACAATGCTTGCAACCTTGCTACAGATTGAAAATTTTGATGACTTCGATATTATTTGTATAGGTGATTTCAATGTCGATACACTTACAGAAGATAACGACAAGACCATGCTATATGAAATGATGGAAAATTTCAACCTTACTCAACTTATAAATTGTGTTACTACTACTGCAGGCTATAATACATGCATAGATTTAATTTTCACAAACTGTAACAATGTCTTATCTTATGGTCCACTAAATATTCATTTAAGTGACCATCTTCCTATCTATATTATACGAAAAAATGCTACAATTAAAGCTGGTCATAGATACTTCACTGGAAGGTCCTATAAAAATTATAACAGTATTGCTTTTCTAGATAAAATTAAGAACCTAGATTGGACCGACTTTGAAAATTCACAAACCTCTGAGGCCTGTTGGAATATTTTTGAAAAAAATATTTATGATACTTTAGATAACATGTGTCCTATCAGAGAATTTAGAATTAAGGACAAAAGCTCGCCTTGGATGACAAATTACTTACTAGAACGAATCAATGATAAAAATGAAATGCTAACTACTGCTAGAAAATCTGGATCTGTACTCGACTGGCACAGAGCTAGAACCATTCGAAACCAAGTCAACATGGAGAAAGAGACTGCAATGCAAAATTTCTTTAAAAAAGAATCCGATGATAATATCAAAGAAACTAAAGCATTTTGGCGAAGTATAAAGAAAGTTATTCCATCAAAGCAATCAAACAATAGTATAATAAATTTATTAAATGAAAATAAGGACACAGTGGAAATACCAGATACTGCCTCATTTATAAATGAATTTTTTGTCAATATAGGTCCGAATCTAGCCAGTAAACACACTGACCCATGGTCATTTGATGGTACAACTTGTATAACCGATATGCCTGACCTAGATGTATCTAGGGATGAAATTATCAAGTGTTTGAAGGATATCGACACATCAAAATCTTCTTGTCTTAATTATATACCTACAAATATTTTTAAAGAAGCTGCTCTGTGCATGATTGAAAAATTTGAAAAAATAATCAAACTATGTATAGAAACTAGTAAAATTCCAAACTGTTGGAAAATTGCTGTAGTCACCCCCTTACCGAAAGGTGGAGACAATACAAATGTATCTAACTATCGTCCAATCAGTGTGCTTCCTGTACCAGGAAAAATTTTTGAAAGATTAATACACAATGCTATTTCCCAGCACCTAGCTGCTAACTCGATATTAACTGAACGCCAAGGAGGGTACCAGAAAGACAAATCCACAACGGACTCTATAAGCTTCTTTGTAAATGATGTACTAAGAAATCGAAACATAGGATATATTACTTTGGCTGCATTTATTGATATCAAAAAGGCTTTTGACTCCGTAAATTATTTGATTTTATTAGAGAAACTTGAGCGCTATGGTATAAGGAGAAAAAATTAATCAGAAATTATTTAACTAATAGAAAACAATGTACCATGGCTAATAATATCAAATCAGCAGAATTACCCTTAACCTGTGGAGTACCCCAAGGATCAATCTTGGGTCCTTTATTTTTCTTACTATATATAAATGACTGCATACATAAGGACGATGTACATAAAACTATGTTATATGCTGACGATAGTGTATTATATGTGTCTGGACCTAGTATCGATATACTGGAAACAACTCTACAGCATGCTCTAAATAAATTCATAACCTGGTCAAACAAAAACAAATTAACCATTAATGAGAGCAAAACAAAAATTATGACTTTTTCTTCAGCTCAAACTCTAAAAAATCTACGGAAACCTAACATTGAAATAAATGGAAAGAAACTACTGAGTGTCAACTCGTATAAGTATTTGGGAGTATTGATTGACCAGGAAATGAATTTTAATCTACATGTGAAGACATTAATGAAAAATGTTCGCTACAAATCATTTTATATTGTATAAAATACGACATATGCTATCACGTACAGTACTCCTACGTGTATACAAAACCTATGTATTACCAATTATTGATTATGCAGATATTTTCTATGATACTGCCAATGGGACTTTACTTGAAGAACTCCAACGACTGCAAAACAAATGTATTAAAACATGTCTTGGTTTGAATATTTTAACTTCAACTGATAGAGTTCATCATGCAGCAAATCTCCCTAGACTTATATATAGAAGACAATATCATTGTAAGATGTTTGCACACAAAATGGTTAGACTAGGTCTTAATGTTAGAGTTGCAAATAGATTAACTCGCCTACATGATGCTCCAGTACTTTCCTATAGCAATATTAACTGTAAAGCATACGAAAAAGGACCAGAAGTAAAATGTGCACAATTGTGGAATATCCTACCTACAAATACTAGAAACATAAAAGAAATAGGTACTTTCAAAAACCTGATGAAATTGGATTTAATGGATACTATCCCATGAAATGAAATGTGAAGAATTCATACTTATGAATGGTTGTTTAATTCAATGCAACATTATGATTGAGACTAGATATAACAATTTCTTTTTTAAAAAAAATACATTTACTTTTGTTTAAATACAATTATATATTCCGCCATGTACCATATCACAAAGTCAAACTATTTCTCAGGAATCTATATATGTAACGTTACATACCATGGGGAGAGGCATAATAATATCTTTTGATACGCCTCGACCCATGAACTTATTGGTCTCCATATACACGATGAATTATTTTGTACTACCTAATAATGTATCATCTGCTCGTTAACTCATATGTCTATGACCAATAAAGTTCAAAGTTTGTTCAAAAAAAAAAACTTTGACACTAGATGACCCCACTATGTCTGATGTACAGCTTTCCCCCCATGTCAGTATTGATTTTCTTTAGTATGATATAACAGAAATAGGCTAATGAATCATATAAATCATAACAGTACACAAATTTTCTCAGAGTTTGGATCTACTTGCAAAATACATTTGAAATGTGCAATGTTAGGTGATGTCAGCAGTTTTTAATGTGACTACACCATTCATGTGGTAATCATTTAATATTGAAGTATGCTACCCAGTGGGAGGCACTATGAGCTTGAAGGCTAGCATGTTACTGGTCTAGGTCTGGTTGACATGCCTTGGCCAACTAAGTTTGAATTGATGGTTCTACTGTATTATGATGATGGGGAGAGTAATACAGTATGTTTAGTCTCCTTCCAACTATGGAGGCCAAGGGGAGGGGCTAGCACCTGGAGGCTAGCAGCGTATTTTCAGGGTTCAAAATTTTAGAAAATGAGGAAAAAAATAGATTTTCTATAATATCTATCCCAGATGGCGCCACCTGATCAAAGTGGTCAGCCCACTTTCAGCCACACCAAAAACCCATGTTGACCCCAAAATGATAAATTTTGACCAGATGGCGCCATGTGATCAAAGTGGTCAGCCCACTTTCAGCCACACTAAAAACCCATGTTGAACTCAAACCCACTCTGAGACTGATCTGTGCCCATATTGGTTAGCCCAGTGTGGCCCACGCACCTCACTGAGGACAGAAACTGTCAGCAGCCCAACGTTTAGCCCAATGCGGCCAACATCAGAAGCCACACCAAATAAAGTGTGGGCCACAGTAGGGCCACACCACCTTTGCTACCTGGGTATAGATCTCACCAAGTATGGGCCTGAAAACTTAAAGTTTCCCTGACTTGTTTTGAAAGGTCATTGATAATTTCGCAACCACTCAAGGTGCATTATTGATCTAGATATCAGGTTAAAGCTAAGGTAAAAGGCTACCTGAAAGTAGGGTCATTTCTTCACTATTTTGGACATCATGTGACAGTTTGCCATGGAAACCATGGTAAAAGTTTTCTAAAATCTTCAACTTTTCACTACCCTACTCTCACAGCCTTTTTTTTTTGTTATCCCACTGAGTACCTACAATCAGAAAACTTAGTACAATCATTAGAAATCTGAGCATAATGCAGCTCAAAGAAGTGTGACCAGGCAAGCAAAAACACCCCTCTGCAGGGAAATTTGTTATCAAAGTTCATCTCTTTCAAAGATCTTTAAAAAAGACATTGGCTTAAATATTCCCAGCAGTTATGTCAGAACCCCTCCTTGAACATAGGTTGTTATTCATATTTGAAATCAGCGATTAAGCTCTAATTACATTATTTACCATAATAATGTCTAAAAACACAATAAATCAGACTTTTTCATTAAAAATACATGTAATGGTTTGTTCTACCAGTTTGGTGGTTCAGTCCTACGATCAGAAAGGAGAAGGCAAGACAGTAATTTGAGTATATGCTAATGGTTTATTTATAGCTCGACGGCTACCCGGAAGGTATTGAAACAGGGCAGCTGAGATTCTACTTAAAATATATGTCTTAAGCTCGGAGGCCTGGAGGGCCTCTGACGTAGTGGCTGAGCCCAGGGCTTTACATATGAACCCTAGTGTTTGTCACCAGATGTCCCATGGGTCCGGACCAGTGCTGCCACCTATCCGAAACCCTAGAAACATCCAGCGACAGGACTCGCCCGCCATGCCAGATGACACATTGGTACAGTACATATTACTAGTATACCTCTACATACATATCAATATGGTGATTTTTATCATAGATTTTGATCTAGAAGGAATTTTATATTTCTGTTTTCAGTTTTGGGATTTTGGTGAATATCCCCGGAAATTAGCAAAAGAATCTGCAAATTTTATATTTGGAATGGTTGCCATGGCAACCAGGAACAGAAATATAGGTTGATTTTTCATGAAAAATATGGGCCATTTCTACTGAAAATGGTGCCTTTTAAACGAGACCATTGAATTCTGCATCAAAAATTCGCTTAACATATTTTCATAATGATTTTAGAGGATTTTTGCCCCTTCAATCCCCCCTGCTGGCCAAATCGGTAATTAAAAATCCCCCGTGGAGGGGTTTTTTACCTTGATGGGTCACAAGTTTTAATAATAAAACAAAATCTCTGTAATATGCAAATGGTATGAACGACTCATCTGTAACACATAATATGCTTCAAAAAGTTGAAAATGTGGCAGCATAGGCCTGTTTAGGCCAAGTTACCCCCTATTGTAGGCTATTCCTATCATCTATTTAGCTCTAAAGGCCTC
This sequence comes from Acholoe squamosa, assembly GCA_949317995.1. Taxonomy (NCBI): domain Eukaryota; kingdom Metazoa; phylum Annelida; class Polychaeta; order Phyllodocida; family Polynoidae; genus Acholoe; species Acholoe squamosa. Next base: position 39,579,749 of record OX439048.1, on the reverse strand, counting down.
ATTTGTCATCAGTTCTGCTTTGAAATGATGTAAAACAGAAATGACTGACAAAATTGCTTTTAAACTGAATTTTCCTTCAGTGAATCATAATAAAAATTATCTTAGATCAGTCCTATACTTGGTGGGAACATCTATTTTTTTTATATAAAAGGTGCTCTCGTCATTGCAGCAGGTTGAATCCCACATGGCGGAAAATTGGCTGAAATATCTCTGCAATTTTGTCCCTTGCTTTGTATGACCCTTGTTATGTGATCAAAATGACAACTTTAGGTCATCATCCTGATGACCTAAGTGGTCAGTATGAAGACTGTATTGTCGGTTTCCTCATACTGACGACTTAGGTCGTCATCCTGACGACCTTAAGTCATCATTTTGACCAACTAAAGTTGTAGTTTTAGGTATTGTCAACCTGAGGACCTAAAGTCTTCACCACTGACTAGTTTAGGATCTTCCAGGTTTTCAGTGCAGATCTTGGTTGGCTGGGAAAAGTAACCACACAGTTTGTGACTCCATCTATCCCTGGGTATTGGGTATAGTGACAAAGGCTTAATCGCTGCTTTCTTTGATACAAGTGCCTCTCATACGGTGCCCACCTTATATATTCACTTTCTACAGTATTCTCCCATTTAAAACACAAGCTTGCTTCCCTACTCAAGCAGCAACATTCCATCCGCTCATGGCTACCCGCCATCTCAGAGGCATTTCACCATATATGGTTATATTCAGCAGCCGCCCACCCTCCCTGAGCTGCCTACAGGCATAATGGGTGACAATGTAATATATTCTTACATAGTCACCATTGATTTGAGTATGTAGAATGGCTTCATGTACCACCATAATGTCTGCCTTGCCGTCATAGGCTGCCCTGAAACCCCTCATTCAGACACGTTGAGTTTCGTACATTTGGCCTGCAGAGTGCCACAGTTACAAAGTGACTAATTACAGGATTTTGGGAACCTCTGTCAGGTTACAGGCCATAACGTGAACACTCCGTTCACCAAGTACTACATTTAGTGCTCTTTGATGGTCTCTGATATTTTAGTTGATTTGAAGCAAATATATTCCATTTCATTATTGTATAGTATTACACTAAGTAGAAATCCTTGATAATTCAGAATGGCTGCACACGTATACATGGTTCTAGATGACATGAATGGATTCCTGGACACCAGAATTATACCTTTTGTATTTTAGTTTGTGTCTCTATATTGATTATTAGTAGGGATATTCCTTTTCCAATAATTCTATAGCAATACGCAGGGTAGAACCCTTAAATCATCCAAAATGGCTGCCATAAAAATGACTCTAAATGACATGAATGGATTGCTGCACCTCGGAAATGTACACCATTTAGTCTATTTTGTGTTTCTAGGTTGATTATAAGCAGGGATCTACATTTTTCAAGCTTTCCATCGAATTTTGGTGGTCATCTTGAATATCTCAATTTCCCCAAACCCGCCACAAATACATTGTTGTGATATGGTCACAGGGACCGCATAGATGAATAATCTTAGGAGAAAAGGATATCAGAGAACTTTGGGTCAGGCTAAAAATCCACCACGTACCAAACTATATACATGATCAGTTGTCAGTTACCAATTTAGGCTGGCAGTTACCAATACGCATTATTGGTTGCCAGTTATCACCTGTTGGTTGCCTGTTGCCATTTGCAGAATTCAGGTCTCCAGTTGCTTGTTGCCAATTATAGTATACTAACCTATGAACTGGCAATGCGCAACCTGAAATAAACAACTAGCAACCCAAAGGTGGCAACTGGTAAACAATGAATGGCATTCGGCAGCAGACAATTAGCAACTGACAACAAACTATGAAAAGCGAATGTGACAGCCGATGATATACGCCCATGTTGTGTGTATATGAATTGTTATACCATGTCATGTGTAGATGAATTGTTAAACGCACAACCTACTGAGAAACAGGACACTTCTTCCGTACAAAGGTACTTATAGACACAACAATGTTGTGTGTATTATGAGGCTTATACACAGTACCTGAGAAACAGGACAGATCTGAGGCACAGGACCTGAAATCTGAGAAACGGGATAAGTACACCCTTATCAGAGAGACAGGACCATACCACCTTGGAAACGGGACATTAAGAAAATATAGTCCCGTTTCCCAGATGTCTATGTCCTGTGTACCATCCTCATGTCTATGTCCCATGCACCACCCTCATGTCTATGTCCTGTTAACACTCTATGTCTATGTCTGAACAACCTCCAATATTGAAAAAGAAAAGTCATTGGTTATCTAGAATTGCATTCTCAGATCTGAAGTCAAGTGCCTTATCAGTTAGGCCACCAAGCCATGTTATAAAAGACAGGGTATAAATTCTATAAATTGTAGAAGGTCTCGTTTACCAGAGGCCCTGTTTACCAGAGGTCCCAGTTTCCAGACTAAATTGTCTCGTTTCTCAGATCCTGATTCTAGGATACTGAATTGTCCTATTTCTAAGATGTCCCGTTTCTGAGATTGGTGTGTGTATATATATTATCATATACCATTTTATTATTCCATAAATTGTAACATATTACTGTATTAATCAAAGAATATGTAAGGAATTAATACATTGTACTTCTATGTGAGCGTTCATGCCCCACTGCACACCAGCTAGGGGAAGGATACATAGGTTACAACATCAAAGAGGCCAACCTCATGGTCCACTGCACAATATAATAATCTAATGGTCTAAAACAGCAACCTCATGGTTCAGTGCACAATATAATAACTTGTAAGTAAATGCAAACGGCCGTTAGAGGTGCCTGGGCACCGCTGACGCCGTCATGGGTGTCTGAGCACCCAAACACTGAACAATAGATTACATAAGTCACGACGCCATAACCTTCCGGTCGCTCTAGCGTTGCCCCTGAGCAACCTAGGTCAAATATCAAAGCATTTATGGAAAGCCCATAATAAGACTACCAGAATGAGCCCAAGAACAAGGCGGAACTCCTATTATTAAGGAAGTTACGCTATGTAGACTAATTCGACCTCCGAATGCACTACAGACGAACCAGCGCAAGTTAAGCACCCAGAAAGCGGGCGTTGACAACTTCACATATTCAAGTCCGCGCATGCGCAAAATGGCGGTTATAGCGGTGTAAACGACCGAGATATGAGGGTCTGAAGTTGCAAAACCAACCAAGACAATGGGGGCCATGGCGGCGTCCATGGGGGTCCTTTGTGCACCCAGTGACACATGAAAGACTCCCCTCAAACAATTGCAGAGTTAGGCAGATGCCACTGGCCCCAGTCAGTCTGAGGTGCATTGCCAAGAAATGGTACAAATAGCCTGGCTGCTCCTCCTAGAAAGCAGAATCTCCAGAACCGCTCCAGAGGTAACATCTCCAGTCATCTCCTGCTACCTGCTATACCTCTACACTATGGTGAAACTATGCTAGACAGGCATAGGATTCCATCATTAGTGGCCAGAGGCTATCTTCTACAAGACATCCACCAGAGGGTAAAGTTATTCCTTATTACATTATTCCTCTAAGCAGCAGGTCAGGAGCTAGGTGTGGGAACCCACCTAGAACTATGCTGGACATTGTATTATTATTACCTCACAGGTGGAGTGGAACAGAACATTATACTCTATGAACTTTTGTATATTTACTGTATGTGGAAATTACCTGCATACTAACTACTGTGTGATTGATATTTCTTACATGTTGCCTAAAGCTGAATAAACCAGTGATAACTGGAAATAACACTATTTTATAAGAGCCTGTTGGATTTACATTATATACCACTAGTCATATGATATTTCTCATATGACAACTTGATCATGCACAAATACTAGTATGACAATATTGTTATACACACGAGCTCCTCGTGCGTATATCGCGGGCACAATGGGCCATATTGTTGATGTTACAAAATCCAGATAGAAATGAAACCTCTAGTTTTTGGCCTATGTGTTATCATAATACCTTAAGAAATAACCTCTTGAGCTTGAGCTAGCAAACTTAACAATTGATTAGTGCAAGGAGTACTGTTGTTTCTTAATGTAGGAACAGAGAGTTTTAGTTGTATAGGTGATAGGTTAGCGATCTTCTTGAAGGTGTGAACACTGAAAACATGGAAGAACCGAAACTAGTCGGCGGTGACCACTTTAGGTCCTCAAGTTGACGATACCTAAAACTACAACTTAAGGTAGTCAAAATGACGACTTTAGGTCGTCATCCTGACGACTCAGGTTGTCAGGATGGCAATACTGACAGCACAGAGTCGTCATATTGATGACTCAGGTCATCAGGATAACGACCTAAAGGCGTCATTTTGACTACCTAAAGTTGTAGTTTTAGGTATCATCAACTTGAGGACCTTAAGTGGTCACCGCTGACTAGTTTCGGATCTTCCATGTTTTCAGTGAATGATTCTATTGCCAAGTCACAAAATGAACCATTAAGCAGTACAATCTGACAATAGACCACTATACATCCATATTAGTAATCAATTTCTAAAAACATATGAGATGGGAGAAATATATACAGAAATTGATGATGAAAAAAGCAAATGATATTAAAGAGACAAAGATATCTACACAGTTGTGACAGCATGTAGAGGGAATGAAGATGATAAAGTGGGGAACAATGCAAAGAATAACTGATAGCAGCTATACTGAGCTGATGTAACCTGTATGACTCGTTACATGAATGACAGACACGATTGAGAACGTAAGTCCATGGATGGCCCCGTAAGTTGAAAAGTAAACACATTTGTCCAGTCCAGTCCGTACCAGTGCTGTAGGTATGCTGTACGTCTGCATTTTATTGCATACGCAGTTGGCGCTAAACCTCCCTATTTTTCGATATTGTATGCACCATGTGAGCAAATCATAGGTGGCTATGAGGCACTTTTTGAGGTGGATGTGAGGCATTGTTCTACGATTTCGGTGATTTTGGGTGCTTTTTGTGGATAATCCCATGCACATACCTGTCAATATTGCACACCATGATGCATGCATCATGACTTTTGCAAGGCTTGCGGTTATCCATGTAAGGAGGCATGTTATCCATAGTTTTACCACAATTCTGGCACTTCCTGTGCTGATATGTGCATATCAGCCGTGCATTATACAGCATATACCACCCATGTGCAATTTTTGAAATTTTTGGTATATACTTTTTTGGGGTCAAGTTGGACTTTTTGGGAAATTATGGCAGCTATACAAAGTTAATCTAGCCAGTTTTCCATTGTGAAAAATCGTCCAAACTCGTAGGAGAATTGAACTCCGGCCGCAGTGCTGGTTGGCGAGGACGTTAGCCATAGCGCCACACTGAACGGTGAGGAAAATTAAAGCAAAGGTTGAACTCTACTAACCTGATAGTGAAAGGTCTGTGTGTCCACCCAGTTTTTGTATTGAATCCAACAATGACATGTCGAGATATTAAAAAGAAAACATCCTTAGATAGTCTAGATGATCCCTCCATGCCAAATGAGTCCATAATATTAACAATAAAGAAGAATCCATTGATTTTTCCATCGTATGCGAGTCAAGGTCCGGCCATTCCCACCCGCCTTCTTGTCTGATGAAACTGTGTCAGTGGCTCGGATGTAGATAAAGGTCATTTTCTCGTCGTATGAGGAAGACGCTGAAAATTTCGGACCTTTTTGAAAAATCAATGGATTCTTCTTTTTTTTGAATTTATTGGACATAATAAGTATGGAGGGATCATCTAGAATGTCTAAAGATGTGTATGTTTTAATTTGAAGACTTGTCATGGTTGGATTCGATACAAAAAGTGTGTGTAAACACAGCGGTACCTCTCCCGGCAAGGAACAAAAACAATGGCTTCGCACAGAGCGACCCGGGCCGTATCGCTTGCAATTACCCCAGGGAGGGCACTCACATATAACTACTATACATTAAAAGTGTGAAAATCCCCGGCAGTCTGGGTTGTGACCCCCCCCCCAGGTTTCTCGCTGCTGCTGCCATAACCGTGATGACTGCGGGACGCGTTCAAACCAAACCAAGCCAAGCCAGGCGCCGAGGTGAGACCCGGTGGTCTAGTGGTTAGCGCATTGCACTCAGCTGTTACAGGTAGGCGGGACAAGTCCCAGTATGGGCAAATCTTTTTTATTTCGCATCCAAACCAAACCAACAGCTGCCGGGTGCTGAGGTGTGTGTATTGATTAGAATGCCACTAGTAGCTGTCTGCGTTTTCACCTACCCCTCCCCAGCACTACTGCTGCTGCTTCCATAACGGTGACGACTGCGGGACGCGTTCAAACCAAACCAAGCCAAGCCGGGCGCCGAGGTGTACACACACTAGGGCAGGCTTGGATTCCCGGGGAAAGATGTTTGTTTTCAACTTGTTTTTATTGATATTCTATTGATTATTTATTGATTTTTTATTGATTAATCGTGTAATAAAAACAGTATTGAATGGGCTATGGGGCACCTAATTTACTGATTTGGGGTGGATATGAGCACGATTTTGAAGCTCTACGTGTTGTTTTTTTCTACATATCAAAATCATTGATAATTTCATAGGTGAGGAGGATTCGAACCTGCAATGGCTGGATCTGAATCACAATGTGCTGCCTATGAGGCCACGGCACCTGACGTTCAGAGCAACAGTACACACCTTACCTATCATAACAGTAGAATGCTACTATTGGCTTGGCACAGAGTACTAAAGGTATAGGCCTATAGGTTACATGGACGTAAATGCTGCCCTCTCGTGAGTCATATAGTATTCAGGCCTGCACTGAAGGTGATCTGGGTGCTGATTGGCTTAGAAATCATATGCAAGAAATATTAGTAAAATTATGAAAAAAAATCACAAGTGACCCCAAAAAGTTCCATTTTTATATTATGCCATGGTTTGGGGATTTTATCAGGTCTGCAAATGTTCATCTAGCCAATGGAGGTTTTGAGGCCCAAAATAGGGTAGAATGGCACTTGCTGTATGTATCGCTCTCCTAGTAAAGATTTTCAGGGTTAAGCCTATCCTATATTCTAACACATTGGGTGTGAGAGATGGTTTAATCTTGCTACGGTTGAAAATATTACCAGCGAACATTACGGGGGGCTGTTTTTGTGTGTTATGCTATATAGAAACATAGAGGAAATGGAATTAGTTCCACGTAACCTATATGTTCATCGGAGTGTTAGGGGTGGGGGTCAGTGTATAGGACTCAGTATGGAGGCCTAGAGGAGCCGCCATTTTAAATTTTGCTGGTTGAGGTAAAGCCCACTGATAAGACATACCATGATGGATACTTTGTCCCTGGTTAACACCTACTTCCAGGGGCATGCTTGTCCAATCTTATCAGTTCTTATCAGTGTGTGTGGCCGGAACCAGCTGCAGACCAGTTAGTAGCCAATAAAAACCCGTGACTGCCTTTATGGGTTCGGTGTGAATGCATCCAGCATCTGGGTCCATTGTTGCTGTGGCATTCTACTAAAAAACATGTACTGCTGCTCTGAAGGTCAGGCGCCGTGGCCTCATAGGTAGCATGTTGGCATTCAGATCCAGCCTTTACAGGTTCAAATACATCTCAGGCTTGAAGCTTTTACAAGTTCGTGAGACGAGTCCTTGTCATGGCGTAGGTTTTGTTTATGGCTCGCATGGAGGTGCACTCGCAGTATACATTCTCTTTTCAATGAATGCATGATGCATTTTGATGCATTAATCGTGTAATAAAAAAGTGCCGTCAGATGCATGGTCCAATAATGCATCCGGTGCTATGCGATTCATGCATTATTGGCCCATACATCTGACTCGTCACCTGTTAGGCATTAATTACTCACTTATTACGTGATAGACGGAACCATCGCTAAAGGAGCGATGGTAAGCGGTGGCACTGGTATTGTGGTGGTGGAACTTTCAGAGTAGTTTCCCAAGCCCCCAATGAAAACTGGGTCCCTAGTCTTAACTGGGGTTGGTCTTTGATATCCTAACTCTAGGACCTACCTACTTGTTGTGTATTGTTTTGAAATGTAAAATCATAAGCCATGCCTTTGCTTTTTGTAACTTAATATCTGGGGCCCAGGAAGACTAGGCTGAGCCCACTGCAGACTCAGTGGACATCAATTGCTGGGCCTCTGAATGAATATATCAGGGCCCGGTTAGCTGGGTAATTACGTGAATGGATTGACAGTGGACAGAGGTGTTTGTATGGATATTATGGGGTCAATAGTACATAACTCTCGATCTGCGATATACCCCCCCGCACTACATCTTCATATATGTGGCCATCACTTGTGGCCTTATGGCACCATGTACCGGCCCACCAACATGTCTTCCATGCCAGGGGTTGTATGTTATCTTCTCCTGGGATATGGGAATAGCGGCATAATATAGCACATCAGAAATATATAAGGAATACTTTCATTTTACATCTGCTCTGCGAATATGCCCTATGTATGCCTAGTAAATGAAAAGATACTTGGAATAAAAGTGCTTAACAGTTATTCACACTTATTCAATGGTTGATGACGGCAGTAGTGCATAATGGATGCATCTCCCTAGACATAATACACATCAGGCCAGTCCGGAATTTCAGAATATTTCTTTGACGTCCTATAATCTACTATTTATACCAGTACGTAATATTGGTGGGGTTGCTGGTAACCAATAGAGATCGATGTCCATTGACAATCCTGTAGAATTGGTGTATGGAGTGCAGTCATCCATGGGTGTTTTGGAGTTTTCCAAATGAATACTTAGCAAGACTTATAACATCTGCACTTTGATTTTAAGTATGTCATATACAATAGAATAAGATAGAATAGGTTAGATCGGAAGGAAGCATAAACGCCATATGTGTAGAGGCAAGGAGAAAGGGGGCTCTGTGCTAAAAGTCAACTTTAAAATTCAGATCACTGGCTTTACAGTGATATATTGCAAGAGAAGATACTCCTGTTAGTTTTGGAGGAATGGCTTGTTAAACTTAGGTAGGTGTGACCATTTCCTGAATGACAATAAGCTCTATGCCTAATTATTCATGAGATACATATATAATTAGCATAATTTATGCTAATTAGCAAAATTAGCATAAAATTTTATTCTTTTGCCTATAACTTTTGATCTAGAAATGATATTTTCATTCTGTTTTCACCATAGTAAACCTAGTGAAAGATTCTTTCAAATGGGATAATTAATTTTCGTATTTGGAATGAAAATCATGTTTCCATGGCAACAGAAATCAACAAAAATGCCTATTTAGGCCCAAAAATGTTCTTTTTACATGCCTAATTTGGAACCTTTCCACCCAAAAAGAGAATATTTTATCTAAAATCATTGAATTCTCCATAAAAAAGTACCCTATAATAGTTTTAGGCATATTTTTCCTATTCTAGCCCATAGTGGTGTCCCCTGGTGACTAAAACAGGTACTAAATCCCGCAGGAACCCCCATTTCTGCTTGCTGGCTCACATATAACTGTGAAATCCTCTCCAGCTAGCAGTCCTCCAACATTCTCTCTGCCATAATCCATCAAAATCTTCCAGTTGAAAAATGAATACAATAGGAGGCATACAACCAATGATGTGTAGATCACTGAATGATTCACAAAATCGGTTTTAGAATTCATCAGCTGTTCATAGAGCTTGGGTGAGCTGCCAAAAGGCCTGGCACCAGACTGGTGTTGGCTGACTGTGCAGGGCTAGGGCTTAGCCCTGACAAGGCCGTGTTCGCACAAAGGGCCAGCAGCCTTAGGTCTCAGAGGCACTGCAGTGCTCAGCCCTCTGCCTAAAATGGTCCGATTTGGCATCTGCAATAGGCCGTGTGAATACAGCTGTGAGAGGTTGTGAATGGGGAGGTGGGGGAGGTGGGACGCTGTGCCCTATCTACTGCCAACAAGCTGTGTGGGTCCAAACACTCCAACACCCACCCTGTAAGCTGTGTACCTCTTCACACACCCCCACCACATCCTCACCTCACCCCATTCACCCCCAGGAGGGTCTTGCCAAAAAAGAGGCGTGAACCAAGAATGAAAACATGCACCTTTTTCCCTTGCTAAATAACTGTTTGGATAATCGTTTAGAGAAAACGTGCACGTTTTTTCACTTCTCAAAACGAGTTTCCCATAGATTCTGGGGTAATTCTTTTTGTTGATGCTATGAAAACGAGTTAGGCCATACACATTTCCCCAGCACTCTCTGAAAATATTTAGAGAGGTTCATCCTTGATATCTTTTGGCAAGACCCTTCTGGTCTCCAGTCAATCATTACTCACGGACCCATCTCACCATGGCCAGTCATGGCTCCATTGCTCATGTCCTGCGTCCTTTCTTGTCTACATACTACCTTAATTTAACGCGGGGCTTTAACTAAAAGACCCACGTTTAAGCCACACCATGAATTTGGGAGAATGCTATATGCTACACCAAAGGCTTGCAGTCTATATAAGTAAAACCCTTCATATAAAACGCACCCAGAATTCATGGAATCCTTTGATCTATAAGTTGCGGCATATATTCGGGGTTTTACAGTAGTCCCAAGCTTTACCCTTCCCATCCTTTCCACTAGTGTCACATTTAGTTGACTAACTAACTCTCTTCTTCTCATCCATCCACAATGTGCAGGGGCGTAGGAAAAAAAGGGGGGGGTGGCAGGGGCCCCCTCAATCATAGAAGAGGTGTGGTCTGAGTATGTCTGCCCCCCCCAAAAAAAAAAAAAATGGCCAAGAATTCACAATATATTGGACAAGAAGCTTAAACTTTGCACCTCAAATTAGAACAATATAGTAATGGAACAGGAAAAATGAAGTTCAAATCAACTAAAACCTACCATAGCAGACATCATATGTTATTCAAAACATATATCAGCTAAATGATATCTATCCACAGCCAGTCTCTAAAGTTTCTGATTAACTGTTATTTGTATGTGTTTTAGGCAACAACGGGACACTCAGCGCCCATACGTACAGGCCTCCAGTTCTGAGTCATCACTTCCAGCACATCAGTGAGATGGGTGACTGGAGGCAGTAACGACTAAAAGCAATTATGTGTTATTTCTGACAGTATTAATACATAACATGATAAGAACTACCCTGGTATACCTATTTAAGGCAACCGTGTTCTGGCAGTGCATAGGTTGCCAACCAACAGAAAAGTATTCTCTGATGATGAGCGCATGCCTGCCCACTTCCACGCGTGGGATGCAATGACCAGAATAACTGCCTACTCAGTTGTCATAGTTACTGAAGGTTATTTCAATACAACTAACTATCTGTCTGAGCTGGGACCATCAGACGGGATTCAATCTTACCATCCAAATGTTAAGAATAGCGGCCTTTTTGCTATTAGTGTGCCTAGAGGCTCTACAGTTTGTTTCAGTATACTTGACCCCAGCTCCCTTCAAATGTTAGTGAACAAGTAACCAATGGATAATTCATGACGAGTGTGTGTTAGTGAAGGATAATGACACGAGGCCCTAGGCCAAGTGTTATTAGCCTTTGCTAACACACACACAAGTCATGAATTATCCATTGACTACTTATTTTATACCACGAAACCAATAAATAATCAATAGAATACCAATAAATTCAAGTTGAAAACAAAAATTATTCCCCCTCCCCGGGACTCGAAGCCAGCCATAGTGTGTGTACACAGGTACATACACCTCGTCGCCCGGCAGCGGACAGCGACAGCGCCCATCTCGGCTAGGCTTGGCAGCAGCACACGGCAGCGGACAGCTACAGCACACACGGCGAAAGATGCGTCTCTCTGTTATGTTTGTGTATAATACACCTCCTCGCCCGGCAGCGGACAGCGACAGCGGCCGTCTCGGCTAGGCTTGGCAGCAGCACACGGCGAAAAATAGTGTACATACACCTCCTCACCCAGCAGCGGAGAGCGACAGGTCTCGGCTTGGCTTGCTTTGAATGCGTCTCGCTGCTATGTTTGTGTAGAATACAACTCCTCGCCCGGCAGCGGACAGCGACAGCGGCCGTCTCGGCTAGGCTTGGCAGCGGCACACGGCAAAAAATAGTGTACATACACCTCCTCACCCGGCAGCGGAGAGCGACAGGTCTCGGCTTGGCTTGCTTTGAATGCGTCTCGCTGCTATGTTTGTGTAGAATACAACTCCTCGCCCGGCAGCGGACAGCGACAGTGCACACGGCGAAAAAAGAGGCGGCCCGGCCGGGATTCGATCCGCGGACCTCTCACGGCTGAGCCCAATGCACTAACCGCTAGACCACTGCGTCTCCTCCTCCAAATGCGTCTCGCTGTTATGTTTGCTACTAAATACACCTCATCGCCCGGCAGCGGACAGCAACAGCGCACACGGCTTTGTATCATATCCAGATTTGGTTCGAACCGAGTGTTTCTCATCAGGCACAGTGCATAGGGAGTCGGACTAGGGATCTGGGGCTGGAGGTTCAAGCCCTGCCCAGGTCATAAGATTCCGTGGGTTTTAACATGTAACATATGACATGGAAGGACATGGAAGGACATGAGAGGCGTGCGGGTTATCCATGGCACGCCTTCCAAAATTGATGTTACAGCCTATAGGGTGTGCAATATCGACAGATATGTGGATGGGAATAGCCACCAAAAAGCACTGTGTAACCCAGAAATCGTGGTATAATAAGGGATAATCTATCCATCTATCTATATATCTATCTATCTATCCATCTATCTATCTATCAGTGGCACTTCCTGTTTATCAGTTACTGTGCTTCAGACCCTTACAAGTCTAGTTCACTTCACATTTCTGCTTCCAGGCAGAGAAGGTGTAGAACTGTAATCTGTATCTCCTACTGTAATGAAAGGGCATAGGAATCTAGCAGATGGTGAGCTGAGCTAAGAACAATGCTTTCATTAGGCCTTTGTCATCCACTGATATATCCTCCTTGTTGAACTTCTCCTTCAGTATTGCAACATAGTTAATAGATATTGTTTATTATGAAAAACGGTGAGCACTCCCTGTGTCAGTGTGGAGGTTTGGGGAGTGCCGCATACATATGTAAATCCAGGAGGGTGTTGCTCCTATGGGAAAATGTACTTTTTCATAAGAAGTGCCTCACCTGCAGCAGTCTCCCTTTTCTTGTTACACACTAGTGGTCAACGCAAGAGCACTTGAAAGAGTGTGTGACAGAAGTAGTGCAGCACACACTATCTTTAAGCAAGATAGGTGCCTTTCCAGACTTATCAGTCTTACACGTATTGTTAGGTCATTGCCCCGTTTTGGGGTAATGAAATATCATTAACTACCGCGAGCCCTTCACTCTCCATACATCTTCACCCTCACTCTCCACCATAACCTCACCTCACCTCTCACTCACCTCTTCCTCATTCGTCGCTTCACCTCTCACCCACACACATCGTTTTCTCCTGCACTACATTGGAATACACTACAAATACACCGCTCACTAATAAGTATCACTCAATTTTTACACAAAACTTTTTATTTCATGAACTCTTATCTGTGATACCCTAAGGATTGAGCTGGATTAAATTCCACATAATATTCTTTCCTGCCAACAACATGGCACCTGCAAAGCCGCCGGCGGTGAAGAGAGGTAAAGCCCCGAAGAGATCAGCTAGCAAGCAAGGCCCACTGGGTAAAAACCCCTATAAGCTAAGGCCCCAACAAGAAGAAGAACCCGTATTAAACATTCCTATTATTCAACCTCCTGCTCAGAAAAACCAACAAAAGCAGAAAACACGGGTTCGCCATGATACTACCGTCCATACTACAAATGACACTTCCAATAGGTCTAACACGTCACTCAGGGTCTCAGTCCTAGAGCAGGATATGAATAATATTAGAGAGAAGGTCGACACTATACATGACAAACTCGACCTTATTATTGACTCTAACCTATCTAGGGACCGTAGTCACGCACACAGTACCCCACGTGGTCACGCAGCACGCCAGTTAGACCTCAATCCTGCCTGCCCCCCGACACAAAACTATCTAAAGCCAGACGATACAGTCAGGTATCCCACTATGAAGGAGTTACAGTCATTCCCTGGTGCGTCTAACTTCATAACCCAGCAGATTCTCAAGGAGACCTACCAGCCGCAGGCCACAGATGGTAAGGCATTGTTTCTGAATAATCCATTTCAAAAACACCTTATTGCTAAGCCATACATGTATCTGGACCGCCCGGGCTGCACTACGCTGAAACAGAAGTTAGATGTTAGAAATACCATGACTGACCTCGAATATATCGACGCACTTACCACTCTTATAAGACGCACTGACGCATACCCCCCTGAAAACTATAAACACATGATGGAGCAACTATCACATGTTACAAAAGACGCTAAGCAGAGGGACTGGAAAGGGGTACTTACCTGGTCACAGCACGTATTTGACAGTGTAGAGAGGGATGATTTTGCATGGGCAGACTGGCATAAAGTCCAGCAGGCACGGTACATGTATTGCTTTGCCCCGCCTATCCAAACAGACCGTAACGTCCCTTACTCTCAGCGTGCTCAAGTTACCGGGTCACAACAGTCAGCTCAGTCAGTCCCATACAGTCAACTTTGCCACCAGTTCAATTCAAATCAGGGCTGTTCTCACAGGACACATCATGCAGGCACGTATCATTACTGCTCATATTGTCATGACAAAGCCGACAAGCTGTGCACTCACCCAGCAAACAGGTGCGATCGTAAATACAGACATCAGAACGGCGGTCGATCACAGTTTGACAGGCCCAATCATAACAACAACAATCCACAATGGCGTAATAATGCTGATCGCCAAAACCAGCCTCCACCTTCAAAAAACGCCTAGAGGGACCCGCAGACAGCACCAATATTACTGCTGGCACCCAGTATAAAACTGTGGATATGTTCCCATGTTACATATACTCTGTAAATCCTCGAGATCGTCGGTTTTTATATCACAATCAATCCTTGGCCGACCCGACGCCTCTCGACCATGGGCGCCGCCATCTTGGTGTGTACAACGTCACGGCCTCACCACACAGCAACATGGCCGCCTCCACACCAAAGCACGGCCGCCACCATCTTGTGCACTGTGACGTCACCCCTATTAGCGGTCACAATATGGCCGCTCGCACGACACAACAACACCGCCGCCATCTTGGAGACGATGACGTCATTCGGCCCGGGTCTCCCCTTCCCGTCGGCCCTCGGGCCAAACATGGTGGCCCCAACCTTCCGGAATCACGCTTCGACCTTAGTGGGTTGGAGTTTAACACCGCTAAACTTCCACAAGACTTCAAATATACACTGAAGGACAGTCTACAACGCAGGCAGGCTACTGATAGATACCACAGCCCGCCTGTCCCCGCCTCACAAAGCCTACACGCTCCGCCACAGCACCCGCAACTTGACACGCAGCGTGTCGACACAACAGCAACATGTGTGAGTATACACTTTGAAGCAATTAAAGCTATGTGCGCTGAAGATGTTCGCAATCAAGAAATTGACATTACCCCAGATGCATTCAAAGCCCACAGACAATCATATTGGCCACATGTCAACACTACTTATGTTAATGCATCGATGGCTGAAACTTATGAAAAGGTCAGGGCTACCGGTATTCCAAATGCTCTCGGAGCCCGCATTCCACTTCCCACAGGCTTAAACCTGACGGAATGGAAAAACAGACTTGATGATACTCCAGACCACTTAGAGTTGTTGGACTATCTCACATTTGGTTTTCCACTAGGCTATTTGGGCCCAGCCTCTGACAATCATGACACACCAAATCACAGTAGCGCACTAGAATATCCTAAACATGTCAACGGGTTCATTCAAAAAGAGATGTCGCTCAATGGCTTAGAGGGGCCATTCATTCAGCCTCCATTCAATGAGTGGGTACACATTTCCCCACTCATGACTAGACCAAAGCGGGATACTGATGAACGCAGAATAATCACTGATATGAGCTTCCCGAGGGAAAAATCAGTAAATGCATTCATTTTCAAGAACACGGTTGCAGGCAAAACTCAAACTCACAGCCTCCCGACTGTAGAGGCAGTCAGTCGGGAGATAATGGCACAAGGCCCAGGTTGTTTTCTCTCTAGTCTGGACATTTAGAGAGCTTATAAAAATCTAAATTCTGATGTGTTGGACTGGCCTTTATTGTGCTTCAAATGGGCTGGCAAGTTCTATTTAGACAAGTCAGTCCCCTTTGGCGCCAGAGCAAGTGCCAGCCATATGCAACGAGTTGCTCAATCAATAGTTACCATGTTAGCAAAACAGAACATTTATAGTCGAATGTATTTAGACGATTTAATTACTGTCTCCCCAGATCAAGACAGCGCTCACCAACACTTTCAATATGCATGGCAGTTACTCCAGCACCTTGGACTGCCAGAGGCTAAGGACAAGGCCCAAGAACCATCTCCGGCGGTCACATGGCTGGGCATTGTAATCAACTCGACCGACATGACACTCTCTATACCATCTACCAAGCTTGCACAGGTAAAGGACAAGGTCCACAGGTTGGCAAACCGCAGATCGGTTTCGAGAAAACAATTCCAGAGTCTTCTCGGGGCACTTCTGCACATTGCAAAGTGCATAGGCCCAGCCAGACTATTTATAGGTCGCCTCTTGGATGCTCTTAGGGCGTCTAAGGGCCGCTATGTAAAATTCAATCATGAAGTACGCAAAGACCTACGCTGGTTTACCGAGTTCTCAGAACAATGGAATGGCATTGGCCTCATTAAACCTTCTCATTTCACTCAGACAATACATGTGGACGCCTGTCCATCAGGGCTAGGGGGATCCAATGGCACCTCGGCTTACGCTGGTCAAGTATCACATAGAGATGACCATGTACTTAATATATGTCACCTTGAAGCTGCAAACGTAGTCATTGCTTTACATACGTTTGTGGGTTCAAAGGACAGAGGGGGACATATACATGTATATTGTGACAATGAAGCCGCAGTTCAGGTATTCTCGACAGGGAGGGGGAAGGACAAAATACTGTTGGACTGTGCCCGGGCGGCCTGGATGATGCAGGCCATGTACAACATAACCATTACATATGATCACATTCCTGGCGCCCATAATAACTTTGCAGATGATCTTAGTAGGGCCCACTTGGGCTCTCAGTACAGAGATAGGGCACTTTCAAAAATCCATATTGAAGGCATGAACATAATACATGGCTGTGACTACTTCCTAAGGCAGATCCAACCTTCAATCTTTTGCAGATCCGGTTTTCAGATCACTGCAGCAAAGAGCACTCTCCCGGCAAGACACAGCAAGGGCCCCGGGAACCATCAAAAATCGCAAGTCAACTATGAAGGGATACCTCGCCTTTGCATACCGTATGAGGTTCAACCCGGAACTCCCCACGTACCAGGAGATGACCGCATACATAGAATACTCCCTAATCTCGTCCAGGTGCCCAAGGACAGTTCTCAACAAAATGGCGCACATCAGGCGCCACATGCACTACATAGGGGTGGATCTCAAGCCTTTCTTCCACCCAAAAGTAGTGGCAGCCCTTGACGCGGTAAAAAGGGACAAGTCATTCATCCCACAGCCAAAGCTACCGGTACCAATGACTTACCTCAGGTCCATCCTGGCCACACTCAAAGACACTCCACTTGGCCGGATACACAAAGCAGTGATACTCCTCATATACCATGCAGCACTTCGCCAAGGGGAGGTGCTTCCCCCAACAGTCGCAGCCTAGAGCTATATATACCACCTCACAAGAGGAGATGTAAGGCTCCTGTCGGACTTTGGCATGGTACGCATAAAGTCTGGAAAAACATTACAACAGTACGACCAGATAAGGGACATACACATCTATGCCATACAGCCGCCCACGTACTGCCCAGTGACAGCACTCAAAGCAGTCATAACAGATACTCCAACAAGATCACTCAGAGACCCCATGTTCATGTTCCCAGACTCAAGGCTTGCAGTCCCCACATCACACATGAACGGGACCTGGCAGAAGACATTAAAAACTCTCGGCATGAAAAAGGCTCCACTTAGCCTTCATTCCCTTAGGAAAGCCGCTGCTACTGAGGCACACCGGGCAGGTTGCATAGACAAGGACATTCAAGTATTTGGACATTGGACATCAGATTCATACAAAGACTATATCTACAGGCACCCTCAGTCCTACATTCAAAAGATGATCTCCAATGCTATCTACCAATGAACTTTAATTAAACCATTACCATTATTATTTTAAACCTTTCTTTCCCACCACCCATCCCTCTTCTCACATCTTCACAATTCCTTGGCAGGTTTGGCCCAAATATTATCCAATCAATTGTTATTTTACTCTATCATACATATTATTAGGGTATTTTATTATTATTATTATTATTATTATTATTATTATTATTATTATTATTATTATTATTATTATTATTTATGTTTCATTCTTCATGGTTGTCACTATTAAATACAACCTTCAAAGTTTATCACTATTAAATAATAAACTTTATTACCCAAGCCTGCCTCCTCTAAGTCTGTTCCGAGCGTAGATAGTTAATGGTTAGGTCATTGCCCGGTTTTGGGGTAATGAAATATCATTAACTACCGCGAGTGTTAATTCAAACATCCCGCTCGGCCCAGCCCTTCACTCTCCATACATCTTCACCCTCACTCTCCACCATAACCTCACCTCACCTCTCACTCACCTCTTCCTCATTCGTCGCTTCACCTCTCACCCACACACATCGTTTCCCACCCACCCACACCTTTATATAAAATTTTTATCTTTCATCATTCCATTCTTCACTCCACAAAATCACAAATTGTTTTTTAAACCAAATATTATCCAATCAATTGTTATTTTACTCTATCATACATATTATTAGGGTATTTTATTATTATTATTGTTATTTATGTTTCATTCTTCATGGTTGTCACTATTAAATACAACCTTCAAAGTTTATCACTATTAAATAATAAACTTTATTACCCAAGCCTGCCTCCTCTAAGTCTGTTCCGAGCGTAGATAGTTAATGATGGTGAGTAGTGCCTTTTCAGACTTATATGGTGAGTAGAAGTTGAAGATGAAGCAGAGCGTAACTTCTTTGGAAAAGGGGCATCTACTCCCAGCTCTATTTAGCATAGGAGCAACAGTGTTGGTTATAGGGGAAAAGATGATTTTGCCTAAGAAGTTCCTCACCTGCAGCAGTCACTTTCGTTTCAGCCCTGATTTTTTTTGTATTGCACAGAAGTGCTCATATCAGTCAGGTACAAGTATGAAGACGATACCTACTCAAAACAAGACCACTAAAAAGAGTCATACAGTACTTGTGCAATACATATTACTTCTAAACAAGATTAGTCCAAGGTGGTGAGTACAAGTTGAATGGCGAAGCAGAGCATAATTTTGTAACCTGAGGGGAACCTACTTAGTGCTCTCTTTATAATAGCTTATGAGCAACAGCCTCCTGCACAGAAAACCTGCCGCCGCCTCAAACACGTCTTTACAGACCAGTCGAGGGTAATCAAGGTCAAATGACGACCTAAACTCGTCATACTAACTTGTGGTCGGGATGACGACCTAAAGTCGCCATTTTGACGACCTAAAGCTGTAGATCTAGGTATTATGAACCTGAAGACTTAAAGTCATCTGCACTGACTAGTTTTGGACTTCATTTCCTCTACAGAGGGGCTTCCCTAGCCCACTTAAAAGGGTCCATTTCTCCTCTTTCCTATCCCCTCGGATGCCCCCTGTGGTGCACATATGTGCGGGCACTGACACATTCCCCTGTGAACATGTGTAATGTCTTTCTAACCATGAATATGACCTTAGCTGTCGAAATGGCGTTAAACATCTATTACTCTCTCTCTCTCACTCCTCTACAGAGTTAGACCTCCCCTCTTAATTGAGGCTCGATATCATCCTGTTGTACACAACACTCCATCTGGTGATACTATCTCTCTGATTCAATACCGTGGTGTTTACTATTTCCCTGTGGCTTGTTTTCCTGAAAAGTAAGCAATAACACACATTTTTTATGCTGTGTTTATGACGTCACGGATCCATGATGTCAAAGTAGCGATGACGTAGTGAAGGTGTGTAGATCTGTCACGGCTACTTCTGCTTGTTAATGGTGCTGCTACTCTGTGCTGCACCTCTCCATCACTATAGGGCTCTATGTGCCCTCCCCATCAATAATATCTTTGTGATCCACTGCTGCCCTGCCATGTTAAGGGCTGCATCCACTGCGGCAGATGGACCATCCGTCTCCCTTCATCCGTCTTTTTCTCCATAGAAATCAATGATAAATGAAACGGATCCATCCGTCCATCCGTCGGCAGTGGATGCACCTAGATAGCGGCCCATGGGACGAACCATCTATTGACAGCTGGGAGGCTGGATACCCGGGGTTGAATATGTGTAAATGTAGTTCATGAAAGTATGCCCGTAGCCATATATATCATGTTAACTTACTAGGTGGAGGGAAATCAGTTTTGTGTTGTGATAACCATTAGATGTGAGGTATTGGTGAGGAGAGGGGTTGGAGAAAACATGGCTGTACGAGAAAATCCACCGAGCTCTGCCATGTGTTAATAAATGACTTTGTCCCTAGTGGTAGACATCGAGGATTTCTGAAGGGTGATGGGGGCAGAGTCTTACAGTCAATAACAATATCAATGTGTAATAGATTAGTCATATATTACTAGATTTTATCTTATCATATATTTCCCCCTAAGGGGGAGGTTGTCCGGACACCCCGACCTTTCCCGCCCACCTTGACTGCTGATATATCGCGTCAAACCTTATCGCTCCATATCCTTAAACATTCTTGTAGAATTTATGCCACATACTGTCCGACCCCCCTTCCCTATACCTTTACGTTGTGCCCATCCGATTGCTCTATACAACTCTCTGGTGTTTCTCCTGCTCCTCGTCACGTTTCATCCCTGAGCCCCTGTTATCTTACCTCCCCCCCAACCCTCCCAGCGTTCCCTGTTTTAAACCCTTCTGTTGAAAAACAGATTTGCCCTCCCCCGCACACACTGATAAAAAACGGACCTGTTTGAGTCGTGTCTATGGCGTGCACGGCATCCCCAACTGCCGTCAGTGTAATCCTGACAGTGGGACGTCAGCAGTGATTAAGGACGGAGGGAGCGCCCAATTATCTGCTGTCCTAATCCTAGGTCTTGTCCCTTGTCCATGCCCGACCCCACAGCTACCTCAATTTTGGTAGTTTGTTTATGTTTTAATACTCTGAGTTTTATTTCCAGCAATGACGACAACGATTTGTTTCTGCTTTACTGGGCGGCACCCATCAAAGTAGACAAAAGCGATGTCTAAAATGACATCATTGCGGTCATCGCTACCTGGGGCATATATCCCATACACTGCAGTAAGTGCTTGAAACCAACTAAAGGTGTTAACTGCTACAAACATAATTATCTGGGTGATGTCGAATGTCAATCTAAGCAGCTTTGTGATAAATGGCTTAGGGTTAGCATATCGCCAAGGACCTTTGTCCTTATATGTAACTCGAGACCCAAAATGAAAATACGTATTTGCTATATGGTAGACTTCAGGATATAGCCTGTTCTCCATAAGGATAGACTTCTTCAAACACTATGCTACTCTTACTTCGTCAGATGTATAAGACGGGAATCAATGTAAGAGATCCTTCCTAAAGGGTCGTGAAACTGATACTTAAGTTAAGTCCAAAATACATGAAGCTAACACCCTACACCTGACAATGGTTAAGTCCAAAATACCATCCACTGATGTATGTGTTCTGCATAAAACACAATCTCCTCCATCCAAATCTACCTGAAAGCTGTTCAAATTACCTGGGGTTCACTTACTCTGAATTTGTCAGGTACAATTACTTTTTATCTGGTACGAAGTGGTCACCGTGGTCAGTTTATGAAGAGTCCAGGTTTATTAGCGAGTTATGGTTGCTTTGGCCGGGATGGCCCCCACATGCACCCAATGCGCTATACAATTGGAAGCCATAATACATTACATGAGTGCTGCCCTAAATGTGTCTGTTGTGCATCTATGGCCCTGGCTGAGGCCAAGCATTGTTCAACTCATTCCGAATCCCACTGTAGGTTATGGCCTCTACAAGGTCCGTTAATACAACACAACAGAAAGATTCGCAGAAATATTGGAGCCCCAAATCGCCCTGTGGAATTTGACCCGCCCCTCTACACCTTACTCTTGAAAAAGGCCTCGGCATATCGTCCATTTCTAAACCACTGATGATATCTTGAGTGGTTAAGAAATATTTCTACGTAAGCACAAAACACCTTCCATTCTAATATCATCCGCACATATAACTCATGACCCAGCAACACCCAGCCCAGCCTACCATCAAACTCCCAACCCGGCTCCCAACCTTGACCTCGGCACATGTATCTCTCCCTCCCACCGCGCCCCAGTCGAACCTCCCAACCTCCCGGCCCCCTCAGTCAACGTCAAATCTAACAAACACCCTCTCTTACCGAAACGTCCCCCCGTCTTTCTCCGCCCCCTCCCTCTTAGTCCCTTTCTGCTCTGGGATGGACACCAGTCTGCAGACACCTGTTAGTTAAAGTTTTAGCACCTAGGTGTCACTACTGTAGGTCCAGTCACCAAGCCGGGGTGCTAAGGTAAAGGATACCAATGACAGCCGACCTCCAACAATCAATACAGACACCGCCCCTTCCCTATCTCAAGCCGCTAGCCCTTAGCAGTCCCACCTACAGATTGTCATTGTGGTGTGCCGCTTATTGAGTGATGAGGGACTATTTAGAGAATCTATGAAAAAGTAGAGATAAGAGGAGTTAGGATGGATGTTAGGATGATGAAATATGTTAAATATCCAATGATACGGTTAGCCCAAAGACGTCAACCCACCTGGAGTCCTCCACCTATCACCTTGCTTTTCTCACTGTTACATGTACTTTTTATGCATGGGACACTGATATTGTTGAAATAAA
This sequence comes from Acholoe squamosa, assembly GCA_949317995.1. Classification (NCBI taxonomy): domain Eukaryota; kingdom Metazoa; phylum Annelida; class Polychaeta; order Phyllodocida; family Polynoidae; genus Acholoe; species Acholoe squamosa. The sequence goes on along the minus strand of OX439048.1, from coordinate 39,556,901 downwards.
GGTGTCATAGTACCCCATGGAATGGTCGCTTGGGATATATTTAGTTATTGATATTGTATAATAATACACTGAAATACAGGTGTTTGAATTGTTTTTATCATGACCTCTACTGATCCCTTACTGTATACCTGCACAGGAACGAACGTCTTATGGTGACTCTACCCTATGTAAAAACATGAGTGTGCGACCATAATTCGTGGTTTTTAGAGGATCAGCAATGAGGGGTGGGATAATTCTTATAATTGTTTCAGCACAAAGACGTCTGAGTCTTACCATAGGTAACGTGTCATAGTCATTACCTTGAAAACGTGGGTTTCCAGGAGCTATTATAGGTGAGGCTCCACTATGCGATTTTTGCAGAGAATCGGAGCTATTCTCACAAAATGAAACTCAAACAAAGACTCAAAGTGGCATTTGTTATCATTGCAAGGTAGACATTGTATGTTAAAGGAGCCATATGATTATGTTGGGATGTCATTGTGTGCAATTTCAGGCATGCTTGTGTTGCCAAAAAGATGTTTTTTGTTTACAAAATCAAGTTGACCTAATGTAAATATTGCAGACTTTCACACTGATGACTCTATGTAACTCAATATCAGACAGGTTTGATTTTTACAGTACAGGACCCTGTGATCTGTGTAACTGCTGTGTTGTAATTTTTCATTTTGCTGTGTTGATGTTTATATATTGAACTCCCACCCAATCACATAGTCTATGCAGGTGTAGGTTAGTTTGTAAATATAGCACACAAGGAGATAGTTCATCCATGAAATGACCCCTGAAATCTCATGTTTACATTTTTGAATCTAATGTTTACAATAAAGGAATGTCAACACCATATACCTTAGGCACTATAGGGATAATATTCCATGAAAATGTAGCAAAAAATCGCGTAGTGGAGCCTCCATTTATAAGAGGGGCAGTCGACAACGTTGGTTGTTGAAAGAATCTAGACAGGCACAAGCGAGTCCCCATAGGAACAAGTCACTTTCCGTGTTTTAGGAGTTTTGTGGATGAAATGAAAGAGAATCCCTGCGTTGGCTTGATATACCTACTATGGGCACGAACAAAGATCTATATATAGTTAACATAATCAAATATTGCGTTTATAACACACCATACTTGATGTAGCTCTACCTGGTGCAAACATGCCATGTGGTATACTACTATCTGCTACCACGACGAGTAAGTGTTAATTAGTAGTATACACCATGTGGATTTTGTACCAGTGATCATGAGGGTCTTGCCAAAAGAAAGCGAGGAAGTATGTCTGTAATTTCTTTTCAGAGAATGCTGAGGAAACCGAGTGTGGCCTAAATCGTTTTCATAGGATTGACAAAAAGATTACAGTAAAATGCATGGAAAACTCTTTTTGAGATGTAAAAAAGAGAAGTTGCATGTTTTATCTAAATGATTATCCAAATAATCTTTTAGCAATACAAAAACGTGCACGTTTTTCTTTTTGGTTCACATTTCATTTTTGGCAAGACCCTCCAGACAAATCCATGACCATTGCCAAAAGTGAATTACAACCTGCTGATAAGAATATCCTCGAATAGAATATTGTTGACAGAGCGAGGGGACTTAATCCATGACGTAACTGTGTTGCAGTACATGGGTAAATGACGTCCTGGAAACATACAAGTTTACGGCACGGATCTAACACAAAAACTCCGACATCCGGCCACTTCTTCGTTGTCCTTCTTCGTTGTCCTGTTTGCAATAAACACCCCTCCCCCTCACATTCCTCCACTTTTTCAGGTTGTTAAGTTGAGTCCTTTACAGCGGGTTGACATGTACTTTTATAAGTAAGTGAACCAATTGACAAGATATAAGTATAGCGAGGTTATGCTTTACGAGAATGTATCCTACGTTGACATTTACAATAAGCCTATTGTGTTTATCATCACGCTGCACAGTAGGTTGACATGGATTTCTTTTAGATGTATAGACACAGCTTAACAATGTAGGAATGTATATATATGGTCAATTCTCACGAAAATGGAGCACAGGCTCAACATACCTTTGCCTGCCCATGTACACTTAACAGGGGGTCACACTACTATATTGTTGATGCATTCACATGGCTGGTAACATTATCATACCATGGGTACCCACTTTTACCTATGTAGTGACATAATCTAAGCCAATAAGAGGGCAAAAGGTGGATAGTTCAGAGGTTTTCAACTGGGAAAAATATAAGTAAAACATGTTAGGTAATTTATTTGAGGTACAATAAGATGCATGGTATCACTTTTCATATGGACTATTGTTGAATTGAAAAACGAAGCTTTTGACACCATCAGAGCTCATTTTCGATTATTTTCTTATTATCTATAAGGAAAAATGTAGTTGTGTAACATTTGCATCACCGTACGTAGGTACATTAGAATGAGTATAATATCAAGGAGAAAATCCTCTTGGGATATATAGATGTCTCAGTTTTTAGGGCTCAATGGGGGGGGGATATAATGTCAATATAAATTATTTCTAGCATGCACTTGTCAATGACCAATAGGACTGACAAGCATGTGGTGTACCCCTTAGCATCACCATACGTAGGTACATTACATCATTGATTAAAGAAGAGTGCTCACTGATTAGTGAATTATTTCTTAACATGTTAATACATGTGGTCCAGGGAATATAAATGCAAAATATTTTCATAACTGGATGAATACATTACAATCTATGGGGAAAAATCCTTGAAATATCACCATACGTAGGTACATCACCATGCACAGGTCCATGATGGAAACCTATGCGATAGAATGATAAAAATAGCTAATGTTATATGTAAACTGGTTGATATACTTCAATTGACTAAGGATCAATACTATGCAAAAGTTACAATACCAGTAATCAATGAATATGGGAAGATAATGACTGCAATGCATAGACATCACCGTACATAGGTACATCACCATACATAGGTCCAGCACCCTGAGTAGGTATAATTAATTGCACCATAATCTATACTTATCATAGATATAAATGATGACGACCCCCAGCCAATATGTTGTTATGACTGAATGAGCAATTTATATAAGTTTTCTTGCAAATTATTTTAGTCTATAGCAATCCATCTAATATGTTCATATACAAGATTCATCACCGAACGTAGGTCCACCAGTTTTCTTCCTAAAAGTGTCATAAAATCTTTAATTTTCATAATTAGTGTTCCCAATTTTGTGAGTAACTAACTTTATATGCTGCCTTTCAGCCCATAAGAAATAAAAGAAATCCAAGCACTTCAGATTTTTTTCTCCCCCTGGGCTATGTGCTCCATTTTCATGAGAACTGACCATATATATATATATATATATATATATATATATATATATATATATATATATATATATATATACAAAGCAGAAAATGCCTTTTTAGCATGTTAAGTTACAAGGCTCAGGGAAGACAATCATCTCGAGTTGAGGTGGAGAAGATAGATAGTCCGAGGATATGGAATCAGCATAATTGTAACCCTCCTCCCCACCACCACCACCACCATATGAGGGAAATGGTTTCCTGTCACCAACCAAAAATATGATGAGGACGTTTTAATCTTAATTTTTATTTTACCTAGTAGGAAGGCAAATACAAGAACATATAAGAAATCAAATTTGGAGATGTCCGTGGTGATAAAGCGGGTGTTCCACTTATCATTTACTCCTAGATCAATGGGGCCCAATGGGTGCATTCTCTATGGTTTGTTAGCTGTTGTTCTGAAACCGATAGCTGCCCGACAGAATCCAAAGGCAAAATTGGCTCTGGTGGAAGAGGTATGGAACTTCCCTCAAGATGAAGAAACGATGCCTGCCTTTTCATTTTTTTTTTGGTATCGGTCTGATGATGACTGATGCAGAGACTCACATAAAAGATAAGATCTTATTTTAATTGGGACCCGATGTAAATCGGCTTTGGTGGAATCAATGCTTAAGTCAAGAATATTTTTGAAGGGCATAGTCTCCGTATGTCTAAATGTCTCTATGATTTTGCATTCTCAAACATTTCGAGATGGTGATTAGCAGATCTTCCACTATGGCCAATTCGGGTCCCTATTTTGCATTGGCTTGCATCGAGAGGCATTGTGTACCATAGGCCACAAATTGGGCTTGAATCAGGTATAGTGGAAAACCTCTACATTTTTTTCATCTGGAACCATCGGGCACCATCGGACATGAAAAAGTCAGACCTGATGGTGGCCGATGCAAATCCGGGAAATATCTAGCATGCTAGATATTATTAGGTTAAAAAAAAGCCGATAAAAAATCGCACAAGTGGAGGAGCGCTAAAATACCCAGAAAAAGTAATTTGATGTTCTCCTCATCAGGCCGCATCCTGCATGAGCAAAAAATCAAGCAGATTTACAAGAATTTGGCAATAAAATCCAAAATCAGGTTGATTTTTTAGTGACCATAATGGAAGACCCACTTTAGTGTACAAGACACAGATTGCAATTGTACATACCACTGAAAATATACATGATGACAGAATGTGTATGGGCAGAAAGGAAGTCTTGGGAATGGTCTGATATCCTTTCCAAAGTAAGGCTACAAAATATGACACATCGTGCCTATTCTCATGTCACAAGGGATTCTAGCCAACTTCACAAAACAACTCAAAGGAAATGTTCAATATAGACACCATTATAAATTAATCAGAGGCTACAGAATGATTACAGTTATAAGTGGTCTAGCATACCCACAATATGCTCAGACAACCTTTGGCTAGAATGTGGCATTAGAAATGGATATAACAGGTTTTTTGGACATTCTGTAAATATTTCAAAGAAACTTTATTTGGGTCCCTAGGTGATGGCTGTTTGTGAACCTATTGCACTTTGTAGAAGCTTTAGTTATGTGTCATTGTTTAGGAAATAGACTATACTGTAAGCGATATATTTAGTCCTATACCAATATCAAGGCATCAGTTAAATGAAATAAACAACAGGTGTAAAGTGCATTGTTCTCTGTGACCACTGTAGTAGTAGTCCTGTAATCTACAAATACATGTGAGGAGGACAAGTGCTTTTTAGTCAGTTTTGAGTTGATTCAGTCAGACTCACTGGCTGCTACCTAATCCTAAACCTGGCATTCTACGGCAGGGGGGCTATTGGGTTCTGGATGTCAGATTAAGGATCTGTTCAAATAAATCCTCCGCCCAAGGCCGTGTGTGTCCAGCAGTCCTCAACGGTGGTCCACTGCCTAAAGCAAAGGTACCCCAGCAAATTGTCGTGACTCCTCGTCAACCTGTGTGAAGTGGCTCACACATGTTGCTAGATGGAACACAACGTCGCTATAGCACAAGATCACCAGGAATAGCAATGGTGGTGATCACATGGCCTCACCTCAGATGGCGAGGATGGTGATCACTCAGACTCACCAGGGATGGCGACGCGGGTGATCACTCACCTTGCTAGATGAAACACGCACCTCGTCATAGCACATGTTCACCAGGGATGGCGAGGATCGTGATCACTCATCCTTACCAGGGATGGCGACATGAGTGATCACTCATCCTCACCAGGGATGGCGACATGAGTGATCACTCACTTCGCTGAGATGCACACCACGTCATAATACACATTCACCACGGATGGCAAGGGATTGTGATCAGTCACCTCACTAGATAAAACGCGTACCTTGTGATAGCACAGGTTCACCACAGAGGGTGAGGATCTTGATCACCCACACTCACCAGGGATGGCGACACGAGTGATCACTCACCTCGCTAGATGAAACGCGCACCACGTCATAGCGCAGGTTCACCATGGATGGCGAGAGTGGTGATCACTCAGACTCACCAGTGATGGCGACGCTGGTGATCACTCACCTTGTTAGATGAAAAGCTCATGATCATCGACATTGGTAATCATGCAGCCTCACATCTGCCAGATCAAAGTATGTTTTGCCAGAGAAGGGATTGCCATATGTATCTTCCCTCTAACCACAGACAAGGTGTTCATGTTGATATTTCCCTATGTATTTTTCCTGTAACCAGAGAAAGGGTGTTTATGGATAGTTGCTTTCATTTTAGAGATACCTCTATCTAAATTCAATTGATATTCTCTCTATATAATCTTGTTTGATTCAACTCTGAAGTATAACATGGAAATCAGTGTGAAACAAAGCACATTTGATACGTATGGGACTTATACTTCATGCCCACACTTCCTAGATAGGCTACATGTTGAACAGTGGTGCTGTCTCAACAACTTTGGCAATGGTGGTGATAAGTTGCCACTGTGAGTGAGAGTGAGTGACAGATGATGCAATCCTCAGAGAGCATTGACTTGGAGTGACACAAATTCACGTATTGAGTGAGACCAATGTTGGCAATAGTGGTGATAAGTCGCCATTTTGAGAGAAGATTAACTAGGAGTGATACACACTCACGCAGTGAGTGAGAGCCATGTGGCAATGCAGGTGAAAAGTTGGCATTCTGACTGAGAGTTGACAAGCAGTGGCACATACTCATGCAGTGAGTTAGATCCATGTTGGCGATGGTGGTGATAAGTCACCATGCTTTGTGAGGGATGACAAGGGGTGGCACATACTCACGCAGTGAGTGAGATCATGTTGGTGACTGTTGTGATAAATCGCCATGCCATGTGAGACTGACACACAGTGGTGAAAGATGACGCAGCGAGTTATCACTCAGAAAGGAGTCACCATTGATGACCAATCATGGCGACAGATAACAACAATTTGCTGGGACCCTAGGTGTGCTCATGGCATTAAGATCATTGCCCACTTTGTCGACATCTGATAATCACAACTTGACCATTATATGGACAATCTGTAGCTAGAGGCCCCTTTTACTTATAAAGTGATGACTGAGAGGGGAACATCATATTTGTGACCCATCCTTACAAAATGGTTCGGAAGTCGCACATATAAAATGTTTAGTTATTGGCATATTCATTTACAGCTCATCAGGAGCTTTCATTTGGTATACAACACTTGCATATTTGAACCAGGTGGTCCCCTAAAGATCTTCTAGCAGTAAATTTAGTCAGATCAATTAAAAATTGATTAAACTGAGATAATTGACATATTAAAGATATACTAATTTATGAATCCTATACAATTCCTATGTAATTCTATGTAACCATGAAAACTATAGCCATGTATTTTAGGCATTTGGGGCTCAAATTCAGTTGAGTAAGCAAGGACTCTGAATGATATCTACCCATATGTTAGAAAAATGCTACAATATCAATTTTGAAAAATCTGATATATTTGACACTATACCACATGAAAAGGCCATATCTAGGCTTCTAAATGTGCGACTTCAGTACCACTTTGTTAGGATGGGTCACATTTGTGATCACTTCCTGATAACCGGGGGTGGGTAAACTGTGTATATTGCATTTCACAAGTATGATACTCATCTAAAACATATCATACTTGTGGCATTGTCAGGGATGTCTTGGGAACACCCCTGTATGATTTGATGGCTCTACTAGTATTTTTTCCTGCATAAATCAATTTTTAAGTACATAGGTATCAGGTCCATGGCCTGAGGCCTGAAAATGCCACTTGCTCTGCTTGGTGTCTGACCTGTAGAAGCTGGTTTATTAGAAGAAAGAGTTTCTCCAAGGCAATGTAAGTCAATATTCAATTGTAAAACACACTCAAGGACCTCTGCACTGAATATTACATAAGTTCTGGGTGGATAAAATAGTTAGCTAATTCAATAGAACTCTGTAAAAATTCATAACTGGTCGTGAGTAGGTACTTATTCATATGATATAAAATAAAACATGATTATTGCAGCATTTTTGGGCTTGTTTGGATTGGGTCTGAACTGAATTTATTCACTGCAAAAAATGCCAATTATGCAGGTGTCTGTACATTTATGGCCAGCATTCCAGATTTTCTTGATCGATGTACGTTTTTTTTTTATGTCATAAATTGAGGTTGCCCCTAAAGATATACGTGGGATTTTTTGCTCAATACCTCCGGGGCACACTAGTTATGGCATGCTATGCTACATTAAAATATAGTGAAAAAGTATTTCCATGGCTGAGACCTGCAGAGAGGGTTCTTGTTCATGTGTGTGCACAGCCATGACAGTTCTGGTCTCGGAATATATCGCGATATTCATATGGGTATCATACACAAACACAACAAGACCTGGCTCGAGACCAGAACAGGAAATCGCTGATATTTGTGTGCATGCACGTTGTGCTCCCGTGAACCAGTCGGCCTCCGATTGGTCACTATAGGTTGGCTATGTGCACAATATTAGCATTGCCAGTAATTGACAAATTGCAGGATAATGACAATGACGCAGGAAATATAATACAGTAGCGCCACCGGTGTCTAAGTCAGAAACTAACTCTGCTGGTTCCCTCACCTCAGTGTCCATCGTGGTGCAAGTTAGTTCATGGAAATTTGTTTATGTTTTAGTTCTCTTTTTAATCTTATTACAACATGTCATCAACGACCTCCCATACTCAAGCAACTACTGCTAAGAAACGGAGGACTACGGCAGAGCTTGGGAGTCAAGTAACTGACTTGGATGGGCGTCTGATGATGATTGAGGGCGACGTCTCCACTGTCAGGTCAACTACCAACCTTATTTTGGCCAGGATCTCCTCGGCATTCCCAACTGCCACCACTACTGACTATCAAAATGATGGACAGAACCCCTCTACCTCTGTAGGGGGAGGTGAGGTCACTACACATTCAACATCCCGCCCTGCACCCTACAGTGTGCATGTAAATACTGCTGTCAATATCGCTACTACAAATGCTGTCAGTCAACCTCAAGTTGTGACACCAGCGACCTTGGCTAACCTTGCTACTGTCACATCTGTCAATACTCCAGCTGTCAATCACCCGGGGACTGTCACGAACACAGCTGTCAGAACTCAACAGCCGGTCAATACTCACCTGATTCCTGGTGGTGTCACTGGTACTGTCACAGCCCCTATTGTGGTTCCTGATGGCCACCAGTCCATGTATCAGGTCCCTACTTAACAAGGTGTCATCCAGAACCCTACCGTACAGCATAAAGGGTAAGAAAACTCACCCCCGTGACTATATTACCAGAGGACCCACACATAATTATTAAAACCACTCTCCAACTTTAACCACCAGAGTACCTTTATGGCCTGTATAGGCATGCTATTGATGAGAAGACCCCTCCTATTGATAGGCCAAAGATCATAGAACATTTCCATCAGTTTATTCAGGATGGGAAGGACTATGATTGGAGGCAAGTCAAACAGTGGTCTGAGGATGTGTCATCTGGAGTCGCTGATGGCACAATCAAATGGTCGGATCCTACCAACCCCCTCTGGTCTGACCCAACTGTGGCTTCAATGCATTCTGAGCTGTTTCCTACCATTGAATCTGTAAGTGCTACTGCAGAAAATGCTGCTACATTTAACAAGGCTACAGCTAGCAGATTCCAATCCCACAGCACTCTTCAACTGTTCAACAAGCTACTATGCAGAATTCTACTGCTACTACCCAGGCCAATATTTCTAGTACCGGTAAGTCCAATAACAGTAGAGTAAAGCACCGCCCCTCCTCCTTCTGTGGGCCGTACTGATGTGGCCTGCGAGGCCTTTAATTCTGCTGCTGGTTGTAAAAAGGAGGATTCTCACCTGGTAGCCAGTGTTAATTAGGGCCATCACTGCTCATGGTGTCATAACACTATACAACTGATACATACCCATCCTTTCACAAGCTGCAACATCAAGACCAATGATAAAGGCCCCGCTTTGTCCTTTCAGGCATAGGCCAGCTCCATCCAGCCATTCAGCAGAGCATCCCAGCCTACATGGGAACACATCAGTCATTATCCCTAATATCCTACAATTTTGTGGTTCAGACCTATGACCTGCCACTGCGATATCTGACTCTTATGATCTCTGCCTACACCTTACCGGTGTTGTACCTAGTAACACTACTGTGGAGCTCCCATTCACTGTTAACCCTGATCCACTACATACCAGTGCTCAGGTGTTTACTACTAGCTCCTGTGAGTTTTCTCCCTATACCAGGACCTACCCACCTACTTCTACTGGAGATTCTCACATACTAGGTTCCCGAAATCATATTGTATTGGAGTATGACGATACTCTGCCCTATGTTTCTCAGACACCCTCTCTGGCTCCATTACTGGATAGCAACCCTGAGTCTGTGTATGCGACTTGTGAGGATGTTCAATGTGACCCTGATGTCACTCTTGATCCCCCACAAGGCCCAACACCACAACAGTATGCTGAGCTTAAAAATTCATTCTGGCCTTAACTTGTACCACATCATTGGCAGGAATTCTCTAATTATGCTCTCATCTATTCAGCTGTGAGGAATTCTAAGCTCCTTAATTACCTAGGGGTGAGGCTAACGCTACCTTCAGGACTAAATTTGGACAGGTGGGATCCCTTACTCAGTGACTACCATGATTCTGACCTACTAGACTACCTCAGTCAAATTCCTCTGCACAAATTCAAAAGTTTATTGACAAAGAACTTCAACTTGGTGGATTGTTAGGTCCCTTCTCAGGCCCTCCATTTCAACCAAGGTGCAATACAGCACCTTTGATGACTGCTCCCAAGAAGGATAGTTCTGAGCACAGGGTTGTCCTATCCAGACGGAACTGGAGTAAATAGCGGGATTTCCAAACATTGCCTAGATGAAAAACTTCGCCCATACTCACTTCCATCGGTGGAGGATTTAGTCACTAAAGTTAAATTGTTTGTTCCCGACTGTTTCCTATGGAAGGCAGATTTATCCCGCGCCTATAGGCAGTTGAGGACAGACATGTTTGATACACCTCTCCTGGGCTTTAGATTCCAAGATCTATACTATATTGACATTTGCCCATCATTTGGTGCCTGTTTGTCATCATCAACTTGTCAAAGGATGACTACAGCCATGGTACATCTGATGGGTAAGTCTGATCATTGGACACTTGCCTATTTTGATGACTTCTGTGGGGCAGCCCCTACTCTTGATTAGGATTCCTCTGACTACCAGGCTTTTCTAGATCTGTCAGCAGACCTAGGGGTTGAGCTATCTAAGCCCAAATGCCAACCTCCTTCTACCTCAATAGAGTGGTTAGGATTTCACTTGGATACCAATAACATGACACTGACTGTCCCTGATCTAAAATATTCAGATATTGAACAGGAATGCCTGCGTTGGTCTAAGACACGTTATGCATCAATCAAAAGTGTTCAGTCAGTTGTTGGTAGACTTAATCACAAGTGCATCCTTCCAGCCAGAACGTTTATGGCCAGAATTCTCCAAACTCTTTGACATGCACCACAAAAATGTCCAGTCTTCATTACAAATGCGTTTAGACTCAATGTCTTGTGATCTTATCAATACGCTAGACTGTCAAATGGAGTTCACCTGATTGAACCTACTGGTCAACGGTTCTAGATAGAGTGTGATTCTACACTCATTGGAGATGGTGGTAACACTCAAACTCACTACTATGACATACAGTACACACCTGAGCAGAAAGAAAGCTAGCCTCTAATAGTACACTTAGAGGCATCCAATCTGGTTCTTGCATTCATATCCCTACTACCCACTGATGTACAGGGCTCCATCATAACAGTGTTTACTGATAACATGGCGTCTAGCCAGGCTCTTCAGACTGGACGTGCCTCTGACCCAGTACTAGTCATGTGCGCTAGACAACTATGGCTGGAGGCTGCCAAGAAGGACTGTCTCATTGTCATAAAACACAAACGTGGAGAAGACATCCCACTAGCGGATGCACTCAGCTGTCTTCATGTTCATGATAGCTAACAGTTTGCCGCAGCTGAGGTTCAAAGGATATGCCACTTTTTGATCCTATATGATATTATTCTAGATACAACTCTTAGACACCAGACCTTAGCTTCGTTTAACGCTGCTATCTCAGAAAAGACTAGACAGAACTACATATGACAGGCCACATATTTTTTAACATTTGCCTTATCATATGGTGTGGATGTCCTTGACCCTTGTATCCCTGATTCTGCTATGTTCAATCAATTTCTGGCAAATTCACTATCAGCACCAGGCTCGAGACGCAACCACATATACCTATGCCAAAACTAGCACTGTTACCTAAAAAACTAGTGAACGTGTGTTTGTACCTGGATAAAGCATACTATACACCTCCTGCTGCCCTTTGTAAAGGATTTTTTTTTTCATTTCTAAGGGCTTCTAATCTACTGTCACCAACAGTTTCACTCTGGTCAGGCCCACACACACTATCATGTGGAGATATACTATCTACTAATGAAGGACTGACTGTGATCTTGAGATCATCTAAGACTATTGGACCTAGTAACTCCTCTGTACCTTTGTGCTTGCCCCGCATACCGAACTTTCCTGCCTGCCCAGCTACAGCTTGGGATAAGTATATTAGTGAAATACCGGCCTCCCCAATGTCACCTGCATTCTTGCTTTACTCTGGTAAACCTTTGACCAACAGTGCTAACTGGTACAAGTCGGTTCATCGAAATTTGTTTCCAACCCTCCCTCTCCTACCGCATTATGTACTTGAATTTAAAGACTGTTAGACTTGTCTTCTGACACATAATGGTGTTCATCTGTCATATATCATATATATACACATATATGACTTTGAACTAGTTGTCATGGTTACCACCTACTACAACTTCATATATATTTCTTGTTGTCATGGTTACTACTGTACTTTTATACTTACTATTCTAGACACTACAATGTTCGAGGTTTAATAAATCTTCCAAACTAATTTCCTCATCATTTGTCATTAAGACAATGCATGTCTAGTTTGGTCCACGTTGGCTTCTGTCCTACAGAGCCTTTGAGAGATAATGGTCTCCTAACAACCTTTGCAGCAGTAAGCAGTCAGGAATAGCCGTTTTAACTAAATAAAACACACATGTTCTTGAAAGCCTTTCGGAAGCTAGTCATCTTCCCAACACCACTTGTTTTGTCAACACGAACATTTAAATAGAAGGAGGAAAAACATTGGGTTAGCTCTTTTCTTATCCACAATTGATCTCCCTTCTCATTTCCTAAGCCAACAGAATGTAACCTTTCCAGTCCAAATCTGCCCTTTGCTGATTCAATCCCCTTGATTTCTGAGCTGGCAATAAAATTCTAATTTGGCTAAACAAGTGTGATTAAATGTGGGAATGGCTTTAGTCTAATATCAATCATGATGCTTGCCTTTTGATCGACCACAGTAAAAACGGAAATCTGCCAGGTAATAACACTTCGTGAACTCACCCTTAAGGAAGAATTACCGACAATGTTTTGGTTTTAGATCAGATAAAGTGTAAGTGGCAATGCAACATGTGGTTCTGCATGGAACAGCCATAAAAGGTCAAATCCCACTATGCAATTTTTTACTTAAAAGTTTCTACAATTTGGCAATTTGTTACAGTCTATAGTGCTATAACAGCTACAGAGGGATATACAAGCAAGGAAGCTCCTCAAAATTGGGAGACAAAGTATATGTTTTGCTATATTCTTTTGCATAATGGCATGCTGCAATTTACCAGATCCAGAAATTAAGATGAAATCTTGGACAAGTAGCTATACTTGTTTGCTTCAATTTGCATCCCGAGTTCCACTCTGTGATCCAACCATCTACTGCAATTTTGTCTGCATAAATGCTACAAAGAGTCTGACCTTGGTCTCACTTTACACTGTTTGTGTTTTCTACTTGTAATTAAGATATAAAAATGAATGACAAAGTGTTTGGAAACAGCTTGGTTGTCTCCTATGGGCTAAGTTGGAACGCTTAGAGGTTATTTCGACTGCAACAGGGGATTTGGAATGTTAATTTTTGTGTTAGATCCCTTACAATTTGTAGTATAAGTTGCGGGCTCACTATGTGAGCCCGCAACTTATACTACAAATTGTAAGGGATCTATAGACTGTAACAAATTGCAATTTTGAGCTAGTGGCATAGAAATAGATAACTAGAATAGTCATTTCTGCAACTGCTTCCTGTAGTGCAGGGTACAATAATAACCCTTTCCCAGTACCCATGGCATGATCATCAGGTATGAGTTAGTCTGATGCAACTACAAACACAGTGCAATTTCGAGTTGCAACAAGGTTTAGTCTCACAGTGGACTCATGCCGATAGACAAGGTTCCTAATTTGCATGATTCCCAAATTGCAAAAATTGTTCAGAGGTGGGACTCGACCTTAATCAGGGTCGACGTCACGTATATATGCCATGTGCCTTGTGTGGTTTGTGATTTCTACTGTTGGTCTCAAGCCACAAGGTGGCTGAACACGTGACTGGAAGGAATTGTGTAGTTTTTACAAATGCAGTGGGACTTAATTCTATTCTACCTTGTGAAAGAAATCCCCTTTTGACGCACTGAAGAGAAGGAAGAAGAACAATTACGTCAATAAACTCTTCGTATTTATTTCCAAGGTTATCCATGCATTTCTGATTTTTATAGCATTTGATTGTAAATTAGTTTGTGGAAGCTTAGAATTAGAGATATCTTTTCATTCTACTAATAAATGAAAGTCTTAGTAAAAAGGACTATTGTATGACAATAATGATATCAGGCAAGACGAGGCAAGTGCTAACATTTAACTGAGGGTTTGGCAGTAAGAATGCTAAGACAGCATGGGAAGTTTGGGCACATGCCTTTTGATAACCCTTTTTTTAAGTTAGTTCGACCTACTGTGATAAGTAGAGAACTCGACCACTTTATCTTTATTAATTTATTGTACCTTATACCATATATAACATCTATTATCGCTCATTATACTGTACTCGCCTATAATGTATGCAGTAGTACCACACCCTGCCACTAGGGGTGGTACACCTGGTGTTCATTGTGTATATCGACCAGGTGCTAGTATATACCTGCCACCATTACCAGCTGCTCACTGAATTACCATCTAAACAGCATGTACTTCGTACAATAAAGCTATCAATTATCCACTAAACGCCAACTGCTTGTTATCACTATGTTCATGTTATTGGCTATATAACCCCATAGCTAGATATGAGACTACTAACATCTTTTTCACATAGATCTGATAATCGCCTTTTTCAGTGCACTCTGGCGGACAGGAATATTACACTCATTCCCTTGGTCACTAAGGTTGAGTGTCACGTGCTAGATAGAGCATCACAATAAGGGGAGGATGAAAATGAGCCATTGTTGGATCTGACGCGAAATAAGAGTCAACCAAGAGTATGTTTCAGGAGGATTATCGATTTGCGCCTTATCATTTATTTTCATAATCACCAATGTTTGATTTCAGGATGGAGATGTAGTGGGCGTGGATAACCCCTCCCAGAGCTCGTCACTATCACTCTTGAAATCATGATGCCAAGTGTCAAAAGTTTAAAATCACCGATAACAAATAGGACCAACAGCATTAGAGAAATCACCTGGATATGAAAAAGGCCGTAGCACTACAGTCTGTCCCACAAGAGAGAGTAACATACCAAACAGGGGCGTAGGAAACGGTGGGGCCAGGGGGGCCTGGCCCCCCCCCAATCATAAAGGAGGTGAGGCCTGAGTATGTCTGGGCCCCCCCAAAATTTGCCAAGAATTCATAATAAATGAACAAAAAGCTAAAACTTTGCATCTCAAATTAGATTGATATAGTAATGGGATAGGGAAAATGAAATTACTTTTCTATACAAATTTTATGTAGGTATATATATATATAGGCACTATTGCGCTTGAGCCGACAATTCAAGGTGGTCGAGGTGGGGCCTCTGCTGGGCCCCCCCCCCCCAATGAAGATTTGCTTCCTACGCCTCTGCCAAAGGCTGCCATGGCCTGTCCCTTCTCTGCACCTTCGCGACTTCTCACTATAACTGAATACCTTAAGTCACTATAACAACCTCGTTAGCCATTAATGCTGCCATTATTGTATTTTGCCCGGTCCCAAGCAGTCCCATTACCTGGAGGGTCTTGCCAAAAATGAAACGAGAATCAAGAAAGAAAACGTGCACGTTATTCTCTTGTTAAATAATTGTTTGGATAATCGTTTAGTTAAAAAAAAAGTGCACATTTTTCTGCATCTCAAAAAGAGTTTTCCATAGATTCTGCTGTAATCTTTTTGTCAATACTACGAGTTTTCCTCAGCACTCTCTGAAAATTTTTACAGAGGTTCATCCTCTTTTCTTTTGGCAAGACCCTCCTGACCCCCTGTTGAGTAGCTGTAGACGTGAATACATTTCGGGGTAATTGCCACTGGTATCTTAGACACCAAGAGGGCCTTGCCAAAAGAAAAAGAGGAAGAGCCTCTGTAATTTTTCAGATAGTACTGAGCGTAACTCTTTTTCATAGTACAGTATTGAAAAATAGTTTTACAGCAGAATGCATGGGGAAATGTGGGGTCTTTCACGAGATGGTAATACCAAGATGAGAGCAGTTTTACTTACGGTTGTGGACTTACAATAACTAGAGGTGTTGTGAAAGGATAGGGATTGAGTTCTGCTGGAGCTGCTATTCCCAAAACGGAACTGACTGACCTCAGGGAATCAATTCTCTGTTGTGTTGCCAAAAGGTAATTGGTCATAGAAGTGGTTCAGGAGTGGTCCTGAATTGGTGAATACTTCCGAAAATAAGAAACTATTCCCCATCCATTCTTTCTTCCTATTCCCTTGCCTCCCTGCTGTGGGAAGGATGTAGGTGGAACCAATCATGGAACCAGTTCCCTATACTTTTCGCAACACAGTTCGATTTAAAAGAAGTCGATTCAATTACAGCATAATGTGGGATACAGCTTCTCAGGGTGGGAAATTATGGGAACTGGAAGGTGAGCTAGCTACAGTGAGAATCCATTTCCAAATCTTTTTTCACAACAGCCTCCAGGTATCTGTGTAAAAGGCATTAGTGTGGTCTATTGCCTATGCACTGTAAAAAACTGTTGAATCTACCAAAGATCCTTGAAAAACTGAACATTGAACCACCGTAAATATATAGCAGGGAGCCAGTGTAGTTTTTACAAGGAGCCCTAGGTGGCAGTATGGTGTATGAGGAATGTGCGAAAATAATGACGGCTTTCTGGCAACATTGCGACAAGGATTCTGGAAGTGTCTGGACTGATAAGAATTGTTCGACTTGGTATAGTGACAATCTGGTTTTAGAAGTGCCTATATATTCGATGACTATTCTTATGTTTGGCTTCTGAAACACCACAGTGGCTTCCAGTAGCCCATATTCTGATCAGCTGATTCTAACAATTTTCTTCTTTTCTATGCACTTCAATAAAAGGAAATCATGAATGTATCAAAACAAACAACTAAGCCGAAGAGATTGGTCACATCATATTACACTGTAAAATGATGCGGTCGGAATAACAGCCTAATCCTTGTCCCAAAGTCATTGTTTTCACAGAGATTCCTTGTATATTTGTGCCCCACTGTACTGCCACCAGGAGATTCTTTAAAAAAAAAACACTGGTTCACTGCAAAATAATTATTATGGTTAACTGTCCAGTTTTTCAAGGATCCCTGGTAGATTTAACAGATGCATCCTTTACAGTGTACCTTAGGAACTTTAAATCACTGACTGCCTTGATACTACTTTTCATTTTCTAAAGAATTTACAAAGGCACATCTGCCACATTTGAAATCTAATATGGCCACCATCCAAAGCACATACTGATCTGGAACCGAGGGTTTTCTGCAGGTCGAATGACGTGCCTACACTCTCAGCCCCAATTGTAAATGGGCTATAAAATACCCCCACTGCAGTGGGTGCAGTACAACCCACATTGGATCATTGGATTTGTACTGACAGCAACTACCACTGTTTTCCAAAAATAAAAGCAATCTACTGTAAAAGGCTTGCAGCGGTCTGACAGTTTAGGGTCCTAAAAGGTATTTTTATCTTCTACTCAAAAGGGCTGGTCTTAGAAACTCCATGGGTCAATGCTATCGATATAAGAGTTTCTACATCCACATTATATCCACACTAATCACACATAGGGCATAGGGTAGGTTAACCTAAAGACGTCCGTTCCTGCGTAGGTTTTCAATTATGGCTTTGTAGTAGCTAATATCTCTAAGACTAAAAGCTCCCCAGACTTCCCCAAGGTACTAAATGAAAGATAATTGTTAGGGCCTTTGTATCTGTTACCTGTCAGATATCCATGTGTAATTTTTATAATTATCTTGTTTTTCAACATCTCTGAGAACATCCCATTTGGTCTATTTTAACATTGATGCGTCCACTTTGCACCTTGAGGCGTCCACTTGATACACCCTCTTTAAATGGAGCTATTTTGACCAAACCATCAGTTCAAAAATGAATAAGTGTCTAACATGAACATACAATAGAATGACATCATTGAAGCTACTGCATAATTAGGAAAATGTATATTTCATAGTGGTTAAATTAGAATGATAATTTTAGACAATGTTATGCCCATACTGTAAATCACATCAGAATAAAGGTGTTAATCCTAAATCTGCATTTAAGAGGCTTTGTTTTTAATTGTCTTCAATAGACTTTCAAAATGTGTCCAGGTGAGGGAAAACATGCCTCCTGGGGGAAGGTTTAAGTCATGGGCTTTAAAATGAGATATCTTGAGCAAAAATATCCCGGGTAGTTTTGCTGTAATTGCTAGTCAGACTTAGGTTGGTGTGTACAACTGACAATGTGAAATAAGCTCTAAATACATTACATCCCATCATAAACACTAATAATGCAAAAATATACAGTTTTTTTTAATAACCAAAGAAATGTGATGTTTTTGTCATAAAATAGGTTCTAGGGGGAATTCTTGAGTTCTGTTTTTGCTTCTAGGTTCCTGGGTTTGTGGCAAAAATTCCCAATTTGAATAGGAGATTAGTTTCCATGGCAAGCAGAAATTGCCTTATTTATCAATTTCCCAGGAAAATGGCGAGAGCAGGAGATCCCCTGTGTAAAAGTTATCGCCAGGGGTTAGAAACGTTCACTGGGCGTAAGGTGGGGGTGTGAGTGCCAGATTCATGCCCACTGGCGCAGCATGAAGAGGTGCGCAAAATCATGTGACCTAGGGGAGGAGGGAGGGGGGTTGACTATATTTAGATACTGATGCCTCCCCCACCCCTAACCCCTTCCTCCCCTCCCCTTTGTACCCACAACCCCCACACCTGTTCTTTTTAGTTTGGGAATTTTTATTTGAGTAGAATCATCAATTAAGACATCTTCTTCTGTGCTGCGATCTCAGGTGGGCTATATGCTGACCTCCAGCAGATAAGGGATCTGTAACAGGGCAGTGTCCATGTTGTCAGGGTTAACTCACATACCAAGGAGACATACTAGGATATTTATATATTTTAGACTCTGTATGCCTATAAGATTACTCTACTAAATGTTCATTATTCTACTCTCGTTGTATAAATACATATAGGGAGTATCTTCTTGTAGAGCATGCTAGATCCCCTTGTGGTCGTTCTAATGTTTATATATATATAATCTTCACTCTGCACCATGTAGTACATTGTATCTGGGAGTCGAACAAAACTAGAATTAGACAATTCAAAGTACAATACATTAGCCTAATCATTTGTTACAATAAACGTATCTGAGGAGAAAGAGCTGTTAATATCATTGATACAAAATGTGCATACATATAAAATACTGATAATAGACAGACTGATTATACTAATAGACAGGACCTACCTCACATTCTTCCTCCAGTAGCTGACCCTTGTAACTGACCACTTCTTCACAAACAAAGAGATTTCAAATTCAAAGATTAACCAATCAGATGAGAGGAAAGTATTAGGCCATATATTGTGTGTCAGTTGGAGTGAGTACGATTGAGGCTGAGTAAGCCTCATAAAGCTGGCTATCTCACTGATCATACCTGGGTGAGGCTGGGGTGGGGCATGCATGGGTTCACCCCAACCCCACCCCCTCTCACCCCAACCCCACCCCCTCTCGCGCCTGTGCCTTCACGCTGAGAGTGGTCGCCAGGCCTCCCTCACCTAGGAGCAGGCACACGCCAACTTGCTGGGTTTCTATGTTTCCATGGCAACCAAAGTTCCAAAAATGGAACATTTTCAGTGAAGATGGAATAATTTTAAGCATACCACTTGATTCCTTATTAAAAATTGGTCTACAGTTTTTTTCAGCATATTCGTCGGTGTTTTACCCATATACTGCCCTCTGGTTTGGCCAAAACTAGCACTAAAAATCCTCCCTGGAGGCACGTTCTCCCCCGTTGGGCCACAAATGGACTATAATAATCCATTCCTTAACTTTATTATCACACTCTCATTATCAAATAGTTCCTCTACATTGTAATGACAGTAGCATTACAGTAAAGATTGAAATGAATGTATCAGAGCATAATCCAGTGAAAATCTCTATCCCAAACTATTCTGGCCATAAATCTTGTGATGTAATCCTACATAATCAATGGTTTCTATTCTAATAAATGCACAAATATGTGTATAATAAGTGGTTGCCTAAAGGTGAAATGGTGGTTGTCTCAAGGTGAAATTGGTATGTTCTAGGAAACAAGTCCTATACAGAATGTATTTAAGATTTTTATACTTTTCCGTATGATATCATTTAGCAATGATACTTATCTATGTCTAGAGTCGAAATTATAGTATATGTGAGCAATTGTAATATTCAAATTATGCATTTTGATGAATGACTAGATGGTTATGATAAAAACCATTCAATGTATCATTCAGTCTTATATATTCCAGGATATCACTCTATGGGTTATTATAACACCTCTATTTCAATAATATTAGGGTTTACGACCAACAGAATACATGTAAGAGTGAGAAAAAAACAAGCTGACAGGTGGACGACTCTAGGTATGTGGTCGTCTTTAGGCTAATTTACCCTAATGATTGAAGTTGTGTTGTGACCCCTATCTTCTTTTCTTGTGGGTTTGTGATCATCACTTTGATGCTATGCTCGACCAGTTGTCATCCCGAAAATGATTTATTGTCGTGTTGTTTCCGTCAGAATATCTGTTACCCTAGCAACATTCATATTTCCTCAACCTGGGCTTGCATAAGAACAGATCTACTTAAGAACATGAAGATGTAATCAAGGAACCAAGCAAAAGCTATTCCGCATTGACCTTGTAGTCCGTCAGCGTTGACCTTGGGACCCAAGCAGACATCCCTCAATCATTTTTGGTGTAAGCCCAACGTGCACGTCCATTGTGACGTCACACTGAGGGATTCCTCCACCCACTGCCGAGAGTCACAATATCCACAGGCTGGCGTTCCTTCACCATAGCAACAGTTATTAATATGTAGGAACTACCTCAGGGCCACCCAGCTCTGGTCATGCAAGTGTCTTAGGCTGGACAGAGTCGTACCATTATCTGACATGCCGGCAAGTTATTGGTCAATCTATAGATCTACTGGATATTTTATCATCTGGATTTTTGTATACAGCTTGATTTCCGTTTGATATCTGGTTTATAAGCGATTGTCCAATTTTGGAGCGTTTGCCGATTAAGAATAAGCAGTACCTTGGGTATAAGGGGCACCTTGTCCATGTATAAGTCTCACCCAAAATTGAAATCCTATAATCAAGGTGCACCTAGGAACTGAATCTGAACAGTTCATTACCAATCGAATGTAGACTATTTTGGCTTTGATAAGTCACACCCAAATGTGATGATCATATATATATATATATATATATATATATATATATATATATATATATATATATATATATATATATACGTTGCACAAGGGGTCAATACTCATATATAAGGCGAGTCTTCTACGTGGACATTTTTTACATAATATCACAACTTCATGCACTCAACCCTGAATTAGTGACACTCTGGCGTACAATGCATTTTGGGACAGTCCTAGAAGTATAGTATATGCCACAGGTGGAAAACTAGTCTCTACCACATTCTCAGTGTAGTCCCCTCTAGTAGTATAGACAGGTTGTGACAGTCAGCAAAGTCCCCGGTCTCCCCTGTGTTAACACAACCAACCCAATCCACATGGCTACTTTGAATATGCATTATCCCCAGGTACTTAATGATTGGTTCTGTCTACAGGTCTAGGCCACTTCATGCAAACTATCCAATTAACTATATTGCCCTCTGGCTATGTGTTAGGTAAGGTGACAATATCTCACCCTTTTGCATTTCATATACACATGATAAATAGGATCGTAAGGCCTACATTCTAGGTTCAATCATAATTATAACTTCCTTATTTTCAGAATAAAGTTAGAAAATGTATTAGTATCAGCTTTGTATAGCTATTACAGTGTCTTATTTCGGATATGTTAAATATTCATGGAATGTCTACTCATGGTGTAGCTACCTGACCATACATATGAGGAATAACTGCCTACAGCTTCCAAGCCACTGCTATACTTAATACAATTTACACTCAAGAAGCTAAATGTCAGCACTGGGGCAATAATAGGACAGTTAATGACTCAGACCTATAGACTTCAGCTGTATGTACAGTATGTTTGGATACCTAGGAATAATGCATATGCAAAGTAGCCATGTGGATTGGGTGGGTTGTGTAAACACAGGGGAGACCGGGGACTTTGCTGACTTTCACACCCTGTCTATACTTCTAGATTGGACTACACTGAGGATGTGGTAGAGACTAGTTTTCCGCCCATGGTATATGTAAAAAAACAGCTTGCTTTTCATAGCTTGCCTTTAATTTCTTAACATCAATTATGTACCGGCTCCACAAAAGTTATAAATATGAATCTATTTTAAATAAATGCTATGAAATCCAAAATCTCAATCTCGAGTTGAGCTCTTCAATAGTTTGCTTATATAAATTCAAAAATTGGGGTGTCCATACTGTGAGCTTGCGTGTATATCACTGACAAGACAAACTCAAAATAGCCAATGTGTTGGGTGTTTATGCTTTATGAGTAGCTCATTGTGCTCGTGTCCACCTGTTGCTATCATGGGACACACCTGTAACACCTTGACGTTATGCTACTTTTGTTAACCCCCAACAGGCCACTAATACAATGGTACACTGCAAAAAAGGTGACTAGATCCTAAATGCAATTCTAAACATAATGTGCTTACATTTCAAAGTGTTTAGGTCTATTTTTTACATGATTTGAGAAATTCTGCAAATAGATTGCATTTTCCAGTGAGTTTTATTATGTTTAGGAATTGTCTTGTGAATGCATCTAGGTTCAGCACCCGATGGCATTGATGCCCACACTCTGTAGGGATTCCCTAATAATTTATTAGGCTACAGGATAAAACTAGGCTTACATTGTGCAGCTATTTCATTCCTTTAGCCTTGAACCCACATTACTTGGCTACCAGAGATTCAATGACAAATATAGCAGAGAGAAATAGAGAATTTTGCTTTATGAATTTAGAAAATTAATAAAATGGGGGTCCAAGCATGAGATTCATCATTATGGTGCAAAAGTACCAATAGCATAGGGTAAAACTGTGTAATCCCTTTTTGTTGACATTGTGTATACATTTTGTTCAGTGAAAATGTGCTTTAGGGTAATAATTCAACACATATGACCCATCCTAAACAGAAGACTATCTGGTGAAAGTCCATATCAAAATACTGCTGCCACCTGGTGTATATCATATGTCTAAACACCTAGAGATTTAAATGTTTAAAAGCTAAACACCTAGTGTTTTTTTTTTCAGTCTACAGTCTAAATATGTAAACATGCTTTGTGTAACTATTAGGTGTTTAGAATTTTAATGTTTAAATCCTAAACACATGGTTCACTAAATGCCTGCTGGACCAAAATGTTTAGATTTAAAACATGCTTAGGCCTCAGCATGTTTAAAACCTAAACACCATTTTCGCAGTGCATCATGCAGCGCTCGATCGCCATGATATATAAAAATTCAGTCCTGACAAGTGCTCCCACCAGGGCTATTATCATGCAACATATTTCAGGGGGTGGCTAAATCAATAATGCAGATCGGCATGATGCATCCTTGTAGATCTTTAGAATGGACTTGCCAGGGCTGCATTCATGCATTACGACAACCAATGAACATGGCGTGTTAATACATTACAATGACCCTTACGGGATAAAGCATATAGTGCTGTGGTAAGTGGCTGTAATTTAGAGTGTGACAAAGGTGTTTATCATGAGGTGGGTTTTAGTTAACACCTACTGATGGAAATGATACCATACACATGGTTAGGTATGGTCGTCACCTTCTTCCGAATTAGATTCCTACACGTCTTACAAAACTGGAAAAAAAAACTTGGACCTATAAAGTTGACAGAGTTTTTTATTCAGGGATGTCAGAAGCAACGCATCACCTACCTAGTAAACACTTAAACCTTGTCTAACACATATGTAGGTATATTGAGTTATGGTTATGTATAAGTATCATGCTAGGTGGAGATTTAAACAGCATTCAAACTATTCCTCTGTATATCTCCTTTTTGCACGCATGTCCTACTTGTGGACTTAGAGTCTGCAAGATGATAGAATTAATTTTAACAAAAAAGGTTTTGTTCACTTAGTCCAAAAGCACCACTTTTATCTTACGGGGTCACTGCTGGAGCCGCCTTTGTTTACAATTTATATAAATTGTGTGTTCTCAGTGATAAAACCATGTAACTTTTGTGTAAGTTGTTTGAATCAACTGTAAATGCTTATAGAACCCACCTATTGTGGTGTGCCAGTGATAGCAGAGAACCAATCTAAGCACCACCAGGGGTAACATGGATGGCAGGCAACTACTTTTTGTTGAAAACCTTCTCATCTCGGTGTAATCATAGATCGAGGTCTGACCTATCGTAAGACCTCTGAGAAGGTCAAACTAACGTTCAACACAAGATGCTTTATTTGAGGCGATGGTGAGGAAATTGTAATGACCTGTGTGTTAGTCTGTATAAAGAGAAGGTCATCCAGTTTTGGAACATGGTAGATTTCTACATAAAAGTGGCCTGCAGTCAAATACCAAAGTTTAAAAACGTATAGATCAAGTAGGTCAAAATGAATGACATCTGAGAAGTTACCTATACTCAGAGTGATCAAAATGTGGGACATGCCTGATGCAGGTATACATGTACAGCACATGGGCAGTAAGAAGGAATTCACGAATAAGATGTTAATCTGTCACAGGATAGATCATATATGAATATTATATACATATCTGACTATCATTAATTGATATGTGACAGCTGATTATTACACTGTTGACACAATGACTTAAGCTGCGCTTTCCAGGAAACTGAACACAATAATGTGTCTAAGTAAAAATGACTTATGATCTCTACTCTGCAAATCGTTTTTTTCCCGTGTGAACTACACTTTACTATCTCTGAACCTATATGTTGTTTCTTTTTTTCTGGTATATTATTTACTGACCTGGAGGTTAATTCAAAAGATCCTGCCATCGCTACCCCTGTGATGGTAGCGTAGGCACATCTTAGGGTAGACTGACCTAGTCAGTCTACCCTAACTTTTATAGTGGTGGTAGGCCAGTCAGGCACAGCAAGTCCTGTGGATCCTTGACTATTCCTTGTCCAGCCTTACACCACTGTGATGGTACCAAAAGAAATGCATAGTGGTTTCCCTTCATTACAAGTGCACCTATAGGGAACACTCCTCCTCTCAAGAGTAAATGTGCCTGCTGTATCCATATTGGCCACTGGCTGGTTTGGAGCTGGTTCCGGCAACACACACTGATAAGAACTGATAAGATAGGACCAGCTTGACCCTGGAAGTGGGTGTTAACCAGGGAGAAGGTACCCATAATGGTTTGTCTTATCAGTGGGCTTTACCTCAACCAGCAAAATTCAAAATGGCGGCTCCACTAGGCTTCCATACTGAGTTCTATAGGGGAGCGAGGAGGTTTGCTGAGGGCTCTTCAGGCTACTCATGCGTTAAGTGCACCCTATACTCTGTAAGTAGCTCATTATAGGGAAAGGAACATTTGTGTAATCACTGTTGTGAAAAGGAGTGTTTCCACAGCTATTCTCTCATTATATGGCCCTCTAGTCCCTGTGCACAATGTGTTCTGCTTTTGATAGTGTATGCAGGGCTGAGGCTACCACCACTGAAAACATAGGGCTGGCTGTGATAAAGCAAAGCAGTCAAGCCTTACCATCGCTGAAATGGAAAAGGCAGAAAAGTTCCTACCATCGCTGGGGTAGTAATGATAGGGCTTTTGAAGTAACCTCCTGATTTCATACATAAGCGCTACTTGCATAGGCCTAATATGTGTATAATGTTTATTGGGATGGGTCTAATGTGTTTTGGAATTTGTGAGGATGTTCATTATCTATGGACAGCTATTTCTGACTAATATTTAGTAAATTCTGGTGCCAAACTTATCTGTCTTAGCTTGCTTTAAAAGAAACCACGAGAAACAGCATTTTGTTAAGTGGGCTGACTGACAAACCTATATTTTCTATGTATGTCTTTTACATATATAGATCTCATTTTCTGTTGGTTCCGCCTTATTGGTTCTTTAGAGTTATAACACGGTGACATCCCGGTCCCTGCACTCAGACAGCATTTGTGACACCATCATCGTTACGGGTTTCAAATTTGCCCCCTTTTTCATGGATTTCAGGCTGAAAATTACCCCTATTTATGTGAAAAACACAGATTTTAGAGGGCCCAAAAACACCCCTTAATTTGAGAAAACACTGACATATTGAACAAACCACCCCTTTTCCTAAAACATGGATCCTTCAACTCCCAAAAATGTCACTCTTGAAGAGAAAACACAGATATATTTACTTAATTATTTCGTTATCAACTTATCATTGTGAAAATTACCCCCTTTTCTTTGATTTCCATGGATATTTCTCGTAATATTACCCCTTTTTCTGAAAAATAGAGGACATTGCTGATGTTCCCCAAGCACCCCTATTTCCATGTTTTTCGTAACAATGATGGTGTCATATATGGTGACTGAGTGCGGGGACTGGGGGTGACATGCCAAGTGAATTGAGTAATGTAAGGAAATTGATAGAATTCCTCTTAAATATCGAATGGTTTCAAAGTCAATGTAGGTACACCGTCAAGGTGTAAAGAGTGGTCGGACTATCAGGGCATTATCTCCATCAGATTCACATCTGTTACAAATTCCACATAGTAACTGTTGTGTCCGACTGTATACTTCACGTATGACGTCACGGGAGCCCACCACGCGGGATGGCCACTCTTTGATGTAGTAACGAGCGTCTCATGGCCAGCCGTAGACCTGTGCTGCCCCCACAGGCACTGGGAGAACTAGTGGAGCTGTGCCCCCCCCCCCCGAGCTCCTCCCGCGTCCCTCCCACACAGGAGACGCTTGGTTTATATGGCTGCACGCTGAGCAGGCACCGGCCACTTGTAACCGAGATTAGAGCAGAACAACTCGTACTTCTATCTACCACCACTACTAACCACTCCTGCTGTAGGCCACCACCAAGCATCACATCCCAGGTGAGTCCCTCTTCTCTCTACATGAGCTGCTCATCCACACTTCTCAGCTTTCTCAACCACTCTGCGCACTGCCGCGCTGCTCGTAGCACCGCCACAGGCAATTCTACACAACTTTTTTCGCATCTGCTAAGTAGGATCTCCCGCACGCCTTGGCAGGAATCGGTCGGTATCCCCTAACCAGGACTTGATATTACCTCTGTTACTTTTTTTTCTTTTCCACGATAAGGATCCAACACAAAGGTACTCGCCATTTTCATGAAAACTATCTTGACATATAGAGTTCGGGGTAGGTGCATTGAAGGTTATATGGCTACAAGGTTACATGGTTACATTTCCGCACAGGGCTTTGTATCCTCGACTTACAGACTACAACTTACTGTGAGTCCAACTACTGACCTCAAGCCTTATTTCTAGCATAGTTATCTTATCACTGGAACATCAGGTTTGTGTTTGTCTTATAAGCAATTTTGTCTGGGCCTATTTGCACTAGTCCTCAACAAAGGTGTGTCGGCAAAAGACAGCAATTTTGTTAGACTTGATGCACCATTCTCATAATGTTTTTTCTTCTTAATTCAAAATGTTACTTAAACACAAAGGTTTACCAAATCAAATTAAAGAAGCAGACTAATGCGATTGTGGGAAATATTTTCCTGGTAGTTCTCTATATCAATAGAAGATATCTTCTGCAGAGCTTTACATGATACATGATAATGTACTGATACAGAATAAAAGTACAGAATGTTTCTATAACATAAACCCTTAAATACCTCTTTATTTACAAGACAAAAATGTGAGGGACTTTAGCATGATTGACCTACCGATTATCGACCTAATCGACGCACGTCCATCCCTCACGTGCACAAGGACAGGCATGGACTTGTCAACCTCCCTAACGTGCCATTTATCGAAATTACTGCCAATTCCTTAATTATAACATGAGTTTGTCAGACAGTTGATGCCTTCGAATCATTATTACATAAAAAAACAGGGCGTGTCTTCAGGGAAAGTGGTTTTATCTCAGGTACCACTTGGGGATTATACCGTATAATGATAAGTATGGGTGGTTATACGGGACGGAAATTAATTGGATATAGTGGACTTCAGTCACATTCCAAGTACATAAACTAAGATCTGCTTTAACGTTCTCTGGTCTTACTTTAATACTCATATGCACAGTATGTGTCCCCGCCCTGTGTGCATTATGGTCTGTCTCCTCTAAAACTCAAAAATATGAATATAAAACCGTCAATTTCAGTAACGGATTTAGATCCACCAACCTAAACTTGTGTAGAAATGTTTGTAGCCTTCATCCAGAATAGGTAAAAGCCCATATAAAGGGTATATCTGATTCCAGTGTATGGCGCGCACACAAGGTCAGACAAAGACCTCAGGAGCTTAATTCAAAAGATCCTGGGATCCCAACCCCAGCGATCTTAGTGTAGGCACATATCATAAGACCTGGCTGGTCTACCCTATGTAATGCAGTGGTTGCAGGCCTGTCCAGAATAGCTAGTCCTGGGATCACTTCACTATTCCATTTCCACCACTAAGATCACTGCGATCTTAGTGAAAGAAATGCATAGTGGTTTCACCAGGGTACAAGAGCACTTACAGGGAACACTCCTGATTGAAAGAGTGAATCGCCTGCTGCATACATAAAGAGGGGAGGGAGGACGTTTGCTGAGTGTCCTTGAGGGCTCTTAGGGCTACTCATGCGTTAAGTGCACTGTAAGGTAATTCTTCCCTTCTCTCTCTTTGTCCTGGGGGGAGGGCACAATGCTTCTAATAGGCAAGCATAAATTATACATTCATGGGAACAACTCTTGAATACTGTACGGTGGTCAACTGCACCCTGTGCTCTTTTGTTAGCCCATATGGGGACGGGGAACGATGGTATAAGCACTCTTGTGAAGAAGAGTGACTCCACAGCTATTCCTTTATTTTGGGACTCTTACCCCTGTGCCTAGTCAGTACTTCTTGGAATAGTGTAGGAGGGCTGAGGCTAAGATCGATGCGATCTTAGTGCTGGCTAGGATATGTGAACCCAGTCAACTCTTAAGATCGCTTAATAGGATAAGGCTGATTTATTCCTAAGATCGCTGGGGTCGTGATCCCAGGATCTTTTGAATTAAGCTCCAGAGCAGTGCCATCCCCTTACACACTAACACCAAGATCGGACAAGGAGCAGCGTGGACAACTTCTAACTATAATGTGCATCTGTAGACATATGTTGTAAAGGGGGAGTCAGGGAGTGGTGTTATTGTCTATAGCAGCAGTATGTGCTTCGTCCATGGCTGCTGTGCACTGCACACTATCATTGTTCCCCTGTGACTTCTTAAACAGTTCTAAGCAGGCGGCTCTTGGATGCTGTAGGAACAGCTTTGTAACATGAACACTGATCTGGGAAGCTCCAGCAAGAGAGAATCTGTCTCTGAAGGACGAAAGAAATACTAAACAAAATAAGAGATTCTTCCTCCTCCTGCAGTTTATCCCCAAGATTAAGAAAGGGAGCCTGCAAAATCCTGCTGGAACAAAAACCTAGGTTACTCTTTCAATCAAGTTTCCTTTAAAGCCCGACCCGCCCATGATTCCACAGCCGCCAATGCCTGCCAGCTAAAACAGCGGAAGCAGGCTCTATGGGGAAGAAATGTCTTAATCCTGCTCAAACTGAAAGAAATTCAATGACAAATTCTTCACTTCTTCATTTTCGGTCTGATTTTTGAAATGCCCTGGTTTTGGCCATGATTGTATCTTAGCAAATCAAGCGTGTTAGATTTCATTTGTGGGAAAAGAGCCTTAACGGAAATGGTGATGGCTATTGTAGTCTGATTTCATTCAGCCATGTGTAGTAAAGTTTATTTTTCCTCCTTGTGAAAAAAACAACATATATTATATACTGATATACTTGTCACTCCGGTGTCATATCTGTCGTTTGGCAGAGATTGGATGGAGCATTATAATATGGTTTGGATATAGACCCCCATGACTAATTATTCTGAATTCAATGTGTCATGTCATGATGGTACTATTCTATGATGGTACATGAATGCGTTTCATGTTTTCCTAGTAGGGATGAATGGAGTAAGTAGACCAAAACCTCCCTATGGATTTCAATGTTCCACAAGGGAATCCTACGGCGTCCACCCCCCCCCCCCATTTCTGGAGGGTGTTGCTCCTATTATAAGAGCTGTGAGTATGTGCCCTCTTTTCTAAACAAGTCGTGCACTGCTTCACCATTCAACTTGTACTTACCACATTAGTCTGAAAAGTAACCTGCCTTGTTTAAAACAGAGAGAGCTGCAGTACCAGGTCCCTACTCATGTCACATGCTCTATAGTTTATTATACTGACTGACTTCTCCCAACTAGGTACCTACTCAAATCCCCTTTTTTAGCACCGTACTTGAATGACCACTTGTGAGCAACAAAAGGGACAAGTTATAGCTACATGAAAAGAAAGGACTGGAAACAAGGGCATTTTTAGGCAGCTCTTCCTTTTACTATAGGAGCAACACCCTCCTGTGTGGTCTCGGCCTGCTGCTGCAGTCTGTCATGTGGTTCATACTTTGCTCGCCGCATGGCACTGTGGGCGGCACAGACGGTGCGTGCCAATCTGGCGGGCCCTCGAATGTCCGATGCAGTCACAATATTCCCAGTTAGCGGATTCCTTAGTGGGCTGACCCCTGCTTGAGCTGGGACCTTGCCAGATAAGGACTGATAACAGCCAGTATGGTGGGTACCAGGTGTTATGTAATGCACCCTGAAAAGTCAGCACTGAATAAAAGGAATATTCTCATTGGTCAATAATGTATCCTGCTAGGTCGGAATAGTTCCAGTGACGTTGCAAGGGAGATTGGGTGCGTGCTACTCTCAGATAAAGACACAGACGTCGGTGTCTTGTCTGACCAATCAGCGGCCGTCTCCCACCAGCGTATTAAAGCTACCCCTAACCACCCCTGTAGTCTTCTACACCCACCCACTTGTCCTAGCTCCCTGTCCACCTACCACCCCCACATAGCTACCCTTTACACTATTCTCCAACTCAATTTATTCTGCCTATAAAAATACATGTTCTAGGACTTGGCAGTTCCTATTGGTGACCCCGTCCATGACCAGTCAAAGAAGATACAGACAGGGTATATACCCTGTTGAGTTGAATAGCTAGCACCGCCTCCCAAAGTGTCCTGAGTCTTACATTGCCCCTTTCTATAAGTCCCATTAAAGCCATCTCCAATCAGCATGGGCGTGCAGCTGCAATCACCACTGATCGTTACTCCCCTTCCATAAGGATTCACTCCTGCCGATCTAGTGAGGGACAGAAAGACAGAGGATAGCTGAGGTACTAAGGAAGAAGAGTGAGCAGAAGTATCAAGATGGTACGGACTCAACCAACTATTCAGCCGTGCCTTCTACTTGACTTGACTTCTGTATTGCTTTGCCGGGGTGCCACCTGTTATGTACGATAGTACGATCTACGTATGATAGCTCAGCCAAGTTGTTTGTATCACACTGATTTCCCTTGCATGTAACTCACCCCCCCCCTACTCGCCCATTTATCTCTGTCGATTTATATCTAGTCCTTGTTTCGTTTCATTGCTGTGTCCTTATAGTGCCTTATTTATATTTCTACATGTAGTCTCTTGGTACCTCCTTTGTTAAGTGTCCTTATAGAGCCTTATAAGTATATATACTTCTACATGTAGTCTCTTGGTACATCCTTTGTTAAGTGACACGCAGTGCCTCCCCTGCCTAGTAGTCAGAGTGAGAATCAGCTCGGCCATACCTGTAACAGCAGTAGTATCTCTAATGCCCGCCAGTCGACGCTCACGTCTCACTCCATACAGCTAGCGCGTTTCCGGCGGTCACTTCCGGCGCGTCGCTCCCACGTTGAGTGAGCATGACGGAAGTGGGCGTGAAGATGGTGATAGGGCGGCTAGGCCCGAGGGTACAAATCAAATTGAGAGCAGCTGTACAACTGCTAAGTGTAACAAAACTGTTAACTGTTATAACAACACTTAGCAGTGACAATCCAAATGCTAACTATAACAAAAGATCGCTAAGTGTTACAAGCATCCAACTGCTATGTGTAACAATTGCTGCTAACTGTAACAAAACTCAGATCATCCTGTAAAGGGACATGGAACTTCTATCTGTTACAATAAGTGCTATCTGTAACATCACATAAATCTCACATATATTGTAAGCTAAGGGCCACACAATATCATAAGGAAGGCTATATCAATACTGTGGTGGTCATGGCCACGGGAGCCTTAGACTGGCAAGGAGAGCTTCGATCACAGGATCAGAGGGGTACAGGTAGTTTGGAGATGACAGCCCCCAAATTACACTTGACAATGTTCTGTTACAGTTAGCAGTTGGATGGTTAACTGCTAAGTGTTATCATAACAGTTAGCAGTATTGTAACACTTAGCAGTTAAACTATATAACTATAGTTACACTTATAACTGTTGTTACACTTAGCATACAGGCAATAGATGGTCATGAAGCTTGTGTCTATTTACAAAACATTATGCTAATACAATATGCCAATATGGCTACCCCTCAGTTAGATATGAAATGTAGGTTTTGTTACACTTAGCTGTGATTTGAATGTAAGTTGAATTGTTACAGATAGCCACCTTTTGTAACACTTAATTTCTTACACTTAGCAATTTTTTGTTACAGTTAGCAGTTGGATGGTTGACCGCTAAGTGTTTTTATAACAGTTAGCAGGTTTGTTACACTAAGCAGTTGTACATCTGCCGCTGTAGTGACATGGACTATTTTGCTGCTCTTTTACGCGTCTGTCGGCCCTTCATGGTTTCTATAGTTTGTCTTTTTGGCAACTGATAGACTGCTGTCTGCAGCAGTTAGAATACGACACATACCCTATCCTTGGTCACACACCATAGGGCCGTACATCAATAAATACCCCCCCCCCCCGCTCTTAAGCCTAACCTAAAGTAATAAAGTGAACCAAGAAGATTCATTGGGAAGACCAGGCTGGTGAAATCCCTTGTCAACGTTGTGCATCTGAGAAAGTGGCGTGCTGATTCCAACCCTGGCTAAAATAGCTTTACAATGTCTTACCTGGAACTGTCATCCAGTCTTGCTATATGAGTCTATGAGGCTGGCGCAATTTTGAAGGAATGTATATACGGGAGGATGTTTGATGGTCGTCTTGTAATGATTTAAAACGTTTGTGTGACACTAAAGTGAACTGGCCGCCTTCAGCCGTGGTGCACAGATGAGGTCTCAGACAACCAGGAGGTCGTGTAGGACGATCCACCCCATTTGAAATCAATTGTAGTGGTTGATCGTGCTTGAGTACGCCTGATGCCACAGCCTTCTGTGCGTCCATCCAGTATACTTGGTGTGACTTTGCTGTCAACGTGTTACAGTCTGATTTCAAAAAGGTTTACGTCTGGCGACTGGAAAGTTCTCATATGTATGTTCTCTAATGTTTAGCATGAGTCATACATTTATAGTTATTTATATGTTTCTACCATCATTATTCATATCTACATAGTAAAACATGGGTTTAAAGTTGAGTAGGGTCAAGTTTGCAGTAGTCCTTGCGTTTTATGGCCTCAACAAGGTTCATACAACACAAGGGACAAAATCGCAGTGATATTTCAGCCATTTTTCAGCATGTGAGATTCAACCTCATGACTGCAAATTGAATAATTCTGGTCGGTTGTGAAATACCTTGTGGTAGGGACCTCAGAAAGACATGTATAGTCCCATTCCTAATATGAAGAAGACCTTTTATTTAACACGTGGGATGTGCATGGAGATTAGCAGGAAGCGGCCACAGGTATGGGCCGGAGGTACAAGCCTGTTATCAAGGTTGTTTGACATATCTCGTGTGGCAGTGTGATGGGGACCTCGTGATAAGCAGTCGCCGAAAAAAAACAAGATTTGTCAATGTCACTGTTATGCTACAAAAACCTACGTATGGCGATATGAATAAGAATATTTTATAATATGGGATAGGAATTTTAATTTGACATTTAACATGCTAAGGGCAAAAGACATAATATTGACACACAATTGCAAAGCTGGTGTCAGAGACCTGTTTCATAGGCATTCTTTATTTAAGATCCATCTTTCCACTCTATGAGTGACCACTTAAGACTAGTCATTTGGGAATGACTACTAGTGTTTCAGAACATGCTGTTACTCATATTGGAACTTAAGAGTGGTCCTTTAGAAACAGCTGTCAATAAGACATAGGGGCAGTAATCAAGATCAATTGTAAGGTCACTCATAGGCCAATTATCCAGCTAGTAAGATCGATCACCTAGATGCAGAATATGGCTGTACGTCATAATTCCATGATAGAAAATGGTATTAAAAGGGGGAATTTCCATTTAATATATGCCTGACTTCATGCATTAGAAAATGTGGGATTCCACTTGTTGATAAGATTTTTCACATTTATGTGTACCCTCAACCTTCCCCATAAATCAGCTACTTTATGTTGGTTGTAAGTCACTCTTACATTGACCCTTTACTAGTAAGTTTCACTCCCCATTTACTTTGGAAACATGTCCCCTAAGCCTAAGATCAACCTTAGGATGACCATAGGAGTGATCTTGCTCGTACACCAATCTTACTCATACATGGTCCTTGTGAAACGGGTCTCAGGTCTCCTTTTTGTAGGTGATTAAGGTGAAAGGACCTTAAACTTATATTATCCAATATGGGCCATATTATTTCGCAGTAGACAATTTGATATAAGCATTTCCTGACTATTCACTATACGAAACCAAATTATGCGTGAGGGCATTTACCTAAGAAACAATTATATATTAGAAACCATCAAATCCATCTGACCACCTATTTGTCTAAGAGGATTTTTTTTATATACCCTTCTGTCCTCATTGAAAGCCATAATGAATCAAATTCATTTGGTCATAGAAAATGTGGACTTTACTTCCTCATTATAGGAAGTTTTCTCAGATCCGATCGTACATAGACATTTCAGTATTACCATCATTTTTTTGGAAACTCAGAATCATGATCAAAAGTATATATGTCGGATCAAAGGCATGCATGAAGTCGATCTGTGGGAAGCAGACAGGAACATACCTCGTAAGAAAGAAATACGATATACCTGTAGTAGATTCTCAGAACAGGCATTTTAAGAATTTAGCCGTAAGGTTATGTTTTCTACTACCGTGTAAACAGGGACAGTATGTGCATGTGAAGGCAACAGATATAGACTATAGGCTGATAGGCTAA
The DNA here is from genome assembly GCA_949317995.1 of Acholoe squamosa. Taxonomy (NCBI): domain Eukaryota; kingdom Metazoa; phylum Annelida; class Polychaeta; order Phyllodocida; family Polynoidae; genus Acholoe; species Acholoe squamosa. Next base: position 39,521,294 of record OX439048.1, on the reverse strand, counting down.
CAGCTTTAGTATAACCCTACTTTGGAAAGTAAAGAAACAGATGCTGAATATGTGAGGCCTTACCACCTGTAGACTCAGCGCACGTAGTATTGACAGGGAATTTCACGTAGTGTGTGCAATACTTTTTGAACCCATTGTTCACACATAGCAATGTCTGTATTCGTGTGACATATTTTTTAAACATGTATGGTATTAGTAATGTAACTGGCTGTTACCGGATATTCCTGGGGACAGAGGACAATCAATCAGTCAAAATCAAGACAATTTGGAGCCACTAAGTGACAGTCTTCTGTTATGTCTTTGTTTTTGCATGTATTACTACCGTAAAACGCCACATATAAGGCTCGTCTTCTTTGAGAGATAGATGCCAATTTGTCTTACGGTGAGGGAATTCATTTTTCTAAATTTCCCCATGGATCCACTTCTCATGTAAAATGATTATAAGGGGGAGGGGGGCGTGGGGAGCGTTAGGCTTCCCGCCGTAACTAACACCGCTGCCCATCTCTCCCGCCAATGCTGATCATGACATGTATACCTGTCAACTGCCACTGTATTTGCTGATATATAAAGTCCCACTTACCATCCGCCATCCATCTGAACTTTTTTTCAACGACTTTTCACCCTTACTGTGTGTCTTAGACCCCCCCCCCCTATGTATTCAGTACAGTCTTTGTGTGTTCTCACCTCTCGCCCGGTCTCAGCCACTATAATTAATTTTCTTGGCCCTGATTTGGGAGGGTGGGTCAGGTAACTGGAAACAAACCTTGTTTTAAGCGCTGGTTTCACAGGCATAAATCCGTCGGATTAGCACTAATCCGACCGATTTTTTTCTATACTTTTGATATATTATAAATCGTCGGATTAGGGCTATTCCGACCGATTGTATGGCTGTGGAACCAACGCTTTAGGCCTAGTGCAGCTCTCTCTGTTTTAAACAAGGCAGGTGACTTTTGGGGTGAGACTAATGTGGTGAGTGCAAGTTGAATGGCGAAGCAGAGCATGACTTGTTTTGAAAAGTGGGCACATATTTGACTTGCATATTTGTCCGTAGGATGCATTCTTTTTTTTTATGTTTGCTCATTTTACAAGGTACTCTGTGCCTATTCCTCAAATTGCTAATTGCTCATACTGCCTATCGCTCTTGCTACCCATCCTTACCTATCCCCCATGCTCTCTATACAGCTCTCTTACCCATCTCACCTCTCTTTACCTACCTATGTCACAACCAACCTTCATTATGATGACCATTTCTTAGTCACCCTATCACCTAACATACTGGTTACAGTCCACCTTATTCATACATCTACCTTTCATTCATTCATTTTTTCTTTTTTTTTTAAACATTTATCTTTATTGCCAGGAAATAAACTGACACTTACATTAAGCAATGTGAAACTTCAATAGAAAACGTATGATCACATCATAATGATAGCAAAATGAATATAGGTAAATAGATCCAATTCCTGTGCAGGCATATCTTTCAGTTTACCTATATAATGATATGAATGGAGGATAGGCATATTGGGGGATAGGTATATTTCACAAGGCATAGACCTGGAGACAGGTAGAGGAAATTGAACACAAGCTGAGATATGTATAGAGAGAGTGGGTTAGACTGACTGAGCTGAGATGGTAAGAAAACCATATGGAGATCATGAGGGATAGGCATTCAAAAGGATTGGTAGCAAGGGGATAGGTATAATTTTTTTTCTTTTTTTTTACTGAAGTGTTTATTAACCGATCCACTACGCGAAGAGGTGATAATAATGCAGTTAACTAATATGGGAACAGGTTTCATTGGCGCATACTAGTTTGATATGGGTTATATAAGATGAGAACTAAGACACAAATAAACAAGAGATATGGGTTATATAAGATGAGAACGAAGACACAAATAAACAAAAGAATCAAGTATAACACATGTGAGCCAGCAAGCTAAAAGGTCAGTCCAAGGGGGATTAGTACCAATTCTGGCCACCAGGGGGACACCACTAAGGCTTAAAAAGGGGAAACTAGACTGAAAATTGTATTATACTAGTTTTTCATGAGGATTTCAACAGTCCTACAAAGAAATTTCCATTTTTGGTCCAAACCTTCCAAATTTGGAATGCAAATAGAACGTTTTTAGGGCATTTCAGGGCATAAATCAGTGTATTTGTTGATATGTGTTGCCATGGAAACAAGATTTCTACTCAAAATAGAGGAATAAAAAAAGCCCATTGATAGCCCCACTCACATGGATGAATATACTCAAAAAATGGTAAAAATCCAAGTTTTAGGTCAAATTCTCTAAGTAAATGATTTTAAAGAATATGATAATTTTCCTTATTTGCATAATTATGCATACTTATACTTATAATTATCTCAAGATATCTCGGGAAATATGCAAGTTAGAGCTTATTTAATATGTCATTATGTTACTGACCACCCAAATTCATAGAGCCATAACTCAAAAACTAGCAGAGATATTTTCTAATGTAAAACAGCATTGAAAAGCTCATGACTTGAATTTAGAAATTGACTTTTCCCCTTGGGTGACCCTTTTGCCTTGGCTGGACACACATACAAACAAATAAATAAAAATTATTACTAATTTTAAGATTTGTAATCTGGCTTGTTGTTCAATTTAGGTGACAAATTGTCCCTCTCTACTTGGCATAAAAAAGTGACTTTGTTAATCTAGTGACAAATAATAGACATAACAAGAAAAATTGACCACATTCAAGTTAGAAGGACATAAAGTAGGGTAAAAAAAATACAGTAAATAGGATAGACCAGTTACCCAAACAGTTGCTAAGATTCATTTGTATTTTGAAGTATTGCACATTATGAAATTCAACATACACATAGTTAAAGAATTAGCCATATATTGTTACAAGATGTAGTAATGATAAGTTAGAACTTGAACAGAAGCTTAATACACAAATCTGATCCATCAACGCATTTCAGGTCTGAGGTCAAAACAAGATTATTTAGAAGGAGCTCCAATTTAGTTCACCTGTCCCAGGAAGTTCCCCAATTGGGATCTCCCCACAGATTGAATTGAATTACTCATTTGATGTCATAGAAACGAATCGGGGTCTTCATCTTCATCAGAAGTCTCACAGATTAGGACGCTGCCAACTAGGATGGTAGCTTCCTTAAGTTTCTTGCTTTGTTTGTGCAGGTCCTCAATTCTCTTGATTCGGGCCTTGAATTGGGATTTCAGCTCAGACTCCTGATACCAGACGTTGAGGTTGTTCAATAATTGGGCTCCTCTGTAGAGGGGTGATCTCTTGAAGAAGTCACGCCTTGGCCTTTTTACTGCAAATTTGACCTTGCCTTTGGTTATGGTGAGCCTATCATTATCGGTATTTTTGACATACGCACCACTTTGTGCATATTTATACATGTACACCAAGGTTACTTCATCACGTCTACTTTCGAGTTTGTCAACACTACATTCTTTATGTAACTTATTTGATAACAGATTTACTCATCACATCAGTATGGCAGCAAATTCTTAGACCACAATTTTGTAGTCGTTGTAGTTTTGTCGTTAACGAGTGATTCGCACAAGAATGCAAGAAACTTGCATAATCAAATAAACTCATGATCATGGTCTTATAAACAAGGATAGCAGCGCTTTTGGTCAGCTCACATCTGAGTTTGGCAAATTTGAAGAGCCGATGGTTGACTTTCCTTATTAGGTCATTTATGGCTGGTTCAAGACTCATGCTCTCATCAATTTTTACACCTTAATATGGATACAATGTGACCCTCTCCAGTGGTACCCCTTTAACAAGAGGTGGGTTGCGTACAGCTATCTTTATCTTCTCTTTACTTCCGCTTAGCATATATTTTGTTTTCTTTGTATTGATCGTCAAACGTAGCTTGTTACAGCTATTAACCACTCAATTCAGGTCCTCCTGTAGAGCTTCGACTGCTTATTGCAGATCTTTATTACTACAGAAGAACATCAAGTCATCAGCATACAACAAACTTTTACTATGTACAAGGTTACTGGCCATGCTGTCAGTGTAGTAAATAAACAAGAGAGGACCAAGAACTGACCCCTGTGGTACACCATATCCAACAGGGGCCAGTCCAGATTCACAAGTGCCAATACAAATTTTCTGTTTCCTATCACTGAGATAACTAAACACCCAATTGTAACTGCTATTGTGCAATCGAAGAGATTTCATATTATACAGCAAATAGGAGTGGTTAACAAAGTTGAACGCCTTCTTCAGGTCGACATAACAGACTGCTGTGATGAGGCCATCATCTCTATTTGTATATAGACTGGTGGCCAGACTGAAAATAGCATCTCCGGTCCCAAGATTACTACGATATCCAAATTGCCGGTCAGAAATTGCTCCTTGATCATCCATTCTAGATAACAGATGTACATACATTAGCTTTTCATCTATTTTCGAGGCAATGGACAGGAGAGAAATAGGCCTCCAATTACTCACATCCTGGGTATCACCACCCTTTGGGATCGGAGTGAGCATGTTACCACTCCTCTGGAAATTTCCCAAAACGGAAGGATGCATTTAGGAGTTCGGTGAAATGGTCTAACGACTTTTGTAAGAATGTTTTTAGGAATTTGGCACTAACATGATCCATCCCAGAGGTTTTGGATAGATTGATTTCATCCACCAGGTACCAAACTTCTTCAGGTAATGCCTTTAGGACATCATGCAAGTCAGCAGTTTCTGGGTCAGGTTCATATGAACAATCTAGGTCAGCCAGTTGTTGTCCTTTGTTTGTCAATTGGTTAGAGAACTCCTCCTCTATATTTGCAAAGAAATCATTCATGTACTCTACTGATTCCATGTCACACTTCAACTTGCCATCAGCGCCCTTGATTGTAGATGGTAAGACCTTGAGAATGCCATTCAGGATTCGCCAGAAGGCTTTTGGGTTACCACTGTTTTCTTCTAGGTCATTGATGGAGTTATTTGACCTTGCATATTTAGTTTTTCGAGAAATTTGACACCTTACACGTTTAGCTTCAAGAAGTTTGGCCATGTTTTTACTTTTAAAAAATTGAGGTTATCACGTTTGTCACTCAATTTCAGGATTTCATTGGTCATCCAGTATTTACCCTTGTCTTTATAAGATCTTTTTTCTATTGGACAAAATTGGTCCAAGTACTCAAGCATACAAGATTTTAGACATAACCACATCTCATTATTGTCATTACTCTCCCATATTGGGTCACAGTCCCAGAATTCAACCCCACCTAGGACGAGCTGAGGTTTGCTCAAAATATTCCAGCTAACCTCACTGAGTCCTAGGTTAAACATAATATTAATGCGTTTATTGCACTTATTCCTCTATTTTGTATTAATTTCTTACCTTATAATCCCAGAAATAATCCAGGAGAAGACATTTTGAAAGTGTATGTGATCCGCTTGCTTTGCCAAGCCGTCGTGGCCATGTTGTCATGTAGTTGATTTCACATAGCGATACGTTTCGCCACCTGCCTCCACCATGCCCAGCTTCATGTTGAGAGTGTGGGAAGGTCCCGTATGTAGGTCAGCCTGCCACAGGATAACGGGGCGTGTGCCGAGATGTATCGCTATGGAAAATCATTGGATTCTTATTTATTTCGAACAAAATGGAAATTTAAGCATGGCATGATCGTCTAGGATATCTTAGGATGTTTCCCTGTTAATAACTCCACCTTCCATAATTAGATTCTATGCTAACGAGGTGTGCGAACATCACGTATGTCATAAAACTTATTCAAATCGTTCATGTACATTGATTTCTAGTACCGTTCGGCTTAGTATAGTGGACAGCGAGTTCGTCTCTTGCCACAGCGGCCAGGGATCAATTCCCATAGAGCCCTGAACGGTTTTAACTGGAAATGTATGGCGAGGGTGACTTTGTATCCTTCTCCAATTTATTAACATGTCCAAGTTCAAACCACATGGTCTCAGAGTGTGGTTAAACCCGGATAACGGAACGGGGTTATAACCAAAAAAACACGCTGATAGGCCTGAATCGTGAGATAAATTTGTATAATCTCCATGCATAATGAATCTGTGGGAAAGCAGGACCTCTCCGCTTCTCTCTCTCTCTCACTCTCTCTCGTCATTTACTTCCCCTAGTTCCGCCTGCTATCCTCCCTGTCTTCCCACAAAACCGGCTGCAACTAAAAGCATCAAAATACAGTAAATTATGGTACAGATTCAGCTATAGTGAGAAATAAGTCTTTGTTCAGACATGCCCATTATACTTAAAGCATGATGCACTAACTTTGGCTACCTATCCACAATGCAAGTCATGTAGTCATCTTCTTTTTTTTGTCATGGGCCATAAACACACCCTATCACCTGCTTGTAGGTCGAATCAAGCATGGCGAAAAATGGCTAAAATATCTCTTCGATATTGTGTGTTGCATTGTATGGCCCTTGTGGGGACCATAAAACAAGGATTTATCAACTAATTCCAAATCCCACAGTGGTTTAGGGTCCTTGCATTTTATGGCCTCAATACGGGCCATACAACACAACAGACAAAATCGCAGAGATGTTTTGCCTTTGTTGATGTTTATAGCTCTGCATATTATATATTCTCTGGTATAAAATCACCAAAGAATGATTATGTTCTATGCACTCTGCTATAGTTATAACCCTTGTTAATTTGGAGTAGACCCCATAATCGCAGCAGATTGAAAATCACAAAGATATTGGAGGCATTTTTCGCCATGTGGGATTCGACCTATACCGAGAGGCAATAACCATGGGTAGCAGAGCAGCCAGATACAGAAAGACCTTAAGGTCGAATCCCACATGGCGAACAATGCCTCCAATATCTCTGCGATTTTGAATCTGTTGCGATTTTGTGATCTACCCCAAATTTGCAAGGAGTTTAACTACAATAGGCTACATAGAACACAAGGGCACTGTTATGTTTTATTGTAAAGCATATGCAATATATCATCCTGGTTGATAGGTAAATCTGTGTCTGACATGTTTGATATCCTAATAATGCAAGGATATAAAACAATTGCACAGTCTGCATTGGGACTTTGATATTACACAAATTAACTAGTACTCCTTGTGATTAATGGCACCTGAGACCTGTTTCACAAAGGCCATATACGAGTGACATAGACTTACGAGTAAGATACTAGTAAGATCAATCATTGGGTTCATTGGTCATATCTCCATAGCTCACTCTTAGTAGGAGGTGTTTCAAAAGGAAATGGGGAGTGATGCTTATGAGTAAAGAATCATTGTAAGAGTGCCACATGATCAACATAAAGTAGCTGAAGGTTGAGGGTACACATAAATGGGAAAAATCATATGAATTAGTGGAATTCCACATTTCTTTTTAATCCATGATGTCAGGAATATATCAAAATGAAATACCCTATTATAATACCTTTTTCTATAGTGAAATAACAAAGTAGAGGCATGTTCTGCACCTGGGTGATTGATCTTACTAGCTGAATGATTGGTCTACGAGTGACCTAAGGACTGATCCTGATTACTGCCCCTATGTCCAATTGACAGCTGTTTCTAAAGGACCAGTCTTAAGTTCCAATATGAGTGACAGCTTGTTCTATAACACTAGTAGTCATTACTGATCTTAAGTGGTCACTCATAGAGTGGACAGATCGATCTTAAATAAAGAACGTTTATGAAACAGGCCTCAGGAACCCCATAGAATGCAACTGCCAAAATCGCAGAGATATTTGAGGCATTTTTCGCCATGTGGGTTTCGATCTCTAGGAGGTTTTTTGGATGTCTAAATTACATCACAAGTTCCTAGGAAATTTACCAACCAAGAACTGAAAAGTAAACCCCGATGTTCTCTGTAAAGGCTTTCTTTATCTTTATATGAAATGTGTTATTCAGCAGGTTATAATGAAGTCACTTTAGGGGGAGCTGCGCTTTAGACATCTTCAATGTTGGAAGCAATATCATAAACCTCTGTGTTTGGAAGTTCAGGGGATGTTTTGTAATGGTCGTAGAAAATAATATGGATCTAGGAAACACAAAAATAAAGCACATGCTTACACATACGACCAATCGCGTCTGCATGCAAGGGGTGTCTCAGAGCTTTTACATAGATATATGTCTTCATGATTACCAGTGATTTCAGACATGATTTGCTATACATCAAAAATTGACATTCTCACCTGAACATGACTTGAAAGGGAATGGATATGAATGTGCATGCCACTTTGGGAATATGACATATTCATGTAACGCACAATTTATAGGTCTCAGCCATGTTGTGCTATGTATCCTGTCAGGAGGCCATTTCTTTACAGGCTACGACTGCCCACTTTCAAGTCGTAGTGGGAAGCCTTAACTTAGTGACAACACAGCCCAATAGTAATGATCATGTAGTACAAGCAGCACTACGACAGCCCTATCAAAAGCTATGTGATAGCTACATAACTGCTGATTGTACAGAGCAGTCGTAGGGGCTAACTTTTAGGTTGTGAAGTCGTAGTGGCTGTAAGCAGTCATAGTGCCTTACGAAATGGCCTCCAGTAGTGGTTAGCGTGTGTCAGGAACATTTTCCCTAATAAAATAGTTTGATGTAAAACTAAAGATAAATGAAATGGATAAATGTTCGAGCATCTTTTGAAGACGCCACAGGAAGAACAAAAATACTTTCATAATGGGAAGACATCTAAGGCAATAGTTATCATGTTAAAAGTTATGAAGATCAAAATAAGTTCAGCGAGCAAATCTTCTTATCTTAAAGAGGCCACAATGCGTGCGGCCTTACAGTCGAATAGAAATCTCATCTATTACAAGCAGTCATTCAGTGCCATCACATGTGGTAACGACCATCTCAAATCACGGGACTAGCTCCGCACTCCATTACCAACATGTTTTTAGAATGAAAGTCGTCATGTTCGGTGAATGGGGTTAAAGCCGTGTGTCCACATGGCAATAAAATTTGGTGCCAACAAAATTCTTGGCGATAAAACCACTTTTGTCCTTCATTTCTGACGATAAAAAGCATGTTAGATATTATCACTAAAATAGGGTGGCAAAAGCAAAAGGCATGACTATATGGCGATTATATGACTTAGTTAAGTTAGTAATCAGTGACTATAGCAAGTATAGTCGTGAGAGATACAGTCACTTGACTATAGAAACGTAGTCCCTACTGACTAACAATTCCAGACCTGTTTTTATCAGTGTACTATGTATAAGACAATACCCAATAAGAATGCGAGACCCATATAGTGTCTTAAGGCTAGAATGGCAGCTTCATATTGCTTACAAGGTTTGCATCATTGGAGTTGTACCTTTTTATTAGCGTTAAGATATACAACAGAGATGGCATTGAAATAAGATTATCCATATTGTTTAACTGGGTGGGAATCATTTGGTATCAATAAAACAACACACCACCCGAAGGTAGATTAACCATAATATATATTAGTTAGTAGCTGAGAGGCCAACAATTTGAGGAATTTGCTGCGAAGCATGAGAAACCATGACAAGCGATTTGAATTTATAATATCTCTGTTGTTATAACGCCATAGCCGGTGGCCTGACATGGAGGGTCACGGATCAGGCGCAGTCTGGAGGGTCAACTGAAGAACAGGTCTCTCTTTTTAACTGCAAACACCCTGCTTGGAGAGTGTAGTTATAGTGATGAATCCTGTGGAGACCACCAAAAGCTTTAACAGTGTAAGTCTCGGTTAGAAGAGTGAGGGATCAGTGGGTGGGCATGCATTGTTCCGCAGCGTGGATAGGACATGGGATGACGGGATGGTTGGTTAGGTCCGACTGATGGCACCCAGTCAGCAAACTGCTCTCCTGATTCCAACAATGTCAGGAAATATGAGCGGCTCACATTGGCCACCTGTGCATGCAATGATTCAGTCAAGTGGTTAGGCATTGAGTTAGAACGCATGGGGTAACACACTAACAGGATCTTTCGCCATGCTTGTAAACTCTCAAAGTATTTCAGATCATAAAGAGTGATGTTTTATAAAGTGTTTTAGCTATTATTTGTTCATTGCAAAAACGCAAAGCTCTTTGTTATTCTATCATTAGCTAAATCTGCGACAGTCAGTTAAATTAAAGTATACTTCAGATATATAGGAGTAATTGGAAAATTCTAAATTTCAATATTCCATGATACATGTACTTCTTATGTCTAATTTCTGACCAAGGCAACCTGCTAAGAATTTCCGCTAACCGTCTTGATAGAACACCATAGTCCTGAGCGTTTTTCTTAGAGGGGCTGACCAGCCTGCACTGACTTCGTTGTTGGGTTAATGATGTTAACTACCGGTAGATGTATTGTGATGTGACCTTGTTATCAGGACCATTATCAGCTGATTATCAAATACATGTACATCGAATCGTGCTTCATTTGCTCCTGGTACTACCGCCCCCATCTTATACTGCCTTGCACCCTAAGCAAATTATCACAGGTGACCAGGGCCCTTTTTCTATATTTTTAAACGATTATAATAAAGTGTTTCTAAAGGGACCAGACGATTATTGTATGCCCAAAATACTCTATTTATGTTGTAAGTGAAATGGATTTGTATAGGATTGCACCCAACGATTATTAAAAGAGTATGTAATATAAATTATCCTGAATGTATTTCTGTATGAATTATCGTAGAGTGGCATTTCTGACTATTCAGACAGTTACTCCTATGGAGATTAAACATTTATAAACGATTTTTATAATTTATCAAACTTAAGTCACTTCTGAAAATCAAGTTAAATAATGAAATGTTGTATTAAAGGTGATTAAGTATGTTGAATAATGTATGCCCATATATTTAAAACATTTTGATCCATTCCAATTGTAAATAGATGGCATTTATTTGACTTAGTCCGACCTTGGGACCTCATACTAAACTCCCAATGAGAAATGCCCAAAATGGGCATAACGGTTATTTATCAACCTTAACTTCTCCTCAAATTACATACAGAAATAGGATTCTTACGATTTACAATCCATTTCTGATCAATGAATAAACTGTATAAACGATTGTAAATAATCGTTCAACTCCATTTAGAAATACTCCTTGCCTCACGAATTCATTTGAAAAATAGAAAAAGGCCTCAGGTACATCAATTCCAATTGTATATAGTGTGGTTTCTAAAAAGATGTAGGGTTAAGTAGGAAATAAATATTCTCATGTCCTATAGTTTTGACTTAAAACAGTGGGGGATGTATCACCATAATTATATCTAATACCGACAATGTACATCTGTGTAGAGATTTGCTGGTAACAACACTGCATTTCCAGATGTGTCCAAACATTGTCTAAGGACCTATTTAGAAGAGTTCCAATATTATAGAAGGGATTCTGTGATACAGGTGATATCAGAAAAAGTTCTATATTTCTCCCTTTTTGCTTTATATCCATGCTATCATAAAAGATTATGTCACTGATTAAAACAATGTTACCCATTTCATGCCTTTTGTTACTGAAATTAGATCTGTTTTTAATGCAGTTGTAGGTGCAAAGGCAAGCAGAGATCATAGACTGTGAGAAGGTTCACGGGCGTTACTTTCTGCTTGAGTGCTCACTTATCGTTATATTCTGACATTCAATTACTTCTTGCATTGCATTCTAAGACAAAAAGGTCAAACACTTCTTGTAAACTTTCCCTATCTACCTATCACATACTGCAAATTATGTTAGAGGAACAAGAGTGCCACATAACTGAAGTCCAGTAGGGGAAGGGGGTGCTCCTTTTCTTTTCAATTGAGTTTCTTCTTCATTTTCCGATAGAAATGGTGACATGTGAATTCGATGGCACCTTTATGAATTGCCTTCATATGAATATAATGACATTCCAATTCTCTTTATCAAACAAAGCAATATTAGTCTTGGCAAACAAGCAGATCTTTGTAGAGAGTGGAAAGAAGACTCATGTCTAAATGGTTCCATTTATTCACATGCAAAAAGAAACTTTGTCTCTAACTGTGATGCTGATACAAATATTTGTTTCACAGGCAGCCTTCACTGTCCCTGTTAAACTAGATGGCAAGTGGCGAATGCTTCTCAATATCTTTCAGAGGCGTAGGGGGGCCCAGTGGGGTCCCACCTCGAACAGCTTGAATTGTCGGCTCAAGAGTAATAGCGCCTATACATACCTATATAGAATTTGTATAGAAAAGTAATTTTTGATGAATTTTAGATCTGATTTGAGGTCCAGGCCTCCATTTCCCCTATCCCATTACTATCCTAATCTAATTTGAGATGCAAAATTTTAGCTTCTTGTTCAATTCATTACGAATTCTTGGTAAATTTTGGGGGGCCCAGATATAATCAAGCCCCACCTCCTTTATGATTGGGGGGGGCAGGCCCCCTGGCCCCTCCTTTTCCTATGCCCCTGTCTTTCCGATGTCCCATGAGCTGTTATTAATGTCTAGTCTGCTCCATGTACAATGACGCAAATGTCACACACAGTTCTCCTTCTGCTTCCACACTGCAAAAATGGTGTTTAGATTTTAAACATGTTTAGGTCTAAACATGTTTAAAACCTAAACATATAGGTCAGTTAGGTGTCTCATCGACTACACATTTAGGAAATGAACACTTTTACATAAACTTCTACATAAACATTTACACTAAACATGTTTAGATGTTTAGAGTTGAGACAGTTGAATAATAGGTGTTTAGATTTAAACATCAATATGTTTAGATACTTGGATGTTGAATCCACACCAGGTAGCAGCACTACCTTTGACTGGACTATCTGCACACAGTTATAATCAATTGTTGTGACAAATATCCCCAAATCCCATGTTTATCATGGTTTCATTTCATAGAATGTCATGTGAATAGAAAGGGCAATAGAAAATTGACTAGATTCACCTCATGCCACCATCATTACCATAAAATAATCAATAAACTCCATGACTGACACCTATTTGATGTTATTCTGGAATAGATAAGGCAATGTCCCTCCTGCCAAGCTGTTGTACTTTCTCAAGTCTCTCATTCTGATGCAGTGTTTAATATATGTACACATATATAGCTGTGGCTGACATCTTTGGAGACTTTGACAAGTAAATACCTGCTGATGTCCCCCCCCCCCGAGTAAAATGAGAAAAAAAAAATATATCTGTTTTTTAATGCATACATGTCTGCAAACCTTAACTCTCCATCCAATCATTTAAACATCTAAACACAAAAATTCATAAACACCTAAACACAAAAATTCATATATCTAAACACAAATGTTTTAACCTAAACACCTACATTTCTAAACACTTGAGCTAAGCATATTGTTTGGCTAAACATGTTTAGGAAATTAATGTGATTACAAAAACGTTGCAAGAATATGTTTAGAATTGTGTTTAGGATCTAAACACCATTTTTGCAGTGCACCTAAAGGTGGGCAACTCTGCCTGTGGATGGCTTCTGACAAGTAGCATTGAGTTTGTAAGCTGGGAGAAGGAGGGTCGGCCTTGATCACTCAAACACACACTTTTCACAAAACCTGTGAAAGAGGTCAGCTGAAAATTTAACATGGTCAAAAATGCATGTGCACCATAAGGGAGTTCAATGCCCCTTTGATATTGGAAACCGGCTCCTAAGGTGCTGCAGTACACTAACCTCACATAGAGATATTTAGAATGACGCCATGCCAGACGTATTCTGAGACAGCGAACATAGTAACTACAGTTAACCAGATACCTGTCGGCTTTTGTGGCCCCTACAGCTGCAGTATATTAAGGAGCAAATGTTCTACTGACTGCTAGCTGTGCTCCTAACCTCAACAATTGCCCTTTTCTATGCCACTCCTGTCCCCATCGCTTCTCGCGCTCTTTGCCCGTCCGTATGTCCCCTAACACTTGTGTGACAGGTCAATGGCCCGCTCTCATCACCGGCCTCAACATATCTCACTTCTCTGCTCTACCCTCCACAGTGCCCTATGCTTGATGGGCCTGTAAAGCTCCTGACCTACACCCCCACCTCTACCTGCATCCCTATATCAACACTGCCACTTGTCTATATCTATAGGATAGCACATCAGTATTATTCTGCAGGAGCTCTGCATATGTTCTGGTTGATTTCTACATTATTTCTATACAAAACTAGAAAGAAAATGCAACGTTTGCTTTCTGGTACTGCTTTCTTATTATCGTTTTGCAGTACTTAAACTAATAATATGGAAAAGAGAGTTTTGGAAATATTGCATTATATGTAGCTGTACCAAATCTCTTCACATTACTTGTAGAGTCAAAAATAGTGGCATTTGTTTTCATTTACGTAAACACAGGTTACCATCTTCATATCTAGCAAATTCAAACGTGAAATATCAGAGACCCTAAAATGACACCACTAGCTCTTTGCTCTCCTGGGAAACAGAGCCCCTGCGTCTACTCTACTGTGTGGTTCTCAACAAATTAAGTAGTCTGCCTTCCTATGAGCTTATCCTTAAATCGACAAGGAACAAGTCAGTAATTTCCTGACATCGCTATTTGACGGAACAGGTCTTCAACGAACTTCCTGTGGCTTGGGGATAATTATTCCAAAGTGGCGGCGAAATCTAGTCCCCTTTTCGTGAAGTTTTGTGAAGTGTACTATTAAGTTCGTGTATGCGTCAAAGTTCATAGGTGACGAGTAATGAATTGTTTACTTTCTTGATGTCAACTAGAGCATGTAGCGAAATTGCAAATCGGGATACTAAAGATGAGTATGATAGTTAGTCTAGTCTTTGCCCCCCCCCCTTATAATACCTACATACACATCAAGCAGAATGAATGCAATATCTCTACTGTACGACAAGGTATTAGTCTTACGTAATCCAAGTATTCCTATGATATGACTTGTCGTAGTTTTGCTTTAGGTAGGCTATTACTTAAAGGCATTTCTCAAGATGCAATGACTGAACCGCTTAAAATCGTAGTGTCTTCCCCCACTCTGATGCCATTGCAGCCCTTCATAGAGTGGTCAGTAATGCTTGCAATTACACGACTGCCCTACTAAAACCCCATGTACTTATTACATAAGTGATAATCGTGCAGAGCAGTCGAAGAATTACCTACGACCACCTAATCTTAGTAATCTTTACACAGTCGTACCATGTTGAGAAATACCTTTCTGGTATTGGTGATACGACGGCCAGTATAACTTGTCTCGATTGCGCACTGTTAGCAAGATAAGAGATGGCAGCATATCTCGTCTTACACTCACACTACGGAGAACTGATTAACAGGCGATAAAAGGTGTCCTCTTAGCACTTACCCTAATCACACCCACCATCATACTAGTTAAGCCCCACACTACCTCCCAATCACCGGACAACGTATTTCCATGCAAGGAGCCTATGAGCAATTTTCACAATGCTGACACAAAGCCCACAATGCCTACACTGAAAACTTATACATATATAAAAGTAATCATTGAAGATGACTTTTGTTCATCATTTGAAAATGATGACCCCATCTCATCAAAGTGATGGTACAGAGTCATCATTTTGATGACATACTTCTGCCACTAGGGGCCTCTACTATACAAAAGTACAGAATAGGAACTATCTAAAGGTAATCTATCAATCAATAGTTGCATTAATCCAGACAATAAATATCTGTGAAATGAAAGGTTATCATAAAACCATCTCATAGGGACTCAATTGATTCAAGAAAGAAAAAAAGTGGCAAAAATTCCAATGACATTAAATGATTTAGCAATTTTTTACACATACACACCTCTCCTGTCTCTGAAATGATAGTAACAACTGGGGGAATTGATTCTTGCTTGTTATACATATTGATATATATATATATATATATATATATATATATATATATATATATATATTATGTGACCAATCATGATGCTTAGGAGGGTCAAGGATAAAGACCTACCAGTACCAGGAGGGGGGGGGGGTAATTATAAACATATTTGAAACCTGACAAAATGCCCAATTTGGCTGTACACCTATCAATCTGAGCATGTAAGCTATATTGTAAAAGGTAATCAATATGATGACCCTTGGTAATCACATATGATTACCCAAATGATGAAAAGGTGCTCCCCCCAGACGGCGTCAAACTGAGCACCCTAAAGTGATCTACACTGATTAGTTTCTACAGCTATAAGTTTTCAGTGTACTAGATATCCAATCTATGCGTATTGTCAACCCAAAGCTGTCGATATATCAACGTAGGCTTCTTAATACGTGAGGCATGAAACCTTTGAGTGTACCTACATCAGCTAGAAGGCTTGGAAGGATAGGTAAATTGATTCGTGACGCGTAGTGAGCAATAACGACAAATACAATACAAGTGGCCTTTATGGTTTAACAAATGATTTTAACGTAGATATCCTTTATGGATAAGCCAACCTAGGAAACGCCCTACAAGTAAAGGCCCACACCCTATGTCATTATAACCTAATCATGTCCTGATTGCAGGTTAAAGTTTTATATTCTGTGCACTTCATCCACGCATACTTAATGCTTTGTGGCCTAATTGCTGATAAAATAACCCATCTCCCATTTCCTTAGGTCATGGGGAGGTCATCTTTACACCAAAAGTTCACCTTTACAACAGGCGCTATGCATGAGTGGGATACGAGTACGTAGACACAGATGAACGACATTTTCATCCATCTGTGCGGAGGGTCCCGTCTCCCACAAGGGTGAAGCTAGAGTGAGAGACAGGTCCCTGAGGGAAGGATCAATGGAAATCTTTTCCGGTGACTAAAATATCTGTATTCAGGTAATATAGAAAAAGTCAATGTCCCGCAGTTAAAACTCATGGCCATTGGCCACTGCGTAATTAACAATAAGTCAACCCCTGGTTACCCTTTTAGAGATTTGTCAAACGATCTTGAAGAGCATTTTCAGAGGAGTGAAGCTACTGAGATATGCAAATGAAGTAACCATGACTACCACGTCCTTACAATGATACACTGTCATTCAGAAGAAGGTAGACATGAGTATTAAGGTGGGCACTCAGAAATACATCTGGGGGCATAATCTATTGAAACGCATGCCCTTTTCAATAGCAGCATAGTCTTTTAAACTTTCAGCACTACAAATTCACGAAAGTGCCATGTTTATTGGCAATTATGATGTGCTAGCACAGTGCTGCCGATTCTACTGACCAGCACTGTATTGGAACAATACAGTGACCCGTTAAGAGTGTAGTGAGCCAGTCAGGTTGGCATGATCCATAAAAGTAATAAGGTTATTTCGGATTCGTCATAGGGTAGTTATCGAAGGCATGGTCTATTAATTCCCTATGTGGCCCTTAAGATCTGAAAATATATAAAGTGCTCTTTGTACTCTTTTGAGACTTCCCAAATTAGAATTAACTGCCTTCAGCTTTACTAATGATAGACATCTTTAGTCTGACAAACCTTGTAAAGGATTGTCTCAAGCCTGAGGTATTTTCATAAATGTCTGTGGATCAAAATTAGTGATTGTGTGATGTGTCAATTAATATAATTAACAAAGTGCTGTTCAGAATGACAGCTACAAAATGATGCTATTCCACTTACTTTACTCATCAAAGATGTGGGTGTTCAATTTAGTCCATCGTTCCGAGGAAGCCATTTCTTAACAGACATTGACTACACACTCCTAGTCGTACCAAATTTCTCATAGGAATAGCATTGAGATTTTGCAGTCGTAGTGCTGTGTGTGATCGTAGTGCCTAAAGAAATGGTCTCCATGTATACTCCTAAGGTGATACCTGATAGTTACTAAAATATCTATAGTTAATACAGGTTTGCAGTAGTGTTCTTACATGTCATAAATTTCGCAGTAACGCTAATTAATATTATTGGGAAATGCCCTTCTGCAAAAGGTTGGTTGCATTTGGTCCAATACTGAACATCGATCACAGAGTTATATTGTGAAACACATTTTACGGTCTTGTCTTGTAGTGTATAATTAAAGGGTAATATTTAGTGTGAGAAATGATTGATTTGTAAAACTGATTACTGGGATAACGTTTTTAGGTATATAGATGCATAACAACCCAGGTTAGCTGTAAAGAGAGTCAACACGGTAATATTCATCTAATCTCAGATGTATCAAGTAGAAATGGCTCCTTTTTTACAGGACGGTATTTCATAATGGCAACATATTCCATTCAGATTAGCCCTTTCATAAAATGCTTGGTGGGAGGAAATCCTTTCAATGAGCAGGCATTGTCATGAATTACCCTAAGAAGTAGTTGGTGTGTGGCGGGCAGATCACGCCATTACTGGGGGTGTGATTAAAGAGCATGGTTTTGGATGAAAGACATGTAAGCTCTGCTAAAAACAGCACCTCTAGGAAAACCGAATGGCGCAGGGCGTCACCAGTGAATTCTGGGTGGATGGAAACGATGGCGACGCCTGTTAGTTGATAAGGAGGAGCCATCTTGGCTGATGTAATGGGAACCCGTTATTGACCCCTGTGAGGAGAGACCTGGGAGTCAGATTGGTCCTTAATTCTGTGGTCTCGGCAATGGACTGTTGTCAATCTTGGCCATTACAAATGATACGAATAATAATAGCTGCAAGTAGTTTTAACACATCAAACAAGGACTCTTACTTCTGTGTTCTGTTTTCATTTTAGTATCACCCGTCGTCAGTCTGTGATAGTCAAAGGTTACCTATGTTGTAGATCCGCATAGATCCGAATAAGATTAGAATTTTGCAACCAACGATCCAACTTATCAAACAACTTCTGCAGTCGACCAACACTCAGTTTTAGCTATAGGTCTAAAGGGTCATGAAATGTACTCACCAATGACGACTTACATAGTATAGATTTCCATAAACCAATGGTTTATACAGTGAAATGATTATGGTTCATATCAAGATTGAGGCTATCACACTTCCTGAAATTCCTCATTTTGACTTCTGGCCTTTTCCAAATTCTTTAATGAAAGGGCACAGATTCATTGGTCATTTGTATTGACATAAGATCACATATTACCTCATATATTATTTTGAATAAATTGGAATATGATAGCATTAAAAAGAACGTTATGGAACATAAATGCTTACGTGGCGCTTTTCTTCTGTTCATATTCATTTTTTGCCCTACCTAGTCATAGAATTTCAAGCTTACCGACATGAAAGCGCTACTGTATTTACTGATCCCCTGTTTCTGAATACTGCTCGCATAATGTGCACATGGCCTGTAACAATCCCTTGTTTCTGCATAATACTCACACACATTATTATTGCCTGTAACTATCCCCTGTTTTTGCATACCATTTACAGACTATGTATATAGCCTGGTGCCATCCCCGGTTTCTGCATACTACTCACACAATGCATATTACCTGTAACTATCCCCTGTTTCTGTATACTACTCACAAAGTGCATATTGCCTGTAACTATCCCCTGTTTCTGTATACTACTCACAAAGTGCATATTGCCTGTAACTATCCCCTGTTTCTGTATACTACTCACAAAGTGCATATTGCCTGTATCTATCCCCTGTTTCTGTATACTACTCACACACAGTTGACATAGCCTGTAATTATCCCCTGTCTTTGAGTTGAGTTGAGTTTGAAATATTTCATTGCTGAAACGTATTATAAAGATGGTCTTTCAGTGTTTTACAAAGCAAGGGGATGAGGTATGTCTGCTGGTGGTCTCGCCACTACATATATCATAGATACGGGAAGGTTTACATTTTTTAACATGACGTTAACATCAAAACAGGGAATTTCATCTCTTTTAACTGTAGCAGGCTATCAATTACAAAAGAAAATGGTCAATAAATTTACATCAATGTTAATATTTAACCTACCTACCAGTCTGCAGGGTTTCCTGCTGTACGATAGCTACTTATGATCTAACATATATACTTATGACAAAAATTTATTTGGTGTCCACCCTGCATAGGCACCAGTCGTATTTCATGTACGACATAAGCTCATTTACAATTGTGACAATATTACAAAGAAATATACATTTACCTTTTTCTGTTATCATTTTAAGGCGACATGGCTGGCTTGTACACATAACCCTTACCTCTTTGTATTCAGTAATGATCAATCCAACCTTATCCTAGATTACCCACTAGCTTCTTCTAATATAGGAAACTAGTGGGTAATCTGCCTTACATACTTTGCACAAGCCTGTAACTATCCCGTTTTCTCTGTATTCATTTAATATTTTATCAGGTCTAAATAACTAAAGACGAATGGTTTCAATTACCTTAGCATCACATCCAATCTGCCATAGTGGATGTTTGCTTGTGCTAAAAACGAGGCTGCATGGGCAATCACCCCAGAGTGACGATTGCTAGCATTTATTGCATGTGGGATGCGAGGTCGAGCTGTTTAACGTTATGTCTATGGACAATTGTTATCAACATAGTGTAAAGCTTGGTACTAGCCCATATACTTGCATTCTATTCACACATAGTGTACTAAGCCTGGTACTAACCCTTGTCTGTGTATACTACTTACACATAGTGTACTAAGCCTGGTACTAACCCTTGTCTGTGTATACTACTCACACATGGTGTACATAGCCTGGTACTAACCCTTGTCTGTGTATACTACTCACACATAGTGTACTAAGCCTGGTACTAACCCTTGTCTGTGTATACTACTCACACATAGTGTACTAAGCCTGGTACTAACCCTTGTCTGTGTATACTACTTACACATAGTGTACTAAGCCTGGTACTAACCCTTGTCTGTGTATACTACTCACACATAGTGTACTAAGCCTGGTACTAACCCTTGTCTGTGTATACTACTCACACACAGTGTACTAAGCCTGGTACTAACCCTTGTCTGTGTATACTACTCACACATAGTGTACTAAGCCTGGTACTAAACCTTGTCTCTGTATATTACTCACACATAGTGTACTAAGCCTGGTACTAACCCTTGTCTGTGTATACTACTCACACACGGTGTATATAGCCTGGTTCTAACCCTTGTCTCTGTATATTACTCACACATAGTGTACTAAGCCTGGTACTAACCCTTGTCTCTGTATACTACTCACACACGGTGTACATAGCCTGGTACTAACCCTTGTCTCTGTATACTTTTCACACACGGTGTACTTGGCCTGGTACACTTGAACTTCACTAGATGGCAGTTTTAGATCTCCAATCACAGGCAAAATATCTAAACATCTGTATAGGAGAGGCATGTGTACCTTGGGGGTGAAAGGGTACCCCCCCCCCCCGTGAGGAAGTTTGGCAAAAGGGGATGATTGACAGGCAACTTCTTAGGCATGGCCTGCCTGTATACATGTCCTCAATATACAGGCCGGTATCCAGCCAAAGCCTGGTACTACCGGTGAGGTTACTTGTGATGTATATAAAGACACCCACCGAGTCACATATTACAACCCAGAGTGCTCATGCTGCAGTGCTGAAATGTAACATAAGCAACATCATCCTTCAAATGAAAAGTTTCGAACTTTTCCGAGGCAGATTGTTTTCTCATATTTCTTATAAAGCTCTCTCCTAGGGAGTGTCAGTCAAGTACTATTGAACAAAAGGCGGAGGTCCCGTCCCCATGTCACCAATTAAAAAATGCCTCCCCTACCACACCTTATCGCGGCATGGGCACGTCCATGGTGTGCAATTAAGGAGTCTCCATTATTGGAAGAAGGTTCTAACTCAGCGCTGAGAGGTTGGGATAACAGCCACCCAACCAACACAAGGCCTATGTGTTAGTTATTTACACCTGTTAATTGGTAGTGAGAACTTGACTGTAATTAGTACTGCCCATGTATTACCATCCGTCCCCTACACCTTATTAACACACTGCTACCCTGTGTACACTCCCAAAGCTGCCTTTAATAATAGGAGATCACCCACATCACATGATCGGCCTTACAAAAAACGTATGTTGCTTTCCCAAAATCCTTACACCCAGAATACAATATCATAAACACCTAAGGAAACTCTCTGATTAAAGAAAAAAAGGAATATGAGCAAGATATTATCATCATGCTTAGGTCCAGGCGTACAATTTTTTTCGCAGTATGTAAAAACACTATAGCAGGCTCTGAGTCCCAGGGTGGGGGAACGATCTTTGTTTTCAACTTGAATTTATTGATATTCTATTGATTATCTATTGATATCGTGTAATAGAATAAGTAGCTAATGGATAATTCATTACTTGTGTGTGTTAGCAAATGATAATTACACTCGGGCTGCACCCTTGTGTAATTATCCTTTGCTAACACACACACGTCATGAATTATCCATTAATTACTTGTACAATAGTACATATGGGAATAATTATGTTGTTTTGTTTATAAGGACGAGCAATACGCTCGTCCAGAACTCCTGAGATATGTCACAATACCTTTTATTTAACTCAAATGGGTATTCCTTTATAAATGCTATATCACACTGTCATATATACGTTATATACATCACATTTCGGTCCTCTCCTATGACACTAATTGACTTGGCGCTCCTTAGTTCTGGAGCACTTCAATGCAGGTAGACGTGTAGTTATAGCACTATATCTGACTAATAGGGTGGCTTTTACCTCATACGTTATCGAAACGCAAATCTGTTCCCTCGGCCCCTTTGCTGCAATGTCAGCATGGAAGGCCTTATGCCAACACTAGATTGTATATAAGGGACTCTGGGGTACCCTTATATATTTGTCAGCGGGATTCCCATGTTTATAAAGAAAAGTTAGCTGTAATGTCCTTCTGTGAGGCTCTATGAGTTATAGGGGGAACCAGTTGCACTGGGATATCATCAGAGGGCGGTGCATAGTTTGATAGAGATTTTATTATGAAGCCTTGTCTGCATCATCCAATTATAGTGTGATGTATCTATAAGCTCACCATCAAAACATTATTTTATGAATTTTATTAAGGGTATCCCATTTTAGTATATTGATAAACATACAACTGAGACACTGGACTACGGTCGTGCCGTTTTGCCATTCCATCTCATTCAACATACTTTATCCAAGGCACAGAACCGTATCCCGTTCTCATTTCAATTATGTGAATTTTACTCGAAAGAAATAGGGTCGGGTCACACAGCATCAAGAATATAACTTTCATGGACTGGGAAATGAATATAATGACCTGCATACCCCTAGATCTTTATTTAGACACATTTTCTGGCCCTACTGGATGATATCATTACACTGATTCTATCACACTATTCTATCACTATTCTCGGATCATTCGTGTACCAGGCACCAAGTCTTTAATACTACCCATTGTTATCTAGAAATCTGACTATTAGTCCATTCTGGCTTCCCCCATACCATATCTTAATTAATGCCATTGTTTGCAGTGCAGGTGGTTAAAATTGCACCAGTAATAGCTGATACCCATGCACCCGTGTCCAAGACTTCATTTACCTGATTTAGTTACAGTAGTTTGGGCCATGCGTAAGGGAACGTGAGCATATTGAGGAAGCTTTGAGCGCAGGGTGATTGCCGTACCACCTCCTTAACTACTGGACTTTCTGAAACAAGTGGCAAATACATGCCCCGATCCGGAGAGGTATCAATCATTACTTGTTTTCCAACGATTTTTTAACGGAGAATGTCACTTGCTCTTTGTTAGCCCAACGTTGTTGTAAAATGGTCACCCCTCCGCTGACTTTCAGCTCCTCACACGGTGTCCACGATTCTCAGCAACTTTGAGGAAATGCTTTCACTGTTAATTTCATGGGGATTCCCTGTAAACTGGTGCTTCAATGTACTATTCTCTGGGGCTTTATTGTAGATGGTTCATTGCATCACAAATAGAGTGATTAAGTGTGCAGTTTACGGGAATACCTGGACGATTCAACAGTCATTTCCTAGAGTGTACACCCGCGTCCTACAAGTAGAACACTTATGACGTCATCGATAAGTGCCATGGGAACATGATATAGGCAGATGTTATTGATCATCAACACCACCCACACTACAACTGTGATAGGCCCTGTCCATTTCCAGAAGGTCCATTCTTCAGTTATTACAGTGCAGTATGGGTGCAAGCACTTGCCACGTTAGATACATTGTCAGTTACACTACAGACAAGTAACAGGGCTTACCTAATATATTTCTATATCTCTATGATAGTCATAGGTTATAGGACAAAGGTGGAGGTACAGGGGGTAATTGTTCAGGGCAAGAATGGATCAATGACGTTACGGACAGGACAGCTTTTAATACATGACTAGTTCAAAAGTATCTGTCGGATCATCTCGAGAAATGACATCTGAGACAATGATGTGACTCTATGACATTTCATATCTATGATTAAATCATCAAACTTTATGCAAGCCTTTGCTTGTTTAGGATTGCTACCAGATAAAACTATTAGGGTTTGTCTGACACTGTCAAAGACATCTGGTTGATTACCGATTTAATTTTAACCGATTATATCTAAATCCTACACTGCAAAAATGGTGTTTAGATTTTAAACATGTTTAGGTCTAAACACGTTTAAAACCTAAACATATAGGTCAGTTTTATTCTAACTACATAAACATTTATGCTAAACATGTTTAGATGTTTAGAGTTGAGACAGTTGAAAAATAGGTGTTTAGATTTAAATATCAATATCTTTAGATACTTGGATGTTGAATCCACACCAGGTAGCAGCACTACGTTTGACTGGACTATCTGCACATGGTTATAATCAATTGATGTGACAAATGTCCCCAAATCCCATGTTTATCATGGTTTCATTTCATAGAATGTCATGTGAATAGAAAGGGCAATAGAAAATTGACTAGATTCACCTCATGCCACCATCATTACCATAAAATAATCAATAAACTCCATGACTAACACCTATTTGGTCAAAAATCATAGAAAGTGTGCAAATAGGCCTTGGTGGAGTTTTGAGAGGTCTGAGAAAAAATTATGTAGTATCTCAAAAATATTTTTTGTGGATAGTGTATAGGTCTTGGGGTAACTGCACATGAAATATTATGAGTTAAATATGAAAACCGTTGCTATGGCAATGCCCAGAACCTATCTACCAGGAAACGATGTCCTCCCGAGTGACCATTTGGGGTATTTTCCCTTTATTGATTCAAAATGACCTATGATATGCTTCTGGTCTACTGTTATTATGTTTTTGCCTGTAGTACTGGGTCTAATGGTTGGGTTTGGAGTATTGTAGTCAGACGTAATGGGCTTTTTGCTTTGCCCTCAGGTCATTTTCCTATAGGGCCTAGCCTGGAATTCAAGTAAATCTCAGATTCTAAGATAATTATTTCTTTCTGTTCTATATAAAAGCTGAACAGACTATGGTAGGAACTATTGATTACATGGAATACAATGCCCACAGCATGTACTTTCAGGTGGTATATAGTTTGATGGGGAAAAAAATCTGTAATTTCTGTTCAAAATACTTTGTAGTTCATCACTCACCTGGACATTATGTTCAGAATTGTGATCAAAATCCATTAAAAGTAGGCTCATTTTATGATAGCAAGGAATCAGCTGACATAGATAACAATGTGAATTCCATCATCTACTGCTTAAGATGGTCCAGATCTGTGATTTTAAATGAGATAAAATGATTATTTTTGTAAGAAACCAAACCCTCAACATGGCATATTACTCAATGGTCACACGCCCGGACACAATTTCACCTGGACAAAAAAACACTTCCCATCCTTGATACTGCAAAGGTTTAGCAGCAATCAATTGTCCCATACACTGAGTACTAAGGTATATGTAGGGAGTAAATAACTGGCATAGTTTGGATATTAGAATATCCCTATTGTGCAGAGGAGGGGCAGGAATATTGAATTTTGTGTGAGGACAAGAAATATAGGCAGAATCATGGTAAAAACGGTTAAAAGAATTCCCATTTTACGATAATAAGGTCACATCTGACATAAAGAAACATGTTATTTTCATGATATACAGGTCAAAATGGTCTAGATCTGATATTGTCATGGTAATATGACAATTGTTTCTGTAGAAAATCAAGCCCTCAACATGGCATGTTACTCAAATGTCATTCGCCCGGACATATGCCAAGAATCACAAACATTTATTATAAGTACACTCATTTTATGATATAAAAGACACATCTGACATACATAACAATGTGATTTCTGTAATCTACAGGTCTAAATGGTCTAGAGCTGTTATTTTCATTAAGATAGAATTTTAATTTCTGTAGGAAATCAACTCCTCAACATGGCATGTTATTCAATGGTCACTCGCCCGGACAGGATTTCGCCCGGACAAAATAGCACTTCCCATCTCTGCTACTACAAAGGATGGAGAGTAATCCATTGTCCTATACATTGGGCACTTAGGTATATGTAGGGGGTAAATAACTGACTTAGTTAGGATAGTTAAATGTGTTAATCCTACACAGGAGGGGAAGGAACATGATTTTTCGCCCGGACAAGGAAAAAGGGGGATTTTCAAGGAAAATCACTTATTGCCCCCTCACAGTGAAGTTTATGGAGGAAATCAAATTTTATTTTCAACATACGTTATCCCCAACATGTAGCAAATCTTTTAAGGCATAATTGAACGCATTTCACTTTTAAATATTTAATGGGGGGGAGGCCAAATGACCAAATTATCGCCCGGACTAATCGCCACTTAAAGCCTTCCTGTACAGGGTATATCCATGTAGATGGTAGGTTTAGGTTTTAGAGAGCAGCTCATAAAAGATGGGGTGAGTGGGAGTAGCGCTACATGGGTGTGGGTTTGTACAATGGGACTGGAGCATTCACTTGACTGCTGTGGCGGAGAGTAATGTGTGTGGATTAGCACTAAGGAGGGGTGGAGTGGCTTCCCCTGTAGATGTATTTAGTTACTGTTCAACAAGCCCTCAACATGGCATGTTACTCAAATGTCATTCGCCCGGACATATGCCAAGAATCACAAACATTTATTATAAGTACACTCATTTTATGATATAAAAGACACATCTGACATACATAACAATGTGATTTCTGTAATCTACAGGTCTAAATGGTCTAGAGCTGTTATTTTCATTAAGATAGAATTTTAATTTCTGTAGGAAATCAACTCCTCAACATGGCATGTTATTCAATGGTCACTCGCCCGGACAGGATTTCGCCCTGACAAAATAGCACTTCCCATCTCTGCTACTACAAAGGATGGAGAGTAATCCATTGTCCTATACATTGGGCACTTAGGTATATGTAGGGGGTAAATAACTGACTTAGTTAGGATAGTTAAATGTGTTAATCCTACACAGGAGGGGAAGGAACATGATTTTTCGCCCGGACAAGGAAAAAGGGGGATTTTCAAGGAAAATCACTTATTGCCCCCTCACAGTGAAGTTTATGGAGGAAATCAAATTTTATTTTCAACATACGTTATCCCCAACATGTAGCAAATCTTTTAAGGCATAATTGAACGCATTTCACTTTTAAATATTTAATGGGGGGGAGGCCAAATGACCAAATTATCGCCCGGACAGACCACTTTACAAAAAGTAAAATGCTTCAGAAGAATAGAAAAAATCCGACCAGGAACATAATTTTTGCTCCTATTTCACCACAAGACTCTATAATTTACATAATAAAAGTGGACAGACACATACCTAGTCCTCATTCTACAAAAAATGATGAAATATGTCGATTTTATTGATTTTCCAAGCTGAAAGGGGTCAATTTTAGGTATGTTCAACCCCCTGGAGGTCAGAATATTGATATTGGACCACTAAAACCCATATATAACATCAAGAACTCATTGAGCCCAAAAACGTGACCCAAAAAAAATTGGGGAAAAATCAAAATCTTAAGTGTAGGGGGCTGACTTTCACCAAAATTCCCATTTGCACACCTTCTGTGATTTCAGACCATTTGATGTTATTCTGGAATAGATAAGGCAATTTCCTTCCTGCCAAGCTGTTGGTCGGGAGGCGTGGCGCAGTCGGTAGCGCGTCCGCTCACAGGCCGTAAGTTTGTGGGTTTGGTTCCCGGCCCGGCCGGGGCATAGTGGTGGTTCCAAACGTCGCCGTAAGGTGTCGTTTGAGTTCCTCCCTGCTCTGGCTAGGCTGTGCTGGAAAGTCTCTCGGCGGTCATGGCAGACAAATGACTTGAAACAGGCCTGTCCATCTCTCACTATGCCTATGTAGTGACGGATGTTAAAGAACCATTGCCTCGGTAAATGTGTAGGGGCATGATTTCTACCTTCCCATAGATGCGGTCACCATCATCCCCCCTCCCCATTAGACTAGGGTCCGGGCATGCAACGCCACAAGGGTAATCTCACTTCGGTGTGGATACAACCCGCGGGACCTCTCACCCTTGAGTGTCGGCCGCAAGGAAGGCACGAGGTGAGATAAAATTCGTCACTCACCAAGCTGTTGTACTTTCTCAAGTCTCTCATTCTGATGCAGTGTGCAATATATGTACATGTATATAGCTGTGGCTGACATCTTTGGAGACTTTGACAAGTAAATACCTGCTGATGCCCCCCCCCTGTAAATGAGAAAAAAAATATCTCTGTTGTTTAATGCATACATGTCTGCAAACCTTAACTCTCCATCAAATCATTTAAACATCTAAACAAAAAAATTCATAAACACCTAAACACAAAAATTCATATATCTAAACACAAAAGTTTTAACCTAAACACCTACATTTCTAAACACTTGAGCTAAGCACATTGTTTGGCTAAACATGTTTAGGAAATTAATGTGATTACAAAAACGTTGCAAGAATATGTTTAGAATTGTGTTTAGGATCTAAACACCATTTTTGCAGTGTAATAGAAGAGAGGGTTTAGTGAGAGACAGTAGCTGGAGGAGTATCAGCATCGAAACTTTTCAAATTTTAGAGAAGAGGAAACATGTATTTTTGTTTCATATGCCTCTGTGGAATCGATGGGGTATAGCATCCTTCGTGTCCTGACACCGTGCGACACATATGTATCACTTTAGGGTCTGGGACTATAATACAGCTACCCCACCTCTGTAATCAGTCTGTCTTTTATGAAAACCTCACTAGCATACACTACATCACAGGTACACAGGTACACATTACCTCCACACGAGCTATTGGTACAGTCTCAACCTGTGAGGAGCCCACATTTCACTTACATTAGATATACTGCCATGCTTGCTATAATGGCATATGTGACATTTTGCATATTGGGATAGCTAATTAATACCTCCCTTTATATAGGAGAATCTCCTGCACGTGTTTCAGTAGCTTACACAACCTGCTGCAGTCTCAAAAAACTTGTCAACAGCAATACCCATTAAGAACCTCATAAGTAGGTCCCCTAAGTGAAATTATGATAAGGGGTGTCGATGCAAACAAAGCGGTCTTTATGTCAACCTCCGCCATAGAGGAACAACCACTTAAAGCCTTCCTGTACAGGGTATATCCATGTAGATGGTAGGTTTAGGTTTTAGAGAGCAGCTCATAAAAGATGGGGTGAGTGGGAGTAGCGCTACATGGGTGTGGGTTTGTACAATGGGACTGGAGCATTCACTTGACTGCTGTGGCGGAGAGTAATGTGTGTGGATTAGCACTAAGGAGGGGTGGAGTGGCTTCCCCTGTAGATGTATTTAGTTACTGTTCAACAAGCTTTCCTCACCTCTGCTAACAATGAGACATAAGCAGGGTTTATGGCGTATTGGGGGATGGAGATATAGAAGGGCAGGTACAAAAATAGCCTGATTATCTCCAAACAAAGTATCACCAAACGACCCCCGAAGAGAATGTGAAATGAATATACTGACAAACTGTTTCACCTGAAAAAGCCCGCTATAGCTTCGTGCTGGGAGCAGATTTCCGGTCGGGCACGGGGCGGGGGGCAGCTGCCATGTAGGTGATGCATGCAGCATGAATGAGGATTGCTTTTGGAAAACAAGAATTATTGGACACAGAGACCAAGTGAGCCCCCCCCCCTCTTCTATGCTATTAGAGCAGCCAGTTGTAGGATGTATTTGTTCTGCTGCACTGGCTATCGTTAAACAAGTACTCAGACCAGTAAACTATAGCTGCAGGCAGATAGGCGGCTTGAAATGGATGGTTTACTGACCCTCAGTTAGACACACAAATCTCTGGCTATAGGAGATGGGCACTGCAAATGCTGGTCCAGACCAACCACTTACCATGGGATTAGGGGCCACAGTCAACTGAGATGATGTTATATACAGGCCAGGCCGCTGTATAATGACCTCTAATGGAATGTGGTAAATCAGTCCTACTGCCTTAAGAATTGTAGGACTGGGAGAAGGCAATAAAAATGTACAGGCTGGATCAAATGGGGAAGTTATGTCACAAGTAATTGAATGTCTGAGTGTCTTAATGGCGTGCTCTATCCCTGTCAGGTTTATCTAGGAAAACAGTATACTCAGTAGACGGCGGCACAAGGCACGCCGACCTTTAGTTTTTTACCCTGGACGCGCGCCATATTGAAAAGCAGGGGTGTCTTTGTTTGTGTGTGTTTTTTTAAATAGTGTGTTTGTAGCTGGCCTCAGCCCGACCAGAAATCTATGAGTATGAAGATTGCAAGCGCTATCAGGAGGCAGCAGGGGTACTTTTTGATATGGTGGTGGCTTTCAAATTCAGACGACCTTAATCTGAGGCCAACTTTGCTATACACCCTCGATATATTCATCACCAGAAGAGCGTATTTCTTTATCATTTCAGGCTCGTTTCATCCGTCCATGGAACTTATTTCCCCATGGTTCCCTCTTGACATGTGAAATGCCACCCGAACAAACCGTTGGATACCCATGGCCAACCAGTATGTAGCCCTGGCGGAAGAATTATCTGCTCAGCCAATCGGCGGCAGTACTAGATACCCTAATGCGATGTAAAAATCATCCACAGTTCAATATATCCATCCCCATCTCGACCATTTTCCCATTGACCATGACCCGAACTCTGACTATCCAATACCACTAGGATAGTTCAACCCAAAGTCGTCCACATACCTTGAGGCGTCCACTCCACAAAATGACAGTACAAATGGCTCTGATACCTATGAATGAACATTGTATGCAGCATCATTACCGGCACTAAACCTTCCCCTTCCCCGTCCTCCCCGTCCTTCTTGAAGTACACCCCTGGGGCTTCCCCCTCTCCCATCTCCTTCTCCTGCTCCTTCCTTAAGGGTCGTAGTAGATTATCGTTAATATGATCACTAATACTTCCAGTTGTGTGGCAGTTATTGAGGTGATAAATCTCCCTTATTCTGCTGTTGTGATATTAACACGCTCATTGTGGATGCTTCATATCACACCTATAGTATATCCTGCCCGATTCTAAGCTTTATTGGCACATATGGCAAGTTGTAGCTCTGATATCATCCTGATATTGGCTAGTCATTGACACCGGTAAACACACTGTGTAACAATGCGCTATTATTTGGACGGCTAACCTGCCTTGACCTCTACATGAGCCCTTAGAAACAACCCGACTTGATTTCTTGAGTCATTTCTGGTCAAATACACCTCAACTTGACTATGGAAATAGCAGAAAATGTGTCCTGCACTCTAACTGTGCGTGATACAGCTAACATTTCAGAAGGTAGTCACCATTGTTCTGATCCTCATCCTCTCTTCCCCACCGGAGGTTTTGACCTGAACCCATTTGTACACTGCATGAGCATGACTAAGCTACATCTATCTCAACTTAACCAACCACAGCGTTCCATCAGAAACGACACTTTAGCGGTTTGCTACTTATTACAATCCCCATCATGTTAATCAAGAAATGGTCAAAGCTGAAGGAAGTGGAAGTAGTTCTGAAATTACTCCACCCACCTCCTCCTACCCCAATCCTTCATTGTCGCCACAACTTGGACACAAGATCAATCAACTCTGATGACGCGGGGGAAAATCAGGAATTAGCGGAAATTTTGGAATGGCATGTGGCACAACAATGCTTGGATGCTGGTGGCTGTCAGGTCGTGGAGGCGTCTTGAAAGGCTCCAAGTGTCAGATTAAGTTAATTGATGGTGGAAATTGGTAAAGGATGGCCAGCTGTCTTTTTTTTTTATGCTGAACACCTCGCGTCCGGCCAGTTGAGTTCTTCTCTAAGATACGCATTGTGATGGGCTAGTTTGAATTTCTCTCCTCTTTGAGTCAAACAACAGGACTGTCTCGTCGGGGAGTTCTCCCCCCACTGGGTTCAACACTATGGTAGGGGTTCGTGAGAGATTTTTCTCCTCTGCCTTTACCTGTTTCAATGTGAATATTGTGAGACAAACGACGATTACCCACTAAAATCGACAGACTTACCCCTATGTCAGTTTGATATACAATAAGATACCAAAGTATGTATTTCTTATATGCCTCTGGATAGCATGAAACGAGTCAACATCAGAATATCGACTGCCATTTCTCATCTCAACCTTAAGGGTGAAAATCAAATGGACTGTTGTCCTAAACCGAAGTGGCGGATTGTCCGATAGGGGCGTCGATTGCTGAAGCCTGTTACCAGCGGCTATCACTGATAAAAATAATCAGATGGGTACCATCCTTCCCCCGAGATGACCGCAGTGAATAGTTGGTGTGCTTCATTGGCTGATAATTGAAGCAACTAAGTCAGTATAAGGACTCTCTCCCATCATCCAGGTAGATGGTCCAGACAGAGTAGATTACCAAGCTATTGCATCCTTGATGTTACTTATGTACGTCTGTTCTACATTACCCCCAATATAGGGATATATCACTTTACACGATTATATTGGAGCTTGAATTTTTTTATAGAGGAAGGCAAGATTCTCATCTCCGTCTTACTTTTCTTGACTCTTCAATTTCTAATTATTTACACAGCAGGCGCTATATTCATTGCAGGGACCTTACAGTTATGTTGTAACAACGTATTCGTATTTATTGCAAATTACAGAGTGAACGAGAGGGAGGAGGTTGCAGCCTTTTATCCTAGGCCGGCACTGTCCATATAGGACATATAGGTATGTGCACTAGCTAACACTACCATATACATGATGTGTTCATATATGCTCTAAAACTGCATATATGTCTGTACGTCTCCATCTACTATTATCTTACCTTCATGCGCTAGAGGATCCTTCAAATGACTTATTTATACCTGTAATGCCTCCAGTTCTATCACTTCTATAAAACATACCAGTATGCATACGTGGATTCCTCAAAAGTCCTCCCACCCCTGACATTTGGAATTGAAATTTTAATTGAGGATAGGTTCTGTTTTATTAAAGTCGAAACCTTTTGTAAGACTTCTCATATTGGCAATAGACATAGGTATGCAGGTGATTTCCGGCTCAAA
The DNA here is from genome assembly GCA_949317995.1 of Acholoe squamosa. Taxonomy (NCBI): domain Eukaryota; kingdom Metazoa; phylum Annelida; class Polychaeta; order Phyllodocida; family Polynoidae; genus Acholoe; species Acholoe squamosa. The sequence continues at coordinate 39,488,157 of OX439048.1, read as the reverse complement.
GATAGTCATTTCCTGAAGGAGGGAGCAGCCCCTGTACCAGAAAATGAGCTGCTCCTTAATCAGGACTCAGACCTCTTTTAGCAATAACTCTACTCCTTATTGGCTACTAGACTAATTTACCATGATTGGCAGTTGGCAAATGACACCCCGATCCCCTACTGTAATCTCTTACACCTTCTCCATACTACTGCCATGCCCAACTAATCAGTCATGGGCCCACTCCACCACCTATTATGCTGTGTAATCTGAAATTAAACCAGCAATGTCCTCGTAGAAGAAGGGCGGGTGGATGTGCCTCATGTTGATCCAGCCTCATGTTGAACCAAGCCACTAGCTGGGGGAGGGAGGGGGGTCTACCATTCAGCCATGGTATCGCAACTAGTGGTAATTTCAGAAGACCATGATTCTATAAAGACAAAATGGCCATACGACTAATTGGCCCCATATACAATCAACCACAGCGGGTTATGTAGTGCTGGTGTAGTGGCATAAGTATTAATATTGGCTAGCATATGCCATATTCCATATGACTGTTAGTATCACAAAAATGGGTAATGTTATATTTTGTACCTTTAGATTATCTCTAGAGAGCCACTTATCAGTTATTGAAAAGATGCTTATAATTACTCACATAATTTGATAGGCGGAAATCAGCTATTTAAATTTGCTGTCATCTTCCCAGAGTGCCTTACCCAGAAGGCACTAAAACGTTGAATCGATGTTGACAATTAATCATCTAACCAATTTCAGCATTAAGTCAAAGCTATGTGCCTCTCAGGCAGGGCAACGTCTAATTTGAGTAATTAGTACCTTGTGGTTCCACTGATGCACATCTACTTACGGCGGTTGACAGCTCCATTTTCACCTCCCCTCACGATTCTTGGCTTGAACTTTACTTTTAAGAATAAGTGAGAAATTGAATATGCAAGAGGTGTAATGTTTCGCCCATTCTTGTCTATGTTATCTACTTGTAAACAATGTTTTCATTTTAGGCATGATTGGGTCGTACCATTTATTCGTCCTGTGTTACTTCAATATGCTACAGATACCGTTAGATACTTAAGTTCAGTCAGTCCTTTTAATAGCAAATGTTTTAAATAAAATTATTTTCATACAGATAGATAGCAAAAACAGGTAGCGTGAGACATGGTGGCCTTGGACAAAGCTGACGTGCTTTCTCCGGAGGAATTTGACGTGCAGATTCTAGTATTTCATGTAAATGTCGGGATTCCCTGACAGTAAGGGTAAAATCTCAGGAAAGAAATGTTCTCATTAATGTCTGCGAATATGCAATGGCTGACAAAGAAGAGGCAGCATAGGAAAAATAAACTGCTCTTTATTTAACATGAGGCTAGGAATCTAATATTTATAGCATTTTTTTATTCAGGTAATATCTGTCTTCACTCTCTCTAAATTTGATATAGACGGGCAAAAGCACCACGGAGTCTAGGCAAAAGGATGTGGTCGGCAGCCAAGTGTAATAAAATAAAGAAAATAAATAGACAACAATTGTTGGCAATTGCGTTGCTCTTTGTAATTTCTGAATCACGGAGATGCCCGCTACTTAGCCACTTCACACTTAATGTTTCAGCCGTCTTTATTCATATCCTAGGGAAATGCCATATTGGAGTGTGTCTTGGAAGTCAATTTCTAGGGGTGGACCATAGTGGGACAGGGATACAAGTAGTAGGTAAAGTTAGATCTAGTGCTACCTGAATTGTGTGTTCCAGCTTCAACATATATAATCCCCCCCCCCACCCGATCGATATACTATCAGAGTTGTGTCACCAGGAGAAGCTGGTGCATGGGATGGGGGAATACTACAAAGTCAGTTTGGTAAATTGATTACCAGAAGTTATACAACTGCTTTATTCATCATGATGGATTATAATGGAAGTGTCTAGAACTGGAATATATATTGGAGGCAGGGAAATCGCCAATTGGAGTAATAGAAGATAGTTAGCGGGGAATACATTGATGTATAGGAGTAGATGAGTGATTGGATGGCGCGTCTGCCATTACAACCCGTTACACATGTTGAATTACGTGCTGTCTCATCATGGTGCACAACCGGCCAACAACTATCTGACATTTCAAACCAGAGTAGCTCTATTTCTTTTTCTTTCACGTACCAAACCATTCCAAAACTGAATCAAAGCGCATGGCATGGTTTGTCAGCACATATGCTACATCTATAGAAGTAACTTATTATCACGTTAGTCAACGTTGAAAATACCATATGCTAGATGGTGGTGACGTCATTTAGATACGATGGTGTGTGTTTTTAAAGGCTTAATTTAATAATAGATATCAGCAGCCCCCCGCCTTTTGTGGGGGGGGGGTAAATGTACATGGGTTTGGCTTTGTGTACTGCATCACTGGCTAGTGTATGGGATGGTGACCTACTGGATGGTAATAGCACATAAAGTGCTATTTCTAGAGCCCCCTTACCCCTCTTACACAGAACCATACACCTCCTATCCCCTAGTACCACCTCTCCCTCTACAACCGACACCTCCAGTCCCTTTGCCAGCCCAGAGAAGACCTCATCTAGTCCTCTGTGTGAAGTTCCCACTCTACATTACCAATGGTTCAGACCCATAGCCTCCCTCTCTATGTGATGTGCCCCATGGTGTCTGTCCTTGGCTATTTGTCCTTGACCTGACCTGAATGACCTCAGAGTGACCCTCTGTGACCTGTATGTGGGTATAGAGGGTGTGGTGTTAGTGTGAGCGGCGCCTGAACAAACCAATTAGTCTGTCTAAGTTTACCCTCTGTCAATATCTACTGTCACAATAACCTAGCCCTCCACAGGTCTTCCCTTTCATCTCGCAGAAACATCCCTCTACAACCTCCTTATATTCTACAGTTTTGTCTATTTTGTTCTTTCTTTATAATATAAGAAGAAAAGCATATTATGCTTTTCCTCCAGACATTGGTCCACATTTTTGTTATGAATTCGACACCTTTAGATGAGACCTCTTAATTCATGTGCCATGCTCATTTAAGAAATCAGGGAAAGTAGTTATACCACCTGTTACTTCCAGAAATGGGGAATTAAATACTTTTATAAAAAGAGGTGTAAATTCAATAATTAATTACCCCTGTGATTGAGATGACTAGGGGGTTTTGTGTTATTTGCAATCATTTCCCTGATTATAGTATCTGCTTTCACTTTCAACAGACATTTCATCAAACATGGATATTCGAGCTGTGCTTGCTTTCCTGGCCGTGCTGGTTGCCATAGTAACAACAGAGTCTACAGACAAAGGTAGGTCCATTGATTTCCTCTGCTATAATGACCTTCTCATTTTGGACTAATTACATGGAATCCCCACAAAGAAGGGATATAAGTCTGCACAGACAGTATATGTATATAGACCTCATTTACTAGTGGATACTGATATATATTGGAGCTTTTCATATTTAGAATGAATTAAGTGATGCTAGTGGCATTTTGCTTTTATTAAAGTCCTGTCACAATCATCGGTGTATGCTATAAGATACATGGCATGTCATTGATACGTCCAGATACAGCTATGAAGTTCATACCTGTCACACACCAATAAATAACAGTATCATAGTGCCACCCAAAGGTTGATAGATTTCAATTTCCCCATTTCCAGAGTTTATTCACTTATTTGAGACACAGTTTTAGTGCTTAATATTCATTTAAATCACTCTGTTTTCCTGCTATTGATTCGAAACTCGTGCTTACGTGGGACCCCAATGCTAATGAGGGCTAGAGATAAACGGGGACCTCATCATCTGCCCACAGATAGACCATCCCTGTCTCTTCATCCAAGTTTGGTCAATACATCGGTGGGCAGTGGATGCGGCCCTGTAGATGGTAAAGCATAGGCGTACAGCATACAAAAGCCTTCACATTATTTCTGTGCTGTGTGTGAACTCCTAAATCCCTGCATTGCAAAATAACGGTATTGTGCTGGACAGACGAACCGTATACTCATCAGAACATCATATAACAACATTTTAACAGTGCTATCAAATTCTAGTTCATCTTCTGGAAACCTGATCAATCTCTGTCACCGGAAAAGGGTACCATCAGAATATCCATATGAATGGTAATTCGGCTTTAAAAGAACTATTTTGTAATGGCTGGTTCCTTATCATTCATACTATCCAAATCTTACCGCCAGTGTGATCCTTTCAGAGGAATTTAAGCATCCTCAGAAATGACCTATCCATCCCAATTAACGTCAGGTTTTAGACGTCTCTGTTGAAGCTGCAGAGGATGGCTCTTGGTCTTAGCTTTATTCATTACATCGGGTTTAAATCATGCTTTTGTCCTAGCCAAACCTACTAGAATAACGATCTGGAAGGGCCCATTTAAGAGGAGAGATGGAGGAAACTGCAAGTTGGTTGATAACCAATACTTCAAACACTGAAACCTCATAATTTTATTCTTTCATTACTTCGATATGTCTGTCTGCTTGCCTGCCTTTCTGTCTCTGTCTGTCTGTCTGTCTCTCTCTCTGTCTCTTTCTCTCTCTGTCTCTCTCTCTCTCTGTCTGTCTGTCTGTCTGTCTGTCTCTATCTCTCTCTCTCTCTCTCTCTCTCTCTCTCTCTCTCACTCACTCACTCCTGTGTTCGCGCTCACTCGTTCTGTCAACTTAATGTCATATCCATTGTATCTGCCATTGCCGGACAAATTAAAGACTTTTTTAGAATAGCCTTCCTTATCTTGGCATCTTCCAACGAGCCATAAAGAGCATATGGGCAAATCAGGTAGGATTTTCAGTACGTTCTGATGTGCCTCACACTCAGTCCTGGGCACTATCTCAGCCCCCCGTCTGGCCGCAGCAATTAGTTAAAGCATTGGAGCGCTGCCAGTCACGAGCTGCCAGGGAACCATTCTTGATTTCCTCAACTTCAATCATTCGGAAACTATATCCGGCCACACCGCACCTAGGATCCCCCACAACTATCAGTATCCGTGTGTAAACCTAGACTCTTGTTGTATTGGTTCCGTCCATTCGAATTCAAGATGAAAGGCTGAATGGTGATGATAGGCGATATTGGTTCAGGAATATTATATGTACACGTGCTGACGGGTGTCATATTAGAGAGGTTAAGATTCTGGAACGTCTACCTGTACGGGAATGGCAAGGGCTACAAGTGCCTGTAGGTTCCAGTACAGGTACAGGTTATGTGGTTAAGATATAATGGTCCTGTTTGAGGCACTCAGCACTTGGAGTTGGTGGTTCTAGCTGAATGGTCTAAGGGGTGTAGATAGAATATAATTATCTTTATATGTAAACAACTGTGGGAGACCTTACACCTACAGCACATAAGGTCAATACCAGGTACAGATGCACTAGATTCTTTATATCCATTCTCTCTACACATACGTGTAGAACACCCTCTACACGTCAAAAACTTCAAGCCTACAAGTTGTATACTGCTAGCTTGGGATTCCCCCCACGTGACTGATGACGTTACACGTAGGTGCTGCAGCACACGTTCGGATCTTAACCTCCCTAATACCAGATAACTTGGCGTTACAGGTAGTAAAGGCAGGGGGGACTTCAAAGACAATACATCATTTGAATACCTCACAGGCTATGGATCTGTTTTAGATATGAACTGATTAAACCATTCAGACTCCACTTCCGGACTCCTCACCAGTATAGCAAGGATTCGGGACGATGTATATGCGCGGCCACGACAGTTCTGATTTTGGAATCGCTTGCAATATTCATAATTATAGGTCCCATACTTCCAAACTACATGACACGCCAGGAACCAGCTTGGTACGAGACTAGAGTTAGAGTCACTGATGTCAGCCTGCATGTGGTGCTCCCGGGAATCAGTCAAGTCCCGATACAATAGCATATATCAATAGTCTTTCAGTGGAATTTTCCTTGTCTCAATCAAAATAATGCACCTGTAGTAGTAGGACCGCCTATTCATACCTCAATAATTCGCCATTCATACCTCAATAATTCGAACGCCTGGATTTGGATGTAGCCTCGGTGTTGTACAGGATACATATGGTAGGATAAGTTTGTTTCACTTTATTATATTGCTAGGATGGTAAAGCAGTCATGTCAATCTTGTGGTACTTAAAGTTGCACTGAATGTGTGTACCTGCAGCAAGTTAAGAAATACCCAACAGAGTGGTAAAGGGACCCTGGCAGAGGGACTCAATGAAACCGTGTGTCTGAGAAGAAGATGGGGTGCAGGGAAGGATGGTTAAGATCGAATCCCACTAGGTCGAATTCCACATGGCGAAATAGGGCTCCAATATCTATGCATTTTATGGCCTCAACAAGGGCCAAACAATGCAACAGACAAAATCGCAGAGATATTGAAGCCCTATTTCGCCATGTGGGATTCGACCTATATGGCAAAATATGCCCCAAATATCTCTGCGATTTTGAATCTTTTGTGATTATGGGGTCTACCACAAATTGTTTAAATACATTGGGGTGTATAGATCACAAGGACATTGTTGTGTTCTATCATGTACCCTTTGAGATATTTTCCCTTTGTTAATAGCTCTGCATATTACACATTCTCAGGTCTGCTTGTGTTTTATGCAACTGTCTGTATTTATAACCCTTGCAAATTTTGGGCAGGTCCCATAAACGCAACAGATTCAAAATCGCAGAGATCATTGACCCATTTTTCGCCACGTTGGATTCGACCTTGAGCAGGATACTATTTATAGAACTTATATGGGGGAATGTATGATGTTCCTACTGACTGGTCTTGTCACAGTTTGAGGTATCTATTCCAGTCACCTATAGATCACCCATACCCGTATACCAATGCCAGATACCAATGGTAGAATGGAAGGTAGAACCGATGTGCGACGAGCTCTATGCATAGATTTCTAAAGCTATGAATTCCAACTTCAAATGCTCCCAGGATACAAATAATCATAGTCCCATCTCTGTGCACCGTAGCTTAATTCAATGGTACCGTGTATATGTTAAAGGTCGAATCCCACATGGCGATTTAGGGCTCAAACATCTCTGCGATTTTGTCCCTTGCGATTTTGGAGTCTTCCTGGCTCCTAGATCACAAGGATTGTTCAACTTATACCGAATCCAACACTGAATCAACACCAATTAAGCAGTTATCCTTGCGATATAGGGGCTCAGGAAAGCCTCAAGAGTGCAAGGGACAAAATCGCAGAGATATTTGAGTCCTAAATCGCCATGTGGGATTCGACCTTTAGGTTCCCAATACAATGAATCGAGGTGATTGCGAAAGGCCATAATTATATAAAGTTGCCAAAATACACAATGCCTTTTAACATTAAAGAGCCGCAAATAATAGAAATCAATCCAAGGTAGCTCCTGTATTCTCAAAAAAGGAATTGAGTCTTTGTATTGCAATAGGAAAGGATATCTATCTCTCTTTCAATGAAAAGTATGTGTAGATGTCTTCTTCTCTTGGGTAACTGTGAAGGGCATCCAACTAGATGGGTTGTACAGTGATGTCATTTCTTAAGAAACTAAGAGGGTAGTCATATGACTGGAAATGTCAATGTAGGTCGAATCCCACATGACGAAAAATGATGAAAATATCTCTGCGATTTTGAATCTGTTGCGATTTTGGGGCCTACCCCAAATTCCTAAGGACATAACTACAGTTGGGTGTATAGAACACAAGCACTCTTTTGCGATTTTAGACCAGAGAATAAATAATGCACAGAGGTATAACATCAACAAAGGCAAAATACCCCAAAGACGACATGAATAAATGCAACAGTGCTCTTGTGTTCTTTGCACCTCATTGTAGTTATATCCTTGCGAATTTGGGTTCAAAATCGCAGAGATAATTTAGTAAATTTTCGCCATGTGGGATTCGACCTAGTTATATTGTCAGCAGCCACTTATAGCCGATGAATGGGGAGGAGAAGGCAGATGTGTTAATTTTATCAATTATTATATTGGAAGGTATAAGTAAGTAATAGTTTTCAAGGAGTGCAAAAATGCGCTTCAGATGAAAATATAACTTGAATCAATTGATCTATAGATGGTGGATGTATTTCTAAATGGGCGATAGATGACGGAGCTAAGTACCAATAAACCTTAAAAGCGTGAGGTACATAGGGTTCAGTGGTTCCTCACGTATGAGCCGCACCTTGTATCAAGGTTTAATATTATAATAGGATGGAGTCAGATGACTCCACTTTCCCAGGCCCTTCAGTTAAAAGGCAGCTAATGATGTAGTTGTCCACTTAAAAGATATGTAAACTATATTAAAAACTGTTCCATTATTCCCTAGAGATAGTGCTCTTTGATGCATGATCCTGTTGCCCCTATATGAATAAATTAGTCATTCTCTCAAAGAAATGTCCAAAATGGGAATATTACTGGATATGACATTTTTAAAAGGTACACCATTGTGAGCCATTATGAGCACCCATATGCCAGTTGTAGCTCGGTATCGGTCTGTGCCAAAACGTCAGTCTCTAATGTACTAACACTATTGTAGAAATATTAAATCAAGAGACCAGAGCACAGAAAGGCAAAGGGAAATCTTCCCCTTGCCTAAAGGGCATACTATTCCTGTATTTGCCAGGAGAAACACAATCTAACCGTAACTGACAGAGACTATTATCATTTGTCAATTTAAATCACCCTTCTCATTGTCTTCATATCAAATGTTGATTACTGTGATGTCACCCCTCCCTCACCTTGGATTGATCAGTCTGCCAACGCTAGTTGATGGTTCCTTAATTAGCCCCAATTAAAGTGGGAAATATGCATCTTCAGGTTCAGCAACAATAAACCTACAAAAACATGAGTGAGATGGACGTGACACAATTTATGGATATTAAAGGCCTAAGTCGTCAACTAAAGCAAAACTCGCATCCACTGAACAAAAGTCGAAGGTTGTGATGGAGCTTATAGTTTATGGTCGGGAGATTATGGGAGTTGCACTCCCATAGTAACAGTGGACCAACGTTCATAGTGTTGGTCAGAGGACTAACGCACTGTGATGACATCGTCATGAAATGAAAGGCCACTGCTCCTATGGCGAAAATGTCACCAAATTCGGACCTGTGTCCCCACATTCCCTACCTTCTCTATACTTTAATATTCATCGTGAGATCTTCTAACCTGGATTTAAGAAAGCCGCGATAATAAGGATGAAGATGGATATGTATATACAGTAAAACTTCGTTATAAGGAGGACCCAGAAAAAAGTGAATTTGCTCCTTATAAGCAAGGTCTCCTTATAAGCAAGGTCAGCCTACTTGGTGAGACTCTCTACTTGAGGGAGAGCTATAGGGTCTACATGAGGCTAGATTTTGGCCACTCTACTGTTTTTAGTATGATATTTCTGCCTATAAGAGACCCCCAATTTTTACTTATGCTATAGGGGGCACTAGGTGTACGATAGGGGAGTCCTCATCCTGTCCCCAGAATATGTCATTCAATAAACAAGAATACAGGGAGGAAAGGGGCCTGTGACAGGACATCTCTCCCCACCTTCCAGTCCCTATTTGTGGCTGTGAACATGTAAGGGAGAAAAGGGGCCTGTGACAGGACATCTCTTCCCACCTTCCAGTCCCTGTGTGTGGCTGTAACATGTAAAGGAGGCCAGGGGCCTGTGACAGGACATCTCCCCCCGCCTCCCTGTCCCTATGTGTGGCTGTGAACATGTGAGGGAGGCCAGGGGCCTGTGACAGGATATCTCTTCCCACCTTCCAGTCCCTGTGTGTGCCTGTAAACATGTAAGGGAGGCCAGGGGCCTGTGACAGGATATCTCTTCCCACTTCCCAGTCCCTGTGTGTGCCTGTAAACATGTAAGGGAGGCGAGGGCCTGCTAAAATTTCCTCCTTATATCAGAGTTTATAGAAAAATTCCCTCATTCTAAGGGGTTTTTATTACTATAGAAATGTATGGGGAAAGATTGCTGCTAGAAAAATATGCTCCTTATAAGCAAGGTCTCCTTATATCAGAGCTCTTTATAACGAAGTTTTACTGTATTTGAAAATAATGAAGTTTTGAGGACGACAGAAACGTTTTTTCCAGTGTGTGAAAGTTACGTGAACTTAGGAGAGTGAAATGTAGCCTGCCATCTTGTGCATGAGTGAACAGGCTATAAAAAGCTGTCTTTCTCTAATGTTAAAGATTTTAGACAATAATAATCACAATGAAAGACATTTAGACAATGATAGAGTTTTAAACAATGATAGAACAACGTTTGCGCATGGGTTTGGTCTGTTAGCCCTGGCCTCGTACATCAGGCACCTATGATCATTTTTGCTTAAGTAACACATTTCATATTGGTTGCTAGGTACATACCTTCTGTTCCCAGGCAACTTTAGACATAGCAAGATGAATGTATCAATATTCTTTCATATGAATCACTTAAGTCATATCCAAAAGTGTTAGACAAAGTCTATAATAGACATTTCTAGTGGTTGCTAGGGATTTTATTATAAAAATTGCTGTTGCTAAGCAACCATTCACCCTAGCGATCAACACTGATGCAGCCTAAAGCCTTTAAAATAACTTATCTTTTGATAGTAAAATTTCAGTCCAGTAGGCATCCCCACATTTCATTGTTCTGCGACACTTCTCTTTCATGGGGAAATTTCATGAATGGGGTGGAGTGAGGGGCATTGCTGGTTGGGAGCTTTGCAAAGGGTTTGTGTGGGTTGAGAAGCTGGGGGCGGGATGGCAGCACTGCAGGTGTTTGGGGGTAAGTTAGGGTAGGGAGGTGGGTGGGTAGGACAGGGTGGACTAGGAGGCCTAATAAGGAGGCAATGTGGGCAGTCTGATAACAATGCAGGCAGGTTTCATCATGCATAATCCACGTCCAACTGTGCCCGTGCCCCCATCCTGCCACAGCCGCTATCTGTGGGGCCCAGTAATGAAAACGCCCATCAAGCATCCCACAGGGCATATTACAGAAACCGATTTACTACTGTGAACATTGCAATGTCAAAACCTGAGACTCAAATTCCAGTTAATTCCAGTTAACGCTGAATTCATCATTGCACTTTCAGTAAAACACGATTGATTTAGTTCCTCATTATTAGCTGTAAATCCCTATTGTAATAAATGAATCTTAATTACAAATGTCATCATACTGAAGTTACGCTGATTGATATACAGCAACAGATTTTAGCTCAAGGACAGAATGCAATGCGATACATGGAAAAGGGATGAATTGGAGCAACATCCTTACTTTACCTTAAGCGTACTATTTACATAATCATATGCCTGCATTCGCCATTGTCTTCCATTCAATAAGTTTAGCCAGAGAGAACGCCTATAGGTCGAATCCCACGATGCAACTTTGGCTGAAAAGTTTCTGCAATTTAGTCATCTCGTGCAATTTGGGGCTCTCTCCTTATATTGCAAGACCTATAACAGCTACGGGGGGCTTTAATGGCAAGAAATCCCTTGTAGATTTGCACTGAAGTTAAGATCTTTATATTTAGATATTTTCCCTTGCTTAAGTGAAATGTTTCTGCAATTTACAGAATTCGCTTGCAGTTTACAGAAAAGTGGATAAAGTCATTGACAAATAGGGATGTGTGTTCACTTCAACTTGCAACCCAAGTCCCACTATGCAATCTAAACTTGACCTATACCCTGCAATTCACATGCAAAATGTCTGTATAAATTACACACAGAGTTCACTTTTGGTCTCATTCTGCACTGTGCTTACCTGCAACAGCTTAGAAATTCAATATCAAGGAGAATAGCATTTTAATTTAACACAGCTTACTGATCTATATTGCAAGGGTGAGGGTTAAGTTTTAATTGCAACAGTCGGATTTGTAAAATGCAATGGCATGTTAGAAGCCTCACAATTTGCAGTAAAGGCAAGTCCCCCATCTGCAAGAGTTCCCAAATTTCAAGAACTTTCCGGTGTTAGATTGCAACGTGGGATTCGACCTTATGTTGTGCGATTGACAAAACTGACTCCTGATTGACCTCTGCCATTCCTAAACTTGCTTCATACATTCCATGAATTAAACAAAATAGAAAAGATCTGAATGTGGTATTATGGCTTTACTAAATACAACATCATCATATAGCTGATGGTGTCCTAGCACATACTGCACGATTCACCAAGCTGTGATCATTAAAACGCGGCAATCTCTGTACAGTGATTTCTGCTGTAGTAACAACCATAAGGTCATCTGCTCTATACCTTATAACCAATATTTGTAACAAATCGTATACAGCATATTACAGAAAATATTGCTTATTTGACATTACAAACCAGGCATGCCTAGCCAACGCACCACAATAACTATGTGTGGGATGCATTAGAAGAATTCAGTGTTTCACTGTCAGCCTGAGAGTCCAGATACTTGTGTTTTAGATTTAGACACGGATATGGTGTCTGCAGTGCACTAGCTGTTCCTAGTGTCTTTTCACATGACCAATTAAAGTACCTCTTGTATACACTGCTAGTGTGAACCTTCCTATCAAGTTATTACCTATGTTTCACCTAGCGACTATCATGTTGATTTTGTTATATGCACTAAAAGGGTATATACAACTCATATAACAATGCCCTCCAGTGAGAGGCAGAGAAGCTGACTTGATGAAGCCCTAGTACTCCACTTCTCAATTCTGTGGCTGCCTGGCTGCACAGGGGGATAGGTAAAGGGCATTTAATAGGCTCTATATATAGTCCTAGAACACTGGAGGCCATTTCTTAACAGGCTCCGAGCATAGTAATTGTAGTCTTTGGCATCTGTGAACACTCACAATGCTTTCATAGATGAATATTTTGATAACGTACATGTTTACACATGGGTTTGGACTGTTGGTCCCGCAAAAAAAGTGACCTCATTTGGCTGTTATGGCCATTTCCATGGCAACCACCTCTAAAAACTAGATTTTGCTCTAAAAACTTTTTGAAGACCACCTATCCCACCTAAACCATCTACTCCATCTACTAGCTTTTCAATGGAATTATTGTTGTGTTGCTAGGGTAAGCGGTTGCCTACCAACAGGCCATTTTATGTCATAATTACAGTAATTTACCCCTCCATTCTCCATTTAAACTAATCATCATGGTCTTAATGCTGATGTGGCTGTGTTGCCATGGTTTATTGTTGCCTAGCAACCAATATATTTACTTAGCAACCTATGAAATTTACCTATATTGCTGCAAAAGGCCAAATTCTATTCATAAATGTTCATTGAAATTTCACTATCAAAAGATAAGTTATTTTAAAGGCTGTAGGCTGCATCAGTGTTGGTCGCTAGGGTGAATGGTTGCTTAGCAACAGCAATTTTTGTAATAAAATCTCTAGCAACCACTAGAAATGTCTATTATAGACTTTGTCTAACACTTTTGGATGTGACTTAAGTGATTCATATGAAAGAATATTGATACATTCATCTTGCTATGCCTAAAGTTGCCTGGGAACAGAAGGTATGTACCTAGCAACCAATATGAAATGTGTTATTTAAGCAAAAATGATCATAGGTGCCTGATGTACTGCTGACAGACAATATCCAAAGGGTTCAATGAGGCTGTGTTATGGTTACTAGGGTACTAGGGCATATTTGAGGCTGTCTGAGGTTTACTAGGTGTTATATGATGAAGTGTTATAGTTACTAAGGTGTATGTAAGGCTGCCTGTGATGCTGCCTGAGAATCACTGGGGGGGGGGTATATATAAGGCATTGCTAAGCTTATATCAGGATGTGTTATAGTGTGTATGAGGCTGTCTGAGTTACAATGGGGATATATGAAGCTTTATTATAGTTACCAAGGGGTATGTAAGGCTGCCAGTGAGGCTGCCTGAGAATTACTATCGGTTATATATGAGGCTGTGTTTGGCTACTTAGGAGGGTTACTAAGAGTTATATTAGGATGTGTTATGGTTACTAAGGGGTGTTTGAGGCTATCTATGAGGTAACTATGGGGTATGGGAGGTTGTTTTATAGTTACCAAAGAGTGTGCAAGGATGTCTGAAGCTTACCGCAGGGTATGTGTAGTGGCAGATCCAGGAGGGCAGGGGGGCTGCCCCCTCCCCCCCAAATAAAAGAGGGAGAAGGAGCAATCGGGAAGTTAGGCATTAACATGTGTTTTTTATACCATTTACACAGTTCTTCACAGGATGAAAAATCACACAGGTAATATTCGAATGAAGCGTCACATGTAGCGCATCAATTAAACTACTCTGTAAACCCCAGAAAATTTTAGAAATTCAGATGTTAATTGGTGTATTCCTGGCATTATTAACTTGAACTTGACACTAAATATGTCCACTCTTTGACACTTCTGATGGATTTTCCTTTTCTTCTGTTCTAAATGGCCGATTTACAAAATTCAAAAAAACATAGAGAGCTTATAGGGAGCTGAAAAGCACACAGCCAATGCGTTTCAGTAAAAGTACACGGGTGACAGGGAAAAGCACACCGAAAGCCTACCTGTGTTCTTCCTATGTGTGGAGAACCCTGATTTAAAAGGTGAGGTCATCAGGAAACTCAAATAACTGTTCTGGGGTAAGGAGGAAGGGATCTTTATAGGCAAATAAAATAAACCACTCAGATTAGCCCCATAAATCCAGAAATTGTTGGTCTCTACCACATCCCGCCACCATGATTATAGAAAGTCTTGAAATTTTAGAAGTAAAATGATGCATTTTGCTGATCTATATGCTATCAAAAAGCACCAGAACATACTTTTTACATTTAATTTTTCAAATCTCTTCTGGGAGGAAAACAGACACCCTACTTTAAGTGACACAATAATACACCCTTAATGTCAGAGATTCTTTTCACAGCCTCACATCCCCTTAAGTAGAATCCTTCATTGAAATCTAATCTCCTACAGGCCTACTCATGCTGTAGGGGGTAGATGTATACCAATATTCTGTGTCATTCAGTGGGTGCTTGTACCCTACAGTGCAGCTGGAGGTGTGAGGAGTGATAGTCTATACAAGCTGTAATTATACATTCTTAAGCCACCATGAGCTACTAACCAAAAACACAATGAGTGAGGCATCTAGGGGCTTGAGTGGCCATGAGTGGCCTACCCTTGCTGCCCAGGGTTCCCACAGGGCATCAGGGGCAGCAAGGGCAGGCCAGGACTGGGCATACAGCCTCTGTATGCCTCACAAGTTGTGTTTTTTTTGTTTTATTCTAAGAACAACAGCAAAACGATTTCACTAAATATCATATTCTGAAAGCCAAGAAAACAAGAGATCATGTGTAGGATGTGGGTGTACAGGGTTTAGTGCTGTAGAGATAGGAATTATGTATGCTTTGTTCTTAGAGGTAGAATAATTTATGAGTCCTAATTCAATAGTAATGGTGTGTGTAAGGTTTGAGAGATTGGATTCCGGCCAATATCTCAGGTATATTTTCACCCTAAAATCAGTTTAAGGTACATGCTGATAACCAGCTTCAGCTAGAGATGACGGCGCCACCTCCAATCCTACAAATCAGTATAGCCCAACGGCCTAACAATCGACTTGTGGCAAGACAGTCTGAGGGCTACTATGGGTTAAAGAGGCTGTCTAATGAATGGTAGGGTTATGGATACTAGGGGATATGTGAGGCTGTTTGCAAGGTTAGTTTCTGAAAAAAAAACTCATAAGTGAAGGCATGGCTTCATGATATTACTGGAGGATGATCTTCAAATGGGGGAATGGTAAACATATATTCTCACTGACCGTGTCTGGAATGGAGGGGGTGCATTCTCAAAGTCACCTCTTACAACACCCCCGATGTTTTACCTGGCAGAATCAAAAACTCAGAAACAGCAAGAAATTCATGCATACCTACTAGTTAATACATCTATTATTAGAAAGTTTCACCTACCTTTTGTCCACCTACACCAAAATTACTATCAGAAAGCCTCACCAACTGCCTAGTTACTATCTGACAGCCTCAAATATATCTTAGTTCTCTTGTATCAGCTCACCTATGTCCCAGTTGAAATCTATTTCCCATCAGAAGTCCCGATACTTTACCCACTGTGTATAGCAATACAGGCAAAAGTGATCCCATAAAAAATCCTCACACACATCATACTGCCTCACATATTTCCTATTTACTATCAGATACCCTCTGATCAGACAGACTTAGTAACCCTCAGGCTGCCTCATGTACTGCCTAGCTACTGTAATACAGCCTCCAATAACCCGTAGTTACAATGAGACATCCTAGTAGCCATAGCACCGCCCCTATACCCCATCTAGTAACCCTCAGACAGCCTCATATACTCCTTAGTAACCATAACACAGCCTCATTATCTCACTAGTAACTCTCAGATAGCCTCACATTCCCCTTCATAACCATCATTGTCCTCATATTAGCTCTAGTTACCATCAGAGATCCTTACATACCACCTGTGGTTGCCTTATCACAGCCACATATCGCCTCTAGCAACCCCCATCGACCCCCTGAGTTACCCCTTAATAACCATGACACATCCTGCTATAACATTAGTAACTATCCTTAATAAGCAAAACACAGCCTCATATATAACCCTGTGTAATTCTTAGACAGCCTCACATATGCCCTAGTACCCTAATAACATGTACAGGCACATATTTATAACTCTTTGGATATTGTCAGCCAGCAGTACTTCACACACCTATCTTTATTTGTGCTTAAATAGCACATTTCATATTGGTTGCTAGGTAGATACCTTCTGTTGCTAGGCAACTATCTAGGCAGAGCAAGAAGAATGTAATATTATTCTTTCATGTGAGTAATTTTAGTCACATCCAAAAGTGTTCGATGAAGCCTATAATAGACATTTCTAGTGGTTGCTAGGGATTACAAAAATTGCTGTTGCTAAGCAACCATTCACCCTAGTAATCATAACTGATGCACCCTAAAGCCTTAAAATAACTTATTTTTTTATAGTGAAATTTTAAATGAACTTTTATGAAGAGAATTTGGGCTTTTGCAGCAATAAAGGTAAATTTAATTGATTGCTAGGCAACAATAAACCATGGCAATACAGCCACATCAACATTAAAACCATGATGATTAATCTAAATGGAGAATGGAGTGGTAAATTACTATAATAAATGATTTTTGGCTGGTTTTTAATGAAAAATACCCTGTTGCTAGGTAAGCGGTTACCCTTGCAACACAACAATTATTCCATTGAAAAGCTAGTAGATGATTTAGGTGGGATAGGTGGTCTTCAGAAAGTCCCCTAGGCAACCAAAATGCACTTTTTAGAGCAAAATCTAGTTTTTAAAGGCGGTTACCATGGAAATGGCCATAACAGCCAAACAAGGTTGTACCCCGTCTGGAACTTTTTTTGGGAAGACAGTAAGTACAGTATGTACATTAAGAAAAAAAATATAATATCTTAGTCAAAAAACATGATAAGTACTACCCTTTTTCTAGGCCTCTTTTGAGGCCACACATTGCGGTCTATAGTGTCTCCCTAACCTCAGCTACCTTGATATGATCCTGTAATTTGGGACCTGCAAAAGAACCATTATTTATTTGAAATCTACCTGCTTCTTAGACATTTGCATGTCGACTTTGTAAATTCAATGTAAATTGTCTAGCTGAGAAAAATGCCGAAATATTTTATGAGTCTTACAGTTCATCCTTCGACTTTTGATGAATTCTGTGCAAACACAAAAATGAAGTCTGAGGCAGATCGTGAATAACTACCAATTCCGAGATTGATCTAGACCAGTGCACGCTGGCAGATAACTGAGCCTCTGTATAGTCGCTCAATCTTAAAAGTAAAAGAAGATATGTGATAATGAAGCTTTTTGGCTACAATAGACTTAGTCTAGGTAGTTTTAACTACATGTATTTGAAGAGGCGAGTTGGTGATCCAGCGATTATGACATGCAGCATGGAAGTAGAAGAAACAATAGTTTCAGTTTGCGTTTTGATATTTCTTATTCACACAATCGATATGTTGTCTAGCTATAAGCCTGTCCCTTATTTGACCCCTCTTGCCTAAGGTGAATACTATTTAAGTAGGGATTCCTTACTGGCTCAACATAGTTTGAATTCAATCACAAGTCCAAGGAATTCAACCACAAGTCCATGGAATTGTGCTATGCTGACTTTTAACACGATATAAAAGATGTGATTCGAACATTCTTCTGGTGTATCGTTTAGAGAAGAGCGGCCTTTTTTAAGTCTGGGTTTCATCCAAACAACGCAATAGCCGCTAATGTACCTCCTCCCATCGCCGTCTACTTGATGTCAGAGAGATGATCCTCTGTATTGAATACAGATACTGGATCTGCACTGGGACACTGCGATTCACGTATTCACCGATTCACCGATCCCATACAATCATAGCGAACAATGATATGCCATGATTCTGAACCCACCTCCATTTGATCGCGAGGCTGGATCGTATATACCCTTTATGTACAAAGGAGTGTATTGCTGATTTGGATTAACTGTAGAGATATTGTAAACTAGAAAGGTTAGCATCAGATTTATATTAAAATACCTAACAGAATGCTCAATTTCAATTTAGCTGCTTCATTTTATAACTATAATCTGAGGTTGAACACAATGTTTATTGCTGTAAGAAATAAATTCTAAAGGAAAATCAGACGACGCTATATAATACCTGAAGCAGACCGACTGATAACTATAGATAAGCTATCATTGGACTGGATATATCTCTTTGTTCAAGCCCTCAAGGACTTGTGTGAAGGACATAGAGACTGCTGCAGATGTAGGCTCCTGTTGAGCAATGTCTGAGATAGGGGCTCTATATCCCTACCACCCCCTCCATACACACGCACACACAGAGGCAGAAGACTACTAAATGCCACCTCACAGACATGTCTTTGTTCTCCGCCAGCGCTCGCGTGGCATTCTGGGATTGCTGAAGCTTTTAGGGGAATTAAGGAAGACTTTAGTCAGATTGTTCCCGACGGAAGCGGAAATCACACGGCTTGGCATCCGTAAAACAGAATGCTTGCTGTTTGGGGATGTCAGGAAGGAGATGAGGGGTTTTTGTGTGACTGTGGGAGAGGGGAATGATGAGCCTGTTATGGACTGTGGCGTGTAAGTGATGCATGTTACAGTCATTAACTAAACAACTCACATAGGCCAGGGGCTGATAGGGCCCACCATGCACCCCCCCCCCACATCCCAATGTGACGGGTATTTTGTCTATCCTTAGGGTCCCCTGACCAAGATTCAAGATGTTAACATTGATTATCTTGGGATGCACTACTGGTGGGCCCTACATGGTGGGCCCTATCAGCCCCCGTCCTAACATTCTGGGCACCATTTCTCAATGATGCTATTTATCATGATTGAAAATATCCTTCTGATACTAAAAATTGAAGACGGAGGACCTTGTTTTCTACAATTACTCACCTCAAAGATCAAGATTCTGCGTTATCATTGTATAATGATGTGACCAAGGACTTGCCATTCCCTCTTTTATCTATTTCTTCATTTAGTGATTTTTCTGCATTCATCTTTTTGACTGTCATCTTCTCATGCTGCTCTTGTACGTTTCCTATAATCACCATTTTATTACCTCCTTTTCATCTCCTTTCTCACAAGACTAAATGATATTGGACCACAAAATGTGCCTCCAGAAGGGTACAGGATGTTTGCTTCGTATCAACTCGACTTTCTGGATAATTGCAATGGCCTCTTGCCACTTTGGAATCTCGTCTATACAAACCTATTAAACTAAAACTACAGTCCTATTGTCTTGTCTATATATACCTAATGCTAAACAACAGCAGTAATGTCCTCACACAGGTGAGATGTAGACTATACACATGTTTGCTGGGATCATCCAAGGTAGGTAACCACCCAACGACTTTAACAGGATAGCTGTGGTTGCCTGCGGAGGTGCACAATCGTTTTGTTGAATTGTCCATTTACTCAGTGATGGTCGGTAATTTCCTGCACAATTTCCGCCCCTCTTCACCTTAACTGCCGCTCTCAGGCGTACAGCCGATACCCGCCATACTGCAGCCGGGATAGGTGACGTAGGAAACGAGGGAGCGAGCCGGAGACTGCCCTGACAGGCACTGCCTTGTAAGAAAAGGGCCAACATCCTTATAATACCACATATAATTCTCTAATTACCTCTATATTCATTCAATTAGGTTTTCAATTAGGCTCAAAAGGTGCATCGTACGTTACATAGGCGCAGAATCTGTGGATAGGTGAAATTGCGACTTAGTTGGAGGCTGTAGCAAATCGAAATGTGGTAGAATATGGATATGTGGTTTAGATTGAGGTAGTTTTAATTTAGTAATAAATCCCAGTGATAACACTACGGGTGGGTTTGTTGCAGTAGTATGTGGAGATTTCAGTGGCGGGTTTAGAGGGGGCGCAGGGGCGCCCCCCCCCCTTTTGCCCAATACTTAAAAGTTTAACTACATATTTTGGACCCCGAAATTTGTCCAAAATAAGGGGTGCGCCCCTTCCTTTTGGGCCCCCCCCCCCCCACCTAAATCCTGGATCTGTCACTGGATGAGGTTGTGCCTGTGATAGTAGTATATGGAAATGTGATTTACTTTGTGGTAGCAGTATATGGCAATGCAGTGTTTATTAAATTGGTAATGTAGGTCTCGTGTACTGTAGCTTTTTTTCAAGTTGGTGAAAATGTGGATCCCATTGTACAACCAGCATGAACTTGGACTTTTCTGTTTTATTGATGTATTTGGATGAGACAATGTGTATCGCCTATGATGTAGGGGAGCCATTGAAAATCCTAGTATGGTTAAAAGAAAAGAGTAGGTGGTGCAGTCAATACTCTGCATTGACACATCAGGAGCATACGTATCACTGGCTTTCTCTTACGACATATTGAGGTAGACTTTGGACCAATGAGGTAATTCTCTGGTACCCAGCCCTTAACTCCTACCGTGTAATAATACCCATTGTTACAGATGTTAGCATCATTTGTCCCACTCCATGCAGTGGAATCGATGGCGGCATATTACGGAGGACGTTGCCATACCCAGGAAACAGAATCACTGAGAATATCGCCTCCTTCCCACCCAAGGCCATTAAGAAGCCAGGGCTGAGATATCTTTATCGATACATTGACCTTGCCTTCTATGGCTAAGCGAAAAGTCAGCTGATGTAAGCGCACAAATATCTACTTTCCCTTAAATGTCTTAGTGTGTCAAAATCAGATTACGTCGCAGTGCCTTAGGGTGGCAACCAGTAACAATAATCGGTAGATTCTCTTTCTTCTCAAAGACACCATTTTCAATTAGTGACAATATACCCGGAATTATATCCAGGGTTATCAAAACTGCCAATACAGAAGGTCAACTAAGAAGGCTTCATTATACAATGATGGTGCGGTGGTCTTTGGTGTACAGTATGTCTCTTTGTTGGGCTGAAGTGGGAGAGGACTGCCCATACGCTACCACCCATAATGTGTCAATCAGTTCTACCAGTAATGGCCCCTATTAGTGGACCATATTGAATCTCCTACATAGCCAAATGTTCATTAGATAACCACTAATAACAGTGTGATATCACAATACGTTCTGTTTAATAAATCCAGTGACTGCAAAGAGTCCTACCAATTTAAATCCTAGCTCACTGAAATCAAATATTGATAGTGAAGATGTAACATGGTAGTTTGATTTATTGCACGTTGTGAGCTGTCTGGGTGCAAACTCTGTTTGTAAAACCCTTCGTTATTTAAGTCTAATAGTCTTCGATTACATCGTCAGCTCTGATAACATCTCTATAAATCCATCCAATCACCCGGAGGTAGCTTCATTGAGATTTCTTATCATTTAAACTGTTATCTAATCATTACAGTTCAGAAGCTCCCAAATGCCTCTCAATGGGCAAGGCTTAAATAATTACAGCAATCTACCAAACAGACAATGCCTTTATTTCATGTAGCTTGATAGTGCTTACAAGTTCAATGAGCACTGCAAGCAGAGACCGCAATTGGGGGTAATCAAACACTGTGCTATCTGCCCTTTGTGTAAGGAGTTAAATAAGGCAAACCTGAACATGAAGTCCTAGAAATATCCACATGCACGCCCACTGGTATCTTACAGCATATTGGGATCACTTACTTAAGCACTCATCAGTCTTGGAAAACATTGACTCCCCTCCACCATAGGAGGAGGGCTAAACGTTGGCCTATCCTCCAACATTTCTGGATGAATTTCATATACCATAAGGTTAAGAATAGAAAAGGTAATTTGTGCAAGGCATTAATGCTTTGTGCAAAGAATTATACCTGTATAGTGGTAGGCCTTACACTTATCCAGGTATATGTATATACACATTCAAAACAAAATTGTACATGATGAGATATGCTGCATTTACTGTACCAAAATAATTTCAAATCGTGCATTTTCTGTTGACCCCATACCCCCTCCCTCACCTCCCCACCTGTATTAGCCCCACTGTTGGAGGATGGTCCAACATCTGCACTAATCTTTTATCAGCTATCACTATGGTAACCAGTCTCCAACAGTGGAGAGTTGTCCAACAGTGGCCAAGGCCCCCACTGTCCAACAGTGGAGAGTTGTCCAACAGTGGTTCAGGCTCCTCCACATACAGTTCTATTGGTGGAGAGATGGCCAACGTTTTTCTCCTGTCCACTGTTGGCATCATGTTACCTTTTCCCAAGCCTGCTCATCCAGGCTAATATATCTTTATTGATTCTGTGGCATCTTCATGTAGATCAATCGATGAAGTGCAAAGGAAGTGTATATTTCTTTCTCTTTCATTATTTGCTTTAGAGATTTACATCTGTAATACTAGTGTAGAGGTCAGCGGAAAACGTCTTTGGAGAAACCGGGACTCGAACCCGGGACCCTCCAACTTTGAAGCTGAAGCTCTACCCCTGAGCTACTTCCCCTGGCCTGACGTTCTCTACCTTCCACCTACACCTGGATCGGTATGACACACACTAGGGGAGCAGTGAAGACCAGGCAACCGGCTCCTGAGTGTCGGTCTACCCGGTAGAGGGATTTCCGGTCCCCTACACTAGTAAATGAAGGACAAGTGTTCTGTGGCATTTGAAGCAAAGGCCCTTTGTATTGTTAACTCGTTATTTGTGGTAGAGTTGTGTGTGCTATGTTTAGTTGGCTTTAACCCCAACCCTCTCCTACTAACCTATCCATGAAGGGGATGGGTGTAATGCCAATGTAAAACAGCCCAATCAAGCTACCAGGTGTAACCACTCCATCGTTGTATGATGACGCCATTCATCGACTCATATTGAATTACATGTCGTTGGAGGACAATAAGAGGTGGGATCCTCTGTTCTGAGGGCTTTGTTTTTTATGACACATATCTGCATAAAAGACCTACCTTTGTTCCCTCTAAATCTTGTGCCTGTAGTGTTCAGTTTAACGAATAATGGTGGGGGAATAGGGAGCAACAAGATGTAATTTGTAATTCGGCATTAAACCATTTGATTCACAGTGGCCTCCATAAGTGTTTGATTCATATCCGACACACGAGGACAAAATGAGTGTAAAGCACCGGGGATCATGTAGACGGAGGCCGGATGGGGCTGATTTTAACTGTGTGCTGGCAGAAACAGCACTGCTAAAGGGGAGACCTAAATGCTGTATTGGGGACGGAATAGTCACTATCAGGGCCACAATTGGATATCTATGGCCAAGAAGTTCTGATAAGAAGTACTTTCTGGTGTCAATAGTATGAAATTTTTATTTATTTTGTTTTGTTTTATTCATTTCCGCGTTTGTTAAACTTCCAAAACGTGTTAGTCTCTATTGGTTTGGTGACGGATTTATTATCTGTTAAAGCTTGACGGTGGTGTCATTGCAGTGGTTGTTGAATACATGAAAAGCCATGATATCCTATGGAAGGCATAGAATGGCATATATGAGAATCTCTCTAAACTGACAAGTTCTTCCCGAGCTGGGTTTTGGGCATATCACCTGAAACATGAAATGAGTGCAATATGCCATTCCAATCGCATAAGGAAGAATGAATTCCACTTTCTACACACCTTCTTACAGCCCCATGCTTGCTTAATTATGCAGACCCTCGTTGTCTATATCAGTATATAGTCACACGTGAAGTGTTTTGAGAAGGTTGCAGATAAGAGATAAGATAACGGTCCGATTTGGGCTCCCTATCATGGACCCATAGGTCACTTTTCTACCCACTTGCATTATATAAAATTGATTTCTTCAATGTATTAACTTAAAAATAATCTCTGAATAATTTCTTACTTTTCAGTATTGTTTTGTCCTGAATTTTCAGTTATTTTGAAATTTTTAGATATTGTTCTAAAAGTTCTTTTATTGCCCGTAAGTTTACAGCCCAACCGTATCAGCCAGCACCACCCTCCCCTGTGGGGAGAGTATCAACATGAGTGATCTAGGGGTGATATGGAATTCCTAAGCATCAGTGTATTGAAGTAGCGTACATCTATGTGAGACAATGGTGGATTTGGACGGGAGGGCGGGTGCGCGCCCCCTCATTTCAGAATGCTGGATCCGCCACTGTAAAAATTCTCAATCAATAACTGACTGAGAACATGATATTTCAAAGAGGTTATTTTGGATTAATGTTATTTTATCGCTGTTTTTAAATACCCTTTAAGGCAGATCTGTTAGTATACAGTATATTTCAGGTCGCCATCTTCAACAGGATCGTGTTTCAATAGTTTCCATGACAGGATGGCCTCAAATCGTAGTGGGAGGTATAAGAAATGACTCCATACCAGTGACTACATAGTGAGCTACAGTACAGGCCTCAAAATAGCAGCTGCTATTTATTCAACTACTGACTCAATACCCACCACTATGAAGTCATAGCACCCAGTCGTAGGGGCCACTATTGGCTACATAGTGACCAGTCATACCTCCTTCATGGTCTAGTATGCACTCCTGTGTTCAAATGAGCATAGGGCTGCGTAAGGGACGAGTCATCTATTGCCAGGTGTGGGGGGGCTTGTTAAATATAGGGGGGGTCATTTTGAAAAAGACTCCCTTGGCAGGGGGGGCAAAACCCAATAAACCTTCACACTGGGGGGTCAAAACTAAATATTGGCAGTTCAAATACCCATCGCAACGCATTAACATGTGTATCTGATTTCTGGGGGGTCATTTTGGCCCCCCCACCTGGCAATAAATGACTCATTCCTAACTATATAAAGGTGATCCCACCTGGTTACACGGTCACACTCATGGTCAATTCTCATGAAAATGGATCATACTTTTAAATAAGGTCAGTGGTCATACTGCTTATTTGTTCTAGGAGCCCATATATACAATGTACAACACAATTAATTGGAATAATCTTGCAAAATCAATGCTTAGGCTAGATCAAAAATGCATAGATGTTATGATCCCACAATCTCTCAGAGGATGATTGAGGCCAAGGATGCTATATAGGAAGGCTCCTCGACCTCTGTGAGTGGCCTTGGGTCAAGACTTTTTGGATCATTAGTCTATATATAGAGAATACTTATATAATTACAAAGCAAAGATCAGCTGGTAAGATTTGGCCCAGCTCCAGTTGTACCTGGCTGAACCTGTCGTAGAATCTATTGAAACAAGGTCCTGGTTAATTAAGCCAACATGCTGTCACTGAGTCACACTCAAGCTTATAATTATGGGTGGATCCCTTTGTGTCTACAAATGGTGTCTGGTAGAAAAGTAACAATATGGTAGGGTTTGTTTGCAGTGGTTAGAATAGCCCTATTCAGTGAGACATGTGTTGTCTCTGAGCCTACCCCCAAACCCGTCTGCCCGCCTCCTACTATGTATCCTCTCTGTCTGACAACCAGACGCACTGCCACCTCAGTCATGCACAATAGGGGCATGTTATCCGTATCATTTTCCGCCTAGACACAACCCAACACCCATGTCAACAGTCACCAACCGACCTCATTACCCTACACGCAGGTGGTCCTAGTATCCCTCCATATAGCCCAGGAGCTTGTTTCAATAGTGTCTACGACAGGTTCAGGCCCCTACAACTTGAGAAGGGCCAAATCTTACCAGGTGATCTTAGGACTTTGGCCATAGTGACTAAATAGCTGGCTATATTACTGGGTGATCGTACTGCCTGCTGGATAAATAGCCACCAGAGCAGTGACTCAATAAGGGACCCTGGTATGACAACCCTCTATGTGAATACATAGTGGGTAGTCGTAGCTCCTGCTGTCTGCACTCCTTTGCTCAAATGCACCCCACCTGTAATCTTTCCTCTGTAACCATGTATGTACTCTATATAACAGACTAATGCCCTGACCTCAGGCCACTCATAGAGGTCGATGGGCCTTACTATATATATAGCAAGGTGCTGAGGAGGCTATGTATCTTCAACACCACTTTGAAGGTAGAGGAACCTGCTGCCAAATAGAAGCTTTCTATACAATTATGATATTTGTAGGTATATTTGACCACCTTTAACAATATGATCCATTTTCATGATAATTGACCATGTGTGTGCCTTTGTAACCAGGTGGGATCACCTCTATATAGATACTGTAGCCCTATGCTGATTTGAACAGTAGAGTACAAACCATACTATGGGGGGGTATGACTGGGCACTATTTAGCCATTTAGTATGGGTGCCTGGCCTGTACGACTGGGTGCTATAACTTCATAGTGGTCTGTATGAAGCTAGCAGTTGAATACATAGCAGGGCCTATTTTGAAGTCTGTACTGTAGCTCACTATGTAGTCATACACCTCCAACTACAATCTGAGGGTGTCCTGTTGTGGACACTATTGAAACAAGGTCCTGATTCCACAGCCACCCCACCTTACTACACTACCAGGCTGTCCCACTATCCCTCCCAAGGACCCTGGTTCAACATTCACTTCCCCACCACAGCACTGTCTTACTATCCCCCCATACAACCCTGCATGATTTAACAATCACCCACCCACCTCACCACCCTGTCCCAGGCTGCCCTACTATCCCTCCTTCATACTACTAGGCTGTCCTATGATTCCTCACTATATCCCTAATAAAACAGTCACCAGCCCACCTACCACTCTCAACTAATTGAATTGTCAGACTGAGCCAAGCTATTTACAGTACATTGCTTTTATTTTTGGAAAACAGTAGGAGCTGCTTTTAGTACAAATCTAATGACCCTACAGTAGTTTGCCCCGTGCCAAGTGCAGTGGTCTTTATAGTAAATTTACAATTGGGGCTGAGCGTGTGCCTTACTAATCCTGCACCACAGCTCTTTTACTTTATTCTAGGGAGTGCACACCCGAGTGACTCTTGTAACTCTTCCTAGAGATCATTGTGAATATTTAACTACCTGCCACCCCAGGTTTGATGTGAACAATTTACTGGCATGTCAGTTCCTCTTTATCTTCACTTTCCCTTTTGTTTGCACTGTCGGACTTAGCTTCAAAGTATTGACCATAATAGGCTGTCTTCGGTCGTGGACTCTCGGCGCTCCTCATGTTGTTGTGAATAAGGCCTTAAATACCTCACCCATCTGACATGTCAATACACATATTTGATTTTCAGTTTTGAAACAACTATGATCTTACATCACCAAGAAAACTAGAATATTGGTATAGAAGATATTCCCCTTCTCTATTTCATACTAAGAATTCAAAGCCTTCTCAACCATGAGAATCTTGGTCAAATTGTACATCTGGATGAAATGAGTAGACATGTACAGATGCGAATATGATCAAATCGTCTATATGGTATAAAGAACAGGTATATCACTCGGTCCCTTCCTTCCACACACAGATCTGTGCCTGTGTTTAACAGGCGAGGTTATAAGTGGCTCATATGGGGGGGGGGCGCTTGTGTAATCACCCTTGTGAGAAGGAGTGTTTCCACTGTTATTCTTTCAGTATGGGCCTCTTGCCCCAGGAGCTTAATTCAAAACATCCTGGGATCGCAACCCCAGCGATCTTAGTGTAGGCACATATCATAAGGCCTGGCCAGTATACCCTATCCAATGCAGTGGTTGCAGGCCTGTCAGGAATAGTAGGTCCTGGGATCACTTCACTGTTCCTTTTCCAGCACTAAGATCACTGCGATCTTAGTGAAAGAATTGCATAGTGGTTTCACCTGAGTACAAGAGCACTTACAGGGAACACTCCTAATTGAAAGAGTGAATAACCTGCTGCATATACATAAACAGGGGAGGGAGGATGTTTACTGAGAATCCTTGAGGGCCCTTAGGCCTACTCATGTGTTGAGGGCACTCTAAGGTAATTCTTCCTTCTCAAGTTTTGAAGTGAAGTCCTACCCCACTCCCTTTGGTATCCTCTTGCTGCAAGCCAGACTCTGTCTTCGGGGAATTTCATCTGTCTCTCTCTATTGAGGTAAGATATTTTTTATTTTATCCTGGTTGAACATTTGCATTAAAGTTACCTTATTTACAGATGGAATCTAATATATTTCTTAGCCCATATAGGGACGGGGAACCATGGTATAAGCACTCTTGTGAAGAAGAGTGACTCCACAGCTATTCCTTTATTTTAGGACTCTTACCCCTGTGCCTAGTCAGTACTTCTTGGAATAGTGTAGGAGGGCTGAGGCTAAGATCGATGCAATCTTAGTGCTGGCTAGGAAATGTGAATGCAGTCTAATCTTAAGATCGCTTAATAGGATAAGGTAGAATAATTCCTAAGATCGCTGGGGTTGTGATCCCAGGATGTTTTGAATTAACCTCCTGAGCACAGTATGTTCTACTTGGAATATTGTAAGGCAAGACAGTCTAATCTTTAGATCGCTTATTGGATAAGGCAGAATAATCCCTAAGATCGCTGAGGTAGTGATCCCAGGACCTTTTGAATTAACCCCCAGATTTCAGTACTCGGTGTAACTCTCCACATTAACCCGTGACACTAATTTGAGATCGATGTATATTTCAGGCCCCATTCTTGTAAACTTGGGCTGACAATGTTTTCTTCTAGGGTTCCTTATGAGTTTCTTTTGAAATAATATATACATAACAGAGAATTACTTCCTTGTTCCAGACCTACACTTCCTATCATAAGAGGTATGCAAATGCCCTGCTCCAATCGCTGCCTTCAATTAACAGGCCTTTGTCGCCCACTCAACTCGCTGCATAACTCTATTTGCATCCTACCATACAGCTATCTTCCCTCACTTCAGCTTACAACCACTACACAAACCCAATATAATTATATCTAAGATATGTTGAGGAATACATTCTAAGGTGCCATATTTTGAAGTCCTATGGCATGCAATCATTTAGATGCTATACAGAGTGAAGAATAAAGGCTGAATGTGAGCTATCTGTCAAGACTAGCTTGTAGGAATCTGAAATCACGCACCCAGAAGCAATCTCTCACTTGACCTGACGCTGAAAGATCAAAAATGTCCAAGAGATAGTATTGATGTCGTGTTAAGAGGCTGACCCTTAAAGGCGGTGCCTGGTGAGAGAGTCGACATGCCTGAGTCCTTCCTTTGTTTGCTCAGGTGGATGCTTAGTCAAACTGGGCCTTGCAAGGTGCTGCTGCATTTTATGGAGATGTTTGGAGTAACGCAATCAGCCGTTTTCACAATTCAATGACGCTGTATTACCTCCAGCTGCCTCTATAGGGGTGGGCATTGAGGTTGTCCTCTACAGGCAAACCAATTTTACACTATGGGAGAGTCACAGATAAAGAAAGCTTACTAATGTCAAACAAATACCCCCGACTCTAGATTTTATGGTGTGAAGGCAGGCGTTCTATTTCGATAGAACTCAGAGCATGGTATTTGATATAAGGCCTAGGGTTTATATGACTTCAACAAAATAGACAGGAATCTGAGCTAACCTAATGTCTGTTAGAGTTGAGAAGATCCTTAAAATTTACCACGAGGGATAGCACCTAACTGACGCAGAAATAAATCAATTCCTCTTTTTTCCAATTTAGTGAATTTGACCCTTCATGTATGCTTGTTGTCAATTTGAATGTTTTACCTGTGTTGTGTATGGGGCTAGTTCTGACTCGAAGTCCAAGGCCATTTTCCTAACCCCGGAGGTGCCAAGGGGGCAGGTCATCAGATGTTCGGTGAACCTTTGTTGACTATATCAATCCAGATGTAAGTGGACTGTGGGAATTGCAGGCTTTGGGGCCTTGCTTAGGGATGGAATGTTCGGCCCAGAGTCAGAGGTTCCCAGGTTCATATCCTAGCGAACCCAACAATTTTCTCAACTGCAATAGTGATTCCCTAAGCAATTTAGCTGCGTTCCAGTAGTAAGGAGGCTAGGCCTATTGAATACATGCATATGCATATGCCTCAACCTGCCACGTGTTGGGGGGGGGGCTTTGAATCAGGACAAACCCGCAACCTGCATGTGGCTTTGTACAGGCAGAAGCTGGTTGAAGCTGGGTTAGGAAGAATGAAAAGGCCAGTCAGTCTTTACTGAGGGAAAGTCCACTTGGCCAACTGACCACGTGTCTGAGGCAGGTCATCAGTAGTGGCTGTACACTTGTGTACCAAACAGATAAATGCATAGGTGCATGCTTTGTTAGAACAGCTGCAATTCTCGAATTCGTTAGGGTTTCTTTGTATTCTAGTAAACATGTGGAAAAGGCCAGATCATGTGCGGGATTCCATGTGCCACGGACCTGTAGGCCTTAGTAGGTCGAATCCCACATGGCGATTTAGGGCTCCAATATCTCTGCGATGTTGGTCGATTGCTTTGGAGGACCCTTAGAATGCAAAGGATGTTCAACTCAACCTGAATCCAAATGCAAAAATAACACCAATATCTGCGAGTTAGGCATATGCAAGGCATTACAATACAATGGCTTAAATCACGAAGATATCAGAGACCTAAAAGGTCAAATCCCAGGATGCAATTTTCACAGGAAAGTATCTGCAATTTAGAGCTCTGTTGCAATTTGGTTCCATGCCTGTGTATTGCAAGGGAGACTACAGGCAGGTATAAAGACAAGGAACCCCCTTGCAGGTTGGGCTGTGATTTAACATCTAGATAATTAGATATTTTTTCTTGCTAATGTGGAAAGTTTCTCCAATTTAATATGTGTTCTATCATACAGAAAATACTGGGAGGTCACATCCCATAAACTTTCAGGTTCTAGGTCTATCATTCCATAGATATTAGCCTATAGTATTGTATCTAGACATAAGGGACAGAAGTACAATAAAATTAAGTCAGATATCCATAATATTTTTCCTGTTTATGTCTAGTAAATCACCAACAGAAATGTTATGAAGTGCCTCCCCCGTATTAAAGGTGAGGTCCTCATTAATAATAAGAATTTAGTCCAAATTGCAGGGCTGAGGCATCATTCTATTTGCAACATGGAATTTGGTGGTATCAAAGCACCTATGTGTACCCTTGCAATTTAGAGAGTAAGCAAGGGTCTAAGGTCTCAATTGCAAGGTGTTTGGAGGGTTAGATTGCATCGTGGGATTCAACCTAAATCGCCATGTGTAATTCGACCTTATGTAATGCCAGATCTTGTGTCACATGTTTACAATATTGGATCTTACTCAAAGGAAGGCCTTCAAAAATGTCAATGGGCACAACGTCTATACCATATGTATCATATGAATCAGTTGACCGTTATCACACTTTATCTCACGATTTTGGCTTGGACAGTGCTTTTTTGCTCATAACCCCCGTGCATTATCCAGCCATAACGCACTCTGAGACCTTTTCTTCGTCTTCAAGAAGCTGCTGGTTTCAATCAGGACATGTTTAATAAATTGGAGAAGTATACAATGTCAACTCCTCCATACATTTTCCAGTTAAAACCGTTTAGGGTTCAACGGGGAATCGATCCCCGGCCGATGGGGCAGGGGGCGAGCTCGCTGTCCACTATACCAAGCCGACCGGTGCTAGAAACTACTGCACATGGAGGATTTGAAAAAAGTTTTCCGACATACCTGAAGTTTACACACCTCGTTAACCTAGAATATATGGAGCCTGGTGGAGTTATTAACAGAGAACCATCCTTAGATATCCTAGATGAACATGCCATGCCAAATTCCTCCATTTTCTTCGAAATAAATAAGAATCCATTGATTTTCCATAGCGATACACGACTGACCCGGCTGACCTCCTTGCCGGAAGTGGGTTCAGCCGAAAGTAGGTCAGGTACATCCGGGCACCTATCCGCTTTGTCAACAAGATGAAATGGCCGTGTACCGGGCCGTGTGCGTTGGATCGTTATGGAAAATCAATGGATTCTTATTTATTTCGAAGAAAATGGAGACAAAATGTATGCAAACACCAACTAGAGATTGTATATTTGGCGGTGCTAGAATAACAGGGCTTGACATCCTTGGATTATACCCGAAAAATTGTTGGAAAGATGAGGGTATGACGGGTGGAGTAAAAACAATGGCTACGATGGATTGGCAAACCGAGCGGATCGCATGCACTTACAAAATGTCTTCTCCTGGATTAATTCTTGGGTTATAAGGTAAGAAATTAATACAAAATGGAGGAATCTATGAGATAAATGCCTTAATGCATGTTATGGGAAGGCACTCGTGTATTTACGGGTTAATAATCCACTCCCCCTACGGGGTCGTGGATTATTAACCCGTAAATCCACTCGTGCATTCCCATAACATACATTAAACGCATAATAAGGTCGAATTCCTCATTGCAATATATCCCTGGAAAGTTCTTGCAATTTCGGGAACCCTGGAAAATAGGGGGCCTTGCCTTTGCTGTAAATTGCAATGCTTCTAACATGCCATTGCATTTTCCAAATCCCACAGTTTCATTTAAAATTATCTCTCTGCCTTGCAATGACTGTAGACCTTATGAGAAAAGTAAGCTATTTTAAAAATGCCTTTATCAGTGATATTGAATTTGCAAGCTATTGTGGACAAATAGAGTGTAGAATAAGACTGAGATTGTACTCTGTGTATGAGCTTAGTATAGACATAATTACACTGTATGGTATAAGATCAGATTGCATAGTGGGACTTGGGTTGCAAGTTTAGATGAACACATATACCTATATCTGTCCAGGATATTATACAACTTTCTGTAAATCGCAAGAGAATCCTGAAAATTGCAGAAACTTTTCACTGAAGCAAGGGAAAATGTCTAAACATAAAGAATTAGCGTGTGTGTGAATCTGCAAGGGATTCCCTGCCATTAAAGCCCCCTTTAGCCATTTTTGGTCTTGCAGTATGAGGAGAGAGTCCTATATTGAAACAGATGACTTGCAGAAACGTTTTGCCAAAATCGCGTCCTGGGATTCAACCTTTACCAAAGTCCTTAAATATCACAATACATTGATCAACATGCTCAGTGTTCCCATCAAAACAATTGGTGGTCGTGTATATCATGAGTTCAGTGAAGATTGCAGTAAATGACAAAGAAACGTCATCCACATGCTGAGTAAGTATAACATTCGAGCACATGTAATTGATCCTGACGTGCTAATAGGGTTGATATGGTGCAGCTATTAGGTGCAGCTGGAAATATGGGCAGTGTATGTAACCAGCAAATATTTATACACATGTGGCGGTAGGTGTAGCGTGCTACTAACTGCTATTATGCAGTCAGTATCTATAGGTCATGGACATCAAGCTGCACCACTGGCCAAGTGTGTGATATAGGTGATAAATGCTGACGTGGTTCAGATATTGATACAGTTAATTATCCTCTACCCCAGTAATGGCTATTAATGGCTATTAATGCCCAAACCATTGTTCATGGACATAGTGTGGGTTGGTCAAATTCACATATTTGGTAAACCCACAAGTTAAGATGGACATGTTTACAAGAGTGAGTTGAATAAGTCCTCCATCTTGTTGCTGGCTCTGCAGGATCTATACC
This sequence comes from Acholoe squamosa, assembly GCA_949317995.1. Classification (NCBI taxonomy): domain Eukaryota; kingdom Metazoa; phylum Annelida; class Polychaeta; order Phyllodocida; family Polynoidae; genus Acholoe; species Acholoe squamosa. The sequence continues at coordinate 39,454,463 of OX439048.1, read as the reverse complement.
CGATATATATATATATATATATATATATATATATATATATATATATATATATATATATACCTAAAGGAGTGGTCATTATTTATCAACGGGGGGGTGGTGGGTTTGAGGGGGGGCGTAAAAATTTGAGACCCCTCTCGAGGGGGGGCTAACAAAATTTTTACCCCTCTTTTGAACAAAAAAGTCTGCGTGCTACTAAAGCTCAAAGAGGGGCGCGAAAATTCTCCACGCTTCCGGTTTGGGGTGGGGCGCAAAAAATTTTGACTGTCGTCGAGGGGGGGCGTAAAAAATTTTCGTGCATCCACGCGGAAACCCACCACCCGCCCCCTGTTGATAAATAATGACCACTCCCTAAAGCCAAATTGATTTGTCGGTGATGCAAAGAAAGTGGTATTTTCATTGGGCAGACAGGACCATTTAAGTATTGACTTTTATTTTTATGGTGAAGAGTCTCTCTTTAGTGTGAAAGCTATGGGCAAAGCAGCATCATCAGTACTTGTGCCGACATACCTCAAAGAATAATAAGTATGATAACCAACCCTCCTCCCCCAACACAAAAAAAAAATCAACAATTTCACCAGTCCGTCATACAACGCTTATCTCTCATTCTGTTTTAACAATTTTACAATACGCGTTTACAGCAACTTGCACATACTTTATTAAGTTTAAGGGGGGGGGGGGGTGTTCATGATAGCCTGTACCCCCCTTAAGGTGGAGGATACCTTACCTTTTTTTGGCTGAGGAGACATTATACGCTGTCCCGTAGACCTCTAAAAATGGCCGTCAATATGATACCCTGATGCCCTTTGCTGGTCATCCTCTACTCCCCACATTCAGCGCTATACACCACACAAATCTCCAGTGTTCCCAGCGGAGCTCTTCACCCTGCCCTCAAGTGGTAGATAGCGGCAATACCCCGCGTTATCGCCCACCGCCACACCCTGGTTACCAAACCGGAAACAGGCCCTCGATGTGGGTCTTGTGGCCAGTCCTCGGCAGATTATCCCTGCTCGGACAGGTGGTCCCATCCCCTGACGACCTAATGACGTCATTTAAACATGTCCCATAGACCATTCGATTATATTTATCTGCTATTGATCTGGGCCCAGCTTCCAAAGAATCAGAATCATGAGTTCTCTAGCTGGCACTGACTGACGTGTAGTCAGCTATCCAGACCATGACATGGGTGGGTCGTATATCATGTAGACCCCAGAGAGACCCATACTGGCTCCCATCACACAAGGAAAGCCGTGACGACCTGATTCATAGACACGGGCCCAGACTCACTAGGCACTGAAACAGACAGTGTAAAGCAAAATCAAGTTTATTTCAAAGTTAATTGAAACTCACTTCGTGGATTTCAAGCGCCTTGAAAAGTCAAGAATATCCTGAGCTAATTGTTGCAGTTGCTTATTTGGCTAACACTGCCCAAATATATTATAATGAACAGTATCAGTTATCTGTACCACACAAACAATCTTGCAGACACTGACATACTCTTCTTTGATGCGCGAACTTGCACTAATCCATTTATGGACTATAGAACTGTGTGTGGACTACCATTTTGGCGTTGGGGCATATGGCTTTCATGGTTCATACGTGGTAGACACATGTACACTTAATATTCTTATTCTAAGTTTTAGGAAAATTGTTTTCTTCAGATTATATTTGACTGATTAGTACCCATTTAACTGTAACTGATCCCCCCCCCCCCAATTGCTTCATCAGTGGAATTTTTCTTGGTCAAACCAACTGCTCAATTTATGATGAGATTGCGAGAGCGATGCGGAAACAAACTATCAGAGTTGAAATTAGGGTCATCATTGTACATCTTGGCAATATGGCCTATAAATCATGCAAAATATTTCAATTTAGCCAGTGGCCTAAATCAGGTCCAAACTTTTCATGCCCAGTATGTGGCACCCAATGAAAAGAAAATGTGTGGTCCTTCCACAGGCCTTATTCACGTACGATTTACGTAGGACAGTACATTACAATTCCCGATGCCAGCTGATGCCAAAATCAACTAAAGTGGAGGACCCACTTAAGAATTCATTAAAAGCTTCTTATCCAAAACTACCGTTTATTGTTCAGCTACATTTTGCCATATACGCAGCATCCCATGATAAATGGCGTAGCAGTTAGTGTAGTGGCATTTTGGATTATCGAGAATTCTGAATTATCGAGAATCGACTGTAATGTAAAACGCCTGGTCCACTACAGAGAAAGAAAATTTTACTATTGTCTAGTCAGCTGCTCCCAAAGGTTACAGTCTATTTCAGACCATCGCTATCTCATGTAAGCGTGCACCCCGTCATTCAGCATTTCTTTAGATAGACTATGTGGACATCCTTGAGACAATGCATCTTCAAATCCGTACAGAGAGCAAAATTTAACATGCGATTTAGAAAAGGACGCCTATATATAAATAGCGCACTATTCTGAACACATGTTTTCCATCCTATCAAAGGGAACAAAATGAAGGATTACCTTCTTTATAGCCCCCCCCCCCCCGCCCGCGAGCTACCCTCACGTGTTTTCCCACCACTAGTTCAAATCTATTCAGAGTTTGGACATATTCTAGACATTGAACAACTTTCTTGCTCTCTAATTTGCAAAAACATAAAAGACATTTCTAGTGTAGTTTAACCGTCATATCGCAGTGCGTCCATCTTGGTACCTTGTGCCTCTTATAGCTAGGATACAAGTTATGTGCCAAACACACACTGCCTCTTCTGGAGGCACTCACGGAGACAAACATAGCAGGTTTACTGGGCCTGCTCCTGCAGCAAAAAAGGCATTTCACACTCTCTCAACATGCCTCTTATACCGGGAGTCAATTTCACAATAGACAACCATCTGGTCGTCAGAGTGCCCATAGCAAGACACTAAATTGTTACGATACAAGGTAAAGTGTTTTTAACACTATAGAGACTTGCAATTTCCAGCACAGGCTAGAAGTTTCTACAGACACTTTGAGTGTGGCTTATACACGGGAATTTACGGTTATTGAACTTTGTCCTTGTAAAACCAAGATAATAAAATTTATCTTTTCTTATTTGGATACAGAAACATATGTAAGTCTATGACCTTTGTGCATTTTCACTATTCCTATTCGTTTCAACAGCATTTATGTCGCACAAGTTTGGTTCATTAGCATTTTGCTGACACCGTCATAAGAGCTGCAGACACAGCCAGACGGAAAATGTATTACATTCGTGGATCAAATGAAATATAGTAGAAACAGGACACGAGCACACCTCTCGGAACTAAGTATCTTGAGAACGTTTCGATTAAATGAAATTAGTCTACAAAGTTATGCCCCCTATTATCATAGAAGTTAGTTTAGTTACACAGCTATAGAAGCACAGAGAGATAAAGGCTAATATAATGCATTGGGAATATCTGTTTTTTAGCAAGAAGATTACGATTATCATGGATGGATAATCACAAATGTACTGTGTGAAGCAATGTCTAGTTTAATTCAAAGCTAAATAAAACTCACTACACTCTAAAAATGTGTTTAAACTAAAACACATTTTACCTAAACACCTTTTAGCAAAACACATTTTCATCATCAAACACTTTTCTTAAAACCTGCAAAAGTGTTCAGGTTTATAAAAGTGTTTTGATACTTAGTTCCAATCCTACTCACTAGGTGGCAGGGGCCACCTATAATGGTACGTACTCCTGTAACATTAATATGGACACAACTGTCTGAATTTAAGTATAAATGGTAATGAAACACAACATCCTGATAGAACATAATATTGACTCTTTATCTTAGAATCGATTTGTAAAAGAAATGTCTAAAAATTACCTTCCCATTACCTTGATTCCAATGTAACCCATGATAAACACAAATTTTGTGACATTGATGATTAATACATGTATCCCAGTCCTAAACCCACTGACTAACTCTGTGTATCAAAGACGAATTTCACAATTCTCAGTCGTCTCCCCCCTGTATACATATCGTGAGTTTTTTTATGAATCACCCTCCTGGCTTTTTTTTCGAAATTAGAGCTGAAAAAGTTCCCTAGAGACAACGTCTGACTAACAAACTGTTGGCCAACAAAAAACTTATATACATGAATAGTTCCAATAGGCATAAACTGAGGAATTGTGTAAAAGTGCTGAACATTCTAGGTAGGGTTGCCCTGTTTTTTTAATGGTAAGGTTTGGGTAACCTGAAATGGAACCTTTTCTGACCCCAGTCAAGACTGTCAGTATACTGCAAAAATGGTTTAGCCAAACAATGTGCTTAGCTCAAGTGTTTAGAAATGTAGGTGTTTAGGTTAAAACCTTTGTGTTTAGATATATGAATTTTTGTGTTTAGGTGTTTATGAATTTTTGTGTTTAGATGTTTAAATTATTTGATGGAGAGTTAAGGTTTGCAGACATGTATGCATTAAAAAACAGAGATATATTTTGTTTTGTTTTCTCATTTACTGGGGGGACATCAGCAGGTATTTATTTGTCAAAGTCTCCAAAGATGTCAGCCACATCTATATATGTGTACATATATTACACACTGTAGCAGAATGAGAGACTTGAGAAAGTACAACAGTTTATTGATTACAACAGTTTATTGATTATTTTATGGTAATGATGGTGGCATGAGGTGAATCTAGTCAATTTTCTATTGCCCTTTCTATTCACATGACATTCTATGAAATGAAACCATGATAAACATGGGATTTGGGGACATTTGTCACAACAATTGATTATAACTGTGTGCAGATAGTCCAGTCAAAGGTAGTGCTGCTACCTGGTGTTGATTCAGCATCCAAGTATCTAAACATATTGATGTTTAAATATAAACACCTATTTTTCAACTGTCTTAACTCTAAACATCTAAACATGTTTAGCGTAAATGTTTATGTAGTTAGAATAAAAGTGTTCATTTCCTAAATGTGTAGTCGATGAGACACCTAACTGACCTATATGTTTAGGTTTTAAACGTGTTTAGACCTAAACATGTTTAAAATCTAAACACCATTTTTGCAGTGTAGCTAGAAAACCTTTTCCTGCACGTGTCTGCCATGTTGCCTTCATTGCCTCGGTTGGTGTCTGGCCTCATCCGTATCTTGGCCTGCATTGTTCTGCTGTTGAACTTATGTCCTACCCAGAGCCTTCTACTTTATCCTATTTCCATGTCTGCAGACCTGTCGTCTTCTTGATAAGTTAACATCACATCACCGCAGCTTTGGGCCCTGCACCTTAATCTATACCTAAAGCCGATGTAGTATAATATGGAAATATGAAAAATGGAAGCTATCTTGTCCAAATAAAAGACTCCAAATAAAAGCATTTGCCTTTGACTAAAATCACGTACATTCAAAATATGTTTTCATCATGCAGTTTGATTTCAGCACCATAATCTCCAGTTACCATGACTCAGAACACAGGGAAGGCAATGGCCTAGAAGTGCAGGAGTAATGAGACGTTGTTGTTCTGTATCTGCTCCATAAACATGACCCCCATGGCCTTCTCATAACAACCAGTCAATATCACCAGTTAGGGATTCTTCCCTGGCCTTGACAACCCAAGCGTTGCTATCACATGTACTGCTATTGTCATTCAGAACAGAGAGATAAGAAAATATAGGAGGCAGAAGGTAATCAGCTGTAAAACATGTACAGCTACCCTGGCTGCACTATCTAGAGATGGGGAATGCATAAATAATTTACTGCCTATTCTCGTGAGCAGTATACCCTGATTGCTAGGGACCTGGCAAAGGGTCTAATTATATAGGCAATTTACTAGAAAAGGTAACCTTTCTGCTGATTTCTTTTCTAATATTGGGAGTAGCGCATCAAGTGTGTGATGCAAATTTCTGATATCTTTCAGAATGTGTAATTCAATTTGCTGTGGGATGTTTAGGTCTTTTCTGATAAGGGTTTAACACCTTTTTCTAGTACACTTCCTTTTTAAAATGACCCTTCATGTGGATTGTATCAGAAGGGAGATAAGGCTGATAAGAGCCGTGCTGGTTGCTATGACGTCACTGCCGCGCCCAGGAATACATACTTGCACGTTGCTTTTTCGCTTTTTTTCCTTTCATCTTCTTTGTTGTTGATATTGTTTTTTTTTTCTTCTTTTGAACAAACAATAATGCATATAAATATTATGTGAGAATGAAGGGTTACCATTGCATTGTTGTGAACATCCTTAGTTCAATGGAAAAACTGTGACTTCCAACATATAGACAAGCTTATGATCCAGTATCTCTGTCCTCGCACCTTGAAGCCCGTGCGTTTAACGTCGGCACCACTTTCCCTCTTACTTTTAAGTTCAAATCACTCTCCATGGGAAACATGTATGCTGGTTCACCTTAGAGACTCTGCTCTCAAATTGCCTTTGCCATGTCAAACACACGAAAGAATTGGAGACCGGAGCAAGAAAGATACAAAAATGTCTGGCAGCCTATGACCAGGCTGCAGTTTCAAGAGAACAGCACTGAGTCTTCTCCGACTTTACAAGATATTAAAGAAAGGTTTCGTGCTGCTGTTACCTGTACCCCTGGCCTCATCTATGAGAGAAGGCAGAAAGAAACCATGACCTTTACAGTAAACAGGTAGATTTCACCATTTGATTCCCATGAATCATCAATTCCCATTCAAACCTCAAATTCTGGTTCTGTAGATCCTCAAATTATTAACTAACAGCAGATAAGCAGGGGACTCTAATTATGAAGACGTGAGCCTTGGTCTGTTTATCGTCATTTCCATTATTATTAGGGATTAGGGGCTTTTGACGTAAAGTGTAAATTGCCTCATTTATGACGTAAACTGTTGTTAATCAGACAAGGTTTTGTGCCAAAATTGAAATTTCTATTTAGAAAAGCTGTCCATTCAGCTGAATCCATCAAAATGACAAGGGACAAGTTAAAGACAGCCTTATGAACCAAAGACTGGAGATTTTCAACAGAAACAAAGGCAGTAGGCCTAAACTGAGAGCAGGCCCCGTCCCCCTGCAAATATTGAAATCTGCCCCCAAAGACGCTAGAAAAGAAGCTGTAGAGAGACTGACCCACATCAAGAACAAGATGATGGGTTTCCACATCAACAACAGGAAATTATGATAAAATAATAAATACACCGTACTTCACATCACGCACCAAGTCCCATGCCTTCTCAGGCGGCACGAGTCGCTTCATAATTTTGTAGGATGTCATTTCCGGTTCAGGGACGCCCTCTGGTGTGTGGAAGTGAAAGCTCCATTTGGGGACGGGTCCCCACTGACGAGGGTAATTTGATCTGCCGGCTCGGTCCCGATTACAGATTTACTCTGTGAGCTGGTCTATGTACCGCTCTGTGAGTTGCTCCGTGTACTGGATGATAGAGAGAAATTACCTTCCCATATGATACTATATGTCTCAGAAGCTGGCTAGCCCGTTGGCAGTGGACCACATGGGCTCAATTAAAGCATGAAGAACGAATCTAAAGGCTAAATCAAATTAATTGGCTACACATAGGCATTAAGGTTAGGTTTTCAAAACACTTAAATTGAATTTGAATTGTTGAAGGAGTGAGTGTCAGCAGAGCTGACAATTTTTAATCACGGCCTACTCCCTCTTTCAGGAAATCTCAAGTGTGAGCGCCAGTTTATCCCAGACTCAGTATAATATTTGGTTGTATCATGGTATACGGAACTGGCTTTCTAATGGGTGATTACTGTGGGGAGGAGACTGTAAGATTATTAGGATATATCATCAGGATATTGTTCTCACCATTTTGAACCTTAAATATATGATACGCTCACTGTACCAGACGGGGTATAATTATAGATTGAAGACATCGAGATTATGAGCCTAGAGATCGATGGCCGTGTATCATAAGGTAGCCTTAATATGTGTTTCTATTTGTTGCTGTTCACGAGGAATTGTTCTTCCTATATATGGAGGGTTGTTTATATATATATATATATATATATATATATATATATATATATATATATATATATATATAGATATATATATATATATACATATATACAATTGGCCTTTAGTATGGATTAACTTTCTAAAATAAACTATACCTACAATTGAAGAATTCTGACTGTGCGCAGCCATCTTGGCTCCCATTTCATACACTTGTCCCCAGATTCAGGAGTCAGATGAAGGGAGCTGTGATCTGCGAAGAGGACACTCATCTTTAAGGTCATACCCTTCAGACACCATCATATTGACATTTCTGGATACGGCAGTTAGATACATAACATTTGACTCTCAGAAGTGTTCTTCAACTAAATGTTGACCCTTTCTTGACCAGCTGACTGATGAGTGAATAATTGCAGTGCTAACCTGTGCATGACTCACCCTGTTTACCTTTAGCAGGGTGCACAGCAGCTGGTGAGTGCCAACCTATTGTCATTATCTCCTTTGCCTCTGTCTTTTATTTGCTAAATCTTCCAAAACAATGCCCTCCTTTAAAGATTTCTGTGCAAACAAGAGAAAATCCCCGAGACGACAAGGTATTACGTCTTAAGCCTGTAATGACTCATACAATTGTGGAGTTCTATTAATGGATGCATCCAAAGTTAAGCCCTCACAAAACTTAATAGTTACATGCCTGTTTATTAATATGACTTGAGGTTAGTTTAATATGGCCTTTGTGCAATGTTAGTAAAAGGTGTGTCTCGAATAGCGTGAAGTGTTAGAGAATTGGAAACGTGGTTTTATGCAATGTTAGTGTTCAATAAGGTCCGTAAATAGTGCTCAATGTTAGTGCATCCTTTAGATAGTAATATTATTAGCGTGGAGCCTTGTGTCGACATGACAAACGAACCATGTTTGTTGGCTTACAATTAAAAAGTCGGCTTACGAAATGACTTGTAGGCCGACTTTTCGCTTATTGGCTGACAAAAGTCTTTTTTTCACTCTATTTTGGTGTTTATTTTTTTTTCAATTAAGTTCAATATCCAATCAGGAAGGCATAGTAGATGATCCCAACCCCAACATTTAACTGTTAATCATTTCCTGGGTAGGACAACAGACTTATAAGCACCTAACACCCTAGAGCCAGTAGGCCCCTATAATACACCCACTTGTGCATATGCTTCTCTGAGATGTTCTATCTTTATTTTTAACGTAGAAAGAGTAGAGTGTATTATTCCAGCCCTATTTTTTTTAAAGAATGAAGAGCTTTAGAAAAGGACCTGTCAAAAAGGGCTGTGAATAACCTTCGATATACCGCAGTGCTTCCACTTTCATATTATTAACAAAGAATAATGTAGCTTTTGTCTTTATGTTGACAGGAAATAATGATAAAAAAGTGCATTTCGAGCAACATGCAAGGCTGTAGCATAAAATAAAGCAACATTTATCTCATTCAAACAACCCGAATGATTCCAGTGCAAGTTTATTTTATGGGTTACTGTTCAAAGTGTGAGGGGGTGTACAACCACTATCTGTGTAAACGACTGGTATCTGAAGTACTAGAATCCAACCACTTTCTGTGTAAAAGTGAACACTATCTGTAATACCTATCCAACCACCATCTGTGACTAGGACCACCATATGTGTACTAGGACAAGGGGTCTTAGTAACCCCTGCACTAAGACCCCTTTTCGCAGATCATGTCACATCTGTGTAAATTAAATCTATCTGTAGAAACTTTTCCGTCAGCATGTTAAGTCACATGAATAATGTTGATACATTTAAGATAAGGAGGAATCTTTAATACTGATATAAGCTGTTTGACACAGGTAGCGTTATTCTTACGCAGATAGCAGTTGAATGGTCAGGCTTATTTTGGTGTAAAACATTCTCTCTTTTTATCATAATGTATTTTCTTGTTATATGTTATTCAAATGTTTAGACGGTATCAACAAGTAGGTCCTTTGGTGGTCAATGTCGAACCATAAATGTAAAGTGAATCCCTCTTAATGCAAACCTATATCAGTAATTTGAGAGAAGGGTGTGGCTTTCAGTGGCATGTATTTGGTGGACCAGCTATCATTACCTGCATGATACCACGTACCATTACCCAAAGCCAACCACCATTTGATATTGACACAGCAAATATAACCAATTGTTCAACGCAACACACTGAATATACATTATTGTGTTGACCGTTTACCTCCCTGGATAGGCATGGTTAGTGCAGATATTAACAGAGCAATATACCAAAATCTTACACCGCATATTTATCCTGAGGGAGGGGGAGGTCATATCATTACACAAAATTATCAAATCCAATTTGTACAAGAACCCCGGAATGGCGTACTATATGTGCTATAAACCTGTAGTATATTATAGTCTCCATCTCTTTATAATTAAAAGGTTTATGGTCTATTGGGTTGCTTTTATTGACTCATAATGTATCACGGAGAGTCCTTCAGGGTCGAGGGTTGGCTAAAGGCAGCGGACTTTTATTGGCGAGGTTTTGACTCTTTATATTAAATTGAAAGGTTTATTGTCCATGGGCCTCCTTTTATTGACTTATAATGCAGCATGGAAGGTCGTTCAGTGTCGAGGGTTGGCTGAAGGAAGCAGATTTTCATTGGCGAGGTTTAAGGATTGTGGGGCCTCATAGGATCGTACGGAGATGGTATAGATGGGAGCCTGTCATTATTTGAACGTCTCCTTCCCATGCCAGTGATTTATGAAGCTGGCATTTGACCGTCAGTTCCATGACTTCCGGTGTGCTATTTTAAAAGACCATCACACCTTATACCCTGCCCAAACCTGCTACTTTGGTGGTTCGGGATATTACTCCTTCAGTGTGATTTGTGAGATACTCAAGAGGTTGACATTTTAGACAATCTGAATAGTACAGAATGGTGCATCCCCTTTAGGCAAGCGATGATGGGCACGAGGTTTTATGTCCTATTGGTCCTTGGCAAGGGGTCTCTCCCCCCTCCCCCTAACACGTCTGTCTCCGTATCTTTCTGTTACTCTCCCTTTGCCCTATCACTGCCCCTATCCTCTCTGTCCCTCTCTGTCCTATGTATTTGCCCTCCCCTTCCCTTCTGATCTAGTGTGTATCTAACAAAGAAAGATGACTATTAACCAGACAACTATTCATAAAACAGCCTTCATTTACATGCCATATCTGTAATGAAGTTACGTACAATTCGTCTACTCGACTACACCATGTACTTATCCTATTATGTGATGAGGCCTCACACTGTTACCATGCAGTCCCCCAAAATGGTGTTTTAGGGCAAGAAAAACAAAAGGTGTGTCTCCCGTAACAAAGCTCAAAGAGCTAGGGTCGGTAGGTCGGATTTTTTTTCTTTACATTTATATAGGAAATGTTAGGGCACATATCAATGGATGTATAAAATTCTTTGATTTCATTGTAAAATAATGATGGGAAAATGACAACTGTGAGCGAGGGGAAGAACATGAAAAGGATACAGGAAAAATCCTCAAAAAGTAATGAAAAATTTCTTTAAAATATAAAACAAATAAGACAAAATTCTTCAAAATCACTGTTTTGCTAGGGTCGATCGGGTTACTGGGAACAAACCTTTTTTAATTGGCCTTATTATCGTGTCCTTTTGTTCGTGGGAGGTGCCTTTGTGAAGTGTATTTCAAACGATGTTGTACTTTTATGCAAAAGTTTGCCAATTGAAAGTTGATGGATAAAATTTACTATTTTCAGTACACTGCCACCTTACAACACAGAATCTTTCTATGAAGTGTTTTTTAAGGAGGGGGAAGAGAAGATTTGTCCATTTTCAAAGTCAGTCCAAAATTAACTGGGGTCCAGCAATACTCGTAAACAGATGGTATTTTCTTTATATTGACCAGAGTGTATGGAAGGTGCCCATGGTCAGTCACGGAGGTATGCTTCAGGTACACGTATACACCATTAGTATTCATGGAGTACACAGTAGGCCAACATTTGTGAACAATTCACCTCAGGCAAACCTAACCATAAGGACGCCATACCAATGCATGTAGATGTCCAGTCAGCATTCCCCCCATTGCTGGCCGTCCTTAATGTGTTCAGGTGTTTGTACTGAAATATGTGATACATGAATCAATACATGGTGAGCTAAGCCAACAAGAGCAATTTTCAAAGCAGCCCTGTCACTTGACAAATCTTACAACTTCATCAGATCGTCTCCAGCGAATACAAAGTTCATTTGAGTAGGCTAAGAAGTGAATATGAAGTTGAAAAGAGTTTACTGGATGTTGAACCAAGATTACTGAGTTGTGATTAAATGCAGCGACACAGCCCCCTCTCCCCGAGGGCATGGCCATTTCACCAATTCAGACATTATACCTCCCCCATTAGTAAAGTCAATCAATGACGTCCTGGTCTTACTTGGTCAACAATCAGTGTTAATGTATCCTGACACATACTCTGACTGATATTGGTAGTTGCAGATGGTCAAAGGGATGGCGGGATGGAATTTCTCAATGTTACTAATCAAAATTATCGAGATTATGGCGTCCACAGAAAACATTCACTTATCCTGCATGGTGTGTCCTCTGTGTGTGTATGTGTGTGTGTGTGTGTGTGTGTGTGTGTGTCTAAGCTCAGAAGCAATATAGTTTTGGTGGAGACCTACATATATTTACCTGTCTACTTATAAAGTATGCATGTAGTACCTCGTACAGTTAGAAGGGACGTTGCTGTGCTATATACAGTTCATTGAATACCACTCTACCTCTCTGGTACAGTGGTATTAAATCCTCATAAGTGATTTAGTAATGTTGATTTAGGTAGAAAAGGCATTTTACGGTCATTTTGCTGGGTGGATGTCTCAAGGTATGTGGACGTCTTTAGGTTAATCTACCTTTCTATGGACACATTTATACATTCACTGTGCTCACATGATGCACCGACCGGCACTGATTGGTTAGCCATCTGTCTGTGGTCATGAAAAAATCCCTTCTGGATTTTTAACAGATGTGACTGTATAATGATCCAAGTGGAAGGAACCTTCCGGTGGTTTAAAAAAATCAAAGGGCATGGTCTATGCTTTAATTACATCAGCGCAGTAGCCTAGCTTTTGTGTTTCATATAATGTGAAGATGTGCACTATGCAAAGGCCGCCCAGTGAAAACCCTGCTACAACAGCTCATATACATTATGTATTTTCCCATATTCAACTGTTAGAGTTTCATGCGAAAACGATGTAAATCACAAAAGTGTTGCTAGCTGGAAGAAATCCTCATTTGCCACCTGGGAAGAAGGGTGCAGCTGAAAGGAGGTCATGGGCTTAAAGAGGGTAGGATATATCATCTTGATATTACTTCACAATCCCCATCATCAACAACAAAAAATGAAAAGAATGTGAAAGCAATACTGTGTCACCCAGGTGTATTGTTAATGTACATCTATATGAAACCAGGGTGATATCCCATTGCAAAGTACTGAAAAGGATTCGTGCATGTAATTAATGAGACAGTTTTTCACTTGGTTACTGTTGATTCTCTTTAAATACTTAAAAAGATCTGCAGGAGAACTGTGAACATTATACAGTGATAGAAAGGTGAGGAGGGTTAAACTGGCACGGTCGGGTATGAGGTGAGACCTTACTGCTACCACAGAGAGGTTTGTGATAAGGTCAGGCAACGAGAAGGATGCTTTTCTACTGCCCTGTGGACAGGGACATGCAGGCGCAGGCTAATATTGACACCTGACTATGGATAAAGGAGTCATTCCCTGCTGCATCATGCATACGTCTTATCTATATGACCTCTCTCCCCTCCTCCAACACTCAGTCCCTATGCTCTCTGACTAGGATGAGAGATTAAATGACCTACCCATTACCGCGTCAATTGATGCCTGAGTCAATTGATCCACTGGGAAATATTTCTATGAACAAAATACCACATTTAGTCTTTATTCATCGATAAGGCAGGAATAGATGGGAAGAATCATACACGATTGTAGCCTGTTTGGCCAGAAAAGGCCTATGTATGTATGTTTCAGATCATCATTGAACCTTCCTTCAATTTTGAAAAAAAGAAAGCTGATATTTCATTGGGTAATTTTGGTCGTTTTTTTTTCTTCCTTTTTTTTCTTTTATTCAATCTGTCTGAGAGTCACTGCTGTGGCTCACGAGGCATCAACATGAAACAAGATTCTATTACACGTTATAAAACGGCTGGCAGTGCTTTGCTTCATGATAGAAGTGACCTTGAGTGCATTATAGCAGTGTAGTGCAAATCTGAGCAAGGTCACCATCACAGAGAGAAGAACACTGATCGCTTTGATGCATACTGCACCGGTCACAATTTGTCTCCCACATGACATGTATGAAGGCATGTCGAATGAGGTTGACACTCTCATATTTGGTTTTTCAACCAAGATACTGAGATTATAGACTGTGGGTTAGCATACAATCTTTTGGTATTTTCACTCACCCACACACAAGGTGTCTAATCTCTCCAGTTGAAGAATTCAGGATTGTGGGTGTCTATTTTGATATTCAATAACAAATGCAAATTTAACAATGAAATAGAATTCACTACCATTCAGTGATAGTATTTACAAACCTTAGTGATCTATTCTTCATGAAAACAAAATGACACAGATACATCAAATGCCTCAAGGGTTGGTAGTACCTCTTGGTAGTGATTAATCCTGGCACCAAAATGGTTGTTTGCCCCATCTAGTGGAATATCCTAGAACAATTATGTATGTCAAACCATCACATGTCAAGTGCCTTCGACATGGCCGTGACCCTAGTCAACTCACAGATGACGTGGCATTTTCAGGCAAGTCAAATCATATGAGGATTACTGTGTGCTACAATTGTCATGGTGACATATGTGCACATGTCCCAAGGACATGTGCTCTCTGTGTCAAATCAAGTTGACATGGGTAAACTTGTCACTTTGTCAGGAAGACTTTTTTCAGTGATGGCTGTAAACAAGTCAAGGGCCATTAATTGGTCTAGACATACCTTGATTGGGTATATAAGTGATTGGAATGAAATGTACATCATTTTATAAAGACAATAGACAACTCCCAGCAAATTGGCATCATCTGTCGCCATGATTGGTCATCAATGGTGACTTCTTTTTGAGTGATAACACATTCCGTCATCTTTGGCTACTGTGTGTTAGAAAGAAATACATGAATCGGGCATTAAAGACATGGGATCCCTGCTTTTTACCTTTACCTAAACACCCTTAGAGTTATAATTGGCATGCGGATAGAATATTACTCTTATTTGTCTCTGTTTTATGACTTATGTTCCTTCTGTTTTATGACAGAGTTATTCCCATGCACTCACGTGTTTCCTCTTTCTCTTTTTTTCTTGTCTGACTGTAGGGACATCCGCAGATGGAGAGAATGAGGAGATGGAGGTGATAGATAAGCGGCCCAGCCTGATGCGTTATGGACGTGGTGGCTTGTTGCGGTACGGCCGTGGCAGCCTGATGCGGTGGGGTAAGCGCGGTGGCCTCCTCCGGTACGGCCGCGGTGGAATATTCCGTTACGGCAAGCGCGCCGAAGGTGAGGGACAAGACGACTTCGACTCAACCAAACGCCTCTTCCGATGGGGAAAACGCAGTGACGAGACTGATGAAGGTGATTTCAAACGTCTCTTCCGGTGGGGAAAACGCAGCGAAGATGGCGCCGACGATGCTGATATGAATGCAGAGAAGAGGCGTCACATCTTCCGGTATGGTAAGCGCGCCGACGACTTTGAAGATGACCTTGATGATTATACCGCAGACAAGAGGATCTTCCGGTATGGAAAACGCTCAGATGAAGACGCGCTAGAGGAGATCAAGAGGCGCATTATGCGTTACGGACGTGACACGAGAGCCCCCCAGAAGGCGCCACATGTGCCCTTCCGGTTTGGAGAGGAAGAGGAGTAAAGGTTACTACAAGCTTATTGTGCCAGCAAACATTTACCTACACGATCCGCCACTAGGGTACACAGGGGAATAAATCTGAATCCATGACCAAAATACACAAATGGAAAGAGATTTGTTAAAGAAGCCTGCAAAGGACTATAGAGAGAGTTATTTTCAAAATCGGATAATTGCGAAGAAATGGCGAGGAACATTTTATTGTGGTTCATCCCCTTAGAGGTATTGATGATAGAGATATGGGCGGCATAGAATGAAGTAGAAATGGCTCTGATCTGGGTTGACTTTCTCGGGAAAATGATAATAAAATTATATGAATTAACAGCTCTGAATATGTGTGGAATACTAAATAAAGAGACTCTAAAGATGCAGATATTTCAGCCGACGAAAAAAATACTTGCAAAATATTATGATGTGTGCAGTGCATATAGCCCATGAGCGCAACTTGTAACATGAAGCTCAATTTTCTCATTATTTTCATGTGTCTGAATTATTGGCATTAATTCTATGAGTGTACGTCTAACCCGCTGTCAATATACCGATACGTATACATGCTTGTATGCTGAACCGATGACAGCTCTGTCTAGTTCAATGACATGCATGTTGGACCTTGAGTATTTTTTAAGGTCATTACATCTCACAGATCGGACCTATGTAAGCCCCACTAAGGTCATAATGGCGTGTACATATGACCTTCAACAGTCCGATCAAGGCCATATTGCACAAAAGAAAACTGTGCTTAAGTTTGTACCTTCTCGGTCTGTATGTTCTGGCAATATGTTGTAACCATGACGTTTCATGTACAGACTTGTAAAGACAGCCTGAATTCTGCAGATGATTATTATTTATCATTTCTTCATCGTCCGATCCATCCGCGTTGACATCCCTTACATAGTGTACAGAAGGAGTGGTGCCAAGGGCACCGCCTTACCTACATGTGTTATGTAACCATATACTGTCAACTGAGAAATAGTTCATAAAGCTAATATCTATTTATGTACAACAGAGTCTCCCATGGCTTATTTCAATTACTTGTAATTAATACAATTGTTAAATATCCAATCAGGATAAAGCAGAGAAATTTATGCTGAAAGAAACCCATCTTAGGAGATGAAACAATGCTATATTTGATATAGCGATTAGAGACGACCAAACTATACCCAACTCTATTGCTCCCCCAATGAGGATGCCGATGTGTGTAAAAGAAAATCAAAGTGAATAATAATACAATTTACTAAGCATTGGGCCTGGTTTTTCTGTGTATATAGACCTATGAGTATAAGTACCAGCTTAAATTACACATGCCATTTTGGCACCTAACCAGTGCAAACCTGGGGTCTAAATCAAGACAATACACAGAATAAAAATAATGTTGTTTATAAAAAATAGACATTTTTCAAGAGGTGAATTGATCGGTTAAACACAAATCTTTCAGACAACTATAATTTATGTAGTATTGTTTTCAAAGAGTCTGAAGGTAACTCCCTATTGATCCCCAGGGGGAACTGACTCCTTGAACATAGGCACCAACTGAGAAACTACGCCCCTTTCTTTGTTTTTTTAGCAGTCCGTTGAAAAGCTATGTGATATGTATTGCCCACTCTATTTCAAAAGGTTAGAATACAGCCCTCTATTTCGGACCCTCTGTGAATTGGAATGAGAGTTTGATATCATTTTAAGGAATTTTACAACTCCTGATTAATTTCATTGAGATAATTATATACATGTATGACTTTTTTGTTACGGACCTACAGTATGAAATATAATAAGATACACTCCAGCAAAGCCCCTGGTAGCAAAAGGTTTTGTCTTCAAAATGATGCCTCCCACATCTTCAAATTGACGACCCCAATCTTCAAGTCGATGACATAGGTTCATCAATTCTGCAAGGGAACACAATGAGCGCCCGTATAGAGCTTCTAACCATTCATAATCTATAGATATCTTTTATTTTTGTTGGAATCTCCACAAGAAACGTCAATTCCATGAAGCTAGGAAGAAAACAAAGTTAGTTCATTTATCAACCAAACCGAATCTTTGACACCAAAGCCACTCCTTCCTTGTATCAAAGCGTTCGACTCTTTCCTTATTGCCTACACAAATTATTCTAACTGTTACCTGTCCTTTGTAAAGTTTGATCGAGTTACGTCTTTTCTTTTTTTGAAAAGGTAGATGAATGGCTTCTCTATACTAGCTCACATTTTATTTTTGTCTGCAGGGTGCAAGAACTTTAACGTGCATATATACCAATCAGACCGACATTTTTAGTTGTCTTGATCTCCTCTTTGTCATAAGTTTCCTATAATTGTGTGTCTACTTTCCAATTAGCTAGAACCCCTCTATAGTTCAGAGTAGGTTGTAGTCCACTTTTACAGCACAGTTCCTTGTAGTAAGCAGTGAAAGAACGCTCCTTTTGGAGCATCGATTAGGTCAGGGATGGAAGTGGCGAGTTCAGGTGGTTCAGATGGCCACAAAACCTCAACCCACCTGAAACGAGTTTGGGTACTCAGGAGGGTGTTGCTCCTATAGTAAAAGGAATAGCTGGCTTAAAATGCCCTCATTTCCAGTCCTTTCCTTTCATGTAGCTATAATGTGTGCCCTTTGTTGCTCATAAGTGGTCATTCAAGTATGGTGCTAAAAAAGTGGGATTTGAGTAGGTACCTAGCTGGGAGAAGTCAGTCAGTATAATATACTATACAGTGTGTGACATGAGTAGGTACCTGATAGTGCAGCTCTCTCTGTTTTAAACAAGGCAGGTGACTTTTCAGACTAATGTGGTGAGTGCAAGTTGAATGGTGAAACAGAGCTTGACTTTTTTTGAAAAGAGAGTACCTACTGACAGCTCTTTTTACCATAGTAGCAACACGCTCCTGACATGATGCCATGGGTTCAAGAATTCTTTTGTCCACTAGGCCACATCGATAGCAAAGCACTGTTATTGACCTCCCTATGACTTTAGGCACTGCTAGAACGGTTCGAGTTACCCATGTAGATATGCAATACAACATTGACATATTTGATTGCTGTGATTGACGTTCACCAAACACAGAAAAACAGCAGGTATTACAGTACCTCCTGGTACCGAGGCAGTTCTGTGGTAGAATTTGCAGACTGGCTTAGAAATGCAAATTCATGCAAAATCGGTTGGTGGTTATATGCACAATGTAACACATTTAGCTATACAATCCTGCAACGATACCTGTCCCAGAATTCACACTGTACCAAGTACATGTACCTAGGAAACCCTGGAAAAGACATTTGTTTTAACTCTTTTTTTTCAATTCATGTTCGCTTTTTGTTTTAGAGAGATAGCCGCAAATCTTAACGAAATCAATAAACATTCAAAATAGTGAAACTTCAATTTTCCATCTGGGCCAAGTCGGTGGTACTTCAGAGGATACCACATCAAAGACTGGTTGAACAGCTCTAAGTCTGTTAGAAGATCCATGAAGACTGCAGGTGTTTGAGGGGTGGCTCGTTGGACGTGGGTGTGAAGGGGTCCAGTGAAGGTCGGTGTACAGATGAAGCTGAGAGGCTCAGACAGACCATAAGTGGCATTGATGTACAGTAAGGAGGGTGTACTGAGAGTTATATGAGTTTACAGCTGTCAGACATTGACAGCTAACATTCAATAGTTTACACTCAATATAAGTCAATCCTGACTCTACCTACTTCTAATCTTTTATACTGGATATCCTCGATTCCCACCCACCAAGTGATTACAGTGGCCTCTTGCATAGGTTGTTAAGATAGTAAGGATGAAATAATGTCATTTCCAAATGAAACCAAAGATATCGTCGACAATTTGTTGAAATCTTGAGAATCGTTATTTCTTACCCAAGAGCTCATGAAAATAATTGCAAATGTTTTCTTCATGTCTACTTATTGTTAGTGAAGGTACCCCCCCCCCCCGATACCCTATAGCTTCTGCACAAAGGACCAAAGCCAAAGTAGACATTTATAGACTGATTACCTTCTTTCAACATGAATTCATTAAACTTCAATTTGACAAAGATGCTGACATCTGCAGCTCATGACACGGTAAAACTCGAGGCATGTCAAGGTCGGCATCTGATAGAATACACTGAAATATTATATCCCTTATTGTATCTAGACTGATTTTTTTTTCTGTAAAGTAGGCAATATTTACCGATATTAATTTGCTCATTGATAGTCTGCTTATGATTCAAAACGGTGAATGTTTTTGTTTTGTTTTGTTTTTCGATCGGACGCTTGAAATTGCAATGGACAAAGACCTTTACAGACTACAGCAACACAATATAGCACAGACCTCGGCAACCTGTTTGCAAAATAGCACATAATAATTACTGCGCTTGCTTTTGTCCTGAGACTCTCCTAGATGTAGAGAATAACCTTTGACATAAAGACATACCAGGAACACTATCCACACAGGCTGCCATAAAAATGAATGAATACAGCCCTGGCTGCCTTTAGCATTTCAATATACTGTCCCATCCCCAAGTAATGATGAAGAGAAGTGGAAATGGAGATACAGAGATGGAGAGGGTGAGGGAGTGAAGACATTGTAAGACATGGAGGTGAGCCACTCAGGTGAGTAGTGTGCTGAGGTCGTTTTATACCGATCTCAGTAAGGGCACCACAGAAAATCATATCACATCAAAGAGACTGTGTACAGGGTGCAGCTCTGTACATTACTGTGAAACCCTTGACGTGAGACGAGGCGGTATGTCAATGTAAAACACTTTACATTAACGTAACTTCTTTAGGAGAGGAGACTTTTTTTATTTGATGTACTGCTCTACATATAGCTGCAAACCCTTAATATGACAAATACTGAAATACACCATGGAAGAGTGAGATCAATCCTATGAAGGACGTCTTGAAGTTTGAAGTTAGCTTATTGTCAACAATCTTAACAATGAAGCTTTTTATATTGATCAAAATGGACACACAATTAAAAAGAAAGTTAATGATTGTACATATAGGCAACTCATTCCGGTTTTGTTTCCATGAGCATCCATGATCAATTGGTTACACAAAGACATCAATTCTTCAATTTTTATACCTCTGACTATGAGAAGTTCTTATAGTTCAGCAAACATAAATTACACATCTATTTTGCCCTTAACGTTTAACACAGAATTACTATGTTGTACCTCAGTGGATTGTTGGTCCCATAGACGCATTCCTCTATATATGAGAGGGTGCTTAAGCAATGCACAACATAACTAACTATAACGAGGTCACTTCAGAGCCATTGTTACTGAGGAGGCATTGTGTGCTAAGGCCAAAAGATTATATTGTTTGTTTCCAGTAGCATGACCTGAAAAGCTAGGGTCGGTCGGTCGGATTTTCTTCTTTTATATTTATACAGGAAACATTAGGGCACATATCAATTGATGTGTCAAGTTATTTGATTTTATTGTATAGTGGTGAAATGTTAAAAATGTGAAAGAGACGAAGGATATGAGAGCTACGGAAACAAAGGGGGTGGGGGGAATCCTTAAAGGGTATTGAAAATATTTTTCAAAAATCTGAAAAAAAAATCTGAAAGAGAAACCTTGAAAAAAAGTTCTTAAAAAAAAGACAAAAAAATGTTTGGGCCCTGAGACCTGTTCCATAAGCATTCTTTATTTAAGATCGATCTTTCCACTCTATGAGTGACCACATAAGATCAGTCAATTCGGAATGACTACTAGTGTTTCAGAACAAGCTGTTACGCATATTGGAACATAAGACTGGTCCTTTAGAAACAGCTGTCAATTAGACATAGGAACAGTAATTAAGATCAGTTGTAAGGTCACTCACAGGCCAATTATCCAGCATGTAAGATCAATCACCTAGGTGTAGAATATGGCTTTACTTCATAATTCCATAATAGAAAATGTTTTTAAAAGGGGGAATTTACATATGATATATGCCTGACTTCATGCATTAGAAAGTGTTGTGGGATTCCACTTGTTGATAGGATTTTTCATATTTATGTGCACCCATAACCTTCCCCATAAATCAGCTACTTTATGTTGGTCATATGTCACTCTTACATTGACCCTTTACTAGTATGTTTCACTCCCATTTACTTTTGAAACACTTCCCCTAAGCATAAAAAGCCTAGGATCAATCTTAGGATGACCATAGGAGTGATCTTGCTCGTACACCAATCTTAATCATACATGGTCCTTGTGAAACAGGTCTCTGTTTTACTAAGTTCGGTCCGCTGACTGGAAAAACAAGTCGTTTTAGGCCAAATGTTCTATGTGTCATGGATGTGTGTACAGGAAACGATGGAGGTTAGTACTAGTTATTAATTGCTTTATGTTAAATGATCCCATTGAATCCATCCTTATCTCCTCTGTGGGCATGAGGAATTCACGACACAAAGAGGACAGCGAATTGGACAAGACAGCATGGGATAAAACCATGTATCCAAAGAATCCAGACATTCTCAGTTGGACACTTTATTTTGCTGTATTCATCATTGCCCAATTGAATGGCCTTTGTTTTGTGCATTCATTGAAATGAGATTTATTTCCTTTCAGCCCACAACTGAAAGGGATCCCCGTGGAGTCTTGGTGCAGTGGTTTAAGTTGTCAGATTGTTTCATGGCTCAGACCCAAAACATGATTTAAGCTGAATGACATTTGAAATTTAACCACCAATAATGTCATTCACCATTAAAATAGTTTCAAACGCCAGCACATCTTTAAGGGGGCCTTGGCATCTGACCCCTCTATGCATCTGAAGTAACGCGTTTAACTGGCAACATTCTTAACTATGTACAAAGTGATGGTTCTGGTCGAGTCATTTCATAAACTCCTCCTGCTGAGACTTTTCTCAAATTTTCAGATTTTCAGCAAAGTAGTACATTCTTACTTTCCTCAATAGATTCAGACTTAAGGCAAAATATTTCTGTTATAGCTAGTGAGGCAGGATGGACAATCGCAATACAGAAATAATGTGTTTGACTAGGAACGTTTTTGAAACAGGAGAAATGTCTTTGAACTGCTCCTTGAATGTCAGCCGAATTTCATTTGCAACCAGTTAAATTTGTTTTTGTTTATGCATTTATTGACCATTTTTACATGCAAGTTTGCATATGTTTCTTGTAGATGGCCATAGGAAAGGAACATAGAAAGCACTTGGCTTCCACTGTAGAGGGCATACATGGTTAGATGCTTTACCCTTTAACATTTTGGAGGTAAACCCGAAGAAATCATGGGACCTCCTGCCTACACAAGGGCTGACCAGGAACATTTCAAAATTCAATTTTGTTCGTCAGATCGTAAGATAGGATATGACCTTGGTGGAGGGGTATTACTTAACAATACTGATTTGAATAAAAAACGAGTTATGTCTTTTGAGAAGGGAATAATCATAAACGATATATGACGCTCTCTTCCTCTATCAAAATCTGGGCATTTTGTCAATTGACCATTGACATTAAGTGAAGCCTTCTTGCAAACTTTGAATAAGGCTGTCACCCAAAGCCAGCTTACTATATAATAGCTATAAACTGGAAAGCCGCCCTCTTTGCACACAGATCATAAAGAAATCTCCCATACTTCTAAGTACCTCAATATAACTGTACTATAACTTTGATCTGTAATAAAGGAGTTTGTTCAAAAATGATTATCCCTTCCCACTTGTCATTAGATCCATTTCTGGAAAGAGAAGCAAGGCTTCAGAAATGAAGAATTCCGGCCTAATATCATGCTGAAGACATTTGAGCTTATAACCATATAAAGAGCTTTAATGTTTGTTAACCGAGTGTTGTGATGTTGTGGATGTTAGAGTGGAACAAAAGTAGAAATGTCGACATGACATTTCTTTACCCTGAAGCAGATACGGTCATTCGTGGGGAAAGACTGCTTGAGCATCATCAAAGTGATGCGTTTTTTTGCTTCTCCAACAAAACCGGAAGTCTGTGTGGGTGGCTACAAGCTCTACGCGTTGGGAGTGACAGATCAAATGGAGGATGGTTCCCGCAAACTACATTATGTACTCCTTGTCCGCCACCAGCGGAACTGGAAACCACGTGACATGCTGACACCTGTAGAAGATGCAACACGTATCTATAGACCAAGTCAGCAGGAAGGGGTGCCTTTTCACAACAATAACCGATAGGACTTTTGAAGTTTCAACGGTTTTACTTTCTAACCAAAAAGATGTACCTATACTGCTGCAAAGTTTTGTTATTTGATAAGACTTGCTGGGTCCCCTATAAATAGGCATCTTTTAAAACTTTTATTTCCCAACATGACCCTCTTAGAGGTGACTGCTCTTTTTCTACCATATAGTGCAGGGCCTTATGTTAGGAAAAAAGGTTTCGCATAAACCGAATGTTAATGCTCACAATTAGCCATAATTTTATTCAACAAGTCTTTATGAGTTCAAAAATACATGTTGTGAATTTTCTATTTTCTTGTAATTGTCAGTGTTTTTTTTTCGGAAATGTTGTGCTTTTAGCACTACATGCTCACAACATAATGTTTCTGAACTGCTAGAATTAATAAATGGGCAGATGAGGGAAAGGGTCCTCCGAGGTGAAATGTGACATTTAAAATTGAAGTTATGAGCTTTAAAATTAGGTATCACCCTTGCGGATAGCCCTTTTGGTCTTGGAGATATTGTTTCACAAAAATGGAATGACATAACTGTGTCAATATAGGCAATAAGCTGTATTATTCATTGTTTGCATTGAATTTGACATCTAATTAGCATAATGATTTAAATAATCAATCAAAAATGACCAAACTTTTTCATACTTTTGGGCACAGTTTTGGATCTAGAAATCTTATCTATATGATTTTTTCAGCATATGAATCATGATAGATCATTCTATCAACTGACATTATTTTTTTTTATATTTGGAACATTTATTTTGGTTGCCATGGTAACACATTTACCTTCTAGCTTCTTTTTGGATTCAAAACATTCTATTTACATTCCAAATAGACAGGAAGTGCCAGAAAATAGAACATTTCTGAGAAAACCATCTTTTTCTATTTAATTAGTAATTTTTGGCCTATTTTTCACATTTATGGTTGTTGTAGCTCCCCCAGTGGCCAAACACAGTACTAAAATCCCGCAGGGAGGGCCATTTCCCCTCATCTGCCCACTTATGGTCAAAAGCATGATACATCTTGTGAAGCATGCCAAAACACTTAAGGCCCTGTAATAATACAGAACTACTTATTTACCCTTTCACCCCTGGATTTCCGTTACTCTATGGGATTTGCTATTTTTGTTATTTGATAAAGCAGGATTTGCGTGCAAATCCTGCTTATGGGGTGGAAGGGGTTAATTAATTACCTTAGATGAAAGTATAGCATCATACTCCCATTGGTTTCTGAGACTTTGGCAGCAGTAGATATATTGATTTCGTGTGAACTCCAACAAGCAATATTTCCTAAGTGGTATGAGATAGAGGCCTTCTACTGTCTCATTCTTGAAAAACAAAGTAACTTTGAGGAGCCAAAGTCATAAGAAATTGACAGTTTTGTTTTGTTATCTTTTGCAAAGTGGTCATTGCAACTGTCCACTATATCTCAAACACTTGAATTTTGATCACTTACATAATTATACTTTAAATATGTTGTGAATTGGTATGAGATAGAGTCCTTCTACTGTCTCATTCTTGAGAAACAAGGTAACTTTGAGGAGCCAAAGTCATAAGAAATTGCCAGTTTTGTTTTGTTATCTTTTGTAAAGTGGTCATTGCAGCTGTCTCCTATATCTCAAATACTTGAATTTTGATCACTTACATAATTATACTTTAAATATGCTTTTCTCATCTGTTGATAGATATTACTTTATACAGCACCATCCATACACTGAGGGGCACCATGACTAAGGTTCATTGTTGCCTAATGCCCAGCAATATCACCTCTGTTATTCACAAGGATTTCATCGTACTCTTCCTTTTTGATGTAAAAAAAACTATCACGTCCTAATTATATGCATGGAATATCCATAATGACAAAAAAGGTTTTTAATTTTTCAATGGTATTTCATATGCCCCCAGCATTACAGGAGTTGCATTCTGTGCGGGCTTCAAAGGTTTCAAGCAAAGGTCTCTCATCTAAAGCAATCTTTACCACATATATCTCTGTAATTTAGGGGCATAGAGATAGGAATATTACTGACTAGTGGAAATAATGTTGAACTTGTGCAGATGCATTATCACTTTCTTGATGCTTCTGACTCTTCACTCAAATTCATAATTTATACTTTTCTTTTAAATGATGATGATGGACAGTCCGACATTTTTAAATGACACTTTGAAAAACATCCCAATTCTCTCATCATTCCATTTAAGTTATATTTCCTGTCAGATACAATCATCATCAGTTCTCCTTAAACCTGATAAATCAGGTATTCCTGAACAAAAGATGTAAAATTGGGGTTAACTGTGTGTCTTGTGAATAACAAATGAGGTGATGGGAAGGCAGGCAGGTGGGTCAGGGAGGTGTAATTAGTTTTTGGCATAACACGTCTTGGAAATAACACTAACCATAAAATGCAACATCTTGTACTGTCACGAAACAAACGTTTTAACTGAAAGGATATCTCATATATTCATCTTGTGAAAAAGATTCCAGCATAAAAAAGGCATTCTGTGCGACATCAGTCAGCAGTCAGTTTATTTTGTTTAGATACGACAAGATATATATATATATATATATATATATATATATATATATATATATATATATATATATATATATATATCCTGTCATCATCGGCCTAAAGCATGCCATCAGTGCTTCATCAGCTGCCTCCAAGCATGTGATTTCATTATTAGCGGCTAGCTTTAGGTGGATTACAAAGTCTCCATAGGGGATTGTCTTTGCACCTCACAATTGGAACATAAAAAGACAGACATTGTTAAAGCCTGTCTTATTTGCATACGTCTATAACAGTGTCCTGGCGTGTCATTCTCGTCCATTTATATTGTGGACAATTTGTACATAGTCTTTTCTCATAGTTTAGGGCAGTTTAGGCCTGTTTCTTCTCAATGTTAGGTTCGTTGTGTCAGTATTGATATCTGATTCACTATATTTCTCAATACAATTAGGACGGTGTTAGTGGTTTCAACCGATTGGTAATTTTGAATGTATGAGAGATTGTTCTAAAGCATTTCCTGACAAAAGTACCAGGTATCCATTTGAGAATTTCTGTCTTCACATTAAATGTGGCTAAATAATGTGTGTATTGATGATTGCCATACATTCACTGACATACCCAGTACATGGAACAGGTATGCACTGTAAATAAATAATTGTGAATTCTACCAGGAATCCTCGTAAAACTGAACAGTGAACCACCGTAGTTGTATTACAATGAACCAGTGTAGTTTCTGCAAGAAGTCCAAGATGTCAGGTGGTGCAAGGAATCTCTGTGAAGATAACGGTACAACAGTTCAACAGGATGATTGGACACAATTTAAAAGGAGTGTTGGACAGAGTTTAGGAAAATTCGACAGGCTGGGATTGAAATGACCATTAAATCTTTTTTTTTCAACTTTTCAACAGAATTTTGCTTTCCATGATCCTACAACGTAGGGACAGGGTTGATGTCCGTTCAAATATTATTAGAAGGGAGGGATACAACTGGGATATTATCATGGTTTGAGGTGCGCCTGAATCTGTGCTGTAATTTTTTCACTCTGCATCAGGATAGGATCGTGAAGACAGGAAGTTAACTTCAAATGTCATCATGGCTGACGGAGGTGGACAGGGGATCCACCTGCTGGTAATTATGGGCCACACTTCCCGTGTGTTTTATAGTGCATTTGGATTTGCTTCAAAACTGGTCATTTCCAAACGGCAGCGGTCTACTTTTTAGTGTGACATGCAGATGTGTACAGTGGGCATTATGGCCTTGTTTGCACTGAATAATGAAGGTGTTTGATAACCACACTGTTAGTAGTGGCCAGGGTTATTTTACAGCAAAAACCCTTGGCAACTTTGGTTCCAATACATTTTGTTGTAAATCTACAGGAAGTGAGTTGCTGTAATTCTACAATACAATCCACAGTAATCATAGAGTAATGACCACTGTAACCATACAGCAAGATTATTCCGATCTACAAAAATATATTCTGTAAAATAACAGGAAAACATGTTGTAGAAGTACAAAAATATGTCTTGTATAATAACAATGATATTTTCTGTAAATGAACAGCAAGTTTTGCTGTAAATTAACAGCAGGAAATACTGTAAATTTACAGGAACTTTTGCTGGCAACTGAGGTTCCAGCAACTATTGCTGTAAATTTACATTAATTATGAGTGTAGAATTACAACTAGAGGTGTTGTTGAGCTCTGGGAACATTATTGGATTGTGATGGCACTATAAGCATACACGGCACTAGCATATTGCTAGAACTGAGGGAATTAGCTAGGTGGCTTATGTAGTTGGGGGCTAGATTAACATTTGGCCTCTTTGTATAGTTTACTTTGGTGGTCTCTACCTCATTAACTACTTATAGCTATTTTCTAAAATTTATATCTATGTATAGCAAATACTTTCAACTTTAACTAGATAAGCTTAGGTTAAACCAAATATTTCAAATACATTAGAAATAAAACTTTAAGATTTCAATAAGAGATCATATGTCACCCAGATTGAGTACACCCAGGCCATTGTGTCTCTATCAAGCTAATCCACTCCCCTCACACCTGATACAATAGGCAGGTACTTAGGGTGATTAAGATAGGGGCAGGGGGCAGCTTGTCACCCCTTTAAGTCATATCAGTGACCATTGTTCTGTGGTGGATGATAGTGAAGATAAGAGATTACCCATAATTCCATGACAGAATCCAAGATGGCGTCGGGGGCTAAAAACTAAAATGGCCACCTGCATACAGGGATAGCTATGTGCCCTATACATTTCTAACAAATGGTGGATACTGCTGCCCCCCCCCCCCCAGTTGTAGGACCTAGAGGTAAGGCTATTTTGGCAAAGCCTTTATGGGTCACTCTGGTGCAGAGTGACTGGTTGGCCTGGGGTATGCATGAGTAATTATACAGGACAACTCACAGTACATATGTGTCTACAGGGAGAAGCTTGTCACTAAACAGTGACAGTCAGTGTATTTGAGAATACTGCTTTTTCCCCTGTTGATTTACATAGAACAACCCTGTTATTTAACCCCAACTCTTTGCAGTGCAATGGTCATGCATATAGATGGATTTTCAATAATAATGTGACAAACATCTCACACTTAATTAGGTAACTGCGACACAGATTATGCAAGGATGCGACAGGCAATGTGGTGGGCTCAGGTGTGCTGCTACTGGCCAGCCTTTGGTATGTTTAAGTTGAATCAAAATGACCATCTGTGTTTAACGCTAAGTTGAAATTATGGTTGGACTTGAAACTTTACACAACAATGTCAAGTAATCCATGATTTAGTTTGTATACACATGAGTGCTGATTCAACATGTACTTCCCGGGTGTTCCATCTTGATCCATTGTTAATTGATAATGTCTCGACATCAATTGTTGTTATATGATTCAATGTTGACGTGTCAACAGTGTTGATTCAATGGTTTCAAGATGAATGTTCAATTGAGAACAGTATTTCAATATCATGTGCCTACGTATACGATCAGATATTGAAATAGGTGATTGTTGATGACATCATAATGCTAACAGTGAATCCATGTATACAACCGGACGACATTTCAAACCCATAGCTATAGATATCGTTTTGAAAAGCCCTGCAGGTCGATCAACATTGTAATTGGTTATCAACCTGTTGTGAACATTGATTCACAGTTTTCTGACCCTTGTCCTCTGGGCCTACTTCCATAGGTGGGGTAGCGCTGATTTCTGCCATTATCATTTATGTCATGGCTGATACGAACGTTACTATAGATTAGTACTAGAAACGCCGTATTCAATGGGGGGCATTGAATACAATATGGCTGTATTCAATGGGTGTCCGCCATCTTGGATTTTCAACAGATCTGAGCAGTTTTTCTTTATTTAAAAGCAAAATAACCCCCTAGGCCATGACATAAATGCAAATGTCCACTCCAGTGAATAATTTTGCATCGCATTCACCTTGGTGAGGCCTGTCCGCATTCAACTCTGCCTATAAGGCATCGTTGAATACGGACAGCCTCACCTCGGTGAATACGATGCAAAATTATTCACTTGTCGTGGACATTTGCTTATGTATCCTTTTCGTGAATTAAAATGTTGGATTAAATCCTCATAATTGCTGCAATGCATGTCAGGATGGTAGTAATGGCTATCATTCTGGAGGCCATTTCTTAACACACTACAACTGCTGTCCTTCAAGCCGTAGTGAGAAGCCTTGAGTCAATGCCATTACTTTATTATGCACTAGTAATAACTAATGTCTGCATCAGTACGACTACTCTACCAAACCTTATGTAATTACTGCATAGCTGCTGATCGTACAGAGCAGTTGTAGGGCCTTACCTACGATAGCCTGGCTTATTCTTGACAGTTTTTAATCATAGTGAATGTGTGTAGTCGTAGTACATTAAGAAATGGCCTCCAGACATACCCTGTGCTTTGAATTCATCCTTTTTCATTATATATGTATGTATGTATATATATATATATATATATATATATATATATATATATATATATAATATATATATATATATATATATATATATATATATATATATATATATATATATATATATATGTGTGTGTGTGTGTGTGTGTGTGTGTGTGTGTGTGTGTGTGTATGTGTAATTCTGATTATAGTTCATGTCGCAGGATTAACGATGAGGCACGTGTACTCTGACGGTAAGACTTCAGTGCTAATATTGGTCCTAAAACTGAATCACGTTCGCCCGAATACCTCAGGTACAGTATTCAATCAGGTTCTACGGCTTCATAGTAATAAGGAGGTCGGTAAAAACGAGGTCGTGCTAACGTACTGGTGCAATATACTATTCTTAGAAATGGCACTGATAAGTATGGATGGCGTGTAGATATGTTATTCATGTTGATACCACAGTTCCAATAGTTCAAACAAGGATCAATCATCATACTTTTCACGTAATGCCTAAATGCTGAATCCGGTGCTTGACCTCTTGGCCTGTCCGTCTATGTGAAAATGGCCATAAACTCCTTGTGATTTAGAAATGCGGGGGCGTTAGCTGATATTGGAAGGACAATATCATTTATGGAGGGCCTTTGTTGATTAAACATCTTTACAAACCCTGAATGTCATTGGGATTTACATTATATTGCAAACATATTACTGTTGGGGAGGCCACTGCTGATATCTTTGAGATATTCTTATGAAAAATATCAACCAAAATCACAATAGTAACTAACTAACTCCCCCAGACCACCCCTTGAATCATTAAAGTATACTTGCCAGTATCCTACTGTAAATTCTCTCATACTAGCCACATCATTGTATAAGCCGCACCCCTGACTTTAGGAAAAGCTACAAGCTGCAGACAATGTTGAAGATTGCCAGTTCAGGCCATTCCTATAAGCCCTATTTTTATTTGCATGGGCGTGGAAAGCAGGAGGGACAGGGGGGACATGTCCCCCCCCACTTTTGGCCAACTCCTCAAAAGGTCAAAACTAAAAGGTCAAGCAAAGGGAGGTCGAAAATTGCAGAAAACCCCCCTGGACCCACCCACTCTGAAACTGCTTCCATCGCCCCTGATTTAGGTTCTGGTACTAGTCGTAGCTAATCCGAGAGAATTTGTGGCAATACACAAGCATGTCTGTACTATTTTTTGCATAGTGGGATTTGACCTTATGATCGCCATGTGGGATTCGACCTATGCAATTTCAGGTATGTGTTAAGAGCCCCCTCTGCCAGGCTCTAGGGATTATTTCATTATCCTTGACTACAACGTAGGTCTCATATAACCACTGTGTTGTCATTAGGGATATTGAAATACGCCCCAGGTGTTTGATATGTTGCACCTATCCATTAATCATATGTAGAAGGTAGGTCTCAAATCTAATCAAATTCCCACTGCCTCTGTGCTCACCTTCAGGCCCCAATGAACAGCTGACTATGCGATATATCTTAGGTGCAAAAGCCAGCTGCGCAAGCTATTTCATCATACCTGGGTCAGCATATTATTTACTAAATGCATATAAGGTCAAATATAGATTATTCAACCATGGCCTAACTGCGGTGGCAATTGTTCAAAGATACACTATAGACCAAATTTCTCTCTATGTTCCTATGTCTGTCAGAAACCCCCTTTAATCTAATGTGGTTCTGTGTGGCAGTTTCCATTTAATATGAAAAGGTACAGAATATATTCTATTTTTTTATAGTGAGAGTCAGAGTGACTGTAGAAATGAATTTTTAGCATAGAGCCAATGGATTTGAGCTTATAAAATTCCAGATATTAAGAGATTGAATATGTGATATAGATCAGACGTCACAGGACCTCTAGTTTCTGTCTAGT
This sequence comes from Acholoe squamosa, assembly GCA_949317995.1. Lineage (NCBI taxonomy): Eukaryota > Metazoa > Annelida > Polychaeta > Phyllodocida > Polynoidae > Acholoe > Acholoe squamosa. The sequence continues at coordinate 39,422,249 of OX439048.1, read as the reverse complement.
GTGGTAAACCCAGTAGTAGTAACAAGTTTGAGAATTTAGAGCAAGCTCTAAACTTGGCTCTGCATCTGATTGTTATTAATGCATGTATAGTGAGTTACCAGCAGACAATGAATCTATGTGCAGCAGCACTAGGAAAGACGAGTTGATATATGGCACATATATACCTTACAACCCCAACTCATGCTGGCCTATTGAGGACTAGGACCTAGCTAGGTCACTAGACCAGGAGTTACCTACTGAGAAGGATGTGACTATGTAGGTGATTCAGGGCCCAAATATCTCTGTGATATTTTTTCCTTTGTGTTCTAGGGGCCTTCTTAAGACCCTAGATTGCAAGGATTGTTCAACTTATACAGTGAATTAAGACCCAGTAGGCAGCTATCCTTGCATTCTAGAAGGCACTTGCATAAAATTTTGAAAATGGTTAAAAATCTATAGGACCAATGTCACTATACATACTTATTTGATAATTTTTCATATCTGTTTGAATCATCTTCCTAACTTATAAAGATCCAGAGAAATCCTGAGCTGTCCACAGTTGAGCTGGATCAGCTACTGTGATCACAGCCTACTGCACAGGCAGGCAGTGCAGTCAATGTTTACCCTCCCATAGGCCCACTCATGTGCATTCAGCAGCAGAATACATGAGTAGTGCAGGTCTCTACGGGGAATATTCCTGCTTGACCTACAGTCTAGACCTTCAAAGGGTTAATCAAGAACATAATATCTAATACCCGGAGGTGTCTTACTTTCTCCAACTCACATTCTTTCATGATGTGTCTTATTACTTGAGTGCTCATACCATCAACAAGTGGATAGTTCCTATCTCTCTTTAAGTATAATTATATTCAGATTGACCACCATTCTCTTGTGATGAAAAAGATACCCTCACCACCCCTCTAGTCCAAATGATACGGACAGGAGGGTCCTAAGAGTGAGACAGGATCCCTGGAGGCCCTAAGAAAGTGCATAACAAAACCGTGACCTACGCCAGAGTGTGACGCTCATTTATCCAAGAATCACTGACGGAAAAAAGAGCATCGGCCTGAGTTTCACCTAGTCTCTGGCGCTACCTGAGTATCATGAGAGCCTCTGCTAGAGGCTCTCCCCTGACATACCATACTCATGCTGAGCCTGCTTTAATGCCACACATTGGGAAAAAGGATCAGCATGAGTATGGCACAAGGCTCAGGCATGGTGCCATACTCAGTCTGAATCTAACTGAATACTCCAGCAAAGCAGGGGTCTAGCCCCTACACTGATGTCTGAGATTATATCATATCCTAGCACCAACCACACCATGTGCCTCATTAGCTCAGTTGATATTGCACTGAACTCTGCATCTGAAGGTGGTAAGTTTAAGCCCCATTGAGAATTTTGTAAAGTCAATTTCGTTAAGTCAATCTTATTGCTACAATGTGAGCATGAATATGCATTCATAATGGGTTTGTGAGAACATTTTTCCCTATTTAGCCCCCCCTCACCCATTCTTGCACGTACTCAATATCCTTTCTATTATCCTCTAGTCCTTGGAACCATGATATCTTAGAATATAATCTTATCTATATAGGAATATAATAGGAATTAATCACTAAAACATTTAGAGTATGATTACATCTTTGCAGTAAATGTAAAAGTGACATATGGTCCCAGGCATATTTCTAATGTTTTGGGGCTTAGAAAAAAGTAGAATACCAGCTTTCAACACACAGAGGGAGCAGATCATATGAGATTTCAAGTGGAGATCTTTCAGCACAGACAAGATGGTGTAGTGGTAACATGTTTACCTTCATATGAGAAGGTCCTGAGTTCGATTCCAGCCCAGGGATGCTCTTCAAAAGCTGAAAGTTTTCAACCCGAAATTTTTGTTATGCAAACAATTTATTTTTTTGCTATTTTCTGACTTGGCAGACGTTGAAGATTCTGTCAGTTTTCAAGTAAGCATCTATTTTAATTAGTTACAAAGTTAGGTCTTAGAAAAGTACAAGGCAATAGATGAGATGTTTCCTTTTAAACTGAAAAAAAGAAAAATGTTTCTCAGCACCACCGAGACTTGAACCTGAGACCCCTCACATGCAAAGCGAGAATCCTACCACTGTGCCACCTCTACAACTGGTGAGCCAGGTTGCAATAGGCATATAAGTAGGACTGTGCCATACTTATTGAGGACACTATGGACATTTGTCCTTACTATGGGCATTTTTCCTTACTATGGTCACTCCAGTCTGTGTTTCCTATTAGTCTACTGGGCCTCATATGACCAATGAGATCTCACTGTAGTAGGTCTATGGTTGAAATATCATATTGATAGTGCCACTTTCAACACCTGCCCCGCTAGCACAGATAGGAGCACAAAGGAGTCACAAAAAGGAGGTACCCAGTTCAAATCTCACCAAGGAGCAATAAGGACACTGAAACCAGGAATGCACAAACTATTCATCGATTAATTAGACTACCTTAGGAAGTTGAATGTTCGACCATCTGAAATCCTTGTGTGTATGAAAAAATGGCCTTTTGTCATACGGTGACCTTAATTTCTATATTTATTTATAGTGTTTAACAAACCACTTATGTGTTGGGCTTAATACACCCTACAACTTAGTAGTTCAATAAGGGCTACAAATGCAGAGCTACATAACCATTACAATTTAGACTGTCTGTAATGCAGTGCTGATTATTAACTCATTAAGCGGGGTTGTGCCCACTGAGTGGTGTTGCTGGACTCACTCTGAAGGTAGAATCCAGCAAAATGTGACCCTATGTATTGGGATACTCTGGCAGTGCATTACACCATTGGTAAGAAAGACTCCTGCAATGGTGGAGCCTGTTCAGGTAGGATCCAGCATTGCCTGACCATCTTCATAGAGATACTCAGGCAATGTCCTATTCTCTTCTATTATGTTACTCCAGTTGGCCCTGAGGCTGTCTCTAAAGAGACTTCTGCACTGTGAGAGTAGGGCAGTAGAGAGGGTACAGCTAGGCCATAAACAATCTAGAGTAGAGTGCCAGGTATTGCTGGAGTATGCCTACACCCTAGGCTCACCCTGAGTATCAAAATATACTCATTTTGGCGACATTTGCCTGAGGCTAACATTAGACTCATGGTGAGTTTCAATATTTTCACTGTGTACCTAATTCTAGGCGCTCAGGAACGCACCTAGAACACAGAAGAAAAGATCACGGAGATATTTGATCCCTAAATCGCCATGTGGGATTCGACCTTATTATGTTTTTAAAGACTGAACATACATATGACATAGATAATGAGAGCCGTTGAAGGTTGGGGACATTGAAGATAGGGCCTGTCAACGTTTGGTGCCATTAAAAATGGGGTCATCGAAGGTGGGGGCCATCGAAGTTAGAGTCCATAAAAGGCTAGGTCCATCAAAGGTGGAGCCATTGAAGGTAGAGCCATTAGAGGTGGGATGGTATTTCTTGTATTTTCCCTCATGTTTGGAAGCTCACCATATCTAGGAAATTAAAGATAGACTCCAATAATTCAGTTTCCCAAAGAGACCACCTCCCATATGTCAGACTCTGAAAAAATGGTAAAGTTTGACTAATTCTTGAAGAAATGTGAGGATTCCGAAAATAGGCCAAAAATAGGCCTTCATGTCGACTTTTAGGAATCCAGGAATCTATATCATAAATATATTTGGATTTAACTAGCTACACCCATTCCTACCTTGTCATTCACCCACCCGGTAATAGATGACTTGTCCCTTAAATACAGCTTGGGAAATATGCAAATGAGTCTCAAGATGTCAGCAGCTGAGCAAGAAGTGCTGTGTTTATAACGTGATTAAACTCTGAAAGCAAATGATGTTTCAATCCTGTTAATATAAAGCGAAAATAAAATCGATAAACAGACAGGTGTGTATCATTACTCAAAACTCAAAATAGCTCTGAAAGGCAGAACTCTAAATGAAAACTGCCCCCTTGTAAGCAACTGGTGGGAAAATGAGGGTTATACTTGTATCCTATACTAACCTAGACCTGTGTCTCCAAATTCTAGGACCACAAAACATATCTGTCGGTGCTAGCTTATGTAATAACTCATTACACAATTTTTCCGGAAGTAGCTGCTGCCCGAACCCTGCTTAGAACTAGCATAGATTACCCTTTTTTAAGTAGCACTGTTATGTAAAGTATATTACAAGCACATTATTCCTCTAAAGACGATTGGCATTTCTGACTGATGCTAATTCTCACAGGGTTTGAAGGGTGGTTACTAGCTACATGAGGGTTGGGTGCTTGACCTACCTGGTATTAGCTAATTACAGGGTTTTTGGTATCTTTTGCTGTCACGTTGCATTTATCCGCCTGTGGGAGTATTGAATGCTCTGCTGCTGGGAAAATCAGTTTGTTTTTTTTCAAATTGCCAATGCTCCTGTTCAAATAGGCACAAGTTTACATGCCTTATTTCCTCTAACCCCTGTCGCCCCGTTGTATTCATGTTTATAATATAACGGTTATCACATTTCAGAACGATTTTGGTTGCTGAAACTGGATAATCTGAGTGCTTTTTTCACAGGATAGAGGCGCTGAGAGTTGACACTTGAATGTTGACAGTGTTCTGGTGTTCTTTTTCTATTCTATTCTATGCTTTGACAGTGGTTCATACAGGAAAAGCTCAAGGTGGGACTAGAACCAGCAATCTTCTGATCCAAAGCGCTTAATGCTATCCATTAGGCCATGGGGCTGGACAGAGGTGGTGGGTTAGATGAATCTTATGTCTGGGGTCCTATGGAAACCATAAATATGTTTGTATGTCTGTGAATGCAGAATGGATTCTGATGCATTCGAATGCATCCTAAAGATGCATCTCGTTCATCATACTATTACTAGCTACATGTTTGAAATGAGAGGACCGGCCGTGTGAGTGAGTCTGGTTGTGGATGTGTGTATGTGGAGGTTGGCTTTGTCACACAGTGTCATTGTGATGAGGCAGGGGTGACAGGAGGTGTGTAGAGGAGGATGGATGGACGGGGTAAGCAGGCTGACAGGAGGGACAGCTTGTTTGTTGTGGACTAACACCCCAGCCTGGAGGAAGTTTTGTCCTGTGTTCACCTAACTACGTGCACAGTGCTCCTAATGTAGTGAACCTACTCCAGGGCTGAGTGGACCCACAAGGTATCAAAATATAAAGTAGGATTTTAAGTGCCTAATTGTAGGGATTCAATTATAGCACATTCTAGCCTCAGACCCTACCACACAAATACGATGAAAGAGATATCAGATGTTGTCAGCGAATTCAATTTTTGTTGTGGCATTGAATACCTATAGGTCATACCATTATTATTAAAACGCAATACAGATGCGAGGTTGGATGCTTCAAATTTTCGTCTTGTGAGGGAACTTCACAATAGTCATCTTCAGGTTGTTGAAACAGACTCCTGGAGCTTATTTCAAAGCATGCAATGACTGCGAAATCCATGCCAATTTTGAAAATATCACGATGTGCCTAACCAATTGGGGGGACTCCACTACGCGATTTTTTGCCGAGAATTGGAGCTATTCTCACCAAAGCTGGTACAAACATGGACTATCAAATGGGACATTATATACTGGGAATAGGGACCTTAATGCACCCTCTGCTAAGGATCCTGTCACAAATGCTATTTGTTATCATTACAATCTAAGTAGAAATAGAATGCTGAGACGGCTATTTGTTTATGTGGGGAAGGTTTTGTGTGCGATAAACATTTCTATTGTCAAAAGATGTTTTTGTTTACTAAATCAAGTTGACCTTATGTAAATATTTCAGGCTTTCACATTAATGAACTCTCTGCTATACAATATGAAACAGGTTTGATTTTTACAATACAAGACCCAGCGATCTATGAGACTGTTCTGTTGTTATTTATATTGTAGGGGCAGTAATTCCCTGTACTCGGTGGCAGACCCCCAGGGGCGGGTCTCCGGGTAATCACTGCCCCCTAGTGTGTATCATATCGATCCAGGTGTGGATGGAAGGTGGAAATGTCAGGCCAGGGGAAGTAGCTCAGAGGAAGAGCAGCCGCTTCGAAGTTGGAGGGCCCCGGGTTCGAGTCCCGGTTTCTCCAAGAACATTTTCACCGACCTCTACAGTGGTGGAGAAACCGAGCATCCTAATACAATCAGATTGAAGATATGTGTGCCTGCTCATGTCTTAACACAATCATGGATTGAGGACTCGGGAACTGGGCCGATATGATACAGATGACGCTTCGACCAATCCGGTAATTGTACTGGTACATCCACTGGGAAGTCAGGAGTGCCCTAACACTGCTTGATAAAGCCTCAATTTCCAGGTAACTGGTTTGAGGGGGAATGCCTGGTGCTGGTGGATGGTGGTTGAAGCTGATGGGGAGGAGTGTAGGGGCAGTAATTCCCTGTACTCGGTGGCAGACCCCCAGGGGCGGGTCTCCGGGTAATCACTGCCCCCTAGTGTGTATCATATCGATCCAGGTGTGGATGGAAGGTGGAAATGTCAGGCCAGGGGAAGTAGCTCAGAGGAAGAGCAGCCGCTTCGAAGTTGGAGGGCCCCGGGTTCGAGTCCCGGTTTCTCCAAGAACATTTTCACCGACCTCTACAATATCTTGCCGTGGTGATGGTTATATGCTGAACTTCCACCCAATCACAGAGTCTGTGCAGGTGCAGTTTAGGTTGTAGAAATGGCACACAAGGGGAGAGATCACCCATGTTTTGACCCCTGAAATCTCATGTTTACAATTTAGGAATATCAACACCCTATACCTTAGGCTTTGTAAAGGTAGCATTTTGTTAGAACGTTCTTGAAAATCGTGTTGTGGAGCCTCACCTGTAAACTAGTTCTAGGTTTCTGGCCCAAGTGATCATTTCCCTGGTATTGGAAATATGCATAATCAGCACATAGGGTTTGGTAGAGCAGCCGCAGTAGTGCAATCACGGATATTGGTGTATGCTGTATGAGTGCCACCCTCTAAGATTCGAAGATGCTCTGTCGTCAGATCTACTAAAAATTCTCCAGATAAGAAGTCACTAATTCCTCTCCTACTCTAAGAGCAAGCTACACATATTTCTATATATCACTACTTACATTAGACGGAACCATCGCTAAAAGGAGCGATGGCAAGCGGTGGCACTGGTGTTGTGGTGGTGGAACTTTCAGAGTAGTTTCCCAACCCCCCAATAAAAACTGGGTCCCTAGTCTTATGTGGGGATGGTCTTTGATATCTTAACTCTAAGACCTACCTACTTGTTGTGTATTGTTTTGAAATGTAACATCATATGCTATGCCTTTGTTTTTTGTAACCTGATATCTAGAACTCAGTCAGACATGTTGGGCAAGGTGGCAAGTGCTGGTTCCTGGTCAGTCTGACTGTTGTCTTTGTAGTGGTACAGGTGGGAGGGACACAAGGTCCCTCTGGTGAGTAAAATATGAACTGTAAAAGCCTGCCACCTAGGGACCATCTAGGGACAGGAAGTTCAATCCCAACTTGTTGGATGAGATGTTTTGTTGACATTTGAGACATGTGTGATCAATTCCAACCCACAGGGAGGATATATTGACAATTATAAATTATCACAGTAAGTAGGACAGCTTCATAAAGGTCAAAACAAGACAGGGGTCTACTTTAATTAATGCACACAGGCATCATTTGGCCACAAACTGCCCTCAAACCCATGGGACTTGGTTTCAGTGGACATCAATTGCTGGGTCTCTGAATGAACATATCTAGGGCCCAGTTAGCTGGGTATACTTACATCAGTCTAATCAGAAGAGTAGTCCTGAAGCACTTATAACCAACATCCCATCCGTCATTCACTGCTAAGGAAAGGTCCCAGTGCATGGCTGTCGTCGCAGCTCTTGAGGTTAAGGTACGTCTGTCTTCACTATCTGATCATCGTGACCGATGCACGTATCAGTCACGATATTCACATTGAAAGACTGACATGTTTCATTTTTTTCAGACAATTTGGTACCAATATGGGTACCAAGAGGTCAACTCTAGAGGTACCCCACCCCCATTCACATACTCACATACGGTACCGACGGTCGTTGTGGCTAATTGTCGCCTAGTGGAGAACGGCCCTAACCTCAGTGGAGGGACCTATCGCACGTTTGAGTTCTTTAACTACGCATGTGCTATCCACTTCCTGTCAGTCACAGAGCCCTATTAGTGTCCCTGAAATGCCCTTTATTTCCATGGGTTAGAATCATAACAATTTGAAGGACCTGTTTACAACCTTTTCTTGAGAACTGTTCATGCAACCCCTGCAGGAGCTTAATTCAAAACATCCTGGGATCGCAACCCAAGCAATCTTAGTGTAGGCACATAGCATAAGACCTGGCCGGTCAACCCTATCTAATACAGTGGCTGCAGGCCTGTCAAGAATAGCAAGTCGTGGGATCACTTCACTATTCCAGCACTAAGATCACTGTGATCTTAGTGAAAGAATTGGATAGTGGTTTCACCTGAGTACAAGAGCACTTACAGGGAACACTCCTGATCGAAAGAGTGAATAGCCTGCTGCATACATATAGAGGGGAAGGAGGACATTTACTGAGTGTCCTTGAGGGCTCTTAGGGCTACTCATGCGTTAAGTGCACTGTAAGGTAATTCTTCCCTTCACTCTCTTTGTCCTGAGGGGGGGGGCACAATGCTTCTAATAGGCAAGCATAAATCATACATTCATGGGAACAACTCTTGAATACTGTGCGGGGGTCAACTGTACCCTGTGCTCTTTTGTTAGCCCATATGGGGGACGGGGAACAATGGTATAAACACTGTTGTGAAGAAGAGTTGCTTCACAGCTATTCCTTTATTTTGGGACTCTTACCCCTGTGCCCAGTCAGTACTTCTTAGAATAGTGTAGGAGGGCTGAGGCTAAGATCAATGCGATCTTAGTGCTGGCTAGGAAATGTGAACACAGTCTAATCTTAAGATCGCTTAATAGGATAAGGTAGAATAATTCCAAGATCGCTGAGGTTGTGATCCCAGGATGATTTGAATTAACCTCCAGGGAGTCACGAAGGTGCAGTAATCAAACAATCATGTCAAACTAAATTTGGACCACTGTGTTTCGTCCAGAAGGGTTAGTATTCAAGGACTAGATGGATTAGTTGCGCTGTTAGGATCCCGCAAGTGAGAAGGAAAAGAAAAAGAAGCTATAGGAGCAGAGCCCACATCACTGTCAGGACACATGGAGTTATATGCAGATCACTGCAAAGTTTGTAAACAAAACAAGGGATGTGATATCTCTGTATTTACTTGGGTTTATGAGCTGAAAAGCTGTGTGATTGAATGTATAGGCATACATGAAATTATGGGCACATTACCAGGGGCTGTAGTGGTCTAGAGAAGCAGTAATTAATGGATAAAATATCCAGATGACTACCCTAACTCAGTACTATACTAACTGCAAAGATAGAACTATACTAACTCTGATTTTGCTTAAGAGCAGAATTTGGATATTAGTTTAAAAAAAGGCATTAGGGTGCTTTCCTAACCTACATTTATGATGCTAATGTACCTTGTACAGTGTAGGGTCTATAAAGTTTTATGGCAGCACACCTTGAAGTACAATTGATAAAAAAATATTCTATAACAGAGGTCATGTGGTTGGGACTAAACTAACTAACATGACTACGGTAACTACAAATCTTGAGTCTATAGGAATTCAACTGATGGAAATGTCTAGGAAATGGATTCTGGACAGGAAGGCATTGTGCTGGTGGTAGGAAAGGAAATTTATAGTGGCTGACCACAGGACTAGCTAGCTGTCTGTATTATTACCACCCCCCTGTTTAAAAGCCACTCATTGTTACATTAAGTGATTCATCCTACCTTCCTGAGGAGGAGCCAGTACACACTATAAATAGCTCATAGAATAAAGGGGAATGAGTGTTTATGCCCTTAAAAAGGAGTGTTCTATGCAGGGCTCAGCCTACCAGCACCTAAATCAATAGCACTGTCTGTTTCAATGCCTGTGAGTCACACACTACCATCAGATAAAGCAACAGGGCTGGATTTTCCTACTATCATTGGGGGTCTGATGGTATGAAGTTTTGAATTAACCTTCAGCCTTCTTATAGAACTTCTAATATTAACATTCTTATGGAGAAGCTTTTATTGATATGGTGGCAGATTGAATGTTGCACTATCCTTTGTAATGAATCATTAGTCTCTGCACAAAAAGTTTCAACGTAGAATTTTTATCACTGTAAATAAGCAACCAGAAAGAATACAGGGTTAGCATAGTCACTTTTTTTGTCAGTTAGAGTAGTCAAGGTCTCTAACACTGATAACAATTAGCATAGTCATTCACTTAGAGTTAGTATAGTCACCAGATTATTCTCCAGGCTGATTTCTCTCTAATTCCAATGATTTTGAAAAGCTCAGTCACTTTCTACATAAACACACACACCCTAACTATAATTACGCCGCCTCTCATGTCTGCCCATCAAGTATTCAGATCACAAAATAGAAGAATACATTTAAACATCATATACCTATCATCCACTATCATTAATCGACTAACTGCAGTTAACGTAGTCAGTGTCCTGACAGTGCACATACCACTGGCTATCACCCTATCTTGGCTTTATTTACTAGGGCTAGAGGAACTACAATGTTTCACTTCATTGAGTTTGATCTTTAGGCGATATGAGAAGTCAGCAAGGTTAACACAAGCTATCAGACAGTTATGAAACTACCAAATAATATCCCATATATATAAGGCATAGCTTATGCACGGGGATGGACCCCTGTAGTCAATAAAAGATCAGCAAATGTTACAGTTGTGCAATGTATGCCAGGAGGCTTTTGTAGATAAGCTAAATAGTACACTAAGCTCTAAATAGCTCACTTTTAAAGTCACTCTCTGCTTCAAAAAGCCACCTGCCTTGTGTAAGAATGGTCTGTATTGCATAATTAGGTGCCTTCCTGCCTGATTGCCTTTCCTGCTGCTATTTTGAGTAGCAATCATATTTATGGGAAAGTACTTTGATCCTCCACAAATACACACATCACACAATTCTAACACCTCACTTACTGTTTTTTTTCAACTTGAAAGAAAGGCACCACATGAAAGAATGTAAGGTACTGAAGGTGGTACGCTTTAGGATTCCCTGGAGTCGAGGGTATGACACATCTGCACTGTGCGCATTATACATGGGGCACTACAGGATACATTTCCAGTTTTCTATGTATGCATTTAATAAAAGACCATTATTTTAAGCATAATTATGAATGACATTTGATATAAAAGCTTTAACAGGGTACTAGTACTCAAGATGTTGGCTTGCCGAAAATTTGCCTACTTTGCAGATATCAAAACTCCCCATTATGTACGTAGCCTATTCATAGTTCCTGAAAATTGACTCAATAACCCATCAAGGGAGAACACCCCTCCGCGGGGGATTTTTAATTCCCTATTTGGCCACCAGGGGGCATTGGAGGGGCAAAAGTACTCTAAAATCATTATAAAATACAATAAGCTAATTTTTGATGCAGAATTCAATGGTCTCATCAAAAATGCACTATTTTCGGTAGAAATGGCCCATATTTGGATGATAAAATGAACATTTCTCATGAGAAATCAACCTATATGCCTATATGGCAACCATTCCAATGATCAAAATTTGCAGAGTTTTATGCCAATTTTTGGGGATACTCATCAAAAACCCAAAACTGAAAACAGAATTGGGAAATTCCTTCCAGATCAATATCTATGGTAAAAATCACCATGTTGTTATGTTTTTCTTATGAAAAAGGCTGATTTATGTTTTTATGCGTTATCATTGTTTATAATGTATTGAGAGATTAATCATCGATTTCAGATATGAATAACAACGTATGTTCAAGGAGGGGTCCTGACATAACTACTAGGAATATTTAAGCCAATCATGTCTCATTTTAAAGATCTTGAGATGAACTTTGATAATGAATTTCCCTGCAGAGGGGTGTTATTGCTTGCCTGGTCACTGTCCTATGTCTAATTAGGGGATATAGGACACTTATTAAAGCACGCATTGATGTTGGTCTGAGATAGATCCATGAGCCGTCAGGCGAGTGGATATATCAAGGGACTAACACCAACAAGTGTGTCAATAGGTGTCACATATTGCTTTTATATCATGGTGTCAACATCGTTCTTTCTAGCCTGGTTAAATACATTCCCTTTAGCTACAAATATGAGCTCAAAATGTCAACAAGTGGGCTACATATCATTTCTCATGATCTGAAATTGCGAAGCTTGCATGAATGACTGTATATAACCTGATGCTAGCAAACAACCATTATGGTATCGAAGTCATTCAATAAGTACCACATATCAAAGACAACAGGACAATATTGTTCTAGTGACCCAGCATTTCAAGGCTACAGGGACTGGAACGTGCTAATGAGTGTTGTATGGTTAGATCTAATATAAGGGGGTGGGGGTGTATGCAGAGACAAAGTGCCATCACTTTTATAGTTCTTCTGAGTTCTAGCAGAAACCCTATGGACACCTTGTAACTTGACTGAAGCTGGCTGGTGACGATGACATCATGCGCTTGGGAGGGTTAAAAGGTTTCGTGTACACTGCAAATGAACATTTTGTGACCAATTTCATGAGCCAATGATGAGGTTTCTCAAATTCTGGAAGTCTCAATTTCTGAAAGTCTCAACTTAGGCTGTATTTTCACTATTGTCGAACTTCACACTCCGTCCCCAAAGCCGAACCGTGCAATATAGCACCCCCCTTCCACTACTAGAATAAGCCATGGGCCCCTAAATTTTGGCACTATGTTGGATAAATAGAATGAGAATACCTGTACACATGGGCCTCTTATCAAGCTAATTGGGGAAACAATGTACATTACAAAAGTTCAGGTGCAGATGTGTGAAGATTGGCAAAGTTTAACTTTCAGTTTCAGATGAAAGAGATGTCACTGTGCCACTCAAGGATATCCCCAAGGAAGCAGTATTTGATATGAAAACAACAGGAATGTGTCCAGATGAGTTGTCAATGGTGGGAGTTGAGTGGCAGTAATTGAGTCGGGGCTACCCAGTAATTGCCACACAAACGACTTACACTGACTGCTGGCGGGAGCGGCTTTCACTAATTGCGAATAGGTTAATGGTTAATGGGACTATTTCATCATGCTACAGGCGATATTCAATGCTCTGTCCCACAATGTCAGTGCATACATCAGAGTAGCCTTATGCAGGTTTACCATTGATCCAACATAGGCCTACTGAGATCAAAATACTCACACCGCCATTTTGATGTAGATTCCCTATGCACGTCCCTATGTATAATTATGCCGGGTAAGCATCCTTGATTTCAATATTTTGCTGCTCTGTATTAAATCTTTGAAGTTTCAAAATATAACATCAGGGAGTCATTTCTTAATAACGTACTATTCAGTCTATGATGACATCCCTACTATAGGTTACCGCACTAGAGGTGCCACCTATAGTAGGCATGACCATTTCACAATGAGTAATAGTACAGATCACTTTTTATAGCTCTAGTAAGAGACACTACCAGGGTTGCCAACTCTCACGCATTGGCACACACTCTAGTACAGGGTGCCTCTGTAAACAGTACGGCCAATTGCGTGAGAGTTGGCAACCCTGCACCACTATTTACTGGTAGTATTTTACCTGTAGTAGGCCACTAAGTAGATCATACCAAAGTGAATAATAGAGATTCTCCAGCTGGAAATTTGGAAGAAAGGTAGAGGAATACTCTCTATGACAACATCCTACTGATCATGCTTATTACCATAGTATCACACATGAACTGATGAAGGCACGCCTCACATATAAGATGGAACTTGAGTTAGAGGAAAACCTATAGGGTGCACCTGGGGCAATATTTTGACCACTTTGACACCAATTCCAGACAGTGATTATATAAGGTGCAATTAAGGATTGACAATGAGCTGTGCCTTATATGTGAGGTTTTACTTATATCACGACTCGCCCCCATATTGGAGCTACCCACCTCCCCATGTGCATACTCAAGGCACTGAACCCCCCCATCCACCCACCTGATAAGGGATAGGTACGTAGCAATGGATGGGGTGGGGGTTGAAACCACTATATTTGGACAGCTTTTAGAAGGTATTTTGTATAATAATCCTTTCTATTACAGAGAATTATAGGCCTACATGTGAAATTATAAAAAAAAAAGAGAAATACTATTCAGGACTACAGTCAAGACTATTGACTTTAGAAGATAAGCATTACACCCTACAAAACAGCCCAAAATAGCCTTAAAATACACTAAATTTAGGCTCCAAGTACCCATACGCATACACAATGCATATTCTACAATTGCCCTTCACCACCCCCTCCCTCTGTATGCACATGTATGCACTTGACTTCACCCCCATCCCATGCCCCTTTGAGTACGTAATTAATGGATGGTCCAAAGGGTTATGGAGTAATGACATAAACATTTTAGTTGATAGTCTATTATTGACTTGGTAATAATCAAGAAACTCTACTATCTATATTAACAGTTGTAGTTATTCTTAAAAAGGGAATTACCTTCTGAAAATTGGAAGATTCACATGGAATTTAATGTTGTAAAGTATACTTTTATGACAAGCTATGTTAATAAAAGACATAGACATGCACTTAGGGTGATGAAAGACCCATTACAGAAGATTGAGATGACCTCTGAAGGTGTCTCAGCTAAGTGTAGTTGTAGGGCACTTACTAGAGGTTAGATTGAGAAGTGTATAGTACAATGTTGTACTATTTACCCCAACTATTACATTATGAAATGGGTGAGTTTTATCTTTACTAGAGGCTCCAGCTGTTATCTTTGTACTAAGGGTGGGGTCCTACTATTCACCCACATTCTTCTACTAGAAATGCAAATCACCTCTAATAGTGACTTGAACCTATAGTTGACTATTAAGAAACGCCACCCAGGAGGTCATATCTTAGCTTGACTGAGCATCGTCTGTGTCACGGTACTGCCATTCACGGGAGTAGGAGAGAGCTACGAAAGTGGCAAATCTTAACAGGCTACGACTCGGAACCATTAATTTAGTGACAATACAGCCCAACAGTGTTGCTGATATAGTAGCTGCAGCACTAAGACTGCCCTAACAATCTTTATGTGATTGCTACATAAGTGCAGGGCAGCGTTTCTTAATAGCCAACTAGAGGTTCAAGTCTCTACTTGTACTATATACTTTTCCATCTAACCTCTAGTAAGTGCCCTATGACTGCACTTAGCTGAGACACCATCAGAGATCATCTCAATCTACTGTAAGGTGTCTTTATCCCCCCCAAGTGCATGTCTATGTATTTCATCAACATTGTTTGTAAAGAATTGTACTTTAAAACATGAAATTCGATGTGATGCATCCCATTTTCAGAAGGTAATTCCATCATTGAAAATAACTACAACTAGCATAAATATAATGCTAGTTATAGGTTATAGGTAACTGTATGTGTTAGTAGAGTTCCTTGATTATTAGAAAGTTATCAATATATTATCTATCAAATAGAGATCATACTTCTTATATTATAATCTCTATTCTAAGGAAAACTGGATAAATCAACTTTGACTGCATTATTATCACCTGCTTGTGTAGTGGCGCAGTCAATAAACACTTTTCGTGAAAAAAAGAATCAACTAAAGGCTTTGTTGCATAAGTCTTTAAACCTTTGGTGCCATCTAGTATTTATATGGACTCATTATTATTCTAGGATTGGGTACAATCATGGGCGTGGACTGGTTACCAGGTTGAGTCTGTGTCTAGGTGTTATCCACATAGTAAGGGTGAGAAAGTAAAGGAACGATGCTGCCTTCTGCCAGCTCTATTTGCTATGTATAGACCTTGATTACGGAGGTGAGGGGTAGCCCGCATTTAGCAAAATGACACCAGTGACAAGCAGTTAGTGATGGTTATGTCTAATGGTAATGCTATGGATACACCTTAGTATCTTAGCGATACCATTGAGCAATGCACTTAAACGATGATTTTTCCTTTCTTGTACCTTTAGCAATACTCTCTAACTCTATTAGTGGTCGTTAGTATTGTGTTGTGGATGGCTATTATGTTCTGCAAAACACCATTGATCATACAGAACAGTCATAGGCAGTACCTATATACGATCACTGGCACAAACATGTAGGTTGTCAAATTGTAGTCATTGTATGCAGTCGTAGTACCTTAGGAAATGAGCTCCAGCGTTTAAATGTTCAATACCAACGTTCCAATACAATGTGTCAGAATTCCTGTTATGATAATGAAGATTGCGATACTGGATACTGTATAATATATCATCAGGACCCTAACCTACCCGGATAGCTTAGGAAGCGGTTACCATTGCCGCTGGTAACCAGTGACCACTTCCCGATGGTGCCAGCATGCTGAATCTGCTGGTGGCGGGTTTGGCGGTTGTAATGGCTAAATGTCATAGGAGCTGCAGTAAAGTTTACTTACAGGGGGTAATGATCACTACCTAATGTGTCAATAGCAATTAAACACGCTCCCTGTCTCATGAATTACTTATTTACTCAGACACAAAGCCATGTCTTAGAGGCCTGGCCTTTTCAGCCGGCTGTGATAGAAGCCTCCATTAAAGGTATTTAACTTCCAAATGGCATTCGCCCACATCGTCACTACTAACGCCATCCCCCAAATAACTCTCTGAGTCTTGTTTTTAAACACCATAAACGTGCTAGGAATTAACTTTCAAAAAGCAGATGGGAGTTTCATTGGCAGAATAAGCCTAATTAATGCTGGGCCACTCAAAATGGAATTTATCAGTTTAAATTGCCGTGGTTAAAGAAAAGATTTTTTTTTACACATTTATATTATGCACGGTTTGTCCTAGCATGTGTAGAGGATTAATTAAAGAACAAAGAAAACTACTTCTATTTCATAGTCTACGGAAATAATCAATGGCAAGCATCATATTCAGACATAAAACGGTGTTTTGATAAAAGTTGGACATGATACACGTAATAGGAGGTGGAGAAGTGGAGGGGGAAGATGCAGCAGCCTCATCAGAATGCAGTAAGATCAATTAAGATGAGGGGTTGATTTCCCTCACAGGGGTCCTGTATAACATCGGTTTATTCAAATCTATGGTCCCTTTAGGAAATACAACGATATTGCTGATATGCTGTCGGCCATCAATCACCAACAGCAACATTCATCTTACTAATGATTGCAGTCACAGTATTAGATGTTTTTACTTGGTGGCTAGGGTCTCAACACCATTCCAGCATAATATTATCTCTATAGGGAAAGTTTTCAAAGCAGTCTGAAGATCCCCTAAGGTGAAACCGCCCAGTTACTCTATTTAACTCACTGAGGTCAGAGGTTAAATGGATCCGTTGTCATGCCTACAATGCAACAACTCCACCAATGAAAATCATGGAAGGCACCCATGCACTCCTGATTGGTCAATTCCGGTCACATGTCAAGCACTATAAAAATGCACTTCAACTTTTGAATTTTGTCAATCCAGCGGTAACTGTGATAGCATCAACATTACCCCATATTAGAGTCATACTACTAGCAATAGTTGTTACCTCTGTGAAAACTATTAAGGTGCATAATGTCATCAAACCATAAACTCCCGCATTCACCACCAGATGGAAACGGTGAGGAATCAGAACCCAAAGTCATCGTTAACGGCACTGACAATGACACACTGAGCGGAGCGAATGCAAATGTTGACGCCGACGGCCAATCAATCACCGAACACCAGCTTCAACAAGTGAGTATTTCTAAATATATCACTCGAGGCGTTTGGAGTACGACCGAGGGGTCAATGCTGGTTTGTAAGGCCATCCCCCATTGGTCCTCCCCATGTAGGTCAATGTTGATCACTGAGTCAACTTACTACACTTTCAAGCATAGTTAGGGACTGGTACCTAGCCAGACCTGGCAGGGGGGGAAGGGGATGGAGGGAACCAGCTAAGGTGGTGTAGTTAGCATTCGAGGTCACCCCCACCCACAATGCACTGCAAAATGTAAGAAAACCGCTGCCCGAACGCCTCGACTAGTGTACACCATGTTAATCGCAATTTGGGCACTGGGAGTGACATCTTTGTCACTCCGTGTAACAGTGGGACAGATTTGTCCAATTCACAAAGCACGCTAAACATTCGGTCAATCTAACGACTTTGTTGGAGGTTGCCCTGCGCGATACCCAGGTTGCTATGCAACATGGTGCCACCTGTGAGTCTGTTCATGATTCCGTTCATGAAACCGCGCCACTTCAGCCCTTTAAACGGAAAAAGACAAGCTCTGGCTCTTCTATAAACACTGATAATACTGACACTGATTCAGAACTATCAAGATTTATTAGAAATTTACAAGAGGACCACGACATGGGGCGCTGTCTTTTAGAACAGCTCAAAATAATGCATACCAGTAAATCATGCATACCCGGCGGCCATGCCTCCGGGCCAACGGGTGGCACCGCTTCGATGCCACTTGAAAATAACACTGATTCAAACTCAATTGGTATTCTAAAAAAGGCCCCACTAGGTCTGGGAATAACCGTGAGTACTGATAATTCTAGAACTGTGTCTTTCTCTACCCCACAGGTGGAACCACAGCACTCTTCCACCCCCCGACGTCTCAACATGTCTGAGGGAGTAGAGCGAGTGTGGAGACAAGTACGAAACTCTGCACTCTAGCATGCCCACTGCACCGAGCGAGCAAACTGGTTGGAAGAAATTACATGTGCAGGCCTGTATACACCATGGGCCCTGGGAGAAGCTGCATTACCTAAATGATGCAGCCAATGAAACTTTTGAAGTGGGTACTATCATGCGTGAGGCTGCTGGTCATATCCAGCTAGCCATGGCTGAACAGTTACAACGACGAGCAGCCCAAGACATGATTACCCGCAACATTCTACACAGAAAAAAATAAGTTCCAAATGTTAGTCATATACGAGTCAAATTGTCTAACTTTCTAGCAATAGTTAGTCAAAATGCCGTCTTTAAACGTCCCTCTTTTTCTTAGTCGAATATGACTAACCATTAGACAAAGTGGCCAAATTGCCTTGGCTTGCCTGATTTTGACTAGGATTCCTTGGTTGTTTTGACTAAGTACACTTCTTGATATTTTTACTTCAATTCAACTGGTGATTGTGTTAAGCTCTATATAGGATTCACACCTGACAGATCAGAGTCTCCTCATTGAGGAAGCATTTGAAATGCCTCACACCATATTCATTTAGAACCCCTGAGCCAAAGTACTCTGGGTTTCCAACAAAGAAACAAATTCAAATATGGATATTGTATTAACTAGAATACCACAGAATAGGTGTTCCTCTCTGACTACCTATTTCATTTGACAAGGCATCAACCTATTTGGTACATTTTGCCAAGTGTAATGTTAGATTGAATTTTGAAAGCCTCAAATACATGTCGTTTCTGAAAAATCATCATAGTTTTGACATCCATGGAGCTATTCATTGTACCCACCCATCAGAAAAAATCCTGTTTAAAACCACAGTGCCATCTGGTGTGTAAAGGTAACACCATGTGTCTATCCCTTAGTCAAATTCACTAACGGACCTTGGTCACAATGACTAAGATCTCTTAGTGAAAGTGACTAAGATATGTTAGCTTGCCTGAAACTCCCAGCAGATACCCTGTTCAAGATAGTGCTCGGAGAGTGAAACTGATCTGGGTAGTCAATATGACTAAGAAAACTTAGACTAATAAGTCACTTTGATTAAGTTTTCTTAGGTACGTTTTTTTGTGTGTACTGGACGCCGTCCAAAAGTTACTCGCCCAGGAAGGTTCATCTTATGGACCCCACGCCAAGAGTAAACTTATGGACTTTGTAGCAAAGGAGAGAAAAAGGTTGGTTGACCAGTTATCCCGCCAGCGGGAATTCATGAAGGACCGCCAACCTTCCACCCAAGAATTGGCAGGTGGAACCTTCCAATGCGGCCCCCGGGTGACCGCCTCTGCTGCCCCACCCCCAGCCAACCCAACTTTGTCTGCCCCACAGCAGTCACGGTCTACTCAGTCTGACACCTCCGTGCCTGCACCGAGGTTCAATGGTTCCAATGTGGCTTGGCCTAGGACAAGGAGTCGCCCTCCACCCACTGATAAACCTGAAGCAGGCTGCTCGTCCTGGGATGAACAGGCCCTAGATGAATGGCTTGATCCGGATTACCACACAGCCAATCAAGCAGCCCAGTCTGGTAACAAGAAAAATGCCCAGAAACCCCCACAGGGTAAGGGCAAAGGTAGGGGGAAAGGCAAAAAGAACAGGAAGGACAATCCTCGTTTTAGATCTAGATCGCCACTCAATAACGAGAGGCGCGCTAGATCAGCCTCCCCCACTGCAAGTTTTCAAGGCCCCCATCCTGCCCAAGGCGCCAATGCCCAAGGCAGCAACGGGGGCCTGGCAGACAGCCCCACGCAGTCGCCGTGCCCGAAACCAGCAGAATCACAACCAATCCTCAACCGTGGACAACCGTCCAGTCACAATGTCGGACCTAAGGAGGGCCATCAATTTGTTGAACTTTGACATTGTGATGCCCCTTGGCACGCCGAGTTATACCAGTTCAGTAAACCCCAATGACTGTTTATTGATGGATTATTCACAGATTGACTCATCATCAATTATTGTTATGAATTACTCTATGGAAAATTGCACTGCCAACAATTCCAATTGCACTGACGCAATTGTCAATTTTGCTCAGCCATTCTCTATATTGGTGATTCTAAACATAAAGTCAAACGCCGATTAACGTAGAAAAGACAAAGCATGGGAAAATGATGCATAGCTTAGGCCTATAGGCCATAATATTATTTTCCCGCAAAGTGCCGTCCTATTAGGCATCCCCACAGGCGTACACTCATCACCAAGGGGTTTTGAACGTGTAGGCGTATCCCTTTACGCCATAATGGTCACCATCATTATGTCATTACGCTGGTAAAAAATGACCCTATAGCTTTTAACACTTACACGGTGTTGTCTTACAGAGGTGATAGAGAGGTGCTATACACGGAAGGTGGAACAAGAGATGTTAGATAAGCTAACAGTAACAGCTAGAAGATGGGTTTTGAGAATCGATGGACATAATATTTTGTGCTGAACAAACCGACAGCCTATTAAACAATGTCGGGACCCATTTATTGGCATATTTTTTTTAAACCTACATGGGACACATCTACACCGCTGCCAAAGGTTGAGTGCCCCCCCCCCCCACCGTTCCCCGTTTACCGATAGGCTCTGCGTCCCTTGCCTACCTTTGCTGTTTCCGGTATTCAATCAAATTAGAATATTCCTTTGTCAGTCGCTCATCCAATCAAAAAGACCGATGCGTGGCATGTGATACGGCCGTGAGTTCCGTGCTACGTAGTGACGGTCAGAAGTCATAGCAACGTGCGCAGGCGCATGACAGGCTTCCTGTGATAGATCCGGTTGCCTTTCATGTCATGATGTAACTTTGCAAGTCATAAGGAGTGGACGATATTAGGAGAATAACAATTGGGGCAGTCGACATTTGGCCTGCTAGTTGTTATGAGCATCAGGGTGCTTGCCGGTCAGCAGCGATTAATCACAGTGGGGGAACGGTCTGCACTGAATTTGTTCTATCAGTTCTGATAAGGAAACACCGTAAGACGAGCTCGACCCTAGTTTAAGCCCAAAACGAAGGTGGTTAGGGAGATATATAGGAGGCCCACACACAGGGCTTTGAATGATTATTGACTACGATAAACCACAGTAGCGAATCAACATGTTTAGTTCTTTGGTTGGGCCTAATGGCCTTATATAGGCAAGACAAGTGTGCTATGTGTCCTACATCATTATTTGGTAGTGGACCCTAGGCCTATATCACGACCAAATTGCTTATAGTCCTATGCCAAGCTATTATTGCAGAGCTTCAAATCGAGTGAAAAGATCTCTCTGTGAGTCACGATAGCACGAAACGTTAGCAGCAGGTTATTTCGTAATGTACTGCAATCACACAAAGCCACAGGTGCCTAGAGTCTATTTCGCAAAAGACAACGATTTGCTTCTCGAACGATCACATAATTATTGTACTATCAGCCAACAGACATTATCTTTCCAATCAGAATCATGGACAAGTATCTAGGACTAACCAGACTAAAGTAGAAATAGACCAACTATGTACAAACTTGTGTACACCCTAGCCCTGTACAATCACGGGTGTGCAATGCTGTTCATATCAGGAGACAGATCCTACGATTTGGCCAGATTCTGTGATTGTAGAGGGGGTTTGGAGATCGCAGAGCTATTGGGGGATCGTTGGTTGTATTGAAACAGACCCCTGAACTATTCCTATATTTGATTTGCAGGGTGAAGTCGTGGTAGTCGTATACATATAGATTGAATCATGGACTCTTTTTGGAGGTCTTAATTTCGGCTTAATTTCTTAAAGCATTACGATTGCACGCAGCCCTACGACTTGAAATCGTAATGTCAATCCTATGGGAATCTTAGTACGACTTGGAGGATGCAGTCGTATTGTTTTAACATATCCCCCTAGTTATCATCTATTCTAGATATATAGGGAAAAGAATTAACTGTTTCTTCTATCCATTACCCAAACTGCTGTAGTGCTGTGTGAGCCAAGCTATCGCTAACAACTGTTAAAAAGACAGGGGGTAATAATGGAGGCCATTATTATGGCTATAAGTAGAACTCTAACAGTCGTACAACTATCAGGCTAAGTGTTTAAGAGATCAGACAACTCTAGTTTCTAGGGAACTGCCGTGCATCTTCAGTGTGAAATAATCAATTGAATACCAGGAGCTACCGGATTGGTGCATCTCCCTCCCGGGTTAGAATGCGCGGGCACTGACACATTCCTCTGTTAAATTATCAACCTGTGAAGCACGGGATAGCCACTTAGTGCCGCTAAAGTGCTGTAAAACACAAATCAATCAATCAATCCCGGGTTAGAGATAGTTGTGGAAACACGTCCCATCCTATTCCCGCTTAGCGGATTCCTTAGTGGGCTGACCCCTGCTGAAGCTGATACCTTGCGAGATAAGGATTGATAACAGCGAGCTGATGGGTACCAGGTATTACGTAATGCACCCTGAAAAGTCGGCATTGAATGAAAGGAATTTTCTCATTGGTCAATATTATATTCCGCTAGGTTCCTATATGAGCCATTACACGTCATTCTACTCGTCACTCCGTACATGACATCAACCACGCAAGGGGAGGCCCCATGATACAACTCCCATCTATCCTGGATACACTTAAAACACACGAAGGGTACAGGAGTAGCATCCCCTGTGTAAATAACTTGATTCTTGACTGAGATCTAAAATTACTGAACACCACCCCGTATTTCTACGTTGTTGCTAGTTCTATAGGGTCCGTGGGGCTATTCCTGTTCGGTGCTATAACAGTCGGTAAAAGGATAGTAGGGACATTTTATGAGGAGGTATATTCCCTGACTGTAGATAATGGCTTCATAGGTCTATGTTGTTTTACTTGTGCCCTGTACTGAAAACCTTTTCAAATAACGCAAACCTCAAGTTTAAGAGATTCCATTTTAGTGCAACAAAAAGAAATCATATCCATTTCCGGTTACACCACTCTAACTGTTGTGAAAGTGGCCCGATAGGGCCCAAATAAAAAGAGTTGTGTTTCCAGTTACCCGACCGACTCTAGCAAAATAGGGCCAGGCCCTAGTTTTTTGTGAAATTTTAAGAATTTTAAGGTCATTTTTCGTATTTTTCATTAATTTTCATATTTTTTTCATCAATCTATCTATCGGTTTCGATTCAACGCTGAACATACATATCTTTTTTCACCTTCCTCAAGTTTTCACCATAAATTGACCAATATCTGCCCATACATTTCTTTACAAGATCAAAAAAAAAAAAAAAAAAGATCCGACCTACCGACCCTAGATATTTGAGTTATGTAACTGGAAACTTAATTTTGTTTTGGCCTTGGCATCGTCTCATGTTGACACTTGAGATAAAAGGTAGGGCTAAATTGCTTTGGAAGGCCAAAAAAATAATATTCCCAGAATAGACCCTTACTGTGACTTATAGAACTGTCGTATACCAGAATGTGGCTTATACGAGGGTCTGCAGATATCTGTAGACTTTGGTTGGGAATGGCAACCTTTCCAGATCCTAGGTGCGGCTTACAGCTAATCCACATACTCAGCAATTGGGCAATGTTCATTTGTAGCATGTAAGGGATGGAGGGGGGGGGGGGTTCCCCATATGCGTACATGATGCAACAAAGATGGTGGGGGAAGGTACACATTCTAAACAAAAATATGTATATGTACAATGAATGGAAGCCCCCAGATATGGCCATCAAGGTTAATCATGAAACTATATAGGAATCAGGACTTAGAAATGATTGAAGGTCATATATTCTGTTCACTTTTCGTGTAAATCTAATTTAACACTTTCGTCACGTCGATACTGAACCGTCGCTCTACCAGCTGAGCTTGGTTGGAGTGTATTTCATCCACCTCCTCTTATCATTTGGTCTACTCTTTCTTAGCCGTGATTCGTTACACAGAAGGACACGCTACCAGCACTGCTTGGCTGACCATGCAAGAATCTGATCTGGCAGGGTTATAGATCCTTAACCTTTTGCCTTGTAATGTTCTGAGCTACCCAAGGTTGCTATTCCTTCCTATATTCTATGAATTAAGGTGGGTTGCTATTGGATTTGAACCTACTGCGCAGGTCCCTGCACATATAGGTTTACTTTATCAGAATGAGATCATTTTTTGTAGGCGCATACCTATATATACCCTTAATGTCTACATAAAACTTTGGGGGATTTTGGCATATTTACATCCAGATTTTTCTTATTATTTCTTTCGAATTCTTTTGCACCTTAGCATTACAGACCTTACAATACCAATACAATGCTATAGAAGTGGTAAGCTATTCACAGTGAGTGAGGGCCAAATATTTTATGCCAAGTATGTGTACATTTTACCCATTATGCAGTGCTTTGAACATGGATGATTTTTGTCAGTTTTTCCAATACTTTTTTATTTCAAATGGCCAAAACTCCAAAATTATGCGCGGGACCCCATATCAAAAGTACTTTTATCTAAAGGCAAATTATCTGAACAATATTTTTAAAAAGTTTGAGAAATATCTAGTGGTTGAAAATATGAATTTTATTTGTTTTTGTTATGAAATAATAGAAAATTTACCCTTCTCTTTCCGAAAAATGAGAGATTTACCCAGAATGCCATGTTATGGAGCTAAGATCAAAAATTCTTTATAAATAAGGATATCAGACCGTTTACCATGCAAGGTTTCATATCTCTTTATTAAATAGTTATGACAGAAAAAAATCTCAAATCTGATACACATTTTCTCTAATTTCTAGGTGAAGATTAAAATACTTTTATTTTTTTCAAAAATCTGTAGAAAAAAAAGTAGCATGGGACCCCCTATTCTTCTTTTCATATTCTTATTCTAGATGATTTTTTGTACCTCTGGGAGAAAAATGGAGAAAATCTAGGATCTTTGATTCAATGGTAGCGACCCACCTTAAAACAAAAAGAGAATCTCGTGCCACATTCGTAAGTTCAATGATGTCCTCAAAAGCTGTTTCCTTGCTGTGAAGGTCTAGATCTCCATGCGTAATAGACCTACAGAGGGTCTCGACGTAAGAATGTCGTTGTCTATTCTCTAAGTAGCACTAAACCAGGCCTGCAAGTTTTATGTGACAAAAAAGTACAAAATCAGGCCTGTTGTAAGTATGATAGCAGTATAGCACCAAACCAGGCCTGTAAGTAGTATATAACAATGTAGCACTAAACCCGGCCTGCATAAGTAGTATATAACAATGTAGCACTAAACCCGGCCTGTATATGTAGTAAATAACAATGTAGCACTAAACCCGGCCTGTATATGTAGTAAATAACAATGTAGCACTAAACCAGGCCTGTATATGTAGTAAATAACAATGTAGCACTAAACCAGGCCTGTAAGTAGTATATAACAATGTAGCACTAAACCAGGCCTGTAAGTAGTATATAACAATGTAGCACTAAACCAGGCCTGTAAGTAGTATATATAACAATGTAGCACTAAACCAGGCCTGTAAGTAGTATATAACAATGTAGCACTAAACCCGGCCTGTATATGTAGTAAATAACAATGTAGCACTAAACCAGGCCTGTATATGTAGTAAATAACAATGTAGCACTAAACCAGGCCTGTATATGTAGTAAATAACAATGTAGCACTAAACCAGGCCTGTATATGTAGTAAATAACAATGTAGCACTAAACCAGGCCTGTAAGTAGTATATAACAATGTAGCACTAAACCCGGCCTGTATATGTAGTAAATAACAATGTAGCACTAAACCAGGCCTGTAAGTAGTATATAACAATGTAGCACTAAACCAGGCCTGTATATGTAGTAAATAACAATGTAGCACTAAACCAGGCCTGTAAGTAGTATATAACAATGTAGCACTAAACCAGGCCTGTAAGTAGTATATAACAATGTAGCACTAAACCAGGCCTGTAAGTAGTATATAACAATGTAGCACTAAACCAGGCCTGTATATGTAGTAAATAACAATGTAGCACTAAACCAGGCCTGTATATGTAGTAAATAACAATGTAGCACTAGACCAGGCCTGTATAAGTAGTATAAAGCAATGTAGCACTAAACCAGGCCTGTAAGTAGTATATAACAATGTAGCACTAAACATGGCCTGTAAGTAGTATAAGGGTCAGGACACCAGAAAGCAGTAGATTTAGTTTTTTTGGGGTTATTTTGGACTCTTATGGCTCTGGAGAAAGAATTTGTGAACCAATCTTGTCTTACATAGACTCATTTGAAAGAGGACACTTAGGGTTATCAGAAAAATGTTAATTTGTGGTCATGCATCAAAAACTCTCAGACTTGTAGCCTGCCAAAGTGAAAAAAATGGCCAAATTTGTTCTTTTTTGACTTTTTGTAATTTTTACAAGTGTCCTGTATTGAAGAAAGAACAGCTGGAGTATCCCAAAGTTATTTTTTATATTGTATATGATTATAGGTATCATTTTCACCAAAGTTATTTTTTATATTGTATATGATTTTAGGTATCATTTCCATGAGGTTTGGACATGTCACTGAATGAGAATTTTTCATAATGTGTCTTTGAAAATGGAGATCTGTAATTTGTAACGTCCGGTAGTTAAATCTAAATCAGTTATATTACATGAAAAAAATAAAGCTTCAACATTTTTGTTATTACCTATATAATGGGACCTATTATCCCCTACTTTGGTGAAAAAATTGTGTGTCTATCAGCATTTGTCTCCATGTGAGAGCAGCTTATGTGAAATAATTCTGATAAAAGTACCGGAATTTACGTACCGTCCGGTACTTTTATCATCATGTAAGAGGCAGTCTACTGTGCATGCATAACACAAATCTTGTTCCATTTCATAATTGACGTCAAAAATAGACATATTGGCCTTGCTATTGCATGTGTTTGCTATGCATAATGGGACATTCTCTATTACTGACAGCAACTTTAATCACCTCCACATTTCATCATTTTGGTACCGGATGTTACATGACACAAAACAAGCAATAAAAATGGAACAGGATGTCCTAAGTCGGTATTTTTTGGTTTTCTGAGCTGAGGGGATGTCCCTTCACAAATGTGTTAGGGTTATATAAAGTAGTTAGAAAATTAATTTTTAAGGGTATTCAAGGGCAAAATCTTACACTTTCTGATGACCTGACCCATATAGCAATGTAGCACTAAACCAGGCCTGTAAGTAGTATATAGCAATGTAGCACTAAATCAGGCCTGTAAGTAGTATATAGCAATGTTGCACTAAACCAGGCCTGTAAGTAGTAAATAACAATGTTGCACTAAACCAGGCCTGTAAGTAGTAAATAACAATGTAGCACTACACCTGGCCTGTAAGTATTATATAGCAATGTTGCACTTAACCAGGCCTGTTAGTAGTATATAGCAATGTAGCACCAAATCAGGCCTGCAAGTTGTATGTGACAATGTCGTACCAAATCAGGCCTGTAGCAAGTATTATACACACAAAAAAACGTACCTAAGAAAACTTAGTCAAAGTGACCTATTAATCTTACTTAGTACTTATGACTAACAAATGACCAAGGAGGTCTAAGTTTTCTTAGTCATATTGACTACCCAGATCAGTTTCACTCTCCGAGCACTATCTTGAACAGGGTATCTGCTGGGAGTTTCAGGCAAGCTAACATATCTTAGTCACTTTCACTAAGAGATCTTAGTCATTTTGACCAAGGTCCGTTAGTGAATTTGACTAAGGGATAGACACATGGTGTTACCTTTACACACCAGATGGCACTGTAGTTTTAAACAGGATTTTTCTGATGGGTGGGTACAATGAATAGCTCCATGGATGTCAAAACTATGATGATTTTTCAGAAACGACATGTATTTGAGGCTTTCAAAATTCAATCTAACATTACACTTGGCAAAATGTACCAAATCGGTTGATGCCTTGTCAAAGGAAATAGGTAGTCAGAGAGGAACACCTATTCTGTTGTATTCTAGATAAATACAATATCCATATTTGAATTTGTTTCTTTGTTGAAACCCAGAGTACTTTGGCTCAGGGGTTCTAAATGAATATGGTGTGAGGCATTTCAAATGCTTCCTCAGTGAGTAGACTCTGATCTGTCAGGTGTGAATCCAACATAGAGCTTAACACAATCACCAGTTGAATTGAAGTAAAAATATCAAGAAGTGTACTTAGTCAAAACAACCAAGGAATCCTAGTCAAAATCAGGCAAGCCAAGGCAATTTGGCCACTTTGTCTAATGGTTAGTCATATTCGACTAAGAAAAAGAGGGATGTTTAAAGACGGCGTTTTGACTAACTATTGCTAGAAAGTTAGACAATTTGACTCGTATATGACTAACATTTGGAACTTATTTTTTTCTGTGTAACAATTAGCACTGAACCAGGTATGTAAGTAGTACATGATTGTTATCATTGAACCAGCAATCGGCACAGAACCATGTGGGCATGGACTGAGTAGATTTACAAAGGGTGGGGTTGGATTATGATATAGTAGACGGTAAGACACTCAGGAAATGAATATCTCTCCTTTGCACCTTCACGTGTATATGTCATGGTGCTTGGGTGAATGAACGGGCCCCCTGTCAGAAGCAACCACTCAAGTACTATGCCAGGTATATCACCATGCTGATGCATACAGAGAAGGCGTCTATGCGTATCTTACCCTTTATTTACTAATACCAGACCATTTGTACGTCTACTCAGCCCAAGGCTATACTGTATGTACTACTAAATTCTTAACTAACGTTTGTGACTAGAAGAATGTACTTAGATTTGATACTTTCTTACATCGTCCAACAAGCTTATCATGCTATTGATAACAACGAATAAAATTGGATTGAATATGGTATATAAATGTGTAAACAGAAACATAGAACCAGGCTTATGAACTAGGCCCACAAGATAAGAATGATATCAAACTAAGAGATTAATTTATAAAAGCCCACGATATCCCCAATGGAAGCCGACCTCGGAATTATGATTTTCGTCAAGGCTTGTACGTAGTGCATAAAAGTGGCATTGAATCAGGGATACAAGAAACATGCTACGAGTAGGATTGAACCAGACCACAAGGACTAAAATGTATATGGATGGAATACCTGTAGTTATGGCAATCAGTATTTAAACCAGATCCATAAGTATTTTTGAGAGTTTTCATTGGACGAGGCTGTTATAAAATATAATGGAAAATAGCATTGGATAAGGCTAGGGGCCCAGGATAGTTTATTAAGTAGAATCGTGTAAACTAGGACTTTAAGTCAATGTGTTCAATGATTAGAAATCTATTTTCTTTAGAATGTGACAGGATATTCAAATAGGATAAACTTCCTTTGCTGTGTGTTGTTTTCGATCATATTCCATCTGATTCCTCTCAAATATACCTGTCAATTTCCTGTACCTCTACGTCACCAACTGGAAATAATTTCTTTTTGTATTCAGGGTAATTGTCGACTTGTACTTTAACAAGAAAAATGTGGCAAGGACCACGGATAGGAGTTGCCACTCCATCGCCGTAAATCTCAATTCTCAAGGAGTCGGCGTAGTGCAAGCTCGAGAGCATCACTATCAGATCAAATAGCCTCAATGCAATTTTTATAAAATGATATTTTCGGCAAAAGTAGTTCAATGGCGTAGGGCCAGTATCATTAGGGTTGTTGTTTTATCAAATTCTATAAGAGCTTGGAGTATGTAATCATGGTTTGTACAGCCTTACTTATCTGGTTCGAGATTAATGCTAGACCACGTGACCACGATGGGCCGTACCACGTGAATATGCAGACTCCTTGATGTCGCACACTAGCCCTCCATCGCTAGCTATTGTGTGTGACGTCACTGAGGCAGCATGACGTCACCAATGACGTCATAGGTGACAGGGAGAAAACCGAAAACATTATGGAGTTGCTACGGTCGCTACGCTCCCGGCCGCTGACGTGGCTTGCAACTCAAAAAAATTGTCCTTCAGTTCTAGACATGTTCTAAACATGTGTGGAATTAAAGTATGAAGAGCTATGACGATTTCATTAGTGTATTCTGAGCCCAAAGCGTCCATCAAATGAAAGGGGAATTATTATAAAGCATGTTATACTAGACTATGAATGCAGGCATATTGCCTAAGTTCCCCAAGCGTTACTTGGATGCACATATATGTTACCCACGACATTTTTATTCTTTGTTCTTGTGTTTTTGTTTGTGTGTGGCTTTTTTCACATATTTAGGCGATTCTCTCATGAAACTGACATCATATACTCTCTTTGTTGCATCATCATAACAAATCCCATGCACCTTGTCGATTAGCAGAAAAGCCCATATGTTTGTGTTCCCCAGATCAGTCCTAACAGACACTGGGAAAAGAATTTTACGTGTCATTATACCCTATTCGTAACAGCTGGATATGGCTTCAAAGGTGTATGGTGAATGTTCGTGTCCAGTTTAGATGGACCTTTATTCAGGAACATTGCATTCCCAAAACACCACCAGGTACTGGCGGCCTGCACAGGCACACTGATTGCTATGACAACCACCCGTCCCGCGAAGTACTCCTCTCCTGACGACACCGGAAATGACCCCTGCATCTACGCCTGCAGAGTGACCGGAAGGAAGTGACGGGATGTGCGAGCTGGATGCGCGTAGGACAGGACTAGGTTCGGAAAGGTTTGGTATGGGGTGGGTTAGGATTGTTTGGAGGGGGCTGTTGGGAGATGGGAGGGAGGAAGGGCAGGGAGAGAACTCTATATCATGTTGGCACCCATTGATGTTATAGTGCTTGAAGGTGGGTGAATTATCTCTATGCAGGGGCATGTATACAGGGGAGGCTAGTAGGTGATGGCGTGTGGGTTCGAGGCTATCTAAGAGGCAGGGCCTTAGGGTGAGATAAACTGTTCACAGAGGAAAGAACACTGATCGCTTTGACACATACTGCACAGGTCACAATTTGTCTCCCAGATGACATGTATGAAGGCATGTCAAATGAGGTTGACCCTCTCATATTTGGTTTGTCAACTCCATTTGACATGCGTAATAAAGACACGTCACATATTTCTGATCCATTCACCTGAGTGCTAGGTAATACTGTGAGACAATTATGTAAGGGTCAAGAGCAGTCAATAACTATGTACCAATGGTTCAATCAAGGGAGGCCTATAATAGAAGGCAGGGGATATCATAGTCCCACAGGCCTGCAACACTAAGGCACTTTTTCCTATCTACAGAACTCCTACTTGACTGAGGACCTCTATGCAGTCCATAAGACAAGGGCATGGAGGTGCATGGCAATGCCATATGTCTCCCTGTACTGTAGATACTGAGATTATAGATTGTGGGTTAGAATACAGTCCTTTGGTATTTTCACTGACCCACACATAAGGTGTCTAACCACTCCAGTTGGAGTATTCAGGATGGTGGGTGTCTATTTTGATATTCAATAACAAATGCAGATTTAACAACGAAATAGAATTCACTACCATTTATTGATAGTATTTACAGACCTTAGTGATCTATTCTTCATGAAAACAAAATGACACAGATACATCAAATGTCTCAAGTGTTGGTAGTACTTCTTGGTAGTGATTAGTCCTGGTACCAAAATGGTTGTTTGCTCCATCTAGTGGAATATCCTAGAACAATTATGTATGTCAAACCATCACATGTCAAGTGCCTTCGACATGGCCGTGACCCTGGTCAACTCACAGATGACATGGCATTTTAAGGCATGTCAAATCATATGAGGATTACTGTGTGCTACAGTTGTCATGGTGACATATGTGCACATGTCCCAATGACCTGTGCTCTCTGTGTCAAATCAAGTTGACATGGGTATACATGTCACTTTGTCAGGAAGAATTTTCTCAGTGTTGGTATCACCTCAGCATACCCATGTTCTATATATATCATCTCCTTCCATACCATGCATTCTGAATCTAGAACAAATATACAGCACGGTAGTAGAGTTATACCCCCATTATACCTGCAAAATATAACCAGGGCCGTAATGTCCTGCAATAGGAATATTCCAGAGGCCTAACCTTTCACCCTGGAGGCTGTTGCAAAAAAGACTGGAAATTGGATCAGAACTCACTGTAGCTAACTTACCTTCCAGATCCCCACAACTCTCCACCCTGAGAAACCACTTCCTACCTTATAATGTAATGGAATTGACTTCCTCAGAATTAGACTGTGTTGCGAAAAGTTGGGGGAACTGGTTCCATGATCGCTCCCACCTGAACGATTCCCATAGTAGGTAGGCCAGAGAATTGGAGAGAGAACTAGCTGGGTATTGGTTATTACCTGGGAAGTATTCACCAATTAATAGTTTATGATATACATCGTTATTCAAAACAGCTGATCAGACCCAAAGAGCCATTTACATCTACATGGGTGTCACCAAATCTGAAGTAGAATGGCCTTCTAAGGATGGGCGATTCTAGTTCACTTATAGACCACTAACTTTAGAGACTCAGTCTTTTTGGTCTCTCGTAAGATCTACCCTATGTATATGACATAAAGATCCTTTTCATCCATGACTTATGATACAAACACTAGATAATGGAATAGGCCTACGTATGTAAAGAAAGCTAACATCATTCAATACTCAATCTGGATTGAAATTAGGGCCATGTCCAGAAGAATATTCTTATTCTGCTCTACCTCACATCTGTTTAAATGCACTATTTTGTATTTAACGTCAAGAAAGGAAGATTATTTCTTGGATTGTATGGCGCCAGAATTCACTATAGGTGTTGCATTAATTAAGCCTATAATAGTTACTATCATCATGATATATGTAGCATAGTGAAGTAAAGATCATGGTATTATAGCACCGCAGTGAGTGTTTCAAGTGCTTATTAGGGTCTAAGTACCAAAAGAAATGTCGTGTAGAAGCAGTGCCAATGGAAAAAGTATACAAGCAGCACCTGGACTAAGACTAGCAGTGATGTGCCAGCGAGGCTGAATTAGATCTTCTAAGAGGAACATGTCTAAGGTGTGAGAGTGTCCAAGAAGGAGGTGGTGCAGCTTCACAAAAGCTGCAGAATGAGCAGCTCTTGAGTAGCCCATCAGCTGCAACCCACAAAGGACTGTGGCCACACACAGGGTTCTCAGCTTTCACCCTGAGCACCTCCAGGCACCTACTGGCATGAACTGTGAGGAGCAGCTCAGGTGACTTTTAATATAGAAATTGGCTACAACAATGATCCAATGTCCGTACCCTACTCCCTAGTGAAAATATAGTTGCAGAAGGAGTAGGGGTTGGCATTACTATTGTAATTGTATTACTATTAATGAGTATGCTAATACTTGTGCTAGCTGTATCATGCCAATCGAAAACTAGGTATGAATAGACGATACGAGTCAAGATTGATGCAGTGCCAATGAGTGGTGGATGGACCTATGTAACAGTGTCTAAAGCTGATGGCCACACCACAGAGGACCATAGATCGTCCCCTCCCCTTCCCAAGGCCGCCTTATTGATTGTTAGTTTCATGGCGTGGCCACTTCAACCTGCTGCCCCCTTAGGGAGCTGAGTGGAACTAGACTGAGACGCTGACATGAGCAGTTTCCTGTCTACACGTGTACTTAGATACTGAGCTGCTCGATATGCAGTAGGACAGGCTTGGTGTTGACATGTGTATGAGTGAGAGTGTAGGGTATACCAGAAGTATAACACCCAATAACATGGGAAGGTCCCCAGTGTAAGCCCAGATAAAACAATAGTGGGCCCCTAACTCAGGGGTCCCTGAGACCCCCCCCCCCCCCATAGAATTTAGCTAACTGGACCTTTGTTCTACTACATATATATTCAGAGAATGTTGCAGCACAACAGTTGTGTAAGACTATTCCGTTTCTGTTTGTTCTATTTTACAGTAGCTTTTTTTTAAAGTTATTTAGTGTGAGAAGGCCTAAATTCAGGTATTACCCAGTCCCTACGCGTTGTAGTCCCCCCCCCCCCTTTTTTTTTGTTTCTTTTAAATCATATCTAAAAATACAGATG
Organism: Acholoe squamosa; assembly: GCA_949317995.1. Classification (NCBI taxonomy): domain Eukaryota; kingdom Metazoa; phylum Annelida; class Polychaeta; order Phyllodocida; family Polynoidae; genus Acholoe; species Acholoe squamosa. The sequence continues at coordinate 39,387,727 of OX439048.1, read as the reverse complement.
CGTCTGCCCCGGTGTCTCCCTCGTCAGTCTTGCAATTTGTCCTCACAATAGATTTAGATGATGGATGTCTGCCTCGCCACTGACGCCCCCTCTTTACACGTGTTTGCTAAGTAGATCTACATGAATAAGCAGCCTTTAGAAGTTGTGTAAATATGTGTTAAGTGAGTGTGTCTCCAGTTGTGTAGGTGTATGTGAAGTACGTATAGCCACAGGGGGTCTACTTTAGTATCAATGTTCAGTTAGACTGACTATGAACAAAACTAATGTCATGGCAGATACGACCGTTACTATAGAACAGAACTGGACATTCAATGGGGGGATGGAATACAATGTCTCTGTATTCAATGGCTGATGATCATGTGACCTGTTGCAATAAACACAGCTAAATATAGTTAAATTTCTTTATCAAAAACCTTTCAAACTTGGAATATTTTAGCATCTTTTTCACCTCTGTGAGGCCTGTCCGTATTCAACTATGTCTCACCTCGGTTAATACGGTGCAAAGTATTCCATGGTCATTGACATTTGCGCTTATATATATATATATATATATATATATATATATATATATATATATATATATATATATATATATATATATATATATATATATCCCTCAAATATACAGGTTGAGTTCAGGCCCATAAGACTCAAAACACTTCTAATGTAAGGGAGTGATCATTTTTAACTGGAGCTGTATGTAACACCTGGCGGTAGCACTGCCGTTCGAAATTAATGGCACCCTTCTCTAGTGTATCAATTATGGGTTGTGATGCAAGAAGCAGTCTTGACAAGTCACTGTCAGCGGCTGCGTCCATACATAACCATGACTAATGAACGGTTTGCATTAAATTACAGTCATTTCAAGTTGAACCAAGGTGTGTTAAGCGACCCTTGAGTGACTCTAGGCTTTTGGATGAATTGAATATAACCATTTTATACAAACATCCCGAGAGGGTAAGCACAGACTGCTAGCACAACTACATATATTTTGGTTTTTGGTGTGGCTATCATGGCTAAACAGATGGGCTATTTCAACCCTAAACCCTCTCAAACTTTAAACTATGAACCCATCTATCAATTCCTACATATTTCCGTAATTATCCCCCATTAAATGTATTGGAATATTGCAATAAAATCGCGATATCGAGACCAAAAATCGCGATTATCGCCATGGAAAAAAGTGGATGTCAATGACATCCCTAGGTGTGCTGCTATATACGGATCCGCAAGTGTTTGGACTAGCCCTCTTGCTTAGGTAGATCACTTAAGTAATTAATCAATTAATTAACCAAGCATACAATTGGACCCTAAAAACACTGACCGAAATAGACCTATACCGTCTTACTTCCAATGGAGCATTTTAGCTCATAATACAACCCCTATTTCAAAATTTCCATCAAGATCCTATACATAGGGCCCCAGACGGGTAGAATCGACAAGGGGACAAAGCCATTTCTTAAAACCGACAAGGGACATGGGCTTTAGGGACAAGTGACAAGGCCACTCCTTAAAATCGACAATGGACATGGGCTTAGAGACAAGGGACAAAGCCACTTCTTAAAATCGACAAAGGACATGGGTTTGAGAGACAAAGGACAACAACCACTTCTTAGAATCGACAATAGACATGGGACCCCCCTGTCTAGGGCCCTATACATGTAGGCCTACCTCTTTCATGTGGTGAGATGTGTGTAGTCAGCGTTTAGAAGTGTGAACGATGGGGATAAACAAAATGGTGGATCAACATGGTAAAAGGTATGCCTGCGCAACCCCTCGCGGGCGTACCTTTTACCGTGTTGATCCACGTTACTATTGATCCAAAACGTCTCTAAGTCGACAACCTGGCGCGCCCCCTACACTGACACTAGGGTTCAGCTGTTTGGGCACGTGACAAGGCAATCATCAGCCCTCTCCTGAAACAAGGATAGACGCTGCACACTTATAGCAGCCCTCCTCTCTTTACTAGAGTAGGTGGCTATGTTTTATTTCATTTCCTTAATCATCATTTCCCCATTTTACTTTGCATTTTCTTAAATTGAATCCCAAATTCGTCATTGAATGGGGTGTTAAAAGTATAGGGTCATGTTTAGTTTTCGCCTGAATATTTGTAATCCAATCTTTTATGGGACTTTAAATTTGTAGGGGAGAAAGGCTCCTTGGGTGTATTTAGAATAATGGGGAAAGGGTAACTGTATACAATCCTCACGTAGCCTATACTGATAGGTCTATCCACAGGGAGTGATCAGCGTTTAGAAGTGTGGACGATGGGGATAAACAAAATGGTGGATCAACTATTGATAAGGGGTGTCATCCATTGCTGGCAGAGCTGATTTCCTTTTTCTTACTTTTTTCTCTCTTTTTCTTGTTCATTAATAGGCCGAGTGGTCATGCCTGACTCACAAGGCCTGGAAGTGTCACCTCCTTCGCAGATGATCCAACTTAGGCTCTACCCAAATTGGACAAATGGGTAGACCTATCCTAAATTGTACCAGTGTGCAACGTTATTCTCTATTTCCGTATGTTTTCCTAATACTGAAATTAGGGAACTTTTGTTGTATGCTATCACATATTCTCTTGCTATTTCAATCAACATCACGTGAATTCGCTTTGTACTGGAGTGACAAATTGGTTACACTTTGGTCCAATTTAGGTAGTGATAATTTTTTAACAACAGGGGATCAAAATCATGTGTAAACGCGCCCTTTTAACCTATAGTAACACACAGGCTTTTTCACTGAAAACAGGTGAAATTATTTTGATCCACCTGGTCAAAGGGTCGAAAAAATTCTGCCCCCCCCCCACCTCAAACCCAGCAGCCCCCCCCCCCCCCTCCTGTTGTTAAAAAAAGATCACTCCCTTAGGAAACTATAGGTCTACTACTAGTGGTCCAATTTAGACACCTGAACTGCACCTTACAGTCCAATTATAAAAACGCAAGGTGGTTGAAATAAGGCAACATTTCTTTTTCATTGGTTTTCTGTTTTCTAGAGCATGACAATGATTTTTTTTTTATCAAATTTCATGGAATATTAGTCACATTTTCAACTTTGAATAGCTCTTACGCATTCCCTATTGAAGATATCATCTTTCTGTTTTTGCATTGCATTGGTACCGGTACATGTCCTCAGATTCAATATCTAGATATGCCTAATATGTGAGTGTAGGTATTGTCCCACGTAGGCTATTACCAGTGTTGATTAAATCTAGTACACCCTACCCTAGGACCAATAGCCCATCTGCTATAAAATTGATGGCATTCAAATATTATTGACTTAGACCAGTAACTTAGAGATCTATACGGCTTTCATATGACTAGTAAGGCCCTGAGGGCATATCCCTTTCCAAAACTTGTTTGCCCTGAAGGCGCGGCACGGCGTTTGCTCCACTCCCAGGCCCGCTGCCAACGTAACAAGTTGTTTCCTGCGGAAGGTGCTTGGTTTGGTGCTGCCATCTTTTGTCAAATTACATTACCGCCGGAAGTCTCTACTGCTCCTGCGTTGTGAAAAGAAAACATGGCGAAGTTGAAAGCTGATTTTCTCCTGTCTGTTTTGTGTTTTCTACTGTCTGGGGCGAATTCGGGCTTCTTAGACTTTGAAGAACTGGCCTCAGTTAATTACGGAATCGATATAGTCGATAAACCAGTGGTGATAGGGCAGGTAAGGGTAGATTTTAGTTGATTTGTACCTGAACTGTCCAAGTAATGAGGCAGCCAGCAGACGATCACGATGGCACATCTTCATACCGCCTTCATACCTGGTCCAATCACAATTCAACACGATCATTTGTTTTACCAGCGCCTTTCGGCGCTGGGATAGTGTAAACAGCAGACATAATGTTAGAATTCAGACCACAAAAAAGATGTCACCCCTTTCTAACCCCCATGTTTTCATTTTTTTTTTTGTCCGAGACTTTTTGTCTCACTTTTACACCTCCCGCGGACCCTGCGTCTCTTGCGTACACCCTCCACCCACCCCGCGTCTCACTTTTACACCTCCCACGAACCCTGCGTCTCACTCGTACACCTTCCCACCGCCTTGTGTCTCACTTGCCTTGTGTCTCGCGTGGACCCTGTGTCTCACTCATACACCCTCCCCCCCCCCACCTTGCATATCACTTTTACACCTCCCGCTGACCCTGCGTCTCACTCGTACACCCCCCCCCTCAACCTGCGTCTCACGCATACACCTCCAGCGGACCCTGTGTCTCATGCATAAACCCTCCCCCCACCCAGTCACCCTGCATCTCACTTTTACACCTCCCACGGACCCTGTGTCTCACTGGTACACCATTCCGCCACCCTGCGTCTTACTTTTACCGTACACCTCCAGCGGACCCTGCATCTCATGCGTACACCCTCCCCCCACCCTGCGCCTCACTTTTACACCTCCCACGGACCCTGCGTCTCATGCGTACACCCTCCACCCACCCTGCATCTCACTTTTACACCTCCCGCTGACCCTGCGTCTCCCTGGTACATGCCCCCACACTGCGTCTCATGCGTACACCTCCAGCGGACCCTGTGTCTCATGCATACACCCTCCCCCCACCCTGCATCTCACTTTTACACCTCCCACGGACCCTGTGTCTCACTGGTACACCATTCCGCCACCCTGCGTCTTACTTTTACGGTACACCTCCAGCGGACCCTGCGTCTCATGCGTACACCCTCCCCCCCACCCTGTGTCTCAATTTTACATCTCCCGCTGACCCTGCGTCTCACTCGTACACCCCTCCACCCTGCGTCTCTCGCCTACACCTCTAGTGGACCCTGTGTCTCATGCATACACCCTCCCCCACCCTGCTTCTAACTCTTACACCCTCCCCCCACTTTGCATCTCACTTTTACACCTCCCGTGGACCCTGCGTCTCATGCGTACACCCTCCCCCCACCCTGCACCTCACTTTTACACCTCCCACAGACCCTGTGTCTCACTCATACATCTCTACTCTCCTCCCCTCTGCGTCTCACTTTTACACCTTCTGCAGTCTCACATATGGTCATCACAAACTCGTACAAAAAAACGTGTACAAAAACGTCAACAAAAGGCTGAAAAACATCAACAAAAACTGGCAATAGCTGTAAGAAACTGCTATATTTGTATGGTCTAAGACTGAACAAACACAGTATCCAAGCTTGAACATCCCGGGTTGAACAATTTACCTGTCACTCCATAGGTGCAGTTTCTTACAGCTATTAGACTTTCACAATGACCACTTGCACAATGTTGCAGTTTGGGCTGGATGTGTTTCGCTGGTGCCACCCCTGCTTTTCTCATTAGCCCACATAGCCAACTACAGGAACATCCTACATTGTCACCAACCAATCGCTGGCCTGCCGTATTGGTGAAGTTGTTGAACTATCATAGTGCCTTTCTGGGGCATTGATTCATGGATACGCTCCGGCCCCCCCCCCCCAAATGTCCCCCAATATAGGCCGCCTATATAGTAAGGTCGATTCAGGTAAAGCGAACCATTGGTCAGGCGAACCATTTAGAACATTTTGAATCATACAAGCCACAGACTTGTATAGGGGATATTTCCTTTGTATAGATTTAATCAATTCTCTCATGACTTATCCATTTATGTCCAAATTTGTATCTTGAGTTATAGATCTATTTTTACCTGTATAATGTCATGCTGAAGTGAACGACATGATGAAAAAACACTTTTTCTTGCTGCCGACCTTTTTGGGGCTAAATTCATAAAAATGCTAAAAAAAACGTTCAAAACACAGAGATATTTAGTAAAATGAATATGTAAAATTGATAAAGTAATAGATACTAAAAAATACCTTGATAAAATGGAAAATTACTCTCATAAATTCAACAGAATGGAAACATTTTATCTGGTCCACTTAATCTCAATTTTAAGGTAAAGCGAACCAGTATATTCAGGTAAAGTGAACCAGTCCTGAAATAGGGCTGCTGTCAATATCTAGGGGCCAATTTTTTTTCTCAAATTGTAAATGAAAACACTCACTTTAGTCATGTAATTAATCATGTAAATTTTCAATATAACAAAGTGATGTCAGAATTGGTTCAATCTATTTTTATACAATGGTGAATAAAAAGGGTTGAGGATTTCTTCAATTTAGGCTAAAATAGTGATTTATCTAAAACATATTTTGAGGAAATCAAGTATCCATTTTTGGATCACACATTAAAAGCTTTTACAACATCAAATTGGTTCATGTTAGGTCACAGATAGTTTTCCTAGTCATAAATTCATAATTTATGAACATTTTTGTTTTTTAAGTTTTGGCATACCAGCATCATATGGTATAAATTCATGTTGGTTCCCTTTATCAAAAAATTGGTTCGCTATACCTAAATATTCAGATAAAGCAAACCACTTAAAAAAATTCTTAGAATCAATGTGAGCTGAGAACCACCTGCATTATAAAACTAATCATTGGTGCATCAGATACCTATATAGCCTTAGTTAATTTACAGGAATAATCATATTGAAAAAAAAATCAATCTTACTGGGCCTTTTATACAGTTAACCAAAGAGTGGTTTGGTTTACCTGAATCAACCCTAAGCATAACCAGGGTCTATTCCATCTCTATGATATAACATGATAGTAGGCATGGCAGTACTCACCAGGTGGTGTGCCAAACACTCTGCCTGCTGAGGCTGCCATTTCTGCCCGACCTCCTCTATCTGGGTAAGGTCAACTTTGACCCCCCACCCTGGAGGAGAAGCTATAGAGATATTTGAATAATTCCAAATGCTATTATTGCCTACAACACCTCTTTGAAAAGTTTCAAAGTTAGGCTATGCTGGAAAATTGACAAAATTAGTGATTCTCCCTAACCACTATATAAGACATGGAAAGTTGTTATTTTTCTATGTAAATCAGTGTAATGTTCATGGATTTGTGCATGGCAGTGATCGTGGGAAAGTGGGCTTTTAAAATTAGCACAAGGTTGACCCAGAAACTATGGCCATGTCCACTTTCCAGGTCTTAAAAATTATGAAAACTTTACAGCATCTCTAAAATGAAGCAATGATCAGATAATACAATCTTTTTCCTCCAAGGAAAACCTAACAGCATCAAAATCCATTGAGAATTCAATGATTTATGACCATTTATATTGAAGATGTCAAGTGTGTGTTTTTGTCATTCTCTGTGGAAACACCCTCTGACACCCTCCACACAATTACCTCCTGTACAAAAACTATTGACACTAACTTGATAAATCCAACTGATATCAAATCCTGATAAAAACCCATTTCTCAGACTTATAGCATCCTAAAGTATTGTTAAATTCTGCTTTTTGATCATTTTTTGAAAAATATTTGCAAACCCCCTGCCATGCCTTATGATAGGGATCTAGGATGGATTGCCCCTATGTCTCATGGCCCCCACATCCACAGCGCCCACACTTATGGCCCCTCTGTCATATCGCCCAATGGATGAATGGCCCCCCGAACGTATTTTCAAACAATACATTCGGGGGGGGGGGGGGTAGATATTCAGCCAAACCGTTTCGGGCCCTCAGACACTCGCATGGACGTTGCAGATCGTGACAGTCGGACCTGTAGCCTGGAGCAAAACATAGATTTGAGTTGGGTGGTCCAATTAGCGTCACCCAGAGGAGCATAGCCCCTCTCAATATCATTTCTTAAAAGAAAAAAAAATCCCTCCTGAGGATAGTGAACTAGAACAAGATGTTAAACCCTTCCCAAAAAAGATGGACACCCTCTACAGCAAAGTCCATTACAGAATTCAAAAGGTATTTGAAAAACGCATCACATATTGGAGGTATTGTTTCCTAATCCCAATATTAGAATACAGCAAAAAGTTAAGGTAATACAAACATTTTTGAGTAGGTTTTAGCACGGACTTTTTCCAAGTTTTGGGTCTATATATGGGGAATATATGATTATATATCAAAGGTAGCCAACTGTTGGTGTGTAGCCGACTTCAAATGAATCTTCCCTAATACCAGAGACATGAAATACTTAACATCCATGCTAATACTATATGAGTGTGATAGGTAAATCACTGTTTGTTCTTCCAGGAGCCCCAAGGTGCTATCTTGCTGCGGTCTAAGTATGGCCAGCAGTACCAGTGTAGCTACACAGACTGGGAGAAGGAGGATGAGCGGGAGCGGCTCGAGCAGCAAGAGGCCATCGACACTGGGATACCTGAGCTGCTCCGACCCCTCACAGATACATGTCTTGTCTATGTAAGTATTGTAAAGCCTCGCATATAAGCCACAACTCCTCAGACCTTTCGTGTGTCTTAGAGGATCACTTTGAACTTATTGCGAGGCATATACCGGTATGCAGAGTTTTACATATATCAGGCCCAAAAAAAAAGCAGATCCTATAAGTAGGTCACATTCATCTCTGAACTAATTACATAGGCTACACCTGGCCCCTGGTTTGCATATAAGCTGCAGTGTTTATACCATGGTAATAACAACTGTCCATTGACTCAGTGCCTGCCCCGTTTAGAAGCCTGGTAAAATGGGCTACTGGGTATAAGGTTAGAGTTAACAAAGTGGTAAGAGGGGTATAACTTCACTTCTAATAGGAATATTTTCATGTTTTTTTTTTCATCTATTTGAAGCTCTCATACTATCCTTTAGATATTTTGGAGAACTTTTCCGGGAAATATGCTGAAACATTGGAAAAAATATTGGAATATTAGACAGAGTTCCATACTGATTTTTCAAGTGTATTTATAATAAGCCTGCCTTAATTGCAAGCCTGCCCCGTTAATAAGCCGGGACAATTTCCCATTTGAAATCAATATAAGCCCAGACTTATAATCGGGGAAATACGGTACGGTATATCAAATAAGGTCTTGGCAAGTTACCTTTGCAAAGTAGGGTCATCCTTTAAGGCAAACTCCCCTGTCTATGGCCTGAAAGGCTCTTTTCTTTAGAGAAAAAAATCTAGGTAGGGACAGTTCTTCTTGAATGTGATTTAGGAAATTTCCATAAAGAAGGGCAACATTTTCAAGCCCTACATAGGTGCGGCCTATAGCATAACATTCTCCAAAAGTCATAGTGTGGCCTATGACATTCTCCCAACCCCAGGCTGCAGCGGATACATAAGGCTTTACGGTAATGACATTTTATTTTGAATGTCAATGTATATGAAAATAAGGTTAAAAGTACTTGAATTACAATGTTTATTTCAATCAATGAATTTTTTAATATATGTGCAGCCTAAAGACTGGTGGACATACGAGTTGTGCTATGGTAAACATGTGAAGCAGTACCATTTAGAAGGTAAGACCAGTGATGCCACTTTTCAAAGATTCCTGTATTAAATTTAGTTACATTCCTGGGATTATGTGTCCAAAAGTCCAGTTTTCCTGGTTTTTCGTCGGCCAGTGAGTGACATCTCTGTAAGACAGACTTTAATATACAACGTATTATCCTAGCATAGCCAGTGAGAATACTTACAGCTGTTAATACTGGTCGCCTGTACCTAATCAGATGAATAGGCCAAATAAGTTTACTGCAGTTTCAATTCACTCAAATTTGAACCCATAACAAAATAGATCTTAAGAATATTGTACTCTTACTACTCCCGGTAGTATCAGTATGTGTAGAAATTAAGAGAGAGAGAGAAAAAAAACGTGATCTTTATTCTCACTTTTCTTTCAGACAATACCATTGTAGGAAATATTATATACCTGGGACACTACCAGTCGGAATTCGACTGGAATAATATCACTGAAAAGGTAAGCTTGGTCCCTCCAGTACCATGTAAGCTTTTGGATATCTAATTTTCATAACTCAGTAGCCATTAAAAGAAAAAAAAAGCCCCCCCTCCAAAAAGAAAAAGAAATATATCGACCAAACCTGATTACGGGTAATCAATAAGAGAAAAATACAAACATAGATATATAAGATAACGGTTTTCATATCCACGAGACAAAAAGTATATTGTTAAGACTTATACTTTATGAATTGAAGGGTAAATGAACATGTGTATTGGGTATGCTCGTGACAAGAGACAAGATATCTTGTTTGGCTATCTTTCAGGATAAAAAGCGCAAATACCATACACACACGTATACGAATGGGACGATATGTGACCTCACCAACAAACCTCGTCGTGTAGAAGTTAGGGTAAGTAAGAGTACCGTAATCTGCCGCGTATAAGACGTGTCTTATACGCGAGGTTTTAGTTCTCCCTGGATCTGCAAGGGAGACACCAAGAGCTTTATTTTGATTTTTTACACTCCCCCAAAGTCAAATTATGATATAGATGGCTCCAGTGGTGTCTGGGAGGCCAGAGCTACACATAGCTTTTTAAAGTTTAAAAGTCCATTCAGTAGAAGAAAAGTTTTGGGCATAATCCATTACTCTAGGTGCGTCTTATACGCGGGAGATTACGGTAGTAAGAGTAAAGGCTTGGGTATGATTTATTGAATATTGAGATGTAAAACCCCACCTACCAATGTAAGTGGACCCCCACACACCTCCAATAGTTGGAGCCAAAGTATTATAACACCAAAAAGCTAAACCTCACATATTGCTTAAGTCGACTCCCCAAACTGAGACTTTGAGTCTCTCCCAGACACCCACCTTTCCAGCTTCGAAATGAGTTAATGGCAGGTTCTGGGATAGAAATACCTGATGTATATAGATAACATCTGCCTGGCGTTTAAAATCGAATCGAGTGTAATCTAATTAGCTTTTAACAAAAAGAACGTTTGAAATGCTTCTTTCCAATTCCTGTACATTTAAAGGTGAAAAATGAGAATGAGTTCTTACCTGTTGGTACTGAAACAGTTACCTCGGTGGTTTTATTTATTTATGATGACAGTTTTACCATGTTGCCACATACTAATAATAGGTATGTGTTCTCAATTTTCAGTTTGAGTGTGAAGAAGTTGAGACAGAGACTATATCTGAGATATCCGAGGCCCAGACGTGTGTGTACACCCTGATAGTGCAGACATCACGGCTCTGTAAACACCCCTATCTCAAGAAGGCAGTCCCAGCTAAACCCGTCCCCATCACGTGTAACCCTCTTATCTCTGCCACCCAGTACCAGGAGTACCTCAACGCACAACAAGGTAAGCAGATCCTGTGTTTATAAACCTCAACACACAACAAGGTGAGCAGATCCTGTATGTGGGTCATAGTCTATTCCCGGTAAGCGCAATCCTTAGTGGGCCGACCCCTGCTGAAGCAGATACCTTGTGAGAAAAGGACTGATAACAGCCAGCTGATGGGTACCAGGTGTTACATAATGCACCCTGAAAAGTCTGCACTGAATGAAAGGAATTTCCCATTGGTCAATAATATATCCTGCTAGGTCGGAATAGACCTCAACACACAACAAGGTGAGCAGATCCTGTATACGGGTCATATTCTATAGACATAATACACAACAAGATGAGCAGATCCTATATGGCGGTCATATTCTATAGACATAACACAACAAGGTGAGCTGATCCTGTATGGCGGTCATATTCTATAGACATAACACACAACAAGCTGACCCCCAGTCCCATGAGGCCTACGGCCTTAGGACGTTAAACAAATCAATCAATCAATCAATCAACAACAAGGTGAGCAGATCCTGTATGTGAGTCATATTCTATAGACATAACACAACAAGGTGAGCATATCATGTATGCTGGTCATATTCTATAGACATAACACACAACAAGGTGAGCAGATCCTGTATGTGGGTCATATTCTATAGACATAACACAACAAGGTGAGCATATCATGTATGCTGGTCATATTCTATAGACATAACACACAACAAGGTGAGCAGATCCTGTATGTGGGTCATATTCTATAGACATAACACAACAAGGTGAGCATATCATGTATGTGGGTCATATTCTATAGACATAACACAACAAGGTGAGCAGATCCTGTATGTGGGTCATATTCTATAGACATAACACAACAAGGTGAGCATATCATGTATGCTGGTCATATTCTATAGACATAACACACAACAAGGTGAGCAGATCCTGTATGTGGGTCATATTCTATAGACATAACACAACAAGGTGAGAATATCATGTATGCTGGTCATATTCTATAGACATAACACACAACAAGGTGAGCAGATCCTGTATGTGGGTCATATTCTATAGACATAACACAACAAGGTGAGAATATCATGTATGCTGGTCATATTCTATAGACATAACACACAACAAGGTGAGCAGATCCTGTATGTGGGTCATATTCTATAGACATAACACAACAAGGTGAGCATATCATGTATGTGGGTCATATTCTATAGACATAACACAACAAGGTGAGCAGATCCTGTATGCTGGTCATATTCTATAGACATAACACACAACAAGGTGAGCAGATACTGTATGCTGGTCATATTCTATAGACATAACACAACAAGGTGAGCAGATCCTATATGTGGGTCATATTCTATAGACATAACACACAACAAGGTGAGCAGATAATGTATGTTGTTCATATTCTATACACATAACACAACAAGGTGAGCAGATCCTGTGTGCGGGTCATATTCTATAGACATAACACACAACAAGGTGAGCAGATATTGTGTGTGGGTCCTAGACTGAATACCTAAGACAAAAAGGTGAGCAGATACTCTACGCGAGTTATAAAATACAGACCTCAACACAGAAGTTGACATGATCCTGTAACTTGGTCATAGTCTGTATAGAGTAACAAAAAGAAACTGTAGTTACTTTGTGCATGGGGAGGGGCGATGAGTGAGATGATATACATTTATACCCATTAGCAAAGTTGCGGCTATTTGACTGTCTTCTACCTATGTTATTATAAGATAGTTACATGGACACTAGTGGCTTCACCACTAGATAGTGGGGGCAAATTGAAGTCCCATTAACTGCCCCCCTCACCCCCAACCAGTAGCCAAACTCTGCTTCTGTGCTGCCCCCTGGTATCTTATGTAAGAAATGCGTAAGTAAGCAACACATAACCTAGCAACAGTGCATAACCTAGCAACATCAAACAATTCGACACTCTCCAAGCACATTCTCTCAGAGGTTTGATTTCTGGTTCAAATCTCCTGAACTACTGGGCCGATTTTCATGTATAACATATCAGATTGAAGCCCTAAGCATGGTAATCCAGATGTTAAATTAATCGGCAATTTAATCCATTAGTTTCATCAGGGCGGGCGCCAATTTCTTTGAATCGGGATCCAAGATGGCGGACATTGCAGAAAAAAAATAGCCTTGACGATTTTGAGGCAGAATGTAAATGCTATTTGCTTTTATTTGCTTTTGAATCCTCCGATTTAGTCTATAAACAAAGGTTTTATTGTTATGGGGTACTTCAAAATATAAAAATTCTTGGAATTTTAGAAGAAAAAAAATCAAGTTAACTTTGGAAAAACTACATACTTTGATGTAGTCTCTTTTGGTTTATCTGTTCTTGGCAAGCATTCAAGCTTATTTTAATGAGGTGGGGACCAGTGACGAACCAATGCCTTTTTAAATATATCGTAAATATTATATCCGTTGGTCTATTGGTCTATCAACATAAATACCCGTGTTATTTCCTTACCACAGAGTTGGCCCGGCAGAAGGAGGAGGAACAACAGAAAACCAAGTACAGATTACTGAGCACCGATGGTAATACTTCCAGTCAGCACTGCCTTTGTTGTTAGTTATCTGCTGCTCATCAAAACCACCATGATGATGGTTTGTGACTGGGGTGTAATAGCAGACCTTTTATTTTGTTGTTATCATCAAAACCACCATGATGATGGTTTGTGACTGGGGTGTAATAGCAGATCTTTTATTTTGTTGTTATCATCAAAACCACCATGATGATGGTTTGTGACTGGGGTGTAATAGCAGATCTTTTATTTTGTTGTTATCATCAAAACCACCATGATGATGGTTTGTGACTGGGGTGTAATAGCAGACCTTTTATTTTGTTGTTATCATCAAAACCACCATGATGATGGTTTGTGACTGGGGTGTAATAGCAGACCTTTTATTTTGTTGTTATCATCAAAACCACCATGATGATGGTTTGTGACTGGGGTGTAATAGCAGACCTTTTATTTTGTTGTTATCATCAAAACCACCATGATGATGGTTTGTGACTGGGGTGTAATAGCAGACCTTTTATTTTTGTCACACACACAGCTAGGCTACATAACACAATAAATCTTCTTTTTTTTCAAGAACCTAATCCCCAAAAGGGAAAACAGGAGATACCTATCAGCATAATGTCATAATGCAGTCTTGTCTAATAGCAGTTAGTTTCTAACTGTTTGATTTAGAACCCTTTGTCTTCAGAAATAAGAGTGATATTGTTCTTGCATACTTGTAAATATCTGATGCAGTCTAATCGTTCCTTTTTTTTTTGTCCAGGAGAGGGAAATAGCTACACAAAGAAATATAAGTTGATAGAATCCAACACAGAACTCGACAAAGTGAGTGATGTCAAAGTCGCACATGATACTGACCTTGTCCCGAGTCCCTCCCAAGGTGAAGGTCAGACTAGTGACATTGAACCAAGGTCAAACAAGGAGGACGATAACACCGTAGAAGAATGTGATTAACTAACTAACTTCATCGATGTTCCTCAGTTACATGTTCCCTTTGTGAATACCTTTTCTTTCTTTTCCAGAAGACTAGTTTCATTGTTTTGTTTTTTTTTGCATGCTGAAGTATTTCATTGTGTTCTAGATGTGACAAGTTCTGAATGTCTAACTTTGTGTGAATTATGAATCATTTGATTTCAGTTGATATCATTTATATCATCGATGGATTAATTTTTATTTTCACTCCTCCCCAAATTGACGTATACAAAGTTTTCTCATATCAAGATGTGTGATGTATCTATACCAGGAATATAAATGATAATCCACCTGTTACCTTACACTTTGGTTGTCTCCCTAGGGATAGACACTATCGCTCGCCTGTGGGCCAATGGCACATAATTTTGGCTGCGGACCCTTAATTTTCTTCTTTTGGGTCCAGGCCCGCACAAATAATTGTAGAAAGATGACCTACCGTAAACTCCCGCGTATAAGGCGCGTCCTCTACGCCAAACAAATGCCTGGTGCGTCTTATAGGATCTACTGAAGTTTGGGGTGTGTCTTATACGAGGGGTAATTTTACTATAGAAATGTACTGGATTTACAAAATTGAGCCCTAAGAGGTGCGTCTTATACATGAAAATGCCTCTGCTGAGTTTGGGGTGCGTCCTATACGCGCAGCGCGTCTTCTACGCGGGAGTTTACGGTACATCAAATTATTCATGTTATGTAGTGCTAGAAAGACAAAAGAAACAGGAATCCAATTGTTCATGTTCTTAAACACCCTCGCTGGAGAGTGGATGAATCTTTTTTGTGAGCCTCGAAAATTATCCAATATTTGGTCAGTTAAATAGATGTCAATAAATGTCACTTAAAAGCCATGACCCATAAATAGTGGGAATCCTGTGAATTTCTCATGCTGCATGCCCAGGTGGCCCATGGTTGGAAATGTTAGTGTCTCCTCCTGTCTCCCTATTCAATTTGCACTAGTACATATCATTTGTAACATTTTGTAGCTTGCAGAAATAAATACCTGTTTGAAAACATTGACTGCCGGTATAATGCTTGGGACCTTGTGTAAAGGTTTCTTAACTCCCCGTATGTTATTGTAGTGAAATGGAATTCTTGTGTCTTGAACCTTACTACAGTAGGGTCTGTGGTCATGTGCATTACAGTTCGATCAACATTCCATATATAAGATGTCCACCACCCATTGCATCATATTAACTGTTTTTACTTTTCTATTTCAGCTAAATCCGACTCCGAAATAACCCAAGGTAAATCTCTACTAAAACAACATTTAAACCCTGTAAAGTAGAACATAAAACTAAAAGGAAGATTATCCACTTCTAGTCATTTTCTATTTCATGACGGTCTGATGTGGGTGTAGGAAACTTAAAATTATATTGGGTCTGCTCTTTCCCATGAACACAGAATGCATTCATCATTGGTTCAGTATTGTGTTCATTTTTTTTTTTTGGGGGGGGGGGAGGCTGAACAAGGTAAAACAAAACAACAATCACCACGTTTAAGCAGTGAAATACTTTTCCACTTAGATCTCTTGAATAGAAGACGAACAGTTTTTGACATCAGAGTAGTTTTAACATATATACACACTCATACAAGTTTCATGACGAGAAACAACGATAAAAGTAAAACCTTTTTTTTTTTACCTTTAAAGAAGATGTAGATGGCATACACGCTGATGTAATCACAGAAGAACTTATGAAAAAAATTATGAAAGTCGCTGGGCTGCGGTCTGACTCTCAGGATAAGGGACAAAGTGATGATTCAGAAGAGGAGGAAAAGCAGCCTGCAGGTGAAGGCTTGGAAAACAAAGGTGAAGGACCTGGTGAAGAAGAAGTGCACGGCCAGGTTGTAGACATAGACCAAGGTCAAGAAGACAATACTAACAATGAGGGGCAGATGGATGAGGCACCAGTGATGGAGGTAGAGGACGGAGGCAATGATGAAGATACACAAGACCCAGCATTACAGTAAGTGCACTGGTTACAATACCATAATTGTAGAAATTAGAATGGCCACTTTATATGTTGTAAATTCCTTATCGATCAAACATTGAAGGCTATGTGTACCTCTATGCTTGCTAGGTACTCATAATGCATAATGCCTTTTTTTTGTCGCAACGTTTATATTTATTGCTGACAGAGGCTTAGATAGATATATAAACAGATTTTGTATGTGTAGTATGCATATAACATGATATGACTGAATAAAATAAGACCACATAAAGACCATCATCAAAAGGCGAAGTCATATATAATTGACAGCATTGGAAGTCACTTTCATACAATGGTACATACTATGGATGGCCATTCTTTAGAAGGCATGTTATGAATAATTCCCCCTGGCAATGAAGGAAAGAAAGCCTTCTGCTCACCTGGCCGTGTAATGGCAGATAATCCTAGGCCTACCTGCTAATAGATAAGCTTACTATAAATATGAGAGAAGATAAATTTCTGAAACATTAATGATCTGGAAGTTGAATGGTTATCAAACAAATAAGAAATAAGTGCTACATATTGCAGGGACGAGGTAGACGATGATGAGAAGATAATGGCAGAATTTGACAAAGGTATATCTGTATTTCTGAATCTCTGCTTTCTATATGCTGTACCACTAAGGCTGCACCTCGCGCACAAGGCGCACTCATACATTCAGGGTTTGCTAAAAGTTGTAACTGCTGCACTTTACCGTGTCAGTTACAACCTTCACGCATTATGGCGACGACAGTGTGTATAATTTGATAACTACCTGGTACTAAGCTGTATCTAGAGTTTTGTGAAGGTCCAACAACCCTCACTGACAATCTGATTTGTGTATAAGCATTAGCCTGTTTGTGAGGTCTTAGGACACAACATCCTCTGTAAGTTATGATCTATAGCAGTAATATATAATGAGTCTTATGACAACGTTAGGATCTTTCACTTGATATCTTTTGCAATAATATTATATTTATTCTTTTAGAGCTAAATGAAATAGTAGACACAGCAGAGAAAAAGGCGCACATGGAACTGCGTGGGGAGAACATTGAGAGTGCGATGAGTGCAAAGTTTTCTGATATCGTTGATGAGGTAGGTGTAACATGATAGGAAGTCACCATTGCAATCATCAATCAAGGTGGTATTGCTATAGATTTCAGTTTCAAGTTGGAGACATGGGAACAGACTATGTAGGCAAATGCATTGACATGTGAATTAGACGAGTTTTTCACAAAATCAAGGGAAGTTTCTACATAGGGGCTTCAGCTATATAGCCAAGTAACAGAACAGTTGATTCTATTTGATGGAGGCAACTTATACAACATTTACAGTAGAATGTTGTGTTGAATCTGAAACGAACCATGGTGGTTCCTACCAGGGGTACATACCTTTGTCTTCTTCTACAGGCGGAAGAGGAGATGGCACGAGAGGGTAACCCAGTCCAAGCAGACAGAGGCCAGGCATTTAACGACCTAGCTAAAACTCTCACCAAACTACTGTCCCGACTGCACCGCACCGACAGAGGTTTGTACTTTGTATATATAGCTAATATAAAAGTGGATCAGGGGAGCTGCTCGCCAGGGGCCGCAAAGTGGGAGAAAGGCCCCTGCCACCTGCGACATCCCTGTACATGCATATCACTGATATCTTGTAACAAAAGTTAGGACCCGCATAAGTAAGATGATAAAAAAACTATCCTTTCAAAAAAATATCAATTGTTCAAAAATGATGTCAGTCACCTTTCACCAGCTTGTATTATCTGATGAAACCAGAAAGGAGAGCAGTAGAGAAACACCTACAGAAGGCGCAGGATCTGGCAGCAGCAGCCAGAGCCAGGAGACATGCCTCCAGACAACAGGACTCCTCTAACAAGCCCCTAGACAACACGGCCCCTGAGGGTAAGTGAGACCTGGCCTCGGCCGACCCCACCTATAATCTGTTATCTTTATGAAGTTGTGCATAAATTAATTATCATTTCCGCATTATTGACGGAGAGGATGATTATATGGTTTATATAAGGTAGCCCGAAAAACACAAGGGAAAAAGACGAGAATTATTATTTGAAACAGAGAGAATAGATTATGTCTCTCTATATTCTATGTTTAAAGTAGCAGCACTTACGTCCTCACTGTTCACATAGCTACAGCGCTAATGCCAGGTGTGACGTCACCCGGCCTTCTACACAATGTGTGTAGGAGGCAGTGATGTCACAGGCTGTAGGGCACGATGATTGTGTTGGAGACAACTAATGAAAATTACTTTTCTTTGAAAATGAATAAATGAAGTCTAGCAGCGGTTTCACCAGAACGACTGTATATCTGAATGACGGCTGTATATCTGAATGACGACTGTATATCTGAATGACGACTATATCTGAATGACGGCTGTATATCTGAATGACGGCTGTATATCTGAATGACGGCTGTATATCTGAATGACGGCTGTATATCTGAATGACGACTGTACATCTGAATGACGACTGTATATCTGAATGACGGCTGTATATCTGAATGACGGCTGTATATCTGAATGACGACTGTATATCTGAATGACGACTGTATATCTGAATGACGGCTGTATATCTGAATGACGGCTGTATATCTGAATGACGACTGTATATCTGAATGACGGCTGTATATCTGAATGACGACTGTATATCTGAATGACGGCTGTATATCTGAATGACGACTGTATATCTGAATGGAAGTGTTCTAGTGCCCACAGAGGCTCCCCACTTGAGTGGGGAAGACTACGAAAAATGGGGATCACGTGATCCTCAGTATACTTCGAATTTAGAGGTTCTGAGAATCCCCAGAATTCACATTTTATGAGGTATTGCTGAAACTACCTAGACCTTTAGTACACAGTACACAGTGAGCAGAGACCATTTTTGCCGGAAACAATGCAAAATTACGCTACTTTAGTTATAATCAATTCCAGGATTTTTAATAAAGACAGGCCCCTTTGTCAGTCTTTAGCCATTATAGCAAGACACAGGTCAGAATTAATCTCGGGCTTCCCTAGCCCACTTAAAAGGGTCTATTTCTCCTCATTTCTATCCCCTCAGAATGTGTGTGGTGCACATATGCAAGGGCACTGACACATTCCCTTGTGAAATTGTGTAATGTAGTTCTCTTCATGAATATGACCTTAGCTGTCGAAATGGCGTTAAACATCTATTACTCACTCACTCAGAATCAATCTGCCGAGGGTTTCTATCGACTTCAAATCTCTTCCCGACTAATAATATGAAAGCCATGATAATAATAAAGATTAATTTTTCTATCTGAAAATCAGCTACATATATAATATATATATTATATTATATGTATGTATTTATATAAGCTTTCTTTTTTGCAAATCCAGATGAAGTTGTAGAGAAGGCTGAGGAAATTAGTACACAACCAGATAAAGATGCCTTACCCCTGACAGAAGATGTCCCTAAAGACACACCCTCTGACGACACCGGGGAAGAGCCAAAGGTGTCTGGTGACATCAATGATGCCAGTGACGACACAGGTGATGCAACTGATGATGATGGCAGCAGTTTGACCAAGTTAGATTCGTTAAATAATCGGGTACGTGTGCGTGTAACCCGGATAAAGCACGCTGGTAGCGGGGCGCATAGTGCACGAGCAGCAGAAGGAGCAGAGGGTGATAAGCAGACAATGCAGCTCCCAGATGAACAGAGGAAGGAGTTAGAGAGTACAGTGAAGAGCGAGCTAGAGCGTGCAGGACTAGAGACAAAGGGTAGGCTCTCCTCAACATTGTCCCCATAATGCTAACTTTGAAGATATGATTTTGATTTGAATTTGGTCTTTATTAACAAGCTATGCCGTTTTCACCGCAGAGAAACCATATTTTCTGCAGTTCAAATGCCACATTGATATTTGTGTGGTAACAAATTTTAAGTTACAAAAGGTTATAGCACCCTTAGTCTGACAAGCACCTTAAGTCGGACGCCTTTGGGTCTAAACTGAAACGTATATATACCATAATCTGTGCTGTGGCGTTCCCTTGCCAAAAAGGAAGAAAAAAAATCAGTCTCTGGCAGCAGACCACGCCGGTGCTGCCACGTGTAGGTCTGAAGTCCTACAAAATTAGGTATTCTACATAGAACATTCACTCTAGTGCAAACTTGAAATTGCCCGGGGGTGGGGGGAGGGGGGGTAGTACCAACATGAAGTACCACACACTAAGCGGTCATTGTCTTAAAGTTGTGTATAGCGTATTTCGCACCAACTTATTGATTTCACCCCTGGTTTGACTTAAAGTTTCATTTTAATCTCACCCATGGCTTGACTCAATTTCATTTTGGTTTTGCTCATGGTTTCGTCCTTGTTTTCACCTCTGAATTCTGGTTTGATTTTGGTTTCACGTGTAGTTTCACTTTGGTTTCACTTAATGATAAGTCTGACCTTTGTGTGCGTATCCCCAACATGTGTACCAGCCACATTTAGATGCTAGCAGGAAGAGTCCTTGGTGGTAATTGGCTTACGCCCGGTAGGGGGGGGGGGGGTGCTACGTCATACTCAGTTTGGTTTCCCGTGAAATGGGTAATATGAAGTCGGTCGGGCATGCATGTTAAAAGATATTGTGTAATACCGGTAGTACAGATGCACTGTTGGAGGCAACTGTATGGTGTTACTAATAGCTGTGATCTTTGGTCCGACTCCGTTTTGATTTGTGAGTTTCAAACCAGGCTATCCACCACCTTTACACATTTTCCTGTCAGTAAACTCTACAACATTTCAAGTAAAGAAACAAATGATTCCATGCCGAATTTAAGAAATTCCAATATTATCCTATCAAAATTAAGTGTCTAGGACCGTAGATTTAGCGCAGGTCAAACTTAGGCGCAGGATAGGAAGGGGTTTGAATTTAAAAATTCCATACATTTTTAAACATAAAAAATCTGCTGCTCCCATAAAAATAACACAGGGTAAATCATAGATTGAAATTTATTAGAGCATACATGTATGTTTGTGCTAAAGTATATACTTAAACGATTCAGAAATCAATAACACTGAAACTGGCACGATGAATCATGGTTTTTATTGCCTCATCCATCTCATAGTACATAAAACTGATATAATCCTAAGTGATTTGAAAAAAAAAAAACGTTGGTAGTTTAGGATTTACCGAATAGTGAAATATGCCTTGGGTGATTGATTGTTCAGAAGGAAATGTACAACGTTTTATAAAGACAATAGACAACTCCTTCTTCACATCTTGACTGTCTGTTGTCTATAATGCACTCAGATGCATTTACCACACACAGTGCGGTGTGGTAAATGGACTGCATGTTGAGTAGACCATGGTTAATGGGTTTGCTCTGTTACAGGTCAGAAGATCGAAGTTAAAATCATCACAGCGGGCTACTTTGACACTAATAAGGAAGGTGTGCATGTCCTCTCTGAGGAGGAGAGCTCCGCCTTCAACAATATGATTATCTCCATCTTAGTAAGTACTTAATACCATCACCATCAATAACATGATACTGTATAAACTATAACCAACCTGTACCATCAATAACATGGTCATCTCCCTCTTAGTGAGTACCTTGTATAAAGTTTAACAACACTATACTGTCCATAACATGATCATCTCCCTGTTAGTGAGTACTTTGCATACAATGTAACTAGGACTCACCTGTCAAAATACCAAACAGACAGTAGCTACAGTGTTAATGTTTTCACATTTATACCTTATTTCCCATACAGGGAGGTAACAGCCAGGCGGCTAGGGAGATGAACCGCCAACAGCGCATGGAGGACGCATACACACATGTCTGGGGAACCACCAAAAAGAAACAAAAGTCGGCCTCAGAATCACCCGTCCCGCCCTCCTGAACGTCCACTGGTTTATACGCTTGTTATTAACTTATACCACCGTGTATACATGTTCTTTCTAAATATGGTACAGTCAGACACAGCTTTGTCATTGTATACAGGGCACACTATGTAGCCCCTACTTCTCGCTACATGTCAGTTATTTAGAGAATAGACAACGACTTTCTTCACATCGAGACTGTCTGTTGTTTTATAATGCACAAATGCATCTGAGTGCATTATAGACAACAGACAGTCAAGATGTGAAGAAGGAGTTGTCTATTGTCTTTATAAAACGTTGTACATTTCCTTCTGAACAATCAATCACCCAATTAAGGTATGTCTAGACCAATTATTGGCCCTTGACTTGTTTATAGCTATGCTGACCTTACTGAGGTGTGCACTGTACTCCTATAATGCACTCAATGTCACTTCTACCGTGCAGCAGAGCACTGCCAGCTGTTTTATAAACTGTTATAATGTATAGAGATGGGGAAGACAGCAGCAAACAGCCCTACACGTGAACCTATGTGGTGTCCTGAGGTGGTTATTCTTCAAGTTTGCCATTTAACCCATTATGGGTGGCATGATGCTTCTATGTTGATGTCCCCCTGGTTGGCATGATACATCAATATAGTGCTGGCAGTTAGACTTGCTGTCACTCCCCATCGGGAGTGTATCAGTTCAATTAGGGGTGGATGCAGTAATGCACTCTGCGCCACATAGAGGGTTGGCCATTTCAGTTCATTAAAAACCCATCTTATTTCTGGGCTATTCATACCATTCTTTGTAACGTCGAAAAGGTAAATGTATACTAGGCTACCGCATTTTGAATGATATTAATGATGTATATATAGTGTAAATTTCGATTATCTATATATTCTGTGGTATCATTGGTACTAATTCCTCATTACATTATGTGTTGCATTTAATTTCAATATTAGTGAGACAATACACATTGTTCTAAGCTTTGAATATGGTGTGAAGTTTTAAATCCATATATTTTCTCAAGGACTCAAAGACATTGGTCAATTTATCTTCATTCAGCGTTTAAATGTTGACATAAAATTGTGACATAATATTGTTGGTACGTGTATATCGTTATTGGTGGTAATTGTTCAATTTTCCTCCCAAAGAGGTTCATTGGCAAATCAAATAATGTGATATTAGATTATAGATACATCCGGCTTGAAATGTAGAGAATAGCATGAACCAGTTAGATAGGAATGATGTATAAAATTTATTATTCGAAAAGTAGTAGTTCGTAAATCATTAATTATGTTTTGTATTGTAATGTCTGAAATACAGCTAATATCTAACATGCACATATTATAATGTGATAAATTTGGAGGAGTGCCCTATCAACTGTCATTGATATTACTTACCGTAATCTCCCGCGTAGAAGACGTGCTGCGCGTAGAAGACGCACCCCAAACTCAGCACATGCATTTTCGCATATATAAGACGGACATTTTAATGCGGAAATTTGTAAGATTAGTACATTTCTATAGAAAAATTACCCCTCGTATAAGACGCACCCCCAACTTGAGAGTAAGCTATAAGACGCACCAGCATTTTGTTTGGCGTATAAGACGCGTCTTATACGTGGGAGTTGATGGTAGTAAGCACGCAGTAGGCTGAAACAAGAAAATGATTCAGAGTATCCAACATGTGGCATATAGGGGTATTGGTAGTTACATTTAGACATGTTCTGCATGTGGTATACCTATATTTCTGAATATGGGAATTAGGGTAGCCAGTGCAAGATGCCTAAATAGAGGGGGGGGGGAGGAACTCAATGATAATCAGCATTACTTAGCTTTGATAGCTGCATTGGTGTATCATTTGGGTGTGTACCAACTCATTAGCTCGACATGATGCACAAATATAAATCTAGTAAGTTACTCACCAGGGGGCAGAGTGAACTAAAGCACCATAAGACCCTGTTACAAAGGCATACAAACAACGTACATGATAGATGGAAATAATTTTGTGAACCACCGATACTTTGGGGGTACTATATTTTGATTGTAGCTTATACCTGACGTGATACTAACAAGAATCCTTATCTAGTTTCTCTCTTTTTTTTTGTGCAATTTATAAGGATATCATCTTATGATCAGCACCATTTCCTATACTCTGTAAATATTTCATCAATGTGAAGGATTGTGTTGATATTCTCACTAATGGGGTCCTCGGTACACAAAGTGAGAGCAGTGACAAGCTTATCTACGCGGAGATTGTGATAGTATTTCCGTTAAAATTGATATTAGAAAAGATCTCTATTTATTCATAACTGTCAGTTCACAGTGATAAAGCATGTTATTGAGCAGTTTAAAACTAAACGGAAAAGTGGTGATTGGTACGCTAATAACTAAAAGATGAACACTCATTGTTAAGTACTTTAGTTTGGCTATTGTATACCGTGCTTCATATTGATTTCTTTATAAATATAATGTCAGACATGGACCCAGGTTCATATTTTGGTGTGTATTTGATGCAGCCAGGGTGGCTGAACCTGTTCTGATCTGAATATCCACGTGTTCTCTTTTAATATGATATTTGCAAACGTGTCGGGTTTTCTATAAACTAGAATTTATTTTACTTTTTGGGTGAGCGGGTAGAGGTGGAAGAAAATACGAATGGTAGAAGTAGTACGGGGTTGTGCTGAGGACCAGCATCTACGTGCTGTAGGCATCAGACCAGTACATGGGCCGTGTTGTCTGTCTCCATTTTCAGGATGTGTCTGTTGTATCACATCAGAAAAGGTGTGTCATGGATTCTCTACATTCCAATAAAATTACTATACAGTTCACCTCTTTTTCATGAATTTATTTGTATGATGGATGATTTGAATGGCTCAGCATTAATCTGTCCGTGGCGTCCAGCCTAACTCTTCCTTTACCAATTGCGCATAAATGCAGCGGCAGATATTATCTTCGATTTTATCTTCCTCAGAAGCTGAAATTCCTAGATTCCTTGCATCCTCACTGTCCAAGATGATCAGATCTCCGGAGAATCTAAATCATTTGCAAGGATGGAAGTCTTCAGGGATTTCCCTGGTTTTAGGGATTTTCAAGTTCCAAAGACCTATACTTTCCTTACCAAAACCTTTATTTAAGGGGTTCGTGAAGAGCATTTTATGTATTTTTGTGCTCAATGACTCCCATCCCTGCATTTGCCTGTAAAGTCAATACCCAATATGTTGTAGCCTTCGGAGGTTACATAAAGAGAAAATTAAATTGTATTTTTTTTCTGGAGCATTTTTCCATGCTTAATAATGGGATGCTGAAATGACAAAACCCCGGATGATATAAAGTTTGGAATAACAAAATGTAGGCATAAGGATTTCTTGGATGATGATATATTTATCTAATCAAATAGCAAAAGACAAGTACAATGTAGTATAAGACTAACAAAGAAATAGAAGGATAAATAGACATGAACCTGGCCGGTAACCTGGCTAATCCATGCACTGGTCTTTTTTGTACCTAAGATTTGCGGTGAAACTAAGCTGTGTGTCCAGGCGCTGTTTGAAGCACATGGACAGGTAGATTATGATGACAGCCCCTCGGACTTTTTTTAAATCATAATGTGATTGTGTAAAAGTTATCAGCAAATGAAATGGTAACCACTGAGAATTGGTTGTAAGGGGAAGGCTCTGACTAGTCGGTGAGCAGTTTGTGATTTTATATTCTATTGAGAAAGAGCTGAGACCTACCGAAGAGTGTTTGTTTATCACAATAAGGAAATAGCCTGGTAGACTATAGCTAAGAAAAACTGCAACCTACACACCGTCAGTAGGAGAAAAATGGTTTATATCCCGTAACAGGTGGCCCTGGGCCTCCATCACTGCTGTTAGACACCACCGCATGCCTCGATTAAAGAAAACAAGAAGTAGCCTCTTCCTCGCCTCCTCATCCGAAATGGGTAATTCTCAGTTTGTCATTTTGACACCCTCCCTTCTGAAAAGTACATCTTTGGGCGGAGAGACTCCCATATGGGCATTACTGCTAATGAAAATTTGAATCTGATACTTAGATATCTGTCTTTTTACTTTAAGCTGTATAGTCCCCAATAATTGTCAGATCTAAAGACCGTAAAAAGTGGCCTGCCACTAAGACTTGCATGTAGAATAAATCGAATAGAAGGTGCGCGTCAATGTAATTGCATGAATGTGTCCTTTCATGCTAGCTGCACAAAACCTTATATAGCTGCATTTCTGTTTTCAGTTTTGGGTTTCTGGTGAATATCCCCAAAAACTGGCATAAAAATCTGCAAATTTCAATTATTGGAATGTTGAAAGGTTGTGAAATATTCCCAAAACTGCTCTACCTTAATTACCTCGTTAGCTCCTTAAAAAATAGAAAGACTAGAAAACATTATTTAACTTTGTACCGACATGTTTCGGGTTTGTGCAACCCTTTGTCAATTAAGTTGTGGAAACAAAAATAAAAAGTTGCGGAAACGAAAATAAAACTTGCGGAAACGAAAATAAAACTTGCGGAAACGAAAAATAAAACTTGCGGAAACGAAAATAAAACTTGCGGAAACAAACTAGAGAAAAAAATGTGTAGAAAACGGATGTCCTTTTAGGGGCTCCGTAATACCCGCCACTGATAGTGTCGTATGTATGTGGATAAACTTATAACAGCATATCCACTGACATATAGGATGATTCACTTTCCATAGGTCTCATTATAGGAAACACTACTCCCACTGAGGGCGTATACATATTATTATGAAGATTATTATATGACGTTTCATCGCACCTGTATAGTAGAAGGCTGAAGTTGTCAGCAAGGTGCGTGACAGAGAAGACATCAGCCGCGGACGCCGCACGCGCTCCCCACCTGCAAAGGCCACATTGACAGCAGGTACGTGTCTTTCTATTATCAGCATAGTAGTATTTTAGCATTTTCAGATTTTGTTTGTGCTCGGCATTTTTATCCCTGCATTTATAATATATCGCCGCCCTAGTGCAAGGCAGTTGTAACTGACACTGTTAACAGTTACAACCTTCTTACACTTGGGTGACGAAAAAAAAGGTCCCAGATGGGATAGATATAGCTAGAGTTCCCCTGAAACATTAGTTGAAATCAGCTAAAGTCTTGTTGGTAATTTACCATTTGCCTTTAAAATGCCGGAATTTAGCACTGATAGAAGATACCGGATATTCTATTACTGGGAATCATTGCATCAAATGATATTACAAGAGGTCCGGGATTAGGGAACGCACGGAGGATAAATTGACTAAGCTCCTGCTGGGTTTGTCTTGGCCAGCTTAGGGAGTGATCAATTTTTAACAACAATTAGGGGGTGGTGGGTTTGCGCGCGGAGGCGGGAAAAAATATCGCCCCCCCCCCTCTTGACGGGTCAAAATTTTTTTGATCCCCCCCATCAGGGGCAGAAAATCACGCACGAAACACCCTTATAACCTATAGTAACCCTCAAACCCACCAGCCCCCCCCCCCCGTTGTTAAAAAATGATCACTCCCTCAGCTTTGATTCACTATATATCCCTAATCCTTTTTTCCCAGACTCACTCAGCGCGTAGATCTACCATGAATCGACAGTGATTTCTCCCGTGATTTCTCAATAAAAGAGTATAAGGGGAAAAAAGATTATTCCAAAAGGGTTATCTCTTTATTCCTGTCCCCGTTCGCCTATTTGTGTCATGTTCATATGCGCAGGCTTCGACAAAGATATATTACTCCCTACCAAATTGATATAACGACTGTGACTTTTGATGTCCCCATGCATTTGTTCCGATGTACCTTGTGCTTTCGGTGAAAATATCAAGGACCACCGAGACTTGAACCCTATTAAAGCACAGATTTGGACGGCCGTGCCGTAATCCAGTCCCCTACACATAAAGGCATAAACAATACTAGATACGATGCACATTCCTTAATATGCTGCGTGGGGTATAAGGTTACGACAACACAAGAAGGGGTCCAATGAACTGTTGATGGGAGGTCCTCCATGTCCTAAGTCCATTTTAAGGAATCTCCATGCCACCAATCAATTTTGAGCAAAAGTTAGATGTCCATGCCCCAAGTCAGTGGAAGTCCCAAAATGACCCGTACCGCTATCGAATTTATCATCTAGGGGATCCATAGCAATGGGGAGAAAAATAAGCTCTTATCAAACAAGGTGCTCTTAAAACTCGAAATCCGTTACCCCGCACAAGGCATCATCCCACAAAAGGCGTTGTCCTACAAATACCTTAACATTCTCATTTTAGACCTTAGAATTAGGATCCTTATTTCAGAATAAGTGTCTCTATTCTGTCTCGTGATGTCACTTTTGGAAACGACATTAACCTCAGTAGTTGCTTTCAGTAGCTCTGTCTAAAAAAAACTCGAGCATGACATTGTAGTCTGGTCACGTGAACAACACTGAAGAAAATTTCGCTATAGTCAACACTTTCGAGAAATACCCTCCTGGTCACTCAGACATTGGGTTGAGAATACCCTCCTGGTCACTCAAACAGACATTGGTTGCTTCCAACGGCGTTCAACATGCAGAGTTCGCACCCCAAGATTTAAAGCTACAACACAACTAAATGCTACTGGGGGAAGGGGGCTAGATATACATGATACGTGAAGCTTTACATTTAAATCGGTCCAAAGTCGTTTGTCCCCTACCACAGGGGAAGATCCAGAACTAGAAAAAGGAGGGCACACCCTCAAGTTTTAAGCAGATTTGGGGTTCTTCAGTACTTATTGAAAGGAGCGTGTGTGTTGAGGGGGGGGGGTTTATTCCCGGCCAGCGGGATCCTTATATATAAAATATATATATATATATATATATATATATATATATATATATGGAACTATATACACTCGTGTATATTTATATAATTAGCCGCGGACGGTTAGGGACTACTTGCAGCGCGCATTGGTATCTATGATGTCATAGCATGACATCATGGTAAATAACTCCTCCATTATATAAGGGGGAGTTTCATAGTAACCGTCAATTGGCTCGATTCTTCTGTACAGGTAACACCACGCTGGGTGATCCTGGAATTTTAAAATTTTTAAAGTAGTTTTTTCTGGATTGGTGCTTAGATATCAGCCTAAATATGGGGAAGAGAACTACTGCAGGTGCTAAGAAGAAATGTTCGTCGAAAAAATCGGCTAAATCGGCTAAAATGGACGAAGAATCGGCCAATTTAGGACTTTCGAGCAGTCTCACCTCTCTGGATGGGGGTCTGGAGCCCTTACGGCCTAATACGCCACAGGCTATAGAGAGTGAGATTGTTGACCAGACGAGGCTGGATCTGCTGGAGGAGGATCTCTTGGACATAAAGAAGATGTTATGTGATGTTATCGCTAACCAAGGGGCCGGTAAAGAAGAGATGAATCCATTGAGCGAAGCGGACAGCGGGGCGATGAAGGCACGTGCTACTGTATACAAACAAGATTCGAGAGACGCGAAACCAAGGCGACGGGGGCGTGGCTTGCAGCGGGAGCATGACAATGACAGCGTCCATAGCAACCAAGATGGCGGCGAGTGGATCAGAGCGGGACGAAGAGGTCGTCAAGCGAGATCAAAATCATCTTATACCGCTCGTCACAGGAGTCCTTGCTCGTCAAGAGGGTCGTCACTGGACTCGCCACTTCCTCGCCATCATTGTGGTGGCCTTGGCCAATGATTGCAGACAAAGTCTTTGTTACAAGTTGCTTGTTGACAGGTTTATTGCTGAAGTAGCCACAGGAGGCCTAATCCCCTTTGGTAGACACTTATTTCCTATGGTTGTCACAGTAGCACATAGTAACACACAGATGTCCTCAGGTAATATATCATTTCAGCATAGAGTCCATTGAACATAACTGTGTGCAATAACATTCAGTAGTCCAACCTTAGCATGGATATATCCTTCAGGGTAATCTGGTATAATAACCTTCAGAGTAATAACCTTCAGGATAATAACCTTTACAAAGAATATTGCCTCCTCTTAGTCCTCAGGTACAAAGTCCAGTATATCAGCAAGGTAGTCCATAGGGTTGATGTGAACAGCACAGATCAGATGTAGTGATTGAGGAGGGAAGAGAGGGACCTGCTTTTATATGCTATCTAAAGGCTGAGATCAGAGTCTCACATCATCCAGAAGTATGAGGTCAGACTGATGTCAGATAGGGAGACAAACAGGTGACTGATGATATCAGCTAAAAGGATGAAGTAAGCACACTGAATGGTACACACATGAGACAAGTATGACATCAGCAGGCATGAGATCAGCCAGTGGATATGTTCCAAGAATGCTGATGTAGGCTTACCACATAATACTAGGTCATTGAAACATACAACCATCAACATACCTTTACTGTACTTTGATTTTAACCCATTTAGTTATAAACTATGACATTCTCAATGTTACAGATATACACCAGAAAATACAAACTTTATTTTATGACAATCTATACAACCCTACTGTATTCTTTACCTTACACTACATTCCCGGCCCCTTAAATGTGAACCTTAGAAGTGAACATTTACAATCCCTTTTAACCTTTACAATTATCAAAAAACAGTTTAACCATACAGAAATGATTACAGTATACAACCTTGTATAACTGATGACATGTTAAACAATATCTTGGGTATGACTATTACCATAGTTACAACACAATATGCAATAGCTCATGTATCCTTTTCTTATAGATACAACACAATGGGATTCACACAATGAGCATGGTTACTCTGAATCAAATAAAACATCACATCAGATGACCTTTATTCACAAACACAACTCAATGATATGTCTATGATGTGATTGACTCAAGCAAACAAAGCTTATCAATAGGTCTGACAAGTACATTTGTAGCAGTTTTGACCTCTGCAGATCGAACTAGACCATCTTTACCTGGGAAATCTTTAACAACACGCCCAAGAGGCCAACTATTTCTAGCTAGATTCTCATCCATAACTAATACAAGATCATCAGTTTGGATATTTCTCTTTGTGTCTAACCATTTTTGTCTTAGCTGCAGTGTAGGGAGATACTCTTTTACCCATCGTTTCCAGAACTGGTCTGCCAGGTACTGTACATGCCTCCACCTACGACTGTACATGTCTTCCTTTCGGAAGGTTCCTGGGGGTGCTCTAAGCCCTACACCTAACTGAAGCAAGTCATTTGGGGTGAGAGGTTTCAAGTCCTTTGGATCATCTGACACTGGAGTGAGTGGTCTACCATTGACTATGTATTCAATCTCACAGAATACTGTGTTCAATCTCTCATCATCCAGGACTTGATCTTTTAGTATGGAGTTCAGTACCTTGCGTACTGTCCTGATTTGCCTTTCCCAGACTCCACCCATGTGGGATGCAGCTGGCGGATTGAACTCCCACTTTATCTCTCTGATCAAGAGACTTTCCTGTGTCTTGTGGTCTTGATTCCACCTTTGAATTGACTCCCGCAACTCTTTATTTCCTCCAACAAAGTTGGTTCCATTGTCTGACCTGATCTTTTCAGGTTTTCCTCTCCTAGAGATAAACCTGATTAGTGAGTTGATGAAAGAATCACCATCCATTGAGCTGAGGATTTCTATATGTATTGCTCTGGTTGTTAAGCAGGTGAAAAGACAGCCATACCTCTTTTCTTGACTACGGCCCCTTTTTACATAAAATGGGCCAAAACAGTCCACACCAGTGTAGGTGAAGGGAGGCTTGTGAGGTGTGACTCTGTCTGTTGGCAAGTCTGCCATCTTTTGAACTCCTAACTGTCCTCTCAGTTTCTTGCATATGATACATTTCTGCAATACCTTATTCACTAAGGGACGTCCTTGTGGTATCCAGTATTTTTCTCGGACCTTTGAGAGTACATACTCTCTACCTGAGTGTCTGGAGGTCCATTCATGTGTGTGCCGCACAATAAGCTCTGCAATATGATGGTCCTTTGGCAGTATCAAAGGGTGCTTGGCCGAGTCAATTATCGGTGCACTTTGAAGTCTGCCCTGTACTCTGAGCATACCATCCTCATCTCTGAATGGCTCCAATTTGAAGATTGTGCTCTTGTGAGACACTTGCTTGCCTGATTTTAGGCTTCTGAACTCATCTGAATAACAATTTTGTTGTACATGCTTGATAATGCTTCTCTCTGCATTTTGAAGTTCATCAACAGTTAGGCTAGGAGTCAGTTTAGGCTTTCCTTTTGTCAGCCAATCACAGAAGCGGATCAGCCATGCAATTGCCCTTTTTAGACGATACCAGCTTGAGTACCGCTTGAACATTTGCTCCAAGTGATCAGGTGCATCAGTGACTACAACACATGCCTTTGCTTCTTTCTTCACTTCTTGGTCATCTGCTAGCATGTCAGGAGATGTTTGAGGAACAACCGGCCACTGGGACTCATCCTCCCACAAGAAGTCCGGCCCCTGTTTCCATCTTTTGCTAGACAGAATTTCATTTGCACTGAGGCCACGCGAAGCATCATCTGCTGGGTTTGATTTGGTATCTACATACCTCCATTGACTTGGTAAAGATCCATCATGGATGATTGCTACTCTGTTGGCAACAAAAGTCTGGAACCGCTTGGTAGTGTTCTTGATGTACTGCAAGACTATCATACTGTCAGTCCAAAAGATGGATTCTGTGATTTTCAGACGAAGTTCTCTTCGCAGTAAGCTGTCCATCTTCACAGCAATCACAGCTGCTGATAACTCTAGTCTGGGAATTGTCATGTGCTTGATGGGAGCAAGTCTTGATTTGCCTAACAGGAAGGAGCAGTGGATTTGTCCTTGTTCATTTACCACACGAAGATAAGATGCTGTGCCGTAAGCTTCTTCAGATGCATCAGAAAAGTGGTGAAGTTGGATCTTCACACACTTACCAAAGTCCTGTGGCACAAGGCAACGTCTCACTTTGAACTCTTCAAGATGTGGCAGTTCTTCTAACCACCTTTTCCACTTCTTTGCATTGTCAGGCTCCAGTTCATCATCCCAACTTTTATCTCTCTTGCATTCATCTTGAAATATCTTCTTTGCTTGGAGAATGAATGGGCATACAAAACCTAAAGGGTCATACACAGAACTGACCACTCTGAGAAGCCCTCTTCGGGTGAATATCACTTCTTTTTCCTTGATCTTAATGCCAAATACATCTTCATGAGTGTCCCATTGAACACCTAGTGCCCTTTCCACTGGAAGTGCCTCTGAGTCCAGATCAAGATCTTTGACCTCCTTTGCTCTGTCCTCAGGGGAAACAGATTCTATGACCTCTTTGTTGTTAGAGATCCATTTGGTCAGCCGGAAACCTCCA
The DNA here is from genome assembly GCA_949317995.1 of Acholoe squamosa. Classification (NCBI taxonomy): domain Eukaryota; kingdom Metazoa; phylum Annelida; class Polychaeta; order Phyllodocida; family Polynoidae; genus Acholoe; species Acholoe squamosa. The sequence goes on along the minus strand of OX439048.1, from coordinate 39,354,114 downwards.
AGGCTTAAAAGCTGACAAAGTTCATCCAGCAATCTCTTTGCTTGATTTACTGTTGATACTGATTTGAGACAGTCATCAGCATAGAAGTTCTCCATTACAGTCTTGACAGTCTCTTCATCAAACTCAGTCTTGTGGTCCTCAGCTGTGTGCTTAAGAGCAAAGCTTGCACAGCTAGGGCTCCATACTCCACCAAACAAGTGTACTGCCATTCTGTATGTCTCTGGGGGAAGATCAGGGTTGCCATCTTTCCACCACAGGAACCTTAGTACATCTCTGTGTTGTGGAGACACACGTACTTGATGAAACATGGCTTCTATGTCACCCATTATTGCTATGTGGACTTCCCTGAATCTTAGCAACACTCCAATCAATTTGTTTGTCATATCAGGGCCTTGCAGCACTTGCTTGTTTAGTGATGTGCCACCATATTCTGCTGCACAATCAAAGACAATCCGAAGCTTGCCTGGCTTATTTGGACTTGTGACAGAATGGTGAGGAATGTACCACTTGACACTGCTGTCATCTTCATTTTCCTGGACAGGTTCTGCATATCCTTTCTGAACTAAATCCTCTATACCTGCCTTGTAAAGCTTATAAAGATCGGCATCCTTGGACAATCTTCTGCCAAGACTCTGTAAGCGTTTCTCTGCTATTTTCTTATTGTCTTGCAGATCTGGTGGTGTGACCTTAAAGGGTATGTCCATCTCATAATGGTTATCTTTTAGTTTGATGGACCCATTCCAGACATCCAAAACCCTTTTGTCATCTTGAGACATCTGTGGGAGGCTTCCAGCCAAAGTTTGAGCCACATCCAATTTCCAGAACTGCTCAACTTGTGCTTCCAGACTTACATCTGGTCCCTGGTCAGCTTGAATGAAATTGCAAAGAGCAGATCCATCTTGGTTCTCACCTTGTAGAGGACCATTGAGTGTCCAGCCTAGAATTGTTCTAGTAGCATAGGGTTCATTTTCCCTTCCTCTCCTCACTTCAAGGGGGATTAGAGCATCTGGGACATCCTGACCAATAAGAAGAGTGACATCTGACTTCTCTTTATGGAATACTGTCAGATCCTTAAGATGATCCCATTTCTTTACATCTCCTGAAGATGGTATACTATCCCTTAGCTTTGGGAACCTTGTCAGGGCATAGACTCGTGGTAGTTGAACTACTCTTCTTTTCTTCTTTGGCCCTGTAGTTGCTGTGACTTCAAGAGAGATTTCAAGGCTATCCATATCTTTACCCTCACCAAGAGTTTCTAATGACAGGGAGGTCTTTTCTCCCTTTACTTCAAGTTGCTTTACCAAGTCCTTTGAACAGAAGGTTTTGTTGCTTCCTGGATCAAGCAGGGCATGGGTACGTATGTAGTTGCTCTGTCCCTTTCCTCTGACATACACTGAAACTATAGGTAGGGCGACCTTTGAGCTTACAATATCTGATTGCCCACAGGCATAACTTTTGGCTTCTACCTGCTTGTCTTGAGACTTCTGATCTTCCTTTTGTTCCTCATCCTTTGAGGACTCTGACTTGGTGACCTTTGCTGGTTGATGAAGCAATGCAGAGTGTTTCCCTTTACACTCCTTTTCTTGACAGCCTTTTGGTCTTTTACACTCCTTAGAAGTGTGATTACCAAAGTCAAGACAATTGAAACATAGTCTTTTCTCTTTCACAACTTCCCATCTCTTTTCCAGGGACATCTTCTTAAACTTGTCACATCCACTCACTCTGTGACCATCAGCATCACATATACGGCACTTGTATTCCTTGGGCTTGTTCTCTTTTTGGGTCTGATCAACAGATTTGGCTTTGACATCTTTGCTTTGGGTGTCAGTATCAGTCACACTAACATTAAAGCTTGATCCTTTCTTCTTGGACTGGGAAGGCTTACCCTTTGGTTCCTTGGTGACTGACCCTACATTCCCAAATACTGGGTCATTAGCCTCTCCAGCTACCATCTCAAGGAACTGGACAAATTCATCAAAGTTTGGGTATTCCCCAAATCTCTCACGGATCTTAAAGGCCTCCTTACGCCATCGAGTTTGGATATACAATGGCAGTCTTGTCAAGATCTTCACCATTCTATCTTGAGATTCTACCTCTTTGAGTTTATTCATAGCTCGAAGTGTTTCCATGCAGCCCCTAACATCATCAGCAAAGTCCTGAAGAGCTTCACCATCATTTGGCTTCACTGCTGGGCCTTCAGTTATCTTTGAGACCCATGCCTTTGAGATCACAAAGTCATTACCAAACCTCTGTTTCAGCAGGCTTCTGGCCTTCTTATAGCCTTCTGACGGGGCCATTAATGCACATGGCTGTATTACCTTTGATGCCTTTCCTGTGCAATACTCAAACAGTCTGTTCAGTTTATCACTAGCCTCAATATTGGCCTTATCTACACTAGCATCAAAGGCATTCATAAAGGTCCAGTACTTCATAGGATCCCCATCAAATTTCATCAGGCTAGTCTTTGGTAGACGAATAACATCTAGCATCTGACGTTGGATTATCTGGGATTCTAAGGCTGACTGACTTTTCTCTTGGATTTCACCAAGAGTTTGATTTATACCCTTGAGGTTGGGGTCTGATGGCTGTTTCTCACTATTCCTATCTGAAGCTTGTGGTGATTTCACTAACTCCACAATCTGAGCTACTTGTCCAATGGTGAATGTCTCGTCTGATCTTCTATCATTGTAACCTGTTATAGGTGATCCTGACCATTCAGGTGCAAAAGGGTTTTGGTAACCTGCTATAGGTGACCCTGACCACTCAGGTGCAAAAGGGTTGAGCTTTGATTTCCTCACTTCTGGTTCTTTCTCATTTGAACTAAAGGTGGTAGGTTTTCTGGCAGTACTAGTACCTATAGGACCCCCCGAATGATGAGAAACCCCATTGTCATTAGCTGAAGTGAATATACCCCCACACTGCAACTTTACATCAGTATCATCTCTAGCAACAGCATTTTTAGACAAAGAAGCAAAGCTATTACCAAAATGTCTATCAGGAATATTTTGACTGACCTTTGATCCTTTATACACATAATCAGGATACTCAACAAACTTGGTCAGGGCATCTTCTTCAGCTGCTGCAGCCTCAAGTTCAAACTGCATTTGTAGTTGTTGACGGCGTAGTTCCATTTTCTTCCTTTCACGCTCCAGCCACAGCTCCTTCTGCCTGCGCTGATGTTCAGCCTCTTCCTGCTGACGTTCAGCCTCTTCCCGAATCTGTTCTTCTCGGCGGCGTGCCTCTGCTCGCTGCTGTTCTTCTCGACGGCGTGCCTCTGCTTGCTGCTCTTCAACATCTTGTTCTAGTTGTAGCTGGGTAAGTTCAAGCTCTTGTAACTCCCAGAGAGCTTTAGCCTTGACTTCAAGAGCAGCCCGTTTTGCAACTGCCTTAGCTCGTGTGCTTGATGCCCTTGATGCCCTGGAGGTGGCACCAGAGCCAACCTGAGACACACTGTCATGAGCATAAATACTGTCCTGCAGTCTCTGCTGTTCCAGGAGAATGTCATACTGTTTCTTTGTGTCAACAAACCTTCCCTCTATCTGGGAATACACAGCCTCTTCAGTTGAGGCCCTATCAGGTTGAATGTCCACTACTAAATCCATGATCTCCTGATGCACTGAATAGAAGTTTGAGAATGCAGTTGCCATTTTCTCAACTGCAACTTTGAGTTCAGGCAGTCCAGCATCCTTGTTCATCAGATGAATCACCATATCAATTTTCTTAGTTAAATGTCCAGCATACCCACCTCTTGAGCGGCGCAGTGTCACCAGTTGTTCAGTCTTGACACTATGTGGATCCAACATCCTGCTTGATTCCCTGTGCCTGGAACCAATCTGTGACATGATGACTTGCTTAGTCCTTGGTGAGGATCCTTGAAGATTATTCTTTGTACCAAATGTGGTGGCCTTGGCCAATGATTGCAGACAAAGTCTTTGTTACAAGTTGCTTGTTGACAGGTTTATTGCTGAAGTAGCCACAGGAGGCCTAATCCCCTTTGGTAGACACTTATTTCCTATGGTTGTCACAGTAGCACATAGTAACACACAGATGTCCTCAGGTAATATATCATTTCAGCATAGAGTCCATTGAACATAACTGTGTGCAATAACATTCAGTAGTCCAACCTTAGCATGGATATATCCTTCAGGGTAATCTGGTATAATAACCTTCAGAGTAATAACCTTCAGGATAATAACCTTTACAAAGAATATTGCCTCCTCTTAGTCCTCAGGTACAAAGTCCAGTATATCAGCAAGGTAGTCCATAGGGTTGATGTGAACAGCACAGATCAGATGTAGTGATTGAGGAGGGAAGAGAGGGACCTGCTTTTATATGCTATCTAAAGGCTGAGATCAGAGTCTCACATCATCCAGAAGTATGAGGTCAGACTGATGTCAGATAGGGAGACAAACAGGTGACTGATGATATCAGCTAAAAGGATGAAGTAAGCACACTGAATGGTACACACATGAGACAAGTATGACATCAGCAGGCATGAGATCAGCCAGTGGATATGTTCCAAGAATGCTGATGTAGGCTTACCACATAATACTAGGTCATTGAAACATACAACCATCAACATACCTTTACTGTACTTTGATTTTAACCCATTTAGTTATAAACTATGACATTCTCAATGTTACAGATATACACCAGAAAATACAAACTTTATTTTATGACAATCTATACAACCCTACTGTATTCTTTACCTTACACTACAATCATGCCAAGCAAAAAATTGGCGAGTTTGACCATGAACAATTCGTTAAAAAACGAGAGAAGGTCGATAGCATTGAGAAGCTTGTGTTGGTCAATATCAAATACATTATAGATTATTACAAGGACGGAGACGATGTAGAGGGAATGCTTAGACACTTACAGATGTTGGTTGAAAAATCTGACACGAAAATATTTACTGTCAAAGCTCTGGTTGCATATGATAAGTCCGTTAGGGACAGGGCTAATGGCGATGGTTTGGATGCTTTTGCAGTAATCGAAAATTCTGATATTCTCCGCCATTTGTCCTACGATGGGACAGTGCAAGCCCAGAAGGCATATTCAACTAAACCAAAAAATTCTGGAAAATCTAGAGTCTCAACAAATTCATGCTATGCATTCAACAGGGCAGAGGGCTGTTCTAGGGACCCTTGCAAGTATAGGCATGTTTGTAGTTCCTGTACCAAATCAAGCCACAATAAAATGGAATGTCAAGTAAACAAACCTGAATAGGATTATACAGGTGACTGGGGTCCTATAGATGATAGTGTGTCGATGCCGGATTCATGTATAGTAGGTTTGGTAGACCCTGGTTCGCCCCCACCCATTGCTCAAGTTCAGGGTGTTGGTGTAGGTAAGGCTGGAGTGGTAGAATTTGTCTTCCTGGGTGATATTAGCAATAGCTCAGGACTCAATGTATCCTATTTGGAGCCTATGGCAAATTTACAATTAAATGTTGAGAATGATATTGATATTGGTACCAATCCTAGTGGTTTGGATGTATCATATAGTGGCCCAGTACAGGGCGAGGTTAAACCATTGTTTACTGTCAGTATTAATAATTTACCTAGCATCGAAGTGTATGACAGTTGTATAAATGGTGTGTGCAAATGTGTACATTATGTTCATGGTGAAAGGTCTCAAATTCTACCTTGCAGAGTAGCTCCTTATTTAACCCAGAAAGTTATCATTAATATAAATGATAAAGAGGCATTATTCTTATGGCAAGGTTTTGTTGAAGGGTTCAAGATAGTTGACCCTGAGTGCAATACGTCTTACGATTGCAAAAATTATTAATCCATTCTTGAAGGGAATTTTTACAATGAATTTTGTAATATATTGTTAGAGGAGTTAGAGGCTGGTCTTGTGTCCAAAGTTAAAAACAAACCACAGTGCATCCATTCTCTGGGTGGTGTTGAGAAATCGAATGGCAAGTTAAGGCCTATAACGGATTGTAGTATGCCGGAAAAAGTTTCCATTAATAACTATATGGTGTCAACGGACGGTTACATGTGGTGAAGTGAATATACACGGAATCCAGGGGAGTTCATTTGATCCTTTTATTGCATAGCTGACATGAGTGTTTCATAAAGGTGGTAACAATGATAACACTCGCCAAGATCTAAGCTCTGCCTCCGATCCTATAGCTCAACCTGTCGTAGGTTCTAGGTATAGGTGTAAGATGTAATTTGGGAGAGATGATCTTAGAATAGACGGATAGGGAGCTGCTCAAGCTGCCTTTTATACTAAGGGCTTGAGCAGCTCACAGTGTTGTGAAATGTTCTGTACATGTGGCTCAATAGAATAGTGACACATGTCATAAAGAGAGAGTGCCACCTGTGGGTAGATTATGTTAATGAGGATTGAGAGGAGATTGTGAAATATCCTCTTATTCCAAATATGGCACCACAGGTGGATCGCACTTCCTCCAGTTGGACTGAGTAGATAAGGTTGGAATGTTATTACATCCTTGTACCTTATGTCACAGAGTCTAATGGAGGAAGTGTGTTTGTGATGACTAAAGGATCCTGGTTCCTATTGAGGAATACAGGAGGTTATTGAGTGTGGATCATTGGCAGAGCTTAGGTTTTATATGGCGAAGAACTTAGTAAATATGAAAAATAATAATAATACCCAGAATGGTCCATTGACAATGGACAAAACTAGTTCTACCTTTTCTTACAATAATATTGGCACGGTTACAGCTCAGTTAGATAGAAACGAATTTATGAGCGTGGTAGATCTAAAATCTGCCTATAGGACCATCAATGTTTATGGCCCCCACACTAATATGCAGGGTTTTAGGTGGGATTTTGGTCAGGGTGAAGGATTCTATGTAAGCAATAGGTTAACTTTTGGTCTTAAATGTGCACCCTATATATTCAGTAGAATATCAGATTTTATTGTAGAGGTAGCCAAGAGTTATGGTGTTAAAAAACTAGTTAATTACCTCGATGATTTTATCATCATTTCTGATACATATGGTGAATGTCTACGTCAAAGGAATATCCTCATAGAATGCATGCAACATATGGGGTTTGTGGTCTCGAAGGAAAAGGTAACGGAACCATCACAAAAGTGTAAATTTCTTGGTATCAATATAGACTCTGTTAACTTGGAATTATCCTTACCGCAAGATAAGGTGATAAAAATGAGAGGTATTTTAATGGAGAATATTAACAAAAAATTTATATCCAAGAAGAATCTTGAAAGAATAGGTGGCCTTATGTCTTTCTGTTCACAGGTGGTTAAGGGCGGTAGAACCTTTAGCAGAAGAATTTTTTATCTCTGCGCTCGAGCTAGACCCGGGGGTTATATTAAGGTATCAGATTGTACCCGACAGGATATGCAGTGGTGGCTAGATTTTTGTAAAGTTTTCAACTGTAAAAGGTTAATCCTCAACGATTTGGTTGATAAGCCTATGTATTCCGATTCATCTATTAAGGGTTTTGGAGCTTGGATGGGGAAGGACTATTTATATGGTGACTGGACATCTTATGATAAATTCAACCTAGGTTCAGGCCATTTTTCCCCCCCCCCTCCGATGTTGGATAATTTTAAAAATCATCATCGAAATATCAATGTATATGAATTATATCCTGTTATGTTGGGCTTGAAACGCTGGATCTCTGATTATAGAAATAAAAGAATACATTGTATAACAGATAATATGCAGGTCCTAGCTATGGTTAATACAGGCAGGTCGAGGAACAAACTTTGTATGGAATGGCTAAGAGAAATTTTTTGGCTTTGTTTCATTAATAATGTCGAAATATACGCAACTTATATTAAGTCAGAAGACAATATCCTTGCTGACCAATTGTCTAGGCTTGCATATAAGGGTATGCCTGTTAAATGTGTGACCTCTCTCCTTGATAATAATATGTGTTGCTTCAATTCCAGAGTGGGAGAGATTACTAAGCAGAAAAAGGTTACTTTTGGCCCAGGGTGTTTCATACAATACAAAGATAACAAGGGAGCATCAGCTCAGGAGGTATAGAAAATTTTGTATTAAATTTAAACTTCAACCTCTTCCCTGTTCCGCATCCCAAGCCTCCATTTATTCGGTGTATTTGTCTGATTTTATGTAGCCTTCATCTGTAAAAAATTACTTGTCTGCTGTGTGGTATCAACAGAAGCTTAAGGGGTTTTTGGACTACAGTAGTAATTTTTTGGTTAAAAAAACTCTGGATGGGATCGAAAGATGTAATTCTATTCCTTCTAAACTAGTCCATCCTATTAATCCGCAGGAAATGTTAAGGTTAAGGTCGAATCTGGACCTGTCTAACAGAGCAGACATGAAATGTTGGCTGGCTATTTTAATGTGTTTTAGGGGTGTACTTAGAATAGGCCATGCAGTTAAATCCCCTCACTCCCTGAGGGTAGGTGATGTAAAATTTGAAATTGATTATGTCAGTTTACATATTAGGACATCTAAGACTGATCAACTTGGTAAGGATTCTTTCCATGTATTTTTGGTTAGGAATGATAGCTCCATGCTATGCCCTTATAAGGGTTTACAACATTTGTGTAGTGGTAGAGGTAAAAATGACCTTTTATTCAAATCTGGTAGTGATGGTATGGATTATCAGTATGTCAACTCTAGATTGAAACTCCTAGCCTTGCAGTCTGACATAGTAGGTTGTGTATCTACTCATTCACTTAGGCACGGTGGTGGCACCTTGTTGAAGGATTCTGGCCTCAGTATAGAGGATATTAAGAGGAAGGTTAATTGGAAATCCACTGCTGTTTATGGTTATATTCATAGTCATAAAGATGAATTATTACATCTTGATAGGTTGTGCCAATCTCATTTGCAATGCTGATTGGTATGTGTTTTCACATGTGTTTGGCGTGTTTTTGTGTGTTTTTGGCATGTATGGTGCTGATAGCCCCAAGGTCAGTAACCCACCAAACTCATGTGTTCTGTGATAGATCTTTTATTACATGTATTATAAATTAATATCCCTTTATTACCGGTACAGTCTGGTATCCTATTATATTATCATCCGTTATTACCGGTATCTTATTCCCTGGTAGCGAGTTAACTTATGGAACTATATACACTCGTGTATATTTATATAATTAGCCGCGGACGGTTAGGGACTACTTGCAGCGCGCATTGGTATCTATGATGCCATAGCATGACATCATGGTAAATAACTCCTCCAGTATATAAGGGGGAGTTTCATAGTAACTGTCAATTGGCTCGATTCACCTGTACAGGTAACACCACGCTGGGTGTTCCTGGAATTTTAAAATTTTTACTATTGTTAGTACTATTGTTATTACTATTGTTATTACTTATACTATTGTTATTATATTATGCATTTTACTGACTATGCTTTTTGCCAACTAATTATTATAGTTGTTTTAATAAAGGCATGTATGGTGCTGATAGCCCCAAGGTCAGTAACCCACCAAACTCATGTGTTCTGTGATAGATCTTTTATTACATGTATTATATACTAATATCCCTTTATTACCGGTACAGTCTGGTATCCTATTATATTATCATCCGTTATTACCAGTATTTTATTCCCTGGTAGCGCCCACTATATATATATATATATATATAGTGGGCGCAAGAGGTCAATACCCCGAATCCAACAATGGACTCACTTGTGCTCAGTTGAGATTCAGTTAACTCCAGATAGAGCCACAAGTACCAGGGTCCACTTCCTGTCAGTTGAGAGTCAGCTTCCTGTCAGCTGAGATTAAACTGATATAAGCTGAGATCTCTACTTAAACCAAAAATCCGGCTGAGATTAACAATTAGATTCAGCTCAGTTCTCAGCTGAAAGTAGCAATGCAACTGAGATTAAGCTGAGATCTCAGCTTAAGACAAGATTCAGCCAAGATTAACAACTCAATTCAGCTGAAATCTCAGCTGAAAGCAAGGATTAAGCTGAGATTAAGCTGAGGTCTCAGCTGAAATCAAGGTTTCAGCTGACTCCTTTTTGAGTGATAACTCACTGCGTCATCTTTCGCCACTGTGTGTCAGTCTCACATGGCATGGCGATTTATCACAACAGTCGCCAACATGATCTCACTCACTGCGTGAGTATGTGCCACCCCTTGTCATCCCTCACAAAGCATGGTGACTTATCACCACCATCACAAACATGGATCTAACTCACTGTGTGAGTATGTGCCACTGCCTGTCAACTCTCACTCTGAATGGCAGCTTATCACAACCATCGCCAACATGGATCTGACTCATTGTGTGATTATTTGCCACTCCCAGTCAGGTCTCACTTAGAACGGCAACTTATCACCAACATCGCTAATAAGGATCTCACTCCCTGCGTGAGCATGCGCCACTCCCAGTCAACTCTCACTCAGAATGGCAGCTTATCACCACCATCGCCAACATGGATCTCACTCACTCCGTCAATATGTGCCACTGTCTGTCAACTCTCACTCAGAATGGCGACTTTTCACCTGCATTGCCACATAGCTCTCACTCACTGCGTGAGTTTGTGTCACTCCTAGTTTATCTTCTCTGAAAATGGCGACTTATTACCACCATCGCTGTCACTCGCTTTGTGAGCGTGTGCCACTGTCATCAACTCTCACACAAAATGGCGACTTATCACCACCATTGCCAACATTGGTCTCACTCAATGTGTGAATTTGTGTCACTCCAAGTCAATGCTCTTTGAGGATTGCATCATCTGTCACTCACTCTCCCTCAGAATGGCAACTTATCACCACCATTGCCAAAGTTGTTGAGACAGCACCACTGTTCAACATGTAGCCTATCTAGGAAGTGTAGGCATGAAGTATAAGTCCCATACGTCTCAAATGTGCTTTGTTTCACACTGATTATCATGTAATACTTCAGAGTTGAATCGGACAAGATTACATAGAGAAAATATCAATTGAATTTAGATGGAGGTATCTCTAAAATAAAAGCAACTATCCTTAAACAACTTTTCTCTGGTTACAGTAAAAATACATAGGGAAATATCTACATGAACACCTTGTCTGTGGTTAGAGGGAAGATACATATGGCAATACCTTCTCTGGCAAAACATACTTTGATCTGGCAGATGTGAGGCTGCATGATTACTAATGTTGATGATCATGAGCTTTTCATCTAACAAGGTGATCACCAGCATCGCCATCACTGGTGAGTCTGAGTGATCACCACTCTCGCCATCCATGGTGAACCTGCGCTATGACGTGGTGCGCGTTTCATCTAGCGAGGTGAGTGATCACCCACGTCACCATCCCTGGTGAGTCTGAGTGATCACCATCCTCGCCACCTGAGGTGAGGCCATGCGATCACCACCATTCAGGCCTAGGTCAGTCGTATCTGAAAGCTCCCCAACCGGGAGGGTGATGTGGGCAGAAGCAGTGGGGCTCTAAACCTCTGAGAAAATTCTCTCCCATTTTCTATTACCCAAAGTCACAAAATCATTGATAAGTCATAAGAAAAATTTACAGAAAATCTAAAACAAATCATGAAATGACTTGATGAAATATAGAAAATAAAATCAGCCTATTTAGTAATAGAAATTACCTCTTTAAGAAAAACAGAGAGATTTGTAAACCAGGGGCCAGGAGTAGAAGGCCTCAAATGGACCCTTATCTTATCTCTTATCTCTGATCTTCTCAAAACTACTCCTGACTGACCACCAACTGCATTACTTTTCCTGCCCAGCAAATTGGTGTCATTCTGAGTCACTGTGTGTGAGTACTCACACTGGTGCTGTATAGAAAAAAAATGCGCCACCAGGTGTGACTGATGACCCATACTGACGCATGCTGACACATGTGTCATGGCACATGCAAACCCATACTGACACCTGGGCTATAACACATACTGACTCAGGCCTGACACATGCGTCATGGCAAATCAACACTCATACTAACACCTGAGCTATAACGCATATTGACTCAGGCCTGACATGTGTGTCATGGCACATGCACACTCATACTGACACCTGGGCATTAACACATACTGACTCATCCTGACACATGCGTCAGGTTTTTTCCCCTGGGATAGGGATGGGGGGAGGGGGTTTGGGAGGGGGGGTGGGGGTATGACTTTATTCTGCATTCATTTTTATTCTGAATAACTGTCATCAGTTGAGCTGCATATCTATGTCCATGGAAGGGTTTCCTGTAGATTCCTTTGTTCACTTTTTCCATTCCTCAAAATGCCTTCTTTGTGCCTGTCAAATAAAAATAAACATTTAGGTTCAATAATGCATTACACAAATACCTTTAATGTAATCAGCTAAAGATTTTTTACCCTCCTCACCTCCCTCCAAAATATGTTGTGAGATATTTTCATTTTGGAGGGGGGGGGCTAGAATTTCCCCCTGAGCCAAGTACAAACCCTCTCCCTGTATGAGTTGACCTTTACTGGGGGCAGGGGAAGATAAAATTATTTGGAGACAAAATCACCCCCCCCCCCCAGAAACAAAAATAATGTTCTTGCCCCTCAAACTGACCACAACCTAGTCCACCACTCTCCCAGGCCCCCAAACCTGCAAGTTACTGACATATGCTATATCAACTGTATCAATACTGACTGTAAGAGACTCTAGGTTAAGGTGGGCACAAAAGAAGATACCATGATATATTACTGTAGGTTACTTGGAGTTCTGTAGGACTGTAGGATTACCCACCTTGTCTTCTCTCCTTGCTGTTCTGTGTCTGTGTGTTGTGAAATACTGAGAACAAAGAAACCAAGAAAAGAGCGGGAACTTTGAAATGGACCAATGAGGGACCAGGAGTTTGAAATCAACCAATCAGACACAATACTGACACATGGTCACACATGTGTCAGGTACTTCCTGGAGAGAAACTTTCAGGATGGGTCACTGTGAGTCAAGGTGTGTGAATATGTGTGAGTATTGACACATAGTGACGCATACTGACGCATGTGTCAGAACCTGTTGTGTTTGTTGAAGTGAGGCACTTTGCTCCTATTATCACCCAAAACAACATTATAATTCACCTCATATTATGAATTCTTACCTGTTTCCCATGGTAATATGGCATCACCTTGGGCAGCATGCACCATACTTTCAAGGAATTACTACACCAAGACTAATGTAAGCCTGAATACCACATAGGAGGTTGATAATTGAAACTCAGTGTTATCTCTCATAGACAAAGACAATTGTCTTAAAATACACCAAAAGAGAATATAAACCCATGTTTTCAGTCACCATTATATTCCCTATATACATATTGATAGATATCATCTATAAACACTTTGATTTATAAGGCAGCATCAATAGAAACAGCAATTCCCTAATTTGGCCCAAACCCAAAGTGCAAGTATATAGTGGAACTATACAATTTCCCCAGTCTCTTTATACTGACACTGATGCCATTTTGAGTCACTGCGGGTGAGTACTGACACATAGTGACCCATGTTCACTCAAGCGTCAACACCTATCTTTTGAAAGATGAGTCACTATGGGTCAGTCCGTGTGACTACTCACACAGACTGGCTCATGCTCACTCAGTGTCACCTCACGCAAATAAGGAAATGAGTCACTATGCGTCACTCCCTGTGACTACTCACCCATACTGGCACATACTGACACGATGTTAGCTCAAATGGGTTAGGAAATGAGTCACTATGTGTCACACTGTGTGACTACTGACACAGACTGATGCATATTCACACTTGTGCCACATTATGTCTTGTGGAGATGCGTCACTAAGTATCATAATGAGTCAAACAGTGTGAGTATTGACACCTTGTGACACGAGCTGACACACTGGTGTTATAACCCGAAAGGTGCTCACACATAGCAGCTCATTATGACTCACACTAACTCCAATTTGCTGGGTGGTGATCTTGTGCTATAGCGACGTCGTGTTCCATCTAGCGACATGTGTGAGCCACTTCACACAGGTTGGCGAGGAGTCACAACAATTTGCTGGGTGAGGTCTTAACAAGATTAAGACAATATTTCTGTATATCTGGTGCAAAGCCCCTGAGCCCCCTTTCACTTTTTTTCTTCTATCAAGCATAGAGGTATAAATTTTATATCTCCTCCACGCCCAGCCACAGAATGTTACGCGTTTAGGCCGATGTGGGTTCCGTACCCACTGCGCCGAGGGTCGACTTTCAGGCTAACAGAATGTGACATCCTCCCCCAGCCTGGTTCTGCCACCTTGAGGGAAAGGGGGGGGGGCAGGTGTCCATCGCTGGAAACAGGATAATCCCACCTTGCTTTGTGGGCTGACCCCTGCTTGAGCTAGTACCTTGAGAGATGAGGACTGATAACAGCCAGCATGATGGGTACCAGGTGTTACGTAATGCACCATAAAAATCTGTACTGAAGGAAGGAAACTATCTGACTGGTCAATAATATATCCCGCTAGGTCGGAATAGACCCCGGGTATCAGACCCGCGTAGTGGGATCATTAGCATGTATCTAGCTATACCGGATGGCAGACCATCACCTCATGGTATCACAATGATATATCAGATAACAAGCATCTATGAATGTGATGCGTGTTTCCTGTATCAGACACTCGGATTGGCATCTAATGTGGAGGCCTACATTTGATAATGACTTTCTTATACCCCTGTTAGCCGTGACAATACCAGTATATGTATATAGTTAATGTAGGACCAGTATTTAGTAGTATATCGAATAAAATTATTATTTGACCACTATTCTCACAAGCACAAATCTCACAACATAATAGATCATGTATGTGAAAGTTTCTGCACTTTGGATAACTGTTATTATTTGGCCAGCTCAGTCGAACTTGTAAGACATAATAATTATGCGCTGCATTTAAAGGACGCCTCATAAGTGATGATAAAGTTGGAGTGAACCTTATAGGCGAGAATTTCCTACAATAAAACACTACCAAAAACGACCAAAATCTAGGGATTCAGGTATGCTTTTATAGACCTGGCATGATGATAAAATAAAGGTATACGCAATTTCCGCCAGGTGTATACCTTAATACGCGAGGCGCATTACGGAAATTTTAAGTTACAAGGCAGAGGGATATCATAACTACAAGGAGTTTTGATTGAAGGAAACCCTTGCAGATTATTTAGATTGTTCTCCTCTAATAATTAGTTTCTGTATCAATAAGTATGTTCTAATAACAACTTGCAGAGATGACATCGTGGGATCCGATCTTATGTTCTAGATATATCTATCAAATAGTATGTAGTCCTGAACCATTGTATGGACAGTTCTCAGATTTGCAAGAGACTCAAATTGCATACGTTTTTGACGGATAAGTACGATGGAATTGCTCTACCCCCCTCCCAGGTAAAAGCAGCACTGAAAGTCTCTGTAAATGTTGGCATTTGAGGGTGAGGGTAAAGATATAGTAAGAAGACCAGTATATGTGACACAATCTGCAAAAAGGACCCTTAGTGCAGGGTGCATTAAGGGAGTGGTCATTATATATCAACAGGGGGATGGTGGGTTTGAGGGGGGCGTAAAATTTTCAGACCCCTCCTGATGGGGGGGGGCTAAAAAAATGTTGACCCCTCTTGAGAGGGGGGGGCTAAAAAATTCCATCTCTTTTTAGCAAAAAAAAAAACGTGCGCTACTATAGATCAAAGAGGGGCGCAAAAAATTTTGCCTGCCGTCGAGGGGGGGCGTATAAAATTTCTGCGTGTCTGCGCGAAAACCCACCACCCCCCCTGTTGATAAATAATGACCACTGTGCACCACCAAAGGCAATTTATTATGTCACTCTGATACCTAGGGCCTATATATGACTTTGCTAAGACACCTGCAGGAAGTATTAGCATATATTGCCCTTGGCTCCTATATATGATATTGCCTTCTGTGGCCGTAAATAAATAACGTCACACAGGAGGGGGTGGGGGGTATTTTCCGATTGTGACAGGGGGTGGGGGATTGGATGTGTCAAGGATTGTGTGATGTCACATTTTCTACAATTAATTTTAATGGGGGCCTAGCATGCTAATGCATGCCCACATTAAAATGTCACATGACCACCCCTTGACCAATCAGATTGGCACAAATTTGCTGCTGGGTCCCACAATTTTATCAACAATCTTTGATCTGGTACCTGGTAACCATGTTGTAATTTTTTGTGCTACCCCCCCCCCTTTAAGACCTATATTGAAGACATCATATGAAACAAGCTAAATATGTTAGCTAGAAGGGAACTACAGAAGGTCAGCACTGTAATGGTAGTGGCAAAATTGGCGGGCTGTGCCCCCAATCCGTCACCCATAGTCAGGTAAGATTCTCTTTTACCCCCACGTCCCCATTACTCAGGTAAAATTCTAATAAGATTCAAATAAGATATTATTATTATTGGAAGCTGAGCTACGTCGATAGCATGGCTGTAGGGGGGGGGGTACCTGGCCAAGTGTGACGTAATATTTGAGGGGGATGTTGGTGATGTGTGATGAAGTGTGACAGGGGGTTGGGGGCTGTTGAAAATGGCCAAAAAAGGTGTGATGTAATTCATGAATGGCCCCTCTGACCCGATGGAGTATATCTCATGTATAACCTTGTAGGTGACACATACACAAGGCCTATGCATAAATCAGACTTTTGTACAGGTATACGGTACATGTATTGTTATAAGGTGTCATCTGGCGTGGTGGGTGAGTCCTATCGCTGGGTGTTCCTAAGGTTTCGGATAGGTGGCAGCACTGCTCCGGACCTATGGGACATCTGGCGACAACCACTGGGGTACCTATATAAGGCCCTGGGCTCTGTCGCTACATCAGAGGCCCTTTAGGCCTCCATATCAAACACATCTAAAAGTATAGATTAGCTGCCCCCTACACCTTCCGGGTAGCCGCTTGTGTTAATAAACCATTGGCATACACTCGAATCACTGTCATGCCTTTTTCTTCCTGATAGGGAACGTTCAACAATCATGTCACTGTTTTTTGGCAGTTTTTAGGACCCCCCATCCCAATGTCACTGTTTGTCACTGGTACCAAAAGAGCCCCCCCCCCACCCCCTTATCAGTGATGTAATTGTTGAACATTCCCTTGTATTATATGCTTTTGTTTCTCATTTTGGCTAAATAACTTCCCTCTATTAAACACTGTACATGGGAGTTGTTTATTGCTGAGGGGGTGTCCAAGAACCCAAGAACCCTCACTTGGCCCTTGGCCTCCCTCTGCTAAAAATGGGCGTCCAAGGCTGCCCATTTTATAGCATCAAAAGTCACAAGTAAAGACCGTTCCAGGCCTTAAGTATATATATGGGCCTGGATTATCGAGGTTGTCCACTGACTGGCCTTTGGGATAATTCCATATTCACTAAGGATAATCTTTCCCATCACAATCATTAAAGAGGCACAATCATTAAAGTGGCTTCCCTATAGTTAGGCTGATATTTGACAGAATTGTCAGATTTATGCCCAATTTTCTACTTTAGACTTTATTAAGGGGTTAGTGTGCTTATCAGGTATCATGCCCATTAAAGTCTTTTATGACTTTAGATGGAGGCGATGTATTAGTTAATCTACAATTGTGTAAGGGTTATTAAAATAACCAGTGCCTCAAGTGGCCAATCCAAGATGTTTCACACTAATGACTAATAGTGCAGTCATTATGCAACATATTCCAGGTGTTTTTGGGACATGTGGCGGAAATCATGAAACTTGGCATGCAGGGACTTTAGACAACACTGAATTAAGATCTAATTGGATACATGAATTTTGAAGAGTGTTTCCCCTTTGAAATAGGCCTGTATACAA
Source organism: Acholoe squamosa (assembly GCA_949317995.1). Classification (NCBI taxonomy): domain Eukaryota; kingdom Metazoa; phylum Annelida; class Polychaeta; order Phyllodocida; family Polynoidae; genus Acholoe; species Acholoe squamosa. Next base: position 39,336,414 of record OX439048.1, on the reverse strand, counting down.
AACTGATCCTGGCAGGAGGGACAGAATTATCTACATGATTGTATCCAGGGGGATTTAGAGGGTGAGGGGTGGTTCTGGGGCTGCTGACACCCCCCCCCACACACACACACACACACACACACACACACCAAAAAGAATGTCCTCTGGGATCTCCATCCAGGCCTGGACATATTGGTAGACATTCTTGTAATGGGTTGTATCATAGGACAACAGTGAAACTAACCCAACAAATAGTAACCATCTACAACTGGCATAGGAAATGAGGGGGGCAAGGAAGAGAATATGGGGGAGGTCTGCTCTCAAGGCCAATTCTCATGAAAATGGAGCACCGGATAAACATCTCTCTTTCCTCCTTTGCATCCACCAGTAGGTCAAATAGCTATGATATTGATACTGTTGCATTCTTCCCAACATTAGTTTACCATAGGTACCTACATTTGCCAATCTGGTTTCAATATATACACCAATATGTAGTAAAATATGTGTTATTTACAACATTTCAATAGGAAAAAAATGTCTGTGATGCCATACTTGGGATAGATTACTCTCTGGAATCATTTATATTCCATATGAGCAATTGTAGAATTGCAAACATATTTCAATGATTTCCTTATAATCCATTAGGAAAAATCTATATGTGTAACCTTTACATCACTGTGCATAGACATTGAATGAGTTATAGGTTCAGGGAGAAAGAAACATTGGGGCATATGAGCTTTACCATTCTTTGGTCCATTAATACAAGCAGGAAAGAAAAATTTAAAAGCATGAACTTAGAAATATCACTATACATAGTGCAGGGAACATATCGTAAATCCCTGTGTACAAGAAGGCTATGTCTCACCACTGTGGTGCACGTCTGAATGTGAAGGTTTCTGACTGGGATGTTTCTGACTGGTTTCTGGCCAGATATAAAAGTGCAGGAAAAGATGAATTCCATAAGGAACTGACAGAAGGTATTCCTGCTGAATTCATGCAATATCACATGTTTCAAGTAAAAATGAATATTAGATATCCTCTACAAGGCTGCAATTGGCTATTACCTGTCAAAGAGTTGAAGGTTTCTGACCGAGGTTTCCAAACAGCAGAGTCAATTCTGTTCACAGCTGTCCTAGTTTTATAATTCAACTATCCTTGTTGATAGAAATAGATGTAGTTTACTGGCATTTACAATTAATTCATTGAGAACTTGTAATAACATGCTATGGGAAGATGGGATTTAATGACTGCCGGTCAAAAACCTTCATCTTTAAACAGATAATGGTCAATTGCAGCCTCATATAAGATATTTAAGATTTAACAAAGTCAGGGTGTGTCCTACACATAAGGATTTATGGTAGATGCAAGTTATTGTAAGTATTACAAATGAATATGATGCAAATGTCACAGTTCACAGGTAGATTACCGTGTATAGGTCCATGATTAAAGGATGTGTCAGAAATATACAGTGATAACCAGAGTACTGGTTATCACTATCATTCTGGGAAGTCTTCAATTGACTATGGTGCAACATTTGGTAATAATATTTGCAGCCATGAGAAATCACTCAGAAGATGCATATAGTGATTATTAAGAAAATGCCACCATGAATAAGTCCCAACACTGTGCAAAGGTTTATCAATAGATTTTTTTTTCTGGAGAAAGACAAAACCTGCATGTTTTAATGTATTGGCAATGTGTACTTTGGCCATGGTTGTCAAGTAAATAATGTTGTCAAGTAGCAGTGTTAAGCCTTTAATATCATTTTTGACATTCAGAAATACTTACATGCATATGTACTATCACCATGCACAGGTCCATCAGACGAATACATGAACAGCAGGTATGATTTTCTTATTCTCTTAAAGGGGAACAATACCCAAAATTCGTGATATCATATTTTGAGTCCTTTTATCCAATAAAAATATTCTGGCATAGTAGTGGATAGAGGGAATTATATGATTGGTCAATAATGCATCCCACTTGGTTCCTATTCAAAAGTATAGAACACAGGACCATACATGAATGTAGATCACAGGACTATAATGGCTATGAGTAGGTTTTATAATCCTAGTCACAGTTCTCTAACCACCATGGACAAATTTGTTAAAAGTGCAGACCTCTGATGAACTCTCTACTCAACCATCCCACAATTTTGCATAAATTATGCTAATTAGGCACAAAGTAAATGACTGAAAAATACAAGTCCAGACCTCTGATCAATGAACTAGAGTTAGAGTCAGGTTTAAAGTGTGTGCACAATACCTGATACTGCTAAAATAGTTAATGTGATGTTACTTGATTATGATATGCAAATTAGATAGATTGTATGCAAATCATAGATATGGACTACTTATCTAGACTCTTTATGAAAGAATGTTCATTTTATATTTCATCCACCTCATTTATCATGTTAGAAATTGTAGCAATACAATTGGTTTGCATTTATCAAGAATTAAACAGTGTTTTTATTCTTCATATTTTTTATACCACATTACAAGTAGAAAACTTTATAAAAAGTGATGTATCCACTTAGATTTGTATTCAGCATACCCAAAAACCCATGTAACCCAAATTTAATGCTTTCTGCCGAATGTGCCAAACCATTTCACATAATGACTCCACTATAATGAGCATGGGAATCGTGGGTTAACTGGCTTAAACTTCGGTTGTATGAAACAACCACAGCTTGTTTCCTTTGTTCTATAGGGTATCACTGTGGTTTAAATATAAAGATACACCTTTGGGAGTTGTCGGCTTGGCTTTCCATGAAGCCAAGGTATTGGGATATCATTGAAATAAAAACATAGTTTGTAATTATCATATCCTTACGAAGTCGCAGATAGGAAATGTTTAGATATTGGCAGATTTGTTTAAAGCCCATCAAGAGCTTTCATTTGGTATATGACACTTGCATATGTGAACCATACTGCCTTCTTGGTATCTACTGGCAGTAAATGTAGTCAAATTAATTGAAAATCGATTAAATTGAAATAAGTAGCATATTAGATATTATAATAGTTTATTTATCCTATGTAATTCCTATGTAATTTTTATAGCCACTAATTCTGTAACTATTGTCTTTAAGGCATTTGGGGGTTGAATTCAGTTCAGTATCCTAGGATTCTAAAAGACATCAACCCATATGTAAGAAACATGCCAAAATATCAATTTTGACAATCTGACATTGTTGACACTATACCACTTAAGAAGGCCATATCTAGGCTTCTAAATGTGCGACTTCAGTACCACATCGTTAGGATGGGTCACTATGTCTGCATGTTTCTGACTAACGTTACGACATATATACATTTTTATATGAATTTCAATGAACGGTAGGTCTTACTAATTCGTACCTTCACTGACGACGATGACTGGTGTTACGTACAGCATGGCCTACCGGCACTGATGCTGATTGGTATTATCATGACACTGCAGTTTCTCTAATGCAGTATTGCAATGTGCTATTATTCGTGAATGATGGTATTCATTGAATAATCATGAACATGCAGTTTTCAAATGACAGTTTAAGCACTGATTGGAGTGCAACTATAGCTAAATTAATATGATCTATGATCAAATCACATAGCATCAGAATGAATGGTGTACCTAGATTACTCTGTTATATTTTTTCAGCAACAGGACTCTGCATCGAAGGGCAAACTGTTAAACGGAAGAATCCTTCAGGTGAGTGACACAGAAGACAATGTGGAATTCATCGAACAGCACTGTGGAACAGAGTGGTACAAAGGTACCATACATCACCCTTGTAAGCTCACTGACGGCAGTTGGTGTACTGACACTCTCAGCTAACATCTTACTTCTCATCACCTTGTTCAGGCATAAGTCCAAATACCTGAAACATTCTACACGCCTCTTCCTGATATACAAGTCCCTGGGTCATGCCTTCCAGGGGCTGAGCCTCATGGCAAGACCCCATGTAACATACAAATATTGTTCACTCTATGGCAGCTATGGAAGGGCAGCGATGGGGATGGTCATCGGAGGCATGCTACTTCTGTCACTGGATAGCTTCGTCACAATCACAAAGCCCTTCAGACACCAGTTCATAATGACACCGAGGGTGGCCAAGTTGTTAGTCTTTGCTAACGCCGTGTTTGCTGGCATCCTTGTGCTCATTGCACTTCTTGTTCCGTCACACCTACACAAACCACCTGGTATCTGTACCCAGAATGACAGTCAGGTAGATCCCTACGTTCTGCTGATCATGTCCCTTATTGCTATACTCCTGATATGTGTAGCTTTAGGGCTGCAAGGCTACAACATTATCATCCTTTGGAGGAAGTCCAAAAGCAGCCCAAATACAGGCCTAAGACATCCACATGTCTCGGCACCCAATGCTGTGGATCCGATCGGTATTCAGCCACTGAACACACATGTTAAGAAGAAGGCAACACGCATGGAACGGCTTCAACGCCTTCTCACCATCTGGGTGGTATCCATCTTTGTCTGCTGGATGCCAAGTTGTATTATCATCTGTTGGAGAGCTGCAATGGACGTGTTTCTCATTGAAATACCAGTACTTGCTTGGGTCCAGCCCTTTGTTACAGTACTGCCTTTGACTGATGGTGTGTTACAGCCATGCCTAGCCATTGCACTGAGTGAGGAAATAAGATCTTCTTTTCTAAATCTGTTCCGTTGTGGTCGCTGTGCTATGACCCCGACTAACAACCATGCAGCAGGTCATGGTGGCGATAATCCTGGTAACAATGCTGCTGGGGGTAACAACAACATACATATGTAGTATCAGTGGTTCATATGCAGTGAGCCATTTCTGATATTGCCAGAAAAGGTTAAAATGATAACGTTTGTAAAGATGGTCAGTGATACATGTAGAGCGTTTTAGAGGGGATGGGGTATCGTTGGAATCTTTCCCACAGTGACCACTGAGCCAATTTACTTTATATCAGAAAAAAAAGACAAATCTATTTGAGAGGTAAGGGCCAAAACCCATTACCCGATTTTCCAATAATCGGTACCTTTATCGGCTGAATATTACATAAACTCATAGATATTGATCAGTTTCAGATGATAGGTTGTTGAAATCTAACAATAAGTGCCCGATTTTGTGGCCGATTTGGCACTATATATACTGCAAACCTTATTTTTATTCCCGATTTTAACATATCAAACATGTTAGAAAGTCCTGGTATAGGTAATGTATTGGACTGTGTCATTATCAAGGTTGTACCTTTCTCTTTGGAGAAATTATTATGTACTAGCATTGATCACCACTCGATTTGTATCAGCTAACACATGATTGTCCTTCTACACCCCTTCAATGCCCGATTTTACAACCGATTTTGATGTTTACCCTGATGATCGGCCAGTTTTACAATCGTCTAATGGGTTTAGGCCCTTAACTTCTACTGCAAATTGCAGGGGATATAACACACAATGACATTTTCTAAATACCACTGTTGCTGTCAGAATGACAGCAATTCATTTTGCTCTTCCAGCAATTCCAAAACCCTTTCAAGAACAACCCAATTCCAAAAGAACCCAGCCTTGTAAAACATAATATATCAGAAAGGTAATCAGATTTCAAATTGTTATGGAATCCACTTTGGAATTGAAATTGCAAGTTAACTTGCATTAAGACCAAGATAAAATTTCTATATAATTAAATGGCAGCATATGATAAAAGTTTAGATTTCAGAGTGCAATTTGCGTGGCAAATTGAGAGGAAGAAGTATACGTTTGGGTCCATTTTTTTTACTGGAATTTTGGTTGTATGCTTGCAACAGAGTTTGTCAAATTCCAGAATCCTTTCATTTAAGCAAAATAAATCATCTAATCATCTAGATCTCAATTTTTCTCCCAGTCTGCGAGAGTCTCCATAAGGTCGAATCCCACGATGTATTTTTTAAAGAAAAGTTTCTGCAATGTAGGAACCTGTTGTAAGTTGGTGTTCAGTGTGTATATATTGCAATAGGTGTAACAGAGGTAGGTATAAAGGCAGGGACACTTCTGCAACGTGGATGACAAATATGAAAAGTTTCTGCAATATACAGGAGTCAAAATGGAGCGGGTCACTCAAGATATCTATTGGATTATGCGCATTCAATTTCATAGAATATTGACATGACACCCTGTGAAATGTGTGACTATTATTGTGTACTTGATTTATATTATCAACATTAATGAAGTATCAATAATGACAGTTTCCTAATCATGAGTATGTGAAGTAACACCCCAAAAAAAAAATTGAAGCTAGAAAAAAATCACAGCAGTCTGGTCCAAATTCAAGGCACTTTATAACTCACAGTGGGCTTTGAGACAATCTTGGTACCTGCAAGGACCCTGGCAATTTTAGCCATAAGCAAGAATCACAATTTGCAAGAGGCCATAATTGCAAGGTTGAGAAATAATGAGGAAATAAAAAGATTGATGTTCTCAAATGAAGTGCAATGTCAGTTTTGAATGTAAGACCCCACTGATCACAGACAAGTTGTGTGAAAGTAGGTAACCTCTAGGTAGCAACTACATATAAGTTCTACATAGGTTTAAATGCAAATGTTATGTTATTGAATGTACATTCAATAGATGTTTAGAACAATTCAACCTGATTTAACATGCAAGGAAATATCATATAAACCTCTAAATACATGTACACCTAAGATACTCATATATTCGAAGACGTAAATGTGCATAAAGTTTTAAACCTGCCTTTTTTTTTAGAGGGAAAATAGAATAGCCATTTTCAAAACTCCTGACACTGGGATTTAGACCCAGGATGCAGTTGCTGTTGGATTTAACGGCAAGAATGAAACGTATATTGACTCAAAGCACACCTAGCTGCTCAGGGTGAGCAAGGCAATAGGACCTCTTTTGCTATTGTTGATGTTTCAACAAATTTTAATTCCACACTTGAAACAGATCTACAACGAGATATATACAGATTATAGCTAACTGCAGGGTGTACACTTACGATGATTACCAAAACATTCGCCCAACATAACCGAGACATAATGTAACCTATTCTAACCTTTTATATCTAACAATTTGCTACATTGGATAGTTTTGTATATACTGGGGTGGTTTATATTATAAACGACAATCACAAAAGATGCATTTAGATATGTCGAACTCATGTAATCACCCGTTCCTTTGTGGGAGATACTGATAATATAACATTAAATCTGACACAAGTGTCACCCAGCCCGGAGCCTAATTTCTTTGTGGTTCGATGAGAGTCATTATATCTTAATTCATTTCGTTAAATTTCAAGATTGTTGTTAGAATTGATCACCTTTAGATATCAGTTTTGCGTCATGCCATTTATCTCAGACAATTATGAACACGGGCGTGGACTGGTTAACCAGATTTAGTCTGTGTAGGTATAATACCTACACAGACTAAATCTGGTAACCAGTCCACGCCCATGATTATGAATCTGACGTAACAATATCTGATGCTGCACTGTACTTGTATTGGCATTGTTATAATTAGTCATGCGTATTATGTTGTTTGTAACAGACATATACATATCAGATTTTGATCTGTCCCAGAGTTGGAACTGATATTATAATCGTAATATCTATTTTCCCTTGGTATCCCTATCTGCTGATTCAAGTTGGTATCATGTATGTTCAACCTCAAACAATACAAATTGATTCCAAAGGACAATTCATACCCTATGTAATAAAAGCTTTCATCTATTTTAAAACCCCATGATGAATCTCCGTTGTCTTATTGAATCGGCTAGCAACTTTGGAACATATATAGCTTCTAATGCAGTGCCTTTACCATGTAAATGTCGTGTATTCATTGAATAACTTAAAAGGATTGGTATAAAACAAGATGTACTTTCATTAAGACATGGTCGTCATTGAGGCCACCATACCTGTTTTAAAAGTTCAACATGGTAAGTTGGATGTCGGGAAAACAAAATGTGAAAAAGAAAATAGAAAACAATACAACGGAAGTCTGGGCTATAAGGTGTGCGTCTTCTGTCTCACCAATGACGTCTTTATAGACAAGCACATCCTGTATAGAAGTCAAAAACTAAGTTTTTTTAACACACAAGGCATATACAGACAGAAGAGAAGGAGTCATATTGTTTCCGTTAGTCAAGACATGCATGGGCAAAAACCAATGACTGTGACGCATTGTCCTTCATGAGGTGAATCAGCACCGTATCACACAATATCGCAGACAGAGAGATATGGCAAAGGATCCACTGAGGTTACTCTTTCAACGACCTATGCGAAAGTAAAAATTTTGCTTGCAAAATAATTTACTCCTTTACCCCTTTACCCCTTTACTGAAAGATTACATCCTCTCCGCCCTCTGCTCCTTTGGAAGTCTCGGTTAACACCACATGAACAGGAAAACGATTCAGTTTCTTCCCCATTGAACACTTAGGCGGCAGAACAGGGGGATGGGCTCCCCCAATGTAAGTTGAAAGGGGGGGGGGGCAAAGCATGTTTGGGACCCCCTCACCTTTTGGGAAACGAAAGAAAGTAAAGACTCAAGTTATATGTGATCTATATCAAGGTAAACATTCCTAAATCTTCTTAAACATTAGTCCCAATCCTTAAAAAATGCAGCAATCTAAAGTAAATATTCCTAGACTTAAGTGTCAATTAGCGTAATCCTCTGCCTTCAAACCTTAAAATGTCTGGTAATAAATCTACAAAATACAGAACAATTGCCATTGTGCCATAGCTTCTGTTAATATGAAAAGCATTGACTGTTATATGTTATAACTTCCTGTTTTCACTGACATGCTACCACAATTTTAATGTCAAACCCACCCTATGCTAAATGGGGGTCGATAATCTCTGTATTGGGCTATTTCCGGGCATGCATGTGTGATATAACTGCATAAATCTTTTCGTTTCCCCCTTTAAATAAATCATATTTGTCGACATTTCCCTTCATTTCATGTAGATGCGTCTTTACTAATTTAACAGCCACAATCGGGTATCGATGTCTATCAGCCATGACGGGTAGTGACCGGCCTCTCTACTTTGGACCACCTGGGCCTCCCCAGAACAGGAGAAACGTGAGATGTGGGGCCTTTACTCAGCAAAATTGCCTTTACATCAAAGATAGTACAGTATAGTATCTAAACTTCTTGCTTACATGCAAAATAGTATCATTTTGTTGCATAAAGGCTCATATGGGGCCTTTACGCCACAAAAGTGGCATTATGCAGCAAAAGCCTCTATGCAACAATATCCTTTACACCAAAACATCTATGTGCCTTTACTCAACAAAATTAAAAGGTGGTCTTAGGTCCTTGCCTTTATGCAATAAAACCTATAGTGGCCTTGTGTACCATACAAGGCTATAGGAACACCTTACTTTTACATAACAATACCTGTATAGTGGCCTTGTGTACCATTCAAGGCTATGGGAACACCTTGCCTTTGTGAAATAAAACCTATATAGTGGCCTTAGGTACCAAACAAGGCTATAGGAACACCTTGACTTCATGCAACTAAATTTATGTTCTGGTCCTAAATTTCAATTAAGACTACAGGAATCTGCATCAAGACCTATAGAGTAGTCTTATGTTCCAAGCAAAGCTACAGGAGCACCTTGCCTTTATGGAACCAACCCTATATAAAAAATAGTATCATTTTGTTGCGTAAAGGCTAATATGGTGCCTTTACACAAGAAAAGTTAAAAGGTGGCCTTACGCCCTTGCATTTGTGCAACAAAATCTATATAGTTGCCTTAGTAGTATAGTATGTATCGGAACGGGACTGTAGCTAATCTAAGGATATTACTCACTTGGCATGCAACCAATCAGAAGCCTCCATTTGGTCACATGACCCATTGGCATGGTAACATGACCTACTTAGGGGATTAACGACCACCTCTCAGCCAATCAGAGGCCAGCATTCTGGTAACCATGGTGACATGACCTACTTAGGGGAATAGCAAGTATAATCCAGACTGTACATAGTGTAATCTTTGTATACGGTTTTCATGCAAGTGTTCTTTCGAAAAGAAGGAATGGTGTGAATCATACCCCCTGTCCACAATTCATCTAAATATCAATAGAAATACGCTGAAGTATAATAACAAGTATGCCATTCAGTTTGTGTGGACATGACGCTTCTCAGTAGAGCGTTCTGTATATTTTCAAAATGAAACTCTCTACAGAGCACATGATCTAAGCACACTTGACAGAAGGTGTTGAATATTCTCTCAGAGTTATGACACACATCCCGTAAAAAGTCTGAGTTTTTCTTGAGAAGAAATATTAAAGCATTAGTAGATTCTGACGTATACTGCCTTTTGATGAGAGGACAGGTTTTCTGATTGTGAAATTGATATAGCCCTATCGATCTGTCTGCGAAGACATCAGTCCCTCTCCAGAAAACATCTTTGAAACACTCTTTTAATGAAAACGAATGTCTGATTAGAAATGAGTCCTTTATGAACATTTTGTTTCAACAACGGTGCTTTAAAGAACAGCACATCTGTTGCATTGATTATTTCCCATGTGTAAAACGGTTCGCAAGTGCACATATTTTCCTTTAACAATATACGAGTAGGCGAGGTAGTACCTTGAACGTTAGAGGTTTCAGCCAGAAGAGTTATATCCATGGGCAACGGGGTGGTGGTGGTGGTGGAAATAACGTGCGATCTTGTACAGCATCCATCTCCGGTGAGGCTACCCATCTCAGCGTCTTTAGCCAGGGCTGCGATGTCTATGGGTTTAGGTGTGAGCAGCACCTGCAGCAGCAGCAGCACCACCACCACCAGCATTACCAGCAGCACCAGCAGCACCAGCAGCACCAGCACCAGCAACACCAGCAGCACCAGCACCAGCATCCAACCATCTGTACGGATCGAAATAAAATTCGTTGTTAGCATCACCTGCAAACAGATCAGCAAGGATCTCGTTGTGCGTGGGGGAATATGGTGATTGTGTAGTAGTCTGTAGAGAGGTCAGTGTTTCCATGGTGAAGGTGGCAGAGAAAGTGTGAGGGAACAAAATTTCACTCTCCCTTATGTACCCGTCCGAGATAAGCCTCTCAACTGTGGTTTTTAAGTCGACCAAAGACTTAAAAGAGATTTAAGCCCATTTTCACAGAGACCTTCACTCGGTAGGGTATCTGTCTGTTTTGATTTTCACCTGCCGTTTGCTGTAGGCACGGATCCCTTAGATCATTAAGTGTGGTCGGTCCCAGAGGGAAAAGATAAAAGACTTTAAGGATCTGATTCACATAGTCACAGGGTATTTGTTTGTCACCCACCATTCACAGTAGGAGGGTTTAACTTAGATCATCAAAGTGATGTCTCTTGGCGACAAGAGGAGCAGGAGGGAGGGGGATTAAAATTGTTGATTTTGTTGGACTTAATCTACTTACCGTGCGCGCGCCATTGTAGTCACAGACAGAGTGGCAGACACGCGCCTGGGGTATTTTCCTGTGATGCATAGACAGGTGGGTAGGTAGGTAGGCGCCATAGTACCTTGCGTATTAGGCTAGGTGCGACCCCTGAAGTTTAAGGGTGTACCTTATAGGTAGGGGTTACTATGAATCACTACTGAAAATAATGTCCAAAAAATAAAGCTTGCAGATACACTTTATAGCATTCCCTCAATTTGGGGGGCGTGCCTTATACACGAGGTACTACGGTAGGTAGGTGTGCACATGTTCACCATTTTTTGGCGCCTCGAGCGCTGCTGCTGCTGCACGCCCCACACCTTTGCTAGTGAGTGATCCAATTTAAACACTTTGACTTCTCTGTTACAAGATTATATTTCCCCCCCTACTGTTAACCACCCCCTGTAGTTTTTGTATACAGACTTTAAACGTCTCAATCTCCTAACGATCCATAATCCCCTTATACATGTAAGTCGCATTAAGGTAATTATCACAGTTTTTACACCTGTTTATCCCACCTGATACCCTTGTTCCAAAAGCATTTTTTCCCTTGATGCGGGGTGAAAGGATCCAGGTGAAAACGGGATTAGATCATTCTCTCAACTATATAAAGAGCCCTGATTTTTCTTGGAAGGGCAGAACACATCCGCTGTCTCCTTTGACACCACCACTGCTTCTACCACTGCTGCTTCTACCACCGTCGCTGTTGATACCTCGCCGCCTATTTACCACCTACTCTCTAGGAGGAAATTCGGGCTAAGTCCATCATTCTCTCTATTATTTTCTTTTTGAGCTTTTATTTTATTTTCACTCTATCTTTGAAATATTCCACTTGAGATGGAGCGAGATTTTAAAAGAATGATTAGGAAAACCCCATCTATTTTCTTATCTCAACGTAGAGATCAGCACATATTTCAGTCTCATGCCTCTTTTAAGTCAATGAATAATTTAATGAAAAGCAAAGGTGAGGAATTTAGTAGCAGCGCCAGTATCAGCAGCAGCAGTAGTACCAAAAGTGATCGTAATGATAGAAATAGCGAGAGTAGAAGAAGAAGAAGTAGCCCCACCAGGGAAAGGAATAGTAGAAGTAGTAGTAGTAGTAGAAGTAGTAGAAGAAGTAGCGGTTCTTCTTCTTCAGCAGCAGCAGCAGTAGCAGCTGCAGTAGAAGCAGCAGCAGTTGCAGCAGCAAAAGCAGTAGAAACAGTAGAAGAAGTAGTAAAAAGAGAAAAAATAGCGGTATGGTCGAAAGCTGTCTTTAAAGAAAAGAATTTACTCCATTTACTGTTTGATAAATACCCTCAGTGCACCCACTCGTTGGGCATTTCATGAAAATAAAGGGTGTTTAAATATGGTGAGAACATTGGTTATTTGGGGGTAACTGCCGCTCCCACTCGGTGGGTGCGCATGGTGGCCAACGTGAACACGATCTGGAATCGTTTGGAAGTCGTCACCTGTAATCCGGCCTATTACAATGAGGCTGAATTGAAGAAGAAGGGGATGTACTACTTTAAAGATTACATTCCAGTTTGTATTTGTTACCACTGTGCTGTTACCCCTGATACCTTTTTGGATACAGTTATGTTAAAGAGGAGAGGTAGGCAAAGCAACAAGCTTTGCCCAAATAGTTAAAGAAAAGAGTCAAAGTGACAAGCTTTGCCCAAAGAGGAAAAAAAGATTGCCCCCCTTTATTTTTTTATCTTTTTTTGATAAATAATTTTTTCAAAAGAAAATGATAATTTTTTTTTATAGATATATGACATGTGTAAAATTGAGTGAAAATAAAATATATTGCATCAGACGAAAAAAAATATGAGAGACGGTAATGTTATCAGGTGACGTGAAACGCAACAAGATAGAATAAAACTCGCTACAACTCTTTCCTGACAAACTCGTCACTGAGCGTTTGACAGAGAAACACGTCACCGTCACCATGACCGTAGTTACCACCACCACCACCACCACTATTACTACTACTACTACTACTACTACTACTACTCCTACTACAACCCCATAACGACCGCTGAAAAATGTCAAATGGTAAAATCACAACCTTCACCGAAATAGATTTTGATCCCCGACTACAAGGACCCTTCAGTTGCATCATCAGCGGTCCATCTGGTTGTGGAAAATCACGCTTGGTGAATCGATTTCTGAGCGATGTTAACAAGAAGAAGAAGAAGGCCCTCTCCAGTATATTTACCCATGAACTCAAGCAACCTCACTCATACCTGCTTCTGGAAGATTGTGAGCATTTAATAGGTTCTGTAAGCGATGATTTGATCACGACATTGAGCGTAATCTGTCAGAATTTACTGGAGGGAAACATTCTGCTCACCGAGAACCAACTGGAAAGTCTTCGAGATTCTCCTGACGTGTTGAGGACGGTGAGCAAAAAAGCTACCACCATCGAAAAAAGAGAAACATCTTGGTTCAAAAAGGCAGTTTCCTCATTCCGGCTCTCATAGGCATGGACTTACCCCTTATAAAAAGCGTTCTCCGTATATAGAGCTCTTCATTTGACACCTCACCACCACAGCTGCCTCGCTGACGGACCCCGAGGAGCAACACTACAAGCGCTTGGCTCTCGTAGATCCTAAGTCGCTCTCGAAATTACGAGGACCACCTGATGTCCCCACAGCTGGTGGTGGTGGTGGTGGTGCTGCTGCTGCTGCTCCTACTGTTGCTGCTGCTGCTAGGCTACAATTCTTTCTTGCAAATCCCAACAATCACACAATTCCTACATCCGCTCTCATACCACCACCGACCCCCCGAGCTTCCCTCCTAGAGGTGTTGCTCGAACAAGTTCCACAGAGAAAACGCAACGCCACCACCAAGCTGTTTAAGAGACTGCAAAAATTCGACTTGGTCAAGTGGAATTACAACTGTTCGATGAGCGAGATGATGGGTCGAAAAATGGATCCCGCCGGTCGAATTAGCATAGTGGACTAACTGAATGACGCCAGCAGGTTGAGGAAGACAGCGTCGAGACCCGACACGCCGTTCAAGCTCAAGCTGAGCATGGAAGATCCCACCGGTTCCTTGATCCAAAACCAAGTCTATAAAGCAGGGGTCCTAACAAACCTTCGGACAGAATACCTGTCGGCAGAGGGAGGAAACGAACGAGTTCCAACAAGGAAGAGCGACGAGCTCCTGTCGTAAGGACGATAACTATGACGTTTACAAAACTCCGACTTCCAGCAGGAGATTCGCTGCTACACCTCGCCCTTCCTTCGTCAGGACGAGTAATCAAAGCAAGAAAAAGAAAGGACGTAGTCGCCAAGTGTACTCCGACTCTGACTCACCAAGATGGCAAGGTCTAAGAAACTGACCAAGAAGGAAAAAGAAAAGAGCATGTGGTGGCTAAGTACACCGACTTCAAAACACCCTCTAGTTTCAGCAGCGTTACTAAACTCCAGAAACATCATTTCTGCGACCAAAACTCAGCTTTGATCCGAGACGCCTTGGGATCTCTGGACACCTACACTAAACATAAACCCATCCAAAGAAAATTCTACCGGGGGAATTGATCAACAGTGGCAGTTAGATCTGATGGACATGCAACCTTTAGCGTCTCACAACGACGGGTTCCGGTATGTGGTCGAGGCCGTCAACGTTATCTCCAGGTACGCATGGGCAGCTCCCGTCTAATCCAAAGGCGGCGCAGCTGTCACTGAGGCGTTCGAGGAAATGACTGCCGAGAGACACCCGCGCTCCGTTCAAACAGACAAGGGGAAAGAATTTCTCAACAAGACCTTCCAAGATCACCTCCAGGGCAAAGAAATAGAGTTTTTCACCAGCGAAAATGACGACATCAAAGCTAGTCTAGTGGAGCGTTTGAATCAAAGTCTGAAGGAGATGCTGTGGCGCTATTTCACACACAAGCGTATATATCGATACCTAGAAGTACTGGATGAGGTGGTGTCTTCTTACAATCGCACTCACCACAAGACTTTGAAAATGTCGCCTGCGGAAAACAGCGAAACTATTTTCTACAGACACGACCTCTCTACTAAGAAACAAATCGAGGAAATATGGAAAAAGACGGACCCTCGACGCTCCGACACCGAAGTCATCGTTCCAGGCGACAGAGTGAGAATGTTGAGGGCTAAAGGACCGTTCGACAAAGGTTATGAGGGAAACTGGAAGGAGGAAGTGTTCAACGTCGCTAAAATGTTGGGTAGCAGAGGGTTTGAGCTGAAAGACAATGCCGGGGAGGAGATAAAGGGTGTGTTTTATCCGGAGGAGGTTCAGAAGGTCTCCAAGAGTCATTACGGCAAGACTTACCTGATAGACAAGGTGCTGCACTACAAGACCATCAAGGGCAAACGCTTAGCTTTCGTGCATTGGTTAGGCTACGGCGACAAGTTCAACCAGTGGATTCCTGTCAAGAAAATCTTGTAGGACACTATGAACATCACCCTGCCCAGCAATAGATCTATGGACTATTTCCCTCAGAACACTTTGACCTCTTTTCGGACCCACTTCGACTCACCCCTCCTCCTATCAGAGGACCACAAAGCGGCTCTCAGCGAAATCATTCTCCCGACAGAATGGAGCAACGTGTGAGACAACGACTTGATCATGATCGTCCCTCTGCGCACAAAGAACTCGCTGGCAGAGGCAAAAAGAGTTTTCAACAAAAGAAACACCTTCAAGAAAAAACCCATGGTGGACTGGAAGACGGACAGAGTTATCAACCTGCAGAAGATCATCAAAAGTACTAATCCTCCGACTAGGACGGAGGATAACTTTGTCGGCGAAATGACACCGGAGCTGTTAGAAAAAGAGTTGAAAGGCACAGATATTGAAACCTGGGAAGAAGACAAAGAACATCACGTTGACACAAGAAAATTCTGCCCTGTACAAGCAATACCTGACGACATCCAACAAGAGGCAAAAAATGAGGAGCATGGCACACGCCATGGTTCAAGACATGGAGAGAGAAACATGCATGCGAACGTTGCTGCCGAACATATGTGGATCAACACGGTAAAAGGTACGCCTGTGAGGGGATGCGCGGGCGTACCTTTTACCCTGTTGATCCACATATTTCCCAAGCCACCCAATTTCACGGGAAACAATGGTCAGTTCATCGAGCGCTTGACCGTCTTCTCGTACGACTCGCTGATGAGACGCGTCACCATCAACGTGCCCTGGCACACTGGCTTGCTCGTCACCGAACATCTGGCGCACATTCTAGGATTCGGGGTGAAGACTCATTTTGTGATGACGACCACCGGCGTCTACATCATGGACCCCTTCGGAGATGTGAACTCTGTGTACGTATACACCAACGCCATTCAAGACAGATGAGTAGGTGACATGCACGTCCCTCTGTTATGCTGCGTCGCAGTCAACAGAAGCTGACAGTGGAAAGAGGGAATGCAAGCTATCAGTTTTCCACATTTGGATTATTTTCCCTTGAAGTCCAAAAGGTTGGACAAGGTCCTACTTAAGAGACAGAACCGGCCGATCCATACCATTCATGAGAGGAGAGGTGATGGTGACACTTCATCTGAGACCCATCGAACGTTAAAGGGGCAATCATGATACGTAAACGAGGGCCGTACTTTTCATCAAAGGGCACCACTGGACAAGGATACAGCCATTACTACAAGGCTCAGTTCGGTAACGGAATCAACGTGTACAGCGGACGATCTTTCCAGAACGGTCACGGTTTCGGTGGCGCCCTCTTAGGCCACACCCTTTTGAAGACCGTGGGGAAAACTCTCTTCCGCTCTGGCGTGGGTGTGGCCAAGGATATGATGAAGGGAGGTACTTTCAAGAACAGCATGAAAAACAGAGGAGTAGGCGCTCTGGCAGGTTAAGTGATCTCTCCGGGAAAAAAACGACACCCAAGAAAGCGGGGGGCAAACATCGGAGGCAAGCTCCTCAAACAGTAAGCGGTTCTTGCAAGAGACGGCTTGGGGACATTTTCGATCTCTAGGGAGGCGTCCTATAAATAAAAGGAGTAGAGGTCACTGGTGTCAGTCTACCACCGACGTGAAGAGGGAGCACAATTGCTTACATACACGAAAAGAGCAGGGAGTGCGCTCTCTCTGAGCTTGACCTGCACGCCGTAGCGCCAACTCAAACTACTATCCTAAAGTCGACCTTTGTCGGGCTAGAAACGAAAAACTCTTTGGGAGTTGGGAGCAATATCAATATCACCATCAGTAAGTCCCAAGAGTACATGGACCTGAACGAAAACTACCTTCATCTGGAATGCGAGGAGCTGAAACCAAACAGCGACGCACTGGATGACACTTTGACCTAGCTCATCAACCAAAGTTCATAGCTGGAGAGATGGAAATCAACCTCACTCTGAAACAAGCTGCCCCTGGTTTCTATCTAATGAGCCAGGCACCACCGCATACAAACTCAAGATCCACAAAGCTAAGCTCTATGTGCGTCGAGTGGTCATAGCTGATTCTGTGGTGGAAACGCACAAAAAGGCAGTGATAGAACAGGGTCCCTTCGACTACCCAGTGAACAGAGTGGAGGTGACGACCTACGCCATCCCTGCGGGCAACAGAGATCACACTCCAACACAGGTCAACTTCCCAAGTGTATGATGATTTGTTTCCTAGACCACGCCGCCTTCAACGGAAATTACGCCAAGAACCTGTTCGAACTGAAACATTGCAACGTCAACTTGCTTCAAGTGATAGTGAATGACCAGAAGGTGCCGAAAGACGCCTACGTGCACGACTTTACCAAAAGGGAAGCGATGAGGGAGTACCTAGCACTACACATGGAAAAGGGGATGTACGAGGGTTCACGCTCCTGCGACATTTCCTACGCCAATTTCCTAAACGGTTACACGCTATTCCCCCTGGATTTAACTCCGGACAGATCGCACGACAGGTGTAGAGTGAACCTTATAAAGGCAGGTCAGCTGAGAGTGGAGCTCAGTTTTGGCGCGGTGCTGACAGAGACCACAATGGTACTACTCTACTTGGTGTACTCTACTTGGTGTACGATAACGTCGTCGAGCTGACCAGAGATGGACATCCCATCACAGACTACCACATGAACTGAAGACAAGAAGAAAGTGTATGAACACAATTGAAATAGACAAAGTGTTGAAGAATAACATTCACACAAAACACCATTTCCTATGTGTTTTCTCTTGTGACACTATCCCCGACCACCCTATCAAGAACACTTGTTTCATGAGTAAAACGGATCCTCAGAATTTACCAGGTCAACTTTGGGTGGCGTTTTACGTGTCGAGGACAGGAGAGGTGTACTACTTTGATTCATTCGGCTTACTTCCGCTGAGCAGAGAGTTCTTAGCTTTCCTAAAGTGTTCTGCTCCGTTCAAGTGGCAAAGAAACCGTGTTTAATTCCAAGTGCTGACACCTGTGGCCCTCATCGCATACCTTTCCTGCTTAAAGCATGTCAAACAAGAAACCCTAAGAAATGCATCATGCAGATGAGCAAAAAACCAAAACTGAGCGACCGGTCAGTGAGTCAGAGGCTGATGATGATGTGAAGAATTCCTAAAAAGAGGCAACGGGGTGCTGCAAGCGTTTACAATTCATGCAGACAAAGGTCCTATATCTGGCCAAATAGTGTTGGATTTATCCAAACTAGTGCAATGTATGATGGAGAAAGTCAGTGACTGTGACACTGGCAAAGTGAGACTTTGCGGTCTGTTCGGACGAAAGAAAAAATGATTGATTAAAATGATTCATGAAAATAAAGCAAATGAAAAAAAGATTTATTTTGTTGTGTTTTATTTCATTCATAACTTTTTTTTTAAAAACAAACAAAAACAAACTAGTCAAGTTATCATTATCATCAGAATGTTGGCCTCTGATTGCCTGAGAGGTGGTCGCTAATCCCCTAAGTAGGTCACGTTACCATGGCAAGGGGTCACGTGACCAAATGGAGGCCTCTAATTGCCTGTATGCCAAGTGAATAATATCCTGTAGTTAACTATAGTCCCGTTCAGATACATACTATACTACTTGCCTTGTGTACCAACCAAAGCTACAAGAAACACCTGATCTTTATGCAACAAAACCTGTATAGTGGCTTTGTGTACCAGGGTCAGGTCGTCAGAAAGTGTAAGATTCTGCCCTTGAAAGGCCTTTAAAATTAATTTTCTAATTACTTTATATAACCTTATAACAATTGTGAAAGGACATCCCCTCAGCTCAGAAAACCGACTTAGGGCATCCGGTTCAATTTTTATTGCTTGTTTTGTGTCATGTAACGTCTGGTACCAAAATGATGAAATATGGAGGTAATTGAAGTTGTTCTCAGAATATAGGAATGTCCCATTATACATAAGAAACATATGAAATAACAAGGCCAATATGTCTATTAATGATTTCAATTACAAAATTTGAGTTATGCATGCACAGTACACTGCCTCTTACATGATGATAAAAGCATTTGACGTTATGTAACGTCCGTTACTTTTCTCAGAATTATTTCACATAAGCTGCTCTCACATGGAGACAAATGCTGCTGGACACACAATTTTTTCACCAAAGTCTGAGAGTTTTTTTATGGATGACCACAAATTTACATCTTTCTGATAGCCCTAATTGTTCTCTATCAAATAAGTCTATGTAAGACAAGATTGATTTGCAACTTCTTTCTCTAGAGCCATAAGAGTCCAAAATGACCCAAAACACAAAATCTACTGCTTTCTAGCGACCTGACCCACCAAACAAGACTACAGGAACACTTTGCCTTTATGCAACAAAACCTGTATAGTAGCTTTGTGTACATAAAGCCACTAAACTTTTTTTTTACATAAAGGCAAGGTGTTCTTGTAGCCTTAATTGGTATATAATACCACTATATGGATTTCTTGCATCAAAAGCTTTTGTTGCATAAAGGCGTTTGCTGCATAATGCCATTTTTGTGGTATAAAGGCCCTATATGAGCCTTTATGCAACAAAATTATATTACTTTGCTGTGTAAAGGCCCCTCATATGTACAAGATATATTTATACTTCTTAAACAATTGTCAACGTATCAACTGTATTAGCATTGTCTAACTGAACTTGTTGACCAACGCATAAAAACTAGTGAATACTCATGAGGACAGCTTCCTTGGTATTGGGATATATTTGATACATGTACTATTAGAGACTTGGTGTGGTTTTCTTTGACTTTTTCTTTGTGTTTGTATTATTTGCACATTCTGTGTGGCAATTATACTATATCATCTGGTACATCATTATATGTAAAAATGATTAAGAGGAGGAACACCCTCTCTGTCGAATATCGGAAAAGTTGCATATCCTCCCAGCCATTCAGATAGTCAATCACTATGACAAACGTGCACTGAAATACTATGCCTTGTATTTAGATATACAAATTTTAGAGATGTTTCAGAAAATGCACAAATGTATCGGGGTAGTAATTTTAGGTAGGGTATCAAAACTACAGTAGCCCACAAGGGTCAAATTGAAGTTGGAGCAAAGAGTTGACTTTCACAAAAAAAGTTAAAGTCCAAAACCAAAATCAATGTTCAAAGTCAATTTCATTTCATTGCTGTCAAGCTGTCAAGGTGTCAACTCATGCAAACCAACTTGTGACAGGTATCTTTTAGCATTGCATGGTACACTCTATGTCTTTCTATATATCTATACCAGCAACTACTGGATAGCTATCGATTCCCTCACACAATAACTGATGGTTCCACACCAAGAAGCTGCTGGTTCCAGCATCCCATAACTGGTGGTTCCCACCCACTGTAACTGGTGGTTCCACACCAATCAGCTACTGGTACTGGATCCCATACCAAGTAGCTGCTGGTTCCCACACCCAGCACTTGGTAGTCCCATACACATTAGTTACTGGTTCCTGTACCCAATACATGCTGATTCCCACATACAGTAGCTACTGGTTTCCACATCCAGTAGCTGCTGGTTCCCATATAAACTGGTTCCTAACCCAAGTATTTGCTGGATCCCACACCCTTGCTGGTTCGTGTACCCAGTACCTGCTGACTTCCACATAGAGTAGCTGGTAGTGGTTCCCACATCCATTAGGTGCTGGTTCCTGCACTCACTACCTGTTGGTTCCCAAATACAGTGCCTGCTGGTTCCCACATCAGGTAGTTGCTAGTTCTGAAAACAGTAGCTGTTGGTTCCCACACAGTAGCTACTTGTTCCCATATCCAGTAGCTGCTGGTTCCGATATAGAGTAGCTACCGGTTCCCATACCTAGTAGCAAAGGCGTGATCTGGATAAATTTTGGATAAAAAAGGTCATATTAGTCAAAAGTGGGTGAAACTAGGTCATAAGCAGTCAATATCGCTACAATTTGCCAAAATAGGTCAAATTGGTTCCAAGTAGACCTAATTTGACCCATCCTACATTAATTGACCTACTTTTTACCTATTTGACCTATTTTCACCATATGTGACATGATCTGCGAAAAGGGGTCTTAGTGCAGGGGGCAATAAGACCCCCTTTCCCAGTACATGTCATTATTTTACCAATGCTACCCAAATAGACCTACTTTTGACCAATATGACCTATTTTCGAGATATTTGTCCTAATTTGACCTATCCTGACCCAATTAACTTACTTTGACAGCTACTGTTTTGAGAACTCGCAACTAACTGATGTGGGAACCAGCAGGCACTGTATTTGGGAACCAGCAGGTAGTGGGTGCAGGAACCAGCACCTAATGGATGTGGGAACCACTACCAGCTACTCTATGTGGAAGCCAGCAGGTACTGGGTGCAAGAACCAGCAAGGGTGTGGGAACCAGCAGCTACTTGGGTTAGGAACCAGTTTTTATGGGAACCAGCAGCTACTGGATGTGGGAAGCAGTAGCTACTGGATGTGGGAACCAGCATGTACTAGGTACAGGAAACAGCAACTAATGTACATGGGAACCACCAAGTGCTGGGTGTGGGAACCAGCAGCTACATGTACTTGGTATGGGATCCAGTGCCAGTAGCGGATAGGTGTAGAACCGCAGTTACAGTGGGTGGGAACCACCAGTTACAGGATGCTGGAACCAGCAACTACTTGGTGTGGCACCATCAGTTATTGTGTGAGGGAACCGATAGCTACCCAGTAGTTGCTGGTATAAACTTTATTCATATAGAAAGACTTAGAGTGCACCATGCAATGCTAAAAGATACCTGTCACAAGTAAGGTGAGAAGTGGGTTCTGGGCAACAGATCAGCCAGGAACTGGAAGGTGAGTTACGACAGTGAGAATCCATTTCTGATTCTTTTCACAATAGCCTCCAGGTGACAGCAGGACCCACTTTGCGCTCACCAGTATAGATCTAAATGAATGATTTTGAAACTTGGTTGCGATTCAACCTTTATGCAAACAGATTTGCAGATAGGCCTAAAGCAGGCATTAATCAACCTATAGAGATGCCAATTGCACTGCTGTGCGCATGTACTTGGAGCCTCAAATTAAAGACTGATAATGTATAATGAGCTGGCCATTTTATATTATGAAGCACTCATAAGCATTGTATAGTGATTCATGGGCCACTTAGAAGGGAGCAGAGAATTCATGACGCCGCATTAGCACCTGTGTTGTAGCAGGGTATGAACATAATCTATGGCACGTTAACGTTGTTTTACACCTGTAATTCTGGATGCAGTGATCAGCATACTATGCCCTATTCTCAGTCTATGAAGACATCAGCAGTGGACGTCATCTAGGCTACAGCAACAGGAGGTACGTTGTCCTTTGAATATTATTTGTACTTTACTTGAGGGAGTCTATCTGCAGGGATTAGGCGGCAGACTGACCTTATTAATAACACCTTATTGCCTCTCTTTCTTTTTTGTTGCTGTATTACTGATCTGATACAGATCTAAATTCAGCAACAGATCCAGGATCTTGAAAAAGACGGGGGGGGGGTCAAAAGTTGGAAATTACAAAGTATCATGTGCAAAGTGCGGAACAATTTTTGAGGAGTGCAGAAAAACCCCGCCCCTCCCGCCAGAGAAATTTATGAAGTTAATTGGTGCATTTTAAAGCATTGTCACACACTATAGTGCAAGCTAATTGTAAATTATAAAATAAAAGGAAATGCTTAAAAACACAGATAAGTGTCATTTAGAGGGTGCATGTGTATCATGTGGACATCCTTACGGTAGGGCCATTGGTTATGGTGCTGGTTGGGGGGAGGCGAAGTATATACACCCAGCCACCATTCAGGAAAATGTGTTAATCTAAGATTATCGGATACCTGGCGAAGCATGGAGGCGGGGTACTTATATTTCAACTATATGAATTATAAGCCCAAAGAGAATCAGCTGGTAGGTTCAGGGAAGGTGGATAGCCCATCCGGATGTCCGGCCTGTGTGCGAGGTCGTAATGGATACCCTTATGGGTGGACCAAACGAGCTGGGGGTAAGATATAAACTGTCTTGGTTCTCCCAAAGGGAAACCCATGCTAAGAACTAGCATGTTTGGATTTAACAAATGTATATAGCACTGTTTTTAAAAGTTTCCTGAATATGCATGGAAACAATGCTTCTTTTGGTCACAAAAATGGAAGAACATGAAGAAATTTCAACACGATGGAAAACAAGATATCGACGGTTTATGACTTCATGAGTTTATCTTCAGAAGAATATTTGTGGTCGGAGTATCAAAGGTTTTACCCCATAGAGACATAGAAATCCAGAAGTCTCTCCAGCGGATCCATAATCAGAGCAGTAAGAATGCATAGCTTTACCAATTACTAAATACAATTTTCCGTGCCGACCTGTGTGTATTTATACGCATTTAATTATCATAATTAAAATTGATGGGCCAGGTAATTGTCAACTGTGTGCCTCATTCAATAAATTAAGTTAATGGGAGGGTGTGGCCAATTGTTGAGTTGTCATGGCAACCTGCACATATATACGTAAAACAGGATACATTTTGTACCATTATTAATCATTATGAAATTATTATGTAGGTAGATATGACTATGATCAGGTTTAAGTCGACACTACTCACTATGAATTCGGGCAGCATGCAGCAAATCATGCTATACTTATATCGACTTACCCGTATTGGTCGGTACAAGTGTTGGCTCTTTAATAAGCACCTGTCTTGGAATAAGCGGTGTTGAAATTTCAATTACACTATAATCTAAGTATGAACCGGTCTTGAATAAGTGCTGGGGGTAGAAGCTACTTGAAATTAATGAGTGCCCAGGCACTTATACAGGACACTATACGGTACATGGATAGCAGACACAACATTCAGGTAAAGACCTGTCCTAAACACTTCATTGTATGAATTTATTTTCCAATATAGAACACCGTGAGGAAGTGTACTAGAGAAAAAACAATGAACAAATGAGTTTTTTTGCTGGATAATAGATCATAAATTGGCAGCATGTGATATCTCCTCTGATACCTTATACGAACTGACAGTGGCGCACTACAAGAATATACCCCCCTAAACTCCCAAAGGTCGCCATGCTGACGATACCCAAATCTACAACCTTAGGCCATCAGATTGAGTACCCAGGGTTGTCAATCTAATGACTGTAGGTCAACACACTTACCAAAGATAGAAAAACTGATTAGGTAATGTTGACAACCTTAGTGACGACTACCTGGGGTGCTCAACCCGACTACCCAAAGCTGTTGATTTGGGTATCCTCAACTTGAGCACCTAAAGTCCTTGGGATTGAAGACCTTAAGTTCAAAACTGAGCGGCACATGCCTGCCACCTTGTGAGGTAGTTACGTGATGGAAAAACCTCTGCAGAGCTGGAGGTTTTATGGCAAAACCTCCACCTCTAAGGAGGTTTTCTGACTTATACTCCATCCACTGAAGTTTATGTTACAGTAAAACCATAAACATAAGAATATTTTGACATAAACAGTAGAGGCCTAGAAGAGGATTTGAATCTACTACACTGGCTGTGATATAAAGCTAGGATAAATATATGGTGTTCCAGGCTACAACCACCAGCAGTCTCAATAGTATAATGGTTAGCATTGTTGACTTTGAATCACAGAATGTGGGTTCAAGACTGCATAGGGAAACGTTTTTAACATACACATATAATGTAAAAGGGGTCTCTGTAAAGGGCCTCCCTGAAGCCCCTTCTTTATAATACATTGTTTTTAGAATTTGTTGCAAAAATTACAGTGGCCAACTGAGAATAAAAATAAAATCACATCAGGGGTTTGAACCTGTGTGGTCTAGGTTTCTAGTCCCAGGCCTTAAACCACTACACTACATTGACCAGTCAAACTTTCAAAGTCAAAGTGCCCTGTTTATCTGCAATCTGTTACTCAATCAAAGTAGTAGCATACCACCATTCAGTAGATGTCCTAACACCCAAAGTATCAGCTGAGAAGTCATGGTGTAATGGTTAGCACATGAGACTCAGCGCTGGATCCCATAAGCTACAAATCCCATAAGGGACAGCATTTTCGCAACAACTGCATCTGATTTTCAAAAATGACCTGATTCATAAAACCTCCTGCTATGCTTGAACTGTTTCACAAAACCTCCTCCCAGAGCTGTCCCAATTCACAAAATCTCCTGCCAGAACTGACCTAATTCATAAAACCTCCAAACTCTAGAATCTGGAAATAAACCTACAGTAGGAATAATGGGGTTCAGAGCCAGGTGGAGTATAAATATTGTCAACATAATGTCATAGACTCACACTGAGGAGAGGTAGTCTGTGGGATTTTACTCCCTGTAAGGTGCTGCCCCCTAGCTGTCTGTGACTCCTCTTACACTGCTTGATGACCTTAGGTCTTCAACCTAAAGGTCAGGAGGATTTACAGGGATGTATTATTGCCTCAGGGTGTTACGAAATATAGAACACTTCAACAGTGCCAGGGGTTCATTGCAAATGACTAGACTCTACATATGAAATATAAAGGGGTACTAACGTAAGTAGGGCAACGCGCCCATGTTAGGTTTAATACATGTATATCATTTAATTACATTAATTGTATATGTATTAATAGACCCAATAAAAAAACTCAAAACCTCAAAAAATAAAGTTTGAGTGTAAAATATATGGTAAGCCAACATATAAAGGTACTACGAAGTCCTGAGTTTTATAAAAAAACCACACTATTAAAAAGAGGGCGGGAGTGGTTGGGAAAGTTTATAAGGCGTATTGTTACGAATGCCGGGTGAGAAAAGGTAAAGTGTGTCACCTGTTGCAACTGGGGTTGAGAGTTGCTCAGTGATTAGCGGAAGGTGGAGCCACTGGGCTGAGTCCTTGAGAGTCTGGTGAGTACTTGGAACCACCACTAGGTGGAGTATGAATTTGCCTGTCAGTCTCATTACCCGCAATTTATCAATTACTGGTAATGACAAGCCCTGGGTTATACTGAGAAATATGACTTCATAGTATTATATGTAAGGAATCAGTATATAAATGAAGAGTGACTCTTACATACTCTTCCATTCACCTTTAGGTATCTTTTTGAATGGGTCCATTGAATCATACAGACATCTAAAATAGACTACCAAACGTTAATTTAACCGCAGAGCCTCTAACGTAGGGGTTAAGTCATGATAATAAATGTCCTGATATTTAGGGGGAAAGCTATACTCTCTTATGACGGGAATGCATTGAAACTTCGCCCTGTATAGGGCTCAGTATGGTGGCCTAGTGGGACGGACATTGCTTGATCTGGCACCTGGCGAGATAAGCACTGATAAGAACAAGCATGATGGGTACCAGGTGTTACATAATGTACCCGAAAATGTCTGCAGTGAATACAGGGAATTATCTAATTGGTTAATAATGCATCCCGGGTCAACCCTATAGGGCTGACCTGGGATATATTCACAACCAATAAGACAATTCCATCCATTCACTGCAGAATTTTTTTGGGTACATTATCTAACACCTGGTACCCACCATGCAGACTGTTATCAGTGCTTATCTTGCCAGGCCCTAGATCAAGCAATGGTGGACCCACTGGAGCTCAATACTGAACCCTATAGCACAGCCACAGAGCCTTATAAATAAAATAGAAGTGAACCAATGAGGCTGTACTGTGATTGGGTCAGGTGAAACACTCTCCTAAGCAATGCTAAGTATCTTTGCTTAGTTAAAAAAAAAGATAAATTGCGGATCATAGTAAAATTGGTGGATTGGTTGAAGAGTTGATTTGGGTCTTTAAAATATCTTAGATGTTCTATTATATACCTTCTTTTTTTCCTTCAGGAAACAGAGAGGGAGTGGTAGGAAGTCCGTAGATGAGTAGACAATAAGACAATGTGGAACATTACGAATAGCACTTCAAGCCAATATGACACAAATACACACTTCATCACCCTCGCAACTTCACTGACATCAGTTGGTGGATTGACTCTGTCAGCTAATTTCATACTTATGCTCATCTTGCTCAGGTTCAAATCCAAGCACCTGAAGCAGTCAACACGCCTGTTCCTGATGTACAAGTCCTTTGGTCATGCCGTCCAGGGGTTATGTGTTATGATAAGACCATACATACCCTACCATCAGTGTGTGTACTTTGGATGGGTGATCAGGGTAGCTTTGGGGACAGTGGTGGGGGGCATGCTGCTGCTGTCTATAGACAGCTTCATAACAATCACCAAGCCCTACCAGCACAACGTCATCATGACACCCAGGATGGCCACGTTATCGGTTTTCCTCTACTCCTTGTTTGTCATCACACTGCAGGTCATCTCAGGCCTTGTACCAGGACCTGTACCAAAACCACTACCAATTTGCATTCAGAACAACGGCCGAGTAAATCCATGGGTCCTACTCATCATAATGCTAAGTGGTGCCCTGGTAGCATTTGTGGCTATGAGCATTCAAGGATTCAACATCTGGACCCTTTCAAGGAGATCAAAAACGCCATCACCAGTAATCCATTTGGCAAGTGTGTCCAATGCGGTGGTACCAGTTGGAAATCAGCCAGAGAACACAATCACCAAACACACTAAAAAGAAGGTAACACGTCTTGGCCGGCTACAGCGTCTTCTCAGCGTATGGGTGGTTTCTATCTTCATCTGCTGGACACCAAGTTTAACTATGATATGCTTGACAGCTATCATGGACATCTATAAAATTGAAATTCCAGTTATTGCATCAATCCAGCCCTACTTCACAGTGCTCACTCTGATAGATGGTGTCCTGCAGCCATGTCTTGCCGTTGCACTGAGCCAGGAAATAAGGGCTGGGGCTAAAAGATTAGTTCCTTGTATGAGATGCTTCAATTCTAACCAGAATGGTGCTGGTAATGGTGCCATTAACAATGGCAGTTGTAATGATGGGGTTACTGTTAGTCGTATATGATTGTTTCATGTGATTTGCGGGTCCCCTTGAGGTGTCTATGGAGAAGCCCTGTATACGGTGTCAGGAAGACACCCCCACCCCCGAATTCTCTCCCCTTCCAGGAAATCCCCCCACCAATGTAGGGGATAGGGTTAGCCTGTTTTGGCCAAAAAAAATGTATTTTTTCACGTTTGCAAAATTTTGGGATGGGCTAAGGGGAAGAAAACGTTTGTAACAAAACGTCTCTTGTAGGCTAAAAAACGTTTTCTTTGTTGAAATAACCTTTTGAACGTAATTTTGAGCTTTTTACTTATTACATTTAAGGCCAGTACTGACCAAGACATAGCTTGCCAAACACCCAGTTCTAGCCCTCTCACTAGGTGGCACAAGGTGCATGCAGACAGAGATTGTTATGGTTCAAAAGGTCTATATGGGGCTACAGGCATGCTGCTATTAATGCAATATAGCATAAATATGACAGCCCAAGGTTTGTATATTGACGTATAGTGCACAAGCCGAAGGCGGGTCGTGGTCTGGCCATTCTTGGCATCTGCCTTGTTTGTCCTCTGACCTACATACAGGTCACTGACACAATTCGTCGGAGGAGGAGGCGGGTAGGAATGGCTGCACCGCGACTCCCTTACGATTGAAAAACCGTTGGATTCATCTTTATTTTGAATATATTGGACATAAAAAGCGTAGAGGGATCATATAGACTTTCTATGTATGTGTATGTGTTAATATGGAGACTTGTCATTGTTGGATTCCATACTAAAAGTGTGTGTAAACACAGCAGTACTGCCAGTGGGTAGGTCCCACAGGTTTCTTATATATATTAACATTGGAGTTCATCACCGTATAGTGTGGCCCAATGGCTAACGTCCTCGCCAACCAGCACTGCGGCCAGGGTTCAATACTCCTACGAGTTGGGATGATTTTTCACATTGAAACAATGGCGAGACTGACTTTGTATGTCCGCCAGCATTTCCCAAAATAATCTAAGTTCAACTTGACCTCGAAAATGTATATCCAAAAATCCCAAAAAACACATGTTCGTATATGCTCTCATAAGGCACTGGTAGAGGATAGCATAACAGTAAGGGAGGTGGCAGAATAGTGGTATAATATAGATTGTTTTAGGTAGGGTTGGAAAGCGGTGAACCTATATACTGTGCCTGTCCATGCTAGTAATCAGGGGCGTGGGTTAGTCACTAAATGTATATGTCGGAGACACAGGAGTGCGGCCGGCAAGGCCACTTATTGGCTAAAATCCCTCTCACCAAGGATATGATTTTTGGCAAAATCCATCTAGCCAAGGGTCACATTCTCAACAAGGGTCACTCGGGTGGCAAAATTAGTGCCGATTTATTTTTGGAAATTTCACCTAAAGAATTGCCATTAATGGTCACTTTTGTTGAAAATCACTCTCAGCAAGGGTCACTTTTGCTGCAAATCCCTCTCACCAAGGGCAAGGGTAGCAGGCTGCTGTACAGCGAGTATCCAAAGGGCACGTCTCACCCCTTAGCAGTGATGTAAATTATCATTGGATGTAGCCCAAACCTCTACTGTCATTCTCCCCCGCCTCATCACAGCTATACGTTTCATGGCTGACAGCACATCAATTTTATTGCGGTATAAGGACCCCAGCCCTAACCCAATCCAGCCCTAGCCCTAAACTTTCCCTAACACTTACCCCAGCCCTAAAACTATCCTTCAACTTGTCCTTTCCCCTTGCCTGCCATTGATAAGCTATTAATGTACAATAACACGATTGTCATCGTAAATTTGAGAATGATACTACCGCGTGTGACTTGATCTATAGGTATAGTTTGTACTCATTTGAAATGTATGCACTTTGCCTGTAACTACCCTAAGACATAAGAGTAAAGAACAGGCGATAAGAGATGAAACAGATGAGACATTGGCTGAGCATGGAAACTAGATAGAGTGCGTTTCTATGCATGAGGCAGAAGCCGCACCTCAACAATGCTCATGTCTTAATAGTAAAGAGTTAAATGTTAAAAAATGTGACAGGATCTGCGAAAAGGGCCCTTAGTGCATGGTGGATTAAGGTCCCTATTCCCAGTATATGTCACAAATATAATGTACATCATTTCGACGTAACTGCATTTCTCGCACAATATGTTTGAATTCTGACCATATATTTTCTTTTCTAATTTGATGATGATTTTCATAAAAAAAAGGAAGGAAGAGAAAAATTCTCAAACACTGCTTTTTCTTACAAAATGATTGTAATGATGAGGGGAAAAAGCCTTTTTCTAAGGCATGTAAAATTCGTGAATTTGTGAAATAACGGTAGCCCCTTGGCTCCTGATAATAATTGTACTATGGGCATTGGTGATATAAATGCTTTATCAGTCCATTCTTCAATAAACTTATATCATAATAGTGGTATCAGAAGTAATACCGTAATGCCTCACGAGTATAAGGCATACCCCACATATAGGGTGCACCCTGAATTGATGAGTTAGAACTGTGGAGGTTCCAGGTTATCCAACAAAGATACCATTGCTTGATCTGTTACCTTGTTAGTGAATGCAGGGAATTTTGTAATTTGTTGTTAATGTTTCCCGCTACTCCATAGCACCCCAAACATTCTATAAGGTGTACAGGGGCACATCTTTGCATGTAAGCCATGCCTTATTCACGACATTCTACCGTTTAAGGTAGTAGGAAGTAGTAGCAGAAGTATAGTTGAAGACATAGCAGCAGTAGTAGTGATGATAGTATTAATAGTAGTTGTCGTTGTGTACATGTAGTAGTAGTAGTATTCCGGAAATAGGTAGTAGTAGTCATCATAATAGAAGTACTTAGTAGTCATCGTAGTAGTAATAGTACATGTAGTAGAAGTGGTTTTAATAGGAGGAGTAGTGGGAATAGCAGTAGAACTCGGTAGTAGCAGTAGTAGTAGTAGCAGTAGTAGTAGTAGCAGTAGTTGTAGTAGTAGTCGTGGTAGTAGTAGTAGTAGTAGTAGTAGTAGCAGTAAGTAGTAGTATTAGTAGTAGTAGTAAGTAGTAGTAGTAGTTAGTAGTAGTAGTAAGTACTACTAGTAGTAGTAGCAGTAATAATAGTAGTAGTAGTAAGTACTAGTAGTAGTAGTAGTAGTAGTAGTAGTTAGTAGTAGTAGTAGTAGTAGTAATAGTAGTAGTAGTATTAGGAGTATTAAGGGAGTAGTAGTAGTATTGGTAGTAGTAGTAGTAGTAGTAGTAGTAGTAGAAGTAAGTAGTAGTATTAAGTAGTAGTAGTAGTAATAGTAATAGTAGTAGTAAATTGTAGTAGTAGTAGTAGTAATTGTAGTAGTAGTAGTAGTAGTAGTAGTAGTAAATTGTAGTAGTAGTGGTGGTAGTAGTAAGTAGTAGTAGCAGTAGTAGTAATAGTAGAAAATTGTAGTAGTAGTATTGGTGGTAGTAGTAGTAGTAGTAGTAGAAGCAGTAAGTAGTAGTAATAGTAGTAGTAAGTAGTAGTAGTAGTAAGAAGTAAGTAATAGTAGTTAGTAGTAGTAAGAAGTAAGTAGTAGTAGTTAGTAGTAGTAGTAGTACTAAGAAGTAGTAGTAGTTGTTAGTAATAGTAGTAAGTAGTAGTAGTAATAGTAAGTAGTAGTAGTAGTAGTAGTAGTAGTAGTAGTAGTAGTAGTAGTAGTAGTACCGTAATCTCCCGCGTATAAGGCGCATCCCGCGTATAAGGCGCACCCAGAGTTTCAGAATATGGTCAAAAAAATAAAAATTTCATAACTTTTGTTCTAATGAATGGATTTTCAAAATTCAAAAAGCTATGTGCTGTTTGGACCCCCGTGACCCCCCTGGACCCCAAAAGCAGCAGATGAGCTTATATGGGAGTGTAACATATCAAAAGAAAGGTCTTGGTGTCCCCCTTGTGGATCCAATGAGAACTAAAACCCCCTGTATAAGACGCGCCTTATACGCAGGAGATTACGGTAGTAATAGTAGTAGTAGTAGTAAGCAATAGTAGTAGTAGTTAGTAGTAGTAGTAGTAGTAGTAGTAGTAGTAGTAGTAGTAGTAGTAGTAGTAGTAGTAGTAGTAGTAGTAGTAGTAGTAGTAGTAGTAGTAGTAGTAGTAGTAGTAGTAGTAGGAGCAGGAGTAGTAGGAGTGGTAAGAGTAGTAGGAGAAGCCCTTGAAGGTCATAGACAAAATGGCTGTTTTTTTTTCATAGCTGAAGTACGATTTAAACCACTTATTTCCAAGCTGTATCATATTGCTCAAAAACCTTTATCTGGTACATTTATACTAATCATGGCTTTGGATTAGACAGTGTGTGGTGTGGCTCACATCAAACGTCAATGTATTTCTGTTCAGACATTCCATTGTGATATTTCTGCATTTTCAATCTGATTCATAATTCACATATTAATCCAATAACTAATCAGCTTTAGGGTCTAATTTGAATATCATATCTATTTTATTGGCCTAGAATAGATAGTTTAGTCCTAAATGCCAGGAAGCAGTCAGTTAGTTAAAACATAAACGTGGAAAATGATACAATGGTGGAAATGAGTCATTTTCCATTAAAACACACACACACACACACACACACACACACACACACACACACACGCACACAAAAGGTGAAATAACTGGGTCTAAGGCCATGATGGAAACTTCTGAGCGGAGTCAAAACGTTAATCACTTTTAGCCTGCTATAACATGTATACCTATTATTTTCTCTACAACCAATATGAATGCTATTAAAATGTTGACTATAAAATTACTGTGTCTGGCTCTGAGTTGTAAGAGGGGATGTCAGTGCAAATTGGCGCCCAGCAAATCCGAAGAGCTTTAGATATTATTTCCTGGTTTCAAATATACCAATTTGGAGCATTTGGTATAGGGAATATCTCATTGCTGGTAACATCCATAGTCCACTAGGCCTCTGTCGCAGAAATTTATATAAGAAATGTATGGCTCAATCGCACGACAGAGGCCAGGTGGACTATCGACATAAAGTCCATCGTCCACTTGGCCTCTGTCGTGCGATTGAGCCAAACATTTCCCACATAAATTTCTGTGACAGAGGCCTAGTGGACTGTTGATGTAATGCAGCGTAGGGAGTCGAATTAGCATTCGAGACTAGTATTATATTCTAGACTTTTTCTCTTTGAGGATAATATGGAGATAGGTGTCCTTCAGAATTGCTCTCTATCGCTCATGCGAGATGGCCTCAAGTGTGGTACGTAGGGAACAACCCAGAGAGCACTCTGAGCAGTGCTAAGAACCATGACGAGCTCTATTACACCATCTACATACTTTCCAAGCTCACCGGCAGTTCTCTCAGGAAAGGTCTAAATAGCGTTGTATTGAACGATTTTTATTACCACATTTTGTGGTATTGACTACAAAGATATTATCGTTCAAAATAAAGTGATAAATGTCATCTTCTGAAACCTCAGTCGAGCCTACTAGTTGTTGATTCGAAAAACCCATAACCCGGTATTCCAGGAAGGCATTTCTCAAGATGATACGACTTCAAATCGTAGTGGAATCCCTCGCTTTAATGGCACTACAACCCTACATCTGGTGGTCACCAATGATTCCTTTGGTACAACTGCTCTACCTAACCCTATGTAATTACTACATTAGGTGCTGATCGTACAGAGCAGTCGTAGTGCATTACGTACGATCACCCAATTATAATTTGAGGGTTTCAAATCGTACTGGTTGTGTTTACTCGTACAATCTTGAGAAATGCCTTCCAGTTGGCCTCTGTCGCGCGATAGAGCCATAGACCTACATTTCCTATATAAATTTTTCCAACAGAGGCCTTGTGGACTATCGACGGAAGTAGTCTGTACCTGAAGAAGCAGTGTGCTCTCACAGGCAGGAAACACTTTTCCTACCTGATGTCTCCTCTCGGGATAATTTGTGTGACATCACAGCGTTTCGCAAATCCACCATCCTGATTTCTCCCTGTGCCCACATACACAGCTTTAGAACCCTCCTCCGTACATCCCAATCATACTTAGCAGCATTGGCACGGCGACATCGCCACACCTGTAAAATTTTACACTCAAACACGCAAAACTCTCGGAAACCATGTAGGGACAACTTTCACATATAGAATTAGCTCAAAGTCGCCATTGGACATAATTGTGAAATTATGAGGTAATGTGTAGGACTGAAAGAAATCGTAGGCGCCCTCTGGATATCCCTCAGTACTAAAAAACACTCTCGCCCCCTCCAGGAACATCTAAGAACTACTTTGCACTAGCGCCCCCTATTGTTTGTGCTCTTTGTGCATCATGTGACATTTATGTGCACTTTCTTTTTCCAGACGTTCGGGTCGGATTCTCTACATTAAATACAATATTTAAACCATCTAAACTTAAATCAAATCCCCTTATATGCTGCATGTACCTCACAAGCCTGCATGCTATGCTTCCCCACAGCTGACGGCGAAGAAACCGCAGGATACAACTTGCTACGTTGGTCTATGCCCTAAGGACATACTGCCGCGCCGTGTGAGAGTGGCGCAAACATTTCCGCGGACAGAGGTACCTTCCTACACTGGGCGTGGGAAGGAGGTAGAGGAGAATGCTTGTTGAACTTTCCAACTCAATATTCGCTATAGGTACTGACTCAGCTTATCAAAGGATAGAGCTACGATTGGAACTAGAGAATGCATACCCCCGGGGCATAGGTACTGGGATCTTGTAGGACATAATGAGAGCTCCTACAGTGCATAGACCTAGCTATGCCCTCAGGGCATGTCAAAGGAGCCCTGACACACTGAATTGTTATTTAATAACTTAGAAGAAATGGACATGCCTTGAGGGCATAGATTGTGCTTGTGCTGCCCTGAGGGCATGCAGGAGTCAATTAGCCTCTGGCATTGGCATCACTAATAATACCCTTGGGGCATAGCCTACCACTAATATTGATGCCCTTAGGGCCTGATCTGGACTAGGCCCCCTAATACAGGAATTTTTTCATCATCAGGATATATTCCGGACTTCAGGCTATAAAATAATGCAACTGTTATGCCCTAAGGGCATTTTTTTTATCACCAATGCCCTCAGGGCATTAGTGCTCACTAACTGATGCCCCCAGGGACTGTCTCTTCTCTATACATTCCCCAGGTAAATTCCCTACCTATTAAAGGATGGTGTAGTTTTGGGTTTTCAAAGTAATGCCCCAAGGGTATTCATACACTAGTAATGCCCTAAGGGCATGCTTTGGTCAATCATAGTGTGGATAGTGGCCTAGACAATGCTGGTGTTGTCCTGAGGGCATGTGTGTGCTTATGGTTAATCGCAGAACTTCAAAAGAGCAGGAATATGCCCCCAGGGACCAATACACAATGCCCTCAGGGCATACACTAGAAGTGGTCAATTGTTGATATGTAAAGGCCAGCAATATGCCCTCAGGGCATGCCCAATCCCGTGCGGCAGTCCCAAAAATATACTTGCATCATGGGGGCGGCGCTGCATGCCCTCAGGGCATAGTCCAACGTAGCAAGTTGCGTCCTGCGAAGAAACCTCCAGCTAAAAAGCAGGTAGCTAAAAATACCAGGGCAAAAACTACACCGAAACCCGCTGCCGCTCTCAGTGACTAGTGGCCGCTAGTGCTATATGGCACTGATATCATGCAATTTGGATCTGCCAAAAGTGGCTGGAAGTGGCTTGAGCCTCAAACCACCCACTTTGTTCTATTTTTCAAAAGGTTTCTCACTGTCACTACTGTTCAGTTGTATTTATAGGTTTTGACAAGAATATTTTAGATACCCAGTAGTAGAAATTTCTGTCATATCCCAATATTTATCAGTTTTTATACACAAAGTTTTGAGACTACAGGTGCTCAAATCAAAACAACCCAGAAGCAAGATGGCGGCCAACAGTTTCTCAAGGCCATTTTTGACTGACTTCAAGCAACTGTTACTCTTTTAGATCTCAAACAACCATTTCTTGACTAGGGCTAGATAACTAAGTAGCCTTGTAAGATTAAAATATTGTCTGGACATCTCTATAGTACCAAACTCGAATGTCAACAAAGGGATTTGTTATGCACAGACATACGGGGGGTCGTGCAGGACATGAACACAGCGCCTTCTGAATCCAGGCGCTGTGAGGCACGGACATAGGCAGAAACTAAAACTCCGGATCCGGCCCCAGCTTCACTGACATCGTCAACTCTTACAGCACGTGTCTCAAGCCTAGAGGGTGAGGTTAAAAACATTAAATCATCGTCTGATGAGATTCTTGCCCGTATTAGGCTTTTGCTGGAGAGCAGCAGCCCGAGAAAGTCCAACAACAGGTACTGGAGGTGCCAGATTATAAAGCCTCTCCAAATGCCACTGCTGTCAATAGGGAGCCTAAGTCTTGCGATAAACCATGTTGTAAAAAAACTTTTGATTTTGAACTAAAATGACCAATAATTATCTCAATTGACCTGAAGGCCCACCACATATGAAATTTTTAGGCTCAACTCCTAATTTGCCAAAAGTTATCCTAGGTCAAAAAAAATCCCCTATCGTTCAAGCCTGCGGGCGATAATATGCTGAGCTCAAAACGGGCACACACGTGACGTGACAAGTCTCCCTATGGCACTGCTGTCAATGATAGGAGACAAAATCGGTGGCCCCACCCATACACAAGGCCGCAGCCTGCTGCTGTCAACCATCAGCCATTGTGTGAAAAAATAATATCCAAAATCTTAGTCAGATGTTAGTCAAAAAGGCTAACTTTCTAACAATACCTAGTTAAAAGCATGTGCCTAAGTGTCCAAGTTTTTCTTAATCAAATATGACTAACCATTAGTCGAAGTTCCCAACTTGCCTGATTTTGACTAAGATTCCTTGGTGGTTTTGACTAAGTATGCAATGTATTACTCTTTAGTTTAATTCAAATGGTGAGTGTAAGCTCTATGTAAGATCCACATCCCACAAATCAGTCTCATCATTTAGGAAGCATGTGAAATGCCTCACATCATTTTCATTAGAACCCCTGAGTCAAGTTACTCTGGGTTTCCCTCAAAGAAGCAAATACATCTGTGGATATCTTACTCATCTAGACACCCACAGAACAGGTGTTAGTATCTGTTTACCTAATTTATTTAACAAATCATCAACCTATTTGATATATTTTGCCACGCTTGATGTTATATTGAATTGTGAAAGCCTCAAATGTATACAGTGCCTGAAAATCATCATAATTTTGACATACATCGAACAATTTATGGTACGAAGCCACCAGAAAAATCCTGTTTCAAACCATGCTGCCACCTGGTGTGTAAAGGCAACACTATGCCAATATACCTTAGTCAAAGTGACTAAGGGATCTTAGTCAAAGTGACTAAGATCCCTTAGTGAAAGTGGCTAAATTAAGTTAGCTTGCCTGAAACTCCCAGCAGATACCTTGTTCATGATTGTGCTTGGAGAGGGAAAATGAGTTGGATAGTCAATGTGACTAACATAAGCTAGACATTGTTAGTCACACATTAGTCATATGCATTAACTAAGATTATTTGGCCGTTTTGACTAAGTTAAGTTAGACCGACTAACTTTGATTTTTTTTTCTGTGTGGCCAAGGCTCAGTCAACATGTCGTCAGCAGGCCGGAATTGACCGGCCAGAACGTCAGTGACGGTTTCAATACACATTTGCTTGGTCCCAGGACTAAGCCCCAGATGCCTTCTGCTGGACCTACCGGTACCGCACCCACGCTGAGAAAAAGTCTTCCTGACAAAGTGACATGTATTCCAATGTCAACTTGATTTGACACGGAGACATAGCTCTCAAGTTCTGGTGAAGCCAATGAGTGAGACTTTGCTGGGGACCCGCAGCAAACTTGAAATTTTCAAAACTTTTTGAGATAAACCAAAATTGATTCAGGAACAGGGGGCTTTGAAAATATTGATGTTCATTTGTGGAGTTTTAGAGCACTTTTGGTACATCAATCAGAGGAGGGATGCTAAGATGCGTGAGAAACAGGCTCCTCTTCGTGAGAGCGTGAGAAATGCCTAAAATGCATGAGACTCACGCCAGATGCATGAGAGTTGAGAGGTATGCAGAGAGCACACGTCATTGGGACATGTGCACATATGTCACCATGACAACTGTAGCACACAGTGATCCTCATATGGTTTGACATGCCTTAAAATGCCATGTCATCTGTAAGTTGACTAGGGCCCTTGATTTCTAAACAGCTATGGTGGCCTTGCCCAGGCGTGCACTGTACTCCTATAACGCACTAAAGGTCACTTCTATCATGCAGCAGAGCACTGTCAGCCGTTTTATAAAGCCAAGCATGGAACCTGGAAGTCATCATCGGGCATGAAGTCCTATCTACCAAATAAATCATCCTTCAAGGTTGCCAAATCCTTGGCTGCACTCTTTGCCCCAAAGAACTAGGGAATTTATTTCCATTCTCATATTCATAAACATTTTTCACATGTTTAACATGCTCGTTTTATTCTCTACATGTATGTCTAACTTCATTATAAATGAACTTGACTTACTTCATAGGTGTACATTGTAAATATACTGTTTCATGTTTTATACTTCGTATATAAACACCAAAGTATACCAAAGACGTCTTGTGTCGGTATCATTGTATTGTATCGCTAGATGGTACCAGGTCATGTTCAGATAGATGTTCAGAGAGTAGTTTGATTTGTAATGAAATCAAATTACAAAGAGTACGAATGCAGGCGGCTCGTGACATGAACACTAATACACCATGTCTTGTGCATTTCATGGATGAGAGGGGCTAAAGGCCCCCTGGTCAAAGGGGCATTGGGCAAATGTGATTGGTATAGGAAAAATATGACGTACAACGCACAAGTGAGGGACAAAGACACTGCGCTTGTTGTCGATATAATAGAGAAAAAAATAAATCATTGTATGTCCTTTAGAAGAAAGTCGCATAGACTGGGGGTGGGCTCTGACAATGGGGGGGGGGGGGGCTTGAATCAGGGGGGTGGTGCTTTTTTTTTGGGGGGGGGGGGTGCCTGGGCCGTTTGAAAAACACAAACTTTAATTGCTTGAAACACAAGGCGGGCGACAAGAAATGAGGAGGGGGCAGTTGAAATAGAGTTAGGGACGGGGCAAAATGGGGGCAAGGGGCCCAAGGGAGGGGGGACATTTAATCTGGAATTACGGACGGGGATAAATGGGGACAATGGAGTGGTGGAGAAAAAGGAGGGATTAAGAAATGGAGGTAGTGAGGACAGGATGACAGGCTGGAAATGGTGGATGGATAATGGATCAATCTATGCCGGATGCAGTGAATCGATCGATCTAAGGTGGGGTCAATAGAAAAAAGAGGGAGCCAGGCAGTAGGGGAATGGGTAAATCGGAAATACAGACAGGAAGGGAAGGACGACTAAGAAGGAGTGAGGAAGGATGGAAGGAAGGAAGGAAGGAAGGAAGGAAGGAAGGAAGGAAGGAAGGAAGGAAGGAAGGAAGAAAGGAAGGAAGGAAGGAAGGACCAGAAGGGTGCTTAGGGAAGGACCAGATTATAACAGCAACAAGAAGACATCCGGTAATGTAGGACACATTGAAAAATGTGAAAAATTTTTAGTTCTTATAGCTGTTCCATGCCGGGATCAATGGGAGAAAAAGAGACAAAAGATGATTTAGTACCACTGCAGTCACCATGTCACCCTTGAGCTATCTCAATGACTTCTGCATGTTGACACCCATACCAGTCTGGACACTATTAAAATCTGCTACAACGCACTTGTAAGGCTACGGTCTAGGTATTTCCTTTACCACATTCTTATTATTTATGTTGCCTAGTAGGAAATCACGATTTCAGGCAGGTGTCAGAAGCAGGGACAGGAATACAGACAAAAGGGATATTTCATTTTCAAGGATCTGTCTTTGATACAAACACCCATCACCCATGCAGAATTAATGCGCACCCGTCATATGCGTAAAATGATGCTAATAAGACACTTGGATGGGACATATCCTGTCCGAGACTTTTATCAACAAAATTGAATTTGGCTGCTGTATGCATTTAACTAATAGCTTTGTCTTCATCACTATCTAAAGAGATAGTAGGCGTGTTTGACTGATCATTTAGGTGGCATATTTTCATATTTACTATATATATTTCATCCTGGTGTTCATATTTTCCTTCGATAAGACCTAATAACTATTGAGGGTTTCTTTGTCAATCCATAAATTATTGAGGTTTTCTTTGACAAGCCGTAATATCTGAACCACAGGAGGAAGTTTTCTATGAATGGGAAATGTACCTTTATAAATATAACGAAGTTATCCGAAATTATCCTGACTTATATTAGTTGAGGTCTGAAGCACCCAAATGTGATGGTTTCTGGCAGCCTGACCCATGTACAATGCAGTATCTATATGTGGTAGAGGAAAGTCTTGGCTGGCGTTTCCATTTCCTAAGGAATTCATATTTTTACCGTAATACTTCACCTATGAGGAGCACCATGTGTTGAAGGGGAAGCTTAAAGGCACAGATATACGACTTCATTTTGAGCAGTTCACAGTTAAGTGTTGTTCTTTAGTGTACATTTTGTGTCCTCGCCTATATTAGTCAATAAGGCGCACACTGACGCTAGGCAGAGTATGTAATTAATGCACATCAGAGGGTCATCCTCTCGTATAAGCACCGCCTTATACGCCAGGTATTATGGTACTTCTAGTCTTAGTCTCACAATAAAAACCATCATGTTTCTCGACATGCAGTTGTTGCTATTGCTGTTTCTTTTTTGTTTCCCTTTCCCTGTCCATCCGCGCAGTGAGCTTGAATACCAAGCAGATAATAGCATACCTCTGAAACGTGACGGGTGCGGTAGGACGGCATGGTCTGACAAAAAAAGGTTGGTCGATATAACGCCTGATTATTTTTCCATAGACATAATGTTTTTTTTGTGGTCAGCAATGGTCGTTGAAGGCCGTGTAGATCTGTGTCAACAATGAGGTGTGAGTGGATATACATATTCGGTTTAACATAAAAATCTAAACCCTTGTTTAACCCTGATCAGTGTACCTGGGTGGACTGTGTTCCTACTACTATGGCCCCCTGGTGAGACCTGCATACATCACATGATTGAACCATGATACTCAAACCAGTCGGATATCTCAGAATTTACCTGATCCCCGCAGAATTCTATAGTGATTGTGCGTCTGACATGGTCAGAAATATATGTGAATAATCACTTGAGAATGGTGATAATTTTTTATATAGGTCCATGACTGTTTTTCCCCTCTCTTTCACATGGCTATTCCTCCAGCGTGATTGTGTAAGCATTAACAATCAGCTATTGACGGATGAAAATTAATCAAGGTCATCAAAGGGTTGGTGAGTAGAGATCATGACATGCACTACAACACCAAAACACATGGACACGCCATACTTATTAGCTCTCCACCAGCTGGACATGTCAATATAAGGTTTCAACACAGTCATGATGAAAAAGTCACTTTTCACAAGGCGTATCTTAACTTTTAATTTTTCTTGTAATTCTGTACCACATGCAATTGGGTTAGCTGTAAGTCACATAAAAGAATGTAATTTGTTCTTCATATGGGCGCCATTTCTGAGCTATTAAAGAATCGTGAGCATCCCACAAGTACAGTGTGATTTTTAAGAACTTGTCAGAAAGTTAGAAAGCTGGCCTACTCGTAGTACAGAAAGTATAGGAGAGGGCCTGATCGAGGCTCATGAGGGCATTGCTCGTATGCTAAATAGAGCTGGGAGTAGGTGCCCTCTTTTCCAAAGAAGTTACACTCTGCTTCACCATTCAACTTCCACTCAGAATATAAGTCTGAAAAGCCACCTGTCTTGCTTAAAAGTAGAGTGTGCTGCACTATGAGATACCTACTTTTGTCACACACCCTTTCAAGTGCTCTTGTGTTGACCACTTGTGTGTAATGCAAAATAAGGCTACAACGAAAGAGACTGCTGCAGGTGAGGCACTTCTCAAGGAAAAACTACCTTTTCCCATAGGAGCAACACCCTCCAGTTCTATGTATACATAAAATGTGCCCACCTGTGCTACAGCTCCAGTTCCACATGAACACCACACACACACACACACACACACACACACACACACACACACACCACACCGCCACTAACACTACCACATGCACAGGTGTCACTCTAACCAACACGTCCAGCTCTAACGGTATGATGATACCCTAAAACATCAACTAGAACAATAACAGGGAACTGGACTCTAGGTGACATAGATACAACTATTGTCCACATAGCAACCTGACAGTTATACATTTTGGCTTATGTAGGCATCTTTTTTACTGATTCACCTGGGATTTATTTTCTACACATCTACGTTAGCATAAGGCCGAGGTGTGGAGAAATCACCCACTTCATCATTTACACAAGC
Organism: Acholoe squamosa; assembly: GCA_949317995.1. Lineage (NCBI taxonomy): Eukaryota > Metazoa > Annelida > Polychaeta > Phyllodocida > Polynoidae > Acholoe > Acholoe squamosa. Next base: position 39,293,466 of record OX439048.1, on the reverse strand, counting down.
ACAGAGCTGGACCTAGGCAGAGACGACTGCAACATACAGTATCACCTGTCCCATCCACAATAATAGTAAAATCTGTTTCTGTGACAACTCACCAGGACTTACCAGGCGTGTTAGGAGCACCATCAATATAGAATGCCTCTTGCTGTGGTCAAAACCAACCTCCAGAGGGATGAGATTCCCTTTGACTTCATGGAGAAGCTCACCAACGCTATGGTCAAACACCTTGGTTGTGATATATCTGTAAGTATGTGCCCCTAATCCCCCAGTCCACTAGATATGTAAGGCTTTCAGAATGTAAGGAAAATTTGATGTTAAAAAAGCTAACACCTTTAACCGTATGCATAGAATAAGAAGTTAAATAGCCTTTGTATTGGAGAATGTCCATTAACAGGGGACACTGGACTTAGGTAATTGATTAAAAAAGAATTGATCAGCATCCTAGATACATACTGCAATGGCTGACCAACATTCTCTAACGTTCAGGAGTATGCATTTATACAGAAAATGAACATCGGTGAGCAAGTATTAGACGTGATCAGGGTTGACAGTTAGCCATAGAAACAATTGTGAAAATTGCTTTATTACTTGACATAATATTATATGAAGCTGCCCATTGATTGGATGTATTCCTTTGTTGATTTTGATTTTTAATGATTATAACCAACCTCTTAGCCATTATATTCTGCAGTATGAGTATGTGTCATCATCCATTCTGAACTAATCATCGAGATACACATTCCTACAGTAGACATACCAGTAGCTCAGTATACAGTCCTAAAGACCATAATATGGTGTTTAGGACTGTACACACATATTATGTGTGTCATTTAGAAGTCTACTGCAAACCCCCTATGGACAATCGTTTCTGCGTGACTTTTTTCCACTTTATATCGTTTTTTTTTTGTCCTCACCTAGACCTGACGGGTCTATATGACAACAGCAGCAGGTGGGCCAAATATGTCACTACATCCTCAGGGCATGGTCGGTGGGTAGGGGGGTCGACATCTAGCTTGGTATATTCATAAATGATATAATCCGAAACTGAATTCAACAAACATATACCAGACCGGCTGAGACTGATTGGATCTCGTATTGAACTTAAATCTGTAGAAATTGATCCCGTAAAATTTGGAATACAACAGTCATTTGCTGCTGCAACACAGTCATATAATGACTTGCGAATTATTACCTGAAAATGGAACACACATTCTTTCTTTTTTCATATAAAAAGAAAATTCTTGGGTCATCCCTAATTTGCTAAGCAGGGTCAAGTAATCTGTAACACACATTTTTGACCCTGTCTAAATATGTCCTCTTTTCTATGGAATCATAAAGCTATCTCTCTCTCTCTCTCTCTCTCTCTCTCTCTCTCTCTCTCTCTCTCTCTCTCTCTCTCTCTCTCTCTCTCTTTCAATTTTAATTGACAATAGTTTGCACACATGGACTTGTCGCTCAGCTCTAAACATGTATAGCATGGCAGTGGCATTGGTTTCTAACGATCTTCCCTTTATGGTCAGTCAGATAGGGACAATACTAGTGTGAGAGAAGAGCTTTCTAGATCATCCCTGTGTCGCATTTCTAGCCGCTGATCAATATATATGGAGTGGACAACTGTAAAGCAGTATGATACTCAACAAAATGAGAAATCAATATGGGATCAGTTGTAAAATATACCACCTTCAAATGTTTAAGCGAGGCATATTTGAGTCCATGAGATAATTCTAAAGCTAATATTTACCTTCACCAGCTCAGGCCACAAGGTAAACTCACGCGTTGTATGGGAGGGACACGGCCAGGCATCTACATCCTTCAACTGAACCCGGGTTTTACTGGATTCTTCTATATAATAAATTACATGGACTGGGAAAAGTGGTCCTAGAACCCTCTGCACTAAGCCCCCTTTCCGCAGATCGTGTCTAAAGACAGGTAGAACGGGCCTTTTTTATGAAGGAAGGAGAATCGATAACAAAGAAAAATGAAGAACATATACAAATAAATGTGTTAGTGCATTACATGATCCCCAGGACTTTGTTGGGCGGTGTCGAGGGGTTGGTGCGCCAGCTGAGCTGTTTGACTGCATGTAGAATAATGCCCCATAAATTGAATGTATACACTGCAAAAATGGTGTTTAGATTTTAAACATGTTTAGGTCTAAACACGTTTGAAACCTAAACATATAGGTCAGTTAGGTGTCTCATCGACTACACATTTAGGAAATGAACACTTTTATTCTAACTACATAAACATTTATGCTAAACATGTTTAGATGTTTAGAGTTGAGACAGTTGAATAATAGGTGTTTAGATTTAAACATCAATATGTTTAGATACTTGGATGTTGAATCCACACCAGGTAGCAGCACTACCTTTGACTGGACTATCTCCACACAGTTATAATCAATTGTTGTGACAAATGTCCCCAAATCCCATGTTTATCATGGTTTCATTTCCTAGAATGTCATGTGAATAGAAAGGGCAATGGAAAATTGACAAGATTCCCCTTATGCCACCATCATTAGCATAAAATAATCAATAAGCTCCATGACTGACACCTATTTGATGTTATTCTGGAATAGATAAGGCAATTTCCTTCCTGTCAAGCTGTTGTACTTTCTCAAGTCTCTCATTCTGATTCAGTGTGTAATATATGTACACGTATATAGCTGTGGCTGACATCTTTGGAGACAGTGACAAGTAAATACCTGCTGATGTCCCCCCCCCCAGTAAATGAGAAAAAAAATATATCTCTGTGTTTTAATGCATACATGTCTGCAAACCTTAAATCTCCGTCAAATCATTTAAACATCTAAACACAAAAATTCATAAACACCTAAACACAAAAATTCATATATCTAAACACAAAAGTTTTAATCTAAACACCTACATTTCTAAACACTTGAGCTAAGCACATTGTTTGGCTAAACATGTTTAGGAAATTAATGTGATTACAAAAACGTTGCAAGAATATGTTTAGAATTGTGTTTAGGATCTAAACACCATTTTTGCAGTGTACATTACATTAGTGTGATACCAGTAAAAATAAGTTAATAAACCCTTAAAATTGCAACTAAGTCATGTCATAATAGTTTGTATGTGAGCCTTGGGTAGTGACATGTTGAATTTGAAAATAGAGGGTACGTATAGGGCTCGAATCAATTTACAGGGCCCCAAACCAACTGGTGGTGTGTTTCATCATTCATTTAAACATGACTCCGTATTTGGAGATAGATGAGGTCATTTGTGAGCCCTTAAGCTGGGTTTGAATCCCCGAGTTCCATAATGACTAATATTTAATAGAGGGAATAAAAGGATCATTTTGTCCCCTAGCGCTCTTAGCACTGGAAAGTTCGGACTAGGACCATGCATATCCTGGGATATTAAGGATCCAACAAATTAGTAGGTCCATGGTTAACGCCTATATTCAGAGCCTAAGTGTGATCGTCTAATATACATTCAGAGGCCCACTTTGAACACCGGATAGATATTCAACGTGTGCTATTCCCTCTACACCTTCTGAATATTGCCAGCAACCCTCAGGTATTCAAAATCCATAGGCAACTCCATCATTTAGTTAGTACATTAGTTATAAGGGTAAGATACATGTACCCAGAGCCTCATGATAGCATCCCTGACATTTTCAGATGTTTTGACCACCCTACGTATAATATGACAAATTTAATTTGAGTGAGAATACATTACGTACAAGAACCCTTGGTACACAAGTCCACTGAAAGCTGACCCGGTCACACAGAATATGGTGAACATGGCATGTTTGTCCAGGTCAAGTTTGTATGATTTAATGTTTGCAGCCCAGATCCAGCTGTGTTCGGCCCTCTGAGAGACTTGACAAATACTTAAACCTTGACGTGTTTTTTTTAGTTCATAAGCAAATGACCATGGAATATTTTTGGATCGTATTCCACGAGGTGTGACTGGCGTATTCCATGAAGCCATTTATGTCATGGCCTATGGGGTTAATTTGCTTTTAAATAAAGAAAACAGCTCAGCTTCATTCAAAATCCAAGAGGGCTTGGGCCCATTGAACACGAGCATAGTGTATTCCATGACCCCCATGGAATATGGCTGTTCTAGTACTAATCTATAATAATGATTGTATCTGCTATGACATAAAGATTTTTTTTAATATCTGTCAGTATAGGTTCTTTTTTGTAAGCCCTGACCTTTCATCAATGTGCGGGATTTGAACCTCCAACCTCCGCACGACACCAATGTTTCCCCTTTCCCGACCTTGACATAGCACAATTCAGCGTTTCTGCTTCATCACACATTCTAATTTTTCTACATTTTTATTGTTATCTCATACTATTTCTCCTGACAAGCTCAGTATAGTGTTCAATTCAAAACGTCATCATAAACGTTCTTTGTCAGCGCAGCCCGTCTGATCACACCTTATCTCAGCATATGATTTTTGCTAGCAGGGATACGTCCAAGGATTCTTCCAATTCGGGCGGACATCCCCCGTGAATTTAGCTCATACATTAGTCAGTAGAGAATATAGAAATATGGTGTGTCTGACACAGATAATCATATATAACTTACCATCATTCCATTTGGAAGTCCTTTAGAATGGTCACACTCTATTTGTGTATATTGAACATGTATACACCTCAGTGGTAATAACTTTAATGGGATATCAGATTCAAATACATGTATACCTTTATCTAATCTACTGCTAGTAACTATCCCAATGTCGTTCCAACAGTTGCTATTAACAATACACCTGGATCTACCTCTGTATACCTCACAGCTGACCATGGTGGAGCTGCATACAGGGATCCAGATGTTGCGGAACGGATCCCGGGACCCAACGGTGAACCTGGACATCCACCACAATGACGACAAGATTAACGAAGAGTCCAAAGTGTTGTATGGAGCCCGCTTTGCTGAGGTGCTCTTTGAGCAGCTCAGGATAGGACTAGAAAGGTGAGACCACCCTCTCAGTGTCACAGTAGGTGGAATCCCACATGGCGAAAAATGCCTCAAATATGGTAGTTGTGTTTTATGGTCTTTCTGGTGTCCTAAATCAGAAGGAGTGCTAGGAGAATTGAGCAATATCAAAGTCACCCTGTAGACTGTGCTAAGATTTTATATCCTTGCGATTTTAGGATATCAAACATGACAGACACAGATATACCCATGAACCAGGACAAAAAATCACAAATTCTTCACAATAAAGCATAACAGTATCCTTGTGTTCTATGTACTCAATTGCAGTCATATCCCTTGCGAATTTGGGATAGACCCCAAAATCGCAACAGGTTCAAAATCGCAGAGATGTTTGTGGCATTTTTCGCATGTGGGATTCGACCTATACTGATTTAATTAACTATTAAGAATTACGATAGATCCTATGATAATAATTGTTAGATTTCATGGTGTATCATGCTATCAGAGCAAAGCACTATCATATTGATTAAAGTTAAGTACCATTGTTCCTTTCACGGTAAATCCTCCATTTGGTCTCATAAACTTTTCTAAATGTTCTAGACCCTAAAATGATTTAATTGTACCTAAATTCAAAGTGATTTGTGAAGATTATGATGACTTCTGAAAAACGGTGACCGCAAAGTTAATGGAGAAATATTGACCTCCACTGTTGCCAATGAATCTCCATTTTTCAATAGGAGATTCTGACAGACTTTGCATATGAATTCAGCCCGCAAGAAGAGTTGCATTCTGTCATCATGTTAGCTGGGTTGATACACTCCCCGAGGGGCAGAATGATCCAATTCCTTTTGTGGTGAAATAGTTTTGCCAAATGACTGAATCACCAAGCTGATAGGATGGGATGATCCGGCCAAATAATGGGAAGCTATCAAAAGATTATTGCCTATAAAAACTTGTTCAACTTTTATAAAGTTAAGAAATAATACAAACAATATAATAATTCCACCAGATGACTGTGCTGAATATATCAATAGTTTTTTTCATTGGTATATGTGAGAAGTTGGCGAAAGCACTGCCACCTGGAGACATACAAGAAAATTACCAGGCTCCTTATGGTGCCCCACTGATCGATGTCGACTTGTTATTATGATATATCTTATGTGGACTTTATGAAATTTATTAAGTCAATTACTATAAAAAAAAAACCGTCTGCAATTAAGGATTGTAAATCATTTCTTTTCCGTGCACTGTATACTAGATGTCTGCAGACTTGTATTTTCCCAGATGACTGGAAGCAAGCTACTGTAATCCCATTACCTAAAAAACAAACTCTCTTGATGTGAATGACCTTAGACCAATAAGTTTGCTCCCGATTACTGGAAGATTACTTGAAAAAATTGTTTGTAAACATTTGCAGACTTACATGGAAAGCCATGGTCTTTTATGTCTGTCTCAGCATGGTTATAGAGCCAATCATTCAACGCAGACTGCAAACACTGAGCACCTCAAAGTAATAATAGATAATTTTATCATAAATAGACCCACTTATTGTTTATATTTGGACTATAAAAAAGCATTTGATACTGTCTCCCATACCATAGTTTTAAAGAAATTGGAAGCTCTTGGACTTAGCAAAAATACATGCAACTTTTTGAAAAATTATTTAACTCGAAGACAACAGAAAACCTTAGTAAATAACAAAATGTCTACGTTGAGAACAATCATTTGGAGTGCCTCAGGGATCAGTTTTGGGTCCAGTATCATTTTTGGTTTATATTAATTCTCTGGCTAACATTGTAAATACTAACATTGCCCTATAAGCTGATGATGCCGTTGTAACTACAACCAGTGCCAATGATATGAAGAGAGTCATTGAAAGGATTGTTAAATGGTGTTTGGATAACTTCCTAACTGTGAATGAGAAAAAGACCAAATGGATGGTGTTTAACCCCCCTATAGTTGAACAAAATAATACCAGGTTTGTAATAAATAATGTTCAATTGGAGAGAGTCTTCACTTTCCCTTATCTAGGTTTGAATATTGATGTAGACCTTAAATTTATTGAGCATCATGCAGCTTGTATGAGGTCAATTAGAAATAAGATATTTCAAATGGCTCGAGTGAGTAAGTATTTAGATGAAACATCTGCCTTAACTGTTTTAAAATCCATGATATTACCTACCTTTGATTACTGCGACATCATATGGGATATGGACTATAGAGGTGAAACAAGGGAACTTCAAATGTTAGAAAATAGGGCCTTAAGAATAATATATCTTGTAGTCCCTGTATTGTGATAAGGTTCATATTGATACTTATGACAGTAATCAGTTAGTGCTTTATTACATACTTAGGATATTAGGGGACCTAGCGTAACCAATGCGTAGGAGCTAGGAAAGCATTTACATTATATTTCTTATATTTTGTATTTTGTTTGATCCCAATAAATTATTTTAAAAGACAACCCCCCATCCCCAAGTTGGGAGCATGTCTTTTGGTGTGGCTGGCATTATGGATGAATCTACTATATTGCGCTTTGCATTTCATGTATGTCAAATTCGTCTTGTTCGGGAGGCCATTTCCTAATGCACTACGATCACAAATAGCTCTATCACTTGAATTCTCAATGCTATTCGCATGGGAAATTCGGTGCGACGGGATCAATCATTTTATGTTAAGAATTAACCTTCAGGAGAATCTGGTTTACCGTTTTTGAGCAGTGTATTAATCCAAACGTCTGGGGTACAAATCCGATGTCTTATACATTACCATGCAGGTACCACCAGCTCTCCCCTTGAATAGTAATTCTTTACCTGCATGTCTTCTGATGATGCAGATTATCAATAAGCTTATATCATGTCTGCATTTCCGTTTTTCAGAGTACTCGTTCTGTTCTTCGATACAAGACAGACCATAGCCCCATCACCAAGCAGTAGGAGGGAAGCTACAAAGTTCTAATCCATTGTCTCACCGATGGAGAAGCGAATCGCTCATTGGACCCAAAGTCCACTTGGACTCTGGCGGCTGGTTGAGTCATACAATACCTTTCTAGAATTTGCTGACAGATTCTCAATAAATTATGGAACTTAGTAGTTCTGTGAGTGGGAGTAGTACAAGGAAAAGACACGGGAGTGATGTGTCTATTCTTCATCTAGATCAATCTACTTCATGATTTTGCCCAAATATCAACATATAATTTGTAGACGGCGACCATTGTTGTTCAGTGAGCAGCAAATAGCTGATGCAGGGACCACTCGGGGTTCTTATCCAACTTTGGTACCACCGAACCCAAAAACGATGACTCCTTTATGATCAGCTGCAATTCACGAACGTAAATGTAACAAGGTTGTGGCTAAATCACAAAAAAAAAAACAACTGCATGTGGATATCTGTGGTCCCTGCTGAATACTCCAAACGAATCATATATATATATATATATATATATATATATATATATATATATATATATATATATATATATATATATATATACGTCGCAGAGCTTGTATTGTTCGTTAGGTTTATTACAAATCTAACTGAAATCAGCAATTCGATTTATTATTAACATGTTTTACATATTCATGAATATATAGAAGTCACCGGTATACAGGTTTTGTAATGGAAGCCAACATGTGAGGTCGAATCCCACGGTGAGATCTATCCCTCTAAAGTCTTTTGCAAGTTTTGCGGTCTTTCAGATTGAGAGCTTTGCTTCTCCTACAAATTGCAGGGGTCATAACACACAATCCAATTTCTCAAATACTGTTTTTATTGGGATTACGGCCAATTGCAAAGTTTGACAAATTGCAGAAACTTCTCTTTTAAGCAAGAGAAAATATCTAATGTGTACCCCCATACAGAGGCTATTACTCTTACAATAAACAGTGAGGCACATGTATATAAACCACAACAGAGTGCTAAATTGCAATTCTTACTTTCCTGCATAAATTGCATCGTGGGATATACATTCAATGTCGTCCAAACCTCTCCAACCCGCCAACGTCTACGATACATCTGTTTCCAGGAAAAGTTTTATGTATCACAGTTACTAGTGAATTTTGAAAATATATAAATTGCCTGTTGCGACATGACATTTTGCGACACAGGGTCTAACATGTGACATGCCGATAAACTTATTCATAGATATATTGCAAAATGTGCTCGAATCTTAGGTGAATAAACTTGAATTGTTGTATTGAATCTGTTGGTGTCAAGTATGTTACTCAATCTGTCTGGATGTTTCATGTTCTCAACAACTGAAGAATACCACTTTTGGGGTCATGTCGTCTCTATGAGAGAAAAATGCCTACATTCTTTATAGGCCCTAGACCCTGCTTCATTTATAAGAAACCGTATTCTGAATATCAACGGGTACCAGTATGTGAATGTGATATGCATTATCTCTCTTAATAATCGTAATTTCAAAACTATGGTGAACGACTCCGAACCACTTTTATTGCCTGTGATGCATCACACTGCACTATATGAATGGGTTGACCAGTGTTAGCCCCAAATTCACCTTTTTCAATGGCACTTTTAGCCGCCATCTGTGGTTATGTAATATTATGTTATGTTATGTCATGTTACATCATATTGAGTCATAATTATAATTATATTTATAAGTCCATAATTCATATTGATAGGATTATTAATGTTGCATTAAGATGATATATTATTTCTCACATTGCCAAGCGAACCCCATATGTCACATACGTCATAGTTCACAGAACACACACCAGGTGGTGGTGCTGTGCATTAAACCAATCACTTTACAGATATGCTAATTACCTGGAGCTCGTAGGTGGCCCAGCATGTGCAAGAGCATGATATAACATGTAACAAGCCGCGCTGACCACACACTTAAACTCCAGGCATACTACTGTTAATAAATGCCATCTTCATCCAACTGGACATCACAAGACTCACTTATTCATTCAAAGTAGCCATTAAGAGCCTACAAATGGTGTGAGAACCCAAGTCCTGTTAATGAACGCCATCTTTATCCAACTGGACATCACAAGACACACTTATTCATTCAAAGTAGCCATTAAGAGCTTACACCAGGCTACATGATATTATCTGGTCTCCCAGGATGAAGTGACCACTTCATTGAAGTGGCATTTCAATCTTCTGTTACAAAGCCCCAGGACCTGAGGAACAACAATGTCAACAATGCTGTATTTCATTTAAACACATACTCTTTTATTTAACACAAAAGTAATTTATCACATGTGACCAGGCAAGCAAAACCCCCCTCTGCAGGGAAATTCATTATCAAAGTTCATCTCAAGATCTCTAAAATGAGACATCATTGGGTTAAATATTACTAATAGTTATGTCAGAACCCCTCATTGAACATAGGTCGTTATTCATATATGAAATCGATGATTAAGCTCTAAATACATTATAAACCATAATAATGTCTAAAAACACAATAAATCAGCCCTTTTCATCAAAAATGCATGATAATATGGTGAATTTCATCATAGATTTTGATCTAGAAGGAATTTTCCATTTCTGTTTTCAGTTTTGAGTTTTTGGTGAGTATCCCAAAAAATTGGAATGAAAATCTGCAAATTCGTATCATTGGAATGGTTGCCATGGCAACCAGGAACAGGCATATAGGTTGATTTCTCATGAAAAATGTTCATTTTACCATCCAAATATGGGCCATTTCTACCGAAAATGGTGCATTTTAAATGAAACCATTGAATTCTGCATAAAAAATTAGCTTAATGTATTTTTATAATGGTTTTAGAGTAATTTTGCCTTCAAATGCCCCCTGCTGGTGGCCAAATGAGGAATTAAAAATCTCCCGCGTAGGGGTGTTCTCCCTTGATGGGTCACACATCTTGTTTAATAACGAATATCTAGATTACAGTGTAAGAGAAGCGGTAACAATTGAGTCATAAATACATGGCAGATTAATCAGATGTCTTAACACTGAGTAGCTAGTCAAAGCTGCAATTTTGTCTACTCTTAAGAACTGATAGACTCCCAAAGGGTCAGTATGACAACCATGCCAACCATGAGGCTATCGAGGACCTCCGTGCATCATTTTCATTGTAGATAAAAAAATCTACATTTAAACCATAATACTATTTTAATCAAATGTCACTGTGACAGAACCGTGTGTGAATCCAGCACTACACAGTAGAGTATAATGATCGAAGCCATGTGATGCACGTTTTAACGTGTGACAAGAATCTTTTTAATGGGTACATGTACATTTCTTACAAAGAATGATCTAACATAGATTTTTTTTCTTGAAATGGAAGTGATGATAAGAAGATCAGTTTTCTTCTTTTATAGAAATACATGCTCTCATGGTACATCATAATTCCGACAAATTAGGTAGTCTCCATTGAAGTGTATCTTCAAAATTCTTTCATCCATTCCTATGGCAGTATCAAACAAATGAGTTTAATGTTAAATCAACAATTAGAATACTCCACTAGTTTGAAAGATCGTTGAGACACTTCACTAGAAAATGGTTCCTGTTGTCTGGATTAATCAATATAGTATCATGACAGATCCAGCTCTATCATATATTCTCTATTTGTACCTTAGTGTTTTGTATGCTTCATCAGAAGCCACTAACCACTTCATAGATAAAGTGAGACATTATTTGTTATTAGCTGAGCTAATTATCGACGATTGACCAGTATTATCCTCCCCACAAGCCTCAGGCCAAATAGACTGACAGCAAGTTCTTCCTTGTGGTACTGTAAATCTCTTATTAAAATTCTACTTGAAAATACATTTCTTGTTATCTGTAGTGGACTTGAACTGGATGGTGCATCATTAAGATAGGTTATGTACTATAGTACATAACTTATCTATAGGTATCAGGATTATAGGTATCAAGATTAATTGATTGCTATCAAGTGAAGTATATCCCTCTGCGTCAACATATTTCTGATGTAAGCTAGTGTGAATGGGAAATGCTTTATTTCTGGCGTATCGTTGATTTTGATATCTTGCCTTTACAACTTTGACATTTCACTTAACAAGGTTCATCGGTTATCTTTATAACAAATGGCAATGCAGGAATATGCCCTGTATCCTCCTTTAGAAATCAATATATCATAGTGGAAACAAAATTAATCTACTTCCTTTTTAAGGTGAAACATGGCATACCTGTGGTCTTCCATGTATATCAGTCATACATTGTGTGTCGGCTGATATGACACAACAATCACCGGTGATCAAATAAAAGGAGGAAAAAGAATTCACTCATTTAGTCACTGCAGCCACCACCACCAAATATGGCCATGATGTACATAAAGATGAGCACGATGTCCAGGTAGAGCTGCAGGGAGGCATAGATGTGCTCCTCTGGTGACAACTCATGCTTCTTGCCTCCAATCAGCAGCTGGGTGTCATATGCCAGGAACTGGAAGCATGAAAGCAGAAATGCAGGTCACAGTTAAATATTGTAGATATCAATTTTGTATAGGTCCTTTTCATTCCTACGTGTCCTCACAGTAATCTGACCTGTGTAGAGAGTGGATCGTAATTTTATACGCCCTCTTACATCCCCCAGCCCCATTAATCATCAAGCTAAATGATCTTTCCTTAGGAGACAATAGGTACTAACATATATCCTGATAGAAGGATACGCAAGGTGTTTTACAGATTGCGCCAATTTATGTACCACTGGCTGCAGCTTGTTATATAGGCATCTCTCAGTTTCAAAGCAGGTTTCTCTCAATGTTGCCTCAAAGGTTAGACCTATTTAATTTGTATGAACATTTAGATACCATTTGAAGATGTTTCCATCTAAATACAAGACTTTGAATATGGCTTCCATCTAGATACAAGATGTATGCTAGAAGTTGTCCATGTACATTCTCAATTTTAGTACCAAGCCATCCACCCTACGCTACTCTTTTATTGAATTCTCTACTCCTGGGTGCCATAGAATCATAATAAGATATGCCATGAAAGGTATGTGATCCGCCCCATCAAATGAAATCAAACCAGAATTTAGACATTTGGACTTTTTCAAGTGCCAAGAGAGTGTTCAGCAGAGAACCTTTATGTTTTCCCGTCTTTGAGGGACTTACTAGCATTTCTCATTGGCAGGTAAGACATCTTTCAGGTCAACTTAATAAATTATCAATTTCACATATCATTGTTGACATCAATGAGTTTCAATGCAAAACATTACGTATAGGGGTAAAGTGGGGCTTACCGCTGAGAAGAGCAGAGCACCTAGACCACCATAGACACACTGCAGCACCTGTGTACATCACATAATATTGGGGTGTTAAAAGATAGCCAACACATTGATCTCCAGCAGAAAATATGGAAAGCTTGTATCAGATGTCTTATCCTGGTTCTTGGCTTTACATCATTGGAAAGACAGCCATCACGAATGAACAATATATGATTTTTACTGGAATGTTATCATAATCTTACAAAATCTTACGAATATCTCATATAAACATCAGCTTTGTTAGAATATGTTAATCTACATCGGCTTTACAGGTAAACCACTGAGCATTAAATCGATTGTACATCATGATTTGCATGCTACTCATGAAACATGAATAGAGTAATGGAGGAGCCGTATGGGCCGGCGTCAGGTATAAATGAGTTATGTTACTCTACAACATACTTACCCTACTGGCAAATGACCCAGGGCTGATGAAGTACACAATCATACACGCCAACCCAAAGAATAACAGTGCTAGCATGCACACAAACAGGATGCCCCCACACTTAGTAAAGTCATACTGAAAGTAAAAAGATGACCTGATCGCTGACATCTGCTTTAGGTGATATCTTGGGTCAATCGACTCTAATGAGAACCTTGTATTATGCCAGGCAATGGATCCTAGACAGTGAATATTTTGTATTAGACCTGATGGGAGTTCAAAGAACTTCTTCCATTGGTAATATATAGATATAGACTAATGAATACCAGGTAGATGAGAATGGTGGCAGAAAGATATTGTAGCCTGACCATATACATATATATACAAAGTACGGGGACACATGGCATAACCATACTCCGTTATAAAGGGGTTAACATTAATAATGATCTCTAGTTGTCTACCTTTGTTTGACATGCAAAGATGGACACAGACAGAGTTATCAGCACTGTTATTCCCAGCCCGATACCCACTGCTTGGATGTTGTGGAAACTGCAACAAAAAATAAAAATCACTGCATTTCACCGATTTCCACATGGAATTTAGTCACGGAACATTGTTGATGTGCAATCTGATGAAGAATTAATGTAGCCTAATGTACAATCATTGATCAAGGTATACCTCTAGATTAGCTAACTGTTTTGTGAACTTGAGTTGACCAGACTCTAACAGTAAATACCCGGTAATAATATGTCTCAGAAATAGTATGTATCGAAAAAAATCTAGAATAGATTCTCGTAATGAAAAAAAGTGTATAATATGTGCCAAGCATGCGTATTAAACTAAAAACTAAGTCACATGATATCTCATATTTAAATTCCTATAGTCCTTGAATCAGCGAACATTATTATACAGAAGTCACCTACAACAGTAGTTGCATGATAATCCAAAAACCTATATTGGTAAGCATTTTTTATTCCTCCATTACTGATGATTAACCAGACAACCAGGAGAGGTAAATGAAATGAAATCAATGGTAGGTGTCATTATTTCTTGATGGTTGATTGTACTCACGCACTTATCGTAGCTGTCATATACGTCAGGGCAATGGTCTGGAGAATAACAGGTTAAAGGGTCGTTAATACACCTTCACAGCAAATTTGGTTACCGGGTAATATCAGATCTCCGGCCCTGAACGACACTCATATTATTCCATGTCAGATGAAATAGAATCAACAGAAGATCATTATCTATATATGTGTATCGTTAATTGTACCCATGTACTTATTAATAGCCCCCGACTGTGATCTGAACTCTAATTCAACATTATATGAAGTTATCAATGATACCAACTTCTGCAGTTCACACTTTCAAAGAAGGGAGAATCGAAATAGACAAATCTATATATACTCACAAAGATGGCGAGACAGATGAAGTTGACAGGCCACTTCCGGCGGACGCTTGGGCAACACACGAGAGCAATGTAGACAATGAGGAAGACGGCACTGGAGAAATATAGGAGATATATAGTTAGAACACCGCAGACAGTTTTATGGTCAAACCACAAAGTCTGATATTTGATAGAATCGCTCTTCTAAATGGGCCACCTATTGTTTTGCTGATTTAAGATGTTGGTACAATATATATATATATATACTATATTTACTTTATTCTAGGATTTCACGTATATTGAACATTGCCCCCCAAAAAAAACGAATGCGAGTATCATATTGACCGTCTAGCAAAAGATGGTGGAAACCTCTTTTTTTCTTATCTGTAATTTTGGAAGAAAAAGGTATACATAATTCAAGGGCATTTTGGCGTCAATATGGTCGCTTCAGCAACTCCTGAGAACGGACTAATACTGAGCCTATAAATATATATAAAAAAAAATCTTTTCTTTCAGCAAATATCGCACTTGTTAACCGAGGCACCTGTAATCATAAAATTATGGATCTACCAACTTAATTTGGATGATTCAGACTACCTCAGGTGATCTTAAAGCAGTGAAAAATTCATACTTTATGTCTTGAATTCTGAATTCTATATCAAAGCAAACTTTACAATGAAGGCAGAACATAGAACACTGTATAAAACACAGTACAAATCACAAAAGAAAGTTGCACTTACTAGGCAGGGAAATATATCCAGCTGTGACGTTGAATCCAAAACTTTGTTGGTTCACTAAACAGAACAGGAAATTCAGAAAATTGTCAACATTGAATAAATGATAATAGGGATCGGTGGTGGTGGGTGTAGAGGCGGAGGTACAGGCACTCACCTGGGAAATTGCAAAACGTTAAAGGAAACAGCACCATACTTTCCTGATATCGTGTTTTGATAGCCTTTGTATAAAATAAAAAAATTAATAGCATAGTTAATGAAATATGTATCATCATAGAGGTGAACAGCAGGCTTATCTGATGCAGCTGATGACGTCACGATTGGGCAAAATGCATCTGATCTGTACTTACTCAATCATATACGATTTGTAAAGTTTTACTGGCACAATTTGTCAACTTCCTTTGAGATATATTATAAGATAGCCCTATGGATGCTTCTGGTATAGGAGCAGGATGCTATATACATGTAATTCACTGTTCTTATTATAATATGTTTTGCCACACCCCCCATGTATAACCAATGCAGCCTCAGATGCATTTTGCCCAATCGTGACGTCATTAGCTGCATCAGATAAGCCTGCTGTTCACCTCTATGATGATACATATTCCAATAGCTATGCCATAATCTTTTTATTTGATACAAAGACTATCAAAATACAATATCATGAAAGTAGGGTGCTGTCTCCCTTTAATTTATAAGAATTATCAGTAGTGCCCTCCCCCACCCTTTTCCACTTTGCTGGTTTCACCTTTGTCATTCACATGGAAAGGGTATGTAGGTTCATATACAAAATAGAATACATGTTTGGGCTGGATGTTGCTGTTACTTATCATGAGTTGGTAACTTTGGTAACCATGACGGTTTGCCACAGGTTGTTGAACGATCATTTGTTCAGACACATGATGCGCTAAAGGGAAACCATTTGGCATTGCCAGGTCAAATTTGCCAGGTCCCACTGATGAGATGAGGAAGGTAACACTAAGCAATGGAACCTCAGCTCATCTCATGAAGAATGTAGTATAAAGTATGATAGGTGATTTAGCAGAACTTACTGCAGAACAACAGCGAGGACGACGGCAGTTGTGAACAGCAGCTGTAGCATCAAGATGAAATACACCTGGAACAAAATGCACTGTTAATGTATTTAAGGCAATATAAAAAAAAAATCAATTCTTATTTTCACGTTTAACTATTGATTCCGTACACTACCTAAGGGCCGGGTCTTACCTTTATAACATGATTGGCATATCAAATACAATATCTAATACATCGATCGGGGGTTTAAAGCCGCTTGACCTGATGTCTAAACAAATGATATGATACATTTTTCCATCGAAGAGAATCAGTGATATTCTTTGTTATGTACTCAAGTACATATATCAAAGTCTGGCATACCTTGCGAATGAAGACCATTCTCACATGTTTGTCAGTAAAGGACTGACCCTCAAAGGTATCATCATCCCACGCCTGTGGTGACGATCGGGGTTCGGAGGGTGGCCGCTGTGGCTGAGGCTGGGGTGCGGGGGTGGGGTCAAAAGCTTTGTTTCCATAGCCCTGATGTTGGTTGTAATTCGGGGGTGGAGCTGAGGGTGTAGGATAGGCACCAGCTGCTGGAGGTGGGTAGGCAGCTGGAGGATAGCCTGTCTGTGGAGGTGGATAGGCAGCAGGCTGTGAGGGAGGGTATTCAGGCTGCTCCATGGAGTATCCAGGTTGTTGAGGGTATCCTCCACCCGCTGGTGGATACTGCTGAGGTGGTGGATAAGCTGTAAGAAAATGAACGGAAAATCTATCACGATTAAGTAAGGTGGTAAGTCTAGAATTACTGTAAATGCTATCGGACCTGTTACTTTCTTCTAAGCCCTATGACACTTTTCTTTTAGAGACACTCCTATTCTAGAGAATCGGAATTTAATTGATAAAATATGCATTAAGTTGTATAGCATAATTATAGGTTATCATCCATGTGGATATCTTTTCCGTTTTCTCTATCACAAATGACCCGATAAACTCATATAATTATGAGGTTTATCCTGGTAGGATGTAGGCTGTATAGGCTGCACTGCTGGAGTACGTGTACGTGTATAATTATATTTATACTCTCTGCCTATGAAGTGATCATTTTCTAAACATCAAAATGGGGTGGCGGTTTGACCGAGTGTGTGTGTGTGTGTGTGGAGGGGGGCATTCCAACCCTCCCCTTTTTTTCTGGTGGGAGACAAGGAAATGCTACCTGATTTTAGTGGACTATCTGTAATTACTGTATATGTAGGCTAAATCTAAGGGCTGCTTCTGTACATATTTGTCGCCTTCGAGGGTGCAAAAAGTTTTTACCTCTTGTCAAACGAACTTAACAAATCGAATATCTGTGCAAAACCTGCCTGCCCCCCCCCCGACTCCCCTCCTCGTAGTTGAAAAATGATCACTCCCTCGGGAAGATCTGCTGTCATAGCCTTCCATTAAAACGCGAATTCATAATATTATATGTTTTACAGGGGGAGATATGTCCGGAAACCATTTTCTTAAGGTGCTACGATCGCAGCAATCAAGAAATACTTCTGCAAATTCCTGGGCTATTCCTCTAGGATTTTAGATACGACTTGAATGGTCCAGTCATAGGATGTAAAGAAATGGACCCCGGACTAAATATATAAATTGAGGTAAGAAGGGGAAGGATCCTATCCTGTGTAGTTTCTAGTCAGAAGGAGGTGTGGCCTTTTCTAGGTCATGTGTACTCTGGGGAATCCCTGAGTCTGACAGAATAATCCTGTTATTGATATTGAAATTATAAGAATTAGAAATAAGTAATAGAAATTACATGATTTGCTTAATCTTCAGTGCTACCACATGTTCACGTTAGTGTCTGTGTTGTTGGGGCAGCCGATGGATTTGGACCGATTTGGACTCCTAGCTTTCTTGGAAAAGGGGCATCAAAGTGATATATCGTTGGCGGATCCTGCGGGTGGCCTAGGGTGTCTTTATTCGCATTTCTTTTCATTTGAACGACATGGACGTTATATCCTATTCCAAAAAGAGAGGAGGGGCTCATGGATTCGAGGGGGGTGGGCTTAATGGGGGTCCCCCATGTCCCATGTCGATGTTAAGAAAAGTTCATGTCAATATGTCGATTTTAAGGAAATGTTCATGTCCCATGTCACTAAGCCCAAAAAGGCCCATGTCGCCATGTCGATTTTAGGGGTCTAGAGCCACAGGAAGGGGTCAGAAAAATAGAGTGTATCTCTCTGACACTACATACTCAACCATAGTACATATAAAGGGGGAATGCCTGGAAGTATTTGGGTAAGGTTACGGGACCAGGTACACCACATGTTACTACACTGATCCTTGGTCATTGTATTTTAGTTTAACCTAGCTATGATTGATGGTAATGGCTGATTTCCACATGTGACACAGTTGACGGGATATGTTACTACTGGATCTACAGTAATGGGTGACATGGCCATTTCTTAAAATCGACATGTAAAATGGGCCTTAGTGACATGAGGCAAAGGATTAGTGACATGACATAAGTGTGTTCTTAAAATCGACATGGGACATGATCTTAGAGGTGACATGGGACATGGGGATTCAGGTGACATGTGACATGACCATTTCTTAAAATACATGTGACTTTGGGGACCCCATCCACACCCCCACAGTACATTCATAGACACATGCCCTACTCCTGGGCCCTACTGCGTCATACTGTATTTGCTGTGGTGCAAATAACCGTAGACTTCCTGATCCAACTCAGTCTACAATTCTGACTCCATCTTTGGGAATGTATGTCTTCATTTAACGTATACATCCAGACTATGTCTCTGTACTACATGGGCATAGGTCTTTCTTTAGCCTGAAGATTGTAGCCATTTCTAATTGCTATCATACTGAATACCAGCGGCATTATACCACCACCAACAACAACAATTATTGTTATTTGTTGGACCAATTATTGAGTTCTATTAGCATATATAACAACATGAAGGTCAGCCTACCTGACATTGCTATGTAGTAGCTCCAGCTGTTATGTTAGATATGTGATGTGTACATCTGGTGTATGTCCAATGTAGTGTTGGTAGGTCGGCGGGGTGCAGTGAGTCAGGACATGAGGTGTGTCTTCTCTATCAAATCGCCGCTATATAACATACTGTGAACCAACCAAATGTAGAGCAGGCATACACTGAGGGACGTGAGGGCAGCCTTGCGGAACCATGTAGGGGATCCTCGGCGGTGGTTGGGGAATGGGGACATGCAAACCATCTGAGAATAGCACGATCGACTGTAATAGACCTCTTCTATATCACAGAGTGGTAATTTAAGGGTAAACATTGTCTGCACGTGGGTCTACACCGTAATTATAAATACTCCTAGGCCAAGATGAAATATAAATATATCAATATTCAATAGGGCACCACATAGAAGCTACGGTTGGACCCTTAAGGAGTGGTCATTATTTATCAACAGGGGTGGTGGTGGGTTTTCACACGGAATTTTTTTATGCCCCCCCCCTCAACGGCAGTCAAGATCTTTTGCCCCCCCCCCCTACCGCGCTGGAGGCACAGAGAATTTTTGCGGCTCTCTTTGATTACCACTCCCTTATGATTGATTGATTTGTGTTTTACAGCACTTTAGCGGCACTAAGTGGCTATCCCGTGCTTCACAGGAACCACTCCCTTAGTTCAGTATGATAGAAAAATCCAAGTTAGTTCATCTAAAGTTAGTTAGTCTAACTTAACTTAGTCAAATACCCAAATAATCTTATAGTTTGTGCATCTGACCAATGTGTGACTAACAATGTCTAAGTTATGTTAGTCACATTGTCCAGGCCTACCCAGATCAGATTTGGTAATTGGTGGCATCATTTGAGGCACAACCAATGTTAACACAAATTCTAAGAATGAATTAGGCATTCAAAAACCTAAAAATAAGATAATGTATTTAGGCCTGTCAATATTACTTTTTAAGCAGTGGCCGACTTGGGGTAAAGGTGGCCGACTTGGGGTGAAAAAATATATTCCTGAGAACAATTTCAGTAAAGGTCCTGATGATTCCCTGTTCCTCCCAGACACCTCGTGTATAATTTGAGGATGAAATGAATCCGTATAATCTTCAATCAGAAATCATCATTTATGATTATATACAGCATCTCGGTTCTCAAAACATCCCAAACAGTGTCACTTCAACATGATTTTATAAACTAAAGATAACACTGTGCAATGCCTAAAAAGACCAAACATACCAATTATACCTTATTTGAGGCTGCTGAGTCTGATAATGAGGTTAAAAAAAATGCCTATTGGCTTTCAAATTCAAAATATCCATAGGGTGCCATTTATGTTGAAAATGCCCCAGAGGGTAATGATTTCACTATGTTCACCTGTGTAGTGTAGTCCAAACCTGTGCAACAACTTTCTTATGTCATTCCTGGCATTTCTCTGGGTAATACCAATAGACTTTACACTGCTGCAAATCATATTTTACCCAAAAGTGGCTCTTAGGCCTCTATCATTCCAGGCGTCAGAACCAGTTTTATGGAATATCATGTGTTTGGTGTAAACACACTCCATATATATGCATAGTTGTAGCAGTTTGGGTAGTCCAGAAGCAAGAATCCAACTTGGATCATGCGACTGGCGGTCAAGATGTACTTATATCCACACCAAATAGCCCCCATTTCATGTGCATTGCATTATAACCACTGGTTTCAGGGTTATATTGCTTCATTTTGGGCAGCCTTCTTAAAAAGGAATCCAAATTTGCATGTTAAAAGAAAAGACTACCCTTTTTTCATGTTGAGTTATTTTGGTAGACTTTTTGTGCTAATAAACAAGATTTTGGCATATTCAGGCCTTTCTGCTGCATTGTATGACGTCACAAGTGAATAGAATGCCTCAAGGGCATGGATGATTAATTAGTGGTGTCCTTAGGGCATAAATGATAACAGGCCATGATGATTCAACCACTCCTTCAATTCATATCCCCGGGTTCATACCCTCTTGGACCCTCTTTCCGTAGGCGGTGTGGGAAAGTCACGCTTGGTAGGCCTACCGTAATCTCTCGCGTAGAAGGCGCAGCCCGCGTAGAAGGCGCACCCCTAACTCAGAGAAGGCTGGTTCGCGTAGAAGGCGCACCAATCTCCTCTGAATTGGAATTAAAAAAAAAAAAACTCGTATAAGGCGCACTCCAAACTCAAGGGGACTGGTCCGCGTACAAGGCGCACCTTGTGCATGGCAGGAGTCTCCTTGTAGCTGGGGATAACCTTAGTTAGAGTTGAGATTGGTTTGATTGAATTTTTTTTTTTTTTTTTTTTATCTCACCTCGTGCCTTCCTTACGGCCGACACTCAAGGGTGAGAGGTCCCGCGGGTTGTATCCACACCGAAGTGAGATTACCCTTGTGGCGTTGTCTAATGGGGAGGGGGGACGATGGCGACCGAATCTATGGGAAGATAGAAAGCACGCCCCTACACATTTACCGAGGCAATGGTTCTTTAACATCCGTCACTACATAGGCATAGTGAGAGATGGACAGGCCTGTTTTATGTCATTTATCTGCCATGACCGCCAAGAGACTTTCCAGCACAGCCTAGCCAGAGCAGGGAGGAACTCAAACGACACCTTACGGCGACGTTTGGAACCACCACTGTGCTCCGGCCGGGCCGGGAACCGAACCCACGACCTTACGGCCCGTGAGCGGACGCGCTACCGACTGCGCCACGCCTCCCGCCGATGATTGGTTTGGGTATGATGCTGACCATATATCCTTTTTGAATGCCACAAATGAGGTGTAACCAGAAGTAGAACTTATCTCTAGCATTTTAGCATCAGTTCTTTTGGGTTCTTTTCCTATATTCATATATTCTATTAATGTTGAAGCATGTGAGGGAATGAATTCAAATCACAACATAATCTAAACATAGTTTGAACATCTGTTCTTATGTCAAACATATAGCAAGTGTATATGAATGGTAGAGTGGCTCCATCTGGTGGCACTTCTAGGAACCATTCCTTTTGAGTATAATACTCAATATTATAATATAATTTATATGTACATGATTATAAATGATCATGATCAAGGTACAGTTTGAGGTAAATTTCAATTGTATACTGTCTTCTGAGACAGTTTTGACAAATCAACCACATCATGATGACCTATTGACATGATAACATGAAATTATCATGTAAAACAGTGATCTAAGCATGGATCCATTTACAACTACAGTACTGGGAATACAATCTAACACATAATAATAATGCAAAATGTATCTTGATCAAGATCATTTATAATCCTGTATTCAGTAGGAATGGTTCCTAGAAGTGCCACCAGATGGAGCCACTCTACCATTCATATACACTTGCTTTATGTTTGACATAAGAACAGATGTTCAAACTATGTTTAGATTATGTTGTGATTTAAATTCATTCCCTCACATGCTTCAACATTGATAGAATATATGAATATAGGAAAAGAAACCAAAAGAACTAATGCTAAAATGCTAGAGATAAGTTCTACTTCTGGTTACACCTCATTTGTGGCATTTATTAAATATTGATATTGGAGTGCTTCTCTGATTAACTGCAGCCGGGAGGCGTGGCGCAGTCGGTAGCGCGTCCGCTCACAGGCCGTAAGGTCGTGGGTTCGGTTCCCGGCCCGGCCGGGGCATAGTGGTGGTTCCAAACGTCGCCGTAAGGTGTCGTTTGAGTTCCTCCCTGCTCTGGCTAGGCTGTGCTGGAAAGTCTCTCGGCGGTCATGGCAGACAAATGACTTGAAACAGGCCTGTCCATCTCTCACTATGCCTATGTAGTGACGGATGTTAAAGAACCATTGCCTCGGTAAATGTGTAGGGGCGTGATTTCTACCTTAGCTCCCTCTAGTGTACGGGTCCGGGTTTCACGCCACGGGACCTCTCACCCTTGACGTGTCCAAAGGGCACATAGGTGAGGTTAAAATTCAAAGCAAGCAATGATTAACTGCCAGTTGAAATATTGGGAAAACCCGCGTATAAGGCGCACCCCCAACTCAAGGCAGCCAGCCTCCCACGTATAAGGCCCACCCAAGATCTGATTCGCGTAAAAAACGCGCCTTATACGCGGGAGATTACGGTACTTGCGTAAAATGTGCCTTACTTGCAGGTGGTGCGGCACTATGGGGGCCCTTGATGGGGGGGTGTCAATTTCAAGAAATGACCATGTCCCTGTGTCCATTTCTTACATTCGACACAGGGACATGGCAATTTCTTAAAATCGACATTGGACATGAGGACAAATAGATTCTTATCCAGATCAAAGGGCAAGGAGGCAATGAAACATCAAACTGGAATACACATCCAGTAAAATGTAAAGGTGATCCCAGGCTATTGAATTGGTTACAAATACTTTTAAAGTTATGGTGCGGGGTGTGACGTCACAAGCTATGTGTTACATCATAAGGCTGTATGCTGGCCCCAAATCGCATGTGGGCACAGCTAGAGTATTGTGAAGATTGTGTTGTGGCTTGGAATCAGGACACAGTTTCCCATCACATATTGTAGCTAAAACATGCATGCAAGGGGTGAAAAAAACATTTAAAAACATTCTGTCACTTCAGAATTTTGATTAAATGTCTCAATTTAAAGTTTTTGGTGCACCACAACGACTTTGTTTACATTTTTCAGCCGAGTTTGTTTACATTTTTGGTTGAGTTTGTTGACTTTTTTTGGCCAAAGTTGTTGATGTCTTTCAGCCTGTTGACGTTTTTTTCAGCCAAGTTTATTGATGTTTTTCAGCCTTCTCTATGGAGTGACAGTCATTGTCACTGTCACTCATGAACCAGTGTGTTATGGTCCAGATCTGGGGTTCTCATGAATTGTCTTTCACATCATAAATGAAAAATAATAATGATAATAATGACAAGATATAAAAGTAGAAACTTCATAGACTAAGCTTGAGCTTTTAACTTAAGTAGCAGAAATGTCTTGTAAATTTGAGAGGAGCAGTTACTAGCATGTGCACTCTCTCACCCAACTTTACCTTGGGTGCAACTAATCTGATACTCTAAAAAGCTTCTGATGCTTTTCTTTGGATAAGCCTTTAGTCAGCACATCAGCTGGCATTTCTGTAGTTGGCAGATATTGCAGCTTCACAGTTCCCTTCAGTATTTCACCACATATGTAGTGATACTTGATTTCAAAATGGCTTGGTACGTCCGTGAAACTGTGGATTCTTTGCCATTGCTATGGCTGACAGACTGTCATCGATGATGGAGGTTGCTTCTGTAATAGGGCCATCCAGTTCCTTCAAGAGCTGTCGTAGCCATACTGCTTCTTGTGCTGCAGATGCCAATGCTACATACTCGGCTTCTGCTGTTGATAGAGCTACACAAGACTGTTTCTTACTCCTCCAGCTTATGGGAGCTTCAGCCAGTGTGAAGGCATATCCAGATGTAGATTTCCGATCACTTTGATCGCCTGCCCAATCTGCTTCACAATAGCCTATCATTCCTTCTTCAGAATTTCTACAGTACTGCATACCATGACTACTGGTTCCTTTAAGGTATCGCATAATGCGTTTCACAGCTTTCCAGTGTTGTTCTGAAGGGTGACTGTTGTATTTAGCCACTTGATTGACGGCAAATGTAATGTCAGGTTTTGTCCAAATTTGGACAAATACAGCAGGCTTCCAACTGCTGACTGATACAGTACCGGATCAACAGAGCTGTCATCATCACCTTGTCAGTCTAACAGAAGGATCAACTGGGGTTGACACTGGTTTGTCTTCCTGCATGCCAAACTTATCAAGGAGCCTGGACGTGTATCCAGGCTGACTTATAAATCCATATGCTCTCAGGTGTCTGTCTGATCTAAACTCCTAGGAAGGTGTTCAGTTCACCCAAGTCTTTGACATCAAACTTCTTTGAGATGTTTTTGACTTTCACCATCGTAGCCGGATTCTCTGTTACTATGATAATATCATCCACATAGACAGCTACGATTACTGTTTCATCTTCTTTACCTGTGTAGATGCATGAATCTGCTGTTGACTTGAGACCAATACTTTTGAGATGGTTGTCAAGTGTTATATTCAAGCACCTTGGTGACTGTTTAAGTCCATACAGGCTTTTCTTGAGCTTACAGACTAAATGTTTTTCACCTTTCTTAACAAAACCCTCAGGTTGTTTTACAAACACGTCTTCCGCAAGTGTTCCATTTAGGAATGCTGTAGTGACATCCATTTGGTGAAGTAGAAGATTCTTCCTCACAGCTACAGCAAGCAGTGAACGAACTGACTCTGTTCTTACAACAGGGCAAAACCTCTCATCATAATCTAGATCATATTTTTGATTGTACCCTTGTGCCACAAGCCTAGCCTTGTACCGCTCTATGGTTCCATCAGGACTAAGCTGGGTTTTGAACACCCACTTGCTGCCCACAGTTTTTCTACTTTCAGGGAGTTTGACTAAGTCCCAAACATCATGCTTCTGCAATGATTCAATTTCTTTTTCTATGGCTGCTTGCCACTTTTCCTTGTCCATTGCCATGGCTTCCTTGTAGCTAGCTGGGTCCTTCACATCTGAAATCATGACCCACTTGCCATAGTAGTCTGGTTGCTTTTTCGGACGGCTCAACCTCCTGGGCTGAAAGTAATCATGAAGGTCAGGATTCTCAATGGGAACCTCCTTGGGCACTTCAACTTGAGCTTCGACTGGAGCTTGAGCTTGGACCTCATCTGCTTCTTCCTTGACTTCCGGTGATTCTATAATGACATGGTGACTTCCTTCTACAGTCTCATCTAGACTATTGTCATCAAATATAACATCATGACTATATAAAGCTTTCTTGCGGTTCATGTCATAAAGACGATATCCCTTGACATTGTCTCCATAACCAAGGAAGAAGCACATTCTGGATTTTGAGTCAAGCTTACTACGCTTATCTTTTTCGGATGAGTGCATAGCATGTCACTCCAAAAGGAAAGCCTAAAATGGTGTCATATCCGGAAAGGCTGAATTTAGGCTACGATTTCTCAAATAAATTGCTGTTGACATCGCTTCTGCCCAAAAGGACCTGGACATATCTCCTAACATAGCTCGCCCCATCTCTACCAAGGTACGATTCATTCGTTCCGCTACACCATTCGGTTCAGGATTCTTTGGGACGGTTAGCTCATGTTGTATTCCCTCCTTCTTGAGGTACCTCTTGAACTTGTTAGAAGTATATTCACCACCATTGTCAGTTCTTGACATCTTTACCTTCTGACCAGTCTCCTTCTCAACCAAAGCCTTCCATTCAAGGAATTCGTCAAACACCTTATTTTTGGTTTTCAGGAAGTAGATCCAACTATATCTGATCTTGTCATCAATGAAGGTCAAGAAGTAGTCAGCACCACCAAATGACGAGGTCTTCATCTTACCACAAACATCACTATGTACAAGACCTAAGCATTCATTGCTTCTTGTACCCCCATCTTTTGGGAACGGAGTTCTGTGGTTCTTTGCTTCACCACAAGGCTCAGAAAAACTCAACTTCTTGGATGAATCATACTTGAAACCTTTCACCATACCATCCCGTGCCAGCTTTTTCAGGGAGTCCTCATTTAAATGGCCATAACGTCCATGCCATGTGTCCTCATGCTGGGTTGCAACAGAATGAGACAAACAATCAACATAGTACAACGATCCTGTTCTAACGGCAGCTAACACAACGTGGCCATCGGGCTTCTCTATACGACACTGATTGTCCACAAATACAGTCTGTAACCTAGCTTCACTTGCCTTTGAGACACTAACTAATTTGTATGCTAGGTCTGGAACGTACAATACATCCTTAAGCACACACTCTTTCATAACACCGGTGGGTTCAACTTCACAATCCCAACACCAATAGCCTGCAACCCATGACCATCACCGAGAGTGACGTCAGATGCTCTGGTGTTGTGCAGCCCACTAAAGAGCTCCTAATCATTGCACATATGAGTTGTTGCTCCTGAATCTTCTATCCAATTATGTCCACCTCCTACAGAAGTTGAGAGTGCATGCTGTGCAATGAATCAAGAGGAGTCGTTATCATCAATGGAACTTGCTTGGTTAGCCTTCTGTCTACCATGAGTATATCTTCCTCCTCCTGGCTCCTTCTGAGCCTTCTGAAGAAGCTTTGGACAGTTCTTCTTATAATGACCAGGCTTTTTACAGTAGTGGCATATACCACTTTTGCTCTTACCACTGCTGCTATCACCATTGTTGTTCTTACCACCACTGCCATTACCACTGCTTTTACCACTATTTCTCTTACCTACACTGCCTGATGCTAAAGCAAAACCTTCCTCTGACCTATCCTTTATCTTACGTTCCTTGTGTCTGAGTCACTCTGTAACTATCTCCATGGATGGAACTTTATCAAGAGATTCAAATGCAGTTGTTAACATATCAAAATCTTCTGGCAAACTTGCTAACAAATGGATCACACTATCCTCTTTATCGAGTTTATCACCAGCTATTGAAAGTTCGTTGAAAATTTCTGTCATGACTCTAATGTGCTCATCAACCGACCGTCCTTCTGCTAATTGCAGAAGGATGGTCATCCAGGAAGTCAGCCTCGCAGGATGGGGGAGGGTGTATGCATGATAGGCAGGATTGGGGGAGGGTGTATGCATGATACACAGGGTGGGGGGAGGATGTGCACATGATACACAGGGTGGGGGGATGGTGTGTGCATGATACACATGGTGGGAGAGGGTGTGTGCATGATACACAGGGTAGGGGGAGGATGTATGCATTATACGCAGGGTGGGGGGAGGATGTATGCATGATTCACAAGGTGGGGGGGAGGATGTGCACATGATAAACAGGGTGGGGGGAAGGTGTGTGCATGATACACAGGGTGGGGGAGTGTGTATGCATGATACGCAGGGTGGGGGGAGGGTGTATGCATGATATGCAGGGTGGGGGGAGGATGTATGCATGATACACAGGGTGGGGGGAGGATGTGCACATGATACACAGGGTGGGTGGAAGGTGTGTGCATGATACACACGGTGGGGGAGGGTGTGTGCATGATACACACGGTGGGTAAGGGGTGCACATGATACGCAGGGTGGGGGGAGGGTGTATGCATGATATGCAGGGTGGGGGGAGGGTGTGCGCATGATATGCAGAGTTGGGGAGGGTGTGTGCATGATATGTAGGGTGGGGGAGGGTGTGTACATGATACACAGGGTGGGGAAGGGGTGCGCATGATATGCAGGGTGGGGGAGGGTGTATGCATGATACGCAGCATGAGGGAGGGCGTGCGCATGATACGCAGAGTTGGCGAGGGTGTGTACATGATACGTAGGGTGGGGAGGGTGTGTGCATGATATGTAGGGTAGGGGGATGGTGTGCGCATGATACACAGGGTGGGAGAGGGGTGTACATAATACGCAGGGTGGGGGAGGCCATGCACAGTGGAATCCAATATTATACAATATTAACAGTATAAGTTGAGGCCTAAGACTATTAAAATAAAAAAATATAAAAAATCTGACCTACCGACCTCAATATTTCCCCCCATGTTACTGGAAATTCACAATGAATATTTTTTTTTGGCCTTATTATTGTGCAATCATAATCCCACCCCCTCATCAATATAATTATAGCCGCTTGCCGAGGCTCTATGCCCCCCAGGCTTGTAGCCAACGTTTATACAACTTTTTTCCTGCTAAACAGCAGGACGCAACTTGTTACATCGGACTATGCCCTTGGGGCATTCAGATTTCCGCGTGGGAGTGATGCTGAAATTACTTTCCCACACTTGGTGTGGGATGGGGGCAGAGGAGAATGCATGCCCCCGGGGCATCAATGCCCCTGGGGCATAGGTACTGCGATCTTGTATAATGAGAGCTCCTACAGCCAATAGACCTAGCTGTGCCCTCAGGGAATGTCAAGAGAGCCCTGCCCCCTCACTTAATTGTTATTTTAAAGGGGCCCTGGCATGGTAATGCATGCCCGCATTACAAAGTCACGTGATCACCCGTTGACCAATCAGGGTCCCGATTTTTCCGCTGGTTCCCGTGAATTTATGATCGCTGTTTGAATCGGTAACCATGTTGTTAGTTTTCCATGCCAGCCCCCCTTTAATACAGTCTATAGAACTTAGAAGAAAAGAAGGGACATGCCCTGAGGGCATAGATCGTGCTTGTGCTGCCCTGAGGGCATGCACTAGTCAATTACCGGTAACTCTAGGCTATAACATGGAGGATAGCCTTGGGCGGATAATCACTAATGCCCTGGGGGCATCAACCTACAACAAACCTAGAGTCTATGGATGTGATAAATATGCCCTGAGGGTATAATTACATTGGTCAATTATATACTCTATGGAAGTAGACCAACATATATGCCCAAGAACACTATGCCCTTGGGGCATAGCCTACCGCTATATTGAGCCCTTAGGGCCTGATCTGGACTAGGTCCCCTATATGGGAATGTTTATCATCAGGACATCTGCACGTTTAGGCTATGAAGCTCTAATGGCATTTTTATTATCAATGCCCTCAGGGCATCAGTGCTCACTCATTGATGCCCCCAGGGAATGTCTCTTCTCTGAAATATCTCCTGGAGATAATAATTACCCCCTAGGGCATAATTCCCTACCTAAGGAAGGTATAGTTTTTGTATTCAAAGTAATGCCCTTGGGGCAGTCATACACTAGTAATGCCCTGAGGGCATGCTAAAATGATGCTATGGTGGGGAGAGTGGCCTAGACAATGCTGGTGTTGCTGAGTAAAAGAGTAGGAATATGCCCTCAGGACCAATGCACAATGCCCTGAGGGCATACACTAGAATAGATCAATTGTTGATATGTAAAGGCCAGCAATATGCCCCCAGGGCAAGCTCAATCCCGCTCGGGAGTCCCAGAAATATACGCGTCACCAGTAGGGCGGCGCTGAATGCCCTTAGGGCATAGTCCGACGTAACAAGTTGCATCCTGCTGCTAGCCAGGTGTTAATGTCGCCACCTGCTGTATAGAGGGAGAACTAAAACCGGCGTCATGCTTTTAGTTAACACCAGATGGCATTAAAAGCGGTGGTGAGTCACTTCCGTTTCCTGTTCCAGAAATCGACGCCATATTCACCACACATGACGAAAACAGAGTGACAACTCACGCATATTTCCTTAATTGCTCGCATACCTCCGCATAAGGGAAGCTAGGTACCACCATGGCAGGCTGCGGAGGATTTACCTGCTCTAAGAATGCCCTAGCGGCGCTGAACATCTTGTATATCGTGAGTAGCAGTGTTTTCTTTTGCAGTCAGTGGGGACAGTCTGGCAGGATACTACTAGAATTAGAAAGTGATAACTGGGGTAGTGAATAGTGATGCCATTGGACGGGAGGGATGGGGTGATGTGGCCAGCCTCTTCTGTGTGTACTCGGTATTGTATGATTGTGTATTCTGGGCGATGATGCAGAGATTAGCTTCTTTACCTACAAACCAACTATAAATATTTAAGATGAAGAGCATTTGGTTACCGGTAATTTATTATGTACTAATAATGTAGCCATGACGTCATGCAGGAGAGGAGGGTTAGGCCCGGCATGACAAAATTAATTTTCTGTATACCTTCAGCATTGCAAAATTTGCAAAAAAAAAACAAGACAATGGGGGGGAGGGGGGTCAAAAATGGTCCAGAAAAGCATGACGACTTTGAAGTCATTTGTACACAGCCCCTAAGGGCCTAACAGTGAGGCTAACATCATATCACCTTCACCATCTTTTTTAGCGCCTCCCACGCCGCTACGCGGCGGTACCGCGAAGCGGTACGGGAGTGCGCTATGATGATTTCATTTGCCCCATGTGATGAGGTCTCACAATACAAAATTACTGAATACCGACATTAACGGCGGGAGGCGTTTTTTTACGCGGTCACAACTGCATTTCTTGTTATGTTCCTTGCCTTCACCTAGTTTAGGCCAATGGCAAAGCCAGGGTTTAGGTAAGTTAACCCAGCCTCAGGCTACCCCTACTGCCACCAATAGTAATAGAATAAGTAGACCTACCGTAAATTCTCTTGTATAAAGCTCGGGATCCACTACTGCGACAATGCCTACGTTTCTTAACGCTGTAGAAAAAACGGAGCAGTGGTCGTAACAGCAGATCCACTATTGCAACAAAAGCACATCGATTGACTTTCAACAATTTTCACAGAAATCAACAACTTTTGATATTGGAGACAGCTCTCGCATAGTCCGTCGGACGTCGACAGTTGCAGTAAGAATGAGAGTAGTGGATCCTGTGCTTAAGCCGCAGCTAGTACCAGAACCCAAATCCAAATGAGGCTTATAGAATCAGCCAAAGTACTAAAACTACAATTATCAAGTATCAGATGAGGCTTATAGGCCGGGGGGGGGAGGGGGCACTCACTATATGTCACTGACAGGGGTGTGCGGCTGGCAAGGCCATTTTTTGGCCAAAATCCCTCTCACCAAGGGTCACTTTACTCATATTTTGATCCCGCGCGTCCAAATAAGTGTCACTTTTCAGAATTTTCTTTAAAACTTCTGCCAAATGTGGTCAGTTTTGACAAAACTTCCTCACATCAAGGGTAAATTTTCAGATAAAAGACTTAATTGTGCACATTTCTGACCAAAATCTCTCTCAGCAAGGGTCACCTTTTGCCCAAAATCCCTCTCACCAAGGGTAAGGGTTGTCAGAGGCCCAGCCACACACCCCCGTCAGAAGAAATCTAAGTGCCCCCCGGGCTTAGAGGCCTAGTAGCCTAGTTCCCTCTAAAGTCTCGGGTGCGGCTTATATGAGGGTGCGGTTTATACAAGAGAATTTACTGTACCGGTAGTATGGTACCTGTACTATTACTAGTAGGCCTATAGCAAGGACTTGTCTATCTGTGTGCACGGCCATGTTAGATCTGTCAACGGAATCTCTTGTGAGATTAAGTAGGTACCAGACACATACACAAAAACATCTGCCTGAAATCACCAAAGCGTGAGGTCAGGTCCACAAGTCGCTGATGTCAGCATGCACATAGCACTCCCGGGAACTAGTCCGGTTCCGTTAGGTTGTTACTTGTCTTTAATAAAGGTGTCATGCATTAGAAGTTATTAACCAAACGCTCTTTATCAAGTATAACTACCGTAATCTCTCGCGTTGAAGGCGCAGCCCACGTAGAAGACACACCCCCAACTCAGGGAAGGTTGGTTCACGTAGAAGGCGCACCTATCTCCCCTGAATTGGTATTTTGAAAAAAAAAAAAACGTGTATAAGGCGCACCCCCAACTCAAGGAGGTCTGGTCCGCGTACAAGGCGCACCTTGTGCATGGCCTGCCTTCAAGGGTCTCTCCTTGTAGTTGTGGATAGCCTTAGTTAAGGTTGAAATCAGGTTGGGTATGATGCTGAACTTTTTTTTTTAATGCCAAAAATGAGGTGTGACCAGAAGTAGAACTTATCTCTATCATTTTATCATCAGTTCTTTTGATTTTTCTTCCTACATTTATGATTTCTTTCAATGTTGTAGCATGTTAGGGAATGAATTTAAATTAAAACATCTAAACATAATTTGAACATCTATTCTTAAGTCAAACACATAGCAAGTGTATATAAATGGTATACTGGCTCCATCTGGTGGCACTTCCAGGAATCATTCCTATTGAAAACAGGATTATAAGTGATCATGGTCAAGATATAGTTTGCATCATTATTATGTGTAAGATTGTATTCCCAGTACTGTAGTTGTAAATGGATTTTAAGTTATCCATGCTTAGATCACTGTTTTACATGATACATTTCATGTTATCGTGTCAATAGGTCCTCATGATGTGGTTGATTTGTCAAAACTGTGTCAGAAGATATACAATTGAAGTATACAATTGAAATTTACCTCAAACTGTACCTTGATCATGATCATTTATAATCATGTATTCACTGCCACCAGTATGCCATTTATATACACTTGCTTCTAGGAATGGTTCCTAGAAGTGCCACCAGATGGAGCCACTCTACCATTCATATACACTTGCTTTATGTTTGACTTAAGAACAGATGTTCAAACTATGTTTAGATAATGTTATGATTTAAATTCATTCCCTAACATGCTACAACATTGATAATATGCATGAATGTAGGAAGAGAAATCAAAAGAACTGATGATACAATGTTAGAGATAAGTTCTACTTCTGGTCACACCTCATTTGTGGCATTAAAAAAAATATATGTTCAGCATCATACCCAACGTTATCTCAGTTGAGGTATCAGAAAACCCCCAGGTATAAGGCGCACCCCCAACTCAAGGCAGCTTGCCTCCCGCATATCCACGGTCTGATTTGCGTATAAGACGCGCCTTATACGCGGGGGATTACGGTATATTAGGTTGACAGCAGACCGGCAGATAACCGAGACTATTTTACCAGAGACCAAATAAAACTGGTTAAAAAAAAAGCCCCACCCTTGGTTCTGGGCTTTGCCATAAGCCGCACCATAGGCCTGAAATAGTCCTCATTCTTTCCTTTATCTTTGCCAAAAATCAGGGGTTTTGAGGTAACAGAGCAGGCCCGTAGCCAGAGGGGGGGGGGGGGCTCGAGTTCCACCCTCCCACATTTTTTTTTGTTTTGTTTTCATCATGGGCAAGTGGAACTGAAGAGGTAGTGCATGAAAGGGCGGAACTCATCACGGGCATGAAAAGGGGGAACTTTGCACAGGCGAGTGGAACTAACAGGGGGTCAGACCTGAAATCACCCATTTTGCCCTATGCTTGACTATAAACCACATTTTATGTCAACCTCCCACAATTTTTTTCACCATAATCATTAGGCCTAGAGGGGAACGAACACTGAGGCTTAACAAGATTGGCCATTGAGTGGGGTGGGGGGGGGGAGTCATATTAAAGATGTTGCGATGGTGTTAAGTCCTAATAAGTGCCATTATCTCAATGAGAATCAATGAGAACTCTCCGTGATATTTAAGCACACTAAGCTAGTTCTTTGTCTCTCTTCTCCCATTTTGGGCTGACATTTAGTATTACAGCTGTGGCAATGTATCCCAAATACAAGACTCCTTGTACACAGGCATGGCAATGCTGTGTGTTTGATGTAAGGCTCGTCTATGAAATGTCATTGGGGAGGGTCTATGACATATGAGTCATATACTACTGAGTATTGGGAGGTGGTGCCGCCATGGGGGTGGGGGTCGAGGTGCCCCAAACACCAGTTGAAATACTCGCGACTCGAGTATTTCTATCGAGTTCCACCTAAATTATTTGAGCTCCCCCCCACAGTGAAGTCTGGCTACGGGCCTGCACAGGTCCCTCTGAGCTATAGTAAGTTATCCAAGCTTCCAGTCAAGATCTCGGCCTATGTGAATGTAGGATACTGGCACCAATTTAACACGCTCAAGCCCTATGCTTGACTATAAACCACATTTTATGTCGACCTCCCACAATTTTTTTCACCATAATCATTAGGCCTAGAGGGGAACGAACACTGAGGCTTAACAAGATTGGCCATTGAGTGGGGTGGGGGGGGGAGTCATATTAAAGATGTTGCGATGGTGTTAAGTCCTAATAAGTGCCATTATCTCAATGAGAATCAATGAGAACTCTCCGTGATATTTAAGCACACTAAGCTAGTTCTTTGTCTCTCTTCTCCCATTTTGGGCTGACATTTAGTATTACAGCTGTGGCAATGTATCCCAAATACAAGACTCCTTGTACACAGGCATGGCAATGCTGTGTGTTTGATGTAAGGCTCGTCTATGAAATGTCATTGGGGAGGGTCTATGACATATGAGTCATATACTACTGAGTATTGGGAGGTGGTGCCGCCATGGGGGTGGGGGTCGAGGTGCCCCAAACACCAGTTGTGATGCTAAAGTCAGCCATGCACAACTTCTGGCTTCCAGTCACTGTTTTCTCTCAGGGTGGTTGCAATGGGACTTTGCTGTTTGTCTATTTGACCTGTCAATGTAAATCACATAATTATATAGGCA
Organism: Acholoe squamosa; assembly: GCA_949317995.1. Classification (NCBI taxonomy): domain Eukaryota; kingdom Metazoa; phylum Annelida; class Polychaeta; order Phyllodocida; family Polynoidae; genus Acholoe; species Acholoe squamosa. Next base: position 39,257,893 of record OX439048.1, on the reverse strand, counting down.
CGGCCTATAAACCAGACCAACTGCGTCTCATGGGGCCATCTCAAAGCCAGGCCCAGGGTGCACCTTAAAGGCAGGCTATATAGGTTGACATTTAATTTGACCTTTGACATTTAATTTGACCTAAACTGTTCTAATTCACGCCTTTTGTGCGCCTTTTATTTAGAAACCACAGTTGGTAGTTAAACGCAAAGGACGTGTGCGATATTAAATGATGGTTTGTTATGAAGTGACACCTCAGACCATTCAATTGATCTAATGATGTAGCGAACTGAGAGAACACAATCAAGAGGAGAAGGGCAGGGGGAATGATGTAGACCATAATATTTTAATATGGGTACCAAATATTTCAACAATAGTACATAGGGTTGACATATATGTTACAGTCATGCCTTTATCTGTAACTCTTTATCTGGTATTCACGATAAGACAGGTTACGTGAGGGCAGTGTCCAGACTTCAGTCAGAGCCATGTGAATGATATGATCAATCAGAGATTGACCTGGGGACATTGGGGCATTGTCTCTAGCACTTGCGCTTTCGCACTCATGTAATACATAAGCAAATGTCCATGACCAGGAAATAAATTTGCATCGTATTCACCGAGGTGAGGCTGTCCGTATTCAACGATGCCTTATAGGCAGAGTTGAATGCGGACAGGCCTCACCGAGGTGAATACGATGCAAATTTATTCCCTGGAATGGACATTTGCATTTATGTCATGGCCTAGGGGGTTATTTTGCCTTTAAATAAAGAACAACAGCTCAGATCTGTTCAAAATCCAAGATGGCGGACACCCATTGAATACAAACACATTGTATTCAATGCCCCCCATTGAATACGGCGGTTCTAGTACTAATCTATAGTGACGGTCGTATCAGCCATGACATAAAATGTACTTAATATGCTTATACAGTGGTTGATCAAGGTTCAATATCGCTCTACTATCGAGAATCGAGCTTTCATCAATGCTAATTAGGGAGTGATCATTTTTTAACAACAGGGGGGGGGGCGGTGGGTTTGAGGGGGGGGTCAGAATTTTTTCAACCCCTTGACCAGGGGGGGTCAGAATTTTTTCAATACCTCTGATGGGGGGGGTCAAAATAATTTCACCTGTTTTCAGTGGAAAACCCCGCGCGTTACTATAGGCTAAAAGGGGACGTTCGCGCGGGGGGTCGAAATTTTTTTCGCGCGTCCGCGCGCAAACCCACCAGCCCCCCCCCCCCTGTTGTTAAAAAATGATCACTCCCTTATGGACAAGTGAATCTCTATTACCTTCATGTGTAGAATGATTGGGGGTAAGAGTAGTTTTACAGAGGCAAATGATTTGTTCTCTGTTCCGAAAACACATGGACAGTCTTTCTGCAGTCTTTACAGTGTAGAGACTCTTTTCTTGTTTCTAATATTTTATTGAAGTGTAGGCTTCCAGTTACATGGTAAAAAGAAACTGCTACAATAACTTGCGACTCACCGTGGCGACTCGCGACCCACACACTGACTCACCAACCACTCAAAATAAATATTTTGTTGAAAATTGGAGGAAAAAAAGCTATGGTCGGCCCTGTTTTGCTAGGTAGGGTCGGGTTACCTGAAACACAGAACTTTTTTTGGCCTAACTGGAAACAAACTTTTGGTTTGCTTTCTTTGGCCGTATCTTAAAACGCATTAAGTTACTTAGTACGGGTATATTAATGAACAATGAGGCACATACCCCCTATTTTTGCTCATGCACTAGACTTCCGTTGTGTTTTTTTTAATCCAGATGAAACACTTCACTATAAGACATTTTGGATATTTTTCAAGCACACTCTGCGCTAATTTCATCGATTACAGTACATTAGCTTTGTTCTACCTGTTCCACTCTATTGCACCTGTCAACTGTCATATACATGTATGTGACCCACTAGAGAATATGTGGACCTTGTTTGCATAATTCCAGGATAAATATCACAGTCAAATAAGAATTCTATTGTGTGCATTCTAACATAAGGCCTTAAAAAAATTGTTGTGTTCAGGTAACGGGGTCGAAAAAAAAATTAGGGTAGGTAGGGAAAAAATTTTTTCAAGATTTTTTTTAGGCCAGCTGTAAAGTTTCACGCCTACGCGGTGTGAATTTAATGTGCGAGATCGTGGAAAAAACTTTCATGTCTCTATAAGTGCCAAAATATCAGATTCCCCCCCCCCCGCACCGAAATGCCCATTAAAAAAGTTAGGGTAGGGCCAAAAAATGAGGGTAGGTAACGTTATGTGAACAAAACAATTTTTTTTTAGGTCTAAATGTTCCTTGGCCGTATAACGGCACATGGCTATTGTATTATTGACCAATGGGAAGCATCCCTGGCATTTACTGCGGAGACGGGGGCTGAAGGTGTTAGTCATAGTGCAGTCGGGGTCTAATGGCGGCCTCCGTAGCCTAATGTGCTAATGCCCTATACTGTAGTCGCTCTAGTAGAAACTCTAACGTACTGGTGTGATAATCAAAAGAGGGCACATCACTCAAGTTATAGCATGATGAACATATGCTAAGGACCATAATGTACAGTGGCGGATCCAGGATTTTGAAAAGGAGCGGGCGCTCGCACCCTTTGTTTAGTCTCTATTTTTGTCTAGATTTCGGGCCTAATCGAGAAAAAATAAACTCTAAACTACTGGTAAAAAGTAGGGGACGTGTGCCCATGCGCCCCCCCCCCCATCTAAATCTGCCACTGATGTAGAAAGGCTGATCGTGGGGTTGGGATGTACAGTTTCGTGAATTCCAACTGAAGAGTCATGCCTAGGTGGCTGAGTGATATAGGTTAAGTCATTAACCTTTGCGTGATGTGTACAGCAGAGGTTCTAACATGTCACAGGTGACATGGAAATGATGTGTTTTAAGCCATACATATACGATAATATCTACATGTTTAGGCTTATCTCCATTCTTGAAGCGGGCCTCCCTAGCCCACTTAAAAGGGTCTATTTCTCCTCTTTCCTATCCCCTCAGGATGTGTGTGGTGCACATATGCGCGGGCACTGACACATTCCTCTGTGAAATTGTGTAATGTAGTCCTCGCCATGAATATGACCTTAGCTGTCGAAAGGGCGTTAAACCTCTATTACTCACTCACTCACTCACTCACTCCATTCTTGAAATATGCTCATAATACACGGCTTGGTAGTGCAGACCCATGAGTGTGCTTCAAACGTGTGACTCACATCCTAACTTTAGTATGATACATGTACTACAATGTGCAATATAAGATAAAGTTAAGGCTTAAGGCTTAGACATCTATGTTTAGTACCGTTCTAGTATAGTACTAAAGACCCGCGTGAAGCCACATCCCCTCTGCTCTTATTCTATAAGCCGCACTACAGTGTGGTTTTAGAAAGGTCGATCCACTAGCAGGCATGGGATTCTTCAGGATATATCCAAAATCTCGATTATTTGAAGGCTAAATTGGTCATCTTTGTGATTTGCATAGATCCAATGAGAAAACAATTTAACATTCATAGAGGGGGTTGGTCTTAAACTTTTTAGGCTTCTATCCTATAAGTTCCTCCCAAATACTACCCCAGAGAAGGAAAAGGGGCACCATCTCGGATATTTCCCAAAAACCCAATCCCATGCCTGCACTAGGGACACGGTCATCCTGGTGTTACATCAAGCTCATTTGAATAGAGTTATCAATGATAAAATTTCCATCACCTTCCTCAAGGTGTCTGATTCTTTCGATCATTCCAGACTGCACTCTAAGTTTGGACCTCTAAGTCCCGGGCATAGGGCTTTTCCCAACGACCCATAGACAAGCTCACCAAAGGACTTTATGTGATAAGATTCTCTCAGACAACAGTCAGCTATATGATTCCGCAGGGTTCCTCAGTTGGCCCTCTCCTCTTCCTGATTTATGTCAATTCAATTGAGGACCGTCAGATAGATGCCGATATTTACCAATATGCAGATGACCCTCTGCTTATATATAAGGACATCGATTTGTACAAATTGCAAGCAAAAATACACTGTCACAGTTATTAAGTGGTATGACAGAAATAGCCCAACAGTTAATGTGAACAAATCTAAATATATGATTATATCAGGATGACACTATTTGGTCCTTACCATAAAGGATGATTTGATTTAATTGACAACGGAATATAAATACCCGGATAAGAACCTCTCTTTCAAATAGCAAGTCCTTGCCATGCTTAAGTGTATACCGTATACGCATAAGGTCTGGATGTTGGCTCAAAACAGATATTGTATTGCACGTAGCTGGTTATCAGTTTGGGAATGCAGGTAGTGCATCAAAAGGGTCCCCTGTAACTTTTTCTGAAATAAAAATGTTTAAAACTTAAACTTGACTTACCGTATTGATGAAACTAGCGTGCATTCTATGGTTATGCCGTAATTTGACTTTGGTCTTGTGTTTACCACTGGTTTGTCACCAAGTATTATTGAAAGCTTCATGTACTATGTATCACCGGTATCCAGATAGTCTCAAGATCTGAGATCCTAGACAGATGCATGTAAACAGATTATATGTCAGGATTGAGATGTGGCCAGTTATTTTGGATAAATAAACTCTGTCAAAACTTGAAAATTTGACTTGGCCTCTCAGTCTGGTTCATATATAAGCCTCAGGTTATAAGCAGTAATTGTTTTACAACTATGTTAATCTACATGCTAGAACCTCATATTACATTTTGTACCATGCCCTCTTTGAATTTGTGATCTTTGTCTCTTCCAGTTGGTGGCGTTGTTGCTGATCAGCGTGGCTGGGTATGGGCGGGTGGTGGCCATCATCACAAGTCCCAAGAACATTGGGGGGATCATCGCGTGTGGTGTGTTCCTCCTTATTATCGCCATCGTGGGGCTGATTGGTGCCATCAAACACCACCAAGTGCTGCTCTTCTTTGTATCCTCATACAAACAAAACTTGTATAATCCTATACTTTATGTAGAGCTTAGAGAAGTATTCAGTCAGTCGTTTTTGAAACCTCCCCAGCCGGGAGGGTGGTGCAGACCGGGACAGTGGGGCTCTAAACCTCTGGGCCATAGAGTATGAGAGAGACATTTCTCAAAATCACAAAATCATTTAAAGGTTGATAGAAAAATGAACAGAAAAATTGAAAATAAACAGGACTTTTTAAACCTGAGGATATGTAGAAAAAATGCAGCCAATTAAGTAAAAGAAATAACTCCTTTAAGAAAAATAGAGAAATTTGTAAACCATGGGTCTGAAGTAGGAAGCCTCAGTTGGACCCTTATCTTATCTCTGATCTCAAAACTACTCCCGACTGACCACTAACTGTATTATGGTATACATAGTGTACCGTAAATTTTCTCGTATAAGCTGAACTCCCGTATAAGCCGCACCCCCGACTTTAGAGGGATCTATAAGCCACTTTATTTGCTTGAAAATTGTAGTTTTAGTAGTGTTCTATAGTAAAAAAATACCCTCCTATAAGCCACACCCCTTTTTTGGCTGATTCTCTTAGCCTGATTTGGATATGGATTATGGTACTAGCCGCCACTCATACGAGAGAATTTACGGTATATCAAGCTGAAAGGAGAAAACTATCCTGTTGCTTTCATTTTGAAGTCATTAAGAAGTTAACTTGGACCCTGTGGACTTGTATAAGTAGTTCTGAGACCTTAACACATGTACAGTACATGATAGTGCTCTTCCTGTTGTTCCTGGTGCAGTTCGCTGTGGCCTGCGCCTGCCTCGCTGTCAACCATGAGCAGCAACACACTTTGGCTCAGCAGGCCTGGAAACGTGCTGACAACGACCTAAAAGTCAGTACCTATGTATATCTGCACATTCAGCTCAATGTTATTTGTGAAACAAAGGGATTTTCAAACTTCCTCTTTAGTGCTTGGTTTCCTTACATTCAGCCTCTACATGATATGAATGTCAGATTGAAGCCCAGTTATCACATTTTGTAAATGATGAATTACTGTAATCTCCCGCATAGAAGGCGCAGCTTGCGTAGAAGACGCGCCTTCTACGGGGGAGATTGCGGTACTTTTCATTTGGTTACCTGGTCCACATGGTGCCATTAATGTCATGAGCTCTTACTGCTTATAAAATTCAGGGATGTAAGTCTTCATATTTTGTCATGATTTCATGTTTTTTCACTATCATAAGACACAGACACAATAAAAAGAAATAATCAACAAAACCTTATTTCCTATTAATGTCCTATCCAATATACAAACAGATCACCTGCTCTGCCGACCCTCTCAGCCTCTTGTCCCAGTATCAACTAGCAACAGCTGTAAGGACAGACACTGCTTCCCCCAAGTCCCTTCCCGACCTCCCCTCAATGCTGCCCGCCAGCAGTAGCTGTCAGTACGGTTTCCTCTGCCCTAGACTTCGTCACATTCTCACGATATGTTCACTACTTCTTCACGATGGATAAACCCTACTACCACCCTAAATCGGTTTACAGGCCAAATAGTCACTTCTGAACTAAGTTATTTTGAGGAATTTGGCCCCAAGGGAAGGGAAAGAGGGCCCAAACCCATCGTTATTTGGTATCATAATGATGAGTAGGAGTGTTTCAATAGTCCCAGAATATTTTTTGTTCAAAACATAAATTCAGTGGAAGTTTATGGGGTGAAGGGGTCCTGATGTGTATTCATGCGCTGATCAGGCCTCACCATGCAAAAATCACTACCTGGTTACCATGGCAATTTACACAAAATCTAGCCTGACTATGTTTATGTGGACCTATCTTATTTTTTTCTCCATTTCATAAGCTAAAATATGGTGTAGGTTGCTAAGCACTGTGAAAATTTTAAGTATTTTTAATATCAGGTCAAAGGTGGCCACAAGGCATTTGGGGTGGTTTAGAATAATCCCTGGTCTCTGATAAAATCACCTGCTTCGCTAGTTCAGCACCGAAACACTAGGGGGCACAGTAGCTTATCCGAATTCGCAGTAGAGGGCGGCCGAATGCACATCCAATACGATCGCCCTCATGTTCGGATTATATTACTATCTAGGCACAGAGTGCTGTTGCTTGTGCTGCACCCTGAGTCTGGTTGGCAAATAGTTCGAATTTCAGACGCTATATTGTAGGTGGGACATTGTCAGGCTTCTTTCTACCATGAGTTCTACACATGATTTGGCAACTATTAAACTTTACTGGTCTTCTTTTTTTTTTGGTACCCCATATGGTATTAAAACAACCTTTTTTGTACGTTTACATTTATGTAATATCACTTCATGATTTTTGCCCGTGCCTGACTTACATCCCTGTATTATAATATTTAAGTTCTGCCATCCTTTCAATATTACACTAGTTGTTAGGAGAACGAAATTATGTAAGACTTAATTAAATCATTTCTCTTACAATCCATTTGTAGAATCAGGTACAGAACATGTTCGAATGCTGCGGGTTTGAGGAGCAGGAACTGCTCAGCAGCCAGGAGGGTAAGGAGGACAAGGGACTTGGACATCCATCATGTGCAAAGGTAGAACATTTACAAAACATAAACCCATTAGATTACATAGCTAGATTAACTATTATCTTACTCTCATATAAGTAGGCTATGTTGCCTCGGGATGATAATCAATTTCATGGAACCAATGTAAATGTAATTTTGGTAACTTTTAACAGCATTGTAGACTCTCTTCAGTATGGGTAGACTAATGTCCTTTCAAAGAATCAAATCATCCTCTCCAATTTATCTTTTGTTTCCATGACAGCTGCCTTGTTGTTCTGGCCCAAACTCCAAAGCTGAATGCTGTAGAGAAGAGTCGGCGGGAAACTCTACCAGTAATAGTACAGCACCAAAATGTTCCTGTGGAAACTGCTGGAACTCTATCTCTGAAAAAATGGGCGAGGCGCTGAAGATTGCTGGTGGGATCGGCCTATTCTTCAGTTTTACAGAGGTAAGCTGTTTTAAACCCAACTAAATCTTATAATTTGTAATGTTTTTGAAGCAGAGGTGAAGTCTGTCACATGAGCTATCATTTATCATGAAATTTCAGGTACAGCGGTAGAGATCTTGTTTAAGCTTATAATTTTGCACTCTGTATATGACTTATTTGATGTGCCACTCATTAGTAAGAATATAACCTGTAGGTTTGCATAACATTGGGAAATTTGAGTGTTTTGTTGTTATTGTTTGTTTCAGATTATGGGAGTATGGGTTACCATGCGGTACCGTAATCAGAAAGACCCCCGTGCCAACCCTAGCGCCTTTCTATAGTGCGCAGTGCACTAGGTAGGCCAGGCCAATATGGCCCCCTCAGCCTTCTGTACCATAACACCCTAACACCTTTCCTATGTGCTAGACCATGTAGTGCACAATCTGTCATCCTTGGGTGGTTATTACAACCAAAAACTGCCATGTTTAGTGAACTTATCTCTGCAAAATCAAAATCAAACACGTCTTCATGTTTGCATATACTCAAGGCTGCTCTGCCACGAAACTTGCTGACTGTGTTTGCTTATTGAGTCCACAAGAGTGTATCAACCTAAGAGGTTCAGTGTTACACTTGAATCCTGTCCTGATAAATTTTTGCCAATTCTGTATTAAGAACAATGCAATATAAACATGAAGCCTGAAGGCAACATCTTGAAGAAAGCAGAGAACAAAAAGTAGAATTAAAAAAAAAAAAAGCAAAGAAAACAATAGTAGAGGGAAAAGATTCTAACCACAGAGAGCGATTCATTGTCGTCAATATCTTGAAAACTGCTGACTGGTTGCGCCTATTGTGCTGTGATTGACACTTTTCCCAAGGGATATATTGCACACAGATGTGAACCTGTGGTCTAGTGTATAGGTGTATCATGGTGAAACTAACCCCTGGTGATGGTGAGATCTGGGTGATTGGTGCACGCTTATTGTGCTGAAGGGTTGTGCTTGACACTCACTATGCAGACTTTGTATTTGTGTTAAGTTTTACTGGCAAGTTCCGCTTGATAGGTCTTTGAGAGTAAAATAAATACAGAATTGCCACCATTAAATCTGCAGTTCAAGATCCTTCCTGAAATTATTATTAGAAACAAGAAAAATGTGGCAATGAGTTGCAACTCCTATCCTATGTGCCGCAGCTTTCTGGCCCCCTCACGCCCTATGCGCATGGGCATGGAGAGCAGGAGGGACATGTCCCCCCCCCCCCACTTTTGGCCAATTCCTCAAAAGGTCAAAACTAATAGGTCAAGCAAAGGGAGGTCAAAAATTGCAGAAAACCCCCCTGGTCCCACCCACTCTGAAACTGCTTCCCATGCCCCTGATGCGTGACGTCACAAATTGCGTCACACGGAAATTGTGACGTCACCACATGCTCATCGGGGAAACAGAAAACATAGTAGGAGTTGCCCAGTGATGTTGCTAACACAATATTGCTGGCCTAAAACTCTATCTTTTAAAATCAGAAGTGAATGAAACATTTACACAAAGGCATAGGAGCTAGTTCATAGAATGTTATCCTGTTAGACCATTTGTACAAAGTGTCTTCCTCGCCTTTTCTTTTCTACTAGTATCAAAACGGCATTCAGAATGCTTTAACCTACCAGCAGCAGTTGTGTCTGGTGTTTGGGTTGGTCATGTTTATAAATACCCACTTCTAGTTAGGATTCTAGTTCATTTGGAGTTGGGAGTTGCCTTTTCTGTGTGTTAAGACGTCCATCTTGAAGTGCTTTAAGGCAATATCACTTAAAGTCTTGGCGAATTTCTCACAATGTGATAACCATATACTGTGCGCTGTTCCGTACTACATTTGACCTGCTTAGTACTCTGGTCGCCTTACTTGCACACACCAACATTGCTGAAGTTCATCCCACGATCAATCATGGACACAACAAGCTATGTGTGGTTTTGTCTATCCTAATATACAGTAAAAATAAACTAACTGCTACACACCTGTAATAAGCCAGGAGACAAACCCTCCCAAGACAAATTGACTGGGGGCGGATAACAGCAAGGGCGGGGGGGGGGGGGGGTTAATTCCTCAAACTGTTTGGAACATCCATGCTTAAAATGATGCCACTGCAAATTAAGTGTTTTAAGTTCTGCCTTAGGAGTTGAGTTAAGTTCTTGATCCTTGCACTGGAGTATGCTAGAGATATTCTCACTAATGGTGTACCGTATTGACCTCATATGTTTAAGATATAGACCTGAAACCTTAGCCACCTACTACTGATATTTAACAATAAAGGCATAAGATAAAATGAAGAAAGGTGTAATTACATATATATTGTAGTGGTATGTTCCTGATGAATGGTAGTTTCAATAAGGAGAAACGTGGAATGTGTCATCTATGACTGTACACAAGGTACAACAACATGTGAGGGACATGGTCCACTAAAGGATTCTGGCATGAATTCAGGTTTTGTCCTCACAACATGTTTCCTACCCTGAATTAGCCCTAAACAACCATGTGCTTGTAAATACATTTCCTCTGGCTTATAAAGTGAATTGATGGAGCAGAATGATCCTTGAATTATTCCTTGTTTCAAGGTTTTAAGAAGCTTCCAAGTTGTACTCCCCTACCTTCATATGCTAGATTTATCAAAAGTCTTTTTAGGGAACATGATATCAGTGCAGAGTAAATTTACAAAAGGTGCTGGTGTCAACTTAGTTGTACAATTTTTCATTTCTGTATAATATTTTATTTTGTAAATCAAAGAATTGGCCATTGTCATTTGGGTCGGCAAGGTGACTTAGCACATTATTGGGTCTAGGTTAATATTTCACAAGATAAAAAAAAAGAGGAAACACAGTGCTATTATGGTAAATGTCTTTATAGCTTCAAAACCTTAATGTCCCACATATAATATGTTATCAGTCTTGTATCTTGATAGACTAGATATTTTCAGTTGAAGAGTATGCTATCTGGTTTCTCCAAGCTGACCAGTTATTAGATTTCTTTTCTACATGAGTATTTAAGAGAGGGTAAGACATGGAAGATTATTCTCTTTCAAATATCACATACATAATCATTTGAAACTTAATAAAAGTCCTCTATTTTCAGATAATCGGTGTTTGGCTCGCTCTGCGCTACCGCAACCAAAAGGACCCACGCGCCAATCCCAGCGCCTTTCTCTAATCACACCAGCCATTGCTAAGCACTGCTTGCAGCTTTTAGATGGATCATTCCTTAGCAACCAATATAACGGCAACAGACTCCAACCCCTGAGGGAATAAGTATTTGGAAGAAAGATCTCCAGGAAGTAATTGCGTTGCACCATCTCCTGTGTGGAAATAATAACATAGCCAGCTGTACAGGCCATATTTGTATCACGCCATGTGCAACAAGATGACTACTAGACACTACCTGGGGGATTAGCAAAAATAGCATGAAACAGGTCAGAATAGTGATAGAATTGTCTACATGTTACAAGAGTTGCCAGTACCCTTATGACTCGATAATGGCAGTATACTCTAGTGCACCACTGTTAAAACTAGATCCTTGTAATAGGTGTAACATGAAACAGTGTAAGAACAGTCATCAAATATTCCACAGTGTTTTGTAAGACTCGCCCTTAGGTGTGAAACACTCTGCCAGATGCAGTACACATTATCAGGATGAGGTGCAGGGCGGGTTACTTCCTTGAAACTATGAAATGGTGACAATCGATGGATGAATTCAGTGTTTGTATTCAAGTATAAGTAGAGTTATCCAGTATATGGTGTTGGGTCAATAATTGGTCAAGATGGAGTGCTGTCTTGTTATAGTTGTACTTTTGTGGGGCTGGCGTTGTCCAGAAAGGCGCAGGGTAGAATTATTTGATGGAGCAGGGCTCTTTACAGCGGTCATTAGCACTCAAATATGAATGATCTCCTTGGCCATAAGACAAGATATTAGTTGTAGGTATATCAATTTTTTGTTGCCCAGAAGAACCAATAAAGTAAAAATATGGGTAGAAAATAGGTCGAGATAAATGATACTTCTCAATACCATTCTCCAATTGATTATCATTCCAACATTTGTTATACTCTTTTCTAGATAAACCCTCTATTCCACTATTTGTAGAAATCAAATAGTGGAGAATTTAGGCATTAGTGATATGTAGTCATACATAATCATTCTGAGGTATACAGGCTTAGAGTGTTGTAAGAAACTTGCCGTTTCTGTCAGGCATTTCCCAAAGCTCCATTGAGTCTGATGTTGCCATAAATCTTATAGGTTAATTGGCAATGAGTTCGACCTGTGTTGTGTACTAAGATCAGAAGAACATGCAATATTAGAGGTCAAACAGGTGATTAGATATTAATCACTGTAAATCTGAGCATCAATTCAGTGTGACATTTCAAGTTAACATGTAAACACATACTCTTTTCGCTCATGGTCAATATGATCGAGGCTGACATAGATATGTGTTTTTCGCACATATCTCAAAAGATTTTCATAAATATGTCCCAGAGGTTGATTCAATGTAAATCAATTCTCAGTCCCAATATACGTGTATGGGTTGTTGCATATAATTATGAAGATAATGGTATTGTAACATACTAAAGTAATGGTGGAGATGCATTCATCAGACTTAAGTTTTAACCATTTTTCTGTAGCGCTGGTTCATTTCCTGATTGTCATGATGGTACTATGTAAATTGACCAATCATCAACAAATCATATCCAATACCTATGTGAAAATGCAAAAATAGCACTCCTTTTCCTTTAGTTCAAATTGTCTATATATGTCAAGAAAGCTATACTAGATAGGGAATCAAGGCACTGTTAAATGCATCTCTAGAACACTGTCATGATGTATGTAAAATGTCAATCATGTGACATTTACGGGATGTCTTAGAGACTATCTTGGCAATAACAATCCTCCCTATAGTACTTTATAGATCTTACAGCTCAGACCCATTTCACCCTGAGGGTTGTTGAACAATATTTACTTCTGTACCTTATATGCTGTGGCATACACGAATGGAGTGACCTGAGATATATATACCTGGATAAAAACTTACACAGTTATTCAATAACCATCACCAAAGCTGCTAACAAGAGGTTTTCTTTAAATTGACTATTTGACAGCCATTTATTGCTTGGTGTCTTGCTAAGTGCCAAAGAGCATCTTCTAGTGAGGCTTTGGCATATGTCAAGCCTTCCAGTTGCAGAAATGCCACTTTACTATCTTTTGTATTGATTACTAATTCATGTTCACGTGGTAATTTTTTTTTACCTAGATCAGGTTTTTTTCAGACCAGTGAAGTGGCGTCTCTTCTTTTTGTGTGGATAATTAATGAAATTAGAGGTGTGTATTTACAACAACAAAATGTAAATAAGCAACTGTTTCATTTTGAGGATATGACACGTTCTAGCACTTTCTAACCTTCTCTCAGTAGTTGTGAATATGTCAATATTTCCCTTCCCAGACCATAGAAGGGCCTTATTACAAAGTCCTCTTGACAGTTAATATGCTATAATCTCCTTCCTTATTAGTGAAATATCGATGTTATCCTATTCCAATTCATAACAGTTTTAATACTAGGATGTAGTCCCCGCTTGTAGTACACTTACAGACATCAATGTTTAGAATGGATTGAGGTAAGTGGGATATTTCTGAATGTCTTGGTGTATGTCACTGCACAGCAATGTGAAATGTACACACTCCTAAGGATGTACCCACTGTGTATTTATGTATACTAATATGGAAGTATTATTATGTATAGTCATTAAACATCACTCAACTGCCATGGTCACCAGAGCCCTCATGTTATCATCCTCATTTCATCAGCAACACATAGGAAAAAGATGTACATAATTTATTGTGTTGCACTTGTAGGGAAATTGGAACGAAAACCTAGGTGATTACCCAAGCCAAATTATATGTAGCTATCCTGTTAAAAAGATTGAAAATATGGAACTAAAATCCTTAAATGTAGTTAATTGAAATAAGTATCGTGGGGCATACACTTGTAGTAGTTCACCACCCTGGCAGTACTCTATTTGAAATACATCACTAAACTCAAATCGAAAATAATTTCATCATTCATGTACTACGAACATATTCCATTCCCCCAACTTCCCTGGTATCCCAATGCATTGCCTTCTGAATGTTTTATAGTATGTTTAATGATAGCCAAACAACAAAATTTGAGTGTTTAAATTTGTCTATTTTATGTTTTGTTCATTATTGATAATGGATTTTCATTTTTTTCATAGTATGTTGGTAATGTTATTTATATGACTGGAATACTAAAAGCTAGAGATGTGGGGTGGTTCTTGTAATGGTTAATATGTCCTCCTCCCCTTTGGTAGTATGTGTACTTTTTCTCTAACCTTTGTTTTGCTTAGTTCTCCTTCACCAAATGGTGAAAGGGAGTTCAATGTTTTGTTGATGAGACACCAATTATTGAGCTACATCTTACTCATTCATTGTTGAGTTCAAATTGTGGTGCCGGTATAGACACTGCAATAATATTGTATATTATGTTGTTACTTTAGCTGTTTTTATGTCATTAATTAATGTCAGTATTCGTTGAAGATGCACATATTGATCTAAACCCCAGGCTGTATTCTTTAGAAGCTTACCAGTAGGTTGGTGAAGAAGAAGAAATGCCAGTTTTGATCAGTCATGTAGACTTCCTCATTCCTATGGAAGACAAGTTTGTCATGAAACAGACAATCAGATCTGTTTCATATATTTGGGTGTAAATGAATCTTTAAGTTGATTATGGATGTGACATTCCTGATGTACCCGTACGGGGACACTTTGGTGAACTGGTGGATATGCTGTCAGTCTCCTTTGGTCCAGTAATAAGACCCCTCATCATGAAAAATGCTGTAATTACTCTGGGGTTTCTTGCATAGCCAAGCTTTAAAGTCCATGTAATATAGACCTTAGAATGAAGCTTCCACCAAATGTAGATTATCAAAAGCTAGAGTTGATTGATCAAAAGAAACGTCTACTTCTCATTTTTATCTAAAAAAAAATGTAAGAAAGCTCATTGGCAGAATAATGTACAAGTTGATTGTGGATGTAGAGTTGTTCTTTATCCTAACTAGCATCCATGGTTCCATCTTGCCTGTATATACCTAACTTTACCTTACTCGTAATCATGCCAGCTATATTCTTCCAAAGTAGGATACTTATGGTCACACAAGCTGAATGTAAATGATCGTATTTTTGCACCTACACCAATCTTGGTAATAGAGCATGTATGTATATATATATATATATATATATATATATATATATATATATATATATATATATATATATATATATATATATATATATATATATATACAACCATACTTATCGCAAACCATGACAAATGAAACATATAATTTATTACATTTCCTATTCACTTACAGTGTAATATGAGGATATCTAGAGAGGTCTACTATATATGTTTGCATATATGCAACTCAGCTACTGTTTTAAGGACCAGGAATTTCAGTTTGTAAAGTTCATGATTTAACAGGTGTAGATGGCGTGGTGCTTGAAGCCTCAATGTTTATTTGTTGGTATGGTGGATCATGGCTATCAAATCAGTTTGGGTGAGTAACTCGCCAGCACTGAATTGATGCATCTTAAGTACTATCTGCCCTCAGTGTATTAAACATATAGACTAATCAGGGCGTAAAGGGTGTCTATAGTGTGCTTCATAACCTCGTGCTTCATCACTGTATCACTTTGATTTTGGGAAGTTGTCAGTCAAAAAAAACACATACTGAATTGTACATGGCGTGTATATGACACCACTTTAGTCCCAAATGTTGAAAAATGCACTCATCATGGAGATGAGAAACCAGGGCTTGCAATTGAATTAGGGAAGTGACCATATGTTCTCTCAACACCAAGAACTAATCTAGTCAATGCTATATTTATAGATTCAAATACTGATTTCTATAGATATGTCCTTCAATTCAACAAAGAAAAAGAGACATCATTAACCTCTACTATTTGTAATCCCACGGATCTCTATGTCTTAAGCTTACGGCCTTGTTTTGGATTGTGGTTGAATTCTCCTGGTCTAGGTTCATCATGTGTCAGCTCAGTATTGCGAATTTAAAGTGGGAATACCGCGGGGTTTATATTCTTAGTGGAAATGTGAAAATGTATGGCTAGATTGTATCTTCTTTTTGCTTGATGATTTAGGACAAATCAGTAACTGTCAACACAAAGAAGACATATCTTGTTTTTGTGAAATAATTTATAGTGATCTGAATAAATGTGATGTTCAATGTATCATTGCTGATAATTGTGTGGTCTTTGTGTCATTTGGTTCATCAGAGATGATACTGGGACATAGGTGAGTTTATTCAGTATATAAGAGGCAATCGGCCGAAAGATGGGGATGAGCTATGAAGATTTAGAACTCTTCTGTACAAGTATTAACCCATCTATAATGCTTATCCTAAAAGTCGCTGTACACCCCAGATTGCAGTAGATCAGGGGTGTGAAATTCCAGCCTAAAGGCGGATTTCAGCCTTTTTTTAAGCTCACCAGAAAAATAACGTCATCCAAAATTGACAAATCCTAGTATCCCAAAGGTGATTTTTGGCCTCCCTGTAGATCAGAAAGTGTGATACTGTTACTATTAGACCATTTGGATCGCTATTTTGTTATGTAAAGATGGTATTTACAAATCTTTACAAGGCTGCTCAGTGCACTTCCACCAAAATGGGTTTTGGTATTTCACACCCCTGCTCCATATAATGCCCCAGACACCAGTAGAATCCATGCACTGTGAAGTCCCAATTACCGTGTAGTCATGGTTGCCACCTGTCAGGGAAATCAAAAATTCCTTCCAGGTCAGGGAAATGTCAGGGATTTTAATTTTTTTGTCAGGAATACCAGGTTTTGTGAAAATGTCAGGGAAATATTATGGTGTCAGAGAAATGTTCTCTAGTCAGGGAAATTTGGAAAGCTTAAGTCTATATTTCCATGCCCTCAGATGCTTTTAGTTCTTATGCAATATAATGTATGTAGCATAATGTCAGTGGTTTCTAACGAAGTTTCAGATATATTATTCAGTGAAAGAAATAATTTGGCATACATACATACTTCCCTTCAATCATATCAATCTGAAAAGAATATAAAATATTAGAGGGTGAGGTGAGACATTTGAATTGTAGCTTTTTCATGAGATTTTCATTTCCGAACATCTAATTATACCTCATGAATATCATACTTTTTTTTCGTGTAAATGCTTCTAAAACGGTTAATATATGATACACAAAAAAAAAACAGTAGTGATACCAAATTAATTCTGATGAGTAGGCGGACCTGATGGTAATTTATAATCACTGGTTATCATTATCATTACTCTCCTTCTGGCTGTGTAAAGTCAAGTAACATATATTTCCTCTTGTATGACACGATGTGTCATGCGGGACTCTTGCTGTACCTTTCAAATACGATACCCAAAAGATAGACTTAACATCTTGTGAAGCCTAAGTGACAAGTGCAATAAAACCCACCACATAAGACCACTCCCATAAAACTTGTTTCTCATCCCCAAGGCATGGAAAAAGTTAAGAGGGAGGATTTTGAAGCAGCTCATCTGGGCCTGATAGCTACGCATCGCAGGCTCATTGCGGATGCTGCGTGTATGAAAAACTGTATTATAATTTGAAAGTTATCATTGATATTTCAAAAGTGTTAGGATGTCTATTATTGATAGTCAGCTGTATTCCCTGGACCATAAGCTTTCATTTGATACCAAACTTTACTACTTTTCTTTCATTTTTAGTACATTTTTCTCAGAGAATTCTAAAAAAAAAAAAAAAACAATTTCAAATATGGGTCTAGACCCCTAAAATCGACAGTGTGACATGGCCTTTTCTTAAAATCGACTAAGGACATGGAACCTTCTAGGGACAAGGACATGGGACAAAAAAGATAGTGACAGGGGACATGGACTTTTCTTAAAATCGACATGTGACATGGAGCTTAGTGACAAGGACAGAGAAAAATACAAATTTATTGACATTTGACATGGGGTTTTCTTAAAATCGGCAAGGAACATGGGGACCCCCCATCTAGACCCCCTCAAATGGCAATTTTTCTGACGAGGGCGGTGATGAGAAACAAGATTTTCTTTTTGAGTGGCCTAATCCCCACCTTTAGTTCAGAAAAAAGCTATGATTCGCATCTGGGCCTTGAAAATTGTTGTTTCAGTACTGTTCTATTGTGTCTATAAGCCGCGCCCTGAGTTCAGTGTGGTTCTATAAGCCGCTACCAGGGTCTGAAGTGGCATGTAATATTAAAGTTGCTACAAGCACTTTGTGAAGCTCAAGCACATCATGGAGCTTATTACCAGTAGATCCCTTGTAAAGCCCAACTACCAGGAGACCCCTTTCCATGCCTTAATTGCCAGTATAGACCTCTTCTAGACACATGTGAACCTCCCTATATGCCTACCCTTGGGGATAGGACATGGACGTAGACACTTAAAAAAAGAATGCCTCTGTAGTAATTCACCAGGTGGACACATGTATATCAGGATAGTAAGTGCTTATGTCCTTGCTGTCTTGAACAATTGTGGTGGATGTGTGGGATAGCTTTGCCAAGGGTTACAATTTGGGCACGGGGGGTGGGGGCTAAGATAAATTCCACTCCATTGAACTATTTGCATTGGCATTATTGTAACCCCTGGCCCGGCCACTGGCTACAACTGTGGATTGTTTTACCTTCATACCGAAGATGGGCCTAATAGGTCTATTATAATCGATATATCGATTTTTGAAGCATTAAACTAACTAGTAATCATAGCCTAATTACAACCAAAACACGTCGAGAAAAGGACCCATAGGATTAGTTAAACATTGGCCCAAACTCTTTAACAGTTTGTAGATCATGGTTGCTTGACACCTAAGTCTGCCAATAACACGATCACCAAGTGAGTAGAAGACAACGCTGGCACGTGACATAACGTGACGTGCACAAAGAGCGACCAAAAACCGTCAAAACTAAATGCCGAGCGTCCCGTATGGAGCGCTGCATGCTCTGTGGTTCCAATAGATGCCAGCTAGTTTTGCTTCTGTTCATTCTCACTTTCTCTAGTCTAGC
Organism: Acholoe squamosa; assembly: GCA_949317995.1. NCBI lineage: Eukaryota > Metazoa > Annelida > Polychaeta > Phyllodocida > Polynoidae > Acholoe > Acholoe squamosa. Next base: position 39,238,926 of record OX439048.1, on the reverse strand, counting down.
AAACCCAGTTCGTTTAAATTACAATTGAGGTGCATATGTATATGAGGCTCCTGTCTTAAGGCTCCTGTCTTACATTATCTTACAGAATTAGGATGGAATTATAATCACGCGTCTTAATACATTTATACTACAGGACGACTTCACAACCCGTGGTAGGAATTGACTGCACAGGTATGGAAAATTATACCATAATTGACTTATATAGATATGTTCTTACTACCAAGGGGATACAGCTTACTGTGATAGTCCTATTTCATGTCGGACTATCCTCTTTTCTATACTCAGTGGGTATCTATGGTTTTTTTTTCTCTTAATTAACAAACTTATAAGGAATTTACCATGGGATTGATATAACCCTTAAGCATGTATATGAAGTTAGTGGGGTGCATTAACAACCAATGAGAAAACTCCATTGATTCAGTGTATACATTTAGGAGACATTACAAAACACATTCTTCATCATGCTGGTTGTTATCAGTGCTTATTTTACAAGGTACCAGATCAAGATCGCATTAGGAATGCGCCCACTTGAGCTTACCACATGTAAAGAAAGTTGCAGCCTATGAAAACATATGATATTAATTATCTTTCTTTTTTTTTACTTGGCCTAACTTCTATAGTAGTTTTGTCTGAAAATGGGCATTTCTAAACCACACCGATAACTGCATGCATGTATACTTTCAATTTCAAGTCCTCGCCACCACTAATAGTGGGGACGGGGGATCTCTGAGTGAGTGAGTAATAGTTGTTTAACGCCATTTCGACAGCTAAGGTCATATTCATGGCGAGAACTACATTACACAATTTCACAGAGGAATGTGTCAGTGCCCGCGCATATATGTGCACCACACACATTCTGAGGGGATGGAAAGATGAGATATAGACCATTTTAAGTGGCTGCTCCGATTCCAATAAGCGGAACACCTACATAAAAAAGAAAACTGTGCAAAGAACGGCGCCATGTTAGGGCTGCTAGCATACGTTGTATAACTGTGAAATGTGCGTTAGATGTTACTGGTGTGTGGCACATGTTTTTGTAACTTGACCTGCCGAGTCAATAAGTCAATGGGTTGTTCCCACATGGAAAACTCACAGTTACTGTATATACGCCACATAATTATGTGAAGTACCAACTGTAAAGTTTATGCTACCTCAGCCCTCGTATATTCTCCATTACATGCACTTATTACATTACCAGCTAGCATATGTATAAACAGCCACAGGGCTTCCATTAATAACCCACTTTCCGCCATATAGATTCCATTATAGCCTACCGATATTGGGTTTGGAACACTCGTCGTAGAAATGACCCAATAGTGGCTCAATATACTACGATACACAAGCATTCATATATTGTTGGAATGAAGTTTTGACCATTACCATAATTATACGATGTAGGCGTAGATGTACACAGGAAAAGGGACCTCCACGAGGGGTCTCCGAGGTCCCCTTTCATGTGCTGATCCACATTTTCTGTATAAAAGTTGTTATACCTCTGCATGTAGGCATACACCGGGGGCCTATGCTATATGTGTGGTCGCCAAGAATGTTCACTTTATCATTACCCAGTTACACATATCTTGGATACAGTTATGAAAGAGAGATATTGCGCATCATTTTCCACGTTTAGCATTATACATTGTAGTTCGAAACCGTACGTTCGCCCCTGTTCATGTTCACGTGTGATATTGAGGTAGATTCAAAGAGTTTCGTTGCAAAATGCAATATAAACGCAATTCTTGAAAAAGAGACCAAAAATCCAAAAAGCCTATACTTGAGAAATGGTTAGATATGACTCATCATTGAACAATATGTGACACAATCTGCGAAAATGGGGCTTAGTGCAGGCGGTTCTAAGACCCCTTCTCCCAGTATATGTCACATATGTTTTTCAGCTCTCTAGTGTCAATCTATCAAAAGTTTTATATTGATAACCCTAAAATTAGCACTGCTCCAAATGTGGGTACATGCTCGAAATCTGGAATGGATTTATTGCGTTTCTGGGCACATGAAAAACTCCCCTCCCTTTGCCAGGTGACGTCATTTATGGATGGCCCCTATACAAAATTGGAGCTTACAATGTCATATCATCATTGGCCAGTGTTTCAATGAGTCCCCCGACCGTTTTACTCATGCATAGAATATAGAGTTATTCTACTCTCTCTGACTCATGTGAGTAGTATATGGACACATAGCCTACACGGTGGCGATAACCTCTCTAGAGCAGGTCACGGGTAGATACGAGGGAAGTCTGGAGCTGGGCCTACAACTAATAAGGTCAATATTTATAATTATAAGCTGTGTAGTTTTTAATGTTTTAAGTGGTATTGCAAAGCAAGGGCCCCAGACGGGTAAAATCGACAAGGGGACAAAAACATTTCTTAAAATCGACAAGGGACATGTGCTTGAGGGACAAGTGACAAGGACACTTCTTAAAATCAACATGGGACATGGGCTTAAAGACAAGGGACAAAGCCACTTCTTAAAAACGACAAAGGACATGGGTTTGAGAGACAAAGGACAACAACCACTTCTTAGAATCGACAATGGACATGGGACCCCCCCCCCGGGACCCCCTGTCTAGGGCCCTAAAGCAATATTCAGCCAAGTGAACTAGTCGCCCTATGTCACTCATACGAAGCCCTGAGAAATATTTTGCCTCTGATTGTAATGCTCCATGTTTCTCTCTCATTTCAGCCGTCTTCACCATGACAATTACCAAATCCCGCACTACACCCACGGCAAAACGAAGGGTGCTTGGTTCAATCCCCGGTGGCTTCGATGACGTCCTCGATGACGTCATATCCAAACGTCACCAGGAGTTGCAACGCTCAAATCATTACCACAGCCCCATCCCCTATCGAGCTACGTCATCCAATGACGTAGTCACTGAAGATTTCATTGACCAATGGAGGCTTGACGTAGCTGAACAGTCACGATACAAGAGCCCTTTGGTGCTGAAAAATGCTGGTCTGGTTTTAGACAAACGCTACCCAGAAAGTGGACGAGTTTCAACAAACAGTGAACAACGCACACAGGACCGGACGTGGCGTCATCTTGAGGAGGGATTTGTGAATGATGCAGTAGAGACAGACAAGTATTACTACCCCAGGAAGATACCCATAATTCCTCAGTACGATGCACTGGTTGACCCCGCGTCTGGAGGTTATTTTAAGTCGCCCTTAGTCATGAACGTCCTTGAGCTTACTATGGACAACTCCAATAACGACCGTGAAGGTAGATTCTCAAGGTCATCCAGTACACAAAGCAATAACACCAGGGTGAGTTACTCCGTATCAGTCACTAAGCCCCTACACCAAATAGGACCTCTTACCTTTATCAAAGATTTTCCTTGAGGTTCTAGGCCTATATGTGCCCTTTGTCAATTTTGAGTAAGGGCCGAGTCATTTACAATGTATTGCCAGGTGGGGGGGGCTTGTTAGATGTAGGGGGGGCATTTTGGTGGGAGGGGGGAGGGGCAGACCCCATTAAACTTCACACTGGAGGTGGGGGGTCAAAACTAAAAAGGGGTAATTTTGCAGAATCAGTTCTTAGTGCCACCCCCCCCCCCCAGCTGCCAATAAATGCCATGACACACTGTCGTTTTAAGAGGCACCAGCTGTATTGTGGCCCTAGGAGTAGGGTTCTGTAAGGGGAATATAGTACAAAATAGGCTGATCTAGGAAATAACTATAGCGCATTACACCCCGCATCCAATGAAGGCAACGACACTTTTGAATGCTGCCCGGGTAATGCCGCTATGGTATATCACAATGTACAGGAAAGGTGCTCTGTGCTAATGTATCCATCTCTTGTCCCCTCACAGACCTCCACTAGTGATGAAAAGAAGAGCCAGAAGCCAAGTCTGAACAAACTCTCCACTCGCCGTCTCTGCCCACCATCGCCCCCTGCAGACGAGTTAGAGAAACGCGAGGTCGACTTCGTCAACGACGCGATCCTAGCGGAGAAACAGAGAACCAAGTACCACGACACGCTCCTTCCTCCATACTCAGCCCAGGAAGACGTGCACTGCCAGGGTTACTTCTCCAGGCCTGACGTACAGAAGCAGCTGGAGGTGGTGCAGAGGGGCAAGTCTCCAACCAGAGGTGTGCACAGCCCTATCAGGAGTAAGAACCACAGCAGTGGAGTAGCCAGCAGAGCTAAGAGTGTAGAACAGGTGAGGAGATCTTTTCCTCTCTTCTATTTTAGTTAGGTTTAAGGATATCTATAGACAAGTTCCTTCATTGTGATTATGAGGTTAGGAAATGAGTAGGCGTTTTGTAAATGGTATTGTAATTTTTCAACTCTGGCGATCTGTGCATTAGTGTACATATCAAAATGAAATCAGGACAGAATAGATAAGGAGCATTAGAAGCCCATTGCAGTATAAGATAATACAGGAGCAGGCCCCTGCTTATGTTCGACTAATCCCAAAGTTGACAATTACAGAGTGTTTAAAGTAGTGAACTGTTATCAAACTTTGGTATAAGGGCCTAGACGAAGAGGGCCTGGCTGCTATTGTAATAATTGTTGGTGGTTGCTAGCTTTTCTGGGATCCAATGCATTGATATGTTAAACACAAGTCATGCCATGGATGTTATAGTATCATATAATTACGCATAGATTACTATGTAACTGGCATAGATGTGATTGAATTGATCTATTAGTGATATCGATCTGATATGGGTACAATTAGCCCTATGGATAAAGTAGGGATATAGATCTATGCATCAGGGTCAGGGACTCGCAAATTTAAGAGGATTACACTCACTGCATTTGATATTACCATTGCCTCTACATTATTATGAGATTTATTGATGTTTCGGAATCATCAAAATAATCGACCCAGGAGGATGTATTTTAAAGCACATTTGAATGTTTCATACTTCACAGAAACTTCAGGTATACATTATCCAGAAAATTAGATGTACAGCTTCATGGTTGACCTAGTGGCTTTGTCCAAGGTACTTCATTGAGGTGCATAAGGTTACAATGTCCCCTGTGGCTAACAATATCAAAGTAGCATAGTACCTCCTCAAACGTCTATATCTGACAGTTTCTAAGGACGAACAGTGCCTTCCGACAGTAGAGATGATCATTTATACTCTGGGAACATATCATTGTAGACTTAGCCCTGTGTCTTTAGCTTATCCTAACATCGACGATTGAATGACGGGCTAATAATAATGGGCCCTCGAGGGTTATTTATGAACATGGTAATTCCCAAGATACTTCCTATTATTAATATGACAGCAACTTTGTTCATATTATCAACGTGTCCATAATAGGCACTCCTCTCAAGGTGTATACATATGTATCCTGGCTACTAGCACTTCAACTACATTGTGTTGAGTTGTGCCAACTCAGTGCATATATAGACAAAAAAAAAGACGGATGTATAGGCATAGGGCTATTTCGAAGCATTTAAGACCCATGCCAATTTGAAATACTGTGGATAATCTGCTTCGATAAATCCATTCATTGAATACTTGGTAGTTTAGTATTCAACATTTCTTAGAAGCAATTGTCTAAATGACCCACGAAAATGTCCCGTCCTCCATTGGAGGTGTACATATTCAGTATTCACCATCTTTAAAAAAGCCACACGTGCCTATGAATCCGATTGTATATGGGAGAATAGCATTTTCCAAGTTACCACCTTTATTTGTAAGTCCAATGATTTGAAGGATTTTATTTTCTCGCGTTATCACCTCCAGGCCCAGACATTTTTCTTTTTTTTTTTACAAATGGAATACGATTAAGAGACCGTGAGTGATATAAAACAAATATCTTGGCTAGGTGTACAATGCAGACTACTTTAATGATCAATTTCCACTTGATACCAGAAAAGTTTCTGTCAGGTGCTATGGAGATTAAATAGACTAGGGATCATACAAAAAATAAATGGAATTACATCAAACCAACAAACTATTACGCACTGTATATAGCACACATGTAATGCTCCCCTAAACAAATATAGGAACAAAATCTGAAATGCAGGCAAACAATATGTAGGCGACAGGGTCTTTCACCATCTTTATAGAATATGTATGCTTGCCAGGTCGATACTTTGTAGGTCTATAGTTAAGGGGAAACCAATTCATTACGTGGATTTGGTTACAAACAGAACGCCTGAACGAGGGGACTTCTACCCCCACCTCACCCTTCAAACACTCTTGAAAGCTTCATAATTGGGGAACTGTATATACACTGAATGTAAAGGGAATGCTAGATCGGTGAAACATTGAACGCGGTGTTTGCCTGTATATGGCTACAAAAGGATGTCATTTTGACTGATCATGATCAAGGCATTATAGTGTAGTATCAATTGCCAGTTTGATGAGCTCAATGTTTGATTTATTTATCAATTTCTTTTTTTTTTAAGAAGCAATTTCTCTCTCCACCCATATTGTATTGTAAGACCCTATAGCTTCTGGTTGGAGTGGTTGTTGAGAATTGCCGGAGTACTTAGTTGTACTCAAAAGGCCAACGTGTGATTACTGCACATGTGGACTCTTTCTGATTAGGCAGTGCTATTATTTCCCTGTACATGTGGACTCTTTCTGATTTAGGAAGTGCTATTATTTCCCTGTACATGTGGACTCTTTCTGATTAGGCAGTGCTATTATTTCCCTGTACATGTGGACTCTTTCTGATTAGGCAGTGATATTATTTTCCTATACATGTGGACTCTTTCTGATTATGCAGTGATATTATTTTCCTGTACATGTGGACTCTTTCTGATTAGGCAGTGCTATTATTTCCCTGTACATGTGGACTCTTTCTGATTAGGCAGTGATATTATTTCCCTGTACATGTGGACTCTTTCTGATTAGGCAGTGATATTATTTTCCTATACATGTGGACTCTTTCTGATTAGGCAGTGCTATTATTTCCCTGTACATGTGGACTTTTTCTGATTAGGCAGTGATTTTATTTTCCTGTACATGTGGACTCTTTCTGATTAGGCAGTGATATTATTTCCCTGTACATGTGGACTCTTTCTGATTAGGCAGTGATATTTTTTTCCTATGGATGGGAGGGGGTTCAGGGTTTTCATGCAAAAAATAAAAATGATAAGATGGGATGAGGCCAAAAGAATTTTGTCCATTTTGCCGTAGTCTCAAGGGACTGAAAGTCATGCTGGCGATTTATTCTTAACTATCTGATAAATACGTTAATGTGACATGTACTGGGAATAGGGACCTTAATGCACCCTGCACCAAGGGCCCTTTTCGCAGCACCTATTTTTTTTTTTTTTTTTACAGAAATCAGGTCAGGTTTTACTTGTCCGTCAAAGTTGAAGAAAAATGTTCCCCTCAAACCTACCTCTCCCCATTTTTAATGGATGATCACTCTCTTAGGAATATAAAATCTACTATCCTACATAAAGGGGTGCCACGTGTCTAGTTTCAATTTGCGATTTCAGCAAACTTCCGTATCCTGTTAGTTACATGGGGGTATATTGGCTTTACGTTGTATAGTTAATTTGATCAATGGCGATCCCCACATGCTTAAACAGTGAAGTATTTGAATAAGAGTGAAGTGTGCTAAGCTGGGAGGTAAGATTAACAAAAGAGGACAGAAAAATGCATTTGACACCAGGTGCTGAAATCCTGGACACACCTGAATAGCTGTATGTGAAAGGTATTGGGCATACGTGTATGTTAATGGATGATCCATGATCTAGGTACATGGGTCGCTAGCTCTAGTCCCACAATGCCAAATAGTGTAAACTTCAGTCATTCACAGAGCCTTTACTTTTCTCCGAGGCCATATCATGGGCGTGGAAAGCAGGGGGGGGGGACAGGGGGGACATGCCCCCCCCCCCTTTTGGCCAACTCCTCAAAAGGTCAAAACTAAAAGGTCAAGCAAAGGGAGGTAAAAAATTGCAGGAAACCCCCCTGGTCCCACCCACTCTGAAACTGCTTCCCACGCCCCTGCATATCCCCAATCAGCAATGTAGCATTGGGCCATGCTTGTCCATGCTTGACTCAATATAAGCCGACATTGGCCCAATATAAGCCAACATTGGCCCAATGTATCCTTGCTACCTGGGTCTGGGTCCATATCGAAAAGTTGGACGGCATTGTTGTGCACCTCGTACATTTAGAACTTTGTTAAATGTTTCATTTTGAATATCATATTTAGAAAAAAAATATGCTAATTTCATTTCATAATGTACACAAATATCACTCAATAGGCGTCTCTACTCACACCTCTCTACCTTCGGAAGTACCCTTGCCTTTCCACCTTGGCCACTGGAGGCACACCTCCCCTGGTAGTGGTTTCTACCTTCCAGTGTCTCAAGTACCCTGTGTGGGTCCCTACCAGTAGGTAGGGCCTTGTGTGCATTAACAATACCTATATTAGTTTTCGAATGCTACACACATCGTCAAAGAAGTTATTTATTTTAGGTGTGAGTTTGTAGGTCTTGAATGGCTTGGTTGTTATATTAAGTTGTGGATGGACTGTTTGTTTGGGGGTTGGAGTCAGAATATTGTTGACATTTTCAGAAAAGGATTACAGTATTTTCATATTGAACAAATACCACGTAATTAAAAGATAGTCCATAACCCTTATGCACCATTACTGCGTAAACACATAGCCTAATACTGGAAGATTAGTATTGAGCATATAGATAGACAAAAAGAGCAGTGTATACAACAGCAACAATTCTTCTTTTTTTTAGCAGTCAACAGGCGCTAGTGCTGCCTATATGATCTTGACTACTCTCTCATAATATCTATTATGTTGTTGTGGTTAAAGAAGAAATCAACTGCATTAGGTATAGATTATATTGTCTGATCTGTCTAAGTTAATTTTCAAACGGTATAGATATCCGAGCTTTTTGTCAATGTTCTGGATGTAGAGCTCTGTAACTTGAAGACAGGAAGACTGTGGCACATTTTAATTTGGACACAGGGTATATACGTGTTAGATAAACACCGAGTTTGGACACTGTATTCACTATATAGACAACAGGCTGTCATACAGCCTGTTGTCTATACACTGGCTACACTGCCCTACAAGGTGTTTATCTCACTTATGCCACACCTGTCACCCACTCAAAACCATTCACAAACTGGGTAATGTGGGAGGGGGTATGTGCTCAGTGGACTGCATCAACTTACAACAGCTATATGCAACATATTACCTGTCCTTTTCCATTGTCTTTCCACCCAAGTGTGGTATAAATGTATTTACTAAGGGAAAAATTAGAGCTATTCCTCCGGCATAATCCTCCCTTCCCACCCTGTATATACTGCCTACAGGTAATGGACCTGCAGTGAAAATGTTGACACCAGTAAATGGTTATTCAGTTTAGGTCGAATCCCACATGGCGAAAAATGGCTGAAATATCTCTGCGATTTTGTCCCTTGCGTTGTATGGCCCTTGTTGAGGCCATAAAACGCAAGGACTACTGCAAACTTGTCCCTAAACCACTGTGGGATTCGGAATAAATTGGTCAATCCTTGCGTTTTATGGCCCTTGTGGGGGCCATAAAACGCAAGGGACAAAATCGCAGAGATATTTCAGCCATTTTTCGCCATGTGGGATTCGACCTTATAGGATTGGTGTGGTGTGGTGGTAACGCTGGGACTAAGGTTATGTCAGTTTGTTCATGTTTACACCTTGCATCACAACGATCAATGTACATGTCAAAGTCACACTGTGCACAACTGGTATGAATATGTCAGAGGGATCAGCATCATGTCACACTAGTTAAATGTACATACTTTGTTACCAATCCGTGTAAAGTAACCTTACCTTTTGATTAGTGAAACTAATGGCAGGTCTATTCCTGACAAAGTGGTTATGTGTAATGCACAGTACTTCATTACAGGACACATTGTTTCATTAATGCATTCATCGGTGTCTACAGCTCAAAAGCAGATCTGAAATGCCAAATACGGGACAACTATGCAAATATTGGTTGTATCTTATGTTAGTACATTAGTACAGTAGTCGATATCACATTATGTACATCATACATACAGGCTATTTCTACATTATGTGCTGCGTATATAGTTACATGTGAGGGAATTGATAGAATGGAGAGCATTTTCATGTACAATTGTGACCATCATACGTAGAGACATTGGACGCGGCAGTATACAAATCGTGAAGGGCTGCTTCTATATAGTTACCCTCTGCTTTCTGACTACTTCTACTGAACTATAACAACTATCCCCACGCCACAGATTCAGAGTATTTAACATTTCTATTGTCAAGATCATTTTGGGTCAGAATCTGTCAGGGGTATTTTAGGAAAAAGATAAAGCAACACTTAAGATGGCATAACCAACTATTGTACCTTCAATTTGGAAGGAAGAAAGTGGAAAGACCCACAGTATATGACCTGATCCCAACAAGTGCTACCAGCTAGATTGTCATGCAAAATATGCACAATCCCTCAGATTTGACTTTCTGACTCACATCACTATATTGATACCTCAGTGAACTGCCTCTTTTTATTATTACAACACTGGGTCCTGTCAAATCTCTTCCACAACACCCACCGCCACCACCCCATTTGTGGCTACATTGTGCCCCCTGAGTGGTGCAGTAAGCCGAAACAAGAACATGGCGTTTTAATGCCTGCTCAAAACCTCTTGGCATGAAACTATTTCTGGAAAACAACTTCAATTGCTAGTTTAGCAACTTGGTCAGCTCCAGTTTACAGACAGGTCACAATATGAAATGATGTGAAACATGCGTGCTAGGATAAGTAAAATTGTTAGAATTCACTCTATGTACAGAGTCCTAGTACAGGTATTTTCTCTTTTTTTATTTTGTCTGCCACAAAACAATTGAATTATTGGCAGTTGAGAATTTGAATCGGAATGGCAACTCTAAGGTATTACGTCGAAACAAAGAGAGTTACATTTTTAACCTTGAAAGTCAGCTTTGAGTGCATGTGTCTACTGCGACTTGGGTTTTGCTAGAAGCTTGTAGATACTGAATAGTTCTATTGCTCCCCGTACAGTGGCTTTTCTGGTAAAGTATCCAAACAGAATAGTGGCACAATAATGGGGTGTTGGTGGTAACACGGCGTAATGCTCTGGGTGTGCACTCTATGGGGAAATTTGATAAGTCAACACACTTTTATACGGATGCCTTGAGCCTCTTAAAGACACTGCAGGGTTGACTAGGCATGGCCTCATATACTACCACCAAACTGATCCCTAAAGGTCGAATCCCACATGGCGAAAAATGCTCCAAATATCTCTGCGATTTTGAATCTGTTGCATTTATGGGACACCCCCAAATTCGCAAGACATATAACTACCTTAAGGCCAAATCCCACAACGCGAAAATGACCATAGAATCCTTGTGATTTATGCATGCAGTGTTCCTTAGCCGATATTGGAGGGTAATATTGTCTAAGGAGGGCCTATAACTGCTGAGGAGCCTTGCCAAAGTCTTGATTTTTATAGAGTAGAACATATCAAATATTTTTGATATTTTCTTCAGAAAAGGTCAGAAATCTCTGTGAATTTGTCTGAGGTCATGATTTACTAGCAAAGAGATGTATTTCACAATGCTTTACTGCCCAATAACAGCAATTGAATCAAAATCACAGAGATCCAGTGGTCAAAAGCAGCAATAGAATCAAAATCACAGAGATGTACTGCCCAATATTGGCTAGCAGTGGGACTTAGAGTAGGGAGTAGTGGGGTGAGAACCCTTGTGATTTAGGAAATTGACAAGAGTCCATGACTGCCTATGTACAGAATCACAGACATTTCAGACCCATTTTTCACGTAGTGGGATTTGCCCTTTAGGGTGTATAGAACACAAGCAATCTTTTGCGATTTTAGGCCAGAAAATACATAATGAACGGAGATATAAACATCAACAAAGGCAAAATATCCCAACAAGTGCATGAGATAATACAAAAGTGTCCTTGTGTTCTATACACCCTAGTGTATTCATATGCATTGAAAATTTGGAGTGGGTCCCATAAATGCAACAGATTATAAATCGCAGAGATATTTGAAGCATTTTTCGCCATGTGGGATTCGACCTTCAGGAACAAACCATTTCGACTAATTTAAAACTGAAAATCTTCGGTTGTTGATTGCACATGATGTTTTGTTTCATTATCAAATCTATTAGAAAAACTATTATCTTCTGGGTAAGATGAAGGAGAGTTACCAATAAATGGCAGTATGAAAGATTGATTAAGCGTAACAGGTGAATTATCTTTTCTATTCTGATGTCTTTCAGAAACAGTAGTTCTTCTCCACTATATTTCCCTAATTAGGTCATTATGAGGATTGAATACTTGTTTTACTTGGTGGCTTTGATATCTCATGCTTTACACACCTAAAGCGCTGAGTGCATATTATTTACAGAGAGTAGCTCCTAAAAGTGAATGAAAAAAATCAATGTACTGACCCCTCCCTTCCCCTTTGTTGTGTCCTACATGCAGCCGATGCCAGAATAAGCTTACCATATTGCCCACCCCACATCATTGGCGGCGATTGGTTTGGTAGAGGTGCACACCCGTGGTTTTCGCGTTTCTATTTTGGTCCTTAACTGCCTAAATAGAGTTAAAATGAGATTCACTCCGGCAAAAATCGATGCCATATTAAAGTTGAAATGTAAAGAGGAGAGTTAGAGGACAGGTAGCAGCTGACAAGGATTGTTTTCAGTCACGGTTTGGACTTCTTTCTGTGCCGACGACATTTGAAACATGTGAATTTCGCGTCAGAATCCCGGAGGTCAGCTTATGGTGGGATATGATGGATTCTACAGTCACTAGAAAGAGACTGAGCTTTGAGTCTACCGTGAATGGAACATAACTGAATTTCAACAACCCACGTTGAGTTTGTGGAAAAGCAATAATCGGCAACAGACTTGGATTCTATGGAGTGGATATCCATGAAATATCACCAATGGGAAATAGATTTGTTACAGATCTCCAAAGTGGCAATGTACTCCCTATTGGAAAACGATAGCGAGGACTTTGGGCGGGCATCTGCCCAAGTTATGGCACCAATATAGGGAACATTTTGGCCCCCACCCTTGCCTGGAATAACTGTTATAGTTGGTGTTTACCCCCAGGACTGATACGCCGGTTTACTTCCAACACATATACCGAAGGTGATTTAAGCGCATGGTACATTATGATGACAGAATTACACATGGCTAACCAGGATTTAAATGACTAAACGCACTTGACATACTAATCCGAACACTAAAGACCTATATATATATATATATATATATATATATATATATATATATATATATATATATATATATATATCCGGGGGGCACTGGGCCTTGGTTTGGGTACCAACTGTGGTACCGACCCTGCGGAGCGGTGACTGTTGACGCCTCAAAGGGGAGAAAAAGGGAGGGCTGTTAGCTGAAATGTATCTTGAGATTAGGGGGCTGTTAATACCCAGCAAATTGTCGTTATCTGTTGCCATGATTCGTCAGCAATGGTGACTCCTTTTTGAGTGATAACTCACTGTGTCATATTTCACCACTGTGTGTCAGTCTCACATGGCATGGCGCTTTATCATAACAGTCGCCAACATGTTCTCTCTCACTGCGTGAGTATGTGTTATCCCTTGTCATCCCTCACAAAACATGGTGACTTATCACCCACATCACTAATATGGATCTCACTCCAAGCATGAGTATGCGCCACTCCCAGTCAACTCTCACTCAGAATGGCAGCTTATGACCACCATCACCAACATGGATTTCACTCACTCCGTCAATATGTGCCACTGTCTGTCAACTCTCACTCAGAATGGTGACTTTTCACCTGCATTGCCACATGGCTCTCACTCACTGCGTGAGTTTGTGTCACTCCTAGTTAATCTTCTCTCAAAATGGCGACCTATCACCACCATCGCTGACATGGATGTCACTCCCTGTGTGAGTGTGTGCCACTGTCATCAACTCTCACACAAAATGGCGACTTATCACCACCATTGCCAACATTGGTCTCACTTAATGAGTGAATTTGTGTCACTCCAAGTCTATGCTCTTTGAGGATTGCATCATCTGTCACTCACTCTCACTCAGAATGGCAACTTATCACCACCATTGCCAAAGTTGTTGAGACAGCACCACTGTCCAACATGTAGCCTATCTAGGAAGTGTGGGCATGAAGTATAAGTCCCATACGTATCAAATGTGCTTTGTTTCACACTGATTTCCATGTAATACTTCAGAGTTGAATCAAACAAGATTATATAGAGAAAATATCAATTGAATTTAGATCGAGGTATCTCTAAAATGAAAGCAACTATTCATAAACACCTTTTCTCTGGTTACAGGAAAAATACATAGGGAAATATCTACATGGACACCTTGTCTGTGGTTAGAGGGAAGATACATATGGCAATACCTTCTCTGGCAAAACATACTTTGATCTGGCAGATGTGAGGCTGCATGATTACCAATGTTGATGATCCTGAGCTTTTCATCTAACAAGGTGAGTGATCGCCTGCGTCTCCATCACTGGTGAGTCTGAGTGATCACCACTCTCGCCATCCATGGTGAACCTGCGCTATGACATGGTGCGCATTTCATCTAGCGAGGTGAGTGATCAACCGCCTTGCCATCCCTGGTGAGTGTGAGTCATCACGATCCTTGCCAACCATGGTGAATGTGCGCTATGGCATGGTGTGCGTTTCATCTAGCAAGGTGAGTGATCACTCGTGTCACCATCCCTAGTGAGTGTGGGTGATCAAGATCCTCACCATCTCTGGTGAACCTGTGCTATCACAAGGTACACGTTTCATCTAGCGAGGTAAGTGATCACCCAAGTGACCATTCCCCGTGAGTGTGAGTGATCACAATCCTTGCCATCCATGGTAAACGTGTGTTATGCCGTGGTGTGCGTCTCATCTAGCAAAGTGAGTGATCACTCATGTCGCCATCCCTGGTGAGGATGAGCGATCACTCATGTCGCCATCCCTGGTGAGGATGAGTGATCACCGTCCTCGCCATCTAAAGTGAGGCCATGTGATCACTACTGTTGCTATTCCTGGTGATCTTGTGCTATAGCGACGCTGTGTTCTAGCGACATGTGTGAGCCACTTCACACAAGTTGACGAGGAGTCATGACAATTTGCTGGATACCTTTTATGCCTTGCATGGAAAGGAAGTAACTTGAATATTCCTTCAAAAAAGGGGGGCTGTAAAAATTGAGCAGTATTTAAAGGGGCTGTGGTTTGGCAAAAATAGGGGGCTGTAGTTTCGCAGTTGGTACCATCAATCAAAGACTCAGTGCCCTCCCCGGGATATATATATATATATATATATATATATATATATATATATACATATATATATATATATGATAGCAGGAAAGGGACAATCAATGATCGAGAAGAAATCTAGGTGAAACGTTTAAACGGTGGAAGGGTGTAACAGAAGGCAAGAAGGAGCCGTTCACAGAAAGGATCGAGCTAACCAGGGAATGTTCATGTAGTGGTTAAAGGTCTGTGGTCTGGGGCGGGGCAGCAGCTCAATATGTAGGGGGTGGGGTATGGGTTCTGCTCCTTCCGGTCTCTGCGGCGTGCAGCGGATCGGCGACTACAGTAGTGATTCCGACGACGAACGTCACTTCCGGCGCCAACAGCGAGGACAGCAAGGAGAGAGCGACGACTCGGGTACCGACAGCGGAACTAGAAACAAGAACAGGCGACGCGTCTACACACACTCCCGCCTCCGGAAATGGCGCGCCCCTCACCACCTCCTTCGGCTTTTTCCTGGTCTCGCCTCCGCGTCCAAAGACAACTCGGACGAGGAGATCAGTCGCGACGGCGGCACGACCCGGAAGCACCAGAAACGCTGGCGGAAACCCAGGAACATCTTCCGGTTGCGGCCGTCGTCGAAGGTAGGGCCTGGGGATGTGAGTCCCTCGGACGAGGAGGACCCAAGGTACAGCAGATCTCACCTCCACAACTGGAGGAAACCACGAACGATAATGAGATTGTCAGGTACCAAGAAAGACAAAGACACTCCCACCACATCTGGCTCAAACCAAAAGAACATACAACACAGGTGGCGGAAACCCAAGAACGCGCTCATGTTGAGGCGCGGACTGGGAATCAAGGATGGGGCCTCAGATGACGAAGTGACGGACCAGAAGCAGAAGGGCAAGGGCAAAGGCCGCAGGTGGAAAACAACTGGTGTTTTACTCAGGTTTCTGGGCAGCTTCGACTCGGTAAGGCTTGCTGTTGATGTTCTATAAATATTGTTTCTGGTGACATCATAGTCTTTAATGCAAAGATCAGTCACAGATGGCTAAATGAAATCTATACGAGCCTCACTGCTTGTCCATAAGGAATGATTAAAAAAATAACTCATGCAAAATGGTATTGTATACGTAGCAACCTTCCCAAAACTTACACAGTGGAGTGATTTTCCATGGTTACGTACCATAAACATTGCCACAGTGAACATGTGACTCACAGGGCGTCCAGTGCGGTAGGTGTCAGTGGTTATAATGTTGTCATGGTTACTGACCACACAGCACCCCACATAGGCCAACAGGTACGCACACAGACCCTCGCGACAGATCCCAGTACATGTAGCAAAAAAAAAAACATTATAATTTACCAGATCTGTGATAGAGCTAAAACATTGTGATTTGATTTGGGATTCTGTTGTGACCGCGAACTTCGCCGTATAACATTTTCACCAATAGAGATTTACTGAGACACCTGCCAGCGTCCATGAACGAACTCTAAATGTTCCTGTGTTGATCCCTTCAAATTATCACAGATTACATACATTCTACCCCTTCAAAATACATCAAATGATCTAGAAGGAATTTTCCATTTCTGTTTTCAGTTTTGAGTTCTTGGTGAGTATCCCCAAAAATTGACATAAAAATCTGCAAATTTTGATTATTGGGATGGTTGCCATGGCAACCATGAGCAGGCATATCAGTTGATTTCTCATGAAAAATGTTCATTTTACCTTCGAAATATGGGCCATTTCTAACGAAAATGGTGCTTTTTAAATGAGACCATTGAAGTCTACATCAAAAATAAGGTTAATGTATTTTTATAATGATTTAGAGTGATTTTGTCCCTCCAATGCCCCCTGGTGGCCAAATGGGGAATTCAAAATCCCCCGCGGAGGGGTGTTCTCCCTTGATGGGTCACATACATTTTATATATATATATATATATATATATATATATATATATATATATATATATATATATATATTATATATATATTTATATGTTTTTACCTGTGAAAAAGGCTGAAGAAAAACCTGACATGTTTGACCTACTTTCTCATGAAAACGAGGCTCCATAGGATTGCATTGGGCGGTCAATTTTTCTAGGGCGACCCCTTCCTGTAACTGTAGAATTTTAGGAATGCACCCAATTTCTCGTCATTAGTAAACCACGCTATTGTATGATATCCAGAAGTACTTGGAAAATTGCTGTATCCATTTGACATGCACAAAAATTATAATTATGACATATTGATGGGGGCGGGGGCTTGTTCCTAGACAATGTCTTTTCAACTGGGTTGGCAAACCGTGGCTCCCCATGCTTCATAATTTATGGACTCCTCCACTTAATGGTGTTAGTATTGTTGCTATTAGGGAAAAGGCTGCAGGGCATACGGCAGGGTTATATCATCCCTAATGGGGCCCTTTGAAAGCAAACCTACCTAATAAAGCGATCATGGGGTGGCTGGATAATTGAATATATATGCAATATCCAGTATGAAATTGCTTGGAATAATTAACCCTGTATATGTGTATAGTCGTGTATTCTGGTTTACATATGGAATGTACAACGGAAGTTTTTTTTTTCTTTTCTTTTTGGAGTGCACGTTCCTATTATATATTTCATAACTCAATGACAATTGGCATTGTGTCACACCAGTAATGCTTGATATCAAATTAGTTTACAATGTCCACCATCTTATTTCTAATAAGTTTCTCTCTGTTAAAGAAAAGTTTTTTTTCAGCTCGATGTGCTATTTACAACAAAGGATCAAATTATTGTCCACTTTAACTCAGTTATTTTCTAGACACCAGTGTCACAGTTGAGGATGCATGGGAAATGAAACACCTTCTGCATTCTATAAATACATAGATAAGTAAGTGAATGAGAGCTGCATCATGGGACACACTGTATGTCTATGGTATTTTTTTCTGGCCCAATACCTTAAAACAGTCATGTTGTATACTGTACATATCGCTATGACGCTATGGTTACACTAACCCTTCCCAGCTGTGACGCCATGCCTTACTAAGACCTAAACAACAACTTTGTTGATTTACCTGTCCACATGATTTACCTTTAATCAAGGCCAACGCAGGCTCAAATTATCTAGGTAAACAGGTATTACTAATCGATTCTGTCAACATGAGTAGTAGCTAAACGATTAAAGGTCACATGAATGCTTCTGCCATGGGGCTGTGGTAATATTGTGCAAACTGTCCCTGGGTGGTTTTCTAATGGATTATGTTACGGTCCACCACAGTCGGGAATCATCTACTATCTTTTCCGGACAGCATTTCCCAAAACTCTAATGAATTCTACACGAGGATGTGTGCAAGACAGTTTTCCCCTAAGTTCACGCATGTACAGGTATACCATGTCTTACAAAAGGGAATTGCAAATAGAGGGGCGGGTGAATCTCTTTAGATTTTTGATGATGAGACAATTCCACTTTGTTCTCCATAATGGGTTTTTTGCTGCTCTGCAAAAAGCCCATGGGCACGTTCCTACGGAGCCCTGGAAAGGACATTTGTTTTCTACACATTTATTTCTAGAGTTTGTTTCCGTCAGAAGTCAGAAGATAGGACATAGACCATGACTAAAATTCCCCATGTGGCTAAACTTAAATTCATATTGAAGTCATTAACCTTACAAGCAGCCCCTGACGCCTTCTAGGTGTATATACATCATTTTTGATTAATGAGTACCAAGCAATATGGCTTCCTATAGAAGATATGATGAGGGATTTCCCAACCAAGGCCTCTCCTCTGAAGGTGCCGTTTGGTATTTGTTTCAGGGATATTTCTGTGATGGCCATCAAATAATCGAGTTTTATGATTTATGCATTCAATTTAGAAATCTGCATTTTCTTACAGAAACAGAATGTAAATTAACATTATTCTGTACCAGGCCCCTTGGTGTGAAGATGTCTTTGCTCAATTCTATGCAAAAATTTACTACACTTATCTTATCCAGCCCTTCTCCACACTAATATTATGCTTTGGTGAGTCTTTATCTCATAAGTTAATTTGATACCCAATACCTGTCCTTAAAACCAATAGCCACTATTTGATTTATGAGAACTGAACAGGTTAGAACTTCAGCCCTTGATGCCATAATAAGAAAATCAGGTTGGAGTGACTTAATAACAGAGATCAGCCCCCTAATCGCTTTACTCCTGCTGCATTTGGCAGGTAGTAGCGAGTTAGTCTGTGTGTGACAAGTGTTTATACACTGTAAAAATGTGTTTAGATCCTAAACACATTTCTAAACTCTTTCTTGCAACAACTTTTTAAACACTTTATCCTAATCACTTACATTAAAGTGTTCAGGATTGCCAGGTCTTTAGACATTTTAAGTGTTTATCACAGCAGGTGTTGATATGTCAAATGTGTTTAGTGGTTATAAGGTGTGTAGACACTCAGGAAAATCACTGTTTAGATAGATATGTTTAGATCTGTTAAGTGTTTATATCAACAATGTGTTTAGGACTAAAGGATGTCTCAGGTTCAGAATGTCGGATAAATGTCAGAGGGCTGGTTTATTGATGTTGATCATCCAGTCAATAACATTGATTCAATGTTCTATGGCCACAAGACTTGAGATAAATCAAAACGAGTCCAATCACTTTGATGGACAGAGTTATAAATCTGGACCAGGTTGTATGTATTAATCCCTACCACCACAAAATAGGTGTTTACCATGGGTCACATTGAAATCGTGGTAATGAGAGGGCAAATTTGTAAACATTTCTTTTACAAATTCATTCTAAGATGAAGTGCCAATGCTAGGTCCTATCAAGTTATTGTGTATTGTCATTACGGTACTCAATTCAGACATTTGTGTCTATTAGATTATTATGGTTGTACCTTTATGAGCATCCCCTGCCACCTAGTGAGTTGGATTGGAACCAAACATTTAAACACTGCTGTTTAATGTCTAAACATGTTATGTCAATGTGTTTAAAATCTAAACACATCATAAAAAGCTCAACACTTTGTGTTTAAGTGTTTAGAAAAAAAGTGTTTAAATGCTAATGAAAGTGTTTAGCAAAATCAGGTGTTTAGCAGGAAAAGTGTTTGAGGGCTAAACACATTTTTTACAGTGTAGTATATGTGCACACCTAGTATTATGTATGTATGCGTATATATATATATATATATATATATATATATATATATATATATATATATATATATATATATATATATACATTGTAGTAAGTACACATACAATAAAATTGACAGCTCAAATTGACTTGATACGGTCAGCAGGAGGAACGCTTTGAAATCAGGTAGCAGCTCGGCATTTTAGCACTATTCCTCTATTTCTTCACATTTAGATTTATTCATAGATGAAAATTATCTATGCCAATGGGATAAGTTTACGTAAGAAGTGTGGCATGTATATATGCCTGCTGGATCCCTTACAGCGTCCCACCATTAGATGCATCATGATCACCAAATCCTAAGCTTGCCTGCATTGCAGTGTACAAGACACCATGAACATGATAAATCTTTGTAAGTATTAAACAGGGGTCGGCGCACATGGCAATACAGCCTATACAAAGGCGGATGTACACTCATTATCTCTGTAAACAGATGTCTAGATGGATAAGCCTGTCCTTACGTATCCTCAAGGTGTGCAGGAGGAATCTCAAGTCTAGCGGTTTGGCACACAACCAAGAATGGTGGCAAGTCTTACTGCTGGAATTTATGTATGGGGTGTACAGTGCCATTTTGTAGTTATTGAAGTCAGCTTTCCGAGGATTCACCTCCAGAAGTGACATCATTTTACTGTGCTGACCTGTGAAGCAGTAGCAGTAACCACCTGTTGGAACCCAGCTAAAAACCATATCAGCGGCGCATTCACTCTCATGACATTTCCCTCTTGATAAAGGCCTTAAGCAAAATCTAGAGAACTGTGTGGACACAATCACATTGCACCCACTCTACCTACAGGAGAATGTAACACACGGCACAGTCAGCAGTAACAAGGTATTCTCGAGATATAATACAGAATAATTGGAATTATGGGTATTGTCCACATATATATATATATATATATATATATATATATATATATATATATATATATATATATATATATATATATCCTTTGCAGAGTGAGATAGGATTTATTGGGAAGGAATGGTTATAATCTCTGTGACTACTGTTGTTGTTGATTATGATTTATAGCACTTTTGTATATTAACATGGACAGCACTTGAACATGTATATCTGATATAGACCTTGCTCTCTTAGCCTAGAAAGTTATAAAGCTCATGCCTAGTGTGTTCTATTCACTCTATAGTAAATTGATACGGCGGTCCTAGAGAACATGGATCTATGTTGTGTCTGGCATCTATTGCAATAGTGATTGATAGGTCTCGGCCCACACCATAAAATCCAGTCTTGGGATGCAAGGTTTCTTTTTCAGGCCCTAAATATCTACCCCTGCATGTATAAGTTTTGGTTTAATTCAGGGGTCTTATTTGCAGATAGATTCCCTGAACTGAGAGTGCGGCTTAAACCAGTGATTTGAACAATGATATGTATAGATATGTTTTACATAGTAGGAAGGTTAATATCAATGATTGGGATGGCGTTGATGATAGGCAGGATTTGTCCAATGCATGCATCCATGCTACCTGTATGGTTAGACCAGTGTAGACCACATCAGTGTCCTTGAACGAGAGAATACCATGTTTACAACACAGAAATATGCAATTATAGTTGAATTCCTGTCTTACTTTATAGTTCACTAGATATAATCTATCGAGGCAGGGCAATCAAAATTTCTGAATGTCAGGAATGTCAAATGAAATCCTACTGAACGAGCCTACCTTCTACAGAAAATGCATGTACATCATGTGGACACAATGTGACTTAATCGTAATGCACTGGTGAAGGAGTAGCATGCTCTTTCAAAGTCCCTGTTCTGCATGTACTTACATATAGGGAGAATATGTGGTGCAATGCAAGTTAACACTATATAGTAAAATCTTTCAAATATACATGAATTAAGTATATAGGATATGTCCACTATATTCCCAGGGGCCTGTGCATCATTTTGTGTTATAGAATACACTGATAGTCTTCATAGTAAAGAAACTTAGTCACTAGTGACTAACTTAGTCATTTGGATGGCTATACACATATTTTGAGATTTGCTCGTCATCTTTGGCTAACCCAAGTTAGTCATTTCATTTTAGGAATGGGAATATGAACGGGTTAGTCTTACTCATTTTGACTAATGAATTAGTCATATATATCACCCCCTATAATTAATTCATTTAATTTAACGAAACCATAGAAAGAGCAAGGTTGGTTGTGATATGTTAAGGCCATTACATGTGTCCATGTGTAGCCCTTCACATCTCTTAAGATGCACATTACATGCCTCGCATCAATATTATTTTACAACCCATAACCTATGTAATTATAGCAAGAATAGTATAGGTTCCCTGAAGCTTCTTGATTATAGGATAGAAGCAGCTTTTACTGCAACGTAAATATAATAATATAAGAAATATCATAGTTTCCAAGTAAAAGGTGTCTATGTTCCTTTAACTCGCCTTTAGTCATTATAAGCTCTTTTTGGTGAATATGATGTCAATTTGAATTGGCACTTCAGCAAATATACACAGCAAGATGAGATTACAATTATTATTTCATTAAATAGAGACAGCTTTGGATTGTACATCCTGGAAAATGTCTTCTTACAAATTGGTCTGCTCTCTGCTAAATTGGCAACTTTTCCTATAGAAATGATATCATTTGGTCATTATTTGAATATTGATTAGTCACTTTGACCTTCAAGTTTTACATCGTGAAATAACTAATATAAATATGATTTACCTGTGTTAGCCACTACATACCACTTTTCTGAATGTATTGATTATCATTGCACGACCATATATTGTAATTCGGGCTTGGTCGGTACATTAAATCAGGTAGACCATGAAAATCAAACAATGTACAATGGGCTGTCTCTGAGTAAGCTGTTATGATATAAACATGATTGGTTGTTTCACAGGGGTAAGCTATGGACATTACAGTATAGAAGGTTGGCATTATTATTCACAGTATGTACATGTATCTAGGTTACGTCTGCCAGCTAGAAGCTGTGATAACTAATATAAACTGTGTCTGTGTAGGGTTCATGGGAATACAACGTGTGTTTTTAGATGGTTAATGGTGACCGAATAAGCAGGTGCGCTGTGTGCTCTTGGTGAATGAAATCAGTTTAGTTTTAGATACCTTTTCTATCAGATTCAGATGCCCCAGCTGAAATTGACTCTTTTTTTGTCTAGGAGTAAGACGGAAAGTGTGAACAAAGCCGAATAGAGGAATTTTTGGATGCTTACATTAGATAGTGACACATAATGAGGTGAAACAAATAATTATCATTTGTGCATAAATGAGTTCAAGGTCACCTAGGTCACAGAATCAGACGCTCAGTGAGTCGGGTTATGAGAACTTTGACAGGGCAGTTAGAAAAGGGTCTAAACAAAATCAATCCACGTCATAAAAAGATTTCTACGTTGAGTTTGGTCTGAAAACACTGGTCCCATACCTACACTTGACGTCACCTAGTGTGGAACAAGAGAACTGAACGCCAACCCTTTCACATAGGCGCCCTCTGCAGGGAGAGAAAGAGGTTGGACTAGTGGGGACGCACGCTTGTTGCAATCTTGACATGCTGCCATATTTTTGGCCGTTTACTGCCTATGCACAAAGGTGGTTCCTACTTTAGAAGAGTTTGAAAAGTTAATATGGATGATGGCACTTTCAACAGCAGGTTCAGACTATTAAATCAGGGGCGGCGGAACAGGGGGGCAGGGGTGTGGGGCATGTGCCCCTCCAACTTCCATGTTGGGGTGGGGGGGGGGGGCAAGACTATATGTTTTTGCCGCCCCCCAACTTTTTCCGCAAATAGATTGAAATTTAGGACATTATTTCTGTACCATTCAAAAGCTTTCAATTTAGATCCGATAGAACATTAAGTCATGCCCTTAAAACTCACCAAAATTAAACAAATCACTTCTAAAATTTAAAAACATGTCGAATTGGATGTGTTATGTACACTGATTCCACTTGTTTGCCAAAGTGAATCAGAATACAATAATATTATTTAAATTTTCAAAAGAAATAGCATCTTGGAAAGAGTATTGCCCCATAGAAACATCATTATATAGGAGAAAAAGAAGATGTCAGCTATCTTCAGAAGGCACTAAAATACAGCTTTTGGCTTCGGAATTTTGTCTAGACTGCAATGTACGATTCCGCAAATTTCAATACCCCCTCCCTCAATCCTTGTATTACCACACCCCCCCCCCCCCTTATGACCCATGGGAAAATATCTGAGCTTTGCCCCCCCCAACTTTCTAATGGTTCCGCCGCCCCTGTTAAACATGCGCATTAAACATAGGCCCTAGCTTGTGTGTAATGAGCACCTCACGTACCCGAGCTCACGTATAAGGCGACCAGGCGCAGCTACCAGTAGTCCTTGATTTTGAGTTGTTTAGTAGTATAAATTGATTCTGATATTGTATTTCCCTACATATAAGACGGATTCCATAATGTATACTAGTATGTAAATGTAAAGGCCTACATAGTATATGGTCCTCCTGTATGAGGTTGGCCTAGCTAAAACGCCCCAGGTACTAATTAGGAATGGGCATTATATAACCGAAAATTTCCCTTTCATTTTTTTTCAGCAAGAGAAGAGTGGCAGTGGTACTGACTACGAGTTAGAGGGAGGTGTCCGACTCAAATCCTGTTCAAGCCAAACCCATCTCTCGGTCGATCCGCACGCCACCACTAGGGCATCCGACGCACTACTCGCCATCACAGGAACCGGAAGCAAAGCACAAGCAGTGCGCAGGCGGTCCCCTAGCGTCCGGTCCCGCTCCTCCCTGTCATCGTCTTCCTTCCGCCGTGTCCGACGTACGGACATGCACTCAAGCCGCTCGGCACGTGCAGCTGAAGAACTACGCGCATCTAAACAGAAACTACCGGAAGTGCCCCTGGCGGAGAAACCATCAAGCTACATGATGCGCAATCTGAACAAAATGTCCACCAGGGGACGCTGTGTACCTACGCCACCACCGGAAGTACTGACGTCGCGAGAGGAACGCTTCATCAACGACGGCGTGCCGACAGAGCGGCAACGGACCAAGTACCGGGACACGGTACTACCCAAGTACGACGGCCTACAGGACGTACATTGCAAGGCCTACTTCAGACGTAGCGACGTACAGAAGCTCATCAGCGTTACCACGACGCTTAAGCCGGTGAGTTATATATATATAGGGTTGTACAGTGTATACAATGACGGCTTGCCTGTAGGGTGTTTCACCACATAACATACGGCCCCCATATGTTACATATGGCCCCTTTACTGTTTCTGTTCAAATTTCCGCATCCTAGAATCATGGATGCGGACCTCCACATGTGGATGCGGACTTTTACCTGTTTCAGTTCAAGATGTGGAATTCAGAAATCCCACATAAAGGCCGTACATATCCTTCTAAATGTGAAGGGTTAGGGGGGTACCCTGTATGTAGTATATGGGGGGAAATCAGGTATGTGGGGATATTTTATGTCCATATGTGAGGAGGTGGCTAGTTTGCAAAATATGTTGAAAAAAGATGGGGGGGGGGGGGGTAGATCTACATGGTATTAAGAAGAACCCCAGGGAAGTACCCCCCCCCCCCCCCCTCAGTGACATTTTAATTCACGCCCCCTCCCCACACACAACCTCTCTAGTCTATAGCTGGCTGCTATGCAGCATTAGATGTGAGCGCTTTCAACTCAACCAGAGCTGCTTACCCATCACCCCATTTCCTCACATATAAGATGTGCTTCTACTGGGTACTTATTCTCTTGTTCATTTCTTTTTTCTTTGAGAGGGGTTAATAAATTTTAAAAAAAGTGTGGTTCCAACATATTTCATTTGTAGTATGCTGCAGTAGTATGTGACTTTTCACCTGTATTCTATTTGGTCATTACTGTTGGCTGATTTAAAAAAACAGACATGGTTTAACCCCTCATCCATTATATTTCTACATCTCAACACTACATTTGGCCCTTTCTTGGGGGTTTGCCTTTGATATCATATCCCACCCACTACCGTTCATTTCAACTATACAGTCTTGAGTATACATTAACCCCCCCCCTAATTGAAAGACCCCCCCCCCTTTAGGCATGCTTCCTGCACCTTTCTACCAACATACAGCATTTTTTTAGATAACCTCCACGTAGGTCATATGACTCCCATATGTGTGACGTCATACAGGGAATTCCCAGGGGGTTTTCCTGAATTTGACTGGAATTTGCCCATGTTTACCTTTAAGACAACAAAAAAATTCGTAATTGGAAGTTAAGATACGGACAGGACACGGCCACCTGAAACACTTTTTTAAATAATATTTTCTTTTTCCACATAAGGGCCGTATCTTTTGGCCGTATGTGTATATATCTATAGCTATGTGGTGAAACATCCTCCTGTGACATCCATGTTGTAGTAATTCAGGATATAAAATATGGGCCTGCATTTATATCTTAATTGTGGAAGTTAATGTGAATACATGCATGTAGTTTTCCCAGACATGTAGTGAAGTACAGTGAAACCTGGTTACAGCAACTTCATGGGTTAGGACTATAGGCTATAAGGAAACTTATCTAATACAATTAAACTCATTTGGAGAGTGGTAGGCCTATTTTTAACATGTCTGCACAATCCAACTTGGTTAGAACTTAAAACAAGCTGTTTAGGCCTAAAACTAGGTGTGCCTAACATAAGTTAAACTATGTTCGTCACACATAAGTCAAATGTAGGATTATTTGGTCGTTTTCTATGTAGGAAACAACCAAATAGAATCGGATAAAGGCTCCAAATGGTATATGATTGTAGATCAAAAATATCGTGTAGGTAATGCTGGGATGCATTCCGTCCAATTGTGACGTTGTAGGGTGAGATAAAACCACACCAAAATTCACCTTACTTCATGAAGGCCTTTTCGCATAAATGTGACCAGGCAAGCAAAAACACCCATCTGCAGGGAAACTCATTATCAAAGTTCATCTGAAGATCTTTAAAATGAGACATCATTGGCTTAAATATTCCTAGTAGTTATGTCAGAACCCCACCTTGAACATAGGTCGTTATTCATATTTGAAATTGATGATTAAGCTCTAAATACATTATAAACCATAATAATATCTAAAAACATGATAAATCAGCCTTTTTCGTAAAAAATACATAACAATATGGTGATTTTTGTCATAGATTTTGATCTAGATGGAATTTTCCATTTCTGTTTTCAGATTTGGGTCTTTAGT
Organism: Acholoe squamosa; assembly: GCA_949317995.1. NCBI lineage: Eukaryota > Metazoa > Annelida > Polychaeta > Phyllodocida > Polynoidae > Acholoe > Acholoe squamosa. The sequence continues at coordinate 39,211,346 of OX439048.1, read as the reverse complement.
GAGTTTCCCTGAAAATTGGCATAAAAATCTGCAAATTTTGATTATTGGAATGGTTGCCATGGCAACCAGAAACAGGCATATAGGCTGATTTCTCATGAAAAATGTTCATTTTACCTTCCAAATAGGGGTCATTTCTACCGAAAATGGTGCATTTTAAATGAGACCATTGAATTCTGCATCAAAAATTAGCTTAATATATTTTTTTTTTATTGATTTTACAGTAATTTTGCCTCTCCAATGCCCCCTGGTGGCCAAATGGGGAATTAAAAATCCGCCGCGGAGGGGTGTTCTCGCCTGATGGGTCACAAATATGAATACAAGATAATTTTATATCTTTCCTCATCTTATCACAATACATGTATACTACATGTTTATCTAGTTTTAGACATCTCAGGCTCCCAGTTACAAATGCCCCTTTCTTCCATGCAGCCTGGTTATTATTGTGCGTTATGTCCCCAGGTGGCAGCACTGACCCAGGTAGCACAGAGACATTGTCATAACGTTGGGCCGATGTTGGGGCGACCATCGGCTTTACATCAGCTGCCCATCCTGCCTACGTAGGCCCAACGTTGCCAACCTAATGCTAACATAGGGCCAACGTTGGCTTTTGGTCGGCACACATCAGCATCGGCAAATGATTGGCGCCTGACCAACCATTTGCCCATGTCCTGCCAATGTTGGGCCAATGTTGGCATTTGGTTGGCAAATGCCACTGGTCCGACCTACGTAGGCCCGATGGGCAGCCAACGTTGGCCCTACGCTGTCCCGATGTGTCGGGCCAACGTTGGCAAATTTTTGTGTGCTACCTGGGGAGCATTCAGCTCTACTAGGGCGAGACTAGTGTTACCTCAGGCATTGGGGATCTTTTCATCTATTTGTGGGGATTCCTAGCCCACTTAAAAGGTTCTATATCTCCTGTTTCCTATCCCCTCGGATGTGTGTGGTGCACATATTATGTGCAGGCGCCGACACATTCCCCTGTGAAATTGTGTTTACAATGTAGTTCTTGCCATGAACATAACATTCATTTTCTGTCTCCTTTATTTGTAAACATTTTCTTTGCCATTCTGAACATTTAGCCATGAAAAACAAATTAGCTGCCAGTGCCGCCCATGCTCATTGAGAATACTACTGTATGTGTAATTATGAAAGTTAACCTGTCAACGTAGTTTAATCTACAGAGTTGAACTGTTGTCATGATCTGCTCTGGATGGATGAAATTCTTGTATACAGCATAGTGCAATTTCTACGGGGTTTGAATGGTACTTGAGAATGAATGAAATGTATACAAAGTTGCATGCCTGCTCTTCTTAGTCGCCTTAATTATTCCATTTTCTTTCCTGCTCCCCCCTATCCACCTAGACTCGGCCACCAGTCTCGATATAGCAGACTAGTATCCACAGATTAGGTACGTAAGGAGCTCCACTATATGCAACACTAGGACGCAACACTGAAACGCAATATTGTCGTGAAAATGATCTATGGCTTTAGTCCGTGTCCACTTTGTTCTTACCCCCTTCCATAAGTATACAATGACTACTCCCTAGAGTAACCTATACGAGGAGGTTTTGAAGACAGCAAATAGGGTATCAAAATGAATACGTTTCTTGAAATACCGAAATTGGTACATGGCAGACAGGATTATTATCGGTCAAAAGTGCTTCAGCCTAACACCAGGGGGCAGCAGTGAATACACCAACCAACACGCACAGACTGTCACTCATGTCTCAATACCGTACACACATTTTGCAGGTATAACATCCAACTGATTAACTTGTATCGTGCAATAATTGATTATAGGTGTCCGTAGATTTACTGTTGCATTACCATATTTTAATAATAAAAGACATTGCTGGAAAGTGGCAGGTTCAGAGCTTTGTGTTAGCGTAATGTCCCATGGGTGGAGTATATCGCCATAGGTACATGGGCAAATATACTCTGTTACATCATGTATAGGTAGCCCTATGTTTTCTCAGGGAGTGGTCAGTTATCATGAACAAGAGGTGGTGATAAAAATATTGACCTCTTCTAGAGGGTGGATGGCATAAAAAAAACTGTCACACTTTACAAAAAACCCGTATTTCACATTACTTACAAGGGTAGGGTTTGGCGAAAAGGGAGAAGGCTGAACCCAACACCCCATCCTTATAAATGATGTGATCACTCCCTTACTATTGGATATCGGGCATCCATAGAGCAACATTTAGAGTAGAGCGCCAGGTAGGACTGTAGCTACACGTGTATCATATTTGATGACAATGTCATTTTTAGCTCTCATGGTTCCAGTAGAGAAATCTTAGATGTGCAGTGTACTAATGCATAATTCACTGGGCAAATATCAGACTTAGACACTATATATAACACGGGAGTTACGTGTAAAGACTTTGGCTAATCAAACACAAACATTGGAATCTTTAAACCCACACTGCCAATAGAGAACGATGAGAAGGAAGCCATTTTATCCTATTAAGAGTTGGTAGAAATCCGTACACGTTTACAAATATTATGTGAGTGGTAATTCTGCAGCTAACCAGGGGAGTGTGATATACACAGTTTCCACAGTCTGTTCTATTTATTTGGCCTTTCTATTCTGTGTTTTATTTGGAAAGGTTTGAGGTTGCCCGCCACCCAAGTCCAAATACCGGCCTAGGGGGCTGTGTACAAATGACGTCATGCACTTTTGGACCATTTTTGACCCCCCCTCCCCCCCTTTTCATGTTTCGTCATACAACACTTGACCCCCCCTCAGCATGACGTCATGCAGAGAGATACCCCCCCAAGTGCATGAATAGTGAAGGCCTATAGGCTATAAACAAATTAAAATACGGCCGATTGAGGTTACGCGATGCTGTATTATCGCCCAAGCGCTGGCAGAATTCCGGTCCAGGGCCATTGGCCAGACCAGGTCACATGACTGACCTACTTATGGTAATTAGCAGGAACCCTCCCCGAACAGAGTGTATTATGGGAAACCTTAATAGGGCCTATGGTTCAAAGGGACATATAGTGGGTGTGAATTTGCAATAAAGGATAAGATACATGCAAAGTGAAAAAAGAACTTGCACTGATCAACAAATGAACAGAGAAACATGCCAAACACTGTCAGCTTATATAATGTATGGGTCCCTATATGCAGGATGTACCATTTCCGTGCCTTATAGTTATACAAGGAGTACTATGGTAGTGATCATACACAAGTATTTCCTGTGACAAAAGGGCTTAAAAACTGTCTAGATCAATAGTCCAATACAGTTAATAGTCTGCCTTCTTTGCAGCGAAAGCTGTACACTTGTCAGCGAAGAGAAAATCGAGAGCAGTTATTACCGTAATCTCCCGTGTATAAGGCATGTCTTATATGGGGGGTTTTAGTTCTCATTGGATCCACAAGGGGGACACCAAGACCTTTCTTTTGATATCTTACATGCCCCCTTGGTGATAATGGGACAATATGGGGCACAGGAGGACCCAAGGTGGCCCAAGCTACCCATAGGTTTTTGAATTTTGAAAATTCATTCAGTAGAACCAAAGTAATGAATTTTTTTCATTTTTTTGAGAATTTTCCAAAACTCTAGGTGCGCCTTATACGCGGGCTACGCCTTGTACGCAGGAGATTACGGTATTAAGGATCATATAGTTCAAGAGCTTGAATGTATTGATATATTGAATGTATTGATTTAATCTGTAACATATACAAGTGTACTAGAAATAGGTTTCAGGCAGAACACTCTGAATTTAGTGAGTGGCCTAATAGAAAAAAAAATCTCAGAAAGCATCACAAATTCTCAGGAGACCATAGTTCTAATTTATGATCTTACAAAGCAATCGAGTCACCTCAGCATTTTACTGTAGAATCTGCAAATAAGGTGAGTCCGATAGAGTTCCATTCAGACAAAGATGTGGAGAGCAAGTTTGGGGGGAGGTCCTCTTTACATCCCCCCAAGCATCCCCTCAGTGAAAATAGCAACAGGGTGGTGGAGAGCTCCAGGGGAGTGCTCGTTATTTATCAACAGTGGGATTCCGGGAGGGGGTGGATTGGGGGAGGAGCAAAATCATTTTGACACCTCAAGTAGGGGGTGGGGAAATATCACACCTTTACCTTTTCAAAAAGAAGCCTGTGGAATACTATGAAGGCAGCAGCAGTTCAGGGGTAATTTAGATGCATCATTTTAGATCCTGAGGGCAGCAATGGCCCTTTTCAAAAAGGGTTAAATTGGTATAGGTAGGATAGAGTAGTAGTTCCCCCTTATAGTGGCCTGGACATCACCTTGATTTTACACTGACATTGATGGCAGTGACACTCATTGAGCGAGATGTCTGAGGAATGCATGCATGTAGGGCCTATAGGTAATTAAATTTATGTCAGATGAATGCATTTAACCTCCCTACCTTTACAAATCTTTTTACAAAATTTTTTGATCTTGCCAAAACCAAAGCATATTGTGATTTCTTGATGACATGATGTCATGCAGCCCATGACCCCCCCTCCCCCCCTTGTCATGCTTGGTCATGGCAAGTGGGACCCCCTCTCCCCCCCCCTCCTGCATGACGTCATTTGTACACAGGCCCTAGTATCCCGTGCATAAGGCGTGTCTTACAACGTGGGGATATAGTTCTCTCTTGGACAGAGAGATTTCATTTCATATGTTACAATCTCTTATAAACTTCTTCAGCAGCAAAGGGGATTAAGTGGTCTGGGCAACCCATAGCTTCTTTCTTTTAGATTTTGAAAGTTCATGGAGTGGAGCAAAATTAATATAATTTTAATTTTTGATATTCTACATGCATAATTCATTTTTTTCTGCCATCGGTTGTACCGCAACTGTTATGATTAATTATTGCAAGGGTTCATACACTTGCAGCAAGTTTGAGAACCACTCACCCATGCAGTGCTTGAGTTTAATAAATCATAGTACATGTACTTACGTGTGTTGTATATGTAATGTCCGATCAATACAAGTAAGGAGAAATACTTAACAACAGGAAAATATCAACGTAGAAATGTGCGTTTGTTGTTGTTGTTTTTAGCTGTTTTTCGTCATCCACACGGTAAGGTGGCACCTTGCATTTTCCGACTCACTTTTGTGTCTTTTGAGTACATTACCCTTATCGTACAGAGTCCAATTTGGTCATAAAAGTTTAATCTCACATCCAATATCACCTGGGATCAACTTGATAACTTTTGTGTGTAATCAATCTGAAATTCAAATTAATAATCTTAGGTAGGTACAGAAACTTTCTTCTCTAGAAGTAGTCTACCTCAACAAGAATCTGATAATTAAACAAATACTGTTGGCACACCGACATTAACATATGTGCAGGCAGGTCTTAAGTTACTCCCAGTCTGTGGAATCAATTCGACATTTACTTCTTATAAAATGGTACCCGATTCTGTTATCTCTGTCAATATCCAATCTGTACGCTTAGACCGTGGTCTAAATGTTGCTTTTTGTTCTTTTATTTATTTATTTATTTTTTTAATTTGTTACCTACTACTGAAGTTGACAAGGGAGGCGACGTCCCTTTAGTATTGATAAATGAACTGGGACTGGAACACATACATGTACTGAGTCTGTCTGCATATAATTATTATATTTTTTTTCACAGCTATTATTTCAGGAGATCTAAGCCCTATCCTGTGGTAAATAAGGCCAATCAGAGTTTTGTCCAACAACGACACACAGTCGATGAAGTATATTTGAGTGAGGCAGTAATGACGAGACATTCAATGACGTTTCTCAGCCTAAAAGGTGTTTTATTGTTGTTTTTTTTTTCTTTATCAATACGTGAACCACGTTCACTAATGTACAAGATACCGGGACAAGAGACATGGCGAATAAGTATTCACAGTCACATCATGAGAAATAATCATGCTAATCACACCGCGAGCACATAGGGCGGACACAATAGAACAGAATACTCAGGGAATTTCAAGTTTTGCTAAACCATTTAGAACAGCTTATTCGTTGTATTAATAAAAAAAACAACATAATCTTTATGTGTTGTGGGTTATTTCCAAGCTGGTTTCATAGTTAACCAGCTTCAAACATATAGCGCACTTATCTCATTAAATCTGAACTATTATTTCAAAATGATTTGGAAAGATTAATTTTTTTTTCTGTGAGAAGTAAAGAAATATAGTCCCAGACGGAGTTCAAATTACTTGTAGGGAATTCTCTAGGGGCTACTTCGGGACAAAGCAATGTGTGTACTGTTATCCTCTTGGCTGTTGACCAAGCATTATATTAATCCCTAATCTACCATACCACTTTTTTAGACTATGACCAACATGAACCCTAAACGTGCACAAATCTAACTGTAAGACTGACATTACTATTGATAATTTGGAAATATGTCGAGAAGGGCAATAACGTTTTCTACTCCTTATTATTAACGTGGAATTTAGTAAATGGTGAAATATTAAACGGTATTGTTTGATGTACATAACGAAAAGGTTGCTTTAGGGCTATAGGCCAAACGAGACCCATTTTTATAAAACAGATTGAGGACCATGCTATATCAAATCGATGTGGTTTTTTTTTCTTTATGTGTAACCTTTATTTTATAAAAGAGTGTGTAATTAGCACCAATTATGTCATCTGCTGAAGACTTCATACCCTCATTAAAATATTTACAATAAAGCTAATTTTGTTTATCCTCAGGTGCCGTACTAGAATCAGAGGTTCTTTATTACATGTATACACTCATAGCTTTCAGTCACAGGCTTACGCACCCACCTCCAGGGCAGTGCCAATAGCTTTAACAATAAAGCTCGGCCTAGCAACCAGGCCCCCCACTCACTACTGGGCATGCTATTACACCTACCAACTCCAATAGGTGAACAAACCTATGCCTACCACTGGTCCCAATCCCCTACACCCCCCCCCGTTCCTCCTGTGTGTGCTATGTTCTGAGTGGATGGGATCCTTTATTTGATTGTCGAGTCCTAGTACTAACGGCCTGATCGCTATAGCAGTAGCAGCTCCTGCTAAAGACATAGCTTCAAGCCTTAGCTCACTTCAAAGTATAGAGAGTGACTGCACATGTGTGTATATATACTGTAGAACTAGCTAACACTGGACTTACTGAGATAACACTCACACAATCCTCACTCTATCTGACAGACCTGGTTGATAAGTGGCAACAGGTGGACTTGCACATCGTCATCTACATATTTAGGAATATACCATATACACAGGGGCATAAACTGATCACATACTTTGTCAGAGTGCAGACTGAATCACAGGGCTTATCTGTGCTTATTTCTATACTTTATCAGGGTGAGAAAGACATCAAGCCACAACAACAGCGAAGATGAGCGCCAAAGGATCCAAGGGACGTCATAACAAGATCTACAGGACTCCAGGCAGCCCTCCCCCATCGGAAACACTTCGATTGGAGAAGGGATTCACCCTGGATTGTATTGCTGTGTCCAGTGTATCCAATGATTATTCAAAGACCAACCCTAAGTTTGCCCCTGTAGTTCCACCCTATAATGCGCAGAATGATCCTCACCCTCAACGATATTTTAGGGGTCACGGTGTTGAACAGACATTATGCAAGACCGGCCAGGTTAGTACTTCATCCGTTATCTGCTAATCATATTTGTTATGTTGGAATGCTTTCATCTTAGGCTCTCTTATCTTATACTTATATAAAAGTACATTTAAGTTCTTGGTAATTCTGATATTTCATTACTTTGTTAGACACGTGATCCCTACGACCGTTATAGGTCTATAACATGGTGTCGTGATGTCCAGTTTGAGCAAACTTTCATGGTTTGAGTTAACTTTGCCTTTGTCTCAAATCACTTTTACAAATTCTCCTCCAATGAGTCTATTGGCCAGTTCATAGAGATGATTTCATTTTGTGAAGGTTGAATCCCACATGGCGATTTAGGGCTCAAATATCTCTGCGATTTTGTCCCTTGCATACTTGGGGCCTTCCTGGGCTCCTACAGCGCAAGGATTGTTCAACTTATACCGAATCCCACAGTAAATTAAGACCAATCAAGCAGTTATCATTGCAATATAAGGGTTCAGGAAGGCCCCAAGAACGCAAGGAACAGAATCGCAGAGATATTTGAGCCCTAAATCGCCATGTGGGATTCAACCTTAATTGGATAGTTTTTGCTCCTACGTTCGAATCCCACATGGCGAAAAATGGCTCAAATATCTTTGAAGCTGTTGCTATTTGGGACATACCCAAAGAGCGAGGGTTATGATTCCAATAGGGTGTATAGTACACAAGGACACTATTGCATTTTCTCATGTACTCTTTAGGATATTTTGCCTTTGTTGATGTTTGTAGCTCAGTGCATTATATATGCTCTGGTCTAAAAGTGCAAAAGAGTGCTTGTGTTCTATAAGGTCGAATCCCACGTGAAAAATGGCTGAAATTTCTCTGCGACTTTGAGTCTGTTGCGATTGTGGTACCTATCCCAAATTCGCAAGGATACAATTATAGTAGGGTGTATAGACACTGTTGCGATTTTTAATGTACTCTTTGGGGTATTTTGCCTTTATCCATGTTTAAATCTCTGTATATTATATATTCTCTGGCCTAAAATCGCAAAAGAGTGCCTTTGTTCTATACACCTTACTTAAGTTGAATTTGGGGTTGAAAATTGCAGAGATATTTGAGCCATTTTTCGCCATGTGGGATTCGACCTTTACTTCCTGCTGTAGTTATAGGTCGAATCCCACATGGTGAAAAATGGCTGAAATATCTCTGCGATTTTGTCCCTTGCGTTTTATGGCCCTTGTTGAGGCCATAAAATGCAAGGACTACTGCAAACTTGAACCTAGACCACTGTGGGATTCGGAAATAGTTGACCAATCCTTGCATTTTATTAACCCCCCAAGGGCCATACAATGCAAGGGACAAAATCGCAGAGATATTTGAGCCATTTTTCGCCAAGTGGGATTCAATCTATGGCCCCTACAAATCCAGGTCCCAAAATCGTAACAGAGTCAAAATCGCAGAGATATTTGAGCCATTTTTTGCCATAAGGGATTTGACCTTTTCTTTTTGATGCCTGCATACCCAATACCGTTTATAGGCCAGAAGGTCGAATCCCACATGGCGATTTAGGGCTCAAATATCTCTGCGATTTTGTCCCTTGCGATTTTGGGGTCTTCCTGGGCTCTTAGATCGCAAGGATTGTTCAACTTATACCGAATCCAACAGTGAATTGAGACCAATTAAGCAGTTATCCTTGCGATAAAGGGGCTCAGGAAGGCCCCAAGAGTGCAAGGGACAAAATCGCAGAGATATTTGAGCCCTAAATCGCCATGTGGGATTCGACCTAGACAAAACATCCTTGTAATATAGATGAACCCTAATGTACAAGGTAAATCTTTGACATTCTTGCTCTTGAATGCTTCAAATTCTTCGCTTAATGTGGCCGTTTAATGTACGTATTTTCATAGTCGTTCTGCAGTGAAGAATAATATATCAGTTACAGATATATTTGAACCATAGAAAAGATCTATAAGTCGAATCCCAAATGGCGAAAAATGGCTCAAATATCTCTGCGATTTTGAATCTGTTGTGATGTTGCTACCTACCCCAAATTCACAAGGGACAAAGGCACAGCAGGAAGTATAGATCACAAGCAATATTTTGCGATTTTAGGCCAGGAAATATATAAAGCACAGAGATATAAACATCAACAAAGGTTATAAAATTATAAAGAGGACATGAAAAAAAACAACGCTACAGTATACCCTTGTGTTCTATACCCCCTTCGCATTTGGGATAGGTACCAAAATTGCAACAGAATCAAAATCGCAGAGATATTCAAGCCATTCTTCGCCATGTGGGATTTGACCTCATACAATTTAGTTTATTACTGAAGTTTCACCTGGTCCAATACTTTCATTTTATACCTTTTATAATGTAACCTGGTTTTACTTTGAAATACATGAACTTAGGGTGATCTGCGACAACTGACTGTGATGCTAGAATTAATTGTTTTGTACATTGTTATATTCAAGTAAAATTTATCATATAATTGTGCCACATGTATTATTTCTCCCGTTTTCTTGTATGGAAACTAACAGTTAAAAGAGTTGAACATACAACGTCAAAAGATTATTCGTGAAAAGTATTACTAAAAGTTACTGTACATATGAATGATGTCAAATGCATAGCCTTTATAAAGATTGTACTTATTTTTCTATATGATATGTGTAACTACTCATAGTTGTATGCATGAGGGATGATGTGGCATTGCAATCAGCAAAATGGAATCGATATACAATAAACCACAGTAATGACATTGTACCTTGATTACCGTAATGCCCCGTGTTTGAGGCGGGGCCTGTGCGTGAATATGATAGTTGTACCTGTGTCAACCAAGATTTAGAGCTTGTCCCTGGAAGTGGGAGTCAAGGGACACGGTATCTATCGTGCCATGTCTCATTAGTTTGTTTCGCCACTTTTAGCAGACCCAGCAAAATTCAAAATTTTGGTCCTACCTGGTATGGGTCTAGACGTGCATAGCAGCATAAGGAATCCCTAGTTACGCAGAGTTTTATATAGCAGCATAAGGAATCCCTAGTTACACAGACTTTGATGAATTTTGAAAAATTGATTGAGTAGAAAAAAGGTATGACATTTTAATTTTTTAGCCAAATCCACAAGGTACTCTAGGTGTGTGTTATACGTGAGGCATTACGGTACAATTCTTCTGTATTAGAGAAAATGATAAATGAAATAACCCACTTGCCCAATACTGGAGGTTAATTCAAAAGGTCCTGGGATTTCTACCACTGTGATCTTAGCATAGGCACATATCATAAGACCTAGCCAGTCTACCCTATCTAATGCAGTGGTTGCAGGCCAGTCAGGCACAGCAAGTCCTGAGATCACTTCACTATTCATTTTCCAGTGCTAAGATCACTGCAATCTTAGTGAAATAATTGCATAGTGGTTTCACCTGAGTACAAGAGCACTCACAGGGAACACTCCTGCTCGCAAGAGTGAATGCCCCTGCTGTATACATATAGAGGGGAGGGAGGATGTTTGCTGAGAGTCCTTGAGGGCTCTTCAGGATACTCAGGCATGAAGTTCACTTGAATACTGTATGAGGTCAACTGCACCCTATACTCTATAAGTGGCTTATATAGGGGGGGGGGGACGATTGTGTAATCACCCTTGTGAGAAGGAGTGTTTCCACTGCTATTCTTTCAGTATGGGCCTCTTGCCCCTGTGCATAGTGTGTTCTACTTGGAATGGTGTAGGAGGGCTGAGGCTAAGATCACTGCGATCTTAGTGCTGGCTGTGAAAAGATGAGACAGTCTAATCTTAAGATCGCTTAATTGGATAAGTCAGAATAATTCCTAAGATCACTCAGGTAGCGATCCCAGGACCTTTTGAATTAACCTCCAGTACTTGCCTGGTGTGTTACCTTAACAATGGCATCTTTATTATCGACTGTTGCTAAATTATTACAAGATGGTTGGATAATAATAGTGTATATATATATATATATATATATATATATATATATATATATATATATATATATATATATATATAGCTCTAATGTAATAATGTATAGACGTTTTGCACAGATCCATTGATCAAATTCTCAATCACGGTTAAGATCCCATTGAGCTTTCATTTCTCGTTACTGGCGTTTAGGGTGCATCTGACTTGAATGTACACCTCGGGCATACTGATTCTTTTGAAACTACTATGATGGAGAACATACACTTATTCTAAAAAATTCCAACAAAGCTTAATGATTAAGAAAGAGCACTAATTAATGCTGAAAACTGCATCATTTACTGCATATACCCATTGAGATAAACAAAATCACCTCATCTTGGTCACCAAATAAATGTTCGTGAATACTTAAATCTGATCTTCCAGCAGAAAATGTTCACTATGTTGAACAGAACCAAAAGCCAAAATTTAATGATAAAAGGACATTTCAAAGTGAATAATAGACATCATTTTATAGATGATTATTTTCTAGACAGCTTAATTTGATTGACATTAGCCTGCTAACCACTTTACCATAGGCGTGTGTGTACATGTATTCATGCAGGGCAGGCAGTTCTTACTTATAACTCTACATAGTCAGCCAGACCGCTCTGCCAAACACTGATGTGTGCCTAATCCACACATACTGCACAAACTGCATCCACTCCCATACCTTACTCATGCCATATAATTCACATGGGGCAGAGTAATAAAGCTGGTTATGGTCATAGTTATATTTCAATATTACTCTGCTATGAGTGAACAGGGCCCCCTAGTGGTTGTACATGCCAAGGTTGAAATCAGTATAAGAATCCATGTGGCATAATTAGAGTGAAATCTTGCCAAGTTTAGAATCTACCTTATATCATAAGGCTTACCAATAATTACAAGAAAATTAACTGATGCTGACAAAAGAGTTTCATAAAATCTAAACGTCATACTAAATAAATATAGACTACAGTTTTGTAGTATAGAATGCCGTCATCTCAACCATGGTATAAGGAATATTATATTTATACTGGAACGAAGTATTGCCATCATATTGTTTGATTGGTGCCAATGGACAATCAATTTCATGAAGTGTTAACGAAGAGTTTAGTTCCAAAAGGACAGGAGATCTATTTTGGGTTTAGATGAACACTTGATATGGGTAAGATGTTTACGGTTACCCATCCCTTGCCTTCGGCTTCAACAATGATAAAATTGTTAAAAGACAAGAAATGCTCATTGGAACTAAACTCTTCATAATTTATATGGATTTTCTAATGTGGATTGTCTTATGTGAACATTCATAATGGGTGACAGCCATTAGCTTTGAATAAACAAATGATTCAACACCACCAATATTATGTACACATGTGTTTTTCACTTTTAGCTAATAGATAAAATGGAGTAGAGCTTGTAAAGTGGAAGAGTTGGATTCTTTTGAATGAATGATACAGGCCTAGGTCAGCCGTATGTGAAACCTCCCCAGCCGGGAGGGTGATGCAGGCAGTGGCAGTGGGGCTCTAAACCTCTGAGAAATTTCTCTCCCATTTTCTATTACCCAAATTCACAAAATCCTTCATAAGTTATAAGAAATATTTACAGAAAATCTAAAACAAATGGGGTAATGACTTGAGGAAATATATATAGAAAAACATCCGCCTATTTAGTAATAGATATTCCCTTTTTAAGAAAAATAGAGATATTTGTAAACCAGAGGCCAGTAGTAGAACCATTATCTTATCTCTTATCTCCCATCTTATCTCCCATCTCAAAACTACTCCCGACTGGCCACCAACTGCATAGTTGATCATTTAGAAAATGGTGATGACTGCACAACAAAAGGTAGAAGAACCTTTGACAGACAGTATGGGAATGCTGAATCTTTTGGGTCATACGTTTGTGGATATATATAGAGAACAAAAATTGATGAATAAAATTATGTTATGGTGTTACAACAGAATGAAACACCACCACCCCCTACAACTGCCCGTCACGACAGTTGAGAAAATACTGATTGATCAGCACACTAAGGCAAGAGTTGGTTTCACCCTTTGACTTTTATGTCACTGGTCAGAGTGGCTGGGATGGGGGAAGGGTGATAGTGAGGAATTGGCTTGGTTCTTCACCATCCCCTCGCCCACTTCTCTATTAATGAATTAGACACTCGTATTCAAGCACACGAAGCAATGATACCCCAACCTGTTTGTCAGGTCTGTGAGGTATTCACCATACACCTGCCCTTTCCGCCCTATACAACGGGATTGTGAATAGACGTACAGAGGCTGGTGAGTGAGGAAGTAATCAGTAACTAGTATGATCGATCCTCCAACAGTTCAACTAATCGTACGCACCTGCTTCCCTATGTCCTCTATAGATGCACAGAGTAAGTCAGGAAAATTGCTCACTATTCCCTTCTCCTTACATATAGCCTTACATCCATGTATATTGTAGATAGATTTTCTTGTAGATAGAGTTCCTCGTGATTCTCCACCCTGAGAAGCCACTTCCCACCTTATGCTGTATTGGAATTGCCTTCCTCTGAATCAGACTGTGTTGCGAAAAATTGGGGGAACTGGTTCCATGACTGGTTCCACCTAAACACTTCCCACAGTAGGTGAGCCACAGAATTGAAGGAAGGAACTAGCTGAGAATTGGTGCTTACTTGGAAAGTATTGACCAATTGAACCACTTCTATGACCATTTACCTATTGGCAACACAACAGGGGATTGATTCCCTGAAGTCAGTCAGTTCTGTTTTGGGAATAGCACCTCCGACAGAACTCAAATCCTATCCTTTTGCAACACCCTCCTGGAGGGTATCTCAAAAAGATTGGGAAACCAGTTCTCACCGTAACTATTTGATCCTGCAGTTCTCCTACATTTCTCACCCTAAGAACAGACTTCCCTGCTTGACTTCTGCTACAAGTGAACTGCACGGAAATAGGTCGTGTTGCAAAATAAGAGACTGGACCCCTCCTATACCACTCCTATAACTGACTCCCTCTTTACAATACAAGAGGGAATCCACTCCAGAAGGTCAGTGAGTTCAATTTTGGAATTATCACCTCCGACAGGATCAATTCCAAATCTTTTTGAGACACCCTCCCGTTCAACTAATCGTATGCACCTGCTTTCCTGCATCCTCTATGCACAGAGTAAGTCGGGGGAACTTCTCACTAGTCCCTTCTCCTTACATATAGCCTTACATTTATGTATATTGTAGATAGATTTTCCAAGTCAATCGCTCGGTCTCAGTAAATCTGAAATTCAACAATAGCATTACAGAAAGAGCCAAGAATACATGAGTTACTTAGTCTTCAATGATGTGACTCATCGCGAGAGGCTCCCCGAACATTAAGCTCAGTTGAAATAAAATGTTAGAATACTCGGACATGAATATTTCAGGTGAACCTCTGGGTAGATCAGAAAGTGTAGTGGTGGCCATGTTAGGGGGGGGGGGAAAGGGCCTGGGTCAGGATTAGTTCAATAGTAGATATGAGGAAGCCATGGCGAGAAGATCCAGCATCAGCAGGTCATCTCATATCTCTCAGGGTAGTTTTTTAATTGATTTTAAAGAAAGGGCTGTCAAAATGGTGATTCTTGGTAGTCCATTTGATCATCAAATTTCCTTACCAATAATGAAATAGCAATTCAGGATAATATCCTAATTAAACAGTTCTAACCATCATGCTTAAGGATCAAACATGTATTTGTGTGCACATAACGAAGGACAGAAGCTCTGAAAGGAGAAAGGAGCCTACGGGCAAAAAAACACTGGGTTTTAATCATGGGACGTTCAGTAATGTATTGCATAAAGAGATGCTCCCACGAGTTTTGGAGAAATGGCTTGTTCAATATTATTGGCGGGCATGTCCTTATCTGTTTTCATCGTAATTCATTCATTTTAACCATTCGAACTTAAAAGTGATTTAGAATGTCGATCAGGTTTCCATGACAACATAAATCAGCAACAACACCTAGAACCTATTCAGGCCATAAAACATTCTTATAAAATCCAAATTTGGAACGGTTGAATTAAAGATAGAACATTTTATCCAAAACCACTTTAATGCTATATCAAAAATACCATAGTGCAGTGTTAGGCCACTCAAAAATAAACATTGTTTCTCATCACCAAGTCATGAAAAACAATTTTTTTGTTGCCTGAGCAGTTCATTAGGGTGTGATAGCTATGCATCACGGGCCCGTTATGGATGGTCATGCATAAGAAAAACTGCATACTATTGTAAAGTTATCATTGATATGAATTGAGAGAATGCCTTGAGATCAGCCGCATTCCCTGGACCATGAGCTTTTATTTGATACAAAACTTGATTAATTTATTTAACTTTGAGTACATTTTTCTCAGAAAATGCCTCAAATGACGATTTTCTGACGACGGCGGTGATCAGACACATGTTTTTTAGTGGACTTAGGGCTGTTTTTTTTTCTATTCTAGCCCATTCTGGACCTGCATTGTAGCTGGTTGCTAAATGACGAACTAAATGGAAAAAGATGCACATGTATGCAACCTTTTTTTGTGTGTAATATTCTTCATATCCAGTACTTTATGAACAGTACCCACCTCACATTGGTTACCCAAAGATGAATTTATTGCTTCATGCAGGTATCATCTACTGTACCTTATTAGAGGGCCCATAATTTACTGTATTCATATATAATGAAATGCTTTTGGTGAAGAGCTACATGTTGTATACCCTAAATGGGTCATTGGCAAAGAATATTGATATGAAGAAAACCTCAGTCAATCAGCACGCTAAAGGTCGAATCCCACATGGCAAAATACATCTCTGCAATTTTGTATAAATTGATCTCATGATAATATACATGTACCATTCTTCTTCACATAAGTGGGCTTACATATGGATGGTCAATGTGAGACCCTCAGACAACAGCAATTTTGATTAACTTAAGGCCAAATCCCACAACGCAAAAATAGTTAGAAAATCCTTGTGATGTAGGATATGTTGTTATTTAGCCGATATTTGGGGTGGTATTATCGTCCAAGGAAGTCCAATAACAGCTAAGAATCCTTGCCAAAGTGTTGTTATTTAAGGAGTGGAATACATCAAATGTTTTTGATATTTTTCTCACAAGAGGCCAAAATTCTCTGTGATATAGGGAAATTCCCTGTGATTTAGAGGAAAACAAGAATCTTTAGTATATCACAAGAGGTCTGTTTATCTTTCATAAATCAGGACCCAAGTTCAAAACACTATAGCTATAAGAATGTTGTACTTGTGAATCAAAGTAGCAACTAGTCAGTACAGTGATGAATATCACAGACATTTCCCTTCCAAAAGTGGCTAATAGTGGGGTTTGAGAAAGGTAGGAGTGGTATAGGAACCCTTGTGAATTTTGTTTTTGACAAGACTCCAAGGCTGCTGATATCCAGAATCACAGGCGTTTTAGACCCATTGAGTGTACGCCTATATTAAAGACATGTTCTGATTAGTTGAACAATGTGGCAAATAGCCAGAAAACAGGCTTGTAAAAAGGGCATTCCAGATTAGGACATTCCAGATTAGTTGACCTAAGCACAGAACAACTGTATCTTTAGTATGTGATATACATGTATACATGTATGTTCATGAAATCTGTCTCATGGTATGTGCATGCATGACACATTTGCGGTCACTTTGAACTGTGCTGACGAGAAGTGCTTAAGGTGGCTGGCTGGTATAGAACAAAAGTAGATAGAGCTTCACCGGTGTTTTTTTTTCTACCGTTACAAAAGATATTTAGGGATTTAAAGAAAGTAGGCGATCCCGAGCTTGCTTCCAGGATATTAAATTTAACATTTTAGATTGGAGTTATCTGCTGACTATAGGACAAAATACACTAGTATTCTGACACTTACTTTGATCAAATCCCATGGCTTTATCACAGCTTCATCACAGCATTCTCTAAGGTATAATCTATGCAAAACGTGTGCTTCCACCGATTTCTTTTTCTTGAAGGGTGTGTGGTTGTCCGCTTAAGGTTTTTATTTTCTCCCCCTGTGCATCCCATGGATTTTCCGCATCTTGAGGACCTCTAATGTCTCAGACTGGATGAATATATAGATATTAAAGGGAATTCGTCAACACGTACAAGTTCCTGATGAGTATACTCAAACTCAAACTACAGATATAGCCCAGAGACAGGTTCGTGGACTAGAGGAATAGACCGATAAAATGCAAACAAAGAGTAATGATGTCAACCAAGTGCAGGAGACCAGAATGCCCCACTGAAGAATTAACACCACACTATCTACGACTTTAGGATGATCTACGACACGGCTCATCATATACACCATTTATCGAGTTTTATTTTAAGGGTTGAATATTGGTTTTATATTGAGCTCATGAAAAAAAATAAAAATATGAAAACTCCAAATGCGACACCAGTCATTTTAGCACACAAGATCATCAATGCGGAGCATCATCGATCGTTAGTACTGAAGATTAACTTTGATTACAAATTATTACTAATTATTTCATTTCTGTGTAACAGGCAGCACCGGGCACATCGATAGAAGGTCCACAAATGGACCACTTCCACGAGAAGGGAGCAGGTCAGAAGTACATCAGTCTTAGGAATCAGTTCGGTGCAGGTAAGTTAAAACTTTTTATATCAATATCTTCGTTGTTAAGATGAATATTTTGATTGGTTTATAGTTTCTTTGTCCTGCCTCTGTTGTTTTGGTGTGCTCTTTCTGAATCTAATATCGTGTGTGAGTCTGGGTTATGAATGACCATGTGTAACTTTTAACAACACATATGCTGTGAAAACAGGAACATCAGAGCTACATTTACCGGTATGTACATCTGGCATCAACAGGAAGAGTCTTACCCTGTCAAGTTGATATTATACCCATAGTCCACAAGGCCTCTGTCGTTGGCAGGTCCTATGGCTCACCCGGACGACAGAGGCCCAGTGGACTATAGGTTTTAGACCGCCATCAGCCTTGCTCAGTCAGTGGTCAGATGTTTCTTCAACCTCCCCACAGGGGAGCGTGGGGTGGGTTGACAGAGTGGGGCTCTAAACCTCTGGGTGATAGTAAAGACCAAAAGATATTTAGAAATTACAAAACAAGTTGAAAAAATCAGAGAGAAAATTCGCTGGAACATTATAATATAAATAGGATATTTTTAATGGGAAAATGTCGAAGAATGGTAAGCATATAAAATTACCCTGTATCAGATGAATGTGCAGATGGTGGTCAGTAGTAATGAGCCCCAGATGGACTCATATCTTAACATTTCACAGCTATCTCATCAGCAGTCCCAAAGTAGGACCACTGACAGTGCGGGGTATGGCTATTTTGCAAATCAATGAAATTTATAGAGCGGTTTGAAGGAGTGATTATGTATGATAACAGATGGAATGGCAATCTTGTATCCAGGCCACTGCAAAGACAGTTTCCCTTTTTCGTTTCCAACAACCCAAATTTCCAATACTAGAGATAAATTAGATACCCCAGCCAGACAATGTGATCTGTATAGTTAAAAATCAGTCCGAATTCAAGATTTCAAAGACTTCTCAGGAGGCCATTTCTTTATGCACTACAATCACTCACAGTCCTACGACTATGACTAGGCTGTTCTAATGAGGATCTTGGTACGACTTGAAGGGTGCAGTCTTATTTAGGCTGTTAATTAAGAAATGTCTTCCTGTATTTTCGTTCCAGCTGATTTACCTGCTCTTTACCAAATAACGGATATCACTTCACGAGACCAAATCGATTTCTGCCCGTCTTTATTAGGTCAGGAGAGGTCTTGGATGAAAATGTTGATTAAAAATACAATTTTATGCTTCTTTTGGATTAAGATTTCTAGAGGCAACTTATCGGTGACAGTTTTCTTGTCAGTACATATATCATATTAAGAGTTTAAGGAACACTAGCTTATTTTCGTGAAAGCGTTTTTATGTTTGCCGTATAAAATGATTCTGGCATGGTTATTGAAATATGAGAGTATATAGAGGAGAGCAGCAGGTTTATCTGGGGCCTTTTTCTGTTTTGAAAACGAGAATTATAAACGAATTTGTTTTGATTTGGTGTTTCTAAATGTGTTTTCAAGGAAATATAATAATCTATCCGTTTGTGCAAAAGATTATTCAAAATGTCCTTTTGGTAAACGATTTTTGGCATTTCTAAATAGGTTTTCAAGATTATCTTTGAATTTTGGGTATGATCTAAGATAATCTTTACCAATCTTCATTTGGCTAAAAAGTCTTTCTTAAGGCTGTTTTGGTCAGAGCAAATTAGGTGGGACTAAATATATCAAAATGCTTAAAAATGTATATTTCTTAGACATAACAGTTCAGGGTAAAAGTATGTTTTGTTTTAAGTCCATAGAAGTGCTGAAATGAAAAATGTATTCATTCATTACGCTTTTATCAAGTTCACTATTATTTGTGTTTTAAAGAATACTGGACAATAATCGTTTTAAATTCTTTTAGCCAAATTAGCATGATTGTGAATGTATATTATGGGGAATCCTGTTGGGAAATGGAAACACGTTTAAAAAAAAATCTTGAGGTATCACATGATCATAGTGTAATAATTGTAAGATATTAGATTTCAATGCCATCATAAATTTGTAGTTAACTATATTTTACTGTAGTTTATTTTCTAAGGCATTCTGGAAAGAATAATCATTACAGATTCTAGAAAATTCTGAAAGATAATCTTACAAAGATCACATGACCAGGGAATTCCCTTCCTTTTATGATGTCACAAGGGTATATCCCCATCAATATTATACAATTTGGCACAAATTTCTTTGCACCAAAATTCTCAAAGAAAACCTCTAGATTATTTGAGGTTCAAGATTATTTCAAATAATCTTTTGTAATCTATTTCTGTTTTGTATAAACCATTTCTCCGTTTAGAATTCTCTAAAGAGTGTCAAACGGAAATCCATTCAGAAAGGCCTACTCTTTTAAGATCAAACAAATTCGTTTTATAATCTTGAGACATCTAAAGATTATATAGAATCTTCATTTTCAGAACAGAAAAAGGCCCCTGATGCATCTATTGGTGTCATGATTTCCCAAGTGCGCCCCAGCTTTGCTTGCAGATAACTGTAAGGGTGCAAACAGGTGCTGTTTTTGCTTTTTCTCTGAAAAACTTTGTTTTTTTTCCTTTGGAAATATCAATAAATTAACTAAGTATAACAGAGGATCCCTATGAAACATAATTATCCTTTCACTATTGTAAATAAAATACATTTTACACCACCCA
Organism: Acholoe squamosa; assembly: GCA_949317995.1. Classification (NCBI taxonomy): domain Eukaryota; kingdom Metazoa; phylum Annelida; class Polychaeta; order Phyllodocida; family Polynoidae; genus Acholoe; species Acholoe squamosa. The sequence continues at coordinate 39,190,618 of OX439048.1, read as the reverse complement.
GCATTATATAAACGATGCAGCACCTGATGCATTTTGGCAATAGCAGCGTCATCAGATGCATCCTGCTGCTCTCTTCTATAGTGGCACATATTTCAATAACCATGCCAGGATCCTTTTATTTGACATGATGGCCAGTACACCATCATGAAAATAATAGAAATGGGGTAGTGATTTTCTTTCAGGATCGAGTCATATATTTCAAAATTGGATGGGGGCGGTAGTTTTTTCTTATGACAGTATATACATGCACTGGCCTTCAGGGGTAAGCTTCAAAATCCAAATAGCACTTTTGCTTTAATATTAAAAAAAAAGATTACAGTCATCGGACCACATCATTCACAGACCTAGCACGGTGGCAAACATGCTACGTATAATAGTTAGGGTAGAGGACGCTACTGTGCAGCACGGTGCTGCTCCTAGTGAACAGTGTCAGAAATGATCCCTTTTAGATGAATTTGCAACACAATTGTATTGGGCAAGCTTTTATGTGTTGCAGTCCTGCTATCATAGTACTCCTTCGTTTTCACTTATAAAAGTATAAATTTCTCAGTATGATGGAAACCATCACTTATATTATGTATTTTCCTTTATCACTTGTAGAGTAATAATAATTACACATACATCAGTATGGCAGTCGGGTGGATGGATTTGGGGTGGGTGGTAACAATGATGAATGCGAGCATATGTCAGAACTTATAGGGATAGAGTGACAACTAGTATAGCCTCTTGCCTGCTGAGTGGAGAAAGTCAATAGGGAGGTTAAGATGTACCTACTTCTAACGTGTACGACAACGTCTAGCCTACCATTTCCCACTATTCTAGAAGTACACGTTACTGAACACGTCGTGATCTTAACCTCTCTAATAAGTCTCAACCACCGACTCAACTTTTAGAGATTGTGTGGTGCAGAAAATAGTATATTTTTTTGGGATGTACCGTGTGCAAGGAATATATATACAGTATTAAAGCCCTTGTTTTCTCAGATATGGGATATGCAAGGAGAAATGCCCGAGGAAGCAAATTAACTGAGGAGTCCAAATATGATAGAAAACATAGAGGTAGTTCCAGATTTTCTGTCTGAGGTAAAAAGGTATCTGAGGAATCAAAGGTTTGAGGAAGTAAGGGTTGACTTAGTTCATACCATATCCATGCACAACAATTCAGCATTGATACAATTATTGTCATCGTCTCCAGGAGCTTAATTCGAAACATCCTGGGATCATGACCCCAGCGATCTTAGGAATAAATCAGCCTTATCCTATTAAGCGATCTTAAGAGTTGACTGGGTTCACATATCCTAGCCAGCATTAAGATCGCATCGATCTTAGCCTCAGCCCTCCTACACTATTCCAAGAAGAACTGACTAGGCACAGGGGTAAGAGTCCCAAAATAAAGGAATAGCTGTGGAGTCACTCTTCTTCACAAGAGTGCTTATACCATCGTTCCCCGTCCCCATATGGGCTAACAAAAGAGAACAGGGTGCAGTTGACCCAGTAAAGTATTCAAGAGTTGTTCCCATGAATGTATGATTTATGCTTGCCTATTAGAAGCATTGTGCCCTCCCCCCAGGACAAAGAGAGGGAAGGGAAGAATTACCTTACAGTGTATTTAACGCATGATTAGCCCTAAGAGCTCTCAAGGACACTCAGCAAACATCCTCCCTCCCCTCTTTATGTATGCAGCAGGCTATTCACTCTTTCGATCAGGAGTGTTCCCTGTAAGTGCTCTTGTACTCAGGTGAAACCACTATGCATTTCTTTCACTAAGATTGCAGTGATCTTAGTGGTGGAAATGGAATAGTGAAGTGATCCCAGGACTAGCTATTCTGGACAGGCCTGCAACCACTGCATTACATAGGGTAGACCAGCCAGGTCTTATGATATGTGCCTACACTAAGAACGCTGGGGTTGGGATCCCAGGATGTTTTGAATTAAGCTCCTGATATTGTCGCATCATAAATTCATAATGATTGGACCTTGGTCTAAAATACAAAGTAAACCAACAATAATATGACCCAAAATATATATGAAATGATATGTAAATACCTATACAGTCATTAGTTATTTAATTAACTACTGTAGGCATTTACATATCACTGGATATACATGTATATGTTGGATCGTGCTGAGAAGTGGATTAGGCTAAGACTGGTTGAGTCTAAGTCGTTGTTGGCAGGGTGTGTCCCAGTCTAGGGCCTGTAGGTAAGAAGAGTTCCTTCTCTGTTGTTGACCTCATGTTACGGTAATCCTAGGCCTTGTTAATATAATCCCATTGGCTGCCATCATAGTAACAGTGAACAGGCTTATTGGTGAAGGATGTAGCAGAGGATGGCAACACGCTACATAATACCCATATGTATTGTATGCTACCTACTAGTTATCTTAAATTTTGTTGTAAGAAGGTAATAACCGAAAAGAAAAGTTTACTCATCAGTATGTTGTTAAAATGATTATCACTTACTGACCATGACTTGAGTCTTGATAGATTACGATACAAAGGTTTTATCATCGAGCTGGTCCTGTGCTGAATGATATTCCTGATTTAGCACGTCTATACTGAAAACGACTAGAAATGGCCCCAAAAATGATGAGATTTTTTTCTTCAATCGCCATAACTTTGTCCGAAATCGATTCTATAACTCTATCTATCTACAACTCTATTAACAGTATCACAAATGGATATTCCAATAAGTATAGGTACCATGTGTTAACATTGTAGTCCAGTATAAGGAGGTGTAAAGGATTGAATTATGATCGTATAGTAGTAATTTAATCACCAATGTAATAAAACACATAGAGACACATTTCCTTGATTAAATAATATAACAAATAACTCCATAAAATAAATCCAGACCCAGGCAATAAAGAAAGCATGCAGAGGACCTCATCCCCACTAGTGTATGGGCCGATTATTCTGGTCGTATCTGCCTTAGGTGAAAGTAACAACATTCAGAATAGAAGCACTCTAAAGGGAGAGCTAGAAGGTTTGTAGGATCCAGTTCATATTGATCAGGTCAATGTTTGTCACTGACCATATCCTCTGAATCTCACTAGCTTTACATGCTCACGAGGATTTGTAATTAATATTGAACTTTCTGTATGAGTTAAAACAAAACACTTCTTTCTCCTGGAATTGACCACTCGCCCCCTTTTCTGCCATGGATAATGAACGCTCCCTGTGTATATCCCTGCAAAGGAAACTGAACCAGGAGAATTGAAATGGTTCTGTCCGATTACACCAGATGGCCTCACTAGTGGGATGTGCCAGATTGAACTCGTTATGTACAGAACATGATCGACGAGGCAATGAGCCGATTTCGATGACTTCACAATGTGCAAGAGTACAACCAGCACATAGGTTGAGTAACCTAATATAAGTCACATTAAAAGAAAGTCACGATGAAACAGTTCAAGTATTACCGTAGTTTCAAATGCAAATGATGCCTTTAGAGGGTGAGAGGCTACCATACATCTTATGCCATATCTACATTTTATACCCATGGCAATTACCGTAGCATTTCGCGTATAGGGCAAATCCCACACATGAGGTAAACCAAGAGTTGAAAGAAATATCATAAGCCGCAGCAGAAGCTTGGCTTTTGAAGTATATATCCGGCCTGTTAGACACACCCAGACTTTGGACACTTTTTATAATGCATAGGATGCGTCAGATTCGCAGGTAAGCGCGGGCGTGTAAGCCGCGTATTATACGCTATATGTGAGGCACTGTCCGCTGAAAATACATTGATACTAGCTTTTGGTGTTACTAGATTTTGATGTCCAGAGTATTCTAGAGTCGCCACATTGATAACCATGCATGCATAACAATTGATTGTGATACTTCAAGGCCCACTCTCTCACTAATAAAAAGGAATATTCTGATGTTTTCTTTGACATACGAATATAAATATTGCTTAAAACATTTGCCTTGAATCGTACTTATTTCAGAGCAGAGTATCACATAGAAATCCTCATTTGTGTGGTCTTTGACCACTTGGGTGGATGAGAATAAACGAAAATTAATAAGGAACTAACCCAATATCTATAAGACTTTTATCTATATGATATTTGAAACACAAAAACAAAAAGACGTGTTGTTCTATATCAGTTACCTGGTTTACAACATTTACGGAACAAACCAGAATCAGACTAGTTTTCAACTCATTTCCAACCTAGATGGATACTATTTTACATGGTTTCACCCAGTAATAAGGGGCAACTGATCAGGCCCCAATTGACATTATAGGTAATCGATCTAACCTCATGAGTCCGTTTGTATTAACTGTGGATAAGTATAGTGCAGACCCCATGTTGGACGGTAGTGCCAGTTTTGCAGCGGACTAATGCAGAACCAGACTATCAACACGGTAAAAGGTACACCCGCGCACCCCCTACCGGGCGTACCTTTTACCGTGTTGATCCAACTATCATTGCCTACATATTTCATAGGTGCTCACTAAAATTGCACTTTTTGATTTGAGGCAGAGAGGGCAAATCAATGAAAGTAAATCAATAAAATGCGACCTTTTGAAAGAGCCCACACAATCTACCCACATGAATAAAACAAACCCAGTGGTTTTTTTTCTGCTGGTGTGTGATAGTTCTACACATCCCATGTCATCTCTGAATGATGGAACATATGCAGTGCATGCATACAACATAAATGCCTCTAAAGACAAAGGCTTCATAATGTCCATTATTCAAATTTGAAATCAGATTCAGATAAATGATAGCGAGAGAGAACCAATGCTTATGACCTGGTTGATATCTAAGAAATTGATCGATCTATGTATACAATTGTGTGAGGGGGGGGGGGGCACCGAATGAAGGCTAAACACCAATAATGTGCCTGAAAAATGCTAGCACAAATCGAGGTTCACAGAGTGTGAAATAGATGGTAGATCATGATCAGCCAATATTACATGGCTTTTTAAACTGAGTGCATTATATTCCTGACATCTAGTCATCAAAATTCATTCAGTTCAACATAAGCTCACAATTATTGTTAAAAACTGTGAAATGCTGGTTGTTTGAATGATATACCACACCTGTATTGTGTGATCTACTCATTTGATGCTATCACTTACTATAACATACCCAAATTAACCCCTGTATACTACAACCACTTGTGCAAAATACAACCAGGGGCTGGTGCTAAACATGCTACAATCACACTTTTAATTGCCAATTAAGCATGTTTCCCCAGACCCAGGAGGTATGTGGTCCATGTGTAACTACTCCAGGCCTACGGCTGGGGCCTCCACGGCTGTAAGTGAGCCAAGATTAGCATGGGAAATATTGTTATAGGTGGGTCATACCTCTGAAACCAGCCTAGACATGTACCCTCCCCTCACTATCCCCACCCCTTCCCATGATCCCCTTTCTGCACTGCCTCTGGCTATAGCCTGCTGGGGACCAGGTGTTCAAACCTTTTTAACACTCCCTTGGTTCGAGAACTTTTGGGAAGTGTTATATACTGTATACCAGTTACCAAAGGTGCAAAATAAATTCAAATAGGCTGTAACGTTCATCTGGATGTAGTATCACACACAAGTGAACACTGTGACTGCACATAGGAAATACCGCGCACCAAAAAGGCAAGACCCTTTAAGTTAGGGGTAATCTATAGGTTAACATATGCATATACACCCCCTGCCACATTATCATCGGCTTTGTATGTATTTATTTAGATAAAAACAATTATTGTGAATACACGTGAACTATTTTTGTGTCCCTAGAGTTGGCTTGGAGAGCTGGGGAGGGGCGTTTCCATGATGTCCATCATGCCATTCTGATCTACTCCCCAGGCCGATTTGTGGTCACTGTTTTCATCGCCATCTCCGTGTAGACAAAGTTGTCAAAATGCTATCCATGCATGCACAATATAATGGTGACTTTCCTGCTTGAAACTCACCACTAATCCCCAGACTAGAGAGCCAGCAAGCAGAAATGGGGGTTCCTGCGGGATTTAGTACCTGTTTTAGCTACCAGGGGGCACCACTATGGGCTAGAACAGGAAAAATATGCCTAAAACTGCTATAGGCTACTTTTTTTTATGGAGAATTCAAAGATTTTTGATAAAACGTTCTATTTGTGGGGGAAAGGTTCCATATTTGGCATTAAAAAGAATGTTTTTGGGCCAAAATAGGCATTTTTGTTGATTTCTGTTGCCATGGAAACATGATATTCACTCTAAATAGCAAAATCGATGATCCTACTTGAAGTAACGTTTCACAAGGTCCACTATGGTGAAAACAGAATGAAAATATCATTCCTAGATCAAAAGTTATGGGCAAAAGAATGAAAATTTATGCTAATTTAGCTAATTAGCATAAATTATGCTAATTATAGTTGTATCTCATGACCATGGAGATGGAGAGCTTATTAACATTCATGAAATGGTGATACCTACCCCTATTTGGCAAGCTATTCCTCCAAAACTAACAGGGGTATCTTCTCATACAATATATCACTGTAAAGCTAGTGATCTGAATTTTAAAGTTGACTTTTAGCACAGAGCACCCTTTCTCCTTGCCTCTACACAAAAAATTGTCAGATATAGCCCCCTCACGAGAACAATAAACCTGTCCTATCTGATATAGGAATAGCTCCCCTATGCTAATCCTTATGTACATGTATAATGCTCATTTGTGGCCGGAATTTGCCTGACTCTGATAGTCAATTCCGTATACTACTTATCATATTTTCTTTTTGGGCACTTATTTAACGTCCCCTTCTAATGTTTCTCTTTGCTTGAGTTAATGTTCCACCAGATAAGCTTATCTAGATATGAAAATGTGAACTGGCCACATCACATTTAGTTGTTCTGCCAAGTACATGTATAATGCGTTAGGATTTCACTCCCTGCTTTTAAAAAACATGATTTGCCGGGGCTTCTCAAAATTTCTGTAACGTATTGTAATAAATATAGAGGTGCATAATGATATCGTAATGAATAAAGAAGTACCTCCACATTCTATCACAATTTGTGTGTAAAATCAAACCAAATGCAATCAGCAATCGAGCCTTCCCATATCTGCTAGACCTTCACACACACACACACCCACACACCCACCCACACACACACACACACACACACACACACACACACACACACACGCACACACACACACACACAGCATCATTACCTTCAGCATAATACTGCCCAGACTTGTCGCACACAGCGAGTATCAATGACATCAAAGTGGCAGGTCTCAGACTAAGCCCTATACACTTGGTATTTACCTTGGCCTGCTCCGGGCAGCAACTGGAGGGAGGGGACAAAGGGGGCACAGGCCTAAGCACCTTTAGGCTAGCTATACATCGGCTAATACTTGCCGCATATATATATTTATATATATATATATATATATATATATATATATATATATATATATATATATATATATATATATAGCTTTAATGCTATGATCCTTGGTTGTCATGATTTGTAATTTCCACCTTGGTGAGTAACTCGCCATTCTCACGCTCCACTGAAACAAGTGTTCTGTGGGACTCTACCCCCGACAATTGATCACCTTCATTTCGTTTCCTCCAAAAACTTACGTTTCTTAATGGGGTAAATTACATTCTTAAAGGCGGTCTGAATCGAGGACCTACGTCCACCGACGTTAGCACTGTGGCGTATACGTAGCCGATTCTGAGCTCCTTTATGACAATTCAGGTCGGATGTTTGAACACAGCAGTGACCTGAATGCAAATCGGAGGTATATATATTCTAAACCATGGGGACATACATGCATTTGCCGTGAGGGTGACAATTTAACTATTAAGCCCTTTGGTATCATGAACTAATTTCATTTTCCATGCGAGGTAAAAGTGACAAATTTTTGGTTTAAGATCAAGGGACAGGGGACATAATCTTTTATCAAAAGGGTAATTGGAACGGTATAAGCCTACATCAACCGTATGGGGGGGGGGAGGGTGCTGGGGATGCCCCCACACCTTTTCAGGTTTTACTATACTAGTAGATTCTATTTATCTACTTTATTATAATTCACATAGATCATCCCTGACACTTGTCCATGTGCCCCCACCGGTAATGTTACTCGAGATGAAAACACAATGAGTATTGTCTCGTATACTTAATAGCAGACGTGATTATGTAACCTGTACCAAACAGAATCACACTTATCAACGGAAACGGATGTAGAGACAAAAGAAATAGTGTGATTCAATTTCTCTTCTCACATAACCGCCATAGATGAGGTATCATACTGTTCGCGCATTGATACAATGTGGGGATGCAGGAGGTGATTAGGCCAGGTACTACATTGTACAATGAGACTCATATGCCGCGCCCCGTGTGCTACAATTAAGGGTAATTAACGTATGTCTTTGATGCGCCAACATACCAGTATAATATTCACTATGACGTACCCGTGTACGTCTTGCCAAAGAGGGCTGAGGTAGGGTCACCGTGTCATGATGTATCTGAGGTGACCTCGTTAGTGGATAAGCCCGGGGGATAAGTTATAGGAAAGACAAATTTGAAGACAGTAGCGCGTAGGCGTATTTTCTAATCACGTGCATATTTGGATCTTGCATGAATTAGATAAAAATTTATCCCTTTGTTATGCCTGTCATAATATCAAACTTGCCGATATGTCCTGGGGCAGGGCTATTGTGTGGGTAAAAACTGCCGCACCCCCACCACCCTAGGCCTAGCAGAGTCCTTCACGGCTCCCAGGCTAAAAGGATGGAGGGGGGGGGGGCGCAGTGACCCCTAAAATGGAGGAAAGGGACATGTAGGCCGATGTGCATTGTCCTTAGGCTACATTTCACAAATTTATGCATGATTGAAAAGATATCGCAACACCGCTACATGTATTCATAACGAGTTTGAGGATGTAGAGCAAGCTCTAGCCTTTGTGTTTGCATCCAAATGTGTTTGGAGCATTTTCCATTGGTTGCCTGGCGCAAAACGCGTCCACTGACGATGGGATTTGAACCCGCACGGCTGAGCGTAGCGCAAAACGCGTCCGCTGATGATGGGATTCAGTCCTGCGCGACTGGAACATTTTGCGGCCCGGGATAGAGCCGCGAAACCTCACTCTCTAGATCACTCGTTGAAATTTAATTTCCTTAGTCAAAGACAAAGGAAATAATCACATTAACTATTGCAGAGACAACAAAATGACTGAGCATGATCTTAAAACAACTTGGATGTTCTATCGTGTCGCCCTATCTCCATTCCCAGTTGTAAGCTTTCCCAGGCTGCACTCGCCATTCGCTAGTCCATTTGTTAATCCTCAAACACTGAGCATTATAGAACATTTGAGTTTGTGTATAATGTGAGGATAAGAGCATGAAGCATGGCATTATGAAGTACACCTATGTGTATGAGGATGTAGTTGCTGGGGAGGGGGGGGGGGTGGCCATGGCAGGTGCCAGTCAGCATCATCCTATAATAGCGTCCACACCTGCCCCCTACACACCTGGTCAGGTAACCACGACTACACAGGTAACCAAGGTAACACAGGTACCACCAGGCATAGGTTTACCATGGTTTAGGTAATTGACCACACACAAACTCTGCTGGGTCACGCGGATTACTTAATACATGGGCGTGGCATTTGGCATATTATTTGTCTTCTATGTAAGCCTATACATGTATCTGAAATTTGATCATACCCAGCCTCAAAGGATGCTCAGGTGAAATTGTCATGTGATGGTTCTAGACCGTTAAATCGACTTGGTGATATGGGCATTTCGGGCTTAGAGGCATAGGATATCGCCATTTTCTAAAAATTGACGAGAGAACTTTTTTTAAAAAATCCAAATGGGGACATGTAGTTACTGGGGACATATCATTTCTTAGAATTGGCATGGAGACAGACCATTTCTTAAAATAAACATGGGATTTGGGGGGACTCCCATCAAGGACCCCCAATGATGTGCACATAACGCCAATCGGGTCTGGTCTAAATTAAGAGTTTGTTCAACAAGAGGCTGGCAACTTGATCAATTATTGATATTGATGTCCTGGTATACTCGAGTGTTCCTAGCCTGGATACTCTGGAATTGATATCCACTTTGAAGAACGAACTGAGATAGGCCAATTGTACGTCTGTTTCGTGCAGAGGTCAATGTCTGAATGTTCGGAAACTTCTGGTATCATTAACAATTGGTACCATTGGTCTCAAGATGCACCCACGATGTGGAGGAGACGCGACACGAGAGGAGAGCGCCTCTTCAATACAGGGAGGGCCTAGCTGCTTGTCAAACACAGGACGGATCTGAACCTAGAGATGATGAGAAATGGAATCCATGCAATCAGCTAGCTGTGTTGTTACATGATGGCCTCTGTTTAAAAAAAAATACATCCTTGTAGTAAAATACCAGTAGATTTGTAGGTTCAAAGCCAATATTAAAGACAAATTCTGCAATGAAGATGGGCGTAGCCCTACTGAATGGTTGTGGACTGAATCAACGTGCTTGCTTGCCCGATTTGCTTGCCACACCTCTCTGAGAGTCTCTGCACCAATAGTTGTTGTAAAGGTAGGGCTATATTCTTTCCTTGTCGTCCATTTCACTACACCTTGATGGTATCAGCCATATACTCTATGCTGGTCCAACTCCTAGTGCTACCTGTCTACCCTATTCCCCAGCTTGGCACGCGCCAGCACAGGTATTGGATTTACCTGAACACCCCCTCCCCAGCCCCCTCCCAGTGGCAGGATTACGCACCACATGCCCGCCGTCTAGTGGCAAGCGCCTGAACTGTTCATAGTGAGTACAACAGAGCGGCGGCGCTGCACCCCCAACACGGCCCCTACATACACCGGTGTGTGAGTGTTTTACCGGCCCGAATACACCTTTTTACTGGCCGCCACACGCCCACCTCTCCACCTCAACACACGGGAATTCCTCTATAAGGGTATACCATCCAGGATACGACATTACTAGTGTCAGAAAGCCCCTGGATTTAGGCTAGTTTGAGGTGAACTTGGAGGCTCCAGGCTCTGTTCCCTTCAGCTCTTGGCACATGACGCGGACGCCGGTTGTCTAGGAATCACACACAACGCGGATTTCCTTCAATATCGCTCACTGCAAACGCAAGGACGAAAGGTCGGTGGAGTTGCTAGAATGTTGTTTTGTTCACCCACAAAGTTCCATCGGAGCATTTCCATGGTTGCTATGGCTAGTTAAGACACTCTTGTTGGGTTTTAGGGCAGGGACCGGGCTAGGGGGAGGCAATAGAAGACCATAGTGGCCGGTGTAATTTGCAACGGGGTGGGGATCGAGTCTGAACTGGTTCTCTCTCGCGTTGGCCGCCATTTTGCGTCAATGCGGAGAGGGAAGAGAGCTGTCACTGTGTCAGACAAGCACAACATGGGGATACCCGTACAACTACAAGTAAAACTACCCTCCAATACACACCCATTTACACCCCACTCATAACTCTGATACACATCCACATTGGTCATAATGACTTCATCGCTTAGAAGACACGTGTTGTAGGTATATGCCTACTATAGGCATTTAATGGAGTGTTTATTTTTAGGCAAATAGTACTAAAGTAAAGGTGAGATTGCTAATGCTACCCCCTCCCCCACCCACCCACCTACCTCAGGTGTAGGTAGCTTCGATTGTTCACTGCATCTGGGCGGTACAGTCATGGCCTACCCCGGGGGCCTACCTACTAAAGATCCCAGATCCCCTAGTAAAGTAGCCTACTATTTTGCGTTCCCACAATGTACTATAATGGCACATTGTTTTGCTTTTGGCCCAAACACTACTCACGTCAACCCATAATCAAGAAGAGTATAGGTAGCCCGATTAGATAGCCAAGCTACAACTACTGGACTGATACCGTGGCGTGGGCTTCTTTCTTATAGTCATATATTGTTTTTATGACGTAACTTAAGAAAATAATGCCCCCCCCCCACGTCACACTTTCACGATAGAAATGTAGGCCTATAGGCTATAGAACCCATGCGATGGACCCCTTCACCCTGCATTCATGGTCCATTAGTATTTAGGCTACTAGGGTTAGAGAACACAGTGTCAGAATTGCATTTGTTTCCAGGGAGCCATATTTCTACAACTACTTATAGTTATACCAGCCTACTAGTTGTACATTGTGATAGATTCTGAAACCATCTACCTGCATCTAAAGCTAAATCCCAATGGGCCGTAACTGACCCAGTTATCACCATGCCATGCCCAAATCCATGCCATGCTGGTTCTGCCACAACTGCTACCGTACCGTACTAGACTAGTGTTGCCTGTTGGATGAAGCAGTGACTTGCGATTTTAATATTTAATGCGCGTCGATGTTGTAACTTGTGGCCAGTGGATGAGTGATGGCTATAGTGGTGCTGCTACACTCGGTATGAAGTGGGGTCCCTGATCTCTCTTACTTCAGCCTGAGTAGGACTAGGCTTCTTGAAGTGGAATCAAGGCCTCTGTGGCCCTAGTGTGGGGTGTGGGAAAGTAGGAGGGCAGGGGAGGTGGGTAGCAGCTGTGGGGTGTTTTGTCTGGGTGTGGGGTAGGTGCCACGCCTAGACCTCATTCAGACCTTACGCAGCATGCATACATGTCAATGATGTACAGGTCATGACAATGAATGGCACGTGCATCTCTAGGGGTAATTATTAGGTTTGCACCCCACCCCACCCAACCTCATTTATCTCTGAACTCATTTATGTAGTCATATTCCTAACGGCTTATGAACGATGTGTACCATGGACATCATGTACAATAACGATGTGGACAGTAATGTGGACCAAAATAGTTCACGTGGACACGTTTAGACCTCGTCTTACTATCCATATGGCCTCAAACTATTTTGGAATAGTAACTGTTTTCAGGACCCCAGCTCTTTTAATAGCATTTTTTTTGTCTCCCAACTACAGTGTTATTCGCATTTGTTATTAGGTTTGATATACATTGTCGACGCTGTTTCACTCATTTATTGCCAGAAGGGGTGGTCTAAAGGGGGGGGGGGGCACCGCCATGGAAACCTTTTTTTGGTGGTGGGGCTTAGGATTCGCTAGCTCTTTTCCTAAAGTGAAGAGTTAAACCAAAACCCATTTTCAGGGGGTCATTGGCGGGCGGGGGGGGGGGACGGACATGTGACCCAAAGGCCACCCCCTGGATTTGCTACTTCTGTGAGTAAGTACCCCCCCCCCCCCCCCCTCCATGAGGCCCCCTCATTATTATTATTATCACATATCACTACTCTTCTACGCTTATCCCATATATGCCAGCCTATGGCCACAAGGATTCTCATATCAGAACTCATCATCAATTATAATCATGTCATATGTTCCGCTTCTTGGCACTTTTAATATTAGATTGATTATAATTCCTTGAACTGGAGTTGTATAAAGGGGGGTAGTGGGAGCTCAGTGGGTCACTGTGCTGTTGTGTTTGCAGGGTGTGGATTTGCCACTCTGTGCTCAGCAGGCTGGTGCATGCCAGGCCTAAGTCTGCCATGATATCCACCTTAACTAGGCGTTGAGAAGCTGTATCAGACCGAAAGCCTTCACACGTGAGCCCCATTACAAGTTGGTACATGTACTACAAGTTGGTCGCCATGTAATTGCAGCCTGTTACAATAGTTATGATATGCCCATTACTGGTGGTGTGCCGTGTGTTTGCATCGTGCACAGTGTGCCCATGTACATGATTGGTGGTCAGAGGGAGAAAATATCATTCCTGATCAGCCTTGAAGTATGGACTATAAAGTGTTAAAAGGGGCAGTGAAACATTTAGCTTTGTTCTCTTTTTCTTGAAGACTCACTGCGAATCTAATGTAGTAATAATGTGTTATGCTTATAGGCCCGGTCAAGACGTATCATAGATTACAAAGGAAGCTCATAGGTTAAATAGCCTAATGCTTTACCAATAGTTAGTGTTTCAGCTATAGCAGTTGTACCAATGTTGTAGTGTGGCCTTTAATTATCATGGATATAGATCCGATTAAATACATGGCTGGCATTAGGTCCTGTATTTCTAGCTAGTCGGATCATTTAATTAGGATCGATGTGGCAGACTTACAGGTGAGAATTGGTTATAAAGTACACAGTTCACTCAGTACACTCCACCCACTCCCACATCCACTTTATTCCATCCCCAGTTTTTAAGCCTGCATACTACCCTAGTAGGTCGTCACAGGTCGTACAGCGGGCTTCCCAAGCCCACTTAAATGGGTCTATATCTCCTCTTTCCTATCCCCTCGGATGTGTGTGGTGCACATGTGCGGGCACCAACACATTCCTCTGCGTAATATAGTTCCCGCCATGAATATGACCTTAGCTGTCGAAATGGCGTTAAACATCTATTACTCACTCACTCACAGGTCGTACAGTTAACAGTTTGAGGCTACCATACACGTCATGTCCTTGTACGGCAATATTTCTCTTTGGGGTATGCCTCGCATGTTGACGTGCTCAAACTGAATGTTCCAGGCCTTACCAGCATGCAGAATTCATGCGAACAGTTCTGACTCAGGCATGATATAAACTTAAATTCATAATTGAAGAGCAAGCATCCTTCAAAGTACTCTGGGTCAACTTAATACTGACGGTTTAGATAAAGTATGTCCCCTTGAATTACTAATATAAGCATGGCTCCAATACATTAATAACGGTGTTAACGAGCATGCTGTTGTTGTATAGAGACACCTAAGGCCTAAAAAAAGAAATTGTTGTGTTCAGGTAACGGGGTTGAAAAAAATTAGGGTAGGTAGGAAGGGAATTTTTTTTTTGGAAAAAATTTTTAATGCCAGTTGTAAATTTTCGCTCCTATGCGACGCGAATTTGATCTGTGAGATAGTGAAAAAAAACTTATGTGTCTCCATCGGTGCCAAATTATCAGATTTTCCCCAGAAATGCCCATAAAAAAGTTAGGGTAGTCCAAAAAATTAGGGTAGGTAGCGTTACCTGGACACAACAACTTTTTTTAGGCCTAATATCAGCCCCAGGCAAGGTGATGTCAACAAAGTGTCAGCAGTTATCTGCCAATACACACTAACCGTCACGTTTTAGTGTCAGGTGGTTAGGTGTCATACCGATTATGTGCCAGTGGTATCGAAATAGTATGGCTGCTGTGAGGGTAAGTTTATCAGTATTGGCTGAAATGTTGTTATTGTTGTAAGGACATGATAGAACATATAGTGTATGCTATAGTATGATGAAAAATACAATCATATCCCTTTAAAAAAAAAAACAGTCATTTTTTTACATAGAGACATGGGGTGAGATTGTGGCAATGTTATCCCATGTAGAATGCCAATGACACTGATTCTGGCTGTCATCAGAGTAATTTACCCCCATAGATGTTCTGGGACCTCCTGGCCTTCCCTAAACCACTGCGTCTGTATAGTAAGACCTCTACTATTGGGGTTAAATACATAATGTCACCAGGCAGAGATAGGTCGATTTATGATGATAAAATAATGTCTATTTGGCCAAGGTCGAATTTGGAGCGAAGACCTATGTGGTCCACCTTTACAGCACGTGATGTGCATCTAAAGCTATGTGTTATATATGCAGGTACATATCTGTGTGTCTTCGGTTTAGGGATGCCATCATTTTTCCATGGGGTGGGGTAAACCCAGCGTCAAGTTATATTCAGTAGTATACAATTTACGATCTCTATGCCTGAAATATTGGAGAATCGATCTGCTCATGCTTTCCATAGAAATATAGTCATATCCATGATCTGACCTAATATTAACTCCTAGCTATATATTTGTAATGCCACATAATTTCAAAGTCAATCAGTCCTGCAATACATGTATGTATACAACTGCCACTCGTCTATGACATCTTATCATGTTTGAAAAGAGTTGGGTTTGGCCATAAGTAGCTATATACTACTAGGACGACTCCCTGATGATACATCAGGTCCTCCTGGGTCATTGGCGGTGTCTTTTCAGTCAAAAACTGATGATCATGAACTGGAACTTTAGAAGGGAATTGCTCATCGAAATTGGGGGATAATTAAACAAAAAATATGGAAACATGTTCTTTAGGATCTAGTCTTTCATTGCACATGCACAATTCCTGGAAAAAAATTTCTTTAGCTATGAAAAATGCTGAAGAAAAAACCCTTGACTTGCTTTCTCAAGAAAATGAGGCTCCATAGGATTGCATTGTGCGATAGATTTTCGCGTTAGACATAACACATGGGCTCCTATGGGAATTGTCCAATTAAGACGCTTTTTTCAGCAGGTAAGGTGAAGACCGTTCATAGAATGCGATGGTTTCAAGAAAAAAGGAGTTAATTTTCGAATAGGACTGTTTAAGACCGTTCATGTAGCAAATGTGTTAACACGACCTCCATATTCTTGTTATGGCTATCGCATTTCCGGCAAGGCGAGTTCAGACATGCGCACAGAGTGGTCCATCGTAAGCTTTTTTATTTTTCATATAAAAGTAAAATTGAGGCAATGTATTCGATTCAATTCGATTGATATTGTCAAACATGCATGGATTATATCAAAAAGCCATTAATTTTAAGTTAAATCGATAGAATATATCATTTCTCCATCGAAAATGCTACTTCCGGCAAGGAGAGGTCGCGCATGTGCACAGAACATCAAAATTCAAAATGGTGAACAGCGAGACGAATGACTCACGGTGCCATCGAAACTGCTGGATTATAACAAAATGGAGGAGAAATACAATCTCTCTGGCAATTCTATTGAAAATATGGATCCTTATTCAAGACCTGCTGATATTGTGCAATGCTTAACTCGCCAGGAGAGGAGGTATTCGCCAATGAAACATACGAGCGAAAATGGGTGCATTTTCCATAGGCTTAAGCATTGACGACTTGGACATACTGTCACTATAGTGTCAACAGTTAGGTAGGTTTAATTTCTATATTTTTTTTTATGACATTTGGTGGAAGACCTGGGCCATAAGTGCTCTATAGCACGCGTTCAATTTTAGTACTTATGGTACATGTAGTATGGCTGCCATGACCATGTACTACTAGGCCCTACGTAATGTATGTACAATGTCATGAACACACACATGCTATAGCTGGTAGCACATTACATGTCAGAGGCTCACTGCCGATACTGGTCCGTTCAATATTCATTGATTTATTAATTACAAGAACATCAATACTTCCCCAGTACAGCTTCTTCTAGTTAACTGACGAGCCATTCGTGGCTCCTGTTTTATTAATGGAAGTCCCAAAGCTGAACATGGTATGGTTTCATTTAAAGTCTACGAAGTGAGGTTCATTCTCAGTTTATATTGGTAACTTAATCATATTCTTTCTCTTTGAATTTATGATATATCAGATTCTGTCAGGCTTTCGTTTTCCTCTCTTTATATATACCGTATTCTCCCGCGTAGAAGACGCATTGCGCGTATAAGACGCACCCCACACTCAGCAAAAGCATTTTCGCGTATAAGACGCACCTCTTAGGTACCAATTTTGTAAATTCAGTACATTTCTATAATAAAATTACCCCTCGTATAAGACGCACCCCCTTCTTTGGGAAAACCTATAAGACGCACCAGGCATTTGTTTGGCCTAGAAGACGCATCTTATACGCGAGAGATTACGGTATGTATGTTTAATATTTTGGTCTCAAACTTTTACTACCTACCTATACGCCGAAGACAAAATGTGACCCATCCTTACAAAAAGGGATTTAAGTCGCATTTTTTGAGAACATCTATATATGCCATTAAAGGTGTATTGTCCAAAAATGAGTTTTGAGCAGTTTTTGGGAAAACAGATGTAAATTAAGCTGAATTAAACATTTCTACATAGATTTTCACTGGATTTTAATAGCATCCTGATATAAATAGGGATATAGACTAATGACAATGAGTGTTTCAGGGTTGTCATGGTAAACACATTTGAAATTTCCTTTAGTCTTTTATTGAATAGGCCACTCCCAACAGCTTTCAGAATATGTAATATAAAGTACATGATGTATATATCAAAACAGTACTTAAAGAGTACACAAAGACTATCAGTGTGATAACTGTTTAGTAACTGATTGGTATTTCCTCAAGTTCATAAATTTAGTGAATATCGGACCAGACCTTTAACAAGACATTTTCTCAGTTTAACATATTGAGGTCATCATTTTCAACAACGAATTTAACATACTTCTCATA
Organism: Acholoe squamosa; assembly: GCA_949317995.1. Lineage (NCBI taxonomy): Eukaryota > Metazoa > Annelida > Polychaeta > Phyllodocida > Polynoidae > Acholoe > Acholoe squamosa. Next base: position 39,172,500 of record OX439048.1, on the reverse strand, counting down.
TTCCTATCTGCAAGTTTAATACATCAAATGAAAGCTCTTGTGCCCTCTTCCGGAGTCTGGACCTAACTTACGTTTCTCTTCTGCGACTCATCTCTCGATTTGTAAGGATGGGTAACACATATGTGTTTCAATGTTCTGTTCGACTTAGTTTACTCTCACTGTCAATTTTTTTTTCAAAGTGTTCTCACATGACGTATATTTAGAAAGAAATTCAAAATGATTGTGCTCTGATTAAGCTATCATGTGTGGAATCCAATTATAGCACACATTAACAATCAACAGTCAGCGCAATAGGAAATGAAGGATTAGAAACCACATTTTAAAGAAACCAACAAATTGATTAAAAAAATTGCCACTTTAGTACACTTCTATTTATGACACAGCCAATGGCACTACATAGAAATAGGGAGCTGTTTATTTCACAGACTTTTTAAAGAAAAATTCAGAATTAGTTAGCGTCGCCCATATACAGTTTGGGAAAGTTAGGAAAAAGTTGACTGAAACATTTTAGTTTTGTTTCTGCGCGAAATGTTGCTAATTCACTTTTGTTGGATGTAACCACTGATTAGGCTACATGAGGAGAGCCATTCACTGCATACAACCGACTAAAAACTGACAATTATTGCTCAGAGTTTTTAATGAAGACACATGAAAAAGCATTCTACAGACTTTTATCTGTTGACCCACTTTTCTCTCCACAGAAGGGACACTGCATTGAGAGGGAGGGAGAGGCGAGATGGCCAGGAGAGGATTAGATAATAAAAAGTAATGATTAAATGAACAGGGGAGTGTGGAATTTGAGGCAGGCACGGAAAAGAGGAGAATGTCAGAGAGACTTAATTTTGCCAGCATCCCAAAAAGAACTATCAGAAAGAATGAACTAGTCCTTTCTCAATTGATATAAAATGTATACAGTGAATAACGAATTACTCTTGTGCAATTGCTATGTACATTTGCACAAAATATTATTCCAACTCTGAAGTAACCACTCTTTGTGACACTTAAGTTCTTTGGACATGTAGGTCACCCATAGACAACCCTAAGGCTGCTTATCCCTCATAGACCAAACTTTACACAGTTGGCACCAATGTGTGGTGTATGCCTATGTTTTGCACGAGGGACTACTGTGTGTATAAAGTACCCCCTATAGAGAGTTCATCTCCGTGTAAATATGTACCAGGGGCTATATGTAGCAGTCACTGACAGTTGAAGTACAGACAGTTTCATCATAGCTATATACTGGTATAGGGGAAGCATGACTTCACGGACGTTTGTTTATGCACAGGTACAATTACATAGACATCCGTGTGTGAACTCTGACAATGCCTTATACCATACTAAGTGTACCTATAGCATCTCTGGTGGGGACTATGAATATATATATATATATATATATATATATATATATATATATATATATATATATATATATATATATATATATATATATATATTATAAGTCTATTCCCTAGAATATCATGTCCTTTTCCTATTGGGTATGTCATTTAGGTAGCCCGTGATGACAGAGGTAGATTGTAATCTAGAGTAATGGTGAACGCAGCTTAATTATTCTGCCCCTGTACAAATGGTCATGGATCTTATGGTTAAATGATAGGATCCCCCCCACCCCCCCCTCAATGGATAGCACTAGTTGATAAAAAGCAATTATCCGATCCATGCTCATTACTGAAGCCTGACATTGCTTCATTAGGTGGTAGTTATCCATTCACATGTCTTACATCTGTAGGTTGTGGAGGTAGCGACATGATAGTTAAAGTAATTAACATAATGAGGGCAGATTGGCATTGCCTTTAGTGTACATGGATGGAACCATCTGTTTTGTACATTGATTTGATTGCCATGGATCAGTAAATACTAGTCTTTCTTTGAAGCGACTGATAGTCCAAATTACTATAAGAGGAGTGCTAAGTCAACACATAGGTCCTTGTATTCTGATATAACTTACATCAATACCCACAAATGCTGGGCTTACTATCATAAAGGCCACCCCTCCCCCCTTGTGGGGTTTATAGGACAGAAATGTTAGGCCAACCCTAGCATTACATCTGAGTCTTCATGAATTCTCACCAGTACAGTATGTACATAGCTCGCATATTTACAATGAAACTGACCATCGATATTGTACATGTATGTACATAGACCCACATGCTGTCAGCAAATAATTTCCATAGAAATGTTGGGTACTTTCATATTGTACTCTTAAGATTGGTCTAATTTAGGTCACGGTTTTCTCTAGTAATGGTCCATTAGGAAATGTCAGATATTAATTATGTTCTCTGGCGTTTTGCATAGGATACTACATAAATTGGAATGTGCAGGAGATATGATATTGAATTATATGTTATTGACAACCACATGTGTCTGTAGTAATGTTTGCACATGATTTCTTTATTTTACAGCCAAATAGAAGATGACATCAAAACTCTGGTGCAGGAAGTAGTCCTAGGCTAAGGAGTTGTTTAATCATGTTCATCTCTTTTTTAGTTTGAAGAAAACCAAGTTACCCAGTTAAAGTGTTAAGCTTTGTATTATACTAATTGTTGCCAAGTTCGAAGTTTTTTTGTTTTTTTTCCCCCAGTTTTGTCAGCTGTTAACTTTCGACTTGCTTGGATTTTGCTGCTGAACCACAGGCCTCCATCAGATTGAACTTATTATGTTATTTTCACACTTTGAGGTTCACTAGTCCATTTCCACGTTGAGGTTTGATATATTACAAGGTTGTCTTACTACAGAGTGAAGTTGTAGATCCCAGAACCTCAATTTCCATGAATTTTCCGTATTGTTTGTTGTCATGTTAATTGGGAGGGCATTTAATTAAAAGGAAACATTGCCCTATTTTCATGATAGTGCATTTTGATAGTCTTTATATCAAATAAAAATATGTTCCATTACAAAGAAGACCAGCACGATTAGCCTCAGCATTTTATGATGTCACAATTTGACTGAAAGCAACCCAGTACAGCATGCAAATAGCACTGGTGCTATGCAATCAGGCATTGTTTGTAGTTTTTTTTCTCTTGTACAATTTCTTTATTTCCTTTGACAATTATCATTAAATAACCGAAAGCTCAGTAGATAACAGTGGCGGATTTTGCCCAGTACTTGAGAGTTTTACTACATATTTACTACATATTTTGGACCCTAAAATTTGTCCAAAAATAGGGGGTGCGCCCCCTCCTTTTGGGCCGCGCCCCCTCCATTTCCAAATCCTGGATCCTCCACTGGATAACCTATATAATATCATGATGGTGCACCTTTCTATTCTGATACAGTTAACAACATCCTTCATGCATAAACGATGCACCACTAGATGCATTTAGCCAACTGTGACGTCATACAATGTAGTAGATACACCTGCTGCTTTCCTCTGTAATGATACATTTTTCACTATCTACGTCAAAACCTTTTTTATACAATTAATTTATACAAACGCTAGTAGTTTGCACTTATTATGGAAATAGGCTATCTTCTTTCAAGTTACCAGTATTTATAGGGGGTGGTAGAGGGGTCATATTTTGAGTAATTGAACAGTGGGTTCAATTTAGGCCTATACACAAATGTTTCTAAATACTAGATGACTTGTGATGCTCTCTATGGAGCAGTAAGGACACTGGAAGATGAGGACCGGGTATGGGAATAATACGGGGAATAATATAGACCAAACCTGATGGTGTCTGAGGTGAGAGGGTGCGAGGTGTGGACTCTTGGCATGTTCTTGTTGTGTTGAAAAGAAGGGTTGAAGGCTTGACCTATAGAATATGCCATGATGAGAATAGAGAGTCTAAGATGCCCCCAACCACCTATGCAAGTGAGGGTGGATGCCTGGGGGTTGGTGGAGGGGGTAAAGGTTCCTTGCCCTGTACTAGTGCATGGGCGTGGAAAGCAGGGGGGACATGTCCCCTCCCCACTTTTGGCCAACTCCTCAAAAGGTCAAAACTAAAAGGTCAAGCAAAGGGAGGTCAAAAATTGCAGAAAACCCCCCTGGTCCCACCCACTCTGAAACTGCTTCCCACGCCCCTGTAGTGAGTGATAGGATTTTCAATGGGATGGTTGTAGAATGCTAGATGGGTTCAGCAATGGCTGTCTACTCTGCTGAAGGATATACATTTTCAAATATACACCCAAAGTATGAAGTATTTCCTAATCATATTTACAATGAAAAAAGGATATGCTGGCATTTATGCCATTATATGTCTCAGTGATTTATCTCTTTCTACATGTGAATCACTCAAGAATGGTGGGCAGTAAAGAACAATTACAGGGTTGGACCATTGCAGTAAATGAAGGACACACGAGGAAATAATAATGATGATATGTACCATCTCTGTTTCTATCTGCCTCTGTCTCTCTCTCTAGTCTCCCTCTCTCTCTATGTCTCTCTCACTCTCTTCCTTCCTCTCTTTCTCCCTTCCTCCCTTCTTTTCTTCTACGTGACCAGTTACTCTTCAACAAAGAAAGTGCACATGGAAAGAACATGGACGAGGAAGGAGAGATATTGGGAGCTGCAGAGGAAGGGTGACGAACGGGGTGCATGGTAGCCCCAGGCACAGGAGAGGCTTTGGTTTGCTGGTGGTGGGAGCTTTTGTGTGGGACAATCGCCTGAGCACAGCACCACAATGCATCTTAAAACCCCTGCATACAATTACATTGGGTAGGGATTGAAAGCTGCTGGGTGAAGGCTAAGGTGTGCAACTTAGAGACTGCGGGTGGGAGGAGTAAGGGTTAGGCGGTGGGTCCAAGTAATTTTTACCTCTTGCAAATAGCATGCGGCTTATGTACATGTTCTGCACTAAACAGTCGGCTGGAGTACAAGTCCCATCACCTTCACCAGTCACTACTGACAGACCTGAGTACATAGTAGCACCTGAAAGGTAAAAAAAGGTAATGGCAAGGGAGGTACGAAGGATTGCAAAATAAAGAAGCTATGAATGCTCACCAGAGATACTGTGTGGTGGCACCAACACTGAAAATTAAGCAATTAAAAGGTCATCTGTAGTCCTAGGTTTTTTTTTTCTTTTTATCATGTAGGCCATGTAACTATAAAGATAAGTTAAAAAAATTGATTTTGAGACTAAAAGAACCTAGCAGCCAAAGGCAAAACGAAAATCCACCTAGAATGTTCCAAAAATGCACTTTTTGGGCAATCAAAGTCTCCTGGCAAGCAATAATACTTCATGGCAAAGTAAATGTAGGAATTGTTGGCTGTTTCCCCATGAACTTGGACTTTATTTTAAGATTTTTTTTATTTATTTATTTTTATAAAAAATACTGAAAAGGTTTTGTGGCCAAAATTTTTAATTTGCCAAAAATCTTGGCGGCGGATCTGTAATCCAAGTTATTAAAATGGAATGGCCTGACCGGGAAGAGCACCTTGTCATCCTTCAATAGGTAACCCATTAGGCTATAAAATATAAATGCCCTTCTAGCTTAATAAGAGTGGCTGGACCTTGTCAATGGTTACTCTCAAGATTATTTCCTCATACCACCCCACCCCGGTGATCAGGTCTTTGTTAAGGATACCCATAGACCCATCAATCAATCAATTGTAATTGGCCAAATGAGATCTATATTTGCGTAGAGCAAATAATAGCTAGTCCTCACATGCTTATGATTTTGACCATGTAGACTAAATATTCTTTTTTTTATCACTTGAGATTGTAATACTTTTTCCCATTTAATAATCACTTAGGAGTAAGAGGATTGTAGATATCAGTCGATAATCCATAGTTGACATTGTCTACCACATGTAGTCCTATAGTAGATGCCCCCCCCCCCCAGGTGGCAGACTTTGTCATCAAAGTAATGAATTACTGTGATTATTCTAGTCCAACTGCATACACGAGCAAAGGAATTCAAATAAACTGTTACCATAAAAAAATGAAAAATTGCTCCACGTTTTAGAGATATGCATGAGAGAAGAACAAAGGGAAGATATCTCAACAAGCCACATTATGTAACATAAAGAAACCTCAGTGTCCATCCTAAAGATATATCCTTTCAAGATCATTGAAACTACTTATGGTATTCACGATTAATCTAAGATATTAAAAGGTTGTATAGATATATTGATAACTGTAGCCATATTCTATTTTGATTATATGTATTATAGAAATATAGAATGAGACATGTGTCTAGGGCCCTGTGCTCTTTTGCCCTTGATCTACATAATAGGGTACTGGCTTCATGATCCCATCGTGACGGGCATGATTCCTGTCCATTAGGGCAATGGTCACATACAAACCCTTGTAACATAGAGCCAACCGACAACCATATGATGCATATCTGCTCAGCACAGCTGAAAAGAGGAGGCTACTTTTTCGAGAAGAGATACGACTGCCATCTTGATGACGTTACCGGGGGAAGAATTAATGTTAAAGGGGGTGATTTGGTGGGGGAATAGCAGGCAGGGAAACTCCGGGGGAAACTGCTGCTACTTCTAGCCGCAAGTGCGCCAGGGAGGTAGGAAGAATGCAGTCCTTTTTTTTCTATTTTAGTCCATTTTGTTGCCAATGGTAAAGGTTTTTATACTTTGCCTATGGACAGGCTCACTGTGGCATTGAGCTAAAAATAGATCAAAGCTTCCTTGCTCTGTATCATAACATACTGGTTTCGCTCTTAGCAGATTATGTTCTGTTTTGTTATTGGCAGTGCTGTTGTTTTAGTAGATGGTTATTGATTTTACTAGTCTAGGATAGCGGTTCATGCAATAAGCCTTGATAAGCAGGTATAGTTTAGAGGAACAATCATTCCCCTTTTCAATACACATGCCTTTCTTATGTGAATCTGAAGTATGTCCATGGGCATACATATGTGCTTTCGTTTGCAAGTAAGACAGAATTGATTCCTGAAATAGTAAATCTGAATAGGTAGCACAGTTTGTTTCCCCAGATATATGCCGATGTTACTGAAGCATACCAAAGACTCATCCAGACCCCACTTGACTAGTTTGTGAGGGCATGCAGTGAAGCATACTCGGGCCCATACATTTGGCAAACTTAACTAGGTCGTGATACCTCATAGCATAGCCTGGATGTGGTCCTATAATTACATCCTACTCAGTCATCGCATGTCGACTTTATTTGATATCAAGTACAGGTGTCTCTCGGCACATGAGCCATTACATTCTAGATGATGAGGCAATGTATAAGCTGCAATATCTGGATGTGCCGGCTATAAGAGGGTCAACAGACAAGAAGGCAAAACGTGCCAAACTTTGGAGAAAAAGGAAGACAGATCTTAACAGGCCACAATAATAATTCTTCCATGCTTGGTATCTGTACACCCTACATCAAACAGGTAAAATGTTGATCCCAGTGTCAGAGTAAGCCACACTTATACCACCCACCATGCAGGTATCGGTATGTCCACTTCCGGTTACCTTAACAGGAAGTAACTAATTTTCAGTGGATTCCACGTGTTGTGTTGCAGTATCACAATGCCCCATATTGATATATGGTAAGCTACACCTACAGGCGGAGGTAGCACAGAATGTTTACAAGTGACACCACTGGCCTGTGGTTCTATATTTATATCCCTGGTAGTTGGAAAAAAGGGTTCCATAACCAATGGTCTCCTTCACTAGCTGGCTGTACCAAAATAATACATAGGGGAAGTGGCAATATCAATATATGGAACAACAGAGGCGCCTTTTCACTCATTTGATAACCCATAGTGACATCTATAGAAGACCGTTGTGGTCATATCCCCTGAAGTTATGTCAGTGAAACTAATTAAGCCACACTTTTCTAGGTTTGGTGATAGTTTTGTACCTGGTCGTCCATCCATTAATATATCACCCGATCATCCATCCACCCATCCATGCATTGCCCAAACCACCAATCCAGATTACAAGCATAAGCAGCCACAGTTCTATATCTCCACTTAATTCAAAGCCAATTTCTTTTCAAACAGTAATCGTATCTGATTATATACACATGTATCAACTTTATTAGGATTTGAGCTATAAAAATACGGGGGATGAATGTACTTCATATGATATTAGAATCATGATCGGGGGAATGCCAACATGCTTTCAATATTAGACACAATGTTTGTTTTCAATATTAAATCAAGCTAGTATAACATTGTATGGAAGAATACCATGTTCTTGTGATTTCCTTGAAATTCAGATGGTACACGAAGGAAGCGAACGTGATGGCTGTTTATTTAATTTTATCCATCATCAATTGGTATAGGTTAACAGTCGTATTTGCTTCCAGTGTGATATATACATTGTAGTTACTGATAGTTCAAGTGCACTATTACAAATATATGACACAGCTCCTTCCTAAACTAACGAGTATAGCCAATTAGAAGTCCACAAGTTTAATCTGCTTGAGGTTGGGGGCACCGAAAGATTTTTCTCGGTTAAATCACTCATTATCCAATCAAGCAGAATAAACTTGGAGATTCCTCATTAGGATATATCTCGATTTATTCCATCCAATAGTCACATGATAAGGAAAACACCCAGCCCGTATAGAATTAAATTTTCTCCCGCTTGTGCTGGATGGCAAGAAATCCTTAGATAATACTCACCAGAGATGGAATAAATGGGACTGACTTGTCATTCTTCATTGCACCCCAGCTTTGTCATATTCATCTGTATGGTTAATCATGTTTGTGCACACAATTTGGTGATGGTTATTCATAATTGCCCACATACCGGCCATTATTATTACTCCTATTCCGTAGACTAACCTTGGTAATAATTCCTATTGTGCTGTTGTGTATAATGTTATATTCAATGTGTGGTTATGTTCCTTATACTCTCAATCCTATCCCCAACTATATGACTGTATATATATATATCTATATACATACTGGTATCCTACAATCAATCCTATATGAAATGTCTGTGAATGGCTCAAGCTTTACTGTGCACTGTGCATGAGTGGATAGGAAACCCTCAGTGGGTATTACAAATGGACTCTTTCATGTGAATGACTAACCTGTGTGTACTGTGTTTGTATATCATGGACCTGTATGCAGAGAAACTTGTTCTCAGAAAGTTGTTAGAAGCATTTATACACTTGCATAACGTTCCACTCCATTTTCCAAAGTATTAATGGTAAAAAAGGGCCCTCAAATTATACTCAAACATGTAATCCTAAAATTGTGGATGCATTTTCGTCCTCCTCTCCGGAAATTATCTCAGATCCATAATACCAAATCCGTATAAGTAAAAATACGAACTGCCTAAATTCATACACACATATAGGTAGAGAAGGTGGATGCATTCAGCACCATAGACTGATTATTTCTCCTGCAAAATGTATTGTTTGACCAATATGAGTCTGCACTCGAGAAAATGCGATGAGCAATATAACATGTATGTATAGCTGTGCTGTTCTTGTTCGTGTTTTGAATGATTTAAAAAAAAATTACTTTCAATATTTAATACTCGCTCTTTTTTTCACCCAAACAGGACACTCCCGGGAGTCTGTAGACGGGCATGCACAGTTCATGCAAGGGATCAAGCCAGTAACTGGCTACCACGGTCCCTATGGCTTCCGAAGAAATACTCCCTGGCTCCGCACTGAACCAAGCCCCTTCGGAACAGCCAGCCGATCCCCAACACACTGATTCTACTGCGCCCTCCGCAACAACCAAGCCCTATAATAAGCACAACTCATCGTCCCCATCCCCGTCCCCGGCCACTCCTCAGGTCCCACTTCAAGTCCATGTTCCAGCGGGCCTTGCTGCTCACCCACATGCATCAAGAACTCTTCCTAGTGGGCTCCTTGCCCAATCACCATATGCCACCCAACTCCCGGCCGGACAGGCCGGTCTCATGCCCTTTCCTTATGGCCAACAGCTGATTGCTGCTGCTGCACCACGTGGGCTTGGGTTCCAACCTATGCCTGCTGGCATGCCTGGTTTGGGTGCTCAACCAATGATGTTACCAGGAGGAGGATTAATTCGTCATCCACGTCGGACATTGGCACCAGTCTCCCACCCCTATCAACGGGTGACAGCCTTACCAGGCGCAGCAGCTGCACAGCAAGTCCAACCCTTCCAGATGTTAGCAGCAGGACGTGCCCCCATTGCACCTCAACAAACAGTAGTACAGACTCCTTATGGACAAATGCTGGTTCCGGTGTCCTCAGCAGGTCTTCAGTACCGTCTCGCTGTACCGCAGCCTCCACCTCCCCAGCCGGCAGCGGTGGCTGTGGACCCAGCTATGGCAGCCCTTTATGGACAGTACCAATCCGCTTATCCCTCCGCCTACCTTCAGCAGTTCCAACAACCAGCCATGGCCAGCGCTCTGGCCGCAGCTTCAGCGCAATATGGTGCCGCAGCGCAACTTGGTGCACAACCACAGTACCTCAGTGCTGCTGCGTCTCGTGAACAGCAACAGCAACAGTTAGCAGCGGCATATGCGCGTACCGGTACTGAACAACAACTGCACTATGACCCTCAGAAACTGTTAAATGCCCACTATGCGCAGTTATTGATGCCAGAACAAACAAACAACTCACCAGCTGCCAATGGGACCACAACTGAGTACAGCGACCAAGAAACATAGCAGTCTGTGTCTATTATATAAACCATCATCAACAGAGGAGAGGCTAGATTAACAGATATGATAACACAGTAATAAATGGGAGGAGGGAAATAATAAAAAGGGATTTATTATAAAATGCAATGAATTCGTTTATAATGATGATTACAACAGAGTCTGGCTAGGTTCAGGGTATTGAGACCCATCAAGGAGAAATCCTAAATATTTTGAGAAGCCAGATCAGGAGTTGGTCATTTATGCCAACTTTGGCTGTCAGGCTTCGTTCCTGGTAAGACCTATTAGTGTCTATGGAGGGTGGGAAGAAGCCCAGGGAAAAGATAAGGGGCATTGTTACAGGTGCAGTATCCTGCCGACCACATTTGACCATCAGCAGCAGCTTTCAGCCTTGATGGTCCCATCATATTTCTCATTGTACTATTGTAACAGCGTTTAAGCAACAGACTAAATTCAGTAGCTCTTTACGCTTTTCAGATTTGTATAAATACTTGTTTAGTTGAAGGTCTATACTTGTTCTGTCCAGAAAAAAAGGGAGGGAATATTTCATAAATGGAGAATCATATTTCAGATTTTCTAATCTTCTCTCCATTCACTTGAGAGCGCTATTTTGAGAGACCAAAACTGTGTGTCCGATGCACAGGCAAAAGATGTGTTGTTTTTCATGAGTCTCTATACATTCCAAATCTCGTGTGGATTGGCGCAGTGTGTGGCTAAGGCGCTGACTGCTGTGTGATCTCGGAATGCAGTGTTACTTTGCAGATTTGCAATTTTGCAGTCAGTACTAGGGCTTTCTCGGGGTGCTGAAATCATTCATAACACATATTGAAGCAACAAACCCAAGTGGTCAGGGAGGAATGGATTATGGTTCTATATTAAGGGTCTTTGATACTGGAGACTTTTCTATAAAACAGTGTAAGTAAGCGTATAGGTATACATAAATATATCTTATCTATCCTTTGCTGTGCCAGGCAACTACATTTCTCTTCTAGAAGGCAAGTCAGTTTGAGAAATCCATTAGAATTTGAGGCATGATAACGTGATATTCATTACGAATCGCTGCAATAAATGGAACAAGGGTTTCGCTGTTACTGTGGTAATAGTAATGACTTACATATCTTAGGCGCCCTTTGGCTGTAGGACTTTAGAATGAAGGTAAGCAAAAGATGATCTATAAATTAGAGATGCCAGAGTGTGTACAGTTAAAAACTATGCCTCGGAATACCAAGGTAAAGTAATTTTGCACAAAGTAGGATTCTATGGTATGTGTAAACATAGTTCGTTAAAAGATTATATATATATAGGAAACTGGGGGAAGAGAAATGAGAATGACCTAAAATGCTCAGAAACACAGTGGAACTTGTTTATACATTTAGACAGGCATTTTTTGAACTGATCGTTTGTGATGCATTAAAATCTTGACCGTATGTTGTAGGCTTTTTCCCTTCTTCACTTTGTAATTTCTAGTTGTAAATTTTTTCATTATTTTCTCCCTTTTTTCTCACCGCAAATGCCCGATTGACTTGGACGGGATGTGGCAAACAGTAGCGTTTCCGATTGTCAGGTGGCTGTATATTGTTAGGTTTCACTCTGAATAGTTTTTATTGGTGTGCTTTCCCCTTTACTTGAAGTAGGCCAAGTTAATGGCGTTATCTCGTTGATGTGCTCGTTGGAAATATCAGTAGAATGCCGTGGTTGTTCTTTTTTTTTCTTAGTGGAATGCCATTCATTACAAGAAGCAAAGTTTTCCTTTGGATATATTGTTCCAACTTTCTAGTCTGTTATATGTATTTCTCCACATGGTAGACAACCAGGGGAGTTTGACATCAGATGATTGTGACCATATGAAGTAAGGAATAAGGTAATAGAAGAAAAGAATACGATAACTAAACCTGCAGAAAAGGCAGATGGAAATTGGCAAACCCTACTACTAGAGTGTGACTCTGGGGCGTGTATCCGTTGTACCCTATGTGTGTATGGGGTGTGTGATGTAGCGTTGTGTTCCTCCATATGCTGTATTTTGAAGGTCATCACAGTCGGCGTGACGGTCAGTGGGCTAAGCAAGGTCAGTCACTAAGCCCCCTGACGACTGCATCATGAGTTGACTGACCTTGAACCAACCCCTGACCACAGAGCGGGCTAACCATGAGAAAAGGAACAAACTTCAGTGTCATATCAAGACTCACACAAATGCAAATTTGTGCCTTTAATCTGGTCGCGTGTATTTTTCAGCATTATTTTTGTAATAAAGTTTTCTTCATCACATGGCATATCTCGTGGGTGAGATCCACCTCTTTCTCGTGTTTGCTTCTCTCATATTTTGTCCTTCTAGATGTGTGCACTTTCCGACTGACCTTTGAACTAAACTCAATGTTATTCATATGAATTATACCTCCCATAGAGGTCAAGGTTACATTACTTTGAAAAGAGTTAAAGACTATTCTAGTCTTTTTCATGTCCCACAAGACCTGCATTGATGGTCATTTTCCGAAATTGATTAAAAAAGATACTAAGTTACCGATATCTTGATTCTTTTAGCTTGCCTCCAGTTCCTCCACAAAAAGATGCCATAGACAGAGTTGCCTCAGTGTAGTGTTGTATAGTTCCAGTGTGTGCTCTTAATTAATGTGTGGCTACTCTGTCTAGGGCTTTAAGTTGAGGTTTAAGTTCAAAGGTCTTTCCTTCCAGCACGCCTTCCTCACTATAAAAAGCTGTAACTTTGAGAATGTCATAACGCAGATTCACAAAGTGAAACTAAAATAATCGTTGTGTATAAGGCTAACACACTATAATAGTAGGTAGTTCATCCATATCTCACATCCAATAAATCCTGATGAGGCCCTTCAAAATTTCGCAAACCTGTGCTCATTTTCGAACAGGTTTTGCTCATTGGCGAAGCATCGCTGGCAATCTACACTTGTCTTGTGGGAACCCTGGGGGAGGGAGAGGGACTGGTGGCAATCTAGGGTACTCATTGAGCAAAATTTTCCTAGGCAAGGGTCTCAACTCCAAGCAATTATCACTCTGACCTTCTTCCTCAGCAAGGGTTCATTTAAACCGGAATCTTAGGACAAAGATCATATAAAAAGACAGTTGTTTAAGAATGAAAGATCATCTCTCATAGCAAGGGTAAACTCCACCCTTGTTGGTTGTTTTATACCAAAATACATTTAGATAAGGTTTTTCTATAAGGGCATACATAATAATCGATCCGGCCTGATGGGAGACAGCCCTCTAAGGGGTGTGTCATTGAAAATGTATCCGAGGGAGTCCAGTTCTGTAATTATTTCATGTAATTCTGATTTAAAAGTACTTTAAATAAATTTAATGTAGCATCTAGATTATCTATGTGACCAACAGTGGCGATCAAGACATTTTATGCCACTTGGGGACTGATGATCGGCCCGGTAACACTATATTTATGGGAAGTTGTTATTTGCACGGAATTAAATTTCTGACAGCCCTTTTCATATATTATATACATAAAGGAGTGGTCGATGGTATACTAAAACGCCAGCAGTCCCACATGTTCCTTGTGCCAGCAATGTTTCCCCAAGCTTGCCACACCTGAGATTTTCATAGTACGGGCAAGAGTTGCTGTATTTTGGCAAATTTAAGACCTGTATGATCCACTAGCAAAGGGCTAACCACAAAACAGGTACTATTGGATTAAATTATTCATCGGTAACTTACCTAGACGTATATTCAATGGTGCCAAATGAGTAGAAAAGAATGTGGTGAAAAAACCAACAACTGAAAGAGTTGAAAGACTGAGTAGGCCCTAAGGGGCCCTAAGTTACTTACACCCCTCCAGCCCTATGAACAGACATCACATGCCTTAAGCATGCAGCACTGAAGAAATTTGGACCTTAATGCTATGGGAAATCGTGTCACTGTTTGGATCACAGGCAGCTGATTGCAGTCAGGGTACAGCTATAGGCAGCTGATGGCAGTCGGACTCATTTTCAGGTGCAATTAGGTCATTATGTCACAGGCAGCAATGACAGTCGGACGTTGGTTTGTGAACAAAATAATCATACTCCAAGCTCTAATAGAACTAGAAATCTGGGGAGGGCTAAGGTTACTGTCACTATGCTGTCCGTCAGTGACTGACAGCCGTGAATCGTTAGTTTTGTTGTGTATACAAATATTTCATCAGGTGCCTGTGGCTAAAATGGTGATGAAATTTCCCATAGCGTTAAGGTAATTGTATGCTAGAGGCGCTTATCTAAGTGTCCATTGGGGTCGGAATTCCGTATATAGCTTTTCTACGGAAGCTTGCATTCAAAGGATTGGTTTCCAAGTCAGAAACTGCAGGTATTTGGCAGCAACAACCCTATGTCATAAGGCCTTCTGTTTTGATTTCGTTGAATAGTATTGCTCTATATTATATATACACATAAACCAGTTTGTGACAGACATGTGGCTGCCACTTTTCAGTTAACATTGGGCGGTGCCTCGGAGAACCTTTTGCTAAAGTGGATTGCCGACTGGGGCCATTTTACCATAAATCGGACACCTTCAAAACCACCATAGCTGAAATCTACAATGTAAAACCTGGTAGTAAGAGAATAATACATGAACAATACAGCATGAGGGCTCGTTATCCTTGGCTAAGGGAGCGTTCATTATTTATGGCAGGGGGGGGGGTGAGAATCTCGTTTGGCAAATACCTGAAAATGAAGCGTCCCCCCCCATGTGAATACCCCAAAATGCAGTGCCCCCCCCCCACCCATTGTGAATACCCCAAAATAAAGCGCCGCGCCCCACTCATTACCGCTCACTATAATACACTAAAATCGATTCCCTCAGTAGAAATATCCTAATATCACTCTTCTCCTTAGCACATGAAATGGCACTTTCCTGTGCTAAGGGATTTTCCTTTGAACAACAATGCTGGCTACCTGATATACTATATAGCACCTTACTATGTGTGCATCCCTTTATGTTGCTGCAAGCTGGTGTAGTAGAAGGTGTAAAAACTCCTGTAGACACAATCACTACCAATGGTGGTACCACTTACAATTATTGATAGTTGCCCCAATGGATGCCATTGTAAGTCCCCCTGTATTCTATTTCATCCGACATACTAAAAAAATTCTGCCCCCCCCCGCTCAAGGGGTCAAAATGTTTTTGACCCACACCTGAAGAGCCAAAAAGCGTGTGCGAATGCGCCCTTTTAACCTATTCCGATGTAGCAGGTTATCCCATCAGGTTATCCCATGAGCATGGCCATTGCTGGAGCTTGTTATCAGCAAGTTCTACAGATAAGACCTACCAGATGGGTACCAGTTGGTCCCCGAGAGGACTGCAGTGATCAGTTGGGATCATCTCATTTGCTAATAATTAAACCTGCTAAGTCTGTATAGTAACATGTGGGCTTTTTCGCTGAAAACAGGTGAAATTGTTTTGACTCCCTGGTCAAGGGGTCGAAAAAATTCTTAAAAATGATCACTCCCTTAGCCCTCTGTATCCTGAAAATACATACTTGTTAGCAGGTAAGGGGAAAGGGACATCCATGCGGGGGTTTATGGATGATCGTTTCTGGTTGCCAACTCATGCTTTTGAAGTGAAAATCTGCAAATTTAAGGGAGTGATCATTTTTTAACAACAGGGGGGGCTGGTGGGTTTGCGCACGGACGCGTGAAAAAAATTTCGGCCCCCCCTTCTCGAGGGGGTAAAATTTTTTCGACCCCCCCATTAGGGACAAAAATCGCGCGCGAACGTCCCCTTTTAGCCTTTAGTAACGTGCAGGATTTTCCACTGAAAACAGGTGAAATTATTTTGACCCCCCCATCAGAGGTGTTGAAAAAATTCTGACCCCCGGTCAAGGGGTTGAAAAAATTCTGACCCCCCCCTCAAACCAACCGGCCCCCCCCTGTTGTTAAAAAATGATCACTCCCTAAGTACACACGAAAATGTCTTTTTTGCCTTTTCCACAAAAATTCATACACACGAAAATATCTATGTTTACAGTAGATATTCTGAATTTGGGAGAATGCTATAAGTTGCACCTGATGCCTGATAAGGTTCCGATTGCCTAATAAAGTCTATACACCACTTTCAAAGTAATTAGCGCACATACGTTAATAAGTGTACACCCCCTCTTTTAGACTAGGAATTACTGTGAAACCCTGTTCATAAGCCAACCTCAGTCATAAGCCAGGGCTAGAGTGGGAAAATATCATGAGCTGATTTCGGGTTGAAATTTCAAGAGGTTTAGAAAAACTAATTTATAGCAATAAAACTTGGTCATAAGCCGGGGGAGACTTTGGGAGAAAATGATTTAGAAGCCGATTTTGCTCGAAAATAAGAAAAAAAATCTTGCATATGTGCCCTAGAAAAAAATATCCCCTGACATGAATGTCCTAAAATGAAGCACCCCCCCTACATGAATATTCAAAAATGAAGTGCCTCCCCCACAGAAATACCCTAAAATAAAGTGCCTCCCCCTCGCAAATGTCCCAAAATGAGCTGCCCCCCCCTTCGAAATGCTCACCCCCCCCCTGCCATAAATAATGAACGCTCCCTAAGGCACCAGGCACCGCCATGCATCAAATACTTTTTATAGGATGGGCATATTGCATTGGGGAATTATGGTGCCTCTTAGTTTTCTATCATCGTCACAGCAAGTTATACTGAATCTCTTGGAATCTCCCGGGAGATTAAGTGGGAACCAGACACAAACACAACAAGATTTGCCTGAAACCAGCACCGTTGCGAGACCAGAGCAGGAAATCGGCATGTATGTGGCGTTCCCGGGAACCAGTCTGCTCCTTGAATTTTGTAAAAATTCTAAAGAAGGGTAATCTGCTTTTTCATATAGAATTTGAAAGTTATAAGAGGGATACACATGTGCACAGTGACATACTGAGGGTCATTGCTGTCAAGGTACCTGTAGATCAATGTCAGCCACAGGATTCCCATAATGTCATGGCAGCGGAACCGTGGGGGATGTAGGGGATGCATCCCCTACACTTCCTCAGATTTCACTAAAGATTACGCAGAAATATACTAGAATTTACACAGGTCATCCCCCACTGCATCGGATGGATGCCAAGGGCAAAATCCCCGACCATACCCTTCAATTTTGAAAAAAAAATTACATATTTTCGGTCATTAAAAAAAGAGATTATGGACTAGATAAAAAGTAAGATAAGGAATTCCTCATTTAGATCCACAAATTCATATCCAAAAGTAGTTAGATTTCAGTGGCGGATCCAGGATTTGGAAAAGGAGGGGGCGCACCCCCTATTTTTTGACAAATTTTGGGTTCCAAAATATATAGCTAAACTCTTAAGTACTCGGCAAAAAGGGGGGGGGGATTTTTTTTCTAACTTCCTGTTCATACCGGTACATAATTAATGGATGGTCAATTTCAAACACGCAGGTAGAATATTTGATTCAGCTCATGCCTTCTGGTGTAAAGCAGTAATCGCTCTATAGCTATCATTTTAACTACTAGGCCTACCAACTACTGACAGTGGTATCAGAGTCAAAGTTTGCTTTGATGAGAGATTATGGGGATAATATTGCACAGTCAACATGGTCAACCACAAGCATTAACTGAGTGTTACTCTCTTTCTGTAGATACGTGTGACCTATGTATCAATAGAATTTAAATGACTGCTCACCTCCAACTCCTCGTTGAGGTGTCCTTTAGTCCAGTTATTCTATGATGGAAATGGATCTGACCCACCACAAATGGCAACAGAATTTATTTTGGTACCATTTGATTCAGAAACATGTGCAGAATAACACATCCAAAATGTAAAGAAAAATATTTGGTGGAAGAGTGGCTAATGAGCATAAGTTCGTTAGGACCTTGATATACATGGGAACAGCTGTGAGGTGCAGTGTGATACATACATATGCCTACATATATGTAAACAGTTGATGCCCGTGTGGCATTGTGAGCAGGGGTCTACCTGAGTGGTGCTGCAGTAAGAAGGGCAGGTGTGGGTGCAGCCTCCAGACGTAGGCGCCCTTCACACAGGTTGGCACCAGTCCAGCTAGGTCTGCACCTTCCTCTTGCAGCCCATGACCTGGCAATTAACCCTCTCAGAACAACATTGTGCTTTATTTCTCTTCGTCATTTCTCTTCACACCCACCGCAAGTATCCTAGGTCGCTTTAATTGTGTTGCCCTCATGAATGCATCATACCGATCGTTCAGGTTTGATACATTATCATCAGTTGAAGCAGCACCGTACTGGTATATTGTGATGACAAGGCATATCTGGTGCATGCTGCATCCTTAATAGGTTCAACCCTTAATAGACCAGACCCCTAGCTGCACACAGGAATCGTTCTGTGGAGGCCTGAATCAGGGTTAACCGTGCAGACAATGTGTTATACCTGTACTTTGGCTTCTCAATGGGGTTGTGTGGCATTTCACAGTCCATGATGGCGACAAGGTAGTTGCTAAATTGTTTCTTAATCTGTGATTCTCAAAATAGCAAGACATACTGTCACAAGGAGTAACATTAAACATGAGCAAATATAAATCTTTAAATGCCACTAAACTAGAAATTCCCTCTACTGAGGTATTGCGTGTAACTGTGCTGAATATATGTAGCGTTACTATAACATGCACAGGAAATAAGTATTAAGTCCTTATCATCAGGCTCATGATCACTACCATGCAGATAACTTCCCAGAATTTGAAAGAAAAAGACAACACCCCCCCCCCCCCACGCACACGAAGAAATTAATGTGTCGGAAGGCCACATTCGTCCTTGTTCGTAAACGAGAAAGCATTATGAGTCTGTAACGTATCATACTGCAATGAAATAATACCTCGCGTATAAGGCGCACCTCACGTATAAGGCGCACCCAGACTTTGCAGATGTGAATGTAAAAATAAAAAAATGTCATAACTTTTGTTCTAACCAACGGATTTTCAAAATTCAAAGATCTATAGCCAACTTAGAGCATCCCCTATCCTGTTTAACCACAATACAGGGATAAGGGATTATTGGGGAAATTTATAGAAAAATCTCTCCTAAATAATTCTGCTTCTATAAGGCGCACTAGGGATGCATCCTCGCGTATAAGGCACGCCTTGTAGGCGAGGTATTATGGTAGTTACAAAGGTTAGTCATTCTTTAGGGTTACAGAAAGTGACGACACAGGAGTATATCTACAGAAACCAGGATTTGAAATTAAATTCTCAATTGACTTAAGGTAAGCACATATGTTCATTTGATACTGTCTACAAGGCTGCCTTTGATTTTAAACATGAGTTTCTATATGCGTTCTATATTATGGTTGCCCAGACCGCCATAGGGCACATGCATTAAAGGGACCATGGAGGTAAATTGAAGGATGATGATCATTTGATCAATGTAGAAACTGTGTACAATGTGAATAGAAATGTCATCGAAATAACGGCGGATATCACATCCCAAAGTTCACAGAGATTCCTTGTACATTTGTGTACCACCATACTGCCATCTACTTCTAAAAACTATACTGGCTCACTGCACAGCATAAATATATGTTGGTTCAATGTTACAAGGATCCCTGGTAGATTCAACAGTTATCTTTTACAGTGTATGTGTAGACCACAACCTGCAAGATCCAGTAATATTGAAGCAATTGACAATTGGCAGCGCTAGTGGCAAAGCCAGAGCCAGAGCCAAAGCCAAAGTGATAACTGGCAGCCAAGAGGGACACTATTGCAGGGAACTGGCAAAACGAGTGGCAACTGATAATTAACCTATAAGTGCCAACCAGCTGCAAAGTTCTGACTCTCCATACTGTGTGATGTTACCAGTTGCCACAAAAAAGATTGCCAGTTGCTACACAAAGGTTTCTAAGTTCCATATAATTATATTCTGAAAGGCCAGTTGCCATATGTGGTGACACTTGTAGTTATGTTCCCATTGCCAGTTGTTCGTGGCAATTATTTAGCAATTACCACACGTTTGTAGATCAGTTACCAATTGCAAAAGAGTAGGCTGCCATTTATAAGAACTTAAGAGTAGTCATTGCTTTTTCACCTCACTACCATATCTGTGGGTGCTGCCACTCACATTTTGCAGGTGACAGTACCTGCCCTACACAGAAAAAAAATCCATGTTAGTCAGTCTAACTTAACTTAGTCAAAACCCCCAAATAATCTTAGTTAGTACATATGACTAATGTGTGACTAACAATGTCTAGTTTATTTTAGTCACATTGACTACCCATATCAGTTTCTCTCTCCAACCACAATCTTGAATAAGGTATCTGCTGGAAGTTTCAGGCAAGCTAACTTATCTTAGTCACTGTCACTTAGTCACTTTGACTAAGATCTCTTAGTGAATTTGACTAAGCTATATTGGCAAAGTATTGCATTTACACACCAGGTGGCAGTGTGGTTTGAAACAGGATTTTTCTGTTGGCTGTGTACCATAAACTATTCGATGGATGTCAAAATGATGGGGATTTTCAGGCGCTGTATGATTTTGAGGCAATTCAATATAACATCAAGCTTGGCAAAATATGTAAAATAATTTAATGATTTGTTAAATAAACTAGGTAGACAGATAATTACACCTTTTCTGTGGGAATCTAGATAAGTAAAATATCCACAGATGTATCTGCTTCTTTGTGGGAAACCAGAGTAATTGACTCAGGGGCTCTAATGAAAATGATGTGAGGCATTTCACATGTATGCTTCCTAAATGATAAGATTATTATTTGTGGGATGTGGATCCTATACAGAGCTTACACTCACCATTATTAGATTGCATACTTAGTCAATACCACAGAGGAATCTTAGTCAAAAGCAGGCAAGCTAAGGCAAGTTGGGCACTTTGACTAATGGTTAGTCGTATTTGACTAAGAAAAACTTGGACACTTAGGCACATGCTTTTGACTAGGTATTGTTAGAAAGTTAGCCTTTTTGACTAACATCTGACTAAGATTTTGAACATTATTTTTTTTCTGTGCATCTAGGAGTACCTGCCATATGTCACAGGTATATTGCAAAATATCACAAGGGTATGAAAATGTGTGGATTGTCACAGCCTGATATGTGGTAAAGAGCAATGCTGGAAGGCTGGTATGAGATTCCAGTTGTCACTGAATTGATAAAAACCCTAGTTGGAACTCTTGAGGCTGAGGTGGCAACTCTGAGTTTTCGATTGGCAACTGGCAACTGGCAACAAGCAACATATCACACCACTTTTCACATCACCCCTCATATATAGATAACCGGGATAGATAAGCTATTTTACCACATCAATGTGCCAGTTTATTGATGATTGTTACCATGTGTAGAGTCTGCTGCTAGTTGCGGGTTGGGACTTCCAATTCTAAAATATCCATGTCTAGTCAGTTGCCAGTTGCCCAAACCAAGGAACATTAGTAGCAACATTATGTAACTGACAACTAGCAACTTTCAATGGGTAACTGGCAACTCCAGCTGTTAAACAGCAACCTTCAATCATTAACTGGCAACTGCCAATTCTCAGCTAGCAACTTCCACTTCAAATGGCAACTGTTTACCATTAAGGCCCAGATGATAACTGGTGACAGTCAACCAGCAACTGACAACAGCAGGAACATCGCACACATGCCTTCCTTAATGAAAGAAAACAGCTTCTTTTTCAGAGATAACACCAAACATGAAGTTACCCGGTGCATAGAACAGACCACTCACCAGCTGCCGACGAATGCCTTAATTAGTCTAGCCAGAGTAAGATTCTCGAATGGCTGCACGCATCGCTAGACCCCATAATTTTAATTCGACTCCTCTTGCACTAACAGAATTGAGGGACAACATGGAAAGGAGACTACTACAATTATGCCAACCATAGGTCGAAATGAAGCCTACGTAACAGTGAGCTTCATTGCCTGTAGTGCGCCAATCGCCATATCAATCTGAGTAACAACAGTCACTCTCAAAAATAATCATCAGGAGAGTGTCCCTAAAGGACAAAAGAAGTTGCAGATAATTTTGGGAATGCCTGCCTTTTTTGTACATTTGACTTTTAACATGAACACAGGTTGGGACCATATGTTTTCTTTAAAAGACGTACTCTTAACAAAGTGTTGGTGAGTATTTTCATAATTTTGACGATGCTGGGAAAGGTTACTGTGTTGTCATTTACTTGGTGAATCTGGCCGTGAAAGCTGCACTTTGGACAGAACCATGTGTTCAATGAAATAGGGACCTCTTTGTGCTGAACTTAAGAAATTTGCTCAATAATTTAATCTTCACCTTCGACATTTTTATTTATGATGTAATGTAAACAGTTTTGTCTGGATATTAATCTCAGCGTGTCCATGAGAATTGAATTGAATTAGAATTAAACAACATACATATTACGCTAGAGTCCGTTTCTTAGCATTCATATTCATCAATATATCAGTGAGGCCCAAAAAGAATTGTAAGTTTCCGGTAACATGATCCAAAAAGTTGAGATAGGTAGGTCGGCCTTTTTACATTTTTTCTTTTTCACTGGGCCATATTTTGGTCACTATATTGAAATGGTATTATCAATAACAATTATGGGCAATACATTCTATCTATCATAACAGCTAAAACGTAGAAAGCTTGGTTAGAAATCGTCGATTTTTTAGTGGATGAAAATATGAAAATTGTCTTGGAGGGGGTCGGCCCTCTTTGGCTGAGATAGTTTGGCTAATCGGAAACCAATTTTCTTTTGGCCTGAATAAGACTTTTAGGACTAATTCTTCATATGTGTTAGACTCCCACAGAATAGATCTAGTGTTGGTTTGGTGTGTTGATCTAAAGTGAGTCTGTTCCATGAGTGTTCACAACCTCAGTCCCATACACTCTCAGCCCAGCGACCCGGTTTTACAGTGGAAAGCTTTTTTGGGCACTACAGTGGGACTTGATGTCAGTACACACCCATTGACTTGATTGGGGTTCTAGTGTAGGTGCTACGGCAGTATCTACTGCCTATTTACATTTCGGGCTGAGAGTGTACCATTAAATGCATGCGGTGATCATAACTACAAAGATTTGTGGTGGTAATGTTGTCAATTTTAATAAAATAGAGCTGGTAATGTAATCAATTTAAATATAGTTTCCTGATATGGATCTCATTGTAAGCTAAAATAGACCACCAAAATAGAATGACAATAGCATTGAATGTATAGTCGCAGACACAAAAATACAAGTCAGCCCAATTTTGTATGTTTAAGTTACTTAATCTCTATCAGTGATTTGGCGTGTTATATAGTGTGCTAAGGGTTTTTCTTCAACTGTTTCTTGGTATCAAAAAAAAAAGAAAAAAAAAAGCCTTAAAACAATAAAACTTGGCAGAAGGAGAACTGGCAGCCCTGGTGCATGTTGAAGCAAACGGACGTCTCATTTTTTTGTGTCATTTTTGAATGTGTATTGAACTCCTGAGGACAATTTCCCCGTTAATGCGTCCATCTTCTTTTCAAAGGCTGAGACTCAGGGCCTAAAGAAATATGGAATCAGGAAGCACAATAGGTTCTCTGCCCATAATAAATTCAGACAAACAAAAGAAGAATGTCTTTTTCCAATGCTCCTTCATGCCTACAAAAGCCGAACTGGGGCCTAAGTATGAGCAAGGTTTCTACATTTAAAAAAAAAAACAGAGGCAAACCCAGTGATGTTGTACATAACCAATCAATCCAAACACAAAATAAAGCAATTTTCTGTTCATGCTTGAAATCGTTATGAATCCAGACTATTGGAGGTGAAAGTTGTCTAAATAACCGAGATTTCACACACATCTATAAAAGATGTTCAGATCCTAAACATAATCTTACTTGTTAGCTCAATTCTTCTCTGAATATCCCTAGGAAGAAATAGAGAATATGCTCGAAGCATGCTACTAAAATAGGCCAGGACTGTGCACCTTTTGTACCACCAGCTATTGCAATAATAAGGCCAAAAGAAAAGATTGTTTCTGGTCACCCGACCGACCTCAGCTAAATGTTTCCTGATTTTTAAAGATGTTTGGAAGATTTTTACAATATTTTCGAAGAGTCTCTTCCAAAATTGTTATTTGACATGTATGCAGATATTTTCCAATGGTTGTCTAATATCCCATTCAGGAAATTAACATTTCTAACACCCACCAGTGAAAACCCAGCAAAGAATTCTATATATGAGCTGGGACCCCCCCCCCTCCCAAAAAAAAAAAAAGAAATAACAAAAAAAAATCCGACCCACCGACCTCAACATTTTAGACCATGTTACCGGAAACACAGCTCTTTTTGTCCTAATGCATGCGGTGTAGTTTGACAAAAAGAATTGGAGAAGAAAAGAAAAGGAAAAAAAATGAAGAAATATCAACCTGATGTTAATTATTGAGCTATCAGAAGAGAAGAAGTATAGGGAACTACAATTAGCAGGAGTAAAGAAAAGCCATGGTTCAAGAAAAACTGCAAAATCTTTGTAAAACAGAGAATCGACTGGCGTAAGTCATCATTGTATATAGGGTGAAGAGTAAATGAGAGGG
The DNA here is from genome assembly GCA_949317995.1 of Acholoe squamosa. NCBI lineage: Eukaryota > Metazoa > Annelida > Polychaeta > Phyllodocida > Polynoidae > Acholoe > Acholoe squamosa. The sequence continues at coordinate 39,147,508 of OX439048.1, read as the reverse complement.
AATCATAAATAAGTCACTAGAAATCACGCCAGCCATGAGGGTTGGGGTGAGATCTGATTGAGCATCGGATCAATGGGCAATGACGTTACACATAGAACGCTTTGCTGGCACACTGATCAATAAATGAGCCATGTTGGTGGGTGGGGGATGAGGGGGTGGATATGGCAAATGGTGAGAAAGGGGGGGGGGGGTACTGTGGGAGGTGGGTAGATGAAGCTGGAAGTATTGAGGTAAGTTGAAGGATGATGGAACATAGGCGTGTAATAGTGCAGAGAATCTGATGGCTTGGCCAGTTGTGGATACACCTATCTTGAGAAGCCAAAATGCAGGTAGGCATCCCAATATAGTTGTGATGGAGTGGGGCTGGCGGGGATTGGATGTGGAAAAGGCGGGGCTGTGGTGGGAGTAGAGGGTGAGACACTGAGAGGTGGAAGGATAGCTGTATTGAACAGTCTTTAATAAGAAGCCTCGATCGCTTAGTGGCTTCTAAATGGCGAATATCTTGTATATGGATATAGATTTGTTAGATGGATCTAGATATGCATGCACTGAAGGAGTAAAATATAATGAGTATGCCTGTCCATAGGTAAGTTACATGTACAGCACACTGTGATTTATATATATATATATATATATATATATATATATATATATATATATATATATATATATATATATATATATATATATATGTGACACATCAAGCGAGAACACCCCTCTGCGGCAGATTTTTAATTCCCCATTTGGCCACCAGGAGGCATTGGAGAGGCAAAAATACTGTAAAATCAATAAAAAAATATATTAAACTAATTTTTGATGCAGAATTCAATGGTTTCATTTAAAATGCACCATTTTCGGTAGAAATGACCCCTATTTGAAAGGTAAAATGAACATTTTTCATGAGAAATCAGCCTATATGCCTGTTTCTGGTTGCCATGGCAACCATTCCAATAATCAAAATTTGCAGATTTTTATGCCAATTTTCAGGGAAACTCACTAAAGACCCAAATCTGAAAACAGAAATGGAAAATTCCTTCTAGATCAAAATCTATGACAAAAATCACCATATTGTTATGTATTTTTTACGAAAAAGGCTGATTTATCGTGTTTTTAGATATTGTTATTGTTTATAATGTATTTAGAGCTTAATCATCAATTTCAAATATGAATAACAACCTATGTTCAAGGTGGGGTTCTGACATAACTACTAGGAATATTTAAGCCAATGATGTCTCATTTTAAAGATCTTCAGATGAACTTTGATAATGAGTTTTCCTGCAGATGGGTGTTTTTGCTTGCCTGGTCACATATATATATATATATATATATATATATATATATATATATATATATATATATATATATAATGAGTAGAAATGCAACCTTTGATATTAGACTTTAGAGCTAGATGTTTCAACTTAGAGTTGATATATTGGTACTCCATACCATTACGTTTTGATTTAAACAGGTAATCTACAGGTAATCTACCCCTACACAAATACTGTAAGCCCCTATATGGGCACAGCAAGGAGCTGTCAGTCCTAACCAAGAATACATAAAAAGAACCTCTACCAAGTTGATCAGTTTTAGAAGTTTTAAAATGTAGGCTAACATATTCACTTTCAAACTTGATGTCACCTACCCTCAACGTGTGAGGGGATTCTGCCACATGGCCTATCCTGAGTACACCTCTATAACATGTTAATATAGCCACCCAAAATTTCATGTCTGCTCTGTTAGATAGGTGTAAATTGGACCTTAATTTTAGCATTTCTTGAGGAGTCAAAGGGTGAATTACTCTTGTAGGATTAATATCATGCCTCTTGATACATCCAATGTTTTCTTTCAGATGACATTACTGCTGTGGTCAATGAAACCGTTTAACTTCTGTTGGTACCAAACTGCAGACATATAATTTTTTATAGATGAAGGCTTCATGTACTCAGACAGATACACTGCATATATTGAACCCTGTGATGGAGAACAAGGGAAAAGGTTGTAAACTAATTTTTTTTTTACAAAACTTCTTATACCTTTTAAATTGTTGTTTCCTAGTTCTCCTACTATTCTCTGACACACCCTGGTCCAAAAGATACCTTTTTCTTTTTTGCTACCTCATCCACTCTGGAATAGAAACAGCACATTATCATGTAGAGTGGTAATACACTTTTTAGGTATACCTTTATAAGCAAGTCTTGACAACTGACAAATTTCTCTCAACCATTCCATGCAAAGTTTGTTTTTTGATCTACCCGTGTTAATCATGACTAGAACTTGCATATTGTCTGTTATACAATGGATTCTTTTATTTCTATAACTAGAAATCTAACGTTTTAAACTGATCATAACAGGGTAAAATTCATACATATTGACATTTCAGTGATGATTTTCTAGATTATCAAGTACTGGAGGAAGGGAAAAATGACCCACACCTACTTTGAACATATCAAAAGATGTCCAGTCTCCATACAAAAAATCCTTCCCCATCTAGGCGCCAAAGCCCTTAACAGATGAATCTGAATACATAGGGGTATCTACCAAGTATCAAGGAAACACCAGGGGGCTATTTCAAAACTTTTAGATATTTAGTAGAGCTATTAGCACGTAGTATAACCAATTTAAAAGTGCCAATTTTCTAATATATCAATCTGTTTCAGAACTAAATATAACACAAATAGAGCAACGCCTATATTAGGGCGTGTATCTCTCCTATATTAAGATAGCAACTTTTGAAACAGATTGATATATTAGGAAACTGGCACTATTAGGCCTCAAAATGTGGTTATATTTGAGCTCATAAGTTCTGACAATGCTTCTTCAAACCATTAACATTCTCTATTGGCTAATTGTATGCTAGTATGTCCCTAATAGATCTTTATAGGCATTTTGATAATGAATTGGAATAACTACTGAGCTTAAAGTTATTAAGTCACTGAATTCTGGTGGATATATGTATAATACACATATTTTACCCCCATATGAATAATTTCATCAGAATTACATTTTCAATTTCCTCAATATATCCCCCTTATATACTGGTGACGTGTTTACCATGACGTCATGCTTTGACATCATAGATATTCTTGCGCTCTGCAAGTAGTCCCCTAATCGTCTGCGGCTAATTATATATGTATATATATATATATATATATATATATATATATATATACATATATATATATATATATATATATATACACGAGTGTATGTAGTTCCATATATATATTTTACACTCGCTAAAAGCACCCCGAACCAATTGTGTTTCAAGAAGGAATCGTCCTGTAAAGACACATATGTCACGGGGTATTACGGTATTATCCATAGATCAATGGAATCTCTATAATCAAATGCAATGTATCACCGAGTGGTCTCACTTTCCCCTCACACAATTGGGAATACTTGTACACTGGGGTCCACTGGTTGGCGGGGCACCCTGGCCTTGTCTGGTAAGTGTTTAGAACTGGGAATCAATTATATGGCATCCGCCATATCGATCTCACCTTCCTAGATGAGATGGAGACAAGAGTGGACCGATAATCTATAAGTGTGAGCCTTCATCGTTACCAGTTCACCACAGTGGGGGGGGGGGGGGGGGTGTGGGGGTAGGTTGGGGTGGATTGCAGCTTCTGAGCCTCTAGTAGATACCGGTACTAGAGGCTACTAGTTCTAGTTCTGATATACTATCAGATGTAACCATAACCACAGTGTTTTAGGCACTCTATACTAGAAAGTTTAGCAATGATTTGTCTGTCCAGTTAATGGGAGTAGTACTTTATCTTTATTAAAGAAACGTGCTTGTTGCCTTGTATGGGTATAGGTATGCAAGGTCTATTGATATGATTGTAAATGTCTATGAGTTAGAAATATAATATTTGTGGTGAATGAGGTGTGGTTACGTGGATTACATTTGGGGAGGCATTTCGTATAATCAGTCTTTGGATGTATCATTATTATCATTGAATGTATCAATATCATAATCCCTGACAATACAATGTACTGCCGACGTATCCAGCTCAACCACCTCCATTTCTAGTTTTTGGCCTGAAATATCCAATGTATCTATCAGACTAAACTTATTTTTGTCCCAGGTGTTTTAAAACAGTTCTGACTGCCTCATGACAGGATAGACGGTGCACAGACTCAGCGTTATAAACTGCAGCTTCCTCCTGCAGTAGATCTTAATCAGGGGGTATTAGATGTTATAACGGTAAATATCACCTGAGGCCAAGTCATGATGATACCCGACCTTTCACTGGTGACGCCTCCTCCCCTTAGCCAGGATCATATCACCCCCCCCCCCACCCTCACACCTCCATCCCAAACCCACAAGCCTTAGGGAGTGATCATTTTTTAACAACGGGGTGGGGGGGGGGGTGCTGGTGGGTTTGCACGCGGACTCGCGAAAGAAATTCTGACCCCCCTCTCGATAGGTCAACATTTTTTTTACCCCCCCCCCCAAGGGCCAAAAACCATGTGCGAACGCGCCCTTTTAACCTATAGTAACGCACAGGCTTTTTCGAAGAAAACAGGTGAAATTATTTGACCCCCCTGGTCAAGGGGTCGAAAAAATTCTGACCCCCTGGTCAAGGGGTCGAAAAGGTCCGGACCCCCATCAAACCCACCAGTCCCCCCCCTAAAAAATTATCACTCCCTTAAGCATGAGTTGCATGTAGGTCAAGGTAAGGTTTAAAGGGTAAACAATTGAGTTGCTCGTATCTCATTAAGGCATTTGCTTCAATCGATAATATAGCAAGGAAAATTCTTTTCAGCAGCGTTTATAAAAAACACAGAAATAAAACAAAATCCGATGAATGTTCCCTTAACTTTTTAAGGTGATGCAGTTGGCTATTATGTGAGTTCGGATATGTGTTTAGACTAAAAACAGAAGCCTGTAACACAACTATTCTTCATGCTTTCCTAGCAAATTGTAGCACACCAGACTTTACACTAACCTTGTGCAAATATTGAAAGGATGCTCTATACAACGGCACGCAGATTTTCCTTTCTGCCTGGCCATAGCTCTGGTGGAATCCACGGTTGATCACTCCTCCCTCACACCCAGCATCTAATACACCCCTGCCTTACCTGCGTCCCACCCCCGGTCCCACCACCTCCTGCCTTCAGGCCCTTCCTATCCAGGGTCAACAGCAATCTTCTGGAAGCCCTCAACCCTTGGTGCATGAGTTCTGGTCAATAGTGACCTAGTTCTCTAAATAGCACTGAGCTGCGCATGGAGCTGGAACAATCACTCCAGTTGTTGATACACACCCCTATGTGTGGATATAAACAGTACATGCAGAGGCCGGTGTCTATTTCCCTTTAGAACACGATGGTTGTAAATCTGGGCTGCAGTTGAAGGCGTCTATATGCCATAGTGCCCTGAGCCATAAAAGCATCGTATTCTAAGTAGGTTAGACCACCTTAACCCAGTGTCTACAGGGTTATATTCCGAGGTAGCAGGTTGTCCCATGGGCGCGGCCATTGCTGGAGCTTGTTATCATCGAGTTCTACTGATAACACATATCAGATGGGTACCAGTTGGCCCCCGAGAGGACCACAGTGAAGAGTTGGTGTCGTTTCATTGGCTGATAATCAAACCAGCTAAGTCCATATAGCCCCCTCCTTCGTCGGGTACTATAAGACCCTGTAGACACTGGGTTAAGGTGGACTAACTCATACGTAGACACTGAGTTAATGAACAAGTAACCAATGGATAATTCATGACGAGTGTGTGTTAGTGGAGGATAATGACACAAGGCCGTAGGCCGAGTGTTATTAGCCTTTGCTAACACACGAGTCATAAATTATCCATTGACTACTTATTTTATACCACGAAACCAATAAATAATCAATAGAATACCAATAAATTCAAGTTGAAAACAAAAATTATTCCCCCTCCCCGGGACTCGAAGCCAGCCATAGTGTGTGTACAGGTACATACACCTCCTCGCCCGGCAGTGGACAGCGACAGCGGCCGTCTCGGCTAGGCTGGGCAGCGGCACACGGCTAAAGATTTCAATGCGTCTCGCGGTTATGTTTGTGTAGAATACACGCAATACACCTCCTCGCCCGGCAGCGGACAGCGACAGCGCACACGGCTAAAGATTTCAATGCGTCTCGCGGTTATGTTTGTGTACAATCGATACATACACCTCATCGCCTGGCAGCGGACAGTGACAGTGCACACGGCGAAAAAAGATGTGCCCGGACCAGGGCTCGATCCATGTACCTCTGACGGCTGAGCGCGACGCGCTAACCGCTAGACCACCGCGTCTCCTCCCTCAGCGGCCGTGTCGGCTTGGCTATGTTTGACAGTAGGGAACAAAAATATACGCCCGGACCGGGACTCGTTCCGCCTACCTCTACTATCTAACCAAGCAAACACATATCGTCTCTCGTCAGTCCCTGTGGCGCAGTGCATAGGGAGTTGGATTTGGGATGTGAGACTGCAGGTTCGATCCCTACCCTGGCCTGGAAATTTTGTGGGTTTTAACATGTAACATGTGACATGGAAGGACATGTAAGGCGTGCTGGTTATCCATGGATAACGGCACTGGGTGCCTGTTATCCATGGATAACCGCACACCTTACAAAATTGATGTTACAGCCTACAGGGTGTGCAATATCGACAGATATGTGGATGGGAATAGCCACCAAAAAGCACTGTGTAACCCAGAAATCGTGGTATAAGGTGGATTAACCTACTTAGAATATGATGCTTTTATGACCCAGGTTCCTATCGCATATAGACGCCCTCGACGGCAGCCCAGATTTACAACAATAGTGTTCTAAACACTGTTGTACCGTTAATAGATGAGTACTATATCTACAGTGTTGCCTTAATTAGTTGAAAGTCCATGATTGGAAGTTCAGACCAATCTAAGATTATTTTCTTGCTTTCCTGCAGCAGTCCCGCACTATATTGATGGCCACGGTACAGGCAGCAGTGGTAGGAGATCATCTAAATGATTGAAACTGTCAGATTCACAATGTTTTGTCTGCTTACAATCACAGATACTACTAATAAACAATGTAAAAAATCACCATTAACTATACCAAAACATTGCTCTTAGTCCTTTCTATACAAAATCATTAACCTCGCTACCCTGTAACAAGCAATGTCCCCACCCCATGTCCCCTATAAAAAAAATGAGAAATCAACGAAAGCATCAAAAGCAACCTTCCAAAATGGTTGTTTTATGCTGACATGCCTAGACTGAATCCTCTGAGCTGTGATACGTCTGTCGCGTCTGTGAAACTAGATGTTGTAGTGGCTTTCGCCTACGTACACTAGAAATCCTATCCACTTCACACCAAATTTACGAACGAGCGAATGAGCCCAATAATTTATAGAAAATAAAAGCAGCTCCAAGACACAGGTGTACTGCAGAGCTATAAATGTCAGTGAATACAATAAGGATCACAACAACTGCATCTAGTTTGAATAGATCGTGCACATCATTGAACTCGGTCTGACTCAGAATAAGATGTAATTCTACCTGGAAACTAATCGATGAGGATTCCCTGCCTTGCTATTTCAACATAAACTGAATAATTAATGACTTTATTAAATCAAGAACGGTCCATGTCGGATCCGCAGAGCAGTGCAAGTGACATTTGGAGTAATATGAAAATGGCCCACTTTCTAGCAAAATGCTTTGAATGGATATGAATAATTTTGCTGATTTCATATTTTCCCCTCAATTCTATACCTCTAAGACTTAAAACGTGAATGCTTCGAGTAACGGGCCCTATAAGCGGACAGCACCAGATAGTGGACACTCTGATGTAACTGACTGATTATGGTGACTAAAATATGAGGAATTGGATATCTAATGATGTTAGATGATTCATATATATTATCACCAACATTCTGCTACAAAATATCACAATATCTCAATTAAATAAATGTATAGAAATACAGTTATCACAAGGGAGGACTTGAGAGAGCGTCTGAGGTCGTAGTTGTAAGCAAACATAGCTAAGCTTTGTACCAAGGTTTGACCCATGAAAGGGGCCTTTTTAAATCGTTTGTTGAAGATGAATCACTGACAATGTGTTTGTCTGAACAATATGCTGTTGACTTATCATATGTGTTTAAGGATTCTATACAATTTATAAGCATTATCAATACAGCATATAATTAAAGGTGCTTTCCCTTAAGGGCCAGCTAATAGTGGACAGCTTCTAAATATCAACCATTGTCTTAATTGATTCCAGCTTTGAACCTTACGTTTTGCTTAAAACATGTTTAGATATCATGGGAGTGCAGCCATACGATTATACCATGTGCATTTAAAAGACAATGGAAAGAAACTGCATGATTGTCATAATCCTTATGGAAAATATTCTGCACTTACTTTCATATCCCTTACCTGATTTATGTTGACAGATTACTGCAATTGATGTACCAATGATAAAGTTCATGGTCTAATAATGCCATACATGAGGGAATTAATGCATAATACTGCATTTCTTGTATATTATCACTTAGGTAAGTGCTCTGTCCGCTATTAGGTACCTGTGTCCGCTATTAGGTACCAGATCAACATTTTTCTTTGATCTCATTTAATATAGGGCATTAGCATATTAGGTTATGCCACTTATGGACGCCACCATCTTGGTTAGGCCCCCGACTCCAGAGCAGATCATTCTGGGCAAATTTCTTATCAGCCCCCAGAACAATGGTCAGTGATAATACTGATAAGCTCTACCCTGCCCCTTATCTTAATCACCCCAGGTACCTCTCTATTGTTTCAGGTGTGAAGCAAGGTGATAACCCTGATAGGGAGACAATGCCCTGATTAGCTTACCTGTGGTATCAAACAGAAATTTCAATAATCTATTGGTCTTTAACTTAAAATATTTTAATCTATTTCTAGGTTATCTATTTAAAGCTATTGATATGGAGAACCGACACATATGATTCATAGAAAAATCCCATAGCTAGTAATTAACCGAAAGTATAGTTTCTCATTTCACCATTATATTGATATCATACAGGGATATTCCCTGGCTCACTGTCGGGATTACAAAATGTCTCTATTACACCTACCTAGTACATCTCAAGATATTGATTTTATCTGAATTCAGTAGAATGGAGAAACAATTGTACATGGTATGTAGGAGAATCAGTGGCTGCTGGACGTAGGCGTGGTATTGCTGTGGTGACCTTAGTCAGAGAGTCAATTTATTGTACTACTTATACCACACTTGACAATGGAAAATTATGGCTTATATATAGCGTAAAGCTGCTGTAAGTTGATGCGGTCTAGTGGGCACATACACCCTCCCCAATCCTAAGGTTGTGAATGGTTTTGAGTGGGTGACAAGTGTGGCATAAGTGAGATAAACACCTCGTTGGGCAGTGTAGCCAGCATAACCACCACAGGCTGAATGACAGCCAGTGGTGAATATGTTGAATACAGTGACAAATTCAGTGTTTATTTACCGCTTAATTACAGCCACTCACACCTATAAGTGTCAGCAGTCGTGCCATACACAAGGACCTGAACGTGTCTGGAGGGTCTTGCCAAAAACAAAACGAAAACCAAAGAAAATGAAACACGCTCCTTTGATGCTGCTAAAGTCAGGTTTAGACTTAGGCAGCTTGGGCATAATCGCAGTATAAAGGTACCTGCCTCATGGTCTACAGTGATTAATAAGACCATTGGTCGACTATTGATATTTTGTTTAATGTTACTGATCAAGATATACGTTTATGATTACCGATTATTGGCTCAGAGTGCCCCCTGAGTCTATACAGCCGGGTAAGCGGTGGCATTTTCCAAGAAGCAGGCATACAATTTTCAATCTAAATTTTCATCCAGAATTTCCAAATAAAGTTAAGAAAACACATGTAGATGGATGAACAAGATGTTATTGTTTCAGGGGCGTAGGAAAAGGGGGGGGCAGGGGGGCCTGGGCCCCCCAATCATGAAGGAGGTGGGGCCTGAGTATGTCTGGGCCCCCCTAAAATTTGCCAAGAATTCATAATAAATTGAACAAGAAACTAAAACTTTGTATTTCAAATTAGATTAATATAATAACGGGATAGGGAAATGGGGTTCTGGACCCCAAATCAGATCTAAAATTCATTAAAAATTACATTTCTCTACAAATTTTATATAGGTATGTATAGGGGCTATTGTACTTGAGCCGGAAATTCAAGCTGTCGAGGTTGGGCCCCCGCTGCCCCCCCCCCCAGCAATGAAGATTTGCTTCCTACGCCTCTGTGTTTCCACCAGACACAAAAAGAAAAGGAACAAAAAGAAGCAGAACCATCATTTTATGTTTTTAAAAAAAGGAATGGTTTCAGGTGCCATTTTGCATCCCGAGATTTTCCCATAGGGCCCACTACGAAAGTGGAAGGAAAATCAATGATTTTCTTCTTTGTTATATATGTAGCCTAATCCAGTCCACCAAAAAGCGTCTTATTGTGAGACGTTTTCTACTTAAGGTGTAGTACATATATGATCACAGAGGAAAATCCCCATCACCCTGAGCCTTCTGTGCTCAAAGGCACATCGCCCACTAGTTGTAATATGAAGTGCTCTATAGTCCTTATGCATGGCAGAGTGTTACCAATTCCCATACTATATACTATTAGTGCAGACAAAGCAAAAGTATTTATACGCTGGCTTCTAATACAAATACAGGGAAAAAAGTATGTTCGTGGTACTATAATTATTTAGAATTGAACTTCCCGGTGCAACTAGTTTACTCTGTGGCTTGCTCTAGTTAGATTGGGACCAATATACATAAAATTTCCTCCTAAAACTGTGGAACTGAGTTGTATGGGAAGTGTCAGGAGCCCATTAGCAACATCGTCCTGTTAGCCTTGTGTTTGTGTGTGGGAGGATAAGAGAGGGGCGACAGGTGAGCCCCGTGTACCCGACCCACCCCTCGTACCATTATCATTTAATAAGTGTGACTCCTCGTGTTCTATTTAAACAAATCAATCGCAATGGCCAAACCTGAAATAGCCAAGTTGTGCTTAATTAGTTCGACAAAAACAGCGCTGACCGAAAAAAAGGAAGGGCTAAAAATACTCACATTCATGTTATCTTTTTTTTTTAGGTTGCCTCCATAGGTTTTATGGGCTCGTTAAAATGGTGCCATGATAGCTCAACAAATCAGATATGGGAGTCTTATCGGAAAAGTGGGTCATAACGCATGCGTAATGTGGTGTAGATATAGATCGATGACTGCTTTCACAGTTGATTACCCTCCCTTTGCATCTTGGAGTACATGGACGCGAGTGCGAGGAGGTAACCACCCCTCTTTCCCTCTTGTCCAGGGCCACAACCAGTATACAAATCTACCCATAGAGTCGGCATGGTTCTGCATGCATGAGCCATCGAAAGGCTTTCAATTCCGACTTAGCGGGATACAGTATTGACCCATGAGGAAATTCCTTTCATTCACTGCCGACTTTTCAGGGTGCCTTACATAACACCTGGTACCCATCAGCTCGCTGTTATCAGTCCTTATCTCACAAGGTATCAGCTTCAGCAGGGGTCGGCCCAATAAGGAACACGCTAAGGCCATATTGGCCACTAGCTGGTCTGGAGCTGGTTCCGGCAACACACACTGATAAGAACTGTTAAGATGGGACCAGCATGTCCCTGGAAGTGGGTGTTAACCAGGGACAAGGTACCCATCATGGTAGGTCTTATCAGTGGGGTTGATCTCAACCAGCGAAATTCAACATGGCGGCTCCACTAGGCCTCCATACTGAGTCCAATAGGGGTCGATGGTACCTGTTATTATATCTGTTGTCAGTCTTATCTCAGCTTACAGCATGGCAAAGTGAGCTGACATTATTATTTTTGACATTATATCTGAGCCCTTCTCTGAAGCAGGACATCTAAACACATGTATTGTCGTTAGCTCTCTCTCTCTCTCTCTCTCTCTCTCTCTCTCTCTCTCTCTCTCTCTCTCTCTCTCTCTATCTCTCAAAGAAAAAAATAAACAAAAATAGAAATAGTTCTAAACATGATAACGGTACAATTAGTCTGTGAAGATGTCATAACAATGGTATATGCCCGAGGAACGTGTTAAGGATCTACATAAACGTTCTGGCAGTGCACTTTCCCTATGTGCGTCTATGGTTATTTTCTAAATTCCCAAACCCAAAGGCAATCATCTCCCCAAATTGAAATGAGGGAGGATTGTGTTCACTGATTCCCTAGTTCCCTTTTGCACGACCCTTGTAGTGTATGTCGGGATCAGCTATCATTGCAGACGATTTTTGGCAAACGCTGCCCATGTCATTCATTATGTAGACCCCAAAGCACGGAAATCACTGCTGCAACGACGAACACCTTAAAACGGATAACTCTGTTCCTCTGCGCTATCTGACTCTTGTTTTCGAGGTGTTGTATTCAGCACGGAGGGAGCATCAGTACGGAGCCCTGGAAAGGACATCTATTTTCTACCTACTTTTTTCTAGAGTTTGTTTCCGCAAGTTTTATTTTCGTTTCCACAAGTTTTACTTTCATTTCCGCAACTTTTTATTTTTGTTTCCGCAAGTTATATTTGGTTTCCGGAAGTAAACATTTTGTTTACACAACTTAATGTTTTGTTTACACAACTTAACATTCACAATTGATTGACTATGCACAAAAAAAAACTATTAAGTTGTGGAGACATAAGTATAAGTTGCGAAAGCGAAAATAAAACTTGTAGAAACGAAATTTAACTTGCGAAAACGAACTTCAGATAAAAATATGTAGAAAACGGATGTCCTCTCCAGGGCTCCGTACATAAGCGACTCGGGTAATCTGACGCGGGAGTGCCTCATCTCCGGGTTTCGATTCTCAGCCTGTACAGGTTGTCGCCTCCAGTTTCTGGCAGGTGTGTCGACTGACACTCCCCTGGGCCCTGTTTCTATAGTTGGTTTGGATGGCACCATTTGCATTAGTGTTTCCTAAGTTGCTTTATCCAAATATTTTTTGCACCAGGACATATACCATTCGGTTTGATAAAAGAAGCCACAAAGAGAAATTGATGCAAATTCTATAGGTAGATTTACCGTGATATTGCTAAAATGGTTTGACCTGCTATAAAGTAAATTGTAAATCTTTAAATACTTATTATGTAAGCCTATCCTATGAATATCCATTCAAAGCTACACGTGATTGAATCCTTTCAAATGAGGCAGATGAGTCTCTGATAAGTCCATTCAAATTGCATGGTGCTGAAGATGACGAAGGCAGAGGATAAGAGAGCTGGGAGTGAGTAGTAACAAAAACAAGTAGTGGCGGTGGTTTAGTAGGTACAGTAGCATGCCACATATTGCGTCAGACTTGGTGTGTGAGAGAGGGTAAACCTCTCCCCCAGGATCTAATGTCTATACAACCTACACAAGCCTCATAAGTCACGGTTAACTGGTCTACACAAGGTAGGCATTGACTCCCACATGAATTATCAAAGAGCCATGATTTCTCTCTATTGATTGCCCCCCCCCCACAGTGGGACCAGTCATTCCAGTGGGGGGGGGGGGCGGCAAAGTTAATATTTGAAGGATGTTTGTTAACAAAATATGCGATCTGCCTGTAGTCATATAGCAGGTCGCGACAGGCAAGGGTACCAATCGATATAGTGGCTCGTCTATGTAAGCAGAATGGCCTCACAGGAGAAGAGAATCAATCTATAAGGTTGATTTTAGATACACAGTACAGTATATAGACTGTGGAAGACACTGTAGAATAATGTAGACTGACTGTTGTGTATGGGAACATGGTACTGTGTATTATGTCCATTCTATTTAGAACCAATTCTGTCAGACATACATTAGAAATCATGTACTTTGTACATGTATTGATTTAATGAGAACCGATTAGAATGTGAGAGTTATGCACTACAAAAGATGCAAATAAACCATGTTTTCATTTTTCTTTGACTTATTAGTAGGTATATCATCGATATTCACAATATCTAAATATCGGCAAAAGGGTAATCCTGAATATCGTATCGACATTGCCATAATATTGATATAAAATGACCTACATTCTATATTTTTTTCAAAATTCTTTGGGGAAGACCGTAAAATACCAGACAAATATGGTCATATTTGGTATCAAATAAAAGCTTATTTTGTTTGCAATGCAATGGGAGATAGATAATGTATGTTTTAGTCACTTTCTACACCATATCTGACACAACAATATCTTAAGGAATTATTTATGTTGTAAAATCAGCCTTACATGTTCACACCCCCCACGACTACCAACACCTCTCATGCTATAGGAACAAAGTGGAATCCATTATCAACCAATTAAAAAATTCCTTTTATTCACTGCAGACTTTTTGGGGGGTACATTATGCAACAAATGGTACCCATCATGCTAGTTGTTATCAGTGCTTATATCACCCGGTGCCAGATAAAGCAAACCTATAAATGACTTACAAATGTGCAAGAACAACTCACAGCTTTATATATAAAAAAAGAAAAATCATTCAACCCGGCCTTTGGCTTTTTTATTGTAAAATGTGTGTATATATACTGCCCACTATCCCCTGTGGAGAAAGACATTCAAAACTGCTGTTTAGTTTGAATTTATGCTACGGTAGACTTTTCCTAGACTGAATTTATTTGGATGAATTGAATATAATCATTTTATACAAACATCCCACGAGGGTAAGCACAGACTGCTAGCACAACTACATATATTTTGGTTTTTGTTTTGGCTATCAGGCTAAACAGATGGGCCTTTTCAACCCTAAACCCTCTCAAACTTTAAACTATGAACCCATCTATCAATTCTTACATATTTCCTCAATTATCCTCCATGAAATGTATTGGAATATCGCAATAAAATCGCGATATCGAGACCGAAAATCGCGATTATTGCCATAGAAAAAAAGCGGATGTCAATGACATCCCTACTTATTAGTAAACTACCTGGACCACCTGCTATAAAGAACAGGGCGGTGGAGTGCACAGCCATTATCAGCTGGGGGCCGCCATTAGACCCCGACGGCACTATGACTAACACCTTCAGCCCCCGACTCCGCAGTATATGCCAGGGATGCCTCCCATTGGTCAATAATACAATAGCCATGTACCGCTAGAGGTTACATATGTCTATAGACCTTGGGTCTTTGAGTCTGGGTCGCCACCCTCTTGTTAGTGTATGTGAATATTAGCTGCCTTTACATCCCATACATATAGACAGTTCTTCCATGTTATTGCACCCTTGTATTCCTCTTGTTCTGTGTTCAGTATATCATCTTCATAGATGCCTTCTAGGGATATAGCCTTCTTTGATCGGCCCTGGGCGAGGGCGTACTGTGTGTGGATCCATCGATGCCTTCTCCTTCACACCCATCGCAGGCTGTGGTTTCACTCATCATTGCTCCCTATGTTTGACTAGCAGAGGCACCACTGAGTCCAATGTAACAGTGCAGGTAAGGACTGAAGATGTCCTTGTCTGGTTATGTTTAATTTCAATGCCACTTTTGTGAGCTGGTGAGGATCGTTTGCCCCTGCGTTTGGATACCTGTAATTTACACATTGTACACCTATAGGGTAATGAGCTTTTTGTCAGTTGCACATTTTTTAGGTGTGTATGAACTGCAGATTCCATCCACAGCATTGTGATGGTCTACAGGAGAGCATGTATCCACCCCCTTCCCTGCGCTGTACCCCCATATACCAGACAGGTAGAAGTTCCTGCAAAGTGTGGGCCTCTAAGAAAATTTATTATCACTATCGGGTTTAAGATCACGATGTGTGCGCCAAAGCGTACTTCCGCAGCAATGAAGTATGTAAATCTTAACCGTCCCAACGTTTACTCCCATGGATACGTACACAAGAATTAAGTATTGAGGTATTTTATTTGGAAAATTTCACAACGATGGGGTGCTTTTCAATATTCCGCCAACAATTAGAATTTGAAATACAAATATGTGCGTATTCATAACCTTTCATTTCTGCCCACCGTCAGCTCTAATTGATAGTGAAATTTTAGTTAAGTCCTGGCCTGGAGGAAAGATGCTTCTGACATCTACACTATAGGGTTGGGAAACAACTGGAGATTTCTTTGTATTGAGCTGTCAGCCACAGTCTAATAATTCCAGTAGCTTACCTTTCAGCAGTAGCAGATACTAGATCTACCTAGGCGCATGGGGTTGTAATGGGTGACTTTCTATAAAGAAATTATGGATACCTACCGTACAATTGTACTATGTATGTATACTTTATCCACAAACAATTTCTCCTTTCGATATGACTGAATGTACAAGTTGGTTCTAATTGTTGTAAATACCGTACCTATGAGAGAGGACTAGTCAGTTAAATGTATGTAAAACCCACACAGAAAGAAATGTTCAAAATCTAAGTCAGATGTTAGTTGAAAAGTCTATCTTTCCAACAAGGGCTAGTCAAAAGCACATGATTATGTGTCTAAGTGTTTCTCAGTCAAATACAAGTCATGTACAACTAACCGTCAAAGTGCCCAACTCATATTGGCTTGCCTGATTTTGACTAGGATTCATTGGTGGTTTTGACTATCTAATAGTATCCAGTGTATACTATCTAACACTTTTAGTTTAATTCAAATAGTGAGTGTAAGGTCTCTATAGCATTCAGACACCGACCAATCAGAGTCTCATCATGAAAGAAGCATGCAAAATGCATAATGTCATTTTCATTTACAACCCCTGGGGGTTAATTCATAACTTAAACGAAAATCTTTCATGAAAATGGTTTGCAATTCTTAAACTTATAAACCACCATCCTGAGCCAACTAACACTCAGTTTGCAACAAAGAAGTAGATGCAACTCTAGTCAGAATATGTTTTTCTACCCAGGTACCTACCGTAAATCCTCGCGTATAGGACGCCCCTCGCATATAGGACGCACCCTGACATAGGCAGAGGATGCATCTGAGATCAAATTTTGGTCATTTTTAGTACTGTTCTATAGTAGAAAATCCTCGCATATAGGACACACCCCCAACTTCTGACAATCCTATAGGACGCACCTGGGGTCATTTTAGTGTATAAGACGCGTCCTATACACAAGGATTTACAGTAGTCCCTTTAATAACCTATCAATTCATTCGATATCTTGCCAAGCTTATGTTAGATTTGTTTTTGAAGGCCTCGGATATATAGAGTGTCTGGTAATCACTTAAACTCCCATCAGATACCCTGATCAAGATTTACTAACTGAAATTATAAGACCGTTTTGAATAAGTTAAGTTAAACCGACTGACTTGGATTTGTCTCCCTTCGCATTGATACAGAGTGAATAAAAATATATCAAGCCAAAGAAATATTTGACAGTGGATGTGATCACTAATTAGATGTGACCGAAAATGTTGAATTGAAACATGTTATGCCATTCATCAACAAGTAAATTTGTAGTGCATGCTGATATTCACATAGGGCCTATTGCATATAACGGTGGCCTGCTTCATCTCTTTTCTATACAAGGGAAATACAAGAGAGAACTACGTACAATATATATATCTTGATAAGAACTACAAGATATATTAGAGAACTACAAAGATGTTACATGTATCTTGATGACATTTGTGTGAAGTCATCCATTCTTGCTGCATTGGACTATAACTTGGCCTACGCTCTAATTCACCACAGAGTGTATCTTCAATCTCACCGCCAGCTCAGAAAATCAAAGTCACTAAATGCTCCAAGAAACTGCACCGTCAAACCCTAAGAATAATAATCTACCTCTACAGCAATTACTGTTCCCCCTCCCTAAACGTAGTGGATAAAATGAAAAAGAATGGGGAAACATGAAAATCCTTTGGTAAAAGCAGAACATATTAAGCTACTTATATGCGCGCATATAAGTGGTGATAAATGGGCAGTAGCAGTTCCCAATTGTATTACTAGATGTCACCACTTGCATTCAGGTGTTATGTAACAGGTTCCTTCACTGGTGGCCCTTGTAGTCGGCCATATTGCCTAGCCCCAGGAAGGACCACCGGTCTCACATTGGAGCTATGAGTACTACTGTCCCTCAGTTGTTCTACAAAGATGGCACACCCTACTCTCCGCCTGTCACACCTGTTAGTCAGACTGTCAATTGCCTGGTGTGGGTCAATTTAGGGCACCAGATGGTAGGCTCAAATTTCCTCCTACACCTATGGTATATGGTGCCCCGACTGCTTCTCACATGTATGGTGTCCCAGTGCCAACATCCCAACAGCAGCAGGCTGTGTATCAATTTGGTGTTGTTCCTAATCCTCAACAACAATACCAGGCTGCTGGAATTCTACCGGGTCAACAACCCCTGTTTCAGGCTCCCGGGGTTCAGTCTGGGCAACAGTCCCAGTTTCTACAAAACCCAACAGCATGGTATCCTAACCAACAACTACAACATCAGGCCCAAGTGCTCCAGTGGTAATATTCTCACCGAACAATGCCAGTGGCAGTAAGTTTGTGACTTATGTCATTGAACAGCACATGCCGTATGACAAAGTAAAAAAAACGCCTTGAATGATGTTATTTCTGCTAGCATGGGTCTTTTGAATAGCATGTTGGCTAGAAACTTCCCATGTAAAAACTATGGTAAACATGTTAAGTTCCTATCTGACAAGAAAGCATTCTACAATGAGGATGCTCTCATTCAGTATGATCTTGCAATGCGTGAGCGGGGAGAATCGTTTGGTGAACACACATTCTGTTATTTCGATCACGACATCTTCTCAAAAAGTCTTGGTCTTGAGAATCTGAGTGCTGAGCACTTAAGTAATGTTCTCGGTATCCAGCCTCCAGCATCACAAAGTGGTGCTGGTGCTAACGCCGGATCTAGCAGTAAGAGAAAAAAGAACAAAAGGAAAAAGTCGGATGAAATTCACTGTTGCTATGCATTTAATGGTGATAATGGTTGTAGTACCAAAGATTGCCCTCACCCACATGTATGTCGTTCTTGTGGGGGTAATCACACAAAACACTGTTAAAAAATCAAATGATTGATATCAGGCCTTAGTGGATTCTGACTCAGGGTTTAGTGACTCCGAAGAATCTGGCATAGATTGTGGAATTATCAATTCCTATGATTCTGACAATACCAGTGAACTGGATTACAGTTTGTTATGGGATGTCAACAAATTCGAAATTCCTTGTGGTTCAAATCATGTCACATCTTCAGAATCATTACCGGATACTGGAGACATTATATTAACTCCTACTATCCACACTTCCAGAATTGTCGATGGTGTTGTATGGTTTAGACCTTGTCCTTTGGATTGTGATGCCGTTCATGTCTTAGATGGCATGTGCCTCTAACTCAACCCAGATGCCTTCTTTGATGAATGCATGGGGTTTGAGGAAGTTGATTGTAATTACGCTTATATCCTAGACGGTGTTCGTAACGGCTTCAAAATCTTTGATGTGGATTATGACAGTTCTTATTTTCGAAAAAATTACCATTCCATAATCAAAGAAGTTGTAAAATGCCAAATGGATGATCTGGAAAGGAGGGAGTTAATTGATGGTAAAGTCAAAAGGGTTCTTCATAGACATCAGTGTATACATTCACTGGGGCTATTTTAAAACCAGATGGCAGCTTAAGACCCATAACAAATTGCAGGCGTGGTGATCCCGATGATAATCTTAAAAGTATCAATGACTTTATGTATACAACTTGCCAACCGTTTCATTATACTCAAGTAGATGATGTTACTAATGTCATACATGAGGGCTCATTTTTATGTGTATTGGACATCCAATCTGCTTATCGTAGTCCATCTGGATGATCGTTCTAAGCAAGGTTTTGTGTGGAGTCTGGATGGTGCGCCGGAATATTTTGAAGATCAAGCCTAATCGTTTGGTCTTAGGTGTGCACCATTTATCTTTACACAACTAACCGAGTTTGTCATCCGGTGTATGAATCGCAGAGGTATTTTCAATGTTTTCGGTTACCTTGATGACTTTGTCATTGTTGCTGACAGCTATGAGGAGTGTGCGAGGCGTCAGGTGATTATGGTAGATCTGCTTCGACATCTCGGGTTCCATATTGCATGGAAAAAAATCTTATCCCCTACTACCAAAGTCCAGTATTTGGGTCTGGTAATTGACACAGTGAAAATGGAAATCAGCTTACCCCCAGATAAGTTAGACAACTTATTAGTACTAATCGACAAGTTCTTGGGTAGAACTGTTGCTACTAAAAAAGAGTTACAAGAACTGTGTGGTCATTTGGCACACGCTAGTAGAGCTATTCGGGGAGGCAGGACATTTTCGCAAAGAGTCATTAACCTACTGAAATACATGGCTGATAGTGTCACGGTGGTTAAACTACCTAATTGGTTTATGAATGACATCCGCTGGTGGAAAAGTTTCAGTTATGTATTTAATGGTTCTGCCAAAATTCTACATACTTTTGATTGTCACCCGGTCGTAGACACTGACTCATCACTAACTGGATTCGGCTCATGTTATAATGGTGATTGGTTAGTAGGTGCATGGAAGCTACCTGCCTATAAGCAATTGTACAATCGCTTTCCTTTACATCATATGGTTGGACCCCCTTGTGAATATGATGAGTCGGCGGACATTAACCTACTGGAAGTCTGGCCAGTGGTTGCCGCAGTGCAACAATGGGGAAAGGATTGGTCAGATACAAATGTTATAGTCAGAACCGACAATACCCAAGTCCAACGTATGATAAATACGGGCAGATCATGGAGTGTTCGCTGTATGTGGTGGATAAGAGAATTATTTTGGTTATCAGTTGTACATAATTTTCATATTGTTGCGACGCGCGTTAAATCTAAAGATAATGTTGTTCCTGACTTTTTGTCACGCTGTACAGATAAAAGGTGTGCAAAAGGATTGCCTTCATTCATGATAAATGACTTCTGCTGCAGGGGATGTCTTGACTCACAAGCTACGGAACTACCAGTCACAGTGGATGGCTGAAGCCACAGAGCGTACTAGGAAGAGTCAATGGAATTTTGCATATTATATGGTGTCGTGTTGTTATATGTTACACACCTATATGAAAGATTGCGCTACAGCTACATTAGACAGTACCTAGGAGGACTTTGGATATTGCACAAGGTCCTAGGATATTCACATGTCAACACTGATATATTTGAACTGTACATCACTATGAGAGGTATTCGAAGGACCCTAGGTGATCATGTAGACCAGGCACGACCAGTGTCAGTACAGGACTTAAAGTGTATTTATAAATTATTGGATATGTCATGTTCTGAGGACGTGGCATTCTGGATCGCTGTTATCATGTGCTTCAGGGGCTAATTACGTAAGCCCAATGTTGTCAAACAAGGTCTGGCAGTCTGCTTGTCAGACTTGACCTGGGAGGTGTGGGGTGTCTTGGTCAGACTTCGCCGTACAAAGACTATTTCATTTAAGGAGCGGGTCTTGTTCATACCTTTCAGACTCATCAATGACTCAATCTTCTGCCTTCACTATTACCTGACCTTGCTGTTATCTATGGTGATCTACCCATCCGGTGACTCACAAGTAGTGTCATACATGAAAAATGGCCAATGGTGTCGTGGCAGTTACTCATGGTACTTGGGCAAGTTGCACAAGTTGCGTGCCAAGTCAGGCATCGATAAGTTGTCTTCACACTCGCTATGCAGAGGAGGTGCATCTGCCTTGGCAGATGCAGGATTCAGTCTATTGGACATCAAGAACATTGGTGATTGGAAATCATTGAGTGTGTTGCATTATTTGACAAAATCAAAACAAGCTCGTATCCATCTTGATTGGCATATGGTTAGCACCTTATTCATGTAATATCTGGGTTTTCTTTTTCTTCTCCATTCTGTTTGGCGTGTTGGCCTGGTTATGTATGTGTGTAGAGGCAAGGAGAAAGGGTGCTCCGTGCTTAAAGTCAACTTTAAAATTCAGATCACTAGCTTTTCAGTGATATATTGCAAAAGAAGATACTCCTGTTAGTCTTAGAGGAATGACTTGCTAAATATGGGTAGTCCTGAATGGCAATAAGCTCTACATCTAATTGGTCATGAGATACATCTGAAATTAGCATAATTTATGCTAATTAGCTAAATTAGCATAATCTTTTAATTCTTTTGCCCATAACTTTTGAACTAGAAATGGTATTTTCGTTCTGTTTTCACCATAGTAAACCTGGTGAAACATACCTTCAAATGAGATCATTGATTTTCCTATTTAGTATGAAAATCATGTTTCCATGGCAACAGAAATCAACAAAAATGCCTTTTCAGGACCAAAAACATTCTTTTTATATGCTTTGTTTGGAACCTTTCCACCCAAAATAGAACGTTTTATCAAAAATCATTGAATTCTCCATGAAAAAGTACCCTAAATCAGTTTTATACATATTTTTCCTATTCTAGCCCATAGTGATGCCCCCTGGTGGCTAAAATAGGTACTAAATCCCGCAGGAACCCCCATTTCTGCTTGCTGGCTCACATGTTTATTGGCCAGGTCCAATAAAATTGGAGTTGTCGTATGTCTATTTATAAGCTACTTATATGCGCGCATATAAGTGGTGATAAATTTGCAGTAGCAGTTCCCAATTGTATTACTAGATGTCACCACTTGCATTCAGGTGTTATGTAACAGGTTCCGTCACTGGTGGCCCTTGTAGTCGGCCATATTGCCTAGCCCCAGGAAGGACCACCGGTCTCACATTGGAGATTTTTTCTTTCTTCTTGTGTTACTTAGGCCTGGTTATGTATGTTTATTGGCCAGGTCCAATAAAATATTCGCCCAAACTAGATTGGAGTTGTCGTATGTCTATTTATCAACCTCTAAGGCCAGGAGGTTGATTCATAAAAATTCAACATGTCTCTGCTTGACCATGTAACTGGTAAGACATGGATTTTTTTTTTCAGTATGAATTTTGGATTCTAAAATGTTTATGTTCACTGAATAATTCTGAGCACATTCAACATTCATTGAACATGAATCTGAATACATGGCGAGGGCAATTATAGATGGTATAAATTTTACATCTTCAGTAAAATCTTAAATAAAAGGTATGTAACTGTGACCATGAAATTCATATTTATACTGTAGCTAAACACATGGGAAAGAGGGGAATCCCTTGCTGTACCATATTCTATAGTCGAACACGCCAGCTATGATGTCATAATTTCCAATGGATATTGGGAAACCCCCACCTCTCATGAAGTAGGGGATAGGATTTGCGAATAATCACAGCTCCTTAGGATTGAGTCATTTATATCCAGGTGGGGAGCGGGGAGGCTTGCTAGATATGGGGTGGAGGTCATTTAAAATGGGAATTTAAACCCTCACATTGGGAGGTGAATACATAACTAAATATGGGCAAATCCAAATACTCATTGCAACACATCATCCCATTTGCATTTTGGAGTGGGGCATTTTGCAAAATCTGTTCTCAGTAGGGGGGGGGGGTCACAATAACTTTCACCATATTGGTGGGGGGTTGGAAAGAAATTTGCTGATCCACTAAAATCCATCAAGACCCCGCCCAGCTAGCAATCAATGACTCAGCCCTTATGGTGGAGAAATGTTCAAGGGTTTTACTGGAGCAAGGGGGTTAGATCTTATCTCATGGAAAAAAGTAGTTTATAAAAGTCTCATAGAAAATTATGTATGAATATGTGATTAATACAAATCGATGCCATATGACTTTATTCAAATTATTTCATTTATTCTCAAATATAAGCCCAGCCAGAACATCCACAAGGGCTCCAAATGGGATTCCTCTGGTCGTCTGGGCTAGCCCAAACGTGGGCTCAAGCTGGTAAAATAGTGTCTAAGCTGCCAGATGGGGCCTAGGTGGGCTAGCCCAGAAACCTCTTTTCACTATATATATATATATATATATATATATATATTGTGGCGGAGACGGAGGGGCCGTTGGCGGAGCCGAAACCATCCTGGTGTGGGGGGGGCGAGGCCAGCGGTCCTGAAGTAACGCGGTTACGTCGGCAATAGTAGTCGGTGGAGGAGATCCTCCGACGCTGGCCTGCCGTAAAGCAGGCCGGGGTCGGAGTATCTGCCTATGTATAAATAAGGGAGTTGTTACTCCGATTAGTTAGTTCCGAGTTGCAGACAGAGAGGAGCAGAACTCTAAAAGGCTTATCTCCGGATTAATATATACACGATATAAGACTTAGATGGTGTGGCGAGGACTGCCAGGAAATAAAAGACACTGAAGTCAAGCTGTCGGAGTTGTGTAATTCTTTATTAACCATAGAGTCGGAAAACGCTACATTGGTGACAGCAGTGTTTGAAGACCCACGAGAGAAAGAAGATGGCGGAGGCTTCAGAAACGATAAACTTACCTGTGGAGAAGAGGGATACGGAGGAGATTAAGCTGGAAAAAGGGGTTTTGCTGGAGGTGGTGGACGAGGAAGTGACGCTACGGCAGAGAGGGGTGGTGAGGCCGGAAGAGATGAATCCGGAGAGACAAGCAGAACCCGCCGATAGAGCATCCCGGGAGGAGGTACCGGACACGGGATATGAGGAACCACGCGTTAAAGAAAGGGAGCCCTACCTGTGGCCATGGGAGAGGGAGGAGAAACTGGCGGCCTGGAGGCTGAGGCACCCTAAAGGAAAAATGGGTGATGCAAATGCCTGGCTGGGGTTCAACCCGGGAAGGGACGAGGGCGGAAAGGTGCTTTGGTGGCCGGAGGAGCAGGCGGAGATGAATAACCCAAGGAAGGGGAGCAAGCGGGCACCGGCCGAGGTTCGCCCCGAAACCGGGAGATGTGCGGAGGAGGCGGATAAGGACGAAGTAGGGGAAGGTGGAGATCTCCGGCAGGGTAGAGGAGTTATGGGTCGTCCGGAGGAGGGCTGGAGAGGAGGTGCCGATGGGGAGAAGGAGGCAAAGGGTAAGCCAGTGGTGAAACCCGCTAAATATGATGGCACCACAGACCTATCTGACTACCTCAACCACTTCGACCTGTGCGTCAAAGTAAATGGATGGAAGCCGGAGGAGGCGGGTATGTTCCTAGGCCTGAGTCTGTCGGGGGCAGCCCGGAGATTGTTGACGGGAAGGAAACCAGCCACGCCGGAGGGGTATGAGGAGTTAAGAAGGGCACTCGTGGAAAGGTTTGAGCCTACTAATCAGGAAGAGATCTACAAAGCGTTCCTCCGCACTAGGGTCCGGCGAAAGGGAGAGGGACTGCAAGAGTTACAGGAAGAACTGAAAAAGTACACTAAGTTAGCATATCCGGAGGCGGACGCCCGGACGACAGACACCTTAGCTCTCGATAGATTCCTATTGTGCCTCGACAATCCACTCAGGCAGTGGGTGTATCAGTCAACACCGAAAGATTTACAATCCGCAGTAATGACGGCGGTGGGAGCGGAGGCGTACTTACAAGTGGAGCAGGAGAATATCCACAAAGTGCGGGCGGCGGATGCGTCAGTAAATGAACACCTCAAGTCCAACAAGGAGGAAATGAGCAAAATGGCGGAGTTGATGGAGCGGTTAGTTCAGAGGCTGGATGATCCGGCGGTGTTGGGGAGGAAGAAAAAGCCAAGCAATGGTGCTTGTTTCGGATGCGGACAGGAAGGCCATTTCAAGCGAGAATGCCCAAATAGCAAGGCCAAGGAGGCATCCAGGCCGGTGAGCAAACAGGCTACTCCGGCGGCGGGAAACTAGAATCGACCTATACTAAAGGCCAAGTACAGGTCGAGGGAAGTGGGCCTATCAATGTGATACAGGGCCGCCGAGAGAGGGGCGGAGGAGGATTGATAGTAGAGGGTCGGCTGGCAGGGGCCCCCATCTAATTGCTGGTGGACACTGGTGCGTCGCTTAATCTGGTCTCCGAAGGATGGTGGAGCAGGTGGGGCGGACGGGAACGCCTGGGAGAAACGGCGGAGAAGATCTACTCCGTCGATGGGCGGCCTATGGACATAAAAGGGGAAGTGTACACAGAGCTGGAAATCGGGAGGCGTACTATCAATGTGTGTTTCGTAGTCAGCGACACTGGGACGGAGGGAATCCTGGGGGTGGAGTTCCTCCGCACCAACAAACTAATGGTCGACGTAGCAAAAGGGCGCCTAGTGTGGACAGAGGAGGATTCTGTGTGCCGAATCGTCAGCACCCGAGCGGCGGTGCTGGGATCCGGACAGGAGGCCATGCTAGAGGGAACTCTAGCCGGACCCTGGCAACAGGGGGACGACGGGATGATTGAAGGGATGGCCGGACACAAGGGTGAACCGAGCTTCCTGGTGGGGCGGGGGCTGGTATGCCCCGAGGGGAGGGCAACTTGGGTCAGGGTGCTCAATCCCGGTCCTGAGCCAGTGGTGATATATAGAGACATGACTCTAGGGGCCATTCAACGAGTGGAGTGCAGAGGCGGAGGCCATACAGTGGCCGGAGAGGGATGGTGCCGGATGGTGGAGAGAGGTGAGCCAGAGGAACTAAAGCGTTTGGTGGACGGGCTAGTGAGCGAGACGGAGGCTCACCATAGAAAGGAGCTTGCACGGCTTATAAGGAAACACCTGGGGGCATTTCAGAGGCATAAGGGCGACAAAGGGCACACTCAATTGGCCAAGCATAGGATTGATACGGGGGTACATCCACCTATCAAACAACCGCCGAGGCGCTTGGCACCCCATAGATGAGAGGCGGTAGAAGAGGAGGTGGAGAAGATGTTGGAAGCCGGAGTGATTGAGCCATCCACTAGCCCGTGGGCTTCTCCGGTGGTCCTAGTAAAAAAAAAGGATGGTACCACTCGCTTCTGTGTGGACTACCGGAGGCTCAACGCCGCCACCGTGAAGGATGCTTATCCCCTGCCTAGAGTGGAAGATTGTCTCGATACCATGGCGGGGGCCGCTTGGTTTTCGTCAGTGGATCTGGCCAGCGGCTACTGGCAGTTGGATATAGAGGAGGGGGATAAAGAGAAGACAGCATTCACGACACACCGGGGGCTGTTCCAATTCCGGAGAATGCCCTTCAGTTTGTGCAATGCACCAGGCACCTTCGAGAGGGTGATGGAAGTGGCCATGACGGGACTACAGTGGAAAACTTGTTTGGTCTATCTAGACGACATAGTCGTATTCTCCGCCACCTTCGAGGAACATATTGAGCGGCTTGGGGAGGTACTTCAAAGGCTGGAGGATGCTGGGCTTAAAATCAAGCCCTCCAAATGCCAGTTGGCTCGCCGCAGAGTGTTATTCCTGGGCCACCAAGTGAGTGAGGCGGGAGTAGAGACAGATCCGGAAAAGATAGAGGCGGTGCAGTCGTGGCCCACTCCGACCACGGTGACGGAGGTCCGGAGTTTTCTGGGGCTAGCCGGCTACTACAGGACCTTCGTTCCTGAGTTCTCTACGAGGGCTAAACCACTGAGCGCGCTGGCCGAGAAAGGGAGGACGTTCCGGTGGTCGGAGGAATGCGAGGCCTCATTCCAAGACCTAAAAAGGAGATTAACCGAGGCCCCTGTCCTAGCTTTCCCCCAGGCGGAGGGACAGCTTACCTTAGACACCGACGCCAGTGACACAGGCCTCGGAGTGGTACTGTCCCAGGAGCAGACGGGGGTAGAGAGGGTCCTAGCCTATGGCAGCCGCACTCTCAGCAGGCCGGAGCGTAACTATTGCGTTACAAGGAGGGAGCTGCTGGCTATAGTCTTTGGCCTCAGGAAATTCAAGCATTACCTAATAGGGAGGAGGGTGGTAGTCCGAACAGATCATGCCTCCCTGCGGTGGCTGTTGGAGTTCAAGGAGCCGGAGGGCCAGCTGGCTCGATGGCTGCAGATTATAAGTACTTACGACATAGTGGTGCAGCATAGGCCGGGGAAACTACATGGGAATGCGGATGGGCTGTCCAGGAAGCCCTGCAAGCAATGTGGACGAGAGGATGAGGAGGAGCTGCTGCATTGCCGGGTTTTCACAAGGTCTCAACGCCAGGAGATGGTTCGGGGGGCGCCTCCGGCGGCGGGGGACTCCACTCCGGCGGCAGGGAGAGAGTGGGGCACACTCCAAGCGGAGGACGCTGTGCTGACTCGGGTCAGAGCATGGGTGAACGGGGAGGCGACCACCACAGAGGAGGAAAGAAGGACCTGGGGCTATGAGCTGAGAGCCTGGCATGCCCAATTGGGGCGCATGAGTATAGAAAAAGGGATACTGGGCCGGTGGTGGGAAGGTGCGGCGGGGGAACGATGCTTCCAAATTGCTGTACCCACCCTGAGCAGGAATGATGTGCTCAGGGAGGTCCACGGAGAGCCCTTGGCGGGGCATCTGGGCCGCAATAAAACCATCCGGCGCCTCCAGACAGGTTACTACTGGCCTGACTTCAGGAGGGAGGTGACCCTGTGGTGCGCCAGCTGTGAACCCTGTGTCCGGAGGAAGGTGGCTCCACCTCCGCACCGGGCACCAATGGGACATGTGGGTGCTGGACTACCCCTACAGAGGATAGCTCTAGACGTGATAGGTCCATTGCCCTTGTCCTCCGCCGGGAACCAATATATTTTGGTGGCGGCGGACTACTTCACTAAATGGACGGAAGCGTACGCTTTACCCAACCAGGAGGCACCCACGGTGGCCAGGGCTGTGGTGGAGGAGTTCATCTGTAGATTTGGAGCCCCGGCGGAGGTGCACACAGATCAGGGCAAGAACTTCCAGTCGGAACTATTCAGGGAAATGGTGGCCTTACTGGAAGTCAGGCAGACCAGAACCTGTTCCTTTAGGCCCCAAAGCGATGGGATGGTGGAGCGGGCCAACAGAACAATTGAAATGCTGCTGGCGACTGTGGTGGCGGAGGACCAACGGGACTGGGACCGGCGGCTGCCATTTGTAATGGCGGCGTATCGCTCCTCCGCACACGCCTCCACGGGATTGTCCCCCAATCTTCTGATGTTGGGGCGGGAAACGGTCATCCCCCTGGATTTGGTTTACCCGCTGGAGCCCAATGTAGGGGGAGGAGTCGGTTATGTGGCCGAATTACAAACCACCATGGCAAAAGCATACTCCGTCGCTAGGGAGGCCCTCGGAAGGTCCCTCTGCAGGCAACAGAGGAACTATGATGCAAGAGCCTCGGCAGGCGAATTCCCTGTCGGGGGCAGGGTCTTCTACTACCACCCTCTCCGGAAGAGGGGACTGACACCTAAACTCCAGAGCTATTGGACAGGCCCATGGGGCGCTTAGGGGAGGTGGTGTATAAAATTAAAAAGGGTAAAACTACCAGGGTAGTCCATTACGACGCCCTAAAACTGGCCCCGGCGCGGGCCACGGCGGAGGATGTTCCCATGGAGGATGAAACAAGGGAGGCCGAGGAGGAAGGAGGATCCGGAGGGGGCACCATCCGGCTGGTTCAGGTGACCCCGGGGACTGGAGCTGACCGGGAGGCGAAACTGCTGACCTGCAAAGAGAAAAAGAGACATCAAATAACTGAAACCAGTAAGGGAGGGGCAGCGGATAAAGGAAATCGGAAAGAAGGTCTGCGGAGGAGTGCACCGAAGCCTGCCGGAACCAGCGTAGCCCGGGCCGTCAGACTGGCGCCTCAACTGGATACTTACCTTGGGGCGGAGTGGAGGAGCTGCAAAAGCAAGATGAGTCAAGAAGGCCGCGACTGGTGCGATGTATGGCTGGAAAATGAAAAAAGGTTGAAGAAAGAAGCCGAAATGTCACATTGGAGGGGGGTAGAACCAGAGGAGGACCCTCCCTACGAGGAATGGTCCCTCCCCGAGATGGGCGAGTCGGATGAAGAGGGGGTGAGTGATGAGAGTGAGTTGGCCCGCAGAAGGTGGAACCATGGCCAAAACGAGGAAATCAGGGCAGAAAGATTAAGGAGGGCGGCGGATCCTGGCCGGAGGAGAATCAGGGAGAAGCATAGGGAAAGATGGTTTATTTACGAAATGATCGAGGAAGCCATCTACAACAACCATGAAAACGAAGAGAGGGAAGCCAGGAGGGTTGGACGCTGCAGAACAGCCATGACGAAGGGGAGGTCGGGAGGCCAGGCTCCAAATTCCTCGACGGCGGGCGGTGAGGCCGGCCGGCCGGCGGCCGGAGCGCCGCCTAGCGGAGTAGGGCCGGAGAGGCGGGAGTCACTAAGCAACCCTCATAACAAGTTCTTTCCAATAAAAGGCGGGGGAAGGACCGTTAACGGTCAGTCTACAATGCAGGCCGGAGAGGACACGCGGTTGGTGGTTCTAAGAGGGACAGGGCCCGAGGGTGAATCGAGTCGGGGTAAAAATGCTGGTGGAGGGTCAAAGAAAGTGTCCAGCCACTCCCGGGAGGGCTCCACACGCTCAAGACACAGGGAGAGTCGGCGGAGGAGGAGGGAGAGAGAAAGATCCTCCGGCCACTCCTCCTCTAGCCGCTCCACTAGTGGCCACAGAAGGGACGGAGTGTCTGCCCGGACGGAGGCAGCCAGACATGGGAGGAGGGACTCGGACAGCCGGAGTCGGAGTGGGAGCTATCGTAGGTGGAGGTCCTCGGCTGACCGCGGATCACGTTCCCACGGCTCACAGCAGGCACGTGAGAGCGGAGGCGCCACTGGCGACAACGGTGTGCGGAGTAAGGCTATGATGCAATCGGGGGTTTCCCACGGCGTGGTGACGGAGGGTGGCCTGACCCAGGGGATGGTGATTGGAGGAGTAGGAGGAGGGGGCGTGACCACCGGGGGGAATATAAGGGAGCGCTATCCGCCTCACCCTTCAATTCCTGTTAGCCTATGGACAACGCCACAACTAGTAATGCCTGTCTTCAAAAAAAGAGACCAGAAGCCGGTCCCCACGGAGTGGGTGGACGGGGTGGAGCTGCCGAAGTATCGGTGCGAGATCTGCCGGAAAAGGGGGGACTCCAAGCAGTGGTACTTCATGAGATCCGATGGGATGAACCGCCATCTCCGCACTCACGACGAGATGCAAGAGGGCTACCAGTGCCCTAAGTGTGAGTACATGGTAGCCAAGATCCGGGTGGATGATCTCCGGCGACACATCACGCGTATCCACCCCGAGCTGGAGGACTAGCAGCCGCCGGAGGAGTGCAGGATGCTACCGGTGGCCCGGGCAACGCAGGCGGGAGGATCCTCGGCGGACAGTAGCCTCGTGGCCGCCCCAGCTAGCCCGGAGGAAGCTGTCAGGCTCACCACCACAAAGAGGAAGAGGGGGAGTGCGGTGGCCAAGAAAAAGAAACCGGTAAACGCCGCCTCCAAGCCCGTGGTCCCCCCGCCGCAGCAGGGCACCTCGGCGGGTGGAGGGGGTGCGGGGGACAGCCCCAGTGGATCTACATTCAGCGGCATGGCGTCGCCGGGAATAACGTTGGAGGAGGAGACGGAGGCTGCTGTCGCCTCCAAATACTTGGAGCAATTGCTGGGATTCCGCGTGGAGGGGACCAGCACACCCCAGAGTTGTCTCTCCGTCAGGTCCACCCGGAGTATGTCAGGGAAGGGGGTCAAGAGGGCCTTCGAGCCGGAGGGGGGGAAGGAATCGGCGGAAAAGAGGAAGAGACAATCCCCACGGGGTAAGGAGCGGCAGGCGGAGGAGGAAGCGGGACCCTCCACCCCGCCACTGGCCACGGGGATACCCGACCTGACACCTCTACTGAGCGGGGGGGAGGTGGAAATAGACGAGGAAATGGCGGGGAAACTGAAGTTCGTCATAGGATTACTGGTAGAGAGATATGGACAGGCGGGGGAGACCCCCACCAAGACTCTGTTACGAATGCAACAGGAGGTGCCTCTAGGGGAAGTCAATGTGAGAGCCCTGGAGGCGGAGTACGAGGAAACCAAGAAGGACACTCCAACCTCCCGAACCTCCATCAAGTCGGCTGCCTACGAGGACATCTCCGCCACGAGTGGGGAGGACGGAGAGAGCTTGGGACTAGGGGGAAATGGGCTGGACTCTAGCCCCGAGAAGCAGCCCCCTTACGAACTAGTCAACAAGCCCAAACCCACCCTCTCCGGTGCCAGTCCCGAGACATTGCCCTCCTATGAGGATATGAGTAAACCTTCCCCTAGCAAACCGAAACCCATCCTGAAGACAGTTACAATCGTGACGCCTGAGTTGCCGGAGAAGGGTGAGGCGGGGGAGGTGGAAGGGGAGGATGAAACCAGCGAGGAGTCGGAGGAGGTGGCCATCCCGGCATACGTACAATCCTGCCCTAAACTGAAAGCCCAGTTCCTGGCCGTACTGGAGGAGGAGCAAAAGAAGAAAAGAGAAATTAAACGGAAAGAGAGAGAGGAGGCGGAGAGGAAGGCCAGAGAGGCTGAGGAGCGCCGGAAGGCGGAGGAGGAACAGCGGAGAAAGGAGGAGGAGGAGAGGAAGGCCAAAGAGGCGGAGAAGGAAAGACTGAGGAAAGAGATGGAAACTAAAAGTAAAAGCCCTAAAGGAAAAGGGGCGGGAAAGTCTACGAGGAAGTTGAGCCTGGAGGGAGTGTTAAAAGAGGCGGAGGAAGAGGCCATACAAAACCGATCCATGGATGAGGGTACCGCCCAATTAATAAGTAAATTTCAATCGTGTTCCGTAGGGACACCGGTGAAGGAGAAAGGACAGGCGGAGAAGAAGGTACCGAAGACCCCCCTCGTAGAGCCGGGGACCTTATTTGCTCTACCCAAGTTGGATAGGTACCCCCGAACCGTGACTGTGGGGTTGGACGGGTTAGTCCTTTGCTCGCCCAAGGGGGAATTCTTGCTGCAAGTAGAAGTGGGGGAGGAGAGTGGACGGGCGGAGACCATGGTGATGGTGCCGGAGGGGGTCGAGACGGTGGTCGGAGGGCCTGGGGATCCGGAGCCCCTACCCAACACTGAGACAGACCGAGTGATTGTAATAACCGGATTACCTATAGGAGATATGGGGGAAGGGGGAATCGCCAGCACTGAGGGGTTGGCGGGGGTAGAGGAGGTGCACCGCCTGCCGCTAGATCAACAAGGAGATAAAGCGGGTGACAATAGGGACGAGGAGGCGGAGGAGGATGGGGCTATGCCATGGCATTCGGATTTTACCGGGCTGGAGGCCCTCAAGGAACACTCTAGACGACTGGGGCAGCCTCGGACCCTAGAACCTGAGATGAGGGTTATACCCGGGGGACTGCAATCTTCCTCCATTCACACTCTCCCCAATGGAGATATTGAACTGGTCCATGTTACCCGGACCCGTTATGGCCGTGATCAGAAGGGATGCTGCAGCCTCTGCGGACAGCGGTGGCCGAAGACGTTAGCGGCGCGGACGACCAAGGCTGGAACCAATGAGGGCGGCGACAAGACATCCTGAGGCGATCCGGAGGGCGGCGGAGAAGGGGGAGGCGAACGGGCGGAGGATGTCTGCCGGATCCAGACGAAATGACGTTGTATTATTGTATAAAAGTTTTTGCTATGGTTATACTCCGCATAGGGGACGGCGGATTCGGTTTACTTAGTAGTTAATGCCGCCTACAGAGGAGGTTTAAGTAGGATTTACTGTGTGTGTGTTATGTGTAGCTATTTACTTAAACGCCCAGGGGCCATGGCGTGGCAGGATTATTCAAAATTGGAAACCCATCTGCAGGAGGGTAATATCACACTCTTTCTCCTGGTAAGGCTATAGATTAGTTGGGGAGAGTGTGGCGGAGACGGAGGGGCCGTTGGCGGAGCCGAAACCATCCTGGTGTGGGGGCGGCGAGGCCAGCGGTCCTGAAGTAACGCGGTTACGTCGGCAATAGTAGTCGGCGGAGGAGATCCTCCGACGTTGGCCTGCCGTAAAGCAGGCCGGGGTCGGAGTATCTGCCTATGTATAAATAAGGGAGTTGTTACTCCGATTAGTTAGTTCCGAGTTGCAGACAGAGAGGAGCAGAACTCTAAAAGGCTTATCTCCGGATTAATATATACACGATATAAGACTTAGATGGTGTGGCGAGGACTGCCAGGAAATAAAAGACACTGAAGTCAAGCTGTCGGAGTTGTGTTATTCTTTATTAACCATAGAGTCGGAAAACGCTACAATATATATATATATATATATATATATATATATATATATATATGTAATGGTTTAGTCTTACGAATTCGGTGGTTCAGGCCTTACTGATCAGGAAAGAAGGAGTAAGACGGTAATTCAAGTGTATGCCAACAGATGATTAATTACATTAACACTCACGGCTACCCGGAAGGTGGTACAAGGGCAGCTAATAGATAAAGATACTACATGATTAGAGGCCAGGAGGGCCTCTGACGTAGCAGCTGAGCCCTATCTCGCTACCAGGGAATAATATACCGGTAATATATAAATAGAGTAATAACGATACCAGGATATACCGGTAATAAAAAGGTACTAATAATATACACATGTAACAATGAACTATGACAAACACATGAGTTTGGTGGGTTACTGACCTTGGGGCTATCAGCACCATACATGCCTTTATTAAAACAACTATAATAATTAGTTGACAATAAGCATAGTCAGTAAAAGCGTAATATAATAACAATAGTATAAAAATAACAATAGTAATAACAATAGTAACAACAATAGTAAAAATTTAAATTTCCAGGGAACACCCAGCGTGGTGTTACCTGTACAGGTGAATATGAGCCAATTGACGGTTACTTTGAACCCACCCCCTTTTATACCAGTGGAGTTGTTGACCATGACGTCACACTATGACATCATTGGTATCCTTACGAGCTGCAAATAGTGCCTAACCGTTCGCGGCTAATTATATAAATATACACGAGTGTATATAGTTCCATAAGTTATCTCGCTACCAGGGAATAATATACCGGTAATATATAAATAGAGTAATAACGATACCAGTGTAGTGTTCTACCCCTCGATGTTCAATCGAATCTTTCGATAAACAACGAAGAACAACTATTCAGGTTCCAGTTAAAACTTTATTGTCTAATAACACATAGGCATCAGCCGTTCTCGATCACAGTTACAGGTGGCAGAGTTTGAACTCTATAACAAGTTCGACACTAGGCCTTCTAGTGTCTACAGTTGATATTCCACATACACCTCCTCTGTGCAGCAGCACAGAGGAGTATTAGAATATGGTAGCCGGGCAGCCGCCAACCATCGCTCACGATGGTCAGTCGGGGCTGGACTGACCGTACAACGGCCTTATATACACCGGAGTCGAGGGCCACGTGACCAAGTGGTGACGTGGCGCTGGACTCCAGCGCCCCCAGGCGTCGGGTAATAGAGGTGCTCTCGATGTCGCCCATTAGGACCACGAAGGTACCTCGAAGACGACGCGGGACCACCACACCAGGATATACCGGTAATAAAAAGGTACTAATAATATACACATGTAACAATGAACTATGACAAACACATGAGTTTGGTGGGTTACTGACCTTGGGGCTATCAGCACCATACATGCCAAAAAACACACAAAAACACACCAAACACATGTGAAAACACATAACAATCAGCATTGAAAATGGGATTGACACACTCTATCCAACTCCAACAATTCATCTTTGTAATTATGTAGGTATTTGAAAACCGAGTTGGATTTCCAATTGACCCTCTTTTTGATAGACTCTATACTGAGTCCAGCATCTTTTAATAACGTAGCACCACCGTGCCTTAAGGAATGGGTAGAAACACAGCCTTCGATACCAGATTGAATCGATAAAGATTTTAACTTAGAGTTGACATACTGATACAGCAAAGGTTCAAAAACGTACTCCTTACTCCTCCTACCCATGCACAATTTTTTCAAACCTCGGTAAGGACATAGTGATGAATTAACATTCTTTGATAAATAGATATTAAAAGAACTTTTACCAAGCTGATCAGTTTTGGATGTCCTGATACATATAGACAAATAATCCTGGTGAAAATTAATATCACCAACCTTTAAGGAGTGTGGAGACCTGACTACATGCCCCACCCGTAGTACACCCCTATAGCATGTTAAAATTGCCATCCAAAACTTACAGTCCGCCCTGTTGGTTAGATCCAAATTTGATCTTAACATCAACATGTCCTTTGGAGTCAAAGAATAAATTTCTTTCGTAGAACAGATGGAAAACCTGTCAATGCCCTCTAGGGTCTTCTTTAACATGAAGTTACTACTATAATCAGAATAGCCCTTAAGTTTTTGAAAATACCAGACCGCAGACAAGTAATTTCTTACAGACGATGGCTTCATAAAATCTGATAAATAAACAGCATATACGGAACCTTGAGAGGGAGAACAAGGAAAAGTTTGTAAACAAAATTTTTTACAAAATTTTTTATACCTTCTAAGTTGTTGGTTCCTTGTCCTCCTCGTATTTTCTGACACAACCTGGGCTAAAAGTAACCTTTTTCTGTTTAGTAATCTCTCCCACTCTGGAATTAAAGCAACACATATCATTATCATGGAGAGAGGCTATACATTTGCTCGGCATACCCTTATAAGCAAGTCTAGATAGTTGGTCGGCCAGGATATTGTCCTCCGACTTAATATAGGTTGCGTATACCTCCACATTGTTAATGAAACAAAGCCAGAAAATTTCCCTTAACCACTCCATACATAACTTGTTTCTGGATCTACCCGTATTTATCATCGCTAGCACTTGCATGTTATCAGTAATACAGTGTATTCTTTTATTTTTACAACTTGAAATCCAACGCTTCAGACCAACCATAACCGGATATAACTCATACACATTTATATTTCTATGATGATTTTTAAATCTATCCAAAATTGAAGGAGGAGCAAAATGGCTTGTACCTAGGTTGAACCTATCATATGAAGTCCAGTCACCATATAAATAATCCTTCCCCATCCATGCTCCAAAGCCTTTGATAGATGAATCGGAGTACATAGGCGTAGCTACCAAGTCATTTAGAATTAACCTCTTGCAATTAAAAACTCTACAAAAATCTAGCCACCACTGCATATCATGGCGAGTACAGGCCGAAACCCTAATATAACCCCCTGGTCTAGCTCGCGCGCGGAGATAAAAAATTCTTCTGCTAAAGGTTCTACCACCCTTAACCACCTGCGAGCAGAAAGACATCAGGCCACCTATTCTTTCAAGATTCTTCTTAGAAATAAATTTCTTGTTAATATTATCCATTAAAATCTCTCTCATTTTTGTCACCTTATCCTCTGGTAAGGATAATTCCAGATTAACAGAGTCTATATTAATACCAAGAAATTTACATTTTTGTGAAGGTTCCGTTACCTTTTCCCTTGATACCACGAACCCCATGTGCTGCATGCACTCAATGAGGATATTCCTTTGACGTAGACATTCACCATAAGTATCAGCAATTATGATAAAATCATCTAGATAATTAACCAATTTTTTAACACCATAACTCTTGGCCACCTCTACAATAAAATCAGAAATTCTGTTGAATATGTAGGGGGCACACTTAAGACCAAAGGTCAATCTGTTGCTTACATAGAAACCTTCACCTTGCCCAAAATCCCACCTAAAACCCTGCATACTAGTGTGAGGGCCAAAAACATTGATGGTTCTATAGGCAGATTTCAAGTCTACCACGCTCATAAAATCATTTTTATCTAACTGAGCTGTGACAGTACCAATATTATTGTAAGAGAAGGTAGAACTAGTCTTGTCCATATAGTTATTAATGGAAATTTTTTCAGGCATACTGCAATCCGTTATAGGCCTTAGTCTGCCATTCGATTTCTCAACACCACCTAGAGAATGAATGCACTTTGATTTGTTTTCAACCTTGGACACCAGACCTGCCTCTAACTCCTCTAATAATATTTCACAAAATTCTTTGTAAAAATTTCCTTCAAGGATAGATTTATAATTTTTACAGTCGTAAGAAGTATTGCAATCAGGATCAACTATCCTGAACCCCTCAACAAAACCTTGCCATAAGAATAATGCTTCTTTATCATCTATATTAATGACACCTCTCTGGGTTAAAAACGGAGCAACTCTGCAAGGCTGAACTTGAGACCTTTTTCCATGAACATAATGTACACAATTGCACACACCATTTATACAGCTATCATACACTTCGATGTTAGGTAGATTTTCAATAGCGACAGTAAACAATGGTTTAACCTTGCCCTGTACTGGGCTACTATATGATATATCCAAACCAACCGAGTTAGAATTAATATTAATATCATTTTCAACATTCATTTGTACATTTGCCACACTGATATCACTCAGGGGGACCAAATCTACCCCTCCAGCATTAACTACACCAACACCCCGAGCTGGAGCAGCGGGTGGAGGCGAACTAGGGTCTACCAAACCTACTATACATGACTTTGACATCGACACACTATCATACATAGGACCCTGCTCACCTGTAAAATCCTATTCAGATTTGTTTACTTGACAATCCAACTTATTATGGCCTGATTTGGTACATGAACTACACACATGTCTATACTTGCATGGATCCCTAGAGCACCCCTCTGCCCTGTTGAATGCATAGCATGAGTTTGTAGAAACCCTAGTTTTACCAGAATTTTTTGGCTTGGTTGAATATGCCCTCTGGGCCTGTACTGTCCCGTCATAGGACAAGTGACGGAGGATATCAGAATTTTCAATCATTGCAAAGGCATCTAACCCATCGACATTAGCCCTGTCCCTAACAGACTTGTCATATGCAACCAAAGCCCTTACAGTGAATATTTCCGTATCAGATTTTTCAACCAACATCTGAAGATGTCTAAGCATTCCCTCTACATCGTCTCAGTCCTTGTAATAGTCTATGATACATTTGACGTTGACCAGTACAAGCTTCTCAATGCTATCAACCTTATCACGTTTTTTAATGAATTGTTCATGGCCAAACTCACCAATTTTTTGTTTGGCATGATGGCGAGGAATTGACGAATCCATTGACGACCCTCTTGACGAGCTGGGGCTCCTGTGACGAGCGGTATAAGACGATTTCGACCTCGCTTGACGACCTCTCCATCCTGCTCTGGTCCACTCGCCGCCATCTTGGTTGCTATGGACGCTGTTGTTGTCATGCTCCCGCTGCAGACCACGCCCCCGTCGCCTTGATTTCGCGTCTCTCGAATCTTGTTTGTGTACAGTAGCATGTGTCCTCGCCGCCCCGCTGTCCGCTCCGCTCGAAGGATTCATCTCCTCTTTACCGGCCCCTTGGTTAGCAATAACATCACGTAGCATTTTCTTTATATCCAAGAGATCCTCCTCCAACAGGTCCAGCCGCGTCTCATCAACAATCTCACTCTCTATAGCCTGTGGCGTATTGGGCTGTAAGGGCTCCAGACCCCCATCCAGAGAAGTAAGACTGCTCGAAAGTCCTAAATTGGCCGATTCTCTGCCCGTTTTAGCCGATTTAGCCGATTTTTTCGACAAACCTTTCTTCTTAGCACCTGCAGTAGTTCTTTTCCCCATGCTTGGGCCGATATCTAAGCACCAATCCAGAAAAAAACTCTTTAAAATTTAAATTTCCAGGGAACACCCAGCGTGGTGTTACCTGTACAGGTGAATACGAGCCAATTGACGGTTACTTTGAACCCACCCCCTTTTATACCAGTGGAGTTGTTGACCATGACGTCACACTATGACATCATTGGTATCCTTACGAGCTGCAAATAGTCCCTAACCGTCCGCGGCTAATTATATAAATATACACGAGTGTATATAGTTCCA
Organism: Acholoe squamosa; assembly: GCA_949317995.1. Classification (NCBI taxonomy): domain Eukaryota; kingdom Metazoa; phylum Annelida; class Polychaeta; order Phyllodocida; family Polynoidae; genus Acholoe; species Acholoe squamosa. The sequence goes on along the minus strand of OX439048.1, from coordinate 39,108,024 downwards.
TATATATATATATTTATATATATATATATATATATGTGTGTGTGTGTGTGTGTGTATATCATCTTTGGAAGGTTTTATACTCTTTATATGCAATGACAGCTCTTCCCCTCCCATGGCATTGGCAATATTCCTAAATAAGTCTATCAATACCATTCTACTTGACAATAAAAGAAATAAAAGCATAAAAACCTATCATTCAGTTTGCATTCTCTATAAAGTAAGCTGAGGTATCCACGTGAAAAATGGTGAGGACCTCTCTGGACTAGAACAATCGACCTTTGGATATTGAGTCCAGTGCTCTTCCTACTGATCTAACTTGGCTGCTGTGATGGCTGTAGTTGAAATGGTAGAGAGATAGCTGAGAGAAATACATGTTGTAGTGGTTCAACTTTTCAGTTAGGTTAAGAAATAACAAAAAGAGAAGATGTTCTGGGTAAGCAACCAAGTTTATTAAATACCATCCAGCCTCTACAGGCTACATGCTCAGGGCATTTGGTTACCTTTATGGTAACAACCTTAAAATGTGAGCAGTGGTCTTGACCACTACTGAAGTGGTAACAAGAAAACTGCCCTTATTTATATATGGGACAAGCCCGCAGAACTCAGACTTGTCACATGACGTGTGACATACGAGTGGTGGACCCCCTGATATATTGATATGAACCCGAAGGCAGGTGCTGCCACCTGCTATCCAGATACCTCCATCACACCCTGAGACCTTGGTCTGAGTCCCATGGGTTGATGAACGTAATGAATGTTATTTATATAATTTCATACCCCTACACATATAAACAGTGCAAAACCTTAAAAGAATTACATATATAGTGAAAAGAGGGTTCTGGACTAGCCCACGTCGGCCCAATCTGTCAGCTCAGACATTTAACAGCTTGAGCCCACGTTTGGGCTAGCCCAGAGGCCCACAGGAATCCTATTTCTGACCCTTGCGGGCATGCTGGTTGGGAGGTATTTCTGCGTGCCAACTCAATATTCATAGTATCGAGATTTTCAGATAAATATTTTTGAAATATTTTGACAACATTTTTGAAAATGAAACATCAAAGGGGTTTGGTGTATAACACAAACACTAGATGGCACTATCACATATGATAATTTAAGGGCATTCTAGCAAAAACTTGTCAGGAAACTTTGGGCAATGTCCGACTGTATATTTTGGCAATATTTTACCCAAATGAATATTCTTAGGTCACTTGTGCAACCAGAAGTTGATATAAAAGGATTTAATAAAAATGTGATTTCTTTTAAAGAGGAGACATGCTCTTCATGTTTGTGTAAAACCAGTCTTTGTGCTTGTGATGCCCCCTAGTAGCTAACATTATGCTTAATTCCTTTAGTGCTATTTTTTTTCAACATATTAAAGAACATTTTAGCTGGAGCAGACTTAGTATTGCTCACAAAGTGCCTGATACTTCTTAATTTTAATCTACCCATTATACCCTATGAATATGTTCTACTGTGCTTCAAGGAATGGAGTGTATAAAAGGCCCCCAAAGTCTATATAAATAAGAGCCTTTTACCCCTTCAACGAAAATATCACTTTTAAACACTGTAAATTTTAACCATGAATTTGTGAACATGTAAAGGTTTTACCTTTCTATTATGGGAAATAAATGCTTAAATCCAATTCTGTATATATCAAAATGAATGAAAAAAAAAACAAAAAACTTTTAATATACAGTGATGCCCAGTTATGAATTGTTGATAATAAAAAAAGATTTTCACTTAGGATGAGCTTTTAAAAGACCCCTACATAAATGGTGTGCAAAATTGAAATTATATATGCTGAGTTGGCTATGAACATGGATTTTTCAACCCTGTTAGGAATGTATTTTACATATTGATGCCTTTTAGAATTGGTCACTAACTTAACTCAAATACATTTTGACCATCTAAATGAAACCATGTATACCATATTTATTTATTTTTAAAAAAGAGACCCTTACAGAATTGTAATTTTACATACTGAGCATATTTTACATACTTTCAAATGCATGTTGAATTTTTATGAATCACCCTCCAGATTTGTTTCATCAATACCAGTTATACTCGAGACACTCCTTTTCCTAACATGGCACAGTAAAGAACCATATACCATGCAGACTTCATTGCTATTCAGACTCACTGTATTGATCCTGGCCTTGACCATAGCACCTCCTATGGATGAGCAGTTGGAGGTGAAGGAAGGCGCCTGTGGTGTGTAGGGGTGAGTGTAGAAGTTGAGGGTCAGGGATGCTGGATCCGTGCTGGGTACTGGAGGGTTAGCACCAGCTGACCCTAAATCCCACCTCCCCCACCTAGCAGGGGTCAGCTCCCATCCAGGGTCTCTCAACAATTGGCTCACAATATAGGAGGGGTAGTTCATTGGTTTTTGTGTTGTTGGGATTTCACTTCTTCGGATATATCACACTCGATATTGCTCAGATATCACATAGGATTGCTGTGTGATGAAATGATGGTTTGCAAGAAGAGAAAAAATGTTGCATCGGTTTCGGATGGATGACACGCCATACAAACGGCCACAGCAGTCCCCATGGCTCTAATGATCTTAGATATATATTCATGAGGTTTGGCTAAGAAATTGTAAGAAGATATTTTTCTATTGAATTAAACGTAGGAAAAATCAAATTCTCATAGGCAGCCATAGTTTAGACAACCAAACTTCAATACCCTCCAGCGGAAAAAAATGGACACCGTGACCTATGGTTTTTATGCTTTCCTTATGTTACCTTAGCATCAAACAAACTTCCCTAAAAATTACTAAGAGAAATTGTTGGTCAATATTGAACCAGCTGGATTGTATCTACTCCCTTTAATTAAGTTTGGACTATATACACATTGCATGGTAACAGCTGAGAATAATTGTACATGCACTACATTTCTGTACGTATTTAAGGTGGCTGGCGGGGATAGAGTAAAGGTAATTACATCTTTGCCATATTCTCACCAAAGTCCCAAAATGATTTGTACTTTTCATATGTGCAAAAATAATAGGGGGGGGGGGTTCCATGCATTTTTTGAGATACAGAAGATTCAACCGTATATAGGATTATAGTGATTTGTCACATAAATCCTTAGATTCATATCCAAAAGTAATTAGATTTTGATATAACTTCTTCAGCACTTAGATATTATGCATATCTTTGCAGTAGATGCAATATTGACATATGGTCCCGAGCATATTTCTAATATTTTTGATGATTGAAATAATAAATGAAATGATATGGTTAGAAAAGTGACATCTAGATTATACAGTCTTTTCTAGGTGGTCATACACAGCAGTCCCCATGGCTCATGTGTAATTTCTCTGCCTCACTCATAGAAGATCCAGGCTTCAAATCCATGCCAAGCCTTCCTGTATTTTGCACATTTCATCTATCCATAAAGTCAATGTAATACAGAGACCCCTTTATGTTTAAATGATGAACTAACGATACCCGCCAGCCACCTAAAGTCTCTACATTGTACTACAGAACAGTTCATTCTCTAGTCCACATTTCTACATCAAGTAATCATTACAACTTGACAGAGACGCAAATTCTCTATAGTACTACTCAGTGGCTACAAAATCTCTATGATACTAACTAATGGCCAACATTACCTTATAGATAAAATATCAATTAGAATGCTGGCCGAATATAAGTTTTTTTTGGGGTACATGCCAATTTACCCCCGGCCATTTGGTATATATGGAACTATCTAACTTGGCTGAATAGGCCGGCAGCATGCAGTAACGACTCACAACTACCCATGTAGCAAGCCCACTTTGGGCCAATTCAGTTCCAATATGGGCCAAATAAACAAATTGGGCACAGATCAGCTTCAAAATGGGCAAACACTTTGGGCACAGATTGGTTTCAAAGGGGGAACCCCAAATCAGGCATAGACCAGTTCCAAAGATAATTTCTCAGATTGGGCTGAGGATGGGTTTGCACAGGGCATACTCAGTTGGGAGTTCTGGACTTTGACACTAGATGACCCAATTACGCGTATATCTTATGTAGAGCTTTCCCCCAAAGCATGACTGATTTCGTTAAGTTCAATGTAAAAAAAATAGACTAGTGTAGAGTAAAATACCCAATTTCCGGACAGTTAGTGGTTGTCTGTTGATTTCTACTAAACTGAATGTCTCATTGCCCCTTCTTGTGGCATTTTAAGTGTCCCTATCTATTCTAACATGTAGCAGGATGATTTTCCAATAGGTATGATATTTTATTGTGAATTATGGGTCCATAAATATGTCACAGTGGCCCCTAATTCTGGATACAGGCCCCTAATTACGGACAATGGAATTATCCATTAGATTAAATGTAAACTAATAAGGTTTTCTCTGATTTTATCATTTATCATCCTACAAGATCATCCTAATGAACACTAGCTTTGGGTTCAACATACATCATTCCTTGGTAGTACTAATGGGGTTTAGGGTCGTCAACAAAAATCTTTGTGATCTGGTGACTAGCATATGGCTGCCCATGCAGGATCTGTCATATATGAACTACCGGTAATCCAATGTCATTGATATAAAATTGAGTTGGTAGACAGACATATGATAACAAACATATATATGAGCAGTATAGCGAAATCAAGTCAGTATTTATCTATATATTACAGGGTGTCCGGAATTAGGTGCCCCTTAGTGGTAGGGTGGTACTATTGTTAAGTCATTCATAAAATATAATAGCATTGATATAAAATGTCAAGAATACCCCAGATTACTCAGTTTTTGGTTTTATTGATGCATTCATACTGAAAGTTTGAACTTCAATAGCATTCTAGACACTGTCTTATCCAATATAACAGAGAGTCTGGGCTTAGCTGGGTGGTTAGTGAGCATCAGTTTATCCACTCACCTGAACCTGAGGCCATTTCAATCTCATTTTTACCCATACTTTGTGAAAAAGATCCATCGTTTCTGAAGTTGTTAGTTGAGGACACATGTACATACATTGCATAGCACTATTTGATTTGAAATCAAGCAGTTATTCTTTATCCTAGTCACTATTCTAGCCAGGGTGTCCGGAATTTGGGCCCAGTACTCTATTGGATAAAAAAATCAATTGTCACAGAACACAGATTTTCTCAGAGTTTGGAACTACTTGCAAACTACCATTAAGATATGCAAAGTAAGGTGATGCCAGTATCTATTTTGTGACTAAACCCTTCCTGTGGTGATGAGTTTACCCCCATTATTGAAGCATGTATCCCATTGGTAAGAACTATGAATCTGAAGCCAGCATGTTACTAGATTAGGTCAGGTTGACCTGCCTTGGCCAACTGAGTTCTAACTGGGCTTGGTCAACTGAGTTCTAACTAGGAAGGCTAGGAGCATATTTTGGGTTTCAAAATTTTGAAAAAAGGGAATACTTAGGTTTTTTATAATATCTATTCAAGATGCCACCATGTGAACAAAATGGTCAGCCCACTTTGAGCCACACCAAAAACCCATGTTGAAGTCAAAGCAGTCAATCCACTCTGAAACAGGTCTGTGCCCACATTGGTTAACCCAATGAGGCCCACACAACTCACTGATGATAAAAACTGTCAGCAGCCCATCAGTTAGCCCAGTGTGGCCCACATCGGGAGCCACACAAAATATAGTTTTCTACCTGGATATGGGGCATGGTCACATAAACCCAGGAGGGAGGTAGTATCAACGAATGATCTAGTTTACAATCCAGTCATCGACTCTATCATACTGAGTAAATCATTCATAGATAGATCCATTTATGTAGAGTAATTCAAATAGTTGGTATTGCCTCAGATGCGACAAGTTAGATGAACTCAGAAGTGAATGATCTAGCTATCATAAGGACCGACTGTCACCATTATTTCTTCAACAACATGACTCCTCAAAATTCAAAACGTGCGTCCTCTTACCCAACGCCCCCCTCCCCCATGTAGCTCTAATCCTCATATACCAGGTAAATTATTCTAATTCAAGGGGAATGTGGCCTTCGGATAACAGATGGGAGGTGAAGGAACAAAAGAGGAATTAGGCCTGTGTCTACTACAGGACACGTGGATGGTCCTGTGAAGTGTCTAGCACCTATTAGTTTGGCAGCAGGGAGTCCTAGGGTACAATGGGACTTTGGGTGGGTACCCTGCAGGTTTGTTTAATACCTGTTTTCTTGTCCAGAAACCCTATGGTGCTATATAAAAACCTCAGTTTGATCTACGTTTTGATGAAGACTGGGAAGAACCCTTTTGTCAAGTGTGTTTTAACAGGGCTTTGAGTTGCGAAAATGGACCTATGCTCTAAATGTATCTATATCAGATCTGTAGATTTGAGTTTGATCTATATTTTACCATATACTTTGTTTCTAAATTTGAATTCTATACATGACCAATAATCCAAATGTACATTCATAGATTTATGATTACCATTAGTACAACTACAGACCAACATAAATGTTTCGCGGTGTATCTAATGTGATATGTCAATATTATTGTGCAGAAGTTACCAGAAATGAAGTGAACAAAGGAACTGCTATCAAACGATGACGTCGTCGAATAAATGAAGAGCCCTATCCAAACAGAAATGAAAGTTACTGATTTCTTTTTACCTAACTTTACAGGTAGCTAATGTGCTTCAGGGTTTGGCTACACCGTGGAGGAATGCACTGGTTGACCTTTGATAGCCGCGACTCGAACGCTGCCGGTAAACGTACGAGACTGACGAGCGTAATTAAACCGGATTTAAGAGCTGCGATACACCATATCGTTTCACAGGTAATTAGATGTTTGTATATTATGTGAAATCGCCATCAATGAAATATTGCAAAACAAAAATCTGCTGGTACACCATGCTGAAACTGAAATTGACATCCCCCATAAAAATAAAAGAGGAAACAACTACAAATAAGGTAGAATGAAACACGTGGTAGTGCCAAGGAAAGAGAGGGAGAATGAGCATCCTTTATCACTAATCTACTCGGTCTTTCACACGAACACAGGAGGTAGGGTCGATAAATGACACGATCTATTGACCCGGATAACACTATACACCGGGGTAGGATCAGGTGAGTCACTCAGGTACAAACATGGATATGGTAGAGCTATAGTATATTATGAGCAGGCTACAGATCTTTATTGCAGGGGTAGATTATCATAAATGGATGTTGCACTTGCGTCCAGTCCATCTACAATGAATAGAATAAAAAAATCAACTGTTTCACGTTCATAAGAGTTCACTCCTCGCAAAATAATTATTGTATCATCACATTATCTTTTTCCCCCTTTTATCTACCTGACCGCTTATTGATTTCTTGCAATTACCTGTTTTGGCTACTATGTACCTGAGTATTTTCTTCTCTCCAGTCATTTGTATAAATGATAATCAATGCTGTTTCTTCTATCAGTCATATTTTCCTCTTCACCGACTGCATGACTCCCTCCATATTAGATAATATTCTCATCTTCCTTGCTTTTCCTAATCTCCCCAATATCTCCATCTTCATCCCCCAATGCCTACCCTGGTCTATGTCCGAAATCCTTTATTGTTGTGTATGTGTGATGGAACGTACATGTAGATGCTATGTAAACCGGTCTGTAAACCACTATGTCCACTGTGCACCCGTGAATACCGTTCATATATACAATACATATTCCATCCTATATCCTCTGGATACGTTCACAGATGGGTTCCACACTGTGGAGGCGTAACTCCAGCCTCAAAGGTAAGACTCTGCTTGCAGCCACCCACCCACACACCAGCTAGATGTGTGTCAGCCTATACAGGTGTTCAATGAAGCAGCAGCCAGGTACAAGAGGGACAAGAGGCGCATCTCCTGCACACAATACACACCTGTCACAGTCTACTTGTCGTCTTTCACCTCCTCCACCATCCACAGGACACCATCACCTACCCCCAACATGGAGCCTTGTAATGCATGGGGAAAGGATGGCATGGACATGTGGCCCTCACTATGAGAAAGCTATAGGTAGTTGCACCGTAGAATAGGTGGGAATGATTACAGGGTTTTATCTTAGTACATGTAATTGGCTATTCAATGTTTCATTCTAGAGTATGTGCTGGAGGTTCTTTTTGGAATGAATTGCCAATTTCATTTGTTCACCATATCGCAGTTGATAGTAAGACCTTTTTTTAATGAATGTGTCTATCCATATATTGGAGTAGCATATATGTGCCAAACTAACCCCCCCCCCCATTTTGAGCCATTTCACACACACCCTAGAGATCAGCTTAATTTTCACAGCTCCCTATTTTCAAGGAAGCCAAATAATATTCCCTTTTTTGGGACCCTCTTCCTTGTAAAGTAAGGATTCTGGTGATAGTATTTCGGAAATCACAGCATTGGAATGATCATATACAACATTTATATGGGTTCTTTTGATACCATACAAGTTATAACAGGTATCAACAGCCTCTGATCCTGAAATCTAATTTATTTGACAGCTCCCCCTTTCCCAAGGCTTGTGTGCTGCTGCTTTACCTAAATGCTGACAAAGGCCACGTTGCCTTCACAGGTTTTCGGCGAAGAGACATCTGCACTGGTGCACTCTACATTGCTCACTAGAGACATCTTGTGTTATGCTTTTGAACTACCGTGAAGGCCACCGTAATTATAAAGGGGTGGATGGGGTAGTTTAAAAACGGCCTTTAAAAGGCTTACTGTCTTTATAGTCTTCCCGGTGCCGCGGCTGTCTGGTCTTTGGCTGATAAAAACGTCTTTAGCTGACAAAAGGGAACCCTTTTGATGATTTACGTCATATAAATGCATTTCCGTCATTATAATCTTGAAGTCGTTGACGATTTTCTTTTACATTTAATTATCATATAACATATTCTTTGTATAAGTAATTTAAACGAGCCATAATATGTAGCTAATGTAATACCATTTGAAAGAATATAAAGGCTAAAACGTTTATCCAGACAATTTTAGATCTGGATTAATCCTAGGGACTAGAAATGATTAACGGTGAATGTAAGAGTGAAACTAAGAGTTGTGCAGTGTATTTTTGAAAGAAATTTTTTAAAGAGTTGTCAAATGTAGACTAGAAATGTCAATGTAGATATTTACATATAAAGATTATTTTTTATTTTCTTCATGTAAGATCCAAAATATACTGTACAATTTCGCCACCATCAACACTCTATGCATCGAATTCGTTCAACAAAGTCATTGGCTCACAGAAAAGGCCCCTGGTGTACTTTGATATTCATAACTACATGTATCCAGGTAACTGCAGACTGTCAGTCATTCTCCAATATATACACATTTCTGGTACATCCACCTACTGGGTAGATTTTATACCAGAGGAGGAGTCAAGCGAAACTACAAAACTGCTATCTAGTGGCAAACTACTGAACTAGCATTCTTGCCTCTCAAATTACACATGCCTGGCAAAATCTTTGATGCATGACATGTTTGATGCAGCCCCATAAAGACCCACTCCTTGTGGGTAAAATGTGTTTTTAATGACCAGTAATATGAAGCCTGCCCAACTCATTCTCTATACTGATAATGTTTACAAATACATTTAAAGTTATGGCGCAAGGTGTGACATCACAAGCTGGGTGTTACATCATAAGCCTGTATGCTGGCCCCAAATGGCACATGGGCAGAGAGCTTTGTGAAGATTGTGTTGTAGCTTAGATTCGACTATGTCTGGAATCAGGACATGGTTTCCCATCACTTCTTGGAATAGTTTGACAGTAAAAAAGATTCTGCATTAGCATAGGACCCTGACCCTGGCCGAGGTTGTAACTGTAAGGTGGCCATTTACTAACACTGTCACTGAGTCTGATGTGTAGCTGACACTGGCACTGCCAGTGACGATTGAATTGACAGGGGGTGGTCACTTTCTAATACTGTCAGTGAGTCTGAGGTAGGCCTATAAATGACAGTGCCAGTGACGATTGAATTGGCAGGGGGTGGTCATTTTTTAACACTGTCCCTGAGTCTGTTTTTGTAGATGCCAATGGTAATGACGATTGTATTGAAAGGCCTGAGGGAGTGGTCATTTATCAGTTTGATGCACGTGCTGCATCTGAGTTCTACGCACTCCGCACATCCTGTGTCTGAGTGCTACGTGCTCTGCACACTCTGCATCTGAGTCCTATGCGCTTCACACTCCCTGCGTCTGAGTCCTATGCACTTCGCACACCCTGCGTCTGAGTTCTACTCGCTCCGCACACCCTGTGCCTGAGTCCTACATGCTCCGCATACCCTGTACCTGAGTCATACTCTCTCTGAACATCTTGCGTCTGAGTCCTACGCGCTCTGCACTGCCTGCCTCTACATGCTGGGCTGCTGGAGGGTGCCTGGGTGACACGTGGCGCTGGCGGAGGGTGGCGGGGTGACATGCGAGGCTGGCAGAGGGTGCCCGGGTGAGGCGCGGGGCTGGCGGAGGGTGCCCGGGTGACACGTGGGGCTGGCAGAGGGTGGCGGGGTGACACGCAAGGCTGGCAGAGGGTGCCTGGGTGAAACGCGGGGCTGGTGGAGGGTGACATGCATGGCTGGTGGAGGGTGCCCGGGTGACATGCAGGGCTGGCAGAGGGTGCCGGGGTGACACGCAAGGCTGGCAGAGAGCACCGGGGTGACATGCAGGGGTGGCGGAGGGTGCCGAGGTGACATGCAGGGCTGGCGGAGGGTGTCTGGGTAGCACACGGTGCTGCCAGAAAATGCCGGGGTGACATGCGAGGCTGGCGGAGGGTGCCGGGTGACATGCAGGGCTGGTGGAGGGTGCCGGGGTGACATGCAGGGTTGGCGGAGGGTGCCGGGGTGACAGGCTGTGCTGTGGGAGGGTGCCGGGGTGACACGCGAGGCTGGCAGAGGGTGCTGGGGTTACATGCGGGGCTGTGCTGCAGGAGGGTGCCCGGGTGACACGCGAGGCTGGCGGAGGGTGCCAGGGTTACACACTGGGCTGGCGGAGGTTGCTGGGCTGACACGGGGGGCTGGCGGAGAGTGCCAGGGTGACATGTGGTGCTGCGGGAGGGTGCCGGGGTGACACGCGAGGCTGGCGGAGGGTGCCAGGGTTACACGCTGGGCTGGCGGAGGGGGTTGGACTGACACAGGGGGCTGGCGGATAGTGCCAGGGTGACATGTGGTGCTGCGGGAGGGTGCCACAGTGACACGCGAGGCGGGCGGAGGGTGCCAGGGAGACACGTGGGGCTGGCGGAGGGTGCGGGGGTGACACGCAGGGTTGGCGGAGGGTGCCGGGAGGACACGCGGTGCTGCAGGAGGGTGGTGGGGTGACACGTGAGGCTGGCGGAGGCAGCCGGGGTGACACGCAGGACTGGCGGAGGGTGCTGGGGTTACATGCGGGGCTGGCGCAGTGTGCTGGGGTGACACACAGGACTGGTGCAGGGTGACACACAGGGTTGACAGAGGGTGCCTGGGTCACACACGGGGCTGGCGGAGGGTGCCATGATTACACACTGGGCTGGCAGAGGGTGCTGAGCTGACACACGGGGCTGGCGGAGGGTGCTGGGGTGACACGCGAGGCTGGCGGAGGGTATTGGGGTGACACACAGGGCTGACAGAGGGTGCCTGGGTGATACACAGGGCTGGCGGAGGGTGCCAGTGTACAAGCTGGGCTGGTGGAGAGTGCTATGGCTCTAGGCTCTAGACTAAATGAAATCTAAAGAACGGTGGAGTTCTGTTTTAGAAAGTCGACTTCGAAAAAGATTGCAGCATCAAAGAAAGGGCCGAAATGGCACCCCATAGATATTCCAGTTACCGAAAAGATTTAATGTGCCCAGGATTGTCATGTCATACTGTAGTGTAATGAAATAATTTCTAAGGTTCACGAGACAGTTATAAGTTACCTCAGGGTACACTAGATGGCGGCCCTGAGTCATGCACACACTATGTTATATAGGTCGCCTTATATGAGAGGTGTCAAGGTAAGTACTGGTTGGTGGTAACTTCCTGCTATATAAGAAACCTTTCTCTCTCTCTCTCTCTCTCTCTCTCTCTCTCTCTCTCTCTCTCTCTCTCTTTCTCTCTCAAAAGAAAGGAGAAAGAAAGAATATAGACAAGAACTGAAAGAGAAGACTGAGAAGCAGTGGAGTTCTCTTGAGACAGTTCCCAGAGTATTGGCCAGGTGGCGTATTTGTAATTTTGACATCAATTAATCTGTTCCTTTTCTGCCCTGTAGGTGGCACCATGGTAACATTTCCACCAATGTGCGGAGAGTTTGAGTGGATTTTGTCTCGATTTGGCCGCGGGATGTTTTAAGCCCTACATCAAAACGTTTGTCCTTATCTTTAAGACAGGAGGACAGATACATAGAAATAAGGGAAGACTCGGAGAGAGACGAGGCACACAGAAAAAGATGGTGGTAAAGATGGTAAAGACTACTTTTCGTGTAGGCAACTGTGTAACATCTATTATAGTGAAGCAAGACACACCAATAGGTGTAAAAATGAACAGTATGAATAAACTAAATGTTACAATTCCTCCAACACAACTTATTTATGATGTGATACTATGCTTGCGGTATATATTGCATACATTGCGTCACAATATCAATCTAGGTGCAGATGAAGAATTATGTAAGCCATGCAGCAACCAACGTTTGTTCTGCACAGCCCTTGACGTCAAACACCAGGAGGTCAACCATGACACCTTTTAATGATTTAAAATTTATCTTTAGTGAAAAGAAAATTAGGGCATTTTAAATCACTTTCAGATAATGTACATGCATAGATATACATTGTACACACGGTCCCGTATGTTTCAGTAAAGGACTGAGGTCCCAGTTCTCTAGATCGGTAAGAATGTAATTCACGCTCTGTTGAGGGCCGTTTCCTCAAAATCATCCTCAAATTAACCTTATTTTTAAAGGCCCTTGTGCTTATAGATTTCAATACTACTATCTCCCCGGCCCTTATTCAAAGACCGGTGCTTATTCAAGAGTTACCCAGCAGTTTATAGTGTATATCATTTTGAAGACTACCATACCCCGGTGTTTATTCAAGAGCCCGGCATTCATTCAAGGACCCGGCGCTTGTACAGGGCAGTACGGTCACAAAGTAACCGGGCACACCCTTGAGGGCATGGCGGCGATGGATTAGTTCACAAAACATCTCTTAACTTTGTATTGCGCTCACATCTATCTATAGACTATTACAGTGAATGGAATCAGCATATTTAACATACCTGATTATACAAAAAATATAATATGTTTGTTGTAGTGTGTCCATAGTAAGCATGTTTGACATACCAAAGGCCCTCTCACCAGTCATGGTTGACCCGTTAGTCGCCAGGGGCGGGTGAGATAGCACTACGCAGCCCCTTGTACCATCTCTGTTCATGCCCTTCCCCCCCCCCCCCGGGATATGGTCGTCCGCCCATGACACGACCACTCAGTGTGATTTAAAGCGAAAGTCGACCACCCACCTTAAGACAAAGTTATTTTCACAAGTTAAGTGGACGGCTTGGGTTTCCTGTAAGTTGTTCTTCGTGCACTTAATAATGTTTAAAAAATCAGCTATTGGGCGCTATCTGAACATAGCGCAGAGTGGTTGACTTCAGACACTAACCAGCTATGGTACAGTCATGGGGAGACTACCTGTATAATCTAGACTGGCAAACTGTGGCCCCTCTCCTCCAGTACCCCCCCCCCCCCCCACCACGAGGCCACTTCGCTAGAGGTCTTATACTTGAAAGTCTTTCCCATTATATTGTTTTTATGGAACTACAATCAAAAGACTTGAGCAAGTCTATGTACCTCACTACTTTTATATACAGAAGACATGTTCACCCCTACCCCTCCACCTGAAGGGGAACTGAACACCTGCCAACAACCTCCCAATACATCCCCAGGGCCCTCAGCCCTACACTTAAATGACTCATAGAATATATGAGCTTTAAGATAGGGAAGACTTTCATTCCATAAAATTTCCTCTACACCACAACTTGTATTATTACCACTTTGTGTAATAAGAATACAGGATGAAATCAAAATCCGTGCCCGACAGGGGACAGTAGTACCTGCCCCCGACTCCCCGGCGGATGGGGTGGTTAGCACAAGGACTGAGCATGTCTGCGCAGCCCCACCAGTAGGGAAATTTCATAAACCCCTAGATTACAAAGCTCAGGAGGGTTTTGCAAAAAGAAAATAAGGATGAACCTCTGTAAAAATTTTCAGAGAGTGCTGAGGAAAACGTGTATGGCCTAACTCGGTTTCATAGTATTGATAAAAAGATTACAGCAGAATCTATAGAAAACCTTTTTTGAGATGCAGAAAAATGTGCACTTTTTTTTTTTTATCTAAACGATTATCAAAACAATTATTTAGCAAGACAAAAACGTGCACGTTTTCTTTCTTGGTTCTCGTTTCATTTTTGGCAAGACCCTCCCAGAACTAGGAACACTTTAGCAATAAGTCATCGATTGTATCTATCATTGTTCCTGAACCCATCCACTGAACAGTACCGATGCAGATATACCAATGTATTGCACTTAATAACAGTTGTGAATTTTTGATAGAAGAAGCAGGGATCTTGATTGTGACTTCCTTCGCTGCATCCTAGTTGTACTTCTCAAACAGTACTTTCTATTATCGCCCCTCCCCCCTCCCCCCACCCACACACACATCTTTCCTACAAACAGGACCTGTAAAGTTACTCCACCCCAATCTCCATATCAAATCTACCCCCACTGCCTCTTCATGCTTTCTCCTGTCCCCATGCCCCCTCTCCCTCACCCCCCTGATATATGGTCAATGGGATCGAGAGTTCACATTCCCATTTCTATGGCAGGCCGGTAGCAGCTTCTACACAAATATACCCTCCATCCAGGAGTCTAGACCCATAGCCAGTGGGTCCACCATTTTGAATTTTGCTGGTCCTTCTAAAGGTTGCAAAACACACTGATATGACATGCTATGATGGGTAACTTGTCCCTGGATAACAACTAACTTCCAGGGACAAGCTGGTTCTATCTTATCAGCTCGTATAATTGCATGTCGCCAGAAACCAACTCCAGTTCCGCCTAGATCCAATAGCCACATTTGCGCCCATTTTGAATCGGGAGCGATCAGGAGCCATCTGGTCATCCCCTCTATTATGTAATGGGCCCTTTATGAGCAGCATAGTGAGCATAGTAGGCCCATTTTAGGGTAACTTGTCTTTTGGTCGATCATTATGATTTATAAGTACCACTCCACAGGGCTACATTCGTTCATCATGTCACATGGGCTAGCCTCACCCCAGAAGGGTGTTACAAAGTAGGCCTACACACTCACACATCAGGCCGACCAATGCTGACCACTTTTAGATAATATGTCCGTCCATTGCCTCTGATATAAAGTACAAAAAGGTCTGCCATACCTGGTATATAAAGTATGCCATTCGAGTGGAGTGCATTCACATTTATCTGAATTCTATGTCAGGTGGGATCCAATACATTGGATGCCTAAAAGGCATGTCTCTCAAAAAACCTAGGGCCCGTGACAAAGTACCGCAACCTGTTTTTCAATCAGGTTTTAAATGTTACAAGGCAAACTTGTTTTCCGGGAATCATTCCGACTACATATCGGGCCACATATGCATATCTATAATGTTGACAGGAGAAGTAGAACCCATAGTGTGTGACATGGATGAGCAAGTCAATGCCTCATGGGGGCGGGGGTAATAGTTACAGATAACCCTATGGAGGGAATTAACAATCATGATAAAATGATGATCAGATATGCTCATTCAATGGCGACCTACGCAAAATACCCAGTAATAATTATCTATGTGCGAGCTCAGCCCGTTTCACAAAGATGGGTCACACGGGTCTGTAGGCGCTATTATCATAACCACGTAGACTATTGGCCTAATTGGACACTCATAGTAACACAATCTGTTTATACCAATCTCCGTGACTAATATCCGTGACTAAATATGAATGAAAATATGGAGAGCCTCTTTATCCTTTGAATCCTGATTGTATTCCCCACATTTAACATGTCAACACTATATCCGGACCACGTGCCCAAACTCTTTGCCTTGGAACTCAGCACTGTTCAGTGTCAACTGATCGTGCATGGTAGAGAAGACTATAATACAACATTTATATGACTACCTAAAATGCATACCCATATACATTATAATACTGTCCTCTCATGTGATGGGGGAAGGGGGGTGGGGCTGAATTGTGCCCTCCTCCTAAAAACAAAATGCCAAAAACCCTAACATATTTTTTTTCCTGAACCTAACCTCTCTAAAATGATCCGATCCACTATATTAGAATTCACGTTGATAGTCATACTCCATTCTCATTCCAACCTACCTTATTCTAACACCCACATGCTCTACCATTGCAGAGGGGCGGGATGTATACAAACAGCGAATGGGAGACATTAAAAAAATGAAATAAAAAGACACCCATGGAGGCATATCTTTGTTGTATCCGGCCTCCCCGCCGAACAAGGCAGAACTGTTAACGGTACCAGTAGTCAGCTCCCATCCATGTAAATGGCAATATTTCTTTTTCTATTTTGTCCTTTCTTTAGATATTCTATACTACAAAGAGTAAGGTTCAAACATCTACTTTACTGCAATTTTTCCACTAAATATGTGTCTTCTGGAAGATACTGAACAACAGCAAAAATATCTGCCCATTTTTTAAAATTGCTCCAGCATAAAACTGTTAGCTTTATTGGAAGATTGATCAAAACTGTTTTTTTTGGGGGGGGGATTTTAGAAGAGCATAGATAAATGTGGGCAGATAAGAGGAAACGGCCCTCCCTGTGGGATTTTTAGTACTGGATTTGGCCACTAGGGGAGCTACAAAGGCTAGGAATGTGAAAATAGACCAAAAGTATACACTGAGAAAAAAAGGTTACTCACTTGAGTCTAGATCCAGACTCAGGCAATGTCGCCAAAATGAGTATCATTTGAGACTCACCCTGATCCTTGTATGATACTCAGGCAGATCCTGATGCTGATCCTTGGTTGATACTCTGGCTTTGCCTGAGTATCATGCAAGGATCAGGGTGAGTCTCAAATGATACTCATTTTGGCGACATTGCCTGAGTCTGGATCTAGACTCAAGTGAGTAACTTTTTTTCTCAGTGTAGCTTTTATGTACTTTATTACACAGAAAAAGGTGGTTTTCTCAAAAACGTTCTATTTCCTGGCACTTCCGGTCTATTTGGAATATAAATGGAACATTTTGGATACAAAACAAGGCCCAAAAAGGGGTTAATGTGTTGCCATAGCAACCAAAAACATATTCCAAATAGAAAAAAAAATAATGTCAACTGGTAGAATGATACATGGAGATTCATACACTGAAAAAAAGCATAAAGATACCATTTCTAGCTCCAAATCTATGCCCAAATGTATGGAAAGGGATGGTCATTTTTTAATTGATTATTCAAATCATTATGCTAATTAGGTTCCAGGCCCGTAACTAGGGTTCGTCGTCTCGAACGAACCACCCCACTCAGCTATTGGAGCATAAGAGTTCCATTCTAGCTGAGATGAAAGGGAAGATGATGAGCTACATGTCAGTTTTTACGGCTTCAAAATCGGACAATTATTAAGGTTTTTATTTAGAAAATCGTATTAGAGGAATATGTTTTCGTATGTGGCTTACTTTGACAATACAAAATGTATACTTTAGTACAGAAATGAACTCATTCCCTATTTGTTTAATGAAATTTCTCTATCAAAATTTCAACATGAAACTGCGAAAGATCCACCTTATATGAAAATCAAACCACCCAGCGACGAGTACTAACTGTTACGGGCCTGTAGATGCCTTGTTTGATTAAAACAATGAATGATAGAGCTTATTGGCTGTATTGATACAGTCATGTCATTACATTTTCGTGAAGCAATATCTCCGAGACTAGAAGGGCTATCTCACCCTTTACCCTTATCTGTCCACAAATGTGGAACACTACTCTCTGGGGGTGTTTATAGATGGACATCGAACTTGAGCGCACCCCATGAATTTGTGTTTTCAGGTCATGTGTATTCCAAAGATCTAGAGTAAGTCAGTCAGGAATTTCTTTTTTAATAGGGTTCTGCATTATTAGGTGCCAAGGGCAATTCATACACAGTAATAGATTAAATAGAACAATGACCCACGCATTCCTCATGGCTACTACATATGTATATAATTATAGGAATATTTCAACCAAACATCATTGACCATGATATTAGTTGTTTCTGACCTTTTGAAAAAAAAAACAACTCTGTAATTGAGTTGCACAACGTATGGTAATGGCTTTGACCAGGGAGTATTTTGGCTATGTATAGTTGCTGTACACAAGGGACGTATGTACCCAGATGAGATATATCAAAGCTATTGGCTTTCAGATGAAAGAAATGAGAGGCACTTCAACACAAATATTTATTGACGTTGCCTGGACCTAAACCAGACCAAAAAGGTCTGTAACTAGGTCATTATTGTTTGCTGAGTGGAATGGATGAAGGGGAATGGGATAGAAATTTAAAAAGTGAACAACTGGATAAAGCATCGGAGAAAGTGGGAATGGAATCGATGAAGAGGGAATGTGATTGAATAAATCAATATAACCGGAATTAAGGCATGTAGGAATAAAGCCTGGATATATACACTGCTAGACTGCGCCAAGGGTTTTGCAGTAGATTGTTTCGATTTTTGGAACACAGTGGTAGTTACTGTCAATACAAATCCATTGCCCCGATGTGGAGTGCCCTGTACCAAGTACACTGGTCTTTATAGCACATTTACAATTCGGGCTGAGAGTGTATAGACTAACGCCACGTGAGGATTGGGGTAGATATAGATGAAGGAGAACACCTTCCAACATAAGGGGATTTTAAAGCATACGTGGGCATTTCTCGGTGGGTGGTGGAACGACAATGACCCAAACCTTATCCAGCATTGGATGCTCAGACAGGCATGTTCATAGACTAAGTGACTGTGATGTTGGCTGTAGTCGTCTGGGGTAGTTTGTGAGAGTGTAGAATGGCAACTGGAGGCCTGCATGGTAGCACACCAACAACACCATCACCACATCTGACACAAACCACAAGACATGCTTAGTGTTCACAAGCAGCTCTAACTGGAATTCACCTATCAACTACATGTATATACTTCTAACCAGTGTACACGTATACTGTACTGCCATCAGTACTGTCTAGATGTGCAATTTCAACCTGAGGACCACAACAGGCACACTTTGATATAATCTACACACTAGCAGCAGCTGAACCATCGTCCCCTTAATACATGTAGGTGCAGGTTGTCCGCCAATTGAAGCTGTAAAACAATATCACCTGTGCAAGCACATCCCCACAGCAGCACAACTTTATATGTACATTTACATCACCCAAGGACAGCTTTAACAGAGGCAGCATCCGATGAAGTTGAACGCCACCAACCACTCCCCCTCCGCCGCAACTACACAGCATCACTTCAGCCCCAGCACACATCAGCAAGACATACCTCAGGTACCTCTACCTGCGGCCAGCAGGGCAGGGCTTTGGGACCAGTGGATATAGGTGAGGTAGGTTGACAGAGGACTCTTTTGACATAGTGCTGGTAATTAAGGAGGCCCCTGAGGGACTGTACCTGTAGACCTACCAGGTACCGGAGGAGTGCCTTTACCACATGTAGAAGAGAAGGAGGAGGTGTACCTGCACCTTACACCCAGACCCGTGGTCAGCAGGAGGAGGAGGAGGAGCGTGAGGTGACCTGTTGAGGTCATTCAGTCTGACTTTCTTGCAGTTAAGGTGAGTCAAGGAGATGCTAGCAGTTTTAACTGCACGAGTCCTCATCCCTAACCTAATTGTAGACCCTTTGATATGTGGGATTTCACACGGAGTCATTGTGGCTTACTAGCCATTTATGAGTACATGGTTATTTTCCTACTAATAGTATAATGATATGCTTTCATAGCCAGTAAAGTATTCAAAACCTCCCCTTTAGTTGGGGTAAGCAATTTTGGGGGTCAATATTTCATACACCAGTGTTTGAATATGCAATTTGATGATGGCTGGTGGAGCTCATTCAGGTATAGTTTACTCTAATAACCGTCATGTGAGACATGAAATAATTGATGTTCAAGGCTCTATCCTGTTAAGCTAACCCCTTAAGTAGGCCTAACCTAACTTGACCTTTCCTTATTTACATGATGTCTGATTTTCTAGAAAAGAAAAAGAATAATTTTATTTTACATGTTTTGTCAGTCCAAACATAAATCATACCTTTACCGAGCATGACATTAGCCCAATATGACTTTAATATTGATACACCTATGTATATGTAGAGGTCGAGTCAGGTAAGAGAAGTTTTACATATCTCCATGTATAGGTAGAGTCAGGTAAGAGACAGGTGACACCTGAAGGCCACATTAAGGTTACACCTGCCATCTGTCAGGTGCAGCTACTGACAGAGACAAAGCACCAGGTGGGACTAGGAGGGCCTAAATAAACTATTAGAAATGAAGGAGCAGGGGTAAGCAAAGGGTTCTGTGGGTCCAGTTTCTGTGGAGGTGAAGTTCTTCCTGCAAATGTGACTTGAGGTATTAGGATGGACAGTTATTGTAGGTTTGGCTAATTGATATCTATTGGTATGTCATGTCTATACATCACTATTGTACATACCTGTGATTTTCTGTTGTTTCATAGTCAGAAATATTCAAAGAATCCCCTTCATTTGGGTGGTCAGCGATATTGGGGGTGACAAGAAGGAACAAAGGTTGATGGAGACGGTGTAGTCACCACGCCGCTCCAAATATTATTTATGTGATCAGCATATTTTCATCATCATATAATATTATATCATTGATGATCATTTGATTGTATTTTGTGTTTCTTGTGTCATATCGATATATATCTCAACAAATATTATGTGATTGATTTGATACACTTGCCTGCTTCCTTACTGTTATTGTACATAATGACATATGTTTGATTATGTGGAGTCTATATTTACTTCAACTGTTTGGTATCTGTTTGAAATATAAATAAAAATGGTCGGCTCTATAGCGTTACATAAATGAACCTGACAGTTCATTAACGCAATGAGCTAGTCCAAAAAAAAAATACCTCATTTCCTACACCAGTGTTTGATAATGCAATTTGATGTTCGCTGGTGGAGCTCATCCAGTGTTTAATCATAAACATTTCACGACTGCTGTGAACTGGGCATCAAATGTTTAAAAAACAGCCAACATCAAGTAGGACCTAATAAGTAATACCTGGTATTCATACATTATATTGCATATCACCTTTATTCAAAGCCCAACTTAATTCAAATTGATATCGAGGTGATCATCAAAAGAATATTTCAATGATAATACCTTTAAGAATATATCTGTCCCTGGTATAGGTCTCTTGACAACACATACATGTGGTGTGGCCTATAAAAGTGGGCGTTGGATCCTTCAAGTCACATAAACCCACTTAAATTTGATCTTCCATGGAGGGTATAGAACCCTTGACCCGGAATACATACCCAGATCAAGACGTCCCTGGCGATTGATGTGGTTGTGTGATGAAGGGAGTATTTTTTAAACTATAATGGGGCAATGTAAGCTGTACTGTATCTAAAGTTCCAAAGGTCTAGGGCATACAATACAAAGGACAACAAAAAAATGAAAAGATTTCAAATCAATGGATTTAATACTAGCTTTAGTGCATGGCAATTTGTTACTGAATGTCATGTTATTTTAGTGATAAACAAACAAGAAATCTGTTATAAAAGAATTCTGCAACAATATGTACCCATCAAAGAATCTATCAAAACAGAGTCTACCTAAATTTGATTTAGCACAGTTCTACACGATTGTCCCTATGAGTAAAAGTGCCATATGTTATGTGATCACACAGTGGCACTCATGTAAACATAGTTGGGCCAATTGCCTAACAACAGATGCTAAGTTTCTATCACCACGTTTTATCAACTTGTATTTGTGTGTTGTACCACAGTACTACACACAGAGGACGTTCTTGTGGTTTGTGTGTTTTATTCCAGCCCAGGCCTTGACTGTGGTTTATGGTATTAGATACCAGGAGAAGGTATCTATCAACACCCCAGACACAAAGAAGGTTCCTTTCTATATGGTATCTGGGCCAGGAACAGGTATATATAATACATAGGCCAGAAGAGTGGACTTTTTTTCCCCAGATTCTTCACCACTTTGTCTTTGCAAATACACTGGCAGCCTTATTTTCCGTCTGTCTGTCTGTCTGTCTATGTCTATGTCCATGTTTCTGTCTGTGCCTGTCTGTCTGTCTCTCAGCCCTGCTAAATCTTGAGCCGATCTAACAGATCACGCATGGAATAGTAGACACATTATCAGATATAAGTAGGTAAGAACAGTCACAAAGGTTTAATGCTAGTGTAAGCTTTTCTCCTGATCATTTCAAATAGTTGTTCACAGAGACCAGCCAAAATCATTTTAACATGTTCAGACAAGATAAAACATAGTTGAACACATCTTGTTTTGGTGCCTGGATTTCCTCTCTTTGAAAAGTCCTGCTTCACCCTATGTAAGGTTTCACATCACCTACTCTTGATCCAAACTCCAACTTGAAGGTCCTAAATGTAAAAAGAGGAAAGGAACGTGAGACATTCTGGAGGAGATAAAGATTTTGGTAGGAATTTAATACATATATGTGTACTACTGGTGTTCTCAATTCCCTGAAGTCCACAGTTCAATAGCAAACATTTTCAAGGGCTTGTGAGGTGTTTTATTTGTTTACAAATACCAAATTTAGCCCACGCACAATGACTTGTGGAGGATGGAGCTGGACGGATGTGGTATGTGCTTCGTGCTTCCAAGGAAAGTGGATCAGAGTCCAATATTATACAATCCAGATAAGCAATGCGCTTTTTTGAATACCCCGCATGTGAGATGCTGAGGCACCACGGACATTACCAAGGCATATCAACAATTAACTACTACACCCATGAGTAATTCAGTTTGGACTTTAATGCTGATGGGGCACTAAAATTAACTAGTTAGTGAGTTATTGTAAATCGGAATAATGCCAAATTTCATTGAAGCTATTATTTATTTAGGTGTCATGGCTGCTCATACCACGAAGAGGACTATGTCGACCCATATATATGATCAAGGGCTGATATGCTGTGGGAATCTGGAGGCTGATATAATAATTTCTCATATATACATAAGGTTCTGTTGTTAGATACTGGTTCATACAGGTGTGCACCTGTATGGGGGAGGTAGACCCTATAGGTAGTAGGGGTGGTGCTTACACAGCCCACGTGGGGTCTCTCTTTAATACTCAGATATCATCAGTAGTCTCCGGGTCTTAGTCACAACACGGCGCCAAGACTCTTTCATTAAAGGCCTATACCATATATTCAATATATATTATACCTTAATCGTATAGAGTAGACTATAATCAAGCATGGGGGGATTCGAAAAATGTGGATGAATTGTAGTCATCCTTTTAATTCATTATATGCCCTATAGGTGATTGAAGCCTGAAGTCTATGAGGCAAGTCAGACGAACGGGAAATTACTTCCTTTGGGATACCGCTTCTTTGCAATTCCTGTCCTCTCTAGCTCATTTTAGTTTAAAACCGAGACACCATGAGAGTAGGTCTACTAGAAAGGAGCTGCCTTAAGACCAATAGGCTATTTACTTGTATTTAGAATAATTCACATTATCACACAGTGACACACATTGGCCTGCCATAGAGCCATCCCCATACCTTATAGATCGCCAGCTCTCCAATCCTATAATGCTATCCCATGCCCCTTATATAAACGCTGAGACAGTCTAGACGGCTCCTGTTGTGTGGTCTCTGGTCTGACATTCTATTGGTTCTAGTCACCACTCCCACTTCTGGAACCAGAGTCATTCTGTCAGATCCTCCTGTAGGTATATATATGGCACTAGGCCTACACATGTATAATACATGCTGGTACATAGTATGGAGGAGCAGAGGGCGTGCTGTCACATCGGGATTATAACCCACATGTGAGCTGTACACATTACTAATACCACAGTAGGAGCGTTCGCTGAGGATTGTGCACAGGAGTTCATTGACATACTGGTATGTTGCAATTATTGATTTTCATTCTTATGTCTATAGTGAAATATCCTTTGTTTGAATTGATTGAAATCAAAGATTTTATAAAAAAGGCCACTGCTCTGGTAAAGCCAAGAGGAATACAATTACACTAGACCATCCGCCAATCTATGCATGGGGGATTTATAGTTCCCTCCAGTACGTGTATTATGCCACCACATCCAAATCATGGTAATATATGAAATAGTGTTCTCATTTCTTCTCTTGGCCATTAAGGGTAACAACACTGGACCATAACCCCCATGGAATTAGTATAGGTGTACATATAAATTACGTATGAATTACAATAAAAAGAAACTGGCAGCTCTAGTGAGATTGAAAGTGCAACCTATAGTTTCCTTTGAATACTTGTATAGCATATTATACTACACATTATAACATATATTGTGTATAAATTATAACAAAAATACATTGGCACAGTGCTATCCTCCATCATTAACAGAAATGGCAAAAAGGTGTTTTTGCCAAAGGACGTATTAATGGGAGTTTTTCACTATGTGTATCATTTGCTCATACCCTTCTGAGATATATGAACTAAAACTGACCAAAGCTTGATGCCACTGGAAGGCATTTCTCAAGATGGTATGACTAGACCCCCTTCAAGTCGTAGTGAGGTCCCTCAGTTAAATGCCATTACAGCCCTGCATCTAGTGGTCACTCATAACTGCACTGGTACGACTGCCCTACCAAACATTATGTAAATATTGCCTGAAGTGCTGATTGTACAGAGTAGTCCTAGTGTGTTACCTATGATCACCCATTATGATATTGAGGGTTTCAAGTTGTACTGGTTGTGTCTAGTCGTACCATCTTGAGAAATGCCCTCCTGTTCTGGTAAAGCCAAGAAGGACTCATACATACACTTTAGAAGTGAAATCCTAGGAAGTAAAAGAAAGCTTCTGCATGTATGTTGCAACCAACTGTACAAAATATGGTTAGATAGAAGCAACAGATGATGATTCTGTTCTTTAAGATTACCTTTTCCTCCAAGTTAAATAGTTTCACACTAGCCTTGATGCAAACAGACTTGAAGAGATAAATGGATATATTGAAAATATATTTGGGAAAGTACAGAACGAAGTAATAGATTTGTGTTTGGCATGAGACAGCCTGGTATCGATCTAAGTATCACAGCTGACAAACCTTCACAGACTGAGTCATATTTGAACCGAATTCAGCTGCTCTGTCACTGCCTATATACATGTACATCATGTCATAAGTAGCCCCTTAATAAAACCCCAAATGGACATTAATAATTAGATCCATAACTATCCACCCTCCAACCAATGGAATATCCCACAAATTACAACAATACCATCCAATACATCTCTGTATAGGTATATATAAGAGAATGATGCTTCTGTATGTTCCAAAGGCCCCCTCAATGTTATTAGTCTCAGGTGGTGAACGTTGGACATGTCTCAACACTTTAGTATTGGCCAGAAATTGGACTGATGGACCCATGCCAGATGGTGCTGGCCCCCTGTAATGGGTGTCCCCAGGCCTCTGGGTACGTGACTGGGGTCCATAGTGTATGGGAACACGTCTGTCTCGCTATAGATGAGACACAGAAGGTAAAACTATCTAGTGCAGGATAATACGGAGGATCAGGACTCACGAGCTGCTCAGGCTGGTTAGAGTTAAGCTATACCAAATATTATTAAGTTGAAAATATCTTATTCCAATCGACTGTTAAAACATACATTTCACCTCGATATAATTATTTTGGGATCATATGACATGATACGGTCCTATCAAACTAAAATGGGTCTATACAGGTGTATAACTGTGTATCTATAAATGCAAGGACCGCTTTCCATATTGTATGATCAGAGCACAGTCAAAAGTTTCCATTTCTTTTATCATTTCAATAAAATGAAATGACAGATCTTACTTATGGCTAGGGTTAAGAAAATCAATCATCTTAAAACCAATGCTTTAGTCCGCCAGGTAAGTAAGATTATTTGACAGAGAACTAACGCATTGCGTCAGGCAGAATATCATAATACTATGGTGTACTGCATGGACCATGTTTTGTCTGCTTACACGTCAGAACAAGGACCCTATTGTTATCGGTATATCTTATGGGTGACTGGTTATGAACAGACATACTGGCACAGTTCTGGGTCACGTGGAACTAATTACATTTCCCCTGTGTTTATATAGGCCTATAGCACAACACACAGAAAACAGCTGCCTAAAATGTTCATTAGTAATAATGTCAACCATAGAATGATAGAACCATCCATGATGCACAATGTGAATGTTTTGCTCTCCATTGACCAGATTAACTTTTGGATGCCTTATAAATTCCCCAAACCCTGGCATGATATAAAAACACATCTATTAACTATTTGGGAACATCTGTGATTTTTAATTTCTCATAAGTCTGCCAATATCTCTTTCATTCAAATTCTAGACCAATCAACAGCAAAACACCCTTCGGTACATGTCTGGACACCATAATATTATGACTCACAAGAGGGCAGCATTTAAGGTTCATGGGATACATATTGGAACTCGGGCCATCCATAACAGCCGTAGACATAGTCAAGCCATTTTACTGACTACCAATCGACCCCTAACACCTGTCACAATACTGTGTATAGCCGCCCCATTCTCTATTATTGGTGCTTTTGTACATACATTTACATGTACAAGGTGACAAAGGTGTCTCTGTTACTACTCAACACTATCTGGTACACTATCTGGTACTGCACACTATTTATACTCACTTAAAATAATGTTCGAAATATGAGTCAGATGTTAGTCAGAAAGTGTAACGTCCTAAAGAATGCTTGTCGAAATCACGAGTCTGTGTGTCCAAGGTTGTCTTAGCCAAATTAGCCAACCCTTAGTCAAGGTGTCAAACTAATTTGGACTAGGACTGCTTGGTACTTTTGAATAAGTGTGCTGTATGTACATGTTATACGGCGATCCCAAGTAGATTCAACAGTTATCTTTTACAGTGTGGGCTGACTACCTTGGATTTTGTCTGTAATTATAGCCAGCGTAGAACTAGATCGAGCAAGGGACTTACTAAAAAAATTTGAAAACTTATCAGAATGATTAGTACCACCCCTCCCTTGCCTACACAGCCAATACTATATATAGGATTTCCTAGGCATTTGATACTGTACATACTTATGTAGTTAATCATATCCTCCTCTTATTCTGAACATGCCGGAATACTTTTCCATAACGTGCAATCCTAGCTTATAATGAAGTACGGGTTATAATTAGGATAGTTTTAACTAAGCCAATAATGAGGAACTTAACAAAAGATGATTCTATGTAATCAAGTGCAATACTGCTCGTAATTATGGTCAGCCCCGAGGGTGAGTCATGCCAGCATCACATGTCAGCGGTCCATTATGAGTCCAACCATTAATGTAATTAGGTTGAGCAACTTAATGCGTAAGGCCAAACAACCTTTTCATTTCCAGTGATTTCAAGTTATCATTTCAAAGTCTCATATGCAGGAAAGATCGTTGTCTTTAGTTTGGATTAGTATGAAAACATCTGTTTTCTTGCCTATAGATAGATTGTTCCTAGTAATACATTTGTACAATTTTCATAATGCGATTCATTTGTCCACCCAGCTGTTGTATTGTAACTGAAGAAGTATTTCATGACAATAACCTTTTGATTTCTGGCGATGCAATGTGTTAAGTCAACTTTAATTTCACTTGTGAGAAGATGTGCACTGATAGGATCTGTCACGACTATAGCAGGGTGCACCCTTAATACGAGTACCACGAGACCATATCATTATGTCACGTAATGAGGTCTTTTACAAAGTATGCTGGGAAATCCGGGTATGATGGTGTGCTAGTGTTGTTGCTTTTACCATAATATTATATCTACTTTCCCTTACAGCCTACAAATCAGAGATGGAGTTTCTACTGGAGACACTAAGTGACGAATGGCAGAAGGCAGACTCTAACACACTAAAAGGTAATGGTTGAAATAGTTTCTGCATTGCATAGTTGACAAAGGGATTAGTCAAAATGGATGGTCACCTTTGATAAACAAAGTGTCCATGTATTTTTCCCTCGAATATCGGATCTGTGTCTCTGGTTTGTGTTAGGGGTCGACCTTGATGATGATATTCATCGAAATTTTATTCTGCTTCAAATATGGATGTTCATTTAGATATAAATGGAGGCTATAGGTTCAACACACATTATAGCATGCTGAAACAAAGTAGATAATGAAGGATGACTTGGAATTTACGGAATGTAGAATTTTATAAATTATCAGAATGTTATAAATTGGGGGTTCTATTTGCTTCAAGTGTGTTAATTACAGTATTCAACAGGTATTAATTAAATATTGAGTACCGGTCATTTTAAGATTAACTGTCTAACCAATCTGATATATGGGCTAGCTGATACTATGGGGCTACCTTATAATATTGCAATCCTGATATGGGAGGGGCTGCCTGACCAGACCTGTTTGTATGGGCCTCTACCAGGATGAATGTCTTTCATCTTTTCTAAAGAATTCGAGTGTGACACCTGATCAGTACGAGTTTCATGTCATCTTATATTAACTACACCAGGACATGAGGTCATATATATAGTTTGAAATGTTGACATGAACCTATAAGTAAAGGGTCATTCTTATTAGAAAGCTGTCATATCTCCGTAGGCAAAGGAGGAGGGAAAAAAGATTTTGCCTTCAATTCACGGGATAGAGGGATACATCTGCACAGATGTAAAGTTGTATTTGCGTCATATACATTCGCCATCAATCATTCTAAAGCAGGTCTTCAGTTTCAGATTTATTGTGACTTTCCACTTCTTAAATAAAGAATGACAGTGGATGCAGACCTATAGATGAGGTTTGAGGTCAAAGTGCCCCCCCCCTTTTTTTCTACATTGCACGTACATTATATGTGTTTGAAATTATTCTAAAATAACTAAGACACATGTCTCAATTGAACAAAACTTCATTTTCTTTTTATGTCTTATTTCTTCCAGGGCTAGAGGAGTGGATGATAGGACGTCATGAGACGTTACCGGATGGACGTGTCCGTTATGCCATCAGGGATCTGAATGGACGCCGGAAGGTGGTGTACCTGGAGGGTTTCCGGTCTAAGGACCCCCTGTTTGGGGTGGCAAACTGTCAGCTTAAACTGGACGGAGACCAGATAGTAGGCATCAACGTAGACGGAGACTGTGCAACTAAGGAGAAGAATTCACCAAGAGTAGCTTAAGACGGCTTATGTATTGTAAGGGGTTAGTGTTCTTGAGACACCCAAACCACACTGATTTTTTTTTTTTTTTTTTTTTTTTTGGGGGGGGGGATGTATCATCCCATGCAGGGTTAGGATAATGCATGAATGCACCAGCGACATGTTCTCTGCAGCTAGTGAGACCTCGATAGTCCGTCCCTTGCTTAGTCCGCCATGCATGGGACTAAGGCTGGGACAATCCTGTAAAAATATATTGTAGGTTGCCTCAATAGTCCGTCAGATTTGATATCCGACCAGAATTTGTCTGAAACAGGAGTGACCGGATTACGAAGGCCTCACATTCATGAATGACACTTAAAAAAGGCTAATTTGCATGAGTAGAGCAATATCATAAAGTTGCCATATAAGTGGGCAAATCTGAAACTCACACAAAGGTACCGCTCTGGCTATCAAGGGCTGAGGAGGCTATATATATAAATGTGCTATAAATAATGTATGTTTTGTATAATCAAGGTTATAAAAGACCAAGAAAGTTGCATGGTATTGTATTATAGGGTGGTGTACCTAGAGGACATTAGGGGATGGGGGAGGTGTATTATGTCTTGTATGCCGAGAGAAAAACAAACACTGGTTGATGAGAGGAAGAAAGAGCTTAGTCATTTTTGTGGATGAAACTACAGATCTACTGAACCTTCTGTGACACACCTCTATCTGATGTACAATAATTGTAGATGTTTCAAGGGGATCGATATTTGAAGTTTTAATCCAGGAATATTATTTTGTCATACCTTTCAAGTTGCAATGGAGACATAGTCAACCAGTGCTGACATCTTTAGCAGAACAGTTATATACTATCAAAGCTGCTGCCATCTTTTGACTGTGAACAGAACTACACTGTATTCTACTTCTCTATTTTTCAATTTTGTAGTTTTCCTCTCGTTCTTAAATTGCCTATCATTGTATCAGTTTCACATCAACACATATTGTATATGGAAATGGATGCAACCTTTCGAAAGGTGCGCCCAGTTGTCATTTATAAATGACAATTCATAATTGCAAATATAATCTCTATCGACAGATGTGCATTAGTGTGGAGGAGTAAACAGAATTGCAATGTCTACTCTAAGCTCCAAGCTTGAGTTACACCATTATTTTAATGGAATTGATATGGTATTTATTATTTAACCAGTATGACTGGAAGGATACGCATGTATATGATTATAATGATAATGGAATACGACTAAGGACATGATAATTCTGAGCATTTATTTCGATTCAGGATAGATTATTTCATGATGGTACCTATCATTGGTGTTACATGTATATGCTATAAAATCTATGGAATTTAAGAATGGGATCTCTAAGAGCTTGCATATTATGAATGTTGATTAGAAAACAATAAATAACATTGTTCTGACAGTAAACGATTTCACATGTCCTGGCACAAAGAAATTATCTCAATTAGGATGACTAATAGATAACAAACCGTTTTCTATGCCCGTGATTCCACTTAGGTCTATCTATACATGATCACTTTACAAACGACGGTCTTCGAGATATTCTCAATAGGATAATGAACGCACTATTTAATGTGGGGCTGCTTCAGTCACAATAACAAGATGTACCACAAACTACATGATGATGACCAAATAAAATACGTGTTCAGAACAAAATATTACATGACATCATAATATTATGTGCATCGCCAAAAGCTCAGCATGACTAACACAGACGTCGCATAAAAACACTTTTGAATCCTTAATAAGATATTGAGCCTATTGAGTTTATCTGCCCTAATGCTGGGAACATGCCAGCCAAACCAGACTGATAGACATACGTATAGCTGAGACGGAGGATCGGGGACAGAGATTTAAATCGCTAAAATATTTTTCTAATATCTGATATGTTAATTGCTTCTTGGTTCTTTTGGTAGGCTACCCGGTATGTCAAAGTATACATGCAGTGCAAAGGAGTGTGGGTCTATGAGACCTAGTAAAGTTCCTAACACTTGGTGGCGTATGAGTGTGTATGTACCTTTAGGTATTGAGTTCTACCACAGAGGGAACCAGTGTATCTAAATGAGCACACACTGTAATCAACAACCACGAATGTAAAAGCCTCCCACTGGGCACTATAATTTGGTTTGCATTAAGATTGATATTAGGTTGATTAAGATTGATCGACCAGCAGTCAACACTGATTTAGAGACACTCCCAACGTGGCCTGAAGGTACTTTGCATTCTTACTAGTTAAAATGTGATTTATTATAAAGAACAGAATTTTCGTCACGCCCACTGCCTATCCATAATTATGAATGTCTTTATCTTTTTATTTGGCACATGGTCATATAAAAATTCGTTTCAAGCAAAACTGAATAGGAGAAAAGTACATGAAGCCGTTGGAGATAAGGCACAGCATTAACTGAGTACCGTCTCAATATTGGCAAACTGTCCCCAGACAATACCATAGCGTCTGATAGGTGGTTATAGTTGCGGTGAAACAACATGTGATTCCGTGAGGATGAGCAAGAATACCAAAATTCAATTATCACAATGTAGCTATAGGAATTGTCATTTGGGATATATTTGCCGCTGTTCACCATCCACCTTCTTTCAACTGGACGTCCCACAGTATAACCGTCTCTCAACTTTGCCATGACTATTCTCATGTACATTAAATATGGCAAGGGGTTGCCCTTTTCAGGATCACTATCATAAATATGATGCATATGTTTGACAAAATATTAACTGAATAAATGCTAATTTTCACGTCGGCCATTAGTGGCATGGCTGAGCCATGCAGGCACTGCATAACCAGACCTCTAGGAGTATTATACCATGGGCAATACCTTCCGAGCTGTATAGCAGCCATCAGTCTGAATACCTGAGTGTCAGGTTAATGGGCAATGTTAAATCTTTGTGTTTTTTTTCTTCCTATGTCTCTGTAAGCAATAGATTTTAGAGGATTCACATACGCTTACATGGTCAGAACAAACATTTATTATAAACATTTATTACAGATGAAATCCTATTTCCATCTTTAATAAGAATGGCTGTAGGGCTAGGCTGTTTGTCATGGCCATATCTGTCAGTATGTTGAATTGTTCATTCCGGCTATATACACACACAGGGGTTCCCACAGGTTCTATACGTCATCACCTCAGGGATGGAAAAATGGACGCACCTGGAGGTGAGGTCTACGAGTTACATACCTGTGCAGTATTCCTGATATGACCTCATTTCTCTCTTGTTAAATAACAGCGTTAACTGGGCCCAACATACACATTCCCTATTTTTATACCACCTACAGATGTAAATATTACGCCTCTTAAGGAGACTAACATGATTGGTGTAGGTAGATTATGATGCCAGGAGATGGGCGTTTAATCCCCATAACACTTGCTGGTGGCTAAATATGACTTGTGTGATCGTCCAGAATTACCTAATGGGGAGCGACCCTTGTATATTGAGCAGCCATGTGACAGGTCACATGACACAGCACATGATCGATGGCTGGGTGATCAAAGGGCCAGCGTTCTGCTGCCGACCAATCAGCGACCACCTGGGTTCTAATCACATCAGACATAGTGAGGTCAACCTCCTAGCTTCACTACCTCCCACCAGCCTATCGCCCCTACACTCTCTCCTTTCCCATTCCCCGCCCCACACTCACTGCAGATTCACCATCCCTAAATACACCAGGCATTTCTCCACTCCAGGGGATTTACTCCTGGAACTTCGTTCCATACATGCTACGGTTGCCGATGGCAATATCATTTGAATAATCTTATATGGCCACGTCATGCAACCGAGCACTTAAGTGCATTGCAGAATGGTAACGGTCGCCATCATTCTGAAATGCCCTCCAGCCTTAAGGCACTATATTGGCGGTGTCATACCGACTCACTGAATGGGTCCAGTCATAGCCTCTATTGAAATAATGTCCCTGGTGCTACAGCCAGTTTGTGACCCATTACTCTGGTCAGGACATCCACGTCTGAGTCCTAGCTAACTTCTTTTTACAATATCTCGTCCATGTAACATACGCTAGCAGATAAAGCAAACAGGGGTTTGTTCCATTTAAAACCTATCTTTTCTGTCTGTCAAGATACCCCTTGATCGTCAGTTGTAGGTCAACTCCAGAGACTAGAGCTATGGAAATGGACAATGTCGGGTATTATATGTACGTCATTTGAAAAAATTTTGCTGTTTCTGCGGGAACTTAAAGGCCATAGATACTTGACACAGTCAACCAACTTCATGTCATGGCATTCCACGCAGACTCGGAAGCAACATAAGTGACATATATGTATTGATCCTTCTCCATAGTCTATTGGTGGTACATATAGAAGTGATCTCAGTTTAATGAGGCGCGAATTACATGTAATAATTGACTCTAGACTTCATGAAACATTATTCCACCAATCCTTTATCATTTACATTTACACCATGATAAGACAGATACAATGTAACTTTTGAGATGTAATTGTAACTTATGTCATCATAATTTATGTTATGCTATTGGAACCCTATCAATAGACGCCTGAAATACATGATAAATGAGGGCAGTGTGAATATAACATGAGAAAACCATCAATTATCTATTATAATGATGTATTTTTTTTATTCTCATCTTTGATGGATTATCCGAATTCATCTCTCACCAAGCTCTGGCAAGTTTAACGCATATATATAGGGGCAGGATTGATATCTTATGGCATTTTTGCCATTCCACCAAAGGTTCCCTGTGATTTTTTGTATACATCCCCTATTTTATACATAATACACCTCACACCGAACGTTGTGCAAGATCTGTATCTTCCACTGGTCAACGTGCTACCCCTAACGCACCTCTTATTCCATATAGGCCTACTCCCTTCCTGAGCTCCATTACCGCCAGGTTTATTAACCTACCTTGTCTTCATTCTAATCTCCTGCTCTTCCTTCCACCTGTCTTTCCCTGGATAGTCTCCCCGCTCATTTGCATTCTTACCCCAGCCTCCTCCCTCCTCTCACAGCCTCTCCAGTCCATATAAAGTCTCCCAAGCCACCTTCTTCTTTTCTAGACTTAGTAACCTCTCCCCTATCCTCCCTCTGCCTGCCCATGAGCTACTCTGCAGGGTCTAATTGGTCATTGATCACTGGTTTCACTCAGTCACCTAGCTCCA
This sequence comes from Acholoe squamosa, assembly GCA_949317995.1. Taxonomy (NCBI): domain Eukaryota; kingdom Metazoa; phylum Annelida; class Polychaeta; order Phyllodocida; family Polynoidae; genus Acholoe; species Acholoe squamosa. Next base: position 39,073,616 of record OX439048.1, on the reverse strand, counting down.
AAATACCCTTAGTAGGCATCAGTCGGCCGGCTGCGGCCACCAATTACCCTTCTTAGGCCCATGAATTACCACTGTTTATCTGCACCAAACTCCCCCAAAAGCATTGGAATCTGAGCCCCCCCCCAATACTTGGATTAAGCTAGACCAATCTCACACTACTGTCTACACAAATAATCTAAATGTGATTGATAGCTATTATTTTGGTGTTCTAGCGCTTACTGCAAACATCCCTTTATTAGTGTAAATATTCTAAGGTTTATTTCAAAGGCACACAGTTATCTTGTGCCCGCAGTATCAGAAACCTATATACCAAAATCTAAATGATCTTACAGTCCCCTAGCTAAGACTTCCATAGCCGTTCCTTCCTGGAGGCAACAAGGGTACATGTGAAGTAGAGTCTGGGCCAGTGCTACAGAGCCATGCAGCAAGAAATGTTGACTTTTTAGGTCAAATTTAGTAGACTTTATGTTTGGGTTAATTTTAGTAGACTGCTCCTAACCATTGCTGTCCAGTTATTTAACAACTTTAAGTCTTGCATCAATTGATTAACTATTTTCAAATAATCCATAGTATGAATAATAGCTTATAAGATTTAGGTTAGGTTAACCTCAGAAAGGTAAAAAATGGCTTTATCAACAACTTCTCTTAAAAGTCACCTTTCTTGCTGTATTGATCTTTAATGTCTATGCCAAACAAAAAAAGGAAAGCATAATGTCATGAATAATTTATAATAGGTCAATGGGGATCTCTTTTTATAAGATTATCCATGGGTGGTCACTTTAGAACCAATCAATAAATGACAACTTGTAATAATATACTTGTATGCTGATTTCATGATGCCCTGTTGATAGCTATCGCAATTGATAACAGTTGTCTATCCCTGAAGTTAGGACGATGGCACTAATTCTTTTACTGTAGTGTACAAAAAAAATGTCCAGTAGGCCGAAAGTAAAGGGCATAACGTGCATGGCGGACGCCAAGGAACAACGCAGGTAGAGGAGGTCAAAAGGACGTTTACTTTGGGCGACCTTCTCATGGCCTTGGTAAGGCGAAAGCCAGGCCCTGTGTCCTTGATTGTGTTAAGGGCGACACACGGAAAAGAGGTCAGTGCTAGTAAGATTTGATCGATTTCATTTTGGTTTACTGCGTATCTCTTTTGAACCTGGATCAGGGGGTTATTTCATAACATAAAAAGAATATTGTTTCATTGAAGAAAAATAAGCTGATATCATCATCCCATGCTCAAAATAATTCTCTCATATGAAACGAAAATCTTTCATGGTGATCATTTATAGTTATTTCATGGCAAATGCAATACTGCGATTATGATGGGGGTGGCGGGCTGTGACGTGGGTACACTCTATGTATGGTAATTGATATCACTTGAAAACTATCTAATTAAATGATACGGAGCTATTTTTTATCCTTATATAGAGCCAAAAGAGGTTCATATCCTTCACAATAAAGTCAGTTGTTTACAAATCCCTATTAACCAAAACGAACCCCCTCTTTGTAAAGATCTAAATAGCGTAAGCCTTCTTGGTTGCTCTGGATCTAAGGTTACAGACCTAAGTGTTATGGCGAGATTATTGAAGTAAGACCTGCAACATGTTTTATGGTGCTGTCGTACAGGCATCAAGGGCTGTCACAAACCCCTAAGATGTACTTACACAGAGGGATGAATATCAATATGGGTCCTGCCTGTGGTAATCTATGTACAAAGTGTCTACAATAAAATGTGCCAATAATAGGGTTCTGTCAATGGTGACCATGTACGTTATGTTGTGAACTCTAAAATGTGAACACCCCATGTCATCTCCTCCTTGGCTGTTTTAGTCTGCCCATATATTGGTCATAAGTAAAACCCAGATTTCATGCCCTGACACATTGAATTCACAGCGTCATAACTGAGCACCCAGGATTGATTTCACTATTATGTTTTGGGATATCAAAATAAGGCGATATTGCTAGTATCATAAAGGTCGAATCCCACATGGCGAACCATGGCTCAGATACCTCTGCGATTTTGAATCTTTTGCGATTCTGGAACCTACCCCAAATTCGCAAGTATATAACTACAGTAGGGTGCATAGAACACAAACACTCTTTTGTCAGAGAATACATAATACACACATATTCAACATAAATAGAGGCAAAATACTCGAAAGAGTACATCAAAATTCGACCTAAAGATTGTTCAAAGATGGAGATGATGATAGACGAACCTGTAGCCCACCAGCCTTCTCAGCACCGTTATCATCCATAAGTAGTATATATAGTTGGGAGTAAGACCCAGGGTGTTCAAAATGACAAGTACCCGCAATGAACGACCCAATAAATATTTAACTACAAAACCTCTACAATTTAACAAATTTACATCTAACGTACGCTACCTGGAATATTTCCCCACACTCCCCTTATTTGGGGCCACTTGGAAGTAACCACATGCCTTTCTTACGGACGAGGAAATCTCCAAAATAGTTTTTATGTTACGTTTAGAAGATAATGTGCATCCCCACATATGAATTAGTCTTGGGAATGAGTATAGTAACTTGGAACCAATGATATAATATCCATGCATGTTTAGGTAATTTTTGGTCCAGACCAACGCTGTTGTGTTCAGGTGAAGCATACAGGTGTCTCATATTGAGTTTTTCCAGAGATATAGAAAAACACATTGTATTGTGAATTTGTTGCTGTTATGCTGCGATGGTATTTCACCAGTCACAACAGGGTTTTTTTTTAGTTGAAAGCATCTCGTTCTTACAAACCAAACTTGTATCTGAGATAACTATGAGCATTGTAAGCGAAGTACAGACAAATCAAGGATAGTATAGGTTCCCTAAGATATGTTACTTCATAGAGTCCTATAGTACAGACCACCCCCCTTTACCCCCCCCCCCCCACTTAAAAGTAGGCTCCCTTTTATATTCAGTATTGAGTCCTATGTAAGATAAGGGGGTTTATGGAAATGCAAGGACTCTTTATCAGACTGATATTAAATGCAAACAAGGTACCACCTCTACCAGAAAATCCTGCCGAATCCAAAATTTGTGATCTTGATTCTCAGAAATTGACTGAAAGTACCTAACAAATGAAGTTTGATGATGAGAATATTTTAAAAATGTACAAAAGTAATATAAAAAATGATTGGGACCTTTTATAAATGCAACATGCTTATCAAAGTCAGTACCTCAATTTACATATCCCGATATTTTCTCTCAACCTGTACTGCCTGTGCATGGTTCTGCCTATCCCACATGCTGCCTATCCCTTAGTCTACCTATCACTCATAATACCTCTCTCTTGAAATCTAGAGTTTAATCAGGTGGTCACAAATCATAGAAAGTGTGCATATGGGGCCTTACATGTCATTCGCCCAGACATGTGCCCAGAAAAAGAATTCTTATAAGTATGCTTCTTTTACAATAGCAAGGACACATCTGACATAAATAATAATGTGATTTCTCTAATCTACAGGTCAAAATAGTCTGGACCTGAGATTTTCATGGAGGTTTGAGGATTGTTTCTGTAGGAAATTAAGCCCTCAACATGGCTTGTAACTCAAATGTCATTCTCCCAGACACAATTTCACCCAGACAATTTTGGTCATTTTGGGCACATTTTACCCCCCTGGAGCCCAAAATATGCATATGGGACCATCAAAACCATATATAACATGAAGATCTCATCCAGCCTGACACTTTGAGCCAAAGAAATAGAGGGGGAAACTAAAATTCGAAGAGTAGGGGCTGGAATACCTCCAAATTCGTCATATGCAAACCTTCTATGATTTTCGACCAGGTTTCCCTCAAAAGGGTTAAAGGATCAAAGTTAACCGCTTACCTTTGTATCTAACCTTCTCTGTACATTCCATTAGTCTACCTATCTTCAAGCTGCCTATCATTCATTTTACCTATCCCTCATGGTGACTATCCCTCAACTCTGCACATCCCTCATGTTTGACTTCTGTCATATTACCTCGTATCCATGTTTCCTTTAAATAATGCGCAACTTACGAGGTACTCTCTGTGCCTATCTCTTAAACTGCTTATTACACATGCTACCTATCCCCTTGTTGCCCATCCTTTTGAATACAGGTCCTATCCCTCATGCTCACTTTATTGTTTTCCTGGCCATCACAACCAATCTTCATAATGATGACAAAATCTAAGTCAACCTATTCCCAAAGGTATCAATCCAACAGTCTACCTCAACCATACATATTTACCTATCATGCATACTACATATCCTTCCATTTACCTATCCTTCAGGTTGCCTATCCTTCATGGTATATATCCCACTTGGCATAAAATGTTTTTTTCAAAGTTTGCAAATGTTTTAATTGGGTTGGGGTAAAAATGTTGGTAAAAAACGTTGAAAAAATGTTAAAAATATGCTTTTGAACCAGTTTTCAATGTTTGTGTTTTCAACGTTAAAAAAATTTCATAACAAAAACAAATAAAATTCATATTTTCAACCACTAGATTTTTTTTAAACTTTACTAAAACATTGTACAGATAATTTGCTTTTTAATAAGAACAATTTTGATATGGGGTCCCATGCATTTTTTTTGTAGTTTTGGTCATTTTAAATAAAAAAAGTATTGTAGAAATTGATATAAATACATATTCAAAGCACTGCATGATGGGTAAAATTTTTGAATTCTTGGCATAAATGTTTTTATTATATGCCCTCAATCACTCTAAGCATCCTCTCACTTCTACAGCATTGTCTACGTAATGTGAGGGCTATGATTATAAGGCCCAAAAGAATGTCTGAGAATGATGGAGAAAATCCAGATGTAGATATGCCAAAATTTCAAAGTGCCATAAAATCCACAATTTTGACTAAAATGACTCAAGAGGTTTTGTGCACATTTTGGGCCTATACATGTATATCTACGCCAAAAATGGTCTCCTTCTGATGAAGATGATTCATATGCGCAGGGACCTGTGCAGTAGGCTCAAATCCAATAGTAGCGACCCACCTTAAACAAACATTTGAACATTCTAGGAACCTAGAGAGAACTTTTTTAGCCTTAAAAAAGCATTTATTGCCAAGTGGTATAGCATGAGTGATATGCAGCATGGGGGATAGGAAGAGAGGAATAGACATCAAGAGGGATGTGAAGCAAGTTGGAAAGAAAGCTAGCATAATGATAAGCAAGGTGAGGCATATACAGATAAGCATGCTAATTCAAGAGGCTAAGAGATATGTAAAGTAAGCATGGGTGATATACAGGCTGGAAGATAGGCACCATGAGGGATAGGCAGGCTTTATGAAAGGTATCATTATGGTAGACCTGTAGACTTAAAATAGTAGACACGATAAGGAATGCACTGTTAACCATGAGGACTCTGATAAACAATATAAAATAGACATGAGGGCCTGAGGGATAGTCACCATGAGGGATAGGTAAACTGAATGATTGACAGATTGAGGATAGGTAGACTAAGGGAAGTAGACACAGAGAGGATTAGCCTTTATGCCTTTTGGGGATAGCCTTACTTAACGCAAGGTGCTTTGAATTCAAAAGATAGGCAGTATGAGTGATAGGTAGACTAAGGGATAGACAGTATGTTGGATAGGCAGAGTGATGCACAGGCACAGTCCTGGCCAGATTGAGAGATAGGCAAACATTTGGATATGTAGATTGGGTATGAACTTTGGTTTATTTGTTGTATCTATAAAGAGTTCCAATATTTTTCAATATCATTTGTGTACATTTTCAAAATATTTTCATCATCAAACCTCATTTTTGGGTACTTCCAGTCAATTTCTGAGAATCAAGACTATAAATTTTTGATTCATCAGAACTTTTTGGTTTAGTTGGTACCTTCTTACTATCTGGTATCAACCTAAAAAAGGCATACCACAATTCCATAATCCACCTAATCCTCTATAGGAATCAACAATAGACACACAAAGCAGCCTACTTTTAAGGGGGGGGGGGTTAGAGGGGGGTGGCCTGTCACACTCTTCCCATAGACTATGCTTTCAGTAACACATCCTATAGGGAACCTATACTATCCTTGGGCAAATCCCTTAGTCCAGTGTTAATGCCACACCATTACGCCACAAATTTGTCGTTCATATATTGCTTATGAAATTTAGGCCCTATTATGTGCCCCTCTACTGTTTCTATATTGACCTCTTGATGTGCTGAAATATCATTAATTACCAATCAATTACTGATGACATTAAGTGGAACATCCCTTTGATTTACTGATTAATATTTAATTAACTGGTTTTAACCTAAAGTGGCTCAAAAGTGATGGTGAGTCTATATTAGGCTATTAGACATAATCTAATGTTCACTCCAACCAAGGTCCCGTGTACATAGGCTACATGACTTTGTGCTGCCAAGAGCAGGTACAAAAAACCGAATTTAATATTGGAACCCATTGGCTAATAGGTCTCATCATAGTGATAGACTCCTTTCCAGCCCCTGGTCTAATATAATAGTTTTAGTATAGCATCAACGGGAAGATGGTATCTGCCGTATTAAGTACCCCACGTATAAGGTGCACCCCCTTATGAGGCATACTCTGATTATTGCATGACCTATAGAGCGCACCTGGGGGCACATTTAGGTCCTTTTATGTCCATATATTATGTCTGTTTTACTTCAGCCATGATAAGTCTTTAAGGAATCTTAAGCTCTTGACATGTTTCCCCCTAGAAATACAAAAGCATAAATCAACATCTCTTAACATTCAAACAACAGAAAAAAGGGGATGTTTCAGACTGTAGCACAAGAAACACTTCAGTTTTTATTCCTTCCTTTCACTGCTTCAAACTGTAAACGTTGTGGTGAAAACAATAGAGCTTTCATATAAATGTCAGAATGGGGCATTCTGTAAATAGCATGAGGTGCTCACCCAGTTTCATTTTTACCTGAGCAGCCTATTCTGCTCAATAACGAGTGACATTTGACTCCTTCACAAACCTGAATGTAGGCTCTACTTAACGCAAGGTGTCTAGTACAGATATTTAGGAAATCCTCAAATTTCAATTGATACTGTGAAGAATCAGTGACAATGTCAACCTGCACATATAAATCTCATTTACAATTTGATAAGTTATATTGCAAGGTGATTTCCTCGGTGGGATTTGAAGTTGACTCTCAATTGTCAGATTTCAAATATTAGGTTTAGGTGTTACCTTTAAGGTCAATAGCAGAGGAAAAATGTGATCAATAATAGTACCCCATTGTCATGATAGTCTAATTAGATAGCAACTTTAGATTCTGGCATAGTAAGTGAAGTATGTATCATCACATAGGAAAGCAGCAGGTTCACCTGGAGGCTGTTTCGAAAAGGTTGGAATTACTTCTGTTGGAGGTGCACTTCCTGAAATGGAGGTCACTCACCTCTGGTAGGTCACTTCTGTTCCCAACAACTGCTTCCCAAGGAACTGGTCCAGAAGTGGTCAGTACTCAAGCAGCAACCAATTTCTCGGGAATGACTTCCATCACTGTTGTCATCTAAAAGGTACCCAGGGAAACCCACTTTCATGCAGGAGCACCACCTTGCTGATTTTCGTCCGCCATGATGAAGGAGTAGAGAGTGCACCGGTCTCATATTTTCACCGATTGAGATATAATACAAGAGTTATAACTGGGAAAAATGAAGTACAGGCTTGCATGAACTTATATGCTACTAGGAATAGACGACTGGACACCATATTTACCAATGGGTAAGAATATATATGGTTTCAAACACCTGTTAGTCGAGAGACTTGGGTGATAATAGAGGATTTGACCTACTGATCAAGTTAACCGGTCGTAAATGTAAACAAACATGGCGGGTCGTCAATACACGAAAAATCATGGTGAAAACAGGCATAGACGATCCTCGGGAGTTGAAATTGAAGAATATCTGGACCAGAACATACAGACAAAGCCCCGAGGCCCAGGTAGGCCAAGAAAAGATGTGAAAAATGTTAAAACCAAAGCGACAAAGAGGGCACGACCGCCGAGCAAAGAATCTTCCCCTTCGTTGGCCAGTTTGGTCGATAAGTTATCACCGACCTATCAATTGAGACAACACAAATCCAAGCAGAGTTAAGGATTGTGAATCAAACAAGATGAGAGGGGAATATATACCACTAGATACACCACAGACAAGAGAAGATGAGGGTAAAGGAATAGGCAGTGAATATGAAGATAGTGACTGGTCTTCTGCAAGTGACAAAGAAACTAAACTAAAAGGGACTTCTGATCGTAATGATAGCATGAACATTGCCAAGAAAAAATACAAAGGCTCAAAAAATCTCTTCAAACATGGCTTCAGTGAGATGATGAAACATATGAACTTAAATCGGGTCAGCTCAGAGAGACAGTTTGAAGAATTAAAAGTAAAAATGGACGGTTCTAACAGGCTCCTAACGGACCGTCCAGACCAGATAGAGAAGGAAGGAAGAACCTTAGCAACTCGCAACACTGCCAATATCAAAGAGGCCAGGAATATAGCTGAACAGGCAGCAGAGGAAGCAAAAGCAGCCTCACAACTTGCCAAAGAAGCCAAGCAATTAGTAGATGATGTTAAAAGCGACATGGAGGTGAAAAGCTACGATCCATCATATGCTACAGCTGTAAAATATGATATAAACGAGGAATATAAATCCCCAAGGAGGTTCAACATGATAGTAACAGGCCTGAATGAAACCACGCATGAAGTACCTGTTTATGTAGCAATGTTCTTGGTAAAATCACTACAACCTGACATTGACAAAACTGAGCTGAGGGAAGTAGACACAGAGAGGATTAGCCTTTATGCCTTTTGGGGATAGCCTTACTCAACGCAAGGTGCTTTGAATTCAAATGATAGGCAGTATGAGTGATAGGTAGACTAAGGGATAGACAGTATGTTGGATAGGCAGAGTGATGCACAGGCACAGTCCTGGCCAGATTGAGAGATAGGCAAACATTTGGATATGTAGATTGGGTATGAACTTTGGTTTATTTGTTGTATCTATAAAGAGTTCCAATATTTTTCAATATCATTTGTGTACATTTTCAAAATATTTTCATCATCAAACCTCATTTTTGGGTACTTCCAGTCAATTTCTGAGAATCAAGACTATAAATTTTTGATTCATCAGAACTTTTTGGTTTAGTTGGTACCTTCTTACTATCTGGTATCAACCTAAAAAAGGCATACCACAATTCCATAATCCACCTAATCCTCTATAGGAATCAACAATAGACACACAAAGCAGCCTACTTTTAAGGGGGGGGGGTTAGAGGGGGGTGGCCTGTCACACTCTTCCCATAGACTATGCTTTCAGTAACACATCCTATAGGGAACCTATACTATCCTTGGGCAAATCCCTTAGTCCAGTGTTAATGCCACACCATTACGCCACAAATTTGTCGTTCATATATTGCTTATGAAATTTAGGCCCTATTATGTGCCCCTCTACTGTTTCTATATTGACCTCTTGATGTGCTGAAATATCATTAATTACCAATCAATTACTGATGACATTAAGTGGAACATCCCTTTGATTTACTGATTAATATTTAATTAACTGGTTTTAACCTAAAGTGGCTCAAAAGTGATGGTGAGTCTATATTAGGCTGTTAGACATAATCTAATGTTCACTCCAACCAAGGTCCCGTGTACATAGGCTACATGACTTTGTGCTGCCAAGAGCAGGTACAAAAAACCGAATTTAATATTGGAACCCATCGGCTAATAGGTCTCATCATAGTGATAGACTCCTTTCCAGCCCCTGGTCTAATATAATAGTTTTAGTATAGCATCAACGGGAAGATGGTATCTGCCGTATTACGTACCCCACGTATAAGGTGCACCCCCTTATGAGGCATACTCTGATTATTGCATGACCTATAGAGCGCACCTGGGGGCACATTTAGGTCCTTTTATGTCCATATATTATGTCTGTTTTACTTCAGCCATGATAAGTCTTTAAGGAATCTTAAGCTCTTGACATGTTTCCCCCTAGAAATACAAAAGCATAAATCAACATCTCTTAACATTCAAACAACAGAAAAAAGGGGATGTTTCAGACTGTAGCACAAGAAACACTTCAGTTTTTATTCCTTCCTTTCACTGCTTCAAACTGTAAACGTTGTGGTGAAAACAATAGAGCTTTCATATAAATGTCAGAATGGGGCATTCTGTAAATAGCATGAGGTGCTCACCCAGTTTCATTGTTACCTGAGCAGCCTATTCTGCTCAATAACGAGTGACATTTGACTCCTTCACAAACCTGAATGTAGGCTCTACTTAACGCAAGGTGTCTAGTACAGATATTTAGGAAATCCTCAAATTTCAATTGATACTGTGAAGAATCAGTGACAATGTCAACCTGCACATATAAATCTCATTTACAATTTGATAAGTTATATTGCAAGGTGATTTCCTCGGTGGGATTTGAAGTTGACTCTCAATTGTCAGATTTCAAATATTAGGTTTAGGTGTTACCTTTAAGGTCAATAGCAGAGGAAAAATGTGATCAATAATAGTACCCCATTGTCATGATAGTCTAATTAGATAGCAACTTTAGATTCTGGCATAGTAAGTGAAGTATGTATCATCACATAGGAAAGCAGCAGGTTCACCTGGAGGCTGTTTCGAAAAGGTTGGAATTACTTCTGTTGGAGGTGCACTTCCTGAAATGGAGGTCACTCACCTCTGGTAGGTCACTTCTGTTCCCAACAACTGCTTCCCAAGGAACTGGTCCAGAAGTGGTCAGTACTCAAGCAGCAACCAATTTCTCGGGAATGACTTCCATCACTGTTGTCATCTAAAAGGTACCCAGGGAAACCCACTTTCAAGCAGGAGCACCACCTTGCTGATTTTCGTCTGCCATGATGAAGGAGTAGAGAGTGCACCGGTCTCATATTTTCACCGATTGAGATATAATACAAGAGTTATAACTGGGAAAAATAAAGTACAGGCTTGCATGAACTTATATGCTACTAGGAATAGACAACTGGACACCATATTTACCAATGGGTAAGAATATATATGGTTTCAAACACCTGTTAGTCGAGAGACTTGGGTGATAATAGAGGATTTGACCTACTGATCAAGTTAACCGGTCGTCAATGTAAACAAACATGGCAGGTCGTCAATACACGAAAAATCATGGTGAAAACAGGCATAGACGATCCTCGGGAGTTGAAATTGAAGAATATCTGGACCAGAACATACAGACAAAGCCCCGAGGCCCAGGTAGGCCAAGAAAAGATGTGAAAAATGTTAAAACCAAAGCGACAAAGAGGGCATGACCGCCGAGCAAAGAATCTTCCCCTTCGTTGGCCAGTTTGGTCGATAAGTTATCACCGACCTATCAATTGAGACAACACAAATCCAAGCAGAGTTAAGGATTGTGAATCAAACAAGATGAGAGGGGAATATATACCACTATATACACCACAGACAAGAGAAGATGAGGGTAAAGGAATAGGCAGTGAATATGAAGATAGTGACTGGTCTTCTGCAAGTGACAAAGAAACTAAACTAAAAGGGACTTCTGATCGTAATGATAGCATGAACATTGCCAAGAAAAAATACAAAGGCTCAAAAAATCTCTTCAAACATGGCTTCAGTGAGATGATGAAACATATGAACTTAAATCGGGTCAGCTCAGAGAGACAGTTTGAAGAATTAAAAGTAAAAATGGACGGTTCTAACAGGCTCCTAACGGACCGTCCAGACCAGATAGAGAAGGAAGGAAGAACCTTAGCAACTCGCAACACTGCCAATATCAAAGAGGCCAGGAATATAGCTGAACAGGCAGCAGAGGAAGCAAAAGCAGCCTCACAACTTGCCAAAGAAGCCAAGCAATTAGTAGATGATGTTAAAAGCGACATTGAGGTGAAAAGCTACGATCCATCATATGCTACAGCTGTAAAATATGATATAAACGAGGAATATAAATCCCCAAGGAGGTTCAACCTGATAGTAACAGGCCTGAATGAAACCACGCATGAAGTACCTGTTGATGTAGCAATGTTCTTGGTAAAATCACTACAACCTGACATTGACAAAACTGAGCTGAAACTGGTGAAGAGAATCTCAACCTCCAGAGATGAAGGTAGAGCCCTGTTGATCTGTTTTTCTACAACCTGGAGGAGAGATGCATGTCTAAGAGGGAAGGCATCACTAGCTAGACCAGATAGTGAATACACAACTGTATATGTAAACCCCGATGAAAAACTGGAGGTCAGAAAGGTGAAAGGCCACATGAGAAGGATTGCCAAATACTGCCGAGAAAACAACATAAGCAATGCGTGGGCAAAAGGTATAAGAGTACTAATAAACAAGGTATTATATGACGGTTACAAGCCTGAGTTGATACCAATGGCCTACAGACCAACGGACAGAAGAGAGGCAAGGAAAGGTCTACCTGAACAGCAACAAGCAATGGTAAAGGAAGCTGAACCCATTAGCTTAAGGAATATGGATAGTGAGAGAGCAACCAGTCACCCTCAGATCAGTACGCCCAGCAAACCATATGCAACACCTGTCAACATGCGTCTCCAGAGAATGGCTGAGAAGGAATACAGGAGCAACTATACTGTACTTAAAAAGACACCTCCAAAATCCAAAATAACTACCGTAAATCCTTGCGTATAAGACGCGGCTTATAAACCTGTTCTACACCCTCTGCGTCCTAGAGGATTCATCCCAACTCAGGGTGTGTCCTATATGCGAGGATTTTACACTATACAACAGTACTAAAATGACCATAATTTGATCCCAGATGCATCCTACATGATTTTGCCTAAGTATGGGTGTGTCCTATATGCGAGGGGCGTCTTATACGCGAAGATTTACGGTAGTAGAAACACAGGCAATGGTGATAAACATTGCGGTGACTTTGTAACATCAACCCCGAACCATACTTCCACAACAGGACAACAACCCATGTCGTTCTCCCCTGAGATGCCAATAGGACGGCTATATATGAGACAGACTGAAACAAGTGTAGTTTTTTGTGGTGAGAGATGCTACCTGAGCAACTTGTACGGTGTGAAGATTGAACATCAGGGTATAGTCTTCCAGTCTGCAGAACAGATGTTCCAATGGGTTGGATGTGTTGAGATGGAGGACTTTGAAAGTGCAGAGCGAGTGATAAAGGCTCCCACAGCCCTAGCTGCACGAGAAGAAGGAGGAAGATGTAAGAAAGGCCTAAGGTGGAGGAAGATGAGACTACAGGTTATGAAACTCTATCTTAGTAAGAAGTTCATCCAGAATCATATGTTGAAAGACTTACTGAGAAACCAACAAGTTGTATTTAGTACACAGTGACCTTGATACGTTCTGGAGTGCTGGAGCTGGGTATGAAGACCCCTGCCTGGACGAAGACAACTAGAAAGGAGAAAACATGTTGGGTGTACTACTTGAGGAGTTGAGATCCCGTCTTCATGAGGAATACATCATGAAGAAGGATGTTAAACAATACGTTATGATATTGTTGGCCAATAAACCTTTTTCAAACTTCAAACTCAGGTGTGAATGAGCAAGGAAGCGCTTTGGCTGCTTTCATAACACAGTCTGATTCATAGCGAGGTGACCATCTTTTCAGTACAGGGTCATTGGTAGACACTAACACTTATTTTTTTTCTCTAAAATATCATTAGAAAAGCCATTTTGGACCGTAGACTTTCATGCATAGATATATAATTCCTATATAGGACTGTGGGCCCAGGTGGAGTGCCTTCTGAAGGGTACAGTAGACCATGAAGTGGGAAGTGAGGTACCGATCATGAGAATCCAATTCCCAACCTTTTGGAGACAGCCTCCTGATGCATTGCATGACTCTACAATGAGCCAAATTCATCAGGTTCTGCATTGGTATATATGCATTTAGGATCCTTCAAAATGTGTTTTAATCAGAATAAGGAAATCAACACTGGTCATCATTATAGTCAACATTGTATTCTACATATCTGAAGTTCTGGTGGTTATTTAGACTTGATGATTTTCAAGCAAAATATTGTGTCAAAGAACTACACAGAGTACTAGGCTAACAAAGTGCTATACAATCACTAAGGACTGGGATGCATTTAGAACAATGCATCAGATAAGCCTACTGTTTCCTTGTATGCTGTAGACCAAAAGGTATTGTGGGGATGGGTAGTGGTTTTGCGCAAAAAAAGATTTTGCCCTCTCTTGAGTGTCAAGATTTTGCCCCCCCCCGAGACTGCCTTTTAATAGTAATGCACCGGCTCTTTCACTGAAAACATGTAGAATTATTCTCACCCCCCTCTGAGGGGTTGTAAAAGTATTGCCCATCCCCTCTCTTTTCTTTTTCTTTTCGTTCCCGACATGAATCTTACAAAGCCACTCGACCCACCCCAATTATGATAAATTGAATTACCTGAAATGTATTCATCCACCTCCAGCCTCAATGTTAGCCCAGCACTGACTGGTGAATATTGATTTCGATTCGCAGTGAGTCTTAATGACTCATGAATATTTCAGTTCGGATCCTCAAGTAAAAAAAAAGTCCTACTATATTTTTATGATGGCGAGTTCTGATGGCATTTATGTCCAATGAATACATTGTGGTATTGATTTAAAATATCTGTCAGTAGAGAGGAGAGCAGCAGGTGTGTCTGCTGCATCTGATGACGTCATAATTGCAAAAATGCATTAGGTGGACCATTACCTTTACATGGAGGGTGTTGCAAACTGTGTTTTATGTATGATTATGAAAGGTTAAAGAGTAATCATATTGCACAGGGACCTTCTGTTTTGTTATCTATTGATATTTGTTTGGGGGAAATAACAAAGCACGCCAGAGAAAAGGATACAAACAGCATCTAGTTGTACCCTTACAGTGTTGTGCAAGCTCAAATGGGATGCATTTTGACAATTGTGATGTCATCAGATGCATCAGTAAAACCTACTGCTGTCCACTATAGTGACATTTATTTCAGAAACAATGACAGAATCTTTTTATTTGACATAAAGGCCATCAAAATGGGCTATCATGAAAATAGGGTAGTGGCTTTCTTTAAAAATGAAGAAAAGTAGCCAAATTTCTCTCAAATTGCCAAGATTGTTATCCCTGTTTTGCTAGGAAGTATCTGGAAATTGCAAACATGCCCTTCCTTATTTGGATATTTGAGAGTCCTGACCCCCACCTTATTCTGCACTGCAAAAAAGGTGTTTAAATATACACACCAAATTTTCTCAACACACGCATTTAAACACCTAAACACTTGAAGTGTTTAGGTGTTTAGCTTTTGCACACTTGTACTTAAACATCTAAACACTGAAGTGTTTAAGTGTTTAGCATTTAAACACTTGGTTAAACACTTTGTAGTTAAACACGTTTTAAAATTGAATGCATTTAGCACTAAAGAAGTGTTTAGAAAAGTGGGACAAATAAGTGTTTAAACAAGTGTTTAAGTCTTAAACACTGGTGTTCAATCCCTAAACACTGTTTTTACAGTGTGGTTGTGTTGTCTATTTCATTTGATAACACAGCCATGCAAAATGAATATGTTTCACTGCAGGGACACCATCCATTTGAGCCGCAGCATATATATGTAGCATTTCAGACCCTTAGTGTGGCTTATAGGGCTACCCAGTTCTTTTTCTTTTTGTTCTTTTTTTTTAAATCTTTTTTTTTACAAATATATGTGACCAGGCAAGCAAAACACCCCTCTGCCGGGAAATTCGTTATCAAAGTTCATCTCAAGATCATTAAAATGGGACATCATTGGCTTAAATATTGCAAGTAGTTATGTCAGAACCCCTCCTTGAACTTAGGTCATTATTCATATTTGACATCGAGAATTGAGCTCTAAATACATTATTAAACACAATAAATAAGCCTTTTTCATAAAAAATACAAAACAATATGGTGATTTTTATCATAGATTTTGATCTATAATCAATAATCCCGTCACTGAAAGGAAACCATCCTATCAGAAACAAACCCTGCCAGCTGGCGAGGTACTAGCTGATCTCCAACTTATGGTCACCAAGATAAATCAAACCTGCGGAAAAGCCCTCAAGGACGCTATGATATCAGAAGGTTACCTTAACAAACCAAGAAAATGACTTAGAACCATACTTGTATGCCCCTAAATGTTTTTAGGGCTATCTATGCTGTTATTAATGTTTTATAATGTTATTCAAATGTTATTGACCGTTATGACTCACTTAGTAAGTTATATGAACTGTTCCAATGTGTTAGACTATTTATTATACTTATCAGTAAGACCTAATAATAATCTACACTTTAACATTTCAAACAATGTAACCATGGAAATTTGTAAACAGGAAGTTACCAATGACAATCATATCCACAATTCATTAATATACAATGTTGACATACAATGACTCACGAAGCACCTTGTACTTGAACAGGTCTGAGCAACTACCTTAATTACACCCCGGTAGGAAATTACACACCATGTCGTTTTACACACCACTCTCCCAAGGTGGTGATGTGATTTTCCGCGTCAGTGCAAAAAAAAAGCTGCCAGTGCAAGAAAAGGCACCAGTAGGAAATCCTGCTATGCTGCATTGTCTCGTATTGTCAAGTGTGTATTGTAAAATGGGTTTTATCATTAATGACTGATTAGATCACTTTGGTTTTTTTGTGATTAGCTTACTGGGATGTTGCTTCAATCATTGATACACATTACATCGTTTAGCAAAAAGCATAAAGGATTAGCAAATTAGATACAAAATGGGTTGTGATGAATTTGGGACATAATCCAGAGGGAAAATCGACTTTTCTCTGTTATAAACTAACTCTAAGGGTAAAACTTGAAAAGTACAACAGAGGCTATTTGTTTCAAGAATAACCATGGTTTATATCCATTAAAATATAAATCAGATTCGTCAAAATCATCTTTGAAATGGTTATTTTGGCAGTGATGCCAAATCACACACCACCCCCAAATCACAGGCTGGTGTGATGTGTGATTTGGTGCCGTAGCGTTTTTTCCACACCGGTAGGTTATTTCAGCTTTGCTGGAACCTGTTGAAATTTTGTGAATAATTAACCCTTATGAAGGCCACCTAGTGCCAAAACTGTTGGTTCATTCTACATAATAAAATGCCACTTCAATAAACCAAGTTGGAACTTTAGTTGTGTTGTTATTTATAGTTTTCCTATAAACCACAAAAACAGTTATCAATTAAACATCACTGTATCCTTCTTGGGATCCTGAACTTCCATCAACATTTCGCTGCCCAAACAACTTAAAAAGACATAACCGCCTTGTACATCATAAAGAATTACCAATAGGCCACTTGGCCATGGTAACTACATTCACTACCTTAAAACCAAAAAAAAGCACAAAAAATCCCACAACAACACCAAGAGAAATTACCAAAACATTACCTAGAAAACCCATCAAAAATTAAATTCAAGGTTGTTTACAACTATCCCTCCTCTTACAGGAAGTGGCTCATTGCCACCTGCAAGAGGCAAGGCCTGCAACACGACCACCTCCGAAATGGCCCCAAAACCACCTAAAACCAAGCCTACCAGAAAATCTGCCCAAACTACACTTGGAGTACCCAAACAAGATTGCACGACTGCCAGGGATACCTTCAGTTTCAAAATCGTCAAGCCTGTGAAAACAACCCAACGCCTGAAAACCCCTGCAAAAAAACCTACAACCCCAAAAAGAACGGTTTCTAGAACCATCAAGCTGATAGAAAACATTGATGAACTTGATCCAAGGATTAGAAAAAAACCATGTGTGCAACATCCACTCATTCTCATCACCATCAAACCCAAAAATAAAAACACAACACCAATCACCAAAACTAGTACACTAGATAAAACACCAACACACAGCACCCCAACACCAAATAAAAAAAAAACACAACACCAGAAACAACACCAAAAAAAATAATCACGCTCAAGGAGCACCACTCCAAGCTCAAGCTCTAGGAGCACGAGCTGCTCTAGCACTGACTCAACTGACTCACACAAAACAACACCTGAGAAACCTGTCTCAAAAAAACGCCCATTGTCCCCTGCCCCGGATATAGCCATGGATCTGGCTATGTCCTATCTCTGGATGTATCTACATCTTCTTTCACAAGCACCAAAACTGAAAATCCCAACACCAAAACAACATCACCAAAACAAGAAAAAAACACAACAAAACCGGTAGAGGAATATGTTCCAACCTCCACCCACAACATCAAAACAAACCAGACACCAGACTATATATATATATATATATATATATATATATATATATATATATATATATATATATATATATATATATATATATATATAGTCTGGTGTCTGGTTTGCAATGGCAACCCTTTCAAGTACCAGGTGTGGCTCACATCATTCTACCAAAGTGCAGCTATTACATGGGCCTGTCTTATATACACGCTATAAAAGGCCTTCCCTGTATATATTCTACGACGTATTGTATGGGGGAAGATGAAATGCTTGTGTCAGCAGATTTGTGTGGAAACCATACAACCTGTGATATGATGGCCATATTTCTAGGAACATTCTTATTTGGCAATTCTTTTCTATAATACAAAGTTCACGTTTTCCTTTATCATGCCATGCATATGATTGGCCTTCCTGGACTTCATATTGTCTGCGATTCATCAATATTACCACCTGCAAACAAGAAAAATGTGGCAAAGACCACGGATAGGAGTTGCCACTCTGCGGCGACGTGTGACGTCACGGCCGACGTATGATGTCACAAATTGCATCAAAAGGTGACCATGACAAACCGAAAACATAATGAAGTTGCTACGGTTGCTGCGCTCCTGGCCGCTACGCGGCAAGCAACTCCAAAAAAAATGAAATACAAAAGTAAAAGAATGGCTTTCTTCTCATTCTTAGTCTTCAGAAGTTTCAAACACATTACTCTGAAAAGATTATAAGATATCAGCAATGCTCCATGCCATGTGTTCTATGAGCCCTTCGCATATATGTTCCTGAGGAGTAGCATATGTAATGGCCTATGCTGTAGCTTAAACTACATAGACACACAAACACAAGGTAGGCTAGTCGAGGGGGTGCCCATAGGGCATCTTGGCTTTTACAGATATGCATTCAATATCAAAGTTCCGCATAGAAAGATAACATTAAGAGCAGCTCACATAATAACGAGAGCCGCTGAGTTGCTCTGGTGCTCTGGCATGACAACCATGTGAGGAGGCTATTAGGGAATGCCATAGGGAGGTAGTCTATTTTTAGCTGTCCAGGGTGACTCCTAGAGTGAGTGATGCCAATTCAATTTGAGAGCAGTTAGGGCTAAGCTGATGCTGCTGTTACAGTGTGTGGGTGTAGGTACAGGTACCGCCATGGGGATTTGTGTGCAAGATCTCATAACTGCTCATCATACAGGAAGTAAAGAATAATCATGACGTAATGAGGGTCAGGGATGGGTGTATTATACTCTCTAACAATGTTCAGTCTACCTACAGCCAAGGTTAAGAGAGATAATAGCGGACTGATAGGGTCATAGCGAGACAGGATTTAGGAGTGGACCCAGGTCAATGCTAAGGGTGTCATGAATGTAAATACAACCAGGGCAAAGCATGTTTACCTGAACACGAGGCATTTAAAAATAAAACTTCAAACTAAAACTGCGCAAGGGTAAATGAGACATCAGGATACTCCCAACATCACATTATTTTATTGACTATATTGTAAAGGCATATATAGAAGCTAATGACATCCTAGCCATTTTGATGAGAGTGAATCCCGATCCATGTGGGACCCTCTCTCAGCTACACACTTGCAAGAAGCAAGACACACCAATAGGTGTAAAATTGTTCAGTATAAAGAAACGATCTAACAACAAAAACATTTCAAATGAAATAGTAGGATCTGGGGGGTGTTTCACAAGCTCTATTAGTAGACATATTTGTCCTTAGTGTCTCAGGAGTTGCTATATCAAATATAGGGCCTCAATGGTGCTTTTGTGTTTGATATATTACAATTTGAATGGTAGCCTAACATCTCTCTATTTTATCAGCAAACACTATGTTCCAGAAGGTATTTAATATCACCAAATATTGCTATATTAGTTGAAATGATAAGGAATTCAGGTGTTTCATAACAAGAATATATACGGTTAGGTGAGACCTATAAGGACCATTTTTTAAAAAGAAAATATAAAAAAGATATCATGCTTGTGGCAATGTACATTGTCACACGATTCATACCCTTAAATTTTAGGACTTAATATATTTTTGGGCCAAAGATATAGAATATCTTTATGTTTTCATAGCCTTTGAAATATCACTGCTATTTTCGCACACCATTACGGTCAACTTTGCTCTGTTAGTAATTAATGCTATATCTAGAAACATTATCAATATATCTGACCCATCAAGGTAAAACACCCCTCCGCTGGGGATTTTTAATTCCCCATTTGGCCACCAGGGGGGATCGGAGGGCCAAAATTCCTCTAAAATCATTATAAAAATATATAAAGCTATTTTTTTTATGCAGAATTCAATGGTCTCATTTAAAATGCACCATTTTCAGTAGAAATGGCCCATATTTGGATGATAAATCGAATATTTTTCATGAAAGATCAACCTATATGCCTGTTCCTGGTTACCATGGCAACCATTCCATTAATCAAAATTTGTAGATTTTTATGCCAATTTTCAGGTATATTCACCAAAAATCCAAAACTGAAAACATAAATGGAAATTCCTTCTAGATCAAAATCTATGATACAAATCAACATATTGTTATGTATTTTTTTATGAAAAAGGCTGATTTATTGTGTTTTTAGACATTTTTATGGTAAATAATGTATTTAGAGCTTAACCCTTGATTTCAAATATGAATAATTACCTGTGTTCAAGGAGGGGTTCTGACATAACTACTGGGAATATTTAAGCCAATGATGTCTCATTTTAAAGATCTTGAGATGAACAAATTTCCCTACAGAGGGGTGTTTATGCTTGTGCTTGCCTGGTCACATATTTTCTTTGGTATATGGGTGCTATCTTTTCAAATGTAGGGGGGAGGTTAAGACAAAAGATTTCTCACAACCAAATTAAAAGATGCTATTCATCACGGGAAACAAGAATATTGCATTGATTTTTGAATTTGAGATGCATAAACTCCCTGTACGCCCCCTTCGAAGATAAAACATTGGAAAATACTAAATTTATTCATTTTGAATTCATAGTTTTGCACACAATATGTGGTTTTGGAAAGAATTTTTGCAATGTGACCTTATTAAACTATTTGCATAATTTACCTTGACTTGATGCAATTGACTTATTTTTGGCCAATCTGACCTACCAAGGTAGCAAAACATGTGTGGCCCCAGTGCGGCTTACAGTGGGTGCCCAAAGTGGGCAAAAAACAGGGCTGCCCGTTTGGCACCCAATGAGTTTTGTCATCAGCAAAGTGTCTGGGACACACTGGGCTAACCAATTTGGGCCCAGATCAGTTTCAAAGTGGGCTAATGAAGGGCTCAGATTGAGTTCAACATGGGTTTCTGATGTGGCCCAAAGTGTGCTGCCTGATTTTGCCATATTTTTAAATGAAAATTCAGAAGAACTTATTGAATTATTGAATATGACTTCCCTCCCTACCAAGTATACCAGTGATACTCATCTATTCAATTGCATCAGTAGGGTACATGTATATATCTTTTAGTCTAGTGAAATCCTGACCTTCTTTAGTGGCCCTCTTCATAGACACTCCATAGACCAGAGCTTTTAAGCTCATAGTGCCTGTAGTTAGCATGTTTGAACCTTGTACCACATTCACTGCATAAGAATGGGGTAGTCACGTTTTAACTGCTAGGATGACCCTGATCTGCATATATTCTTTAAAGGGAATGTCTAAGGATTTCCAAACTATGATAAAGTCTGAACATTGTTATTCAATGATTGTTATTCAATGTCTTATTCATTTGTTCTATATTGACAGAATCAATTCTGTATGGGGAGTAAAAGTGTATGAGAGATAGATTGGCCATCTGGTGTCAAATCACAAAAGCCAAAGGTGAGTTTACCCTATCCAAACCCAATTTCAGCCCATATTGGGTAACTTGTCTTGAAATTGATATATATTTACCCATTTTGGGATGCCCATTTTTAACCCAACCTGTGCCCAATGTGGTTGCCCGTTTCAAAACTGATCTGTGCCTGAATTGGGGAACCCAATGTGGGCCACACCATTGCCTGAGGACAAAACCCATTGGGAGCCCAACAGGCTCAAGTCAGTTTGCCCTTTCAGGGCTGACCACTGTGGCCCAGACTAGAAAGCCAGCATTTGCCCAAACTAAGCCCATGTTCTGAATTCTGCCCACTTTGGCCCCGACTGGGCTTCCTACGTGGGTAATTTGAACCAATTTGAGCTAGGTTGTCCAATTTGACCTCATTTAATGGAACTGACCTATTTTTGGCCATTCTGACCAAATCTGACCTTTTTTGACTCATTTTGATCTAATCTGAGTTCATTGTATGCAATTAAACCATTTTTGGCCTATTTGACTTGTTTTGATCAATATTGCCCTGATTTAACCCACTTTGTCATAATAGGTCAATCTGACTCAATTTGGCCCATTCTGACCCATATTGACCTAATTTCACCCACTTTAGTCCACCTTTACCTAGATTGATCTGTTTGACCTAATTAACTCATCTCAGGTGCATCTAACTTAATTTGGTTCAATCTTAGGCCAATTGATCAATATTGACTCATTTTAACCAAATTTACCCAACACAGGGTCAATATGACTCTTTTTGGTCTACTCAACCCTATTCACTCCACTTCATTACAATCCATTCAAGTCAATCCCACTCTATTCACTCCATCCAACTTACTTCCACCACTCAACTCCAACTTTTCCTCCCTTACACCCCTGTCACTCACTCACTCCTTCCCTCCCTTCATCCTGTCATCCCTGACTCCCTTACTCCCTCCCTTTCTATCCCTTACTCAGTCCCTCACTCCTTCATGCCCTCCTTTCATCCCCCTCACTCATTCCCTTTCTGCCTCCTTCCCTTCTTTCCCTCACTCATTTCCTCCCTTCATTCACTCACTCACTCCTTCCCTTTACTCACTCACTTACTCATTCATTCAGAATTGTTTTAATTTGACCTACACTTATCTACTTTTGACCTAATTTGACTTGACTTGATACAATTGACCCATTTTTGCAATCTGACCTAATTAAGCTATATACCTTATTTACTTGGACTTGATGCAATTGACTTATTTTTGGCCGATCTGACCTACCTAGGTAGCAAAACATGTGTGGCCCCAGTGCGGCTTGACTCCCTCCCTCCCAGTATTCCTGCTTTCATTGCTTCTAGGCTTAAGGATACCAGTCACAAGCATCAATAAGGATGTTGAAAAACAGACAGCTAATTCTTTCCGTTGACAGCAAACTAAAGTACAGTTATTGACAGATTGACAGCAATTTTTTTTACACTTGACAGCTAAAACCACCTACACCTAAGTAGAACCCTGTAGGATTGGGTTTGGAAAGAAATAATTGCACCTACACCTAAGTAGTCTTTATACTACTAGGTATATGTGCATAATCACTAAGGAATATAGGCATGTCTACAAGGTGGCCCACATCGGTTTCTGTAGTACTTAGAAAAGGAGGGTAAACTTGTGTAAAAATGTGTAATTGGAAGAAGAAGACTTAAAGTTAAACACATTTCAAAGAGTGTAACTCTATGTGGCTGCTATAGTAGTGGTTAATGTAGCTGACACTAATATATCAAACTTTGCACAACAATATGGCCGCCTCTTGTTCTATTAAGCACCAAATATACCAATCTGTTTCATAACATGGTTTCTTAATATAGGAGAGACAAAATACCTATTAGAACCATTCTCCTCTTTTGAAAATAACAAGTTTTGAAACAGATTGATATCTTACAACTTTCACACTTTTGAAGTCGTTATACCATGCCACAATTGCTATTTTAAAAACCTAAATGTTTTGAAACAGGCCCCTGATGCCCTTGGCAATTCAGGAGGTAAATTCAAAAGGCTCTGCCATCGCTACCTATGCCAGGTTAGCGTAGGCACATCTCTTACCATCTCATAAGACCTAGTGTTACTACACTAAATTAGCTAGTGGTGTTAGGCCAGTCAGGAATAGGAAGTACCATGCAGTCCTTCACTATTCCACTTCCAGTACTAACACCACCTCTTATTTTATTCTGAGAAATGATAGTGGTTTCCCCTGAGTGCAAGAGCACCTGTGTGGGGGGACATTCCTCGTCACAAAAGTGAATGCACCTCCTGCGAGTCCATGTGGGCAATTGAGCCTACTCATGAGTTAAGTGCAATTGAATGGATTTTTTTCAGAGTCCTTGAGGGCTCTTGAGTCTACTCATACATTAAGGGCATAGTAACGTCATGCTTCCCTTCTCTCTTTTAGTTTGTGACATACTTGAAGACATTTCAGGGTAAAGTGCACCGAACAGGGTATACCGTATCCGACCTTATAAGCACACTGTGTGCTTAAAAAAATATCTAAAAATGTATGTCCAGTAGTTAAGAATGTAATTGGGCTTAAAAATCCGAAAATTCTGGGTAATTTCTAGTTTGAAATCTGACCAAAAAGAGTGGGTGTGCGCTTATTAAGGTATGTACGCTAATTAGGTTGAATATGGTATATAATTAGCAGAACCCCAGTGTAGCCACTCTTGAGAGAACGAGTTTTTCAAATGCTATTTTTTGTCTTCCACTGCTATTTTTTTTCTGTGGACCTGTTGCCACGGTGCACAGTTATTTTATGCTTGGAACAGTGAAAGCAGGGCTGACACTAACAGTGCTCACTAAAAAGTAGCTGGGTATCAGAAAGGAAGGCAGGCTGGCCTTACTATCACAGTAAAAAAAAAAGGGAGGGAAATCAGTATCATCGCATAGGTAGCGATGACAGAGCCTTTTGAATTAACCTCCAGGCTACATTATACAAAAATGCCTATTGCCCTATGGCTTTATCCAGGTCAGATTATAGCCTCATTTATTAAATAGGCCTGTGTACTGTTCATTGATTTGAGTTTTATTTGTCAAACTACATCGCAGTATTATGTATTCAAATCTAAATTTGTTTGGTACTTGTATGTACATCGGTTAGACATTTCAAGCATTTTCCATCAAAGATCTGCTCATGGCCCTCTTGTTCTGTATCAAAAAGGACTTCCTAGAGCTGAGTTAATGCTATAGTGCGCTGTAGCACATCATAGAGGGACGGAGGCGGATGGCTCTTAGTAAAGGGGCAGCCTGTTGGGTGGGACAGGACGTGCTCAGTGAGCAGCTCAGGGGACTACTCACGGCCCTCTTACTGCTCATCCCTTACTTCCTGAGTAGCCTTTTTGTGGGGAGGACATTTTGTGCCAGGGTCATCGCTTTTGAGGGCAGGGTTCCACTCTTTTCTGCCTAATCACCCACTTAACGTGCAAAACAGTGCATCAGTAGACGACCTGACCTCTTATAGTCATTACTGGTGGTATTAAGCGAGGGATTTCTAAATCCACCTTTTAATGGGGAATATATATTTCACATTGCTGTTCTGCACCCATCATGTTATGATGCAACCGGTATTACCATGTACATCACTCTTACAACTGCCCCTCGTAGTGTCTTTTCCTTGCTAAAACAACAATATTCACCAAGGGTTGAAGGACTGCTCCAACTGTAGCATGAACTGTTTTAAGAGCACGTTGTCTCTATCAGCTGGCTTGTTATAGGTCGATTCCCACATAACATAAATATCTCTACGATCTTGGGACATATCCCAAATTTGCAAGGTGTATAACTACAGCAGAGAATTCTTATTTTGTGATTTTAGGCTTGAGAATATATAATGCACAGAGATATAAACATTAAAAAGGGCAAAATGTCCCATAGAGTACATGACAAAAACCACAACAGTGTCCTTATGTTCTATATACCCTACTATAGTTATATCCCTTGTGCATTTGGGGTAGGTCCAAAAATCACAACAGATTCAAAACCACTGAGATATTTCAGCCATTTCTTTGCCATGTGGGATTCGACTTCATAGAAAATAATATCGTGTTCTCCATTAAGAAAGGTATGACTTCTATATATGACATAGCTCTAAACCCCGTGTAGACCGATTATTTGGTCAATCGCCTCTTTTGGGCCACTACTTGAAGTTTAATTGCTATTCTTGCAATAGTGCTCTGAGCATGATGTACTGGTGTTGAGACACAGTAGAAATCAATCACCACATTGCATATGTTACATTTATTGTGACCCTGGCTGAATCTATTTCGGATACAATGATTCTTCTTTTCGATCCCTTTTTGGGAGGGCATTTGGGTGAAAGATAGGTCTACAGCGCTAGTTCCTCAGAAGTAAATTGGTCAGAATCGCCCTAATCCGACCAATTTTTTTCTATATTTTGCAATGTCACAAATCATTGGTTTAGGACAATTCCAACCAATTGCATGCCTGTGGAGCGAGCGCTTACCCACACCGTTTTTGTGTGTAGAATACCTATAGAAGATTCGCTGACACTGCTCTCAAACCACAAACTTGGACCCTTACCTAGGCCAAACCTGCAAACTGCATGATTAATTTGGCATCCCTTTAATTGGTTACCTTAAACCTAATTCTGCACATTTGGGAGGGCAGTGGTACTCCATTTATGAAAATATGTGTGGTTTTGAGTTAAGGAAAGACGCCTTGGTGTCTTTATGAATAGTCTTGTTACTAAGCTAATTCTTCTGGTCTGACTTAATGAAACATAACACGTCCCAGGTTTCTCTTTTAAAAGTACAAGTCATGAGCATCATGAAAATCGCTGTTTGCAGACCTAGGAGTTGTGCAGCAGCACACATACATTTGTCAACAATTGGTATAGGTGTGTGGATGTTTTGACTCCTAAGATTGATACACATATTGCTTACGTTTGTGTCATCTCCTACTGTCTGAGGTGGCACTGACATATTGCACTCCAAAAGAACCTTTATTCCTGCCTATTCCTCATCTCTTTGCCCTGAAGAAGTGGTAGTTTGAAGAAAAATGGTCACAGACACATGAACCACTTTGAACTTGTGTAGAGGGTAAGTTGAGGTCTAGGTTGACAGTCCACATGTTCAGTGTGCAAACATTCAGCTATTTATCACCCCCTTCTTTCATTACTGGGTGCACAGGTGGGTGTTGCTCTTATGAAAAAAAGGGAGTTTTGCCTAAGAAGTGCCACACCGTTAGCAGTCTCTTTCTATGAACTTGTTCTGTGTTGCACACAAGTGGTCAACATAAGATGTGTGACACACAACTATTTTCTTTAGCAAGGCAGGTGCCTTTTCTTGAGGTTAATTCAAAAGGTCCTGGGATCGTTACCTCAGCGATCCTAGGAATTATTCTGCCTAATTCAATTAAGCGATCTTAAGATTAGACTGTGTTGCCTTTTCACAGCCAGCACTAAGATCACAGTGATCTTAGCCTCATCCCTCCTACACCATTCCAAGTAGAACACACTGTGCCCATACTGAAAGAATAGCAGTGGAAACACTCCTGCTCACAAAGGTGATTTCCCCCCCAAATGATCCACTTATAGAGTATAGGTTCCAGTTGAACTTGTACAGTATTCAAATGCACTTCATGCCTGAGTAGCCTGAAGAGCCCTCAAGAACTCTCAGCAAACATCCTCCCTCCCCCCTATATGAATATGACAGGGGCATTCACTCTTGGGAGCAGGAGTGTTCCCTGTGAGTACTCTTGTACTCAGGTGAAACCACTATGCAATTATTTCATTAAGATTGCAGTGATCTTAGTGCTGGAAAAGGAATAGTGAAGTGATCTCAGGACTTGCTGTGCCTGACTGGCCTGCAACCACTGCATTAGATAGGGTAGACTTGCTAGGTCTTATAATATGTGCCTATGCTAAGATCACAGGGGTAGAAATCCCAGGACCTTTTGAATTAACCTCCAGACTTATAATTTATTGTGAGCAGAAGTTGAATAGTAAAGCAGAGCATAACTTCTTTGGAAAAGAGGACACCTACGGCTACTCCAAGCTCTATTTATCATACAAGCAACACCCTCCAGCTCAAATCCACAAGACTGTGTACAAGAGTAAGAAGTGGAAGTGCATGCTGCTTATGGATACACCTACCGGTACTTTTGGTAAGAAGTGGACGTGTGTGCTGCTTGTGGATACAACTTCTTTTGGCACTGCAAACTCATAGCTCCCCATAAACTCTCTATGAAGGCTATGATATAAGCATACATTATTATCTGTGATGCATAAACAACCAAAAATAAAACACAAGCAGCAATAATCTCTCAAACTGTGTCTTAAGAAGTGCCAAAACATCCTTATTGCCTATGAGAATTGAAATGCAGCAGGGTAGATTTGAATTTTGTGTGTCTCTTATATCTACTGTGCAAGTTCAAAATCTTCGTACAAGAAAAAAACTTAGCATTTAATGAGATTGATACCTCCCCATGTCCCCAAATACTGAAATGTGTGTATCTTAAGTTATACTATAACTACCGTAATCTCCCGCGTAGAAGGCGCAGCCCACGTAGAAGGCGCACCCACAACTCAGGAAAGGTTGGTTCACGTAGAAGGCGCACCTACCTCCCCTGAAGTATTTTGAAAAACCCGCGTATGAGGCACACCCCCAACTCGGTAGGTCTGGTCCATGTACAAGGCACACCTTGTTTATGACCTGCCTACAAGGGTCTCCTTGTTGTTGGGGATAGCCTTAGTTAGGGTTAAGATAAGGTTGGGTATGATGCCGATCATATATTTTTTTTGAATGCCGCAAATGAGGTGTAACCCGAAGTAGAACTTATCGCTAACATTGTATCATCAGTTCTTTTGATTTCTTTTCCTACATTCATGCATTCTATCAATGGTGTAGCATGTTAGAGAATGAATTTGAATTAAAACATTATCTAAACATAGTTTGAATATCCATTCTTAAGTCAAACACATAGCAAGTGTATATAAATGGTTTACTGGCTCCATCTGGTGGTACTTCTAGGAATCATTCCTATTGAATACAGGATTATAAGTGATCATGATCAAGATATAGTTTGCATTATTATTATGTGTTAGATTGTATTCCCAGTACTGTAGTTGTAAATGGATTTTAGGTTATCCATGCTTAGATCACTGTTTTACATGATACATCTCATGTTATCATGTCAATAGGTCATCATGATGTGGTTGATTTGTGTCAGAAGATAGTATATAATTGAAATTTACCTCAAACTGTACCTTGATCATGATCATTTATAACAATGTATTCAATAGGAATAGTTCCTAAAAGTGCCACCAGATGGAGCCAGTATACAATTTATATACACTTGTTATATATTTGACTTAAGAACAGATGTTCCAACTATTGAACAAGTTATTAATAGATATGTCATGACTTGTGACTGTTATCCAACAATAACATGCAACGAGGGGGGTGAAGCCCCCTGACCAACAATAACATGCAACGAGGGGGGTGAAGCCCCCCGAGTTGCATGTTATTGTTGGATAACAGTTACAAGTCATGACATATCCATTACCTACTTATTTTATTACACAATAATCAATAGATAATCAATAAATTCAAGTTGAAAACAAAAATAGTACACCCGTCCCGCAGTCGTCGTGGACAGCTTCAGCGAAAAAAATATAGGCCCGGACCGGGACTGGTCCCGCCTACCTCTAGTGGCTGAGCGCAATGCGCTAACCACTAGACCACCGGACCGCACACCTCGGCGCCCAGCTTGGCTTGATTTGAATGTGTCCCGCGTCTCGTGGTTATGGCAGCGGACAGCCTGGACTAGGACTTGTCCCACCTCCCTCTACAATCTAACCAAGCAAACACACACCGTTTCTCGCCAGTCCCTGTGGCGCAATGCATAGGGATGTGGATTTGGGATCTGAGACTAGGTTCGACCCCCTACCCTGGCAATGAAAAATTTCATAGGTTTTAACATGTAACATATGACATGTAAGGACATGTAAGGTGTGCAGGTTATCTATGGATAGCCGCACCGGGTGCCTGTTATCCTTGGATAACCCCACACCTTATAAAAGTCATGATGCATGTATCATGGTGTCAACGAGTCCGTAAATGATGAATAAGGATGAATACAGACGAATCAGGAATCCAGTTTGATATCCACTTTATTCATAGAAGTCCACGAGGTATAGATGGTGATACAGTATAAAGGTGCCCAACAGTGTCCAAGCCTAGCCCTTGAGCCAAGGGCCTTGATCTCACGTGAGTGTGTGAGGTATGAAGTATGAAGGTGGAAAGATGAGTGAGCTGCTCCCTCCATAGGTATTTGTAGTAGGAGCTGCTCACCCAGCTCATCCTAAAAATAGTATCAGGTGAGCTAAATATAGTAACTGGGGAACTCCAGTGCAGGTATGTAGGGGGGATCCCAAACATAGCACTGGGGTTCACAGAGTTCAGTGTGGTTCTAAATATAGCTGCTGGGAACTCCCGGTATGCTGTGAGCTGCTCATGATCAATGGGCATGTCCTCCAGCAGGAGGAGTTGTTTCTAAACATTGTCTGCTAGGAATTTCCAGCATGCAGTGGGCTGCTTGTGATTGACGGCGTATCCTCCAGTGGGAGGAGGCGGGGTCACTGAGTGCAGTTGACACCGCCAGCCTTTGGTCTATGGGTATGGCTTGGCTTGTGGGTAGACTTGGACACTGGGTTACATGGTAGAGTCAAAGGTGAAAAATAAATATGATAAGTACAATACCTATAACGGTCTACTGACAAATCCCCACATTCCTACTCGATTCCACGCGAGGTTTTAAGGAGGAAGTTCGTGAGAAAAGGTCTACTGACAATATGTTTGGTGTGTAATAATAGGTATTACATCTTATCATTTAAGTTGAAAGTTTACAGTATTAAGGAGATATTTAATATTGGTTTTTGATTGAACATGAATAATTTATAAACAGTACAAAACGAAACTGTGCCAAAGAGGTGTTGTTTGTAATTTTGACAAGAAGAATATGAAAAGTTCAGGTCGTGGTAGCATACAAGGGCTGGATTATTTATCTAGTACTAAAGTTCACACAAGGATAGAGGAATAAAAACTATCCTAAAACATGCAGTTATTGGCTTTAAGGCAGACCTTGAGGTAGACACGTTAATACTGAAGTTTGTTTCAGTACCGGTAGGCACTTATTATTTAGGTCTTGAGCCAATATACAATACAATATAATAAATAGAAACAGAGGTAAGGTAATTGATGACTGGCAAGTCGATCAATCATTCCTTATAATACTGGTAAGGCTTAGGGAGTCTGAAGGCTTTTAGGTGATATGTTTAAGGAATTTTCTAAAAAAAAAAAAATTTTGGATTTTTGGTCTTTTATTTATCTGTAGAAGTTTCTGTTAATTTTGTAGAAGGTTTGTCTTAGTCAATGGAAAATTTAGCATGTTTAGCCTTCAGTCTACCTGGGGTTATCATTTGCTGAAAAAGGACGAGGTTAATACAAAAGTAAATGGAGGCTCTGGCTGATATTTAGTTTGGATCTCAGTTGATCCTGCAAAGATACTGGTTGCCAGGGGTTCCTTGTAAAATTTTTAGAAAAAAAATATAAACTAACTAAAACCCATAAATATTTGACATGGTTGGGTTTGAAAAGGTACAGTGTGAAAAAGAAAAAGAACTTTATGGCATCTTAAGATCACAAAAACCTGCTGCCTGGCTTGTGTTCTTCATAATGTTCTTATAAAGGAAAATAAATGTAAAAATGCAGCGTGTTTTCATGGTTATGTATCATAGCCCTATACAACAAGAAAAACTGGCTTTAAAAATCAGTTGACTAGGCTGACTGAGTCAGTGTTCATAGTGTCCATGGGCGGTCGGTGAGTGAAGTGTGTCTCTACACTTTTAGTCCATAATTTTAAAGACAGTTCCAAAAATAAATAAAATAAATAAGGGATGGTTATTGAAATTATTTTCTCCTTCTATGGCGGCTTTGGTTTGCAAGACCCTTTGGTGGTGGGTCTTGGTGGTTAAAGACGTTTGGGTTGAGGGAGCGACCTAGTGAGGGTCTTCTCCTGGATCTGGATTTTTTGGTGTTGGGGACAAAGTTTACGATTTTGCTGAAGTGCATTCTGCTAGGCTTGCCTGAGTCAGGCTGCAAATTCAGATCGGAACTGTATGCAGGGTCCATGTCTATTGGTTCTGCTGAGAGGGAGGTGCTAGAGTCACTATCCTCCTCAGATGAAGCTTGGTTAATTTTGGGTAGGGGTCTCCAGACCTGGGTCGAGCCAATTGTTTTGAAGGTTTCTGGTCTATTGTCTTTGTTGATACTGCATGGGCAGCTGTAGCTGTACATTAGGTGGGGACAATTTGTTCTCAGGGTGGCGAATCTAGTAGGTGGCCCTATTGGAGAGCAGACTCGTGTGCTCCAATGGGGCAGGCCGGTGGGAATGGGCGTGCCTGGCCTGCTGCTGGAAACTCCTGCTGGCCCGTCAATACGGTCTCCGCCTCCTCGATTAGGTCGTTGGCCTCTGTATTGAAAAACAGAACAAGAGAGGGGGGATTTTTAGTTTTAGGGTCGATCATAGTGCATGGATCACAAGGCGACCAACAAAAATACCAAATTGACAGGTAAGGCAGTGAATTAGGCAGTGCATATTGATGTGCAGTGTCACCGGGCCGGTGTAGACTCATGGCCAAATGTGAGCGGGAAACTGGAATATTTAGGGTCCAGGTTAGTTCTGCTGCGCGGCACGGGTAGCGCCACTGCATGGGGATCTTTTCTTATTTAGTTCAAGCGATAAACATTGGCTGGCGCCACTGAGCTGGCGTTTGTCCAGCGTTCGTGTAAGGGCATGGTCAAACGGCATGGTCAATGGTGTAGACTTGCTATGGTCTCAGTCGGTTATGTGTAAGGGATGTCTCAACTTTGGATTAGGTGATTTTGGATCCTAAGGTGGGTTTGGTGTGATGAAATTTTGAGTTTTGGTGGTGTGCTTTTCGAAAAATAGGGTCCAAAAATTAACTTTATGCTCCCGCGGTGGGTCTTGCTATAAAGGGAGCAGGAGCTATTTTGGGATCAGAAGGCGACTTATGACCGGCAAGGAGAGCTATAACTTTGGATTTACTTGCGGCTCGAAAAACCACGGAGAAACCATGATTGTGCGAGCGCAGCTCGTGGTGATGCCTTCAGGAATGCTCTTCCTGCTGTTGGTGCTGGTGGGCACATTCGGGTAAGTGCTGGTACAAGATTTCGATTTTTGGGTGGTTTTGTGTATTTGGGTGTGGTGCCGGTGGTCTGACGCCGTGTTTTTGGTTTGTTTCAGGATTGTCCTGGTGTGGGTCCATATCGGGGAGGTACCGGTACTTTGTCACCGGGTCCATGGGCTACCCGATGGCCCAGAGGGAGGGGCCAGTGGGCCCTGTGTCGTATTCTGATGACTTGGCCGGTACGTGTAATTTTGAATCTTGTTTTTGAATTTTGAATTTTGAATCGGAATTGGAATTTGTTAGAATTGTGGGTTTTTACAGTGGGGGTTTTGGATTGCTTTTTGCAGAGGTAGACGCGGGAGCGATTTGGTGTGGCGTGTCTGTGCCGAAAAAGTGAAAGATGAGGACGGCTTAAGAAAACAGAAAGGAAAAAGGACTAGCTGTGGAAGGTGGCAGGCCTAATGCGGAGATGTGATTTGATGCTGTGATTATATGATGAAAAACTGTGATAACCATATGTGCCATGAGCCTGATTTGCTGTGATTTTATTCCAATAATATATTTGAAAGTCCACCACCAGTTAGAAGTTATGTTGTTTGTTCTGGGCTTCTGAATTGGCAAGGGCGGGCTTTCAATTCTCATGCGGGTTGTTATTGTTAACTTGGGTCGAAAACAAGTCTAGTGATATTGCTAACACGTGCTTATGTTATTGTTTTGACGCAGATATTGATTGCGGGTGTCCTGACTGACGTTAAGTTGTCATGCCAACGTGGGAAAAATGAAAGAGATCTGACGTTGGGGAGGCCGACGGCAGTGGTGAGACGCAGCGCCGCCTTTCTGACGCAGCGTTTGGCGGGGAACCAGACGCGACGTCAGAAACAAGATGGCGACGTCTCATCGTGCAGTGGGCCTTCACAGTGAGTCGAAATAACCGTGTTGTTGTGGGTCGAAACTGTGCTATGGTACTGGAGATGTTAAAATGGTTTTAATTGTGGGTGGTGTCGGTTTTAGAGCTATTAAGGATGGGTATGATCCCCACATGAAGGTGTTAGATGGGGCTATCCGGTGGATTGGGCGACCGGGAGAGTCCATTACCAGGTTATATGGGGGATGGCCGGCGGTTAATTGATCCCCACATGAGGATCAAAGAGGTTTCTGATGGAAACTTACCGCTGGTTGATGTTGAGGGTGGTGTGAGCATCATCTCCGGTTGCCTGTACATGTATTTGTCTTTCTTTGGCTGATGCCGGAGTGGGGTGTACTTTGTGAGCTCAGCCGGGGAGTCATGGCGATCAGCCGGCCAGGAGTTGTATGGCGGGGTCAGTGTCACTAGAGGCAAGTTGAAAATCGGGTTGTCCTTCTGAGGAGATGACCACTGTCATGTGGTGAGCTCCTTTTAAGATTCCGTACAGCGGTATCCTCCATAGAAGTGGTACCGGAGGATAGCGCTGCAGCGGGATCTGTCGGACTTGTCCCCCGATTATTGTCCTGATGTCAGACTTCCAATGGAGATTCAGGTGTCTGCCCAGGGGTGCCGTAAGGCGAGCTGGGGAGACCTTAGGGGCTGTGATGGTGGGGGCCCAGAGATTTTGTCCATAGATCATCTTGCCAACGGTGAAATCAAAGGTTTGACCGTTAGCATGAATCTTGGCCACAATTGAAGGTGTCCTGTGGCTGTCCTGTTTGCAGTAGGGCCAGTGTCGCAGGCACCTCTTGGCGGTACTCCATGTGATGTATAGGAGGGTTGCTATCAAAATCCAGGTGAACATGTTCTGGTAGCGGTCAGGCGACTGTACAAAATCTAGATCTGTGTTTGGGGTCGTTTGTGGAGCTGGCCAGTTTTTGTTAGCCTGGCGTATCAGATCTTTAAAACGATCCCAACTCTCCGCATTAGCCATCTTGGGTGTTCGGGTTGCTGAGACTAGTGTGATAAAGCGCGCCAATTGATTGACACGAAGATGGTTCTTAAGGGTTAATGCGCAGCAAAGTAGTGCCAGGAGGGGTGATACCAAATGTATCCAGGGTGAGAACTGGAGGTGATATCCTAGATGCATCAGGGAGTTAGTGGATAGGAGGGCTGATTGGTCTTTAAGTCCCTGTGCGGCCTTTTTAAGGGTTAGGGTGTCTTGAAAAAGTGGTGCTATTTTTTGATTATGTAGGTGTTTTAATTTTTCAAAATTGGGCAAGTGAAAGGTCTGGGATGTGGTTGCCATGGTGATGCCGGAAACATTGGCTGGAGGTTGACCAAAGTGTCGCCATAGTGGTAAGTTGAAATAGGCCTTTGATATGGGCTCCAGCGTGAAATTTTGGGTGCAAGATAAATCAGAATTGGTTAAAATCATGCCAGCATTTTTAATGGAGCACAGACATGGGACTGAGATGACTGAGTATGCTCTATTTTTAATTTTGACTTGGCCTGAATCTGTGCATTGGAGCATGGAAGTGGGATGGTCGGTTATTAATAGGAAGGTGCTGTGAGATAGGGGTTGGATAAGATTTGGTATGGGTGCTGCCATGTGTGCTTTAAAACTGCAGGTATGGTGCACCGCCTCTGGTAGGTCTAAAAATAGGGATAGAGTGCATGTGGGGTGTGTGGCCGACAACAGAGGTAGGGGTAGGTTACAGCTGATAAGGTGGCCGAGGTCACACATATCCAGGTCAGCTTGTGTAAACTGTATGTAGTGTGAGTGGGTCCTGGACATGGCCAAGTAGCCGGGAAGTGGCTCCACCTGGGTGTGACCTACTGACTTAGTGTCGGAGGTGTCGAAAGGCACGGGGAAGGTTTCTATCCTAAATATAGAAAAGGTGCTTCCCCCTCTGGTTATGGGTACTGGTATGGTTATTAGTAGGCTCGAGTTATGGTTCCAGTGCACATGTACTCGGCGCTTATAATAATAACTTATGGGTAGGCCTTCTAAAATAATGCCGTGATGTGCCTCGTGCAGGAGGCTGGATAAATTGTTTAAACCTAAACTGAGGTCGTCTTTTGTGATGATGGACTAGGGGTAGGGTGCCTTCAAGTAGATTATTAATGGTTAAAAGCAGATTTTCCAAGTCGCTTTGGAGGTCAATTAAAGATTCTATTTGTGAATTTGCTGCTGTGAATAACATGGAGTAGAAAGTGTCTTGTCTGGATTGGAGTTCTAATTTTAATAATATTGATGAGATGTTTGAATTTAAGTGCTCTAATTTTCCGGAAATGAAAGATAGAGCATCATCAGTGTCGTTTTGGAATTTTGAGAAGATGTTGACAGAATTGTAATTAAATTCCGAAATATTTAACAAGAAATGTGTGGCTAATTCTACCACGTGCATTTTGGTGGCTAACTTTTTATCCAGGTCAGACATTTCAGAATTCAAAATATCAATTTCTGGTTGAGTACCGAGGCCTATTGAAGCTCTTAAAATGTCACCAATGACTTGGCCTGGGGCGCTTCTGGCTTGTCTGACGTTTGATGGGGAAATTAATTTTGACAAGGTTTCTAGTGTTGTTTTTGACTTGGAGAATAGGCTTTGTATCATGTTATCTAGGGCATGGGCTGTGTGCTTAATGTATTGGGGTGCATCAGTGGCGATGAGTGGGCTGAGCAGTTCTGGCTGACTTAAGTTCTGGTCAAAGGTCAAGTTGAGGCTGAAGGTCAATGGATAGTCCATGTAGTTGGCTAGTAATGTTTGGGGTAACTTGGTAAACAGTGCGCCATAGTTGGGTCTGAAGATGGTGTTCAGATTGGTATTTGATGTTGAGGTGCAGCCGAGGAGCAGATGTAAAAATATACAGACTGCTAGGATGGCTGCTGCTCTAGAAAAATGAGAAAAATTGAGAAATTTTGAGGATTTTTGAAATTTGATGGTGGGGTTCACTTAAAAATAGCAATAGCTTAGTCACAAATGGGATGTTAGTGTGGTCAAGTATTTACAAAGGTCGGGGATTCTGTGGGTGGTAGGGTTGTTGTCACATGAAAGGTTTTATGCAGATGGACTGGTGCCTGTTGTCACCGTCAGGGGCGGCACACGAGCTTGAGCATGGAATCTGTTTATCTCGAAAACAGCAAACTGGAATACCAGGCTGGCTGTATTCCTTATGGCCAGTTCGCGTCCAATTCTGGAGTATTGGCGGGGTAAGTCCCTGAGGGGCTGTTCTGACGCTAGAAGTGTGCGAGCACATAAGAGTGCTATGTATGATGCAGATCTATGGTTAAACCTGCCCCATGGAGGCCGGCGGGGATTATCCCCAGCTACAGCGACCATGAAGGCTTTTATGGTTGCTGCTATGGAGTGATTGCTCATGTCCAGCTCCTGTCTTAGCACAGGGCTGCTGAGGTAATGTTTAATATCTTCCTGGGCGAGGAAGGTGATGAGGTGTTGCTGTTCCATGATTATGCTCCTAAATTCAAAAGGATCCATGAGATCACTCCTGATCCCATGTGGTCCAAGGAGGCTGTGTATGGTCCATGTAGCATTTGGGCCGTGCTTATTTGCCGGTGGGTCCAGGCTGTAAGTCATAAAAGGAAAAAGGGTCTAAGTGGGCTGTGAATGGGGGGAGAGGTAAGGTGGGGAATTTGCTTGGCTGAAGAGGTTTAGTAAATTGGATTATCAATGTTAAAAATTATAGGATAGTGGAGAAGTTCTTCCACATTTTACACACACTTAAGGCTCACACCGCCATTGGTTAATAGGGGTACCTGGGCACCATGATAATAAAAATACTATCATGTACAATGCTAGAACGACTGTTAAAAATCCTAAATGCTAAAATAGACCCATAAGATAATCCTACCTGGGCTGGTTGCATGATGGGTCTGCCATGGTCCCTTCCCAGACACTTGTTGCCGTGCTTAAGGTGTGGTGGTATTGGTTGTGGGTTATGTTGTGATCAGATGTGGGTGGGCAAGCGCTTATAAACCTGAGACTGAGTTTGGCTACTTCTCAGTCTGAGATTTCCCATAGGTGGTATGTCTTGCCCTGAAAGAGGCGTAGGCCAAATATTATTGGTGGATGCAAGTGGGGTTGTACGGTCCCATATGCAAATTAGGGTTATCCTGGCCTGGATTGGTTGGTGGTGAGATATTGTCTAAAGATAGCATATTGGGAAGCTTGGCGGGGGGTGTTTTATCCCTGGCCAAGGTGATATGGTTGCTATGGCGTCCCTGTGGCTTTTAAAGACCTTGAGGGCAGTGTGTTATTGATTTGTATATGTGCCACCACGGCACTTAAGGGTTGGCAGAGACAGCGGTGTAAACATGGGGTGTGGGTGTCAGAGGTCCATCTTCCTACAATAGGTTTATCATTGGAAATAGTGGTCTTGAAGTGGTAACAAGCCGTCGCATGTGTGTATTGAAGTTTATACACAAACCGAGGATACAGCGCTGCCTTAGGCGGTCGGTATGTGGCGTGTGTAACCTAACCTAATTATTTGATAATCCATTTGCCAGTGTTTGGCGTTCCACTTAGAAAAGGGTAGGTGTGTGTATATACAGTTAATCAAGGCGGTGTTGATTTTGGATGCATAGGAATTTTTATGGCTGTTAGTATAAATGGTTTGGGCGTTGGTCTGTGACTGTTGCTGTCAGTGTGTTTAAGTGGTTGGTGTATTAATGGTTGATTAATTTGGTTGGGGCGCGTGGCGCCTGTGGGGATTAAAAGAGGGTCGTTTATATGGGTGCTTGGTGTTTGACACAACGTCTTATGATCTATAATGGACGCTTAGAAATTTTTCTTGATTTTCTGGAGGGCATGGGGCTGAAGGAGATTATTCCCTTTTTGGCTGGCCTTCCTCTCTTTTTCTTTGTTTTGTGAGTGGTGAGACTCACATTGGAGGGGTCGTCTTGGTCGGGGTCGTGAAGTGAGCTTGTGGGCCCTGATTGTAGCCTTTTTATGATGGCTTTGGCGCTAGCTCTTGTGATTGGTCTCCTCAGCCTTGATACATGTACTGATTTCTTCAGTACTTTTCCATCTTGTAGCCTCTTTAGAATAGCTGTAACTGGTGAAGTCATCCTCATTATGATGTAGGGGCCTGAGTATGTGGGTTGCAACTTTTTTGATGTACTTTTGACTAGTAGGGTGGGTATATGTAAATATACCAATTGGCCTGTGTTATATGAGCTGAGTTCTGCTGAAGTGTCATGTCTGGCTTTCATCTTTTTGTGAGCAGAGATCATGTTTTCTGCAGCTTTCATTTGAATATCATCCCTAAACTGTAGTAGGCTGGTCATAATTTTCTCCCTGGTGCTTGAGTCTTTTTCAGCTTTAATCAGGGACAAAGCTGCTTCAGTTGGTAGGTGTGTCTGCTTGCCAAAGACTAACAAATTTGGTGAGTAGCCTAAGGCGCTGCTTATAGTATTATTAATACTGAAGACTACAGCTTGCAGGAAGGTTGACCAGTGTTTTTGTGATTTTGATACAAAGGCTCTGAGGGATGATTCTATGGTTTGATGTTGGCGCTCACAGAGACCTTGAGACCTAGACCAATGTGCACTTCCTGTCACATGTTTAATGCCAAACTTTTCGCAGAAATATTTGAATAATTTTGAGACGTATTGCTGGGCATTATCTGTGTTCAGTACTGAGGGAGTGCCATGGATACATATGACTCTTTGGAAGAAACCAAGTGCTACAATTGCAGCCGTATTTTCTTCACTTGTCCAGGCAGTTACATGCCTGGTGGCATGGTCGGTCACCACATGTATGTAGTGAGAGCCATCAGCGGCCTTGGAAAAAGGGCCTATTGTGTCCATGGTGACATGAGAGTATGCTGTGAGTACTGGGTCACGTAGTTTCATTGGAGTTTTCAGGTTTTTGGGTCTCTTTTTGGTGGTCAGGCATGTGTGGCAAGTACCGCAGAAGTCAAAAACTTCTTTAAACATTGATCTCCAGTAATACCTAGCCCTTATGGCTGTATAGGTTTTGACTGGACCTAGGTGTCCACCTAGGGGAGAGCAATGGGTTGCTTCCACTAAAGAGTCTGTCCACTTTTCTGGAATTACAATTTGCAGTGTGGGCTCTAGGGTTTTACCCAAGTTGGTATCAGTAATTCTAAAGAGGACTTCATCCAGTAAGATGAATTGGTCGTGGTTACGTAGTATTTGATTCATTAATCCTGAGTCGTGTGGCAGGCTACCTTTTTCGATGTAGTTTGCCATGGAGGATGCAAAAAGGTCTTCTTTTTGGCTTTTAATCAGTGTTTCTCTAGAAGGTGTTAGGGATTGGTGTTTACAGATTTCCTGAATTGCCCTTTCAGCTAGAGGTAGCACACGGCGGGAGAGCTTAGCTCTCTTGGCGTTTGCAGCTTTGATGGAGACCCTAGGTGACCTAGATTTGGCGGGCCTGCCTCTGGGGCGAGGACTGCTGCACTTAGGCTTGAGTGGGCGGGTCTTTTTACTGGGCGCTGATTGGCTGGCTGCTGGAGGTGTGTCATCCTGGGTCTGGGACTGTGCTCGAGTGAGTACACACAGGTCAGGATTCACACCTTGCTGCCTTTCTGGGGTGCCCTTTCTTGCTATGACGCCTTTTGGTGGTTTATTTGTGCTTCCCCAAATTTTGCCTCCTTTTAATATTGATCTAGGAGGTCCCAAACAGATGGGATTATTGGGGATTGGGTCGTCTGATCTGAAAACCTTTGTCATGGATATATCTGAAAATTGTACCCTCTTTGGTGGGAGGATAATTTTTCCTTGTGATCTAATTGGTATTGGATCATCAGAGCCAGGGGGATATTTTCTTCTGGACAGGCAATCTGCCACTAAATTGGCTCTACCTTGTAGGTATTTCACTTCAAAATCATAGGACATAACAGTATCTATCCATCTTGCCAATCTCCCATTGGTGATATTCTCCTTTTTGTTGAAGAGGGAGACTAGGGCAGTGTGATCTGAATATACTTTGAAGTGAGTGCCGTCCACATAATGGTGGAACTTTTTGACAGCGAAGATTATCCCAAGTAGCTCTTTGTCAGTTATTCCATATCTGGTTTCCTGAGGTGTTAGACCTCTCCCAGAGAATTCGATGGGTCTATAAAAACCATGTTCATCTACCTGTGTAATAACTGCTCCTAAGCTGAAATTGCTGGAGTCTGTGAAGATGATAAAGGGTTTGTTATAGTCTGGGAATTTTAGGATTGCCTCAGTGCAAATTGATGCTTTGATTTTTTCAAAGGCTGTTTGGCATTGAGTGGTCCATTTGAAGGTACCCTTTGTGGCTTCATATAAGGGCTTCATTATATGGGCAAAACCTCTAATGAATCTCCTATAGAATTGTGCCATTCCATTGAAACACCTAAGGTCGTGGATGTTTTTAGGTGCTGGGAAGGTTTTAACCGGTGAGATTTTGTCTGGGGAAGGTGAGATGCCGTGTTGATCTAAGGTAAAACCTAAGAATTCCATTTTGGTGGTGCCAAATTCACATTTTTCTGACTTTAATTTGATGTTTCCTTTGATGAAAAGTTTTAGCACTTCATCTAGGTCTTGCAGGTGCCTTTCCCATGTGGGGCTGTATATGGCCACATCATCCACATAGGCTACTGCATTTCTGTATTTGCACTTCATGAGCAATTGTTCCATTACATTCATGAATGACAAACCAGAAGTTTTTAAACCCATGGGTAATACTTTGGCCATATATCTTGTGCCATTGGCGGAGAAAGTTGTTAAAGGCCTTGATTCTTTAGCTAGAGGAATTTGATGGTAGGCGCTGTATACATCCAATTTGGAAAAATATTTAGCACCTGTTCTGCCAACTTGTTGCATGAGGTCGTCTGCTCTGGGGAAGGAGTAGGAAAAAGATTTTAGGTTTTGGTTAACCCATCTATAATCCACGACTATTCTCCATCCTGAGGCCACAGACCTGTCTCCCTGGGGTTTGGGTACTAAGAAAGCTGGGGAGTTCCACTCACAGG
Organism: Acholoe squamosa; assembly: GCA_949317995.1. NCBI lineage: Eukaryota > Metazoa > Annelida > Polychaeta > Phyllodocida > Polynoidae > Acholoe > Acholoe squamosa. The sequence goes on along the minus strand of OX439048.1, from coordinate 39,031,572 downwards.
GTTTGGTGCATTCTTCAATGACACCTTGCTGTAAATGTTTATCTAACAGCTCTCTTTGAAAAATCTCTTTCTTGGGTGACATTCTGTAGGATGGTCTGTTGCAGGGTTTGAAATCAGGGATTAATTCTAATTTGACCTCATTTTCAACATTTAATCCTATAGCACTTTCATTTAATACAAAAGCCTCTCTATTTGATTCAACAATGTTTTTGATTTGTTGTTTTTGGGCCTCTGTGAGCTTGTCACATATTGTATATTTTAGAGGGTCGTCCCCTTTGGGTAGCTGATCTAAGGGATCATCTCCACAATTAATGGGGAGCATGTCTTTGTCGGAGATTATGCTGTTGAGGGAGTGTTGGCTGTTCAGTTTTCCAATGGGAATGGCTTTGTTTAGATTGTTAAGTGCAAAAATGCCTAGGTTCATGTGCTTTTTGATATTGATGGAAAAATCATTTGGGTTGGCCACTGTTACCGGTATGATTTTTCTTGTTGACCTTGGTTCAACAAGGGCGTGTTTCATTAGTACCGGTAATGTCGTGTCAACATTTTCTGTGATGCCTGTTTTACCTATTAAGGAATCAGGTCCTATGACGATTGCATTGAATGTGGATTCAGAATTTGGTGGCATGGTTAGGCCTTTGGCTGCTCTAATGAAGTGTGGTGAAGGGGACTTGGTCCCAAAGGAAATTTTGGCCCTATATTTGGTCATAAAATTTACGCCAAGAATTATGGGGTGATTTAGCTTTGGAACAACATGTAGTCTTGTTTTAAACTCTGTGTTATTGATTAGGAAGGTTATGGTGATTGAGTTGTTGACCTGAACTGAGGATTTATCAGCTAGTAGGATAACCATGCGAGATCTCCTACCATGTCTGAAATTGGGGGTTGATATGATTTTGTTTGCCATTTTCTGGCTGATAAAGGAAAGGGAGGCTCCAGAGTCTATAAGGGCTCTGTAAGAACTGCCATTGATATCAACATTAACTGCGCCTTTAGTCAATTCAGTATTAATGTAAGAGGTCTTACCTTGCTGCCCATACTTACTGGTCTCGACTTTTAATTGGAGGGTGGAAATTCTCTTGTTCTGGTTCTCATAGAGGTCCTCACTGTCTGATGAGGAGTCTTCGTCACGATTCACAGGCTGGGGGTCGTGGTTCTGTTGTTCTGCTGAATTTAATTCTGCTCCATCATTCATGTGTGAAATATGGCATGTGGGGGACGTTCCAATTCTGTTGTCCAAGGTGGGGGCGGGGCTGTAAGATGCATGGTGGCCCTCCCCTGTGTCCTATTCAATATTGTCATTGTAGTGTTCTCCTTGTCCAGAATCAGGAGGTTGGTTGTCAGGATGGTTGTCTCCTGTCTTTTTGTTGTCATTTCTGCCTGGTGTTGGGTCCCTGGATTTCTTTTGTTGCTGGGTCCAATCATCAGGGATTGGGAAATCTGCTGGGACCAGTAGTTTCTGGAAGGACACCTGGCGGGTGTTGGTGGGGGTGGAGGCAACAGGGATGAAAACAAAGTTATTTCTTGTGTCGCTGGATTTGGACCTGCTTTTGTTTCCTTCCTGAGATTTGCTCCTGCCTGGCGACTGATATCTGTTTTTGGAGCTTGATCTGCTGTTTGAGCCGGATCTGGAGTTGTTATAACCTTGTTGATTTTGGTTGTATCCTGACTTAGGTTTGTCGTCATACTGCTTATTATTGCCATTTCCAGGGGGCTTGTTGTTATAACTGTTGTTATTGTACTGGTCCTTCCTGGATCTGTTATTGTTGTTGTTCCTTTGCCCATTGTAGTTATTATAGTTCATGGCGCACAAGTCTGAAGATTTGTTTGAGGCATGGGCTGCTTTGGCTGCTTCCATGACCAATTCTTGTTTTAATGCTGCAGTCTCGGCTTCCCTAATGCTTTTGGGGCTGTCTGAGAGTACAACATTTTTTATTTCATCTTTGAGGCCATTTATGAGATAGTCCACTTGTACAGATTCATCCAGGTTGCTGTTGGATAGCAATAAGGTCATATCTGCTATGTATTCCTCCACAGTCTCTTTGGGTTGCTGCTTTCTGTTTCTATATCCTTTGATTATTGTGGCAGGGTCAGGCTGGTTGAATCTGCTGAGGAAGGCGGTATAGACTGCCTCAGTGTCATACATGATTGGTTTGTCAAAAATGTTTGTGAAAAACCATTGTGCTGCTCTGCCCTTTAAAAAGGTATACATACAGGATGCATGCATTGTTGGGCTGCGGGGGTATGCATTTCTTATATAGAATTTGAATTCTGCCAGGAATCTGGCTGCAGACCTGTAGGGCGAGGGTTTGTCAAAGGGTTCTGGCTTGTTAAAACAGCTTAATTGAGCAGATGTGAGTCGCTCAGGTTCAAAACTTCTGTATCCAGTAGGAGCGGAGAAATTGGATTGTCCTAGATTTGGTATCATTGGTGTGGACTGAGCTGCAGGCTGGTGGGCGGCTGCTTGGGCAGGTGGAGTGTTTGTAAACAAACCATACATTGGTATAGGGTTGTTGTAGGGCGTGTGTGCCTGGTGGGGTATGTATACATGGTTGTAAACACTGCCTGAAAGTGATGTGGCGGCTACCGGTGATGGACGAGTGGTAGAGGGCGCCATCTGGTGGGTTGTGGCTGAACTACCAAGACCTGCATGTGTCGCGCCTTGTTGGGTGGGCGTGGCACCTGTCGCTATCATTCGGGTTGTATTTTGGAAAAGGCTTTGGGGGCTGAGCCTGTATCCTACCGGTACAGATGTCGGCATTCTGGTAGAGGTGCTCATAACCTGTGAAGGTTGGCCTGAAGGGGGTAGCCTAGTGTTGGTGGGTGAGAAAAGGCTGTTTTGGCCTTGGCTGGTAGGTGTTCTTGTCCTATCAATGGCCCTGAATATTTCAGATCTCATTCCATCAATATTTCTGTTGATTCTGTCAGACAGATTGGCTGACGCTATTTCAGACCTTCTCAGTACATCAGCGTTGTCCTGAGCTGCTCTTCTTTGTATTTGGCCAATGTCATTCTCCAGGTGCGATTTCCAAGTGTCCATGTCATTCAACCTGTCATTTATTCTTGACAGTTGGCAGGAGGAGTCGTCTCCAATCCTTTTTATTTCAGCGGACAATAAGTTCATTTGTCCTGTTAATAGGTTGGAGAGGGAGTCATTGACTGCCTGGGTGCATTCTCTGACTATGTTCCTCGTCATGTCATCCTGGTTGTATTCTGGAGGTGGAGCTGCAGTGGCCATGTTTGGGTAGGCAGGTGCTCTGTGCAGGTGGGGGAAGGTTACTTCTGTGTCTTCTTCAGAGGTGGATTCTGTTTGTAAATGGGCGGGGAAGTGACTGTTTCTGTGTAGTATGGGAGTAGTGGCCACAAGGTCGCCTCTTCTAGCTGCAGAGTCCAAGCTTCTTTGAAGTCTGTAAAATACAGGTGTATTTGGCCTTTGAGGGGAGGATGATTGCACTCTTCTCCTGGGTCTATGGGTGGGGTATGGCCTTTCAAAGGATCTGGCTCTTGGAGGCGTGCTCAGGGATGAATTTGGTGCTGGAGGTGTCGCCTTGTCTTCTTCAGAGGTAGAGTAGGAGTAGTAAGGCCTAGGGTTTCCTCCAGGTGGGTTGCTATCAGGCTGTGGGTTTTGGTGCGGCCTTAGGAGATTGGTGGGATTGGAGTTTTCTTGCCACTGCTCTTCTAGAATACGGTTTATTCTGTCTAGAAAAACAGAGGGACTCTCACCACACTGGTAGCTCGGTGTAGCTCCGGTTGGTATCTGTTGTGCACGTCCTGTGTTGAGTCTGTTTTCTCTCCACCTGTGGATTGCTGAGTCTAGCCTGCTCCTCCAGTAATTGTCTGCTACTGATGGGTGGGCTTGGATGTCCGGTACAGTAAGGTTGTCCCAACTTAGGTCAGGTGCGCCCTGTGGGTCAGAATCACTACTGGGTGAGGGTGATCGGCCAGCAGCTTCCAGGGCTTCCTGCAGGCTATTGGATCTTTCCTCTAGATGGCTGTCTAGGTGGAGGTAACCTGGTGATTGATTTTCAGGCGTGCTGTATGTGGTACTTTGAAGACCACCTAATCTCAGAGGTGGTGATTCTGAGGGTGAATAACCAGGTAGGGTGAGGTTTAAACCTGGTGGTGGGGCTCCTGCTGGTGTACTGGTGGGTGCACCTGTGTTGGTGTCTACTATAGTAGATGAAAAGGGTAAGGTATTTGAACTTACAGGTGTTTGTTTATGTGTGCGTCTATGGGCTGGCAGCACTGGGTCCAGCTGGAGCGCGTCTGGCGAGGAGTCTATCGGGGTGGTGTACTGTGTACTGGTGGCTTCTTGCTGATCTCTGTTTGGAGATGTAGGGATACGTTGTGGGGCTGGCTCCTTTGGTAGGGTCTCACTGTTGTCCATGGCTCATGAGAGGTGGTAACTGTGGGATGATACGTGAGGGATCTCCACCATTGTCAACGAGTCCGTAAATGATGAATAAGGATGAATACAGACGAATCAGGAATCCAGTTTGATATCCACTTTATTCATAGAAGTCCACGAGGTATAGATGGTGATACAGTATAAAGGTGCCCAACAGTGTCCAAGCCTAGCCCTTGAGCCAAGGGCCTTGATCTCACGTGAGTGTGTGAGGTATGAAGTATGAAGGTGGAAAGATGAGTGAGCTGCTCCCTCCACAGGTATTTGTAGTAGGAGCTGCTCACCCAGCTCATCCTAAAAATAGTATCAGGTGAGCTAAATATAGTAACTGGGGAACTCCAGTGCAGGTATGTAGGGGGGATCCCAAACATAGCACTGGGGTTCACAGAGTTCAGTGTGGTTCTAAATATAGCTGCTGGGAACTCCCGGTATGCTGTGAGCTGCTCATGATCAATGGGCATGTCCTCCAGCAGGAGGAGTTGTTTCTAAACATTGTCTGCTAGGAATTTCCAGCATGCAGTGGGCTGCTTGTGATTGACGGAGTATCCTCCAGTGGGAGGAGGCGGGGTCACTGAGTGCAGTTGACACCGCCAGCCTTTGGTCTATGGGTATGGCTTGGCTTGTGGGTAGACTCGGACACTGGGTTACATGGTAGAGTCAAAGGTGAAAAATAAATATGATAAGTACAATACCTATAACGGTCTACTGACAATGGTTTGCAGTATCGACAGGTATGTGCATGGGAATATCCAGGAAAAAAACTCAGAATCACAGAAATCGTGTAATAAGTTTAGATAATGTTATGATTTAAATTCATTCCCTAACATGCTACAACATTGATAGAATGTATGAATGTAGGAAAAGAAATCAAAAGAACTGATGATACAATGTTAGAGATAAGTTCTACTTCTGGTCACACTTCATTTGTGGCATTCAAAAAAATATATGATCAGCATCATACCCAACCTGATACCAATTGAGATATTGGAAAAACCCACATATAAGGCGCACCCCCAAATCAAGGCCGCTTGCCTCCCGCGTATAAGACCCATCCACGGTCTGATTCACGTAAAAGATGTGCCTTATACGCGGGAGATTACGGTAATAGTACATGTCGGCTCCACGCACTACAGAGCCTGCTGAGGGTGCACAGACAGGGCCGTCCCCACATTCACAGAAACTTGACCAAGACCCCTCTCTTTTGCCCAGTATGGGTGAGTTTGTCTGTCAAAAACCCTCTCTTTTAGGAAAAGAAGTTCAATTAAAATGAAACTAGGGGTGGTACATTTACAATGCCCTCGGCTTTCCATTCTTTAAGGTATCCTCTTTCCATTTTCTCGGAACCAATAAAGTTTTCTACCTTCCTACCTAGACTGCTCTCTCTCTCTCTCTCTCTCTCTCTCTCTCTCTCTCTCTCTGTATGTCTCTGTCTTTCTGTCTCTGTCTGTTTGTCTGTATGTCTGTCTTTCTGTCTGTCTCTGTCTCTCTCTGTGTCTCTCTGTCTCTCTGTCTCTCTCTCTCTCTGTTGCTTTTCCCTATCACCCTCTGGTATCTTAATAGGTTCAATTGAGAGCTTCAACAAATTACATTATGCCCATTACATATATGAAAATCCATACATCTGACGGCCAATACACCATCCTATATAACATCGAAAGTCCACTAGGCCTCTTTCGCAGAAATCTTTATAGGAAATATATGGCTCAATCACGCAACAGAGTCCAAGATGACTATGGGTCTTAGATCACATAAATTAGGTCAATGCAGTCCACGACTAGAAGCACGTAGGTCCCTTCTAGTTCAACACACCCAATATAATCTACCGGCATTATAATACTAAGCAGTGTGTGAGCTGCTATGGCCTCCAGCCCTCTTTATCAATACCACTCTCAAAATGTCACTGCCTAATTGCCAATGTCTTGTATGCTCTTATTAGTTAATGCAGTCATAAACCAATCTAAACACCACTAAACATTCAGCCCAGCAGACTGAGAAGAAAACTTGTATTAGCTTCCACTTTGTTGGGGAAGGCAAGTGTTGACCACAATCCATCCGGGTGAGCCTATTTCAGCATATTCTAGGAGCTGTTTTAGCCCGGTTGAGACTAATTGGCGTTATGATCTCTGCCTCTGTTGTACTACTTGTGCTAGCATATCTATAGGTGACACTGGTACTATATTCCTACTACTCCCGTGGCTATTCTGTGGGTGATTGCAAAAGATACCACAACAGCATACCACTACCCTATGATTTGGTAGGCTCCATTAACGCATCCAATTATAGGATCTTGTGAATGTTCTCCTGGTGTGACAGGGGCCTGTCAGCTTTGTAATGATGGTAACATCACTGGAAAGACATTCAAGTTGCTACTGGGAATGTCATTGGAAAACGAACGGTTGTGTTATAAAAACATAGGTCTCAAGAGATACATGTATGTGCACTGTAAAAAAACAACTTTTGAATCTACCGGGGATCCTTGTAAAATTGGACAGCGGACCACCATAATCATTAAGACTGTTGGCAGTCAGCATTGTTTTTACCAGAAACCCCAGGTGGCAGTTTGGTGGTACAAGGAATGTCTTTGAAAATAAAGCCATCTCTGTGAAAATAACAACAAATCTCTAGCAACTTTGGGACGAGGAATCCTTCGTTATTTTGACATTTTCTTTTTATGTGTGCCCTATCCGCATGTAACTATTCAGACTTGCACTTAGCCATTAAGATAATGTGTAAACATTTCAATATTCATGTTCTGTACAGGCACACAGGTAAACTGCATTATGGAGGATAACAAAACACTGTACTTTCAATATTGCCACTTTTCTGCTTCAAACATCATTCTCTTTGTGGATGGCAAATGTTTTGATTTCATAATGTCAAAGCAACCTATCCAGCAAACCATGAGCTGAAAGGTTGGTCTGATCTTAGCAAACCTTCTAAATAAGCTGTAATTCTGTGCCAGTGCTTATGAAATTTGATTTTCAAAGGGACGTCAGATAACTGTTAGGGCACATTGAAGTATACAGAAGGAATGAACTTTTCTTTCCCTCTTCCCCCCTTTCCCCGACTAATGCACCTCCATTTGCCTTGCCCGAATCCATGTGTTCCCACTTCTCAAAGCAGCTAAGGAGTTTTCTATTATCTGATTCTCCAACAGAAGACAGCACTATAAAAACATAGACACAAGCATGATTGGGAAACTGAAAATGAAGACAAGGTACGGTAAGGCAAGACGAGGAAGGAGGGTATGGTGACTCAGACAGGGAAGGGGGAGACCGAGATAGGAGCAGGCAGAACATTGAGAGAAAGAGAGACAGAAACAGAGGGAGAGATACAAACATCCAGATAGACAGAGAGACAGTCAGATCGAGACAGAGACAGAAGGAGACAGACATGAAGGTAATCAATATCAGAAGGGGAGAAGTCGTTCAACCGCAAGCCTGATGCGATGGTGCTGTGCAGTACATGTAGTAAATGTCTTCTGGAGGGTGTTGCTCCTATAGTAAAAGGAAGAGCTGGCTAAAAATACCCTCATTTCCAGTCCTTTCTTTACATGTGGCTATAATTTGTTCCTTTTGTTGCTCACAAGTGGTCATTCAAGTATGGTGCTAAAAAAGGGGGATTTGAGTAGGTACCTAGTTGGGAGAAGTCAGTCAGTATAATATACTATAGAGTGTGTGATGTGAGTAGGTACCTGATAGTGCAGCTCTCTCTGTTTTAAACAAGGCAGGCCACTTTTCAGACTAATGTGGTGAGTGCAAGTACTGTGGTGAAGCAGTGCACGACTTGTTTAGAAAAGAGGGCACATACTCACATCTCTTTTTACAATAGGAGCAACACCCTCCTGCAATGAAAACCTGTCGCCATTTGAAACTCGTCAAAGTAGACGACTGTAGGGCCATCAATCTCTAAGCTAATCGTATTGAATACTCAAAGGGCCCTTTAACCCATTAAGGGCTGGCTAGAAGGGCATTTTGGTAGGGTAGAGGCCTGGATTTTGAGCAGGATATTTACCAGGCGGCAAGACCTTGCAAAACAGTATATAGTGCCCATGACTTTGATCTTATTCTTAGCATTTTCCTATTGCCTTTATCACTCTAAACTCCTCAAATTCGAATTCCTCAGCCCTGAAATAGGTCTAAAAGATCATCAGACCAATTAAAGCAGGCCAATTAAATCTATCCCACAATTCCAAACATGGTTTCCATATCAATTATACTCAACATCAGGCCCTGTATGGTGTTGAGAATACTCAACATCCGCCCCTGCATGGATGTTGGGTATTCTCAATATCATCCCTCAATGGGTTAATACCATATAATGCTTGTCAAGCAGCATTCACCCAGTAGGTCTCATTATTATTAAATATGTGAATTAATTCACATGATGATAAGTGGGTTGATGTGAATGAGAAATGTTGTAAAACCATTGAAGAATTAAAAAATGTTTGTTTTTCTATCTGAAAGCTAGGGGTACTTTAGGAATGTACTCAGAACCTATAATTACAGATTCATCAAAGTAATGACTAACAGTCTCCCCTGAGTTAAACCCGTCATGTAACCATGTAAAGTCGTCATTTTGATAACATATGGTTCTAGATTTTGTAGACTTTTCAGTCTGACGACTCTTAGGTCGTCTGCACTTAAACTGTTATCATCCAATAGCTATTTGCACGCTTGCTTCATTAATGTGATGTTTTCTAAATTCTACACTTAGGATTCAATTTCTTAAGGCTATGAGAGCTGGCTACGACTAGAACATAGGGCCAAGACATGCCATTTATAATTATAAGCCCAGTTGGCACATCACCGTTGATTTAGTGTTGAATCAACATTTGCAATGTTTGCATGTCAATGGGTGATTCAGGGTTGGAATATGTTTGAATTTTAAAGTTGACACAACATAACCAATCAATATTGATCCAATATCTTATCATCAGTGCTGATTCAACATTTGTATTTCTATGTTGATTCAACATTGTGTCAACGTTGGAACAACAGTGATAGTTGTTAGGTAGTTCTTTATTGACATGTCAATGTTGAATCAACATTGTAATCAATATCATTGCCTTATCATTGACAAATCAATGTTAAATCTACACTGAATGGAGAGCATAATTTCAAAATTGATATGTCAACTGTTGAAATGGTGATGTTTGACAAAGGTGAAATGGAATGATTAAAAAGGGGTTGAAGACAGGTTGATCAACAATATCAACACAATATCAGCCAGTTGTCAATTGATGCTGATGCAAGACCTGTGCACACTGGGAGGTCATTCACACTCTATGAAAGTTCCTCATAATTCAATTATTTTCTAGATGAGTGATAAGGGTGTTTCTCTTTCTGTAAAGCACTGCTTCCACCGAAGCCGGTTGTTAGCCCCAAATCAACCCAATTTTAATTGGACTTGAGAAAAACAATGGAGGAAATTTTATATACTTTTATGGGGGGTTGTAGAACTGCTAACTGTTACAATAACACTTAGCAGTCACCCATCCAACGCTAACTGTAACAGAAAATTGCTATGTGTTACAAGCATCCAACTGCTCTTTGTTACAATTGCTGCTAAATGTAACTCAGGTCGTCTTGTGAAGAGACATGGAACTGCTATCTGTTACAATAAATGCTATCTGTAACACCAAAGGAAACCCAGCATAGGTGAATCACAATCACAAAGCAGTCTTTAGTACAGGTCCTGTCTATCATATAAGCTTTATCTTTGTATAAAAGTAAATGTGGTTGTGTTCTATTGAATCAAACGTGGGCCACCATATAGACATGCCTATGTCCCTTAGTGATTCTGCACATATACCATACATGGTAGAATAGGATATGAGGGGTTTTAGCTATCAAGTGTAAAATTAGCCTGAGGGAATGAAGGAGGATAGGCACCAAGGGTATCAGTGAGGTGTAGGGGGATAAGAAGCACTGGGGGAGTGGAGTAGCACGGAAATGAGAAAGTAGGGGATTTACGGAATAAGGGAATAGGGGTGTATAACTGGTAAGTGTTACAACACTGCTAACTGTCATAATAACACTTTTTTTGTTACAATTGGCAGTTGGATGGGTGACTGCTAAGTGTTATTGTAACAGGTGACTGCTAAGTTTTATTGTAACAGTTAACACAGTTGTAACACTTAGCAGTTCTATAAGTGTCCCCAATACATTTTTCCAATTCCATCAAATATATATTTTTCTAATTTTACGAGAAGTGGGCGGAAATGTATTGGGAAGGTGCCCACTTTGCTGCAGATTCAAAATTGGGAACAACTCAGCTTCAGTGGCACACCTGCTTAATTCTTCAGCTTTTTTCCACTGTGTATCTATGTTATCATTTATTGTAACAAGTTTGATAACTAATACTGATTTCATCTGAAATACCCGGTATTACTTTAGTAGTGTTTGCAATGATGAGAAACTGTAATTCCCCTTCTATTCAAGCTGTTCAAAAAAGGCATGTTATTCTGATAACACTTAAAACCATCAGACATATTATGCCACAATATTCATAAATCTGAAGTGCCACCCTGCCTCGGCCAGACCCTTCACCTTTCCTCACACCTAGGGATGGGAGTGCTAGTGCAGGTGGTGGCATGTTCTCTTTTTTCTCAATGCAAAAGGTCAGAGTGAGATCAGGGTTGATTGTGATGGAGGAGCTTCAACCGCAGGCATGACCAAAAACTGCTTCTAGCACTTTTGAAAGGTCAGGGATGTGAAGGGAGCTACCTGCTACCTTTGTCTGAAACAAACCCGTGTTGAAAACAGTAGCAAGGGATAATAAGACCCCCTTCCCTCCCCAGGATCTTGGATGATTATAATTATTATATGTGTGTATCATTCTAACATTGGTTTTGATTTGATAAATTGATAAATAAGACTGGAAATGCTATCACATTAGAATAGAAAACAGTGTCACGTTTAGTCAGGTGTTCATTTTCAGGCATGTTCCACTTTTCAGAATGTCTACACAGTAAACAACGTAAATAACTGTAACACTAAATATATTTTCTGCTGGGTTTGGAAAAATGTTTTATACTGGGTATTTGAATGCTGTCCGATCTAATATGTTGCTTATATTAGTGGGTAGGTGTCAGTGGTGTGTGACCTATGTAAAACAGCGAGAAAGGAAAGAAAAGAAAAATAAAACAGAACAAAACAGCATGTTCTTTTTTCTTTTTAACCCTGTGGTTTTAGGAACATAAATCAACATTACAATGTAACCAATTTTTCAAAAAAGGAAAGGTCCAAATGAAATAGAATTCGTTTAGCGATAACATTAGATTGATCTTTTTTTTTTCTTTCAAGGGTAATCAGCGGCTATACTGGTAAAAGATTATATCACATTGACTTACAAAGTATGTGTTCTCCGCATAATTAGCAACAAAAGAGTTTTCTCTTATATGATAGAACCAGGGAGAGATAAGCTGATACAATCAGCTCTATTTCCAAATAGTTTGCTTAGTAAATGCACACAGCTGCCACGTAGTGCTCTAGTCCATGTAATTCAAGATAATGCCACATATTGATTTACTGTGTATGAGACATCAATTTTAGAAACCTTTACTTATGTACCACCATACACCTAGGGTATCCTCTATCCATGTTACTAACTAGTGATTGTCTCAATAATACGGATTCGAAGTAACAAACAAGATACACTATTTTGTTCATATATAGACTCCATTATTTGCGGCTTTTAGCATTTTGTGTACATGATGGATACTGGCTATCGAGTGAGATTCAGTTTGGGACTGGCCAGGACTTACCTAAGGGAGTGTTTATCATTTTTGGCCAGGGGGTTGGGATTTTTGTAGGGGGGGGTAGTTTTTGGGGTATTCATGAGGGGGAGGCACCTCATTTTGGATCATTAATTTAGAAGGGCAGTTCATTTTGGGGTGTTTCCATATGAGGGGGAAGGCTTCATATTGGGGTATTCCTTTTGGTGGGTGCTTTGTTCATGGGTATTCATATTGAATAGTTTGAAGTATAGAAATTGCCTGACGTAATGATTCCTGATGCAATTGAAGCCATTGGACTTCCAACATGTACCTGGTATTAATAAGCAGCTAAAATGAGTGCATGGAGCATTGCTAGCGATGCATGTTGTGGATGATACAAACACCAGTAACCTCTGATATAGTTCATGCCAGATCCCCTTATATTACATCACCACCAGTGAATACACCTTGCATACCTATTAATACTTCACTTTCATTGTCATATTTATCTAACAGTGACTAGGTAAATGTGTCCTTGACAGAATGCTCCCCGAGAGATATCATACTATGGCAAGCTGATTGGGTAAACTTGACAAAAAACAGGTTTTTGACTCAAAGTCCCGGTTTTTGCTGGCAAAAACTGAGTTTTTGGACCAAAAACTTGGACTTAGCAACAAAAACCTGGTTTTTACTGGTAAAAACTGAGTCTAGGTTTTTGGGGACAAAATCTGGCTTTTGCACTAAAAAAACTCAGTTTTGGACCCTGGAATACGTGTCATACTACATGTGCATAAACTTGGTTTTTGCATGTGAAGACCCAGTATTTGAGGCTAAAACTGGGTTTTTGAGGCAAAAACCCAGCTAATTTAGAAGCGGAATTTTGTGCCAAAAACCCAGTTTTTGATTGATTACCCAAACGTTGAGGATATAAACTTGGTTTTAAGGTCAAGAACCCTGTTTTTACCAGCAAAAAACAGGTTTTTGTCAGTGTATTAGTTTTTGCAGGCAAGAACAGTTTTTTTTTATGCCAAAAACCTGTAAATTACAAATAAAGATGCTACATATAAAACAGAAATAACACTGGTTGTGAGTGGGCTGTTGATTGGACATTGCATTCACCAAATTTCGTAAATCTATGTTAGATATTAGGATTTCTATTAAGGATTATAGTTCATTTTTGGAATTAGACATTTTCATCTGCTTCTCGTACATATTTGCTATTACCTCTTTGTTATGTATATTTTACGAGACCCTTCTTCTCATAAGAAAATGCGGAACCCCTTCTAAATGACCAATTGTTTGACACAGATCACAATGTAACAGTCAGAGATACACCAGTCCTGCACAACTCATTCTTTGTAGGTTGGCAATGTATAGGCCTAAGTGTTTGTTGATTTCATAACATTAGAACTTAATGAACCATGATATTCATGCCTACCATATTGGTCGTTATACCACGATTTCGGGACTTCCGGTGGGTTTATATGCAGTTTAGCCGTGCATTATTCTGCATATATACCACCCTTGTGCATTTTTGAAATTTTTGGTATATACTTTTTCGGGGTCAAGTTGGACTGAACGGTGATGAAATCCAATGCGAAAGTAAATAAATTCTAACCTGAGGTCCTAGTGCTACGTTTCCAGTCAGTTTTCGTCTTGATTCCAAGCTTGTCATGTTATAATATTAAAATCACAAGAAGTATTTGATCCATAGATGAGGAATGCGTGCTAATTTTCTTTGATATAAATAAGAATCCAATGATTTTTCTATCGTAAGCGAGTCGCGGCCCGGTTCGCTCTGTGCAAAGCCATTGTTTCTCCTTTATTTTGAATATATTGGACATAATATGTATGGAGGGATCATCTAGACTATCTAAGGATGTGTATGTTTTAATTTGAAGACTTGTCATGGTTGGATTCCATACGAAAAGTGACTGTATACACAGCGGTACCTCTACCGACAAGGAACAAAAACAATGGCTTCGCGCAGAGCGGTGACCTGGGCTGTATCGCTTGCTTTTACAAAATGTCTTCGCCTGGCTATATTCTTTGGATTTCAGGTAAGAAATTGATACAAAATGGAGGAAATGGTGGTATAAACCTATTAGGTGATGCATATCGGGGCCCCACGGGCTGTATATGCTGTATATACAGCCCTAGGGCCCCGATATGCATCATCTATTAGCTTAGTATAAGCATGGAGACTAGAGGAAGCACTGGGTCTCTATAAAAGTATTCTCAAAAGGGGGCGCACTTTATTTTAGACTTTTCCCGAGAGTGGCACTTCATTTTGGGGTATATACATAGGTGGTCTGCATTTCATTTTAGGATATTTGCATAGGGGGGGGTCCATTTTCGCCAAACATAAAAGGCCATCCCCAATCCAAAAATAATGAACGCTCCTAAAGGTAAGGGTTAGTCTACAATATGGCGTAGAACCTGGAGGGTATCTCAAAAAGATTTGGAATTGATCCTGTCGGAGGTGCTAATTTCAAAATTGAACTCACTGACCTTCTGGAGTGGATTCCCTATTGTATTGTAAAAAGGGAGTCAGTGATAGGAGTGGGATAGGAGGGGTCCAGTCTCTTATTTTGCCACTCGACCTATTTCCATGCAGTTCACTAGTAGTAGAGGTCTAGAAGGGTCTTAGGGTGAGAAATGTAGGAGAACTGCAGGAACAAATAGGTACGGTGAAAACTGGTTTCCCAATCTTTTTGAGATACCCTCCTGAGGGATCGGACTCGGGGCCTCTAATTCATGAGTGAAGATGCTAACCCCTGCACAATCAGGACCTTGCTTAACCAGCGCACAAGTACTTGTGTGCATTACTTAGCCGAGAGAGTAATGCACTACAAGCAACAAGCAACATTACTGATACATAATCTTACTATTATGCACCTTTTACTTTAGTGGGGAATGTGATAAAAGACTTGGACTTTCTATTTTCTTTGAATTTTCTGAAACAATCTATGCCCGTTGGGTTAAATTCCAATGACCTTTGCCCTGGCCTAGTGAATACAACCGTCCGCACTGCCAGCTGGGGACGTCCTCTCTCTACTCCTTGACACTGCACCATTTTCCAAGCTGCCCCACAAAACATGATCCAAACATAAAAGGTCCTTCTCACCAGGTGGTGCCACCACCACCGGACGTGGTCGTTCTAACGCACTGCGCAGGACCGGAAACCTGGGAAGGGACAGTTCCTATCCCGTCATCCCCGTGCCGTGAAATTGGATGCCGATCTGGCATCTCGTGCCCTCTCGCTTGTCATTAGCCCTTTGCCAGACTTAAGGTGAGGCTCCACTACGCGACTTTTTGGTACATTCTCACCTAATTTTATCCCTATAATGCCTAAGGTATAGGGTGTTGACATTCCTATATTGTAAACATGAGATTCACAATTGATTTCAGGGTTATTTATCGGTGATCTCTCTCCTCGTGTGCCATATTTACCAACTAACCTGTACCTACATAGACTCTGTGATTGGGTGGGAGTTCAATATATAAACATAAACACAGCAAAATATAAATAACAACACAGCAGTCACACAGATCGCAGGGTCTTGTACTGTAAAAATCAAACCTGTTTGATATTGAGTTGCAGAGAGTCATCGGTGTGAAACTCTGCAATATTTACATTAGGTCAACTTGATTTAGTAAACGAAAACATCTTTTGTCAACAGAAATGTGCCTGAGATTGTACACAAAGCCTTCCCCACATAAACAAAAAACTCTTTCAATCTTCTATTTACACCTTGAAATAATAACAAATACCACTCTATAATCTGTGTTTGTGTCTGCTTTTGTGAGAATAGCTCAGATTTTTAGCAAAAATCGCGTAGTGGAGTCTCACCTTTAGGCATTGGTGGCCTGACGACCAAATTTTGAACTCTCAGGAATTTTTCTTTTCTTTTGTGCAAATACCCTTTTAAATAAATTGTTTATTGATCTATTTGAGGGCAACTCAAAAGTAACACCCAAAGGGAGGTCAGGGCCATCCAGGGCCGAGTTTGGGTTTCATACTTGTGTGATTATCTGCTTTTAAGGGTAAGGGTAAAAAAGTAAAACAATAAGCACAAAGAGAGAGAGAGAGAGAGAGAGAGAGAGAGAGAGAGGGAGAGGGGAGGGAGACAGACAGACAGAGACAGACAGACAGACAGACAAAGACAGAGACAGACAGACAGAGAGTAATAGAGAGGGGCAGAGACAGAGACAGACAGAGAAACAGAGAGGCAGAGGGGGACAAAGAGACAGACTTGCATGGGGGGGTTGAAACTGAAAGTGTCCTGGTATACATTTAAATATGTTTATGAGTAAACAAGTTTTGACATCAGTCGATTAATAGTGCAAGAGGAGCCTTGGCTATCAACGATCAATAATACTCAAGAGCAAGCTCTGTCCAGTTAGAACATGTGTAGTATTGACTGTAGTCAATACTAACCTTAAAGAATAATTACATCACTCTCCCCTAGGCACTAGCGCCGGTAGGGAGAGAATTAAGCTATAACACAGGATAGTAGAACTGGACACTAGCGTGGCCAGTCTGGGACTGATCCCAGGGTATGACCAGACTCCCCTTTTATAGTAGAGTGGAGGGATCACTCAGAACTGGTCTTACAACCGGGCGCCTAATAATATCTTGATATGGTTGGATAACCATACTATAGCTATTGACGGTGGTGGAAGGTAATAACCGACTGCCACACTACCCCCCACTAGACTTTATGTACTATAATTAATAAAGTCTATTTTGGTTTGAATTTACTTTATTGACTGAAAATATATCGATCATAGTTTTATAGCAGTACAGAAATCAAGTTTTACAAAGCGACATCTCTAATGTGTTTGTAACATCATAGGTTAACATAATGAAAATACAATGTTTACTTGAAGAAATGTACACAATTTCCATGTATTACGAACGATAGCATAAGTCAAAAAGAAGGTAGAGGACCTCATCCCCACTTAGCAGTGTTGGGTTGATAATTCTGGTCCTACCTAACTCCCCAAAAGAAGTACGAAAACTTTGGCACAAAGAAAATTTATAATGCAATAATGAAATATACGTACATACATATAGATATGTATAGAAGGAGTTAAAGAGATAATTCAGCAATCCTAGTCACACTTTGAAAGCTTCATTAAAAAAAGAAAAAAACACAAGAGAGATTAACAGCAAGATTAATATTATTGTGATAATTTTTAAAAAGTACTTATACATTTACATACGGAATAAGAGACTCTAATGCTTTTTTGGATTCATTTTTAAATTGATTCAGGTTAATAGCAAGTCTCCTTTCAGTAGGTAAAGTATTCCACATGAAGGCTCCATAATATTCTACGCTCTTTGCATATGCCATACCATTTGGGGTTATAATCTTCAGAGTGGGTGCATCATGTAATCTAGTAACAATTCTTCGATTGTCTATATAATTATTATCATGTGCTCTGTTATACATGTAGTTTAATAAGTGGATATGTCTTCTATCAGCAATTTTGTTGATTTTTGTAACATTGTGTATATAATTAGTATTTGTCAAATGGGGTACCCCAAGACATATTTTAATACAGCGATTCTGAGCATATTGGAGGGGATCCAAGTATTTGTCAAACGTAGTGGCAAAACAAATATCAGCATATTCCATATATGGGAGGATAGTACTTTTGTATATTCTTAAGGCTAAATTCACATCAAGATATCTTCTTAGTTGACATAGCTTATATGTTTTGTATGCAATAGTTTTTACTTGGTTAGCTAAATGTAGATTGTAGTACAGTAAGGGATCAAGGGTAACACCAAGGTATTTATAACTTGGAACTACTTGTAATAGCTGATTGCCTAAGTGTATATCAGCTCTCAATGTATTGAGTTTTTTAGTACTTTAGGAGAAAATCATTACTTTGGTTTTTGCCACATTAATAGATAATTTATTTTGAATACACCATGTTTCGTACATCTCTAGGTCATTCTGAAGATCAATTTTAGCTGACATATATGAATGATGTGCTGAATAAATAACAGTATCATCAGCATACAGTTTAATATTACAGTTTTTTACACATTTTATTACATCATTTACGTAAATTAAAAATAATAGCGGACCCAAAATGGATCCTTGGGGGACACCACACGTTACTTGGTTTTTACCAGACGTTATACCATTTGCTATTGTTATTTGGTGTTTGTTTGTAAGATAATTTTCAAACCAATGGTAGTTGTCAGATCTTATACCATAATGATGTAGTTTTATTAGCAATACAGAATGGTCAACCGTATCAAAAGCTTTCCTTAGATCTATAAATGCAGCTATAGTAGAGTTACCCACATTTAAATTTCTTTTAATATCGTCTGTGAATTTTGCCAAAGTGTCTATAGTACTGAAACCTGATCTAAATCCTCCCTGGTGGGGTGTTAATATTTTTTCTTTCGCCAAAAAACCATACACTCTATTATGTACAATTTTTTCAATTAATTTACATGGTAGGGGAAGCAGTGATATAGGTCGGTAGTTATTCACCAGTTTATCATTACCAGCTTTGGGTATTGGAGTTACCTTCGAGAGTTTCCAGTCGTCTGGTACCGTATTTGAGGAGAACGATAGATTAAATATTTTGACAAGTTTGTCGGGAGCATGAGTGAAAACTTTCTTTAGTACATTGGTGGATATATCTGAAATAGCTGAGGATTTGTTAATATTAATATCATGAACTAGTTTCTTAACTTCTTGCAAATTAGTAACAATCGGGTCCATTGTATTGACAACGTAATCATCATATGGTTTCCAAGGTAAATAAAGATCCTTAGCAAGAGTAGGTCCAATATTTGCAAAATATTGATTAATAAAAGCAGGAACTTCTTCTTTGTCTATAGGCATATTATTGTTGTTATGGTCGAGTAAAGATATATCTTTTGCTCGATGGGGATGTCCCGGTATCAAATTATTTATGGTTCTCCAGAATTTTCTATGATCATTTTTGTGATTTTCTAATTGTTCTTTAAAGAAATTTTTTCTGGCTTTATCTATTACCTTATTTGCATTATTCCTAAAAATTCTTGAACTTTCCCAGTCTTCTTCTTTATTAGAACGTCTAGCTTTCCATAGTTTCTATTTTTTTCCCTTATGATTTCATAAACATTCTGAGTCATCCATGGATCTCTATATCTATGCACAAGGAATTTATGTACCGGACAAAATCTATCCAGAATGCCTCGTATGGCTGACTCGAGTAGAGACCATGCAGTATTAACATCTGTTGTATTGTTAAAGTTGTCCCAATTTACCTTATCAAATTCAGATAAAAGGATTTCATCAGATAACTTCGAATAAGAACGACCTGTTATATATACCTTTTCTTGTACATTTTTCATTTTTTTCCTAATTAAGAATATTGGGAGATGATCTGAGAAATAATTGTTACATATACCTGATACAATAAGATTAGGTCTGAGATTCGTAAATATTAAATCAAATGTTGCCTTTTTCCTCGTGGCATTTTTAATTTCTTGGTTCAATCCAAAGTGTTTCATTCTATTAAGTAGATTATTGACTACATCGGTATCATCATTGATATTAAAGTTGAAATCCCCCAAAGCTATAATTTCTAATGTGTTTGTGTTTCCTAGGTTCGAGAGTAAGTCAGATAGGACGTTAACAAATAGATTTTTATCACCGTCGGGTGGTCTATATACATTTAGCAGTAAAATTGGTTTCATATGATCCTTAAGTATACATATACATTGTATTTCAATTGTACCATCAGACTTGTTTAGATACTCATATTTTTGTATATCATGTTTGATACCATGCTTTACATAGATACATAAACCACCCCCTACTTTAATTTTTCCTTTATTATCGAGGGTTTGCCTGTCAAGTCTATATCTAGTATATCCATAAAATTGGTAGTTAGATTCATCGTCTTCACACTTGAACCATGACTCAGAGAACGTAAAAAATTCAAGGTTGGATGGGTAGATTTCAGCACATATAGAAGCATAATTTGCTTTGATACTTCTTGCATTTAGGTGCAGAATGCGTAGACCTTTGGAGTCTTCTATTTTCTTTATGTTTGTATAATACATTTATTACATTAAATAGGTTTCTTTAATCTTTCCATTTTCTCTCAAGTAATACAGTAGATGGATTACATAAAATTAACCCAAAATATACTCCACTATGGTAATTAACCAATATAGGAACTTCTGCCTTTATGCAGTCCCGTATACCGGTAGTGTTATTGAACTTGGTAGGCTTTGGTACAGCTGGTTGACCTTAGCACAGGATTTCGTAGGTGATGGTAGAGAATTATACCAAAAAATTTAGGGATTATTTTGTTGTTGGCTTGCTGCATCTTGGAGTCGAATTTCCTCAGCAGTTGGGAGGGGTTGTTCACCTGTGTGTCTGTATCTTATTTTCATCAGGAATTCTCCCAACTTGTTGGCACATTCAGCTTGATTATGGGCAACATTTCTGATATTAATGTCCTTTTTCTGCCCAACAGTAACACAGCTCTATGAGAGCGACATATGTTATATTATGAATGCGATAATACACAATAATTGACCTTCGAGGTCATTATATAGCAACAGTATTACATGATACAGTTTCAATAATATTATCACAGCCTGGAGCTAGGTATCCATCCCACGTAGGTCAGTACTAGTATTACCGTTTCATGGTCTGATCCTGACCAATCTAAGTGTGGCATAACTGGACAGACTGTCAGGGTTAGGTCGTGTCCACACTACCTCAAAGTGGAGCTCCTTCCAGCGATGGAAGCCACCTTTAGTTCATAACTCGACATGAGTTTTCAACGTATAAGGTATCCAACGACCTCTCAGCCAAGGAAAAAATGGTACCACGGGGTTTGGTTAAACCAAGATGATATTGATTCCACTCTTGCTTCATTAAGACCGGTGCTGCCGGGTTCAGGTTATAATCAGTATTCTTCTTCTCATGGGCCAGGGTCATTCCTCCGAGAGTCCAGAAAAAAATTCTGGAGTGTCCCAAGGGTCCTACCCGTTTTACTCGACAACAGTCTCAGTGGATGGTGTCTCCACTGTTTCTGTTGTCAAGGCCTTAGGGTTGGTGGCCGCCAGCAGCTCTGTCACTGCCGTAGCATCCTTGGCAGTTGACTCACCACCGGGTTCTGTTGACTGCTCGCTAGGGGGAGCAGGTTGAGGCGGAGGAGAAAGAGAAGCAACAGGATCAACCTTTTCCATCTCTGATGACCAATCTTTCAGTGGAGGTGTGGTATGTCGGGAGTCCTCGGTATTACTGAGTAACGGCTGTTCCTCTGCCTGAGTTACTACTTGGTCATCCTTCTCATCCTCACTATCACTGGAGATCTGTCTACCAGATCCCAGGGAGACAATGTTGTCATCAACCTCCTTACACTGTACAGACCACCTGGACTACCTGCTCAGCCGAAGGTAGTTGCTTAAAACCTTCGAGCTATGCTGGAATAACAACCCTAGTGGGTGGTGGTGGCTTCGCGGCAGCAGCTGGAGCTGACAAAGCACTGGGTGGCACTACAACAGGACCTAGGTCCCGGCCTGGATTCCTGGGAGTTCCTCTCGAGTGAGACTCATGTCCCAGGGACGACATCTGTGCACACAGTGGACCAAAGCCTGGTGACAGGGCGAGATTAGAACCGTCCTGTAACCGCAATTCTTCGACCTGAGGGAGATGGCCTCCTTCAAGTACATACCTTTGTATGTCTATCGAAGCGATCTGCTGGCGAGGCTTCAGTGGTCTAATGGCTCGATCTTCGTCGGCAACCCATTGGTATAGGCGCAAGCCAAACACTCGATGGAATTCCTGGTCGATAGATAACCATACTCGAAGTTCCCCATCTCATATAGACAGCTGATAGTCAGTTTCCGTTTGGAGATCCGACAGGCGGGCTTCGATGTTGTTAATTTGGCCTTGTACAGCCTCCTGCAGAAAACTTCCTTGCAGGCACTGACTAACGCGGTTGAAGAGTGCAAACAGATATGTGTTCGATTCCTCACAGAATGCTCGCCCAAACTCATCTAACACTGATGAGCCTGTCATTTCCAGCAGTCCTTTACATTGTTCCACAAATGTGTAAGGTACTCCTGGGGTAACTCCTTCACCAAAGTTGGGTTCGGGGGTCATCACGGTACGAGCTTTGCAAGGTTTTTCCTGACCTGAGGTAACTTGGTAGAAGGTCACACCTCCCTCAGGGGGCCATTTCCAACTTTACACTCTGGTCTCCTCAAGACACAGAAGCAGATGCCCCTGAAGCACATGGCTTGGGCTGTCGATCATGACTTTCCAGCTGCCCAGTACTGGTTGAGGCTACTGGTTCTGGAGGAACGACAGGGCGCTGTTTCTTAGCTGCCCCTGTCGCAGCACTTTCAGATCCTACTGAGTGTGTCCACTTGGAGGCTCCAGTACCTCCAGTAGCGCCGACACCTCCCGAGGCCTGTAGAGGGATGCTGCCTGACCACCTTTTCTGCAGCTCTTTCCTGTAATCAGGATAAGCTCCAAAGAAGGCCAGCATGAGTTCCTTTTTCAAAAAGAGTCGTCGAGGATTGTCCTCAGTGTTACTCTCCGATTGGTAGTAAAACACTTTGGACAGAAGATTACCGGCAGTATTCTCCTCGACATTGGTGACAAGGCCTTGGACCAACTGCACCGCCAATTTAGTTGAGAACTGGTGGGGCTGTGGTTCACCTTCCCACGGATGTCTTACAAATAGTCCCCGTTTGTGGTGACAAAGGGGCCTTTTGTAGAAACGTGCCGGTTCTGCAAACACACAGCCTGTCCCTTCCAGAAAGAGCAACCAAACTGGTGTCTTATGGCTTGATGATGCTCGACCAGGTGCCAGGCATATCGAGGGTCACTACTGTATTTCCGAGGAGTTTGACTCTTTGGAGTACAGCGGACAAAAAAGGCACTTATGTCCAGGATTGAAAATGCGCCATGCAAGATTGAGAATGCGCCATGCAAATCCAATCCTGTAGCGTTCCTCCAATGGAATACCTGATTCTGGGGAAGCGTTGACAACCTGTTAGATTTTCCTCACGTACCAATCAATAGGATGTCCTTTGTCCCAGAACCATTCCTTATCGTCATCACTAACCAGAGGTGGCATGACTATCCCCTCCTTAGGGACTTTATATTCTATTAATTTCCTGACCTCATGGGTGTCCTGCTCAGAAGCACCACGGTTCCTGTTCTTGGTCATTAATTCCTGCCAAGTTCTCTGTGCACTAGTCTGTTCTGGAGGTGACGAGATGCCATTGACTGCTTCAACAGCACTTGACTCAGTCTCAGCCGGCTCAGGAACAGACTGTAGAGCACAGGTACTCATTTGTGCCTTCTCCCTAGACACTGCGGCTTTTGGGGCTCCACCTTCCTTTGGGATCTTTAAGGTGGCATCCTTAGAGCCTGCTTTGCTGGCTGAAGTATCCTTGCATACAGCCTCCTTGGCTTTAGGTTTTGAATCCTTCGACGAGGACCGGCTGGAGTGAGGAACTTGGATCTCCATCGGCTCTGCAGAAGAAGAGGATGAGGAAGACAAACCCTTTTCATGTTTCTTGTCCTTCTTCGACTGCTTCGCTGCCCCTTCAGTGATCTTCCAAGCCTCTTCGGCCTTAGCCTCTGTGCACTGCAGTTTCTCCAAAGCCTTCTCATAAACCTTACAAGCTTGTCGGCTTCGGACTGAGCACCATGTCTCTCAGACTTGGTCTTCTTCTTCTTCCGAGACCGGCCAGCACCGGCGTCGGAGTCATAATCAGAAGACTTCATCCTTAGACTGGTGTCGAGTGCAAGCACTCTCATACCTATAGTGGAGCAAGCTCCCAGGCAAGTATGAGGTATCTACCTCTGCCAATGACCCCTTGAGGGACACCGACGCACATAGGAGTGACTCTAGCCAAAGCTCAGAGACACAAAAGGCTGACGTCTAATCCCCAGGGACAAGAAATGCCAACTAGCTCTCAGACGCTCACTGCGGGGGCTTATATAGCCTCCTGCTATCGCCTCATTGGCTGGGGAAAGCACATGACCTGCTGTGCGGCCTGTGATAGGCAGGACGAGATGCACCACCTGGGGGTGTTCTAAAAATAGAACCCATTCTCACAAGCTCGACCCCATTCTCCCAAGCTCAGCCATGTAACGGTTTCTTTTCCCATATCCAATACATACATGTATGTGTTAGTTGCTAAATAACACAACCAGTTATATAATAGAACATAATAGAACACCCATTTTGTACTGCTATCAGCCTCCGACGGACACAGGGAATATATTGATGTAGATATGAACCTACTGCATGAGCAGTATTCACCAGACAATGCTGTACATCATTCCACGGGATTATTTTCAGCTTTAATTCATACAAACAGTGCGTCTTTCCAGTAGGTAAGGCCCAATTGAGATCAATGGTATCATACTTCTCATTGTGTACTTTTTTCAATACGCATAGGTTTCGAAAACAATTACTCTATCTGCTGTTTCTCAATAGAAAAGCAACATCCATATCTCCTCCCCAAGAAAGAGATAGGATTAGAGCAATTAATTTCCACCTTTGGCGTTGTACCGGTGAACAGGTTGGCATACACCTGTGCCTCGTCTCAACCCATTTAGCAGTATTTACTTCTCCTTTTTGTTTGAGAACTAGGGAACTGGGCTCTGGTCCTCCATTCTCATCACATAATGTTAGGAGAACCCTCTAATGTGGGCTTCAAAGGCATCGTTACGTAATTTACCACCGGTGTTGTGCCGCTCAGTTGTGTTTACTTCACTTGACTGGATCGACTTTACAGGGTCAACTGTCGATAAAGCTCGACTATTGTCCTTAGAAATCTTAGTAGTAGTTTTATTACCATCAACACACGTTTTAGGCTTACGCCAACAACGCTTTTGTTATGGTAACACATCTAATACTTCCACCCCTTTTACTTCAAGTACTGCTTTCTGTGGTTTCTGTCTATTTTCAAATACTGTTTGAATTGTATTGATATTCCTACTAGAAGCTAAGTTATGGGTGTCCAAGGTAAGCATATTGGCAAAAATGGATGGAATCCCAATTGTCTGTATCTCCTCTGATAGGGGATATAGGATGGAGATAACATATCATACATCTACTATGTGTTCCATTTGGTTACCATGGCAACCAAATCTATGTAAAATTGCTATTCTAAGTGTGTTTGTTGCCATGGTAACTGATAGATTGGTCAGGAAACCACCAAAATACACTAAAATCGTTGGTACCATCTTTTTCTTCATGAAAAACTGCTTTGGGTAAGTTTTTGTTGAAAAAATGAAATTACTTTACCTTTTTCATGATTTTTTTTGCCATAAATACTCACTAAAATCAGCCCAAACTTTTCTTAATTCTTAACCATGTTTAGAGGCTCACCATATCTCACCAAAAGGGTGTGGAGACTAATGCTTTGAAGTACCTAGAGACCCCATGCCAAATGCAACGCCTGTAGAAATCGGAGTTTCCAATCATTTTTGGTACCGAACCACCTGCTCCCCAACCAAGAATTCTTCGAGCCCTTAGACTAATGTCATACCCGACTTTTTGTCTAAGGGCTGCTTTACCAGCATTCTCTCTGACTAACTGATAGCTTTCTCAGAGATGATAACTTAGATTTTCCATGTATGTAGCACTACATGGAACTTCTAGGCCAACATCTATTGTCCCATAGATAACATCAGAAGGCATTAGTATGTAATCACCAAATACCATCATATTTGGACTGCAACCAGTTAAACTATGTTCTGTCCCATTGTATGCACTGACTAAGTATTTAGATTGTTCATCCCAATCATCCATATATTTGTCGACAAGCATTGTAAGGGACTGAATCAACGTTCGAATGAACCTTTCCACCTGGCCATCACTTTGTGGCCTGTAAGGGTTGGTTCTCTGTTTGACTATCGACAAATAATCACACATTTCAGTAAAGAGACAAAACTCGAATACCTCAGCCCTAAGCTGATATGATACTACTACTTGTATAGAGCGCCTAACTTCTCTGAAAGTTAATAAAGGCCATTGCCCTACTAGTAACTTACAAGTTTCTTCACTCTCCATTGACACATCTGGTCTAGTTGGTTTAGCCCCCCACACTAGCCATTTTGCCACTCTTGTAATGTCAGCATCCGCTAACTGAGCATCTACAAGTTCAGAGAGAGACCAAAATACACCACCTAAAACACCATCAACCCATCATACCCTTGGCTTCTTTTAAGTTCAGAAGCCACTTCAATGAGGAATGATCAGTTCGGATAGTGAAATTTTCTCCATATAGAAAATGTCTATACTTCCGAGTGTACACTAGAATAGCTAATAATTCTCTCTTTGTTGTGCAGTAGTTTCTTTGGGTTTTACTTAAAGTATTGCTTGCGAACGACAGAGGAACCTCTACCCCATCCTGAAGTTGGGATAAGGTAGCACCGATGGCGGTATTGCTAGCATCTGTATCAAGTATAAACCTTCCGTCTGGTGTAGTAAACTTAAGGACCCTTCAGGTATCCTTGAACTTAAGCTTCAACTCAGCAAATGACTTTTCTGCCTCTGTAGTCCAGTCAAATACTGTGTAACGACCTCGACCTCCTTTTAGCTTTGCTGTTGCTAGCTCCTGTACAGGAGATACTAATTCTGCAAAGCAGGGTATAAAGTCTAGGTAATATGAGCAGAATCCTATACGGACTTAGCAGGATTATTTATTAGCCAATGAGATGATCCCAACGGTTCACTGCGGTCCTCTCGGGGGCCGACTGGTACCCATCTGATAGGTCTTATCAGTAGAACTCGCTGGTAACAAGCTTCAGTAATGGCGGCGCCCATGGCACGATCTGCTAACTCGGAATAAATGATCTGACCTCCTTTACATTAGTAGGTTTTGCCCATGTCATTACAGCTTTGATTTTGTCTGGGTTTGCCTTAATCTCAGACTTGGATACAATTCAGCCGAGATACTCAACTAAAGTTTGAAAAAGTTTGCACTTTTTAGGCTTCAGTTTTAATCCCCATTCTATCCAATACCAAGTTAGCCATTGCCTCCTTCGCCGTCTTCCCGAAGACTTATGATATCATCAAGATATACTAAGCAGATTCTGCCTAACAAATCTCTCAACATATCCTCCATCATACGCTTGAAGGTGGCAGGGGCGTTGCAAAGACCAAATGCCATTCGATCGAACTCGTACAGACCCCTTTGGTAGGAAAAAGCAGTTTTCTCTACATCATCTTGATGCATCCCGATTTGCCAGTAACCTGACTGTAAATCTAGGCAGCTGAACCACTTATTCTCCCCTAAGGCATCAGACATTCGTCAACGCGTGGTAGTGGGTAAGCATTTTTCATTGTCACTCTATTCAGAGACCCATAGTCTTCACAGAATCACATGGTCCCGTTACCATCTGTACCGGACTCGACCATGGACTAGAACTTGGTCTTACTACTCCCGTATCCAACATTTGCTTCAGTTGCTCATCCGCTGCAGCTTTCTTGCTGAGAGGAATGCGACGGTAAGGAACTCGGATAGGTCTTGCATC
This sequence comes from Acholoe squamosa, assembly GCA_949317995.1. Classification (NCBI taxonomy): domain Eukaryota; kingdom Metazoa; phylum Annelida; class Polychaeta; order Phyllodocida; family Polynoidae; genus Acholoe; species Acholoe squamosa. The sequence continues at coordinate 39,003,902 of OX439048.1, read as the reverse complement.
ACCGACGTCAATCCTGTGAAGGACAATAGTGCGCCCTAATGGTTCATCTGGACTTTACTCAGTAAGGCAGACATATCTGATAGGTAAGTTGGCAGATCTCTCGCCGTGGGAGGAGCTTGCACATCGTGCTACTTATGCTACTGATTCGCACTAGTGCTTCACCGACTTTAGTCTACCCAGTGGAAAATTAATAACCAAATCATGAAAATATTCTTCCTTCAACTTTGAATGTATAGGTTGAGTTAGCTGGAACTTTCCTACCTGCTTCACAGCCTAAGAATTTTGCTTTATCTGGTACCTCACAAGTACCACATTATGAACCAGTCACAAAATCATTTATAACCAGCGATCTAATAACCTGTTTTTATATAGGGTAAAAATTGCATCTGTCAATGGCCCCTAGGTTGTTTCTTGACTATTTGTGCAAAATGGGACCCATCTTATAAATTGGCATACTTTTTTTTTGGCAAGGCTAGTTGCCAAAATGAGAAATCAAAGATATCACATAATGAGCCATAACATTGGTTTAAATTGATTTTTTAACACACTTTAAAAGGGAGAGCCACAGGCATCTTTGCTGCATTGTATGACATCACAATTGACCAAATGCAGCAGGTACTGCATTGATTATGTATGGAGGCTGTTATAACTAGAGCATTGAATGCACCACATTATGATATCATTTAGAAACCCTTTCTTGGGTTATTCAATGCCATTTGTCAAAGAAAATGAACAACCATGGTCCAAGGAAAAACATGGAGAGCATTTAGCTGTAGTCTAGCAGTGCTGTACAGTCACAGCATTGCTGCATTTGGTCAATTGTGACATCATACAATGCATCAGAAAGGCCTGCTCCTCTCCCTTATAGTAATGCATATTCTAGTGAATATGCCAAAATCTTGTTTATTAGCACAAAGACTACCAATATAAATCAATATGAAAAAAGGGTGGTCTTTTCTTTTAACCTGAGAGTCCTCATGTTCTAAGCCAGCACCTCCAGCTGTCTCCTGCCTTCATGAAGTGAAGTCTGTTGTTCTATCAACAGATTGTTGTTTAATACTCGACCACTATTGAAACTAGTATCCCAATTAATAGATGGTTGATCAAAGGACCAAGAGCGCAGCTCAAAAGGTGTTCCGGAACTGGGTGGGTGTCCAATAAAGGTCAACCGTTGACTTCCAATAGCACCACCATCCCCGAGTCCTATTCCAAGTGTAGGACTACTCCAACCAGGTTGACCCAACCTTGGATGGATTCCCCCGTACTAAAGGAGTGGCTACCTCCTGTTCCTGGTGGGAACATAATAGCTGAGAGATTTCCAGCACTGGTTCTGGCCCTTGCCATCACCGGTCCTATTGTCTGTGGAGTAAAGACATGGGTAGGTTCATCCTTCTCACCTTCTTTCGACTCATCAACCTTAGAAACGTTGTTACTTGCCATCGCTAGCAATGTACACGGACAAGAAAGCTTCGCTGGTCATGGCACCAGTGTAGTGTTTCCCAAACCCAAGTCGATTGTATTCTTATAAAGAAGGACAATGACACACTACTCAGCTAGTTCTTTATTCGCCTCTGGTAAACAAGCCTTGATGCCAGTCGATTAATAGCGCAAGAGTAGCCTCGCCTATCAATGATCAATAATACTCAAGAGCAAGCTCTGTCAAGTAAGAAAATGTGTAGTATCGACTGTAGTTGATACTAACCTTAAAGAATAATTAAAGTAAGCTATAACACAGGATCAGTTGAACTGGACACTAGCGTGGCCAGTCCGGGACTGAACCCAGGGAGATGACCAGACTCCCCTTTTATAGTAGAGTGGAGGGATCCATGTGACATTACAGAAATAACTTAGAACTGGTCTTACAACCGGGTGCCTCAGCGCATGTCTAGTAATTACTTGATATGGTTGGAAAACCATACTTTAACTATTGACGGTGGTTGAAGGTAATATCTGACCGCCACACACTCATTTAGAATTTGTTATTTATTAAGTAAAGTGAAATGTTAAAGATGTATACATAGAACATCACCTTCAACAGTCCTGCCTCAAATGATGAATGAACAGGAAACGGGTGTGGCCAGTTTATCTTTGATTGCGATTTACTTTTCACCCATTTCTTCAACAATGTGTAAAAGTTACACCCAGAAGAATTCAGGATGGGAAGACGAATGGCTTTCATTTACTCAGTTCAATTTAATGATTCTGCTGTCTCAAAAAATTTAGTTTGGTTCCAAAAATGTCAAAGCACAAAACTCAGAAAGTGGAATCCAATCTCAGACCGCTTACAAAGTCACAGCACAAAGACTCTAACTCGAATGTTAAAAGCTTTATCAAAAGTGACCGCGATAAAATGTTTCTGAAGAAATCCAATTTTCCACAACATTGACGATAATTCAAATTAGAATAAAGCAAAGCCAATGAGTTTTCCACACGACGAAAATGTTAAAACATTGTAGAAGTAAATGGGATACAAAGTGTGCCAGAATAAGTGAGTTTGACGGCACTGACAAAACCAAGTGACAACAATGTTTGTCAGAATAAAGAAGGTGTGACAAAACTGAGGAGAACACACACAGCTGACAGTGGGTGAAAATCTACGTGACATCATTAGCCCATTACAGAGGGAGTGTGTCTGAGAACAAGACAGGAGCAAACCTCTAGCAAACAGGTGTCACGCCAAACATAAAAACGTAAAAAATAATGTCTGGACAATTAGGATTGTACCAGTACACTTAGTCAAACTCATATTTATAACTTAGAACCTCACAATTCGCCTTTGCCATTGTACTATTTCCTATGAAGGAATACAGGAAATGCCTTACTTGAGCACAGTGGCTGAGTCATACACACAGGAGTGTTATTTAGCATATGTTTAATGGCATTTCAGTTAGGAATGTTTTAAGTTTAAGTCAATTGCCGTGAAAATTGCGTTGATCATAATTGTATTGCCATTAAGGATGCTGTGATTGGCCGTGAGATACGGTGACGGCTACCTCACAGAACAGATAGGTCTTCCATCTCACAGGCGGTGTGGAGTACGGGGGTGCAATGTTAACCTATCTGGCTGTCGTATGTACCATGGCTTGAAAAAATGCAATGCACTCCAAAATAAGCAGTATCAATTTAAATCAAACTACATACTAGTATAGAGCACTGACTAAAATACGAAAGGGAAGTGAATGAACCACATAGTGTTGGGAAATGACAATAGAAAACATACTATAAACTCAGATCAGAATGATTTTTGAGCCTTAGGCCCCCATGCATTTACCCCTGTTCTGTTTCATTTCTCAACTTGGTCGATTAGAACCAGAATTGGGGCTTTTGTTTTCAATTGTTAAAGACTATACATTCTCTTAAGCTCTGCACAAACTGACTAAGATTGAAAAAGAAAATGTAAATGTTTCATGATCACACATTACATAGCAGGACTCACACTCTGACATCACACCGCTCCCCTACACTGAGTAGGATCAGAAGAAGCAGCCTTGTCAACTGCCGTCAGCCTCAGCTGCCTGCTATTTTAGGGCTGGGACTAGTAATTTGTGTCTGTTACGGGTTGCCTGCTGATGGTGGGGATGGATACCAGCCTGGGGACCCCGATTGGGATCGACAACCAAATAGGTTATGGCTTTCATTAGCTGGCTGGACGTCATAATCCATGTCTGGGGGAGGAGGAGGCGCTGGTGACCAGCAAATTTGTGTCACTTTGTGTTACACCTTGGCACATTGTGCTAGAAATGTCTACAATGGGCCATATCTGTAGTATGTCGCGTATTTACCCACTATGGTGTACTGAAGTGCGATAAAATCATATCACGCACATGGATTATATTCACGCAACATGGCTCTACCAGGTTCCCTGATCGGTCCTATTCTAATAGTGCAGATGCGAGGGACTAAACCACTCTTTGAGCTGAATATCCAAACTAAGGTAGTAAATGAGGGAGGCAAACGAATTGGTTTGAACATATTATTTTCTAGGGTATTAGAGGCATTCGTTTCTAGCATTCACCAATCATAAAGCTTTACTAGTCCGGTCTTTGTATACCTCTGTATTTGGGCAAATCTATATAGTAATGAATCAACGACAATTCTTTTATAGATTGCTGTAAGCAGCTTGTTAGTTGGAATAGTTGCTGATGACCGTGATGCAAACATGATATCTGCTTTACATTGCAGAAAAATGTGTGTTGCATGAACACACTAAATCGTAACACACATGGATATTCAACCCACTTTTAACATTTTACTCACTTTCTGGACATTAACACACATTTTCTAACACACTTACACACATTTTCCTCAAATGTGTTTAGATCCTGAAAAGTGTGTTCAATAAACACACATTTAATTAATCCTTTGCAATACACAAAATGCCAGCTCAGCCTCAACCCAGTAAACACACATACGTAATTTGTACGTAATTTGAAAACGTTCTCTGTAAGTAAAAAGTGTAAGGGTTTTTTCTTGTTACTGGACGTAATACAAGGCAAATTTACGTTCACAGAACGTTTTCTGTACGAATTATTTACGTCAAGGATTTACATCATTTAACATAAAATCATGTCATTTACCTATTTGGTTGAGGATTCAGTAAGCATCATTTAAAACCTTCATCTACGTAATTTGAGTACTATGAGGAACATGATTTGAAGGAAAAGGTTTTTGCCCAAATCATGGGCCCTTGAGGGTCTTGATTAATGGTCATTTAAAGGTAAAATTACAAAATTTGTCTATCTATGAATCAATTTCCCCCCTGTTGAAAAGACTAATATGCTTCCCTTAAAATAAGCAACATGGGATAGAGAGACAGACAGAGGGACATGGAGAGACAGATAGAGGGGGGCTGAGAGTGATATTCATTCCCCAAAACAAGGAGCATTTGTTTGACCTAGTCTCTTGACATAAAGTGAAAATATCAATTTAGTTGATCATAGTTTTTACAGCCTCTGACCCCCATACGATCACCATGCCCAACTGATCCTACCCTGCTAACTACCTCTGCCATGTTGTGAAGGGCCTGGTCACAGCTGAGTGTACAATACTGCAATAGCCAAACCAAAGGGGGTGTCATTATGCACCACCAAAGGCAATTTATCATGACACTGCTTATAATAACCCTTGGTGTTAGGGCTAGGGCACAGACATTAAAAAGACTCTGTAATTCAGCAGGTTGACACAGCTATATGAGAATATAAGTGCATCTGTCCTTGATACTTCTCAGGTGCCCACCATTCTGTATGCTGCTGAGTAGTAAAGTTTGTATAGGCATACCATTCCACAGTAAATATGCCTCCTTGTATTGCCCATGACTGCCCGAACATGATGGAAAAGTGCCAATTCTACACTATTTCAATGGCAAGACATCCATCCCAACCAAATCGAAGGGACCTATGGGTGACTGCAATCCACAGGCAGCACTAGTCAGAGGCTAAGGTCAACAACGCAAAAATTTGCCTTACACATTTTGTATCAGGTATGTATTGAATACATTTGTAGTCATCATTTTATAATAGAGGATGGGGGATGTGGTGGCAAATTTATGCCTTCGGTTTCCATATAGGGGGTACCGTGGCAGTCTGAGACATGGAGCGTGGCAGTCTGGGAGACAAATTAAACAGAAACACAATGGCATGGGAATACGCATACCCATAAGCCCACTGTAAACCAACAAGTGGCTTTATGTTAAAGCGATAGTTTGCGAGCCATTTAGAGGTTACGGCGACAGTCTGTGAGACATATAGGGGACACAATGGTTGTCAGGCAGACAAGTAAGGGTCATGGTGACAGTGTACAAATCCTCTAGGGATACTGTGACAGTCTGTAGGACATATATGAGTTGCGGCGGCATCCAGCGATGGATTGCAGCAGTCAGCAAGACATATACGGGGTACGGAAGCAGTCTGTGAGTCCTCCAATGGGTACTGTGACAGTCTGCGAGACATATTTCGGTTACAGCAGAAGTCATCTAATGGGTAAATCATTTATGTCTCGCAGACTGCTGCCGTAACCCTGATATGTCTTACTGCTCTAAATTTCTTGCAGACTGCTACAGTACTCATTACAGGACTCACAGTCTGCCTTCATAACCAGTATATGTCTAGCAGACCACTGCCGTAACCCCTATAATGTCTGGAAGACTGCCACCATACCCCTATGTCACTCACACACTACTGCCAGATCCCCTATGTCACAGGCACACTGTCACCATACCCCCTAGGTCACACCCCCACTGTTGCCGGCCCACCTGGTTCACTTGCATACTATTGCTGTACCCCCTAGGTCATTGGCACACTGCTGCTAGATCCCCTAGGTCACTAACACATTGTGATCATGCCCTCTAGGTCATTTACACACTGTTGCTGGCTCTCCTAGTTCAATGGCACACTGCTGCCAGATCCCCTACGTCACTTGCACACTGCCACTGATTACAGTGGAATCATGTATATATGCAAAGCCATGTAATTATTTGAGGAATTTGAGGACTCTTGTGGACATGATAAAAATTTACTGAGCACTTTGGATTCTGCAGATGACATGAAAAGCTTTGCACAAACTCCCTCATCCATGATAGGTACCTGTGTGTTACCAAAGCCATACCTATAACATTAGGATAAGCACTGTACATGGTAGTTATTTATTGCTAAGGGGGTACCCAAGAGCTGAATCATTCTGACTTGGCCCTTGACCTCCCTCTAGTGACAGAGGTGATTGAGGTGCAAAGTTGGTCAGCTAAGTTTAGTACATTGGGTGCAGGCAAATAACCTCTGGTATACACTTACAGGACAAACCATTTTGTGACATGGGGAGGTTGCAGCAATTTGGCCATGGTTATTAGATCTATCTGTAAAGGAGTAATAAAGATATACATATTGTAATGAGTGTATCAGGATTGTGCACAAGTTTGCCTGTAATAAGGGTAGTGGTTTTGCTTAATTCTGCTCACTGATAAGGGTGCAACTTTCGGGACAGTGTTTTGGAAAACTATATAAAAGAGAAAGGGAGTCACCCCGGTACATCATGATACCTCTTCAAAGCTGTGACTTGATAGTTGGCCAGATAGTTTCACCCTCCTTGATAAATATGGCAGGTTCTGCATCCAACTTCCTCAAATGTGGCAACCCCTAAATGAGATAGGGCCCTGTTCAGTGCCTATATATGAAACCATCAGTTTTGAAACTCCATCATTGTTTACCTGACAAAACCTGTATAGTTGACAAACTGTGCTAGTCCTAGCTGTTGTAGATATGCAATGTTGGTAAATGTAACTTACAGTCACAATATGAGATAGATTTCAAGCAAGTGGAAACACGCCCCAACCAGCCCCTAAATAATGACCACTCCCAGCACCAATACTACCAGTCTGGACAACACTGCCCACACCTAACACAGTCTCCTGCATATACCAGACTGCTATACCAACCACTACAGTGTAAGTATATATCTACTTTTTTTCACCATTCCCTCATCATTGTATGTTAAGCTCAGCATTTTAATGGTGTATTGTTAACAAATGCTGTCACAAACATATATGTGACCCTGCCAGCAAAAATGGGGTTTTTGTGTTGATATATAGATTTTTAGATTTTTCTCTTATTAGATGGCCCATAGCTTGGGGATCGTAAAACTGTCAACGGTTTGGAAATCCGGCAATTTTTGGTGAAACTACAGCCTTAAACGTAAACATGACTACATTATATATCCAACCTCAATTTTGCGACTGAGATATCAACTCGGCTACAACTGGTTGATAGTGAAAAAAAGAATCTTGGAAAAAATGGTTGTAATTTGTTTGTAAATTAGGCCTATAAATGTAGTGATAGTATGGTCTTACAATATATACCATTTTAAAGCTTTTTCTATGGTTGTTCAGAAATATGCCAGTTTTACTTATTTTGGTTGCCATGGCAACCGTTTTGACCTTATTTACTTAAATCTAGCAAAACTTAGCTGGCCACTGTACAGGAGCCTGTATCTGGTAGCTAAAATTTTCCCAGATGGAATATATTTGATACAAAATGAAAGCTCAATTTTTAGGGACCATATTGGTATATTGGTTGCCATGGCAACTTGTGCCTACCATTGAGAAATGAGACCCCTCTCCTGTTATAACTCAGCATTTGGTTTAAACTATATAAGCATTTATGGTGAAAATTGGCAACTGGTATAGAGTATTTGAGCCTAGTACCACATTACATTGATTTCAGCTATGGTTGCTCATTATTGGAGTGAATATGCGGTGAACCCAATAATAGATACAGTATTTGGAAAATGTCTGCCTTGGCTACTATTTTGACCTAGTTTCCCCCAAATTTCAGCAAAAAAAATGATTGCATAATTATCACATAGCATGGCTGAGTTACCATGGCGAAATCTGTACATTATTGAGTAATTGGACATTTTGACCTATATTTTTCATACTCATCAAATACTGTCATCTAAATGATGATGTAAGAGTGGAATATTACAGATAACAAGACAATGGGTATATAAGTAATTGTATGTTCATTTGTCTTTAATTATTATATAATACTACAATTATAATAATTACTATATTGAGTCATTACATATCCTCTGTCATCTAGATCAAATAATAGAAGCATAGCCCCAGTAGGTCTCCTTCTTTGTGCTCTTTTTCTGAGGACCGACGCTTGACAAACTCTGCAAACATGAAAATGGAATAGAAGGAATTTTTGCAGTGAACACATATACACTGATCAAAGGTTAAAACTGAGGAGATCTAATGACATTGATAAATACTTTAGATATCAGATTATACCTGATACCTCCTCCCACTTTGTTCTATAACACTCCATTTCATATGAAAGGAAAGAGAATGTGGAACTATGAAGAGATAGCCAAACAGTGTTCTACCTTCAATCTTAGACTTCCACTGAGGATGGCCTGCATGGCCAATGCCGTCCTTTTGGTCGGATGGATCCCATCTTCCGTGCTCCAATTGATCCGGACATGACCATTGTCCAGATGTGCACGGTAGAGCGGCACGGTTTTATAGGAAAGACCTTTGATGAGGCTAGAAAGTATCAACAGCAGTGATACCAACATTTCAGCTTCAGGAGATTTTAGGAAATACTAGATCAAGTTCACTACTTATAGATATTATTAAAAGGTTCTTTCTTGATTGATAAGATAAGATGAATTAAATTAAATTAGCAAATTCACAATTTAGATCCTTACGCGTTAGTTTCCTTGATCTTCCACAGTGGAACGTCTCGTCTCGGGCAGATCAAACCCAAAAGCACTCTTCTCCCCTCTTCCTTCAGCTATAATAAAAAATATTAGTAAAATGCATGAGCATTTAGAATTTGCTGATCTATTCCCAGCAGGCACAGAGTTTTGAATCAACATTGAATTACCTTTGATCAATGTGGATCAACATCATTTCAAAGTTTATTCAAGGTTCTGTGCCCAGTAGGTTAGGACACAACAATATTGTTTAATTTATTAGCAGCGGCTCTGTGGTAGTAGAGATTCAATGCCGGATCCCATACTAATAACATTCATTACGAAGAAATGATGAGGCTTCCAGGTTTTGGTTCACATAATCTAAATTACCTTATCAGCCTTTGCCTTCAGCTCTTGGACTACTTGCCAAGGTGTCCGGTTCCGCTTTGACAGATCATTGCCTCCAAGGCATATGCACACTGTCTTCCATTTTCGGCTAAAGACCACTTTGTCGGAGGCTTTAAGTCCACCCATGGCTTTAACAAAGACCCCTCCAATTTGTACCTTTTTGAGTGTTGAGTCAGAAAGAGTAATACTCATCTGAAAAATGATGGTATAGATTCAGCAATGTGCAAAAGATAGATAATACAAGAATATCTAAAAACATTATGCAATTATTTTGATTATTTCGGTCTTAATATAAATAATGTAAATATAAGAAATATGTAAAGGTCGCTTAGTCTATGATTGCAATGTTTATAAAATCATGTGATATTAAGTATATACATTCATGATTGCAGAAAGTGTTCCACAATAATAAGAGGAATCTTTAGTATCAATCATTATTTTAATTGTGTCAAAATGATTTTATACTGTCCCCTCATGCAGACTGTGCTTTAAACTTCCAAATCTAATTCTATATCATCAACAATATAAATAATATATGAGACAGAGCATGCACAACCACATTATATACAAGCAGGAGTACACTCCTAAATATAAACAAGGTCTGTTAATGATTTATTTAATCATTATTGTTCTTGTGCTGAAGGATGAAATGAACTAAGCTTTACCTGTTATGTAATGTTACTAATTTATGTATCATAAGCATTGGATTATGTAAGGAAAAGTGATCTATTCATGCACTTTTGCTGTCTGGGATATAAAGAAAAAGACTTATCGTATCCAATATCGACATGAACTGGACCTGAAATCAAAAGAAAAAAATTGTATTCATTATCACAATGCAGCTGTTGATAACTATTATAAGTAACAAAAAATGTCTGGGTTAAGTATGAAAATCAATAGGAAATCAATTAGCAATAAATGAATCTTAGAGAATATATATTCTCTTTCAGGCAGAACCTTACATTTGTTTCTTATGATGATGCATTGCAACTCTTCTCAAGGTTTGGTGGTTGAGTTAAAGGTGCTAACCCAACCATCTTCTCTCAGTACAATGGGGGGGGACAGAAGATATCAAATCCCAAACATCTCCTCTCAGGAGAATGGGGGGATGAAAGATGTGAAGTCCCAACAATCTCCTCTCAGGAGAATGGGGGGAAGGAAGATATGAAATCCCAAACCTTTCCTCTTGGGAGAATGGGGGGATAAAAGATGTGAAGTCCCAACCATCTCCTCTCAGGAGAATGGGAGGATGGAAGATATGAAATCCCAATCATCTCCTCTCGGGAGATTGGGGGATGAAAGTTGTGGAATCCCAACCATCTCCTCTTGGGAGAATGGGGGGATGGAAGGTGTGAAATCCCAACCATCTACTTTCAGGAGAACGGGGGGATGGAAGATGTGAAATCCCAAGCATCTCCTCTCAGGAGAATGGGGGGATGAAAGATGTGAAGTCCCAACAATCTCCTCTCAGGAGAATGGGGGGAAGGAAGATATGAAATCCCAAACTTTTCCTCTTTGGAGAGTGGGGGAATAAAAGATGTGAAATCCCAACCATCTCCTCTCAGGAAAATGGGAGGATGGAAGATATGAAATCCCAATCATCTCCTCTCGGGAGATTGGGGGATGAAAGTTGTGGAATCCCAACCATCTCCTCTTGGGAGAATGGGGGGATGGAAGGTGTGAAATCCCAACCATCTACTTTCAGGAGAATGGGGGAATGGAAGATGTGAAATCCCAAGCATCTTCTCTCGGAAGAAGGGGGGACAGAAGATATGAAATCTCAAACATCTCCTCTCGGGAGAATGTGGGGATGGAAGGACATAACAAAAATCTCCTCTTGGGAGAATGGGGGGGGGGGTTGGAAGATACAAAATCCCAACCGTCTCCTCTCAGGAGAATGGGAGGATGGAAGATATGAAATCCCAATCATCTCCTCTCAGGAGAATGGGGGGGGGGGAAAGAAGATATGAAATCCTAACCATCTCCTCTCAGGAGAATGGGTGGATGGAAAATGTAAAATAACAAACATCTCCTAGCCATCACCTCTTGGGAGAATAGGGAGAGGGAAGTCGTAACCATCTCCTACCAGAAGCAGGATATTAAGGCTGAATGGTAGTTTTAATTATTCAAGGCAGGATTTGGACAGGTTAGGGAAGCTGCTGCTCTGGACTCACATAGCACAGCAATATGCTTGTGAAGGTAGACTTTGCGGTGGAGTTTGAGACCGTCTGGTTTCATCAGATCTGGGCTACTTGAGGAGTCAACAGTTTGTCCGATCATGATGTCAAAGGTGTCCTCTTCACCATCTGGTGTAACACAGCACCTCACTTCACCAGGTCTCTTGCTATCCATACGGAAGTGGTGGTATGCCGTTATCTTAGGAATGCTTTTGAAGTTTTTCTTCAGGAACTCAGACCAATCATACCACTCAACAACCATGTTTTCTGTGATTGGGTCTATCACTAGTTGTGCCTGGTTAAACATAGGGTCTTGGGAAGATGTAGTAACCATTCTTTTGACATCGTTGATTGTGTCCACCTGAGATCTGGCATATTTCTTCTTGAGCACACCAAAGTGGCGATCAGGGGCAAGTTTTGTGTGCCCACTAATCATGAAGCTAATTTCAATTTCTTGTGCTTCTGACGTTAGTAGCTTCCACATAAGGTATTGGATCATGGTGTTATTTTTATTCTGTCCCACGCAGTTGTCTGCATGGAACAGGATGACTGGCGAGGGTTTCCAGTGTGTATTGAGATAGTGGTGCACCATACTGGTGACCACATTTGCTCCCTTCCCAGCTGAAGCAGCTTCGTCGATCAAGTAGTTAACTTGCTTATCCTTTGGTGCCTCTTCGCATATTCCAAATATACCACACTTCCGTGGGGTCTTAAAGTAGGCACTTCCCACCTGCTGGCAATTATAAGGATAATGAATCTGTTGGGCATAGTCAAATGAAATATGGCTCACTTCAGCACTACCCCTTGCTATTTCAATTTGATTGTTGTAGTATTCCCTTTCAGCCTTTGCAGCAATTAGATGAATTTTACCTGCTTCTAAGCAGGCTGCCTTGCCTTCTTCTGACAAATGTCCAGAATGGGAAATCCTGTTTGCATGCAGTGCACATACATCACAAAGATCAGATGATGGCTTAAGGATTTTTACCTCAGACACCAACCATTGCCATTTGTTTAGAAAGGTGCGCTCTTTCACTGGGGTCCTTCCTGCAGATGTTGCTTTCTGTCTGTATTCTTTGTACACTGCAGCCTTTGTCTCATCAGCTTTGAGAAAGTAGCCCTCATTATCCTTTACTCCTGGGAGCCGCCCAGGGAGAGGCACACCTCGTACCCTGCCAATGTGGAGAATGAAGTTGCGTATCGCTTGCGTCTCCTCAAAGGGAGTCACATTGTGTGGTAGTCTTGTTGCATTACCATGTGTACGGGCAGAGATAGTATCCCGCTTTCCTTCTACATGGTCACAGATGCTGTTAAATTGATTTTTTCCAACACAATGGAGAAAAAGAAACATCTTTTTGCATATCTGAATACCAGCAAAGTAGAATGCCTGATATGACCGACTGGTGTCCTGCTTTTGCCTTGGGTATCTGACACCAGGTCTGCGCCTTTAACAATATACAAGGTGTATAGTGCTTCAAGTTAACATATTCAATTTTGATTTCAAGTGGGATGTACCATGAAACCAAACACATATACATACATAGCCTATGTAAAATAAAAATGTTCTTAAAATGTCTAAAGATGTTTTTGAAGGTGAATTAAATGCTTATCTTTAAAGTTAGATGTGGTTTATGTATGTCTGGCCTTATATACATTAGAATACTACAAATTTGACAAACAAACATGAGGAAAATTAAATAACCATTATAGATTGCTTACATGTGCGCTCTAATCTGCCCAATGATGATCAAGTCTCTTTCCTGCCTGGTGAGTTCTCCGATGGCAAGACGCTGCTCCTCAACCACATCTCTTGGAAAAAGCTTCAAACAGTCCTTTTTGCATTTACACCTTTCAGTATAAAAGGTGTTAGCATCTACATCGCCATCATTGACTTCTATTTGTTCAGTGTTCTATACAAAATACACCAAAGAAACAGAGTTTCAGAAGTTTCAAATGAATTCCAAGTTTTAAGTGGACTTATAATGTGTAAGTATCATTACTTTCAGAGAAAAATCAATAACTAACAGGTTTTACCGATGTTTCAGAAGATGTCTTTATTTACAAAATTGGTCCTTTCAAACGAGAAAACCGCCTACCAGCTTGGTAGGGTAAGATCCCTGGGTATTACAGTAGTCGTGGAATATATACCTCACATCATGGTTGATAAGGTTCCTCTAGGCCATTTTCTACGACACACACTTGGGGCCACCAGTGGTGCCCCCTAATGAGAGATCTAGAAAGTGGTCCTGAATGATGAATATCCCAATACTATCTTCAAACAATAATACCGTAATCTCCCACGTACAAGGCGTGCCCTATATGAGAGGTTCAAGTTCTCCCTGGATCCGCAAAGGGGACACCAAGACCTTTCTTTTGATATGTTACACTCCCCCTAAGTCCAAATAGGACTTTAAGGGGGGAGGCAGGGGGTCTGGGGGAATTTCAAAAAAGCATTCAGTAGGACAAAAGATATGAATTTCTTTTTATTTTGACAATATTCATAAACTCTAGCTGCGTCTTTCAGGTGGGATGTGCCTTATATGGAGATTACTGTAGTCTAGAATGCACACTATTCTTCAATGACAACTCAATTACCTACAATGATTAGTTTTTCCTTTTGAGAAATTCCTATCATTCTTAATCTTAGCTTCAATTGAACAGGAGAATTTCAGTTTGACAGTCATACTCACATCACCACCACCACCATTGTCCACCTCCATGGGTTCAGCCATCTAAACAATAGATCAAAAAGAAATATTTCAACGTGATATATGTACTTTGAACAAACAATATCAAAGATAGCAAGCATAATGTTATGCATATACATTACCAATATAAATGATACCTGCATGCAATATCACATCTCCTCTTTCTTGGATTGAGTTTACTATTGTGAAACTCAAGAAATAAGCCATAATGTATAGACTATTGTGGCTCACATGATCAGCACACCTGAGGTGCGGCTTATAGGCAGGTTTGACACAACACACCAATAACCCACTCGGCAAACATCTAAAAGATTTATTTTTTGCTTTAGAATATTAATTTGAAACATTTTCTTCATGGACATTGAAATATTTCCTTTTAAATGTTTATGTTTCCAATGTAAAACAAACAACTTCAGATAGATAAGAGCGCTGCAGTAGATAGGCTAGGGGCTGTAAAAACGCCATAGTATAATGGAAGCTATTAGTGATAAAAATGTGTATGTTGCACTGCTTCTGACCCATAAATCCTTGCGTATAAGATGTAGGTTATATGGCTTATACACCAGAATTACACCATCTGCATCCTGTGGTCCCCCTAGGGGGTATGGTACCGTAAAACCCGGCTTTTATTTGACCCAACCTATAAGTTCACCCCCAACTTTGGTTATTAGATACTTTTATTACATATGTGTGATCATTTCAATTTGGCTTGTAATTTTCACCTACACACTACTCACGATGTCCCAAAGTTTTGATAATTGTGAATCCTTAAATATCTGTTAGTCTCCCTCTTTTCTCAACATCAAGAAAAAGAGTTATAGCCAGGGTTTTACGGTAATCAATATCTTATCAGCAGGCAAGTAGTCAGGAAGGGGGGGGGGTGGCTGGTGAGTTCAAGTGAGGGTTCAAGTGGGGATACAAAAACTTTTGACCCTCCTGAGGTGGGTGGAGGGCCGGGAGAAAAACTTTTGACCCTTCTTGATGAGGGAGGGAGCTTAAAAAATTGCTCTCTTTTTGGCAAGGAAAACCCTGTGTTCTACTATTGGTATATGAGGGGCACGAAAATTCTGAAGAGGGGGTACAAAAATTTTGGATCGCCGTCAAGGGGGGGGGCATAAAAGGTTCACATCCCTTGTCCAAAAATCCATTCATTCCAGTTTTCAGAAATGGACTTGTCCCCTTGTCGAATTTAAAAGGTGGGTTTGGCCCCTTGTAGATGTTATCCATTTATGCCCTTAGTATGAAGTTTCTTTCTCTGTTTCAAAAACTTGCTACCCCCTAAGGGAGTGGTCATTTTTTAACAAAGCATGTGCAGGATTTCACCCTGGTGTTCTTAAAAAATGACCACTCCCTAAAGAAAGACTCTCTCTCTCTCTCTCTCTCTCTCTCTCTCTCTCTCTGTCGGAGTGCTCAAAAAACCTTCCCCCTCTCCCTCTTGTGCTCAAAACTTATGTGCCCTTCCCCCCCCAGATAGATTCTCTCCCTGCCAGTGCTGAAAACGTTTTAGTCCCCCTGGATAAAAAGGTTGTGAATGTATCTCTGAAAATCCCCATCCCCCCTCTTGTTTGGTTATATCTCAGAAAGATTGGGGACCCCTTGCCCCCCTCACCTTGATTAAAATATGTTTTGTCTGTGTGTGTCTGTCTTCTGTCTGACTCTCTGTCAGAGTGCTCTCTTTTCGACCACCCCCAGCATCACTGAAAAGGAAAGATTCTCTCTTTGTTCCTGTATCATTTTCCCCCTCCCACAAATAAATAGGTTGTCTGTCTGTGTGTCTCTGTCTGTGTCATCGATTTGTGTCTATCTCTATCACTATCAATGTTCAAAACCTTTTTTGCCCCACCCCCCTTAGTTTGAGGCAGTCGATCTACTGGCAAGAAACATCACGTCAAAACGTCTATCCACTCAACGTAGGCCTGGCTTGAGTTGGCTTGACCTTAACCAAGGACTAAAACTCGCAAGGATTCATTTCTAAGGTGATAGGGCATTAGCTTACCTTGTTTGGTTGGATTGCCGTGTATTTAGATATTTAGAAATGATGTAGAACTGATGAAATACGAAGCCTCTGTTGACCGACTTTTGACATTGTCTGCACTCCGTACACAGTGACGTTCACATAGGTTACGTCTTTCGGGGAGAAGCGCTAACGTGGCGCCATTTTCGCTTGTTAAATATGAGCAGGTAAACTTTCAACTTTCGCCGGTACCAGGGACACACTTCCGATCATACCGTTTCTCCTCGAAAGGGTTCACGGTTCACATACCGCATACATGCTGCCGCCTAGCGTTTTCACAAAGACTTAATCTAGTGCAGCAAAGAAACACCAGATGTCATCACAATGATCTTACTTTTGCCGCCCATACATTTAGAAATGAGCTAGCAATTTAGGCAGTAACTGTTAGGTTTAATTGACAGAACTTTTTCCCACAAGTTCTGGTGACTATGTGTATTTTCCCGCCAATATCACGTCATATTCAGACGTCATTATCTCCTGACGTCCTAGATGCAAGGAAGTCCCAATTTCGCTTTCTGGGTCACATATAAGGTATTCAGCTAGTATTTCATAATTTGTTTGGTTATATCTCAGGTTGGAAACTCTGCTACCAGTATGCCCTGTTGGCTGCAATATTGAACAATCTTTATTATTTATACTTCTATCACAAGCCCTATTACATTTATCCATGAGGAATAATGCCATTTTGACTGGATCATTATTTCCACTGTATATTATTGCAATTCTCCATTCCTTTCCATTGAGTTTCATGGTATATACACCTGAAGAAATAATTAGAACCCTATACTTGTGTGGCCACTGTGTTTAAAAATAGCCCTTCCTCTGCAGTTGCATACTTCTACCAAGGTGAGCCCATGTCATGTTGTGTGTCCAGTTTAGGTGAGCTCTGTAGGTGTATTAACCCTTGTACAACCACTATCTGTATCAATGGCTGCTAACTGTAGTACTGCAGATAATGTTAAACCATCCAACCACTATATATAGCTTTGTAAAAAGAAAACTATCTTCATCAAAAAGGAATACAAATTGGGTCAAAACTGGTTACTCTTGGTCAAAATAGATCAATTCGGCCAAGATGGGTCAAATGGCCAGAGATAGGGCAAAATGAGACTGGTAGACCCAATTTGGATAAATTGGGTCAAAAGCGGTATAATTTACCCAGTGTGTGTAAATTAACCCAGGATGGCCCAGATTGAGTGGTGTTAACCAAAATGGGTATATTAGGTCGAATCCTCTGCACAAGGGATGAATAATTGGCCAAAGATGGGTCAAATTGGCCAGAGAGATGTCAGGTAAGTCTAAAATGGGTAGATTGGGTCTAAACAGCTCTACTTGACCCAATTGTGTCTGATATTGAACTGATTTGACCAAATTTGCCCAACTTGAGTCAATCTGACTATTCGGTCCAATGTTTTCCCATCTTGGGCCAACTTTGTCCATATGTCTTGGGATGATTTGAACTGATTGACCCAATTTAGCCAAATCTCTGGCCTTTTATTCTGCAGCCACTTAAACTACATTTAGTTTCCTTTCTCAACATTTCATGTTAGTAAATGGAATAAACACTTGCCAATTTTGTATTATTCATGACAGTATATTCATTATAATTATTCTCTTTTTTATTTAATCTAGTAACCGCTCAAAATGCAAATCCAAGGTTTTCCAGGTGGTGAGGAATACCCAAAGGATCACACATGATTTGACTAACGCCAAAATTGATTATGTGTATTTGAATTAAGACCTTTCGGGCTACAACTATTGAATCAAAGTCCCTAGAAATCATCCGTATTTATTGGCAGATGATGGCCAGCCAGATTTTCGGGTCAATATCTTACCCATGGCCATATGAATTGGCTGAATATAACCACAATGTTGTCCTCAGAGTAATCAAAATGTATATACACTTTGATACATGCATTGCAGGCTGCTAAACACCTGCCACCTTCTGATATATATTTTTACTGCCACCACTGGCCAAACACATTTCCTACAATATGCAATTTATTTCATTACGATTGATACAGAGAGTGCTGAGATATTGTAATTTGAAGTTTGGTTGATTGATAAGATTTTCTCCTCAGAACACCACATTTGTCATGACATTTCTCAGTAATGCAATGTAGATAAAGGAAACATGAGTATTGCTCTTTGGGATCAACTAGCTTAGCTTAATCTATCACCATTTCCTTGCTAATTGGAATATTCACACAATTCCAACAGTTTCTGAGAGGTCATGCCACCTACTACAAGCCAAAATTTGCCATAAAATACTCTGGTATTTATAAGGAAGAGTTAAATACAATGGGAATAAATATTGTTGAACGATAGCTTTTACCATAATTTCCAATTTCCATCAAAATTCATTATGAGTAGATGTAATGCCATGATTGAAATCTCATCAGACCATGATGTAAATAAACATCAAATTCCTAGGATGATATCATGTGTTAAGATGTAAAATAACGTTCCTGTACTGTAGACATCAGTTAAAAACCTATCAGGCAATGATGTAAATGAACGTAAAACTTCTAGTGAAATATAATGTAAAAATAATACATCATTAGAACATACATATGACATAAAAGAAACGTTGATTTACATCTCTAGGGTTACGTAGATGCACGTCAATCATTTTACGTATATAAACATTCAATGATGTTCACTAAATATCTACCCAGTGGGTGAAAAATGTTTTTTTACATTAAGATATGTAAAAGTATTACATATAATAATATAACGTAAATATCATGTTCAGAGAATGTTCTGTGGACCTAAATCTACATTACGTTATATTCAGTTACCTAAAAAAAACTTACATTTTTACGTTAAGAGTACAGAAATTACATTATTTGACCCCTAAAATTACGTTCCCTCAACGTTAATAAACGTAAGTGTGTTTACTGGGAAGTGGCATTATGTAACAGATTAATTACCCCCCCCTGCCCCACCTGACCAAAGGTCAGTTTTAACAGTTACACACAGTCAGTTTGAATCTGAACCTGCTAGAGAGAGGAGTGTGTTCACTTATGTGCTATAGGTTTTGGTGAGTAATTGTATATATTACCCTAGAATTCTTGAATTGCAAGTTGTAGTACAAAATATATACATTTTGATAAGTTAGTGTATCAGTGCATCACATTCATATATAGAAATAATCCTCTATCAAATGCTGTATGCATGGGCGTGTACTATTGACCAAGTTAAGTCTGTGTAGGTGTTCCATATATACTAAGAGAGGGTTGGCCACTCAGGGCCTTTGCTGCCCTCTGGCAGATACCCTTTGAACTATTTCCTATACATATAGCCATGGGTGACAGAGGTGAGGGGGGACTTTGGCAAAGTCCCCCCTCACCTCTGTCACCAATGGCTATGCATAGGAATAGAGCTGCCAGAGGGCAGCATCAGTCATAGAGTGTCACACCCTCTCCTAAGTATACACTACACAGATCCAACGTGGTAACTAGTACACGCCCATGGCTGTATGAATATGCCACCTAACATTTCATGTTCCATACAGTGAACATCTTTCATGCTGTACAGAATAATGTATCATATACTCATTGTTTTTCCTCAGATAATTGTTTGTTCCAGTGCCTGGAAGTGCCCATATGGATTAAGAAAAGTAAGTAATTATACATTTCTTTATTCTTTTGATTTACTATGAAATTCATACTCATTTTATTTGCTGAAATGACGTTGGCACGCTGAATTTAGCCACAATACAATCTATTGGGCTAGTGTATGGCATAGGGCCATGATCTGAGCTTTCTAATGGTAAAAGAATTTCTCAAATCCGTCAATTAGAAGCAAAACTAGAGCTGTTTATGTATAATTAAACACATTAAAGCTTTTGTATATTTATAAAAATCATTTGTGTTGAAGTTTATACACTTGCCTTCAGTTACCTTGCATAGAAGCAAGCCTAGTACTCTGTTCTACTTCTATTCTTTTTCAGGTGAAGGTTCTCAAGGAGCTGCATTATGTGCTATATCACCTTTACACTGTTTGAATAAATGAAGGCTCCCTGGTGGATAACGTCCGAGGATAATAATGAAATGATGAAAAATGGCAGAAAATTTATGAAAATAAAGGCTATCTACAGCTACCCCTCCCTGCCTCCTTCTACCTCACCTCCCCCTCCCCCCACTCCCTTAAAGAGTGAACACACTTAATCATTCAACACACTTTTAGTTTACACATTTTCCAGCACTACACACATTATCTTCAACACACTTTGTATTGTACACATATTTTATGCAATACACTTCTGACATTAACACACTTTTGACAAAAGTGTGTTGTGTGTTGATAAAATAAGTGAGTAAAATTCTGCTGCAAATAAGTGTGTTACAAAGTGTGCAAACTCAACACACATTATTTGCAGTGCAGTTATACACATTTTTGAACGATATACATATTTGCAACACCCAATTCCCTAATCATTCTCACTGTAAGTTTACTCAGAATACCATGCCCACTTTATCCCTAATGCCGCCTAATTTTCAGCTGGAGGCTGTTGCACATACGTTAAAAAGAGCCCTCTCATCTTAAAAAGTCATACCCTGCTTCATCATTCTACTAACCACATTAGACTTAAAAGCCACTTGCCTTGTGTATTGCACAAGTAGGTACCTTACTGTGTGACTCTATTTTTAATGCCCTTGTTTTGAGTAGCTATCATCTTCCTTGAAAGGTAGTTGTACCTGACTGATAGGACTGAAAAGAAAGTGACTGCACAGGTGAGGCGATTCTTGGGCAACACCCTCCTGGTAGTGGTATGTCTCTCTTTAGCAATTCTAAGGATGCCCCTCCTCTCGCCCCATCAAACGGACACGTGATGCAATTTCGTTTCAATTCGAGCCCTGAGATGGGACGAATCTGGGTCCTTTGGAGAGAAAACTCAGTTTGTGCTGGCCTCATTGTCAATCAAGCCGGGCTGTGGACCCTGTCTGAGGCTGTCAGCAGGTACCAGTTGGATAGGGAGAGGTCCCACTGTAGTTAATGGTATCTCACCGGGAACCAGCCGGGGGGCTCTGCGGTAGCCTCTCACTGTAGTGAAACAGGAGTAATGGTAACAATGGCAGCTGTGGCTGTCCTCCACCTGAACCCGGCTAACCTCAGTATGGTCTCAGCTCTTTATGTCTGTGATATTATAGTGATGGCAGTTATGATTTAATCATAAGGGTTTTGTAAGTATGGACTTAGGATACCTTTTTATCTAACATCTTGTTACAAGCTTCTCTTAGCAACCCATTGAAGGGGAAAAAAATCAGCCTTTTGTAATGGATCTTTTATTTTCATTCAAATACAAAACATTTTTCTCAGGACCAACAATAAGAAATATGATTTCTCTCTAGCATGAATTTGTAGAAGAGTGCTTTTGTGTGCTCCATGAGAAGATATAGATCCACAGGTAGAAATGTTCGGACATTTTTTCGATCATAAAAGTGAACGATATTTACGAGAGCCTAACTAGAACCTTGGAAAGGTCAAAGTGCAAAATGAGCTATGAATCTTTATATCGTCTATAATAGTGAACATAGAGTTACCTAATTTGGTATGCACAATGTCCATTCTATACCCCATCCACCTTCAGTGTTATTTTTGTATTATATAAGATATCTTTTATTTGCGTTTTGCATTTCAGCATTATACAAATCTGCATTATTTAACACTTATCAGGCCTCTCTTATATTAAAAGAAGTCGGTACTACGTTTCATTATTTAACAATTGGCTAAAATGGGTCTACTTTACCTCCATTTATGAGAAGTCAGCTTATGGACCATTAACAATACCCTAGTTTTCGAGAGGGTCATTATTTAACACTTTTCCAGTTTACCTCTCAACCATTCTTTATTTAACGGGTCTCAAGATATTTTCAAAGCTTAGGGTATTGTCATTGCTCTGTAAGTTTACCTCTCGTAAAAATGAGTTGACCCTTTTAATATTGTGATTATTTTCAAGTTTAAAAATTCAGACTTAGACATTTTCATGCTTTTACCTCAGTCTCTTGTAAATATTGTTCACCTTTATGATAGAAAAAGGTCTAAAGTAATAGATCTACATGTGCATATTTCCTTTACAGGAGGTTGATTTTTCAATCAATGGGTTCCTAAGAGAAGCCTGTAACATGGTGTTAAATAAAGAGGTGTTGTAAGTATGAACTTACAATACTCTACGATGAGAGAATTATTATTTAACACTTTGCTCATAAACCTTATAAGGTATTATAACGCAGCCTATTGTAGGTCAAGTTGGTCTCTCGTAATAGAGCAATCATTATTAAACGGGTCTCTGAATTGGTAAACTTTCAAAGTTCTTGCATGTCTGCCCAATGCCGTCTCACATTGAGTTGTCTGCTGTCGTTCTGCCTGCGTGTCTGCCTCCCCAGATTTCCCCTTAACTAGACTGATGTCAATCCACGAGTTCTTAAGAACCACTTCACACAAAGACATTTTTGTCAAATCTTATTACCAGAAAAACAATAACTTCCTTAAAGTCTGAACCGTTTTCAATGTTTTGAGCGGACCAAAACCATAGCAACAGCCTACCCCTATGAAGTCATTAGTAACATCACTCTCTGCCTAAAATATCTTCGACTCAACCTGCTCGTTACAATGCTTCCTGGGAAATCAATCGAAGCTACCTTTTTTAAAGAATGCCTTAATCTGCAACCCTTCAGACAGAAGAGAAGAACCCTGCCAGCAGCGGGGCAAGTTTTGCCAGTTGTGAAAGCAGCACAGTTTTAATGGTGGGGCTAATGCCACATGGAAATAAGCTGGCTATCTTTTTGTTAAGCTCATTTGAAGACATGTCTCTTTCTATTATATTAAAAGGTTTCCGATTAACTTTGTGCCTGCTATCCTATAATTCAATGCCATTTGTGTCCCTCTATAATATCATAATAGAAAAATCAATAGATATCCATTATCATAAAGAGACAACAATTCACAAACATATATCTGTATTATGTATAATTTATTGTTACAGAAAAGGAAACGGTTCTTCCCTTCTTCAAAATATCTTGGCAGCTGAAATGTGTCTCTCTTTCAGATATACAGCATCTAGAGGCATGTCCACATCTAGGCCCACATCTACGCATGTATATGGAATCTTCACCTTAATAACGTATTATTTTCTACATTGAGCATTGAGAAGTTAATTCTAACTGATTATAGGCTTCTTCAATTTTTGACATGGGGTCTCTTAATTTAATCTATTATTACTAATTGATTGCGACTTTGATCTTCCCCCACTCAATATCCCAGGTCATTTTCCATTAGCTAAAATACAGGATCCTCTTTTAACCCTGAATGCAATTGATTCCACATTATTAGTGGTTCTAATAGACAAAAAAGCAAAAACAGGATACACTTATCCAGATTCGGTATAAAAGCGGTATAAAATCTAATGACATATCACAACATTGCTCATATTTGATCAAGGTATAGCGGAATGGGGCTGGGAAACTGTGAAGCTGCTGCCATCCCCCCCTTCTTTCTTTACTATTTGAAAGCCCCCTGTAAATCAAAATAATACGTCCAATTCAAGATAATGGTCTTTGGTGATGATATCTATAGGATGTTCACTGCCCTGGAATGAATGAATGAAATGTAAGTACTTTTATTACCACATTGTACATCAATTGCATATATAAGGCATCTATAATAGACTCTCTCAATTTAGACTTTCATTACATTAACAGCCCCAGTTTTTTTCCATTTTGGCTGCGTCTAATAAGGAATATATAAGGAAGTGTTCATTTTTGAAACAACAGGGCAGGGGTGGTGGATTTTCAGGCGGGCATGTCAAAATTTTTTGGCCCTCCCCCTCAGAGGGGTCAAATAATTTTCGGCCCTCCCCCTTTATGCTATAGCAATGCACGGGCTATTTCACTAAGAAAAATTAAATTTGTTTCCCCCTTCCCAAGAGGGGTCTAAATTCTTTTGCCCCTCCCCAAAACCACCATCCCTCTCCTGTTGTTAAAAAAACGACCACTCCCTAAGCTGAAAAGGTCCCGATTAAAGGTGCAGAACAATTAACACAAGTCCTATGTCTATCATCTGTGTCAACTAGATAAGGAAGGAAATAACAAATTGTTTTCAATGTCAGTGCAATAAGCTACCTATGAAAACTTCCTCTAAATTGTACATTTTTGTCTCTATAGCAACCAGAACCAGAATACTTCTCCATAATCAACCATAATCTTTAAAAGGAAAGAATTCGGGCATTAGAGATGTGTTAAATAGACAAGGAAGGAAATAATTGTCTTCATTATTAGTGCATTTAGCTACCTATTAAAATATCCTCGAAAGTGTACATTCTTGTTTCTATAGCAACCAGAACCAAATTACTTCTCTGAAAGTAGATTAATTATCAATGGCCTTTACTTTTACCCTACCTTTAAGAAGGGAAAATTCGGATATCATTAGGGCAATTCAAAATGGTAGCTATAGCTCTGGTTTTGAAATGCCCTCCAGAGATGGCGTCCATGAAAGAAGTGTTGAAGTAGGCTTTATGTGTCATGTCTCATCATCTGAATTATCACCAAGGCCTTCTTTTACTGCGGAAAAAAATAGCGAATACATCATTGCTCCTGTAGTGTAGGCACACTGGATAATGAGGAACTTAGGCACTGTGAACGTGTAGCCTATCCTCCAGCATTACTAATTTTGCATCTCGTAATTTTATTTATATATTTAGAAAAAACAGGCAGATTGGTTCAATATCGGATGCACAATACAAACGCGGATGAGGTGGAAAGTATCAGGATCTCCTAGTATTGAAGTATGTTTTACTTTTTTTTTACCATGGATGAGAACTTGAAACATAATACAAAATCCAGCACAATGTTTTAATGAAACAATACTGAGTAAGTGCCTACCTTAATTCCATTTTGAAACGTCGCCTGCTAAGCACTGTTTGATAGACTAAATTTCACAATGGAGAACATCAAATCCCCATTTACATATTAAGCACCAGTTTGTCAACAACAGATTGCCCCACCCCACGACTGGGGATCAACCAAACAAGCTTTCAGTGTCACCCGAATTATAATCACAATCCTATTCTTATTCAGTTTTTTCACCCTTAGAAACCAGCTTTCGGTAAAGACTTTGATTGGCTGATATTGAATTTCTCGGCCAAATAACCCCAGGAAATCGATTTTCTGGGTCATCAAAGAACCCAAAGGGAGCGCCACTGGAAAAAAAAACAAGATGGCGGCCGTCAAAGCAGGAATCCATTAACACATATTACGAGCTGTGCAGCAGCCCCGCCATTGTTCAACTGAGACTTTACCTCAGGTAGAGAAGCAGAAGCTCTTAAGTAGTCTACCTGAGGTAGACAACAGCATTGGCCAATCACAGCTCAGCACCTAGACCCCCTATCACTGACACCTAGTCTGCGGCTTGCTTTATACTATAGAGACCCTCTAAACTCATGAGAATTGGACTTCATGATTCTAAGACATTCAGTCCCTAGTCTACCTGAGGTAGACAATCAGTTCCTAACCTACCTGAGGTAGATAAGGCAGTTCATAGTCTACCTGAGATAAACAGGCTGTAGTCTACCTGAGGTAGACAGGTGGTTCCTGGTCAACTGAGGTAGATAGGTAGTCCATAGTTTACCTGAGGTAGAGATCCCTCATCTTCCTGAGGTAGAGGTCCCTTGTCTATCTGAAGTAAAGAACCCCTGTCTACCTGGGGTAGAGAGGGTATCTCTTGTTTACCTAAGGGTAGACCCCCTTCTACCTGAGGTAGAATAGCTGTCCCTTGTCTACCTAAGGTAGAGATCCTGTGTCTACCTGAGGTAGAGATCCCTTGTCTACCTGAGGTAGAGATTCTTTATCTACCTCAGGTAGAGAAGGTGCCTCTTGTCTACCTGGGGTAGATATCCCCTGTTTACCTCAGGTAGAGAAGCGGTCACTCTTCTACCTAAGTCCAGTATGACTGTAGCTTGTTAGATTCTCAGTATATTGTAGTGAACTAATGTTGAATGAAGATGCATCTCCAGGGGTTGTTTCTGGCCTCTGATTGGTCATTTCTCTTGTCTACCTCACAACGGCAAAGCTGCAGCTGTGCAGTGTTGTGTTTTGAAGCTGAAGCCTTACAACTTGCCATGACCCAGAATGAGAGCACACCATTTTCTAGCTGGTTCATAAAGCTACTCTCCTCCAATTCAAGTAGCACCATCTTGCTACAGTACAGACAACTATAAACGGTTTGTCTCCCAATAGAGACAACCTTTGCAAATCATAATAAAAGGCCGAGGTCTCTTAGATGAGAAATTATAGGGGATCAGGTTTGGTTCTCTATGAATGGGCGTGTTCATGCAGATTTCTTTTGAGGGTTGAAAAGTGTTTATTTAGAGGATAGACAACGATCTTCTTTACATCAAGACTGTCTGTTGTCCTATAATGTATGATGCATCTGAGTGCATTATAGGACAATAGGCAGTCGAGATGTGAAGAAGGAGTTGTCTATTGTCTTTATAAAATGTTGTACATTTCATTCCAATCACTTAAGTACCCAATTAAGGTATGTCTAGACCAATTAATGGCCGTTGACTTGTTTACAGCTATGGTGACCTTGCTCAGGTGTGCACTACATTCCTATAATGCACTCAAGGTCACTTCTATCGTGCAGCAGAGCACTGCCAGCCGTTTTATAATGTCAAATCACGATCATACAAAAGTGGTAGCATGACAATGAGATGAATTCCCCGATCATTTGTTACACCAAATTTGTTTGCAGAGATAATATGTATGATGATAAACCAAATAAAAATGAAAGATGAGGGCATACAAACAATAAATAATAAATAAATATTAAATATACACATTACAATATGACCAATAGTCACGGATCATCGTCAAATGGCTGGTCAGAGGGGTCCAAAAAAAATTTTGCAGGATGGTAAAATCCTTTTGTGTACATAATGTATATATGTTGGGCTACAATGCCCATATATGAGGGAAGGTTAAATATATTTCATAGGATGCCCACAGTACAATGCCTTATTACATGGTCTTAGATGTGTCCATGCACTATATATTCAATGCCATAGCTCAGAGTTGCAATCAGGCAGAATATCCTCACTAACATGCAAAGTTCCTCTCATATCAAGGAACAACTAACATATAATGGTTTTACTTACATACAAAATCAGCTTGCTGTATGACTACATGTATGGTCGTAGACGTGTCCCTGGTCGTAGACGTGTCCTTGTTTTTGTATTTAGTGTCATAGCTCAGAGTTGCTTTAAGACAGAATAATCTCATTAACACTGAATGTTGCTTTCATATCAAGGTATAATTCACACATAACAAGGACAGTCAAGTATCAAGCATCTTGCAATATAACTGTAGACATGTCCATGGTCGTAGACATGTCCTCGGTCATAGACGTGTCCTCGGTCGTAGACGTGTCCTCGTCAGTACTTTTGTCATGATATCTCTGGTTCTATGTGGAATCTATTAACCAAACTTACAGGGCTTTTTGCTGTCATATGAAGGTATAAGGCCCACATAATAAGGATAGTTAAATATAAGATACTTAGCTGCTATGAGTACATGTATGGTCGTAGACGTGTCCTTGTGTAATCTACCCCAAAATCATATCATAGCCTCTGGGACATACAATTTAACAGGCAGGTTCAATTTTTTTTGTGGGCTACTTAGGTACATGTAATGTCTCTACCTGGTAAATTTTATTAGTCCATCCACAGTATCTTTCATGGTGCATGACAACCCTAAAAAGGTTGTAGACGTGTCCTCACGACGATTACACCAAAGGATTTATGCACCCAGTGATCACAAAAGATAATGCCTGGACCCACAACTGTTACAAAAAGATTCTCTACCCTAGGGGGGATATCCCAAATGAAATAAATAAGGTTTTGGCCCATTATTTTCTTTTTGGTAGCAAGGGGAAAAAATTAGTTCCTCAATTTTACCCCAAAAATGACCCTTTTTGGCCCTTTGCACCCCTGTAGCTCACTTATTATGCATAGGAGATAGGCAAAACCATGGTTCCCCTTCAAGCTCTGAGCATTAAGAACCAGAATGCATAAATAACACAACTATATCTCTTATTTTGAACAATTCATTGAGTGGGAGGCAAAGACAACCCATTTGGCGATGATCTGTGACTATCAGTCATATATACTATATAAAAAAGTAGAACAATTGACCTCATCAGTGATTACTACTCACACTAGTTGGCACTGGCATAAAGAGGGAACAAAAATGGACTGAAGTTGATAGATGGCACACTAATTCTTGTATCAGGTAACAGTAGACCAAGACAAGAGACTTTGTATAATGCATGTTAGCTCATTGTAATATTATCAGCCACCATAGGTGCAGTCCAAGCGAACAGCTCCCTAGTGGCCAACTCAAAGGGATAGCAGTTAACCTACATAAGTGGTCTTAAGGGCACAATGTTAACAATTGCATGGTACTAGTTGCTACACATAATGAACAATAGCAGCCCGAGTACAGAACCTTGAGGGACACCATATCGTACAGGATTTATCCCAGATATATATTGTAGCGGCGGGGCGGGAAGCGCTAGGCTTTCCGCGGGACTCTGCGGGTCGGGCTGGTTCGGTCCCGCACCACGAGGGGGCGCGGTGCCCGCGGTGCCCGCGGTGCCCGCGGTGCCCACGGTTGCTATATAAGGCCCGCGGGACCGCGGCCTCTGCAGTCTATGACTCCCAGCTGTCTGGTGCGGACGTGACCCAGCCTCCCCAGCAGAGTCCTATGTAGACTTCAGGAACGACGTCGGCTGTATAACTGATGAGATCTGATTAATAGATGAGATACGCCTTTATATTTGTACACCTTTATTCCCCAAGCTTAATTGAACGACTTACTCCTGTGTTCGTCTAATTTGCCAATTGGTGACAGCGGTGGTTCTTAAGCAGAACCCACGATTACAGCTAATTTAGGCGGCGCAGGTTGTGAAATATGTCCAGTGACGGCTTAACTAGGGAAGAGAGAGAAGAAATGATGGCCGGGGTGAGGGGGACCCTCGTGCAGATAGATGAAGACGTGATGATTCGTCTGGGTCCCGAAAACCGACTCTCGTCTCAGAGTCCTGCAGTCCCGCAAGGTCCCGCAGTTCCGCAAGGTCCCGCAGTCCCGCAAGGTCCTGCAGTCCCGCCAGGTCCCGCAGAAGCGTTGGGCGCCCTGTTTCGTCGCCGAGAGGAATTGCCTGATTGTCTGGACCACCCACGGCTGCCGCAGGCCCAGTATTCGGGAGGGGAATCGACTCTTCAAATCTCTGGGGAGCCAGGAGGGGCTTGGGGGGGACTGCCCTACGGGCCACCAAGCCCGGGCCCCCAGCCGGGTATCGCCGAATCAGGACCCTTGGGCGTGCCACCCGATCGGCCGCGACCATCCGTTACGACTTTGGCTGATCGCCTGGGCCGAATTAGCGTTGACCCATCTCCAGTGACCACCGGGAAGGGTGCTCTTACCTACCGTCCTATTGGCGGCCGGGGGGATCCGTCGGCGTCGGTGGATTGGCGGGACGACCGGCCCTGCTGGGAGTCGGTTCGCCCCTCCCTTCCCGATTCATCCCCGTGGTCTTCCACGTCATTGCCGGAGGCCAGAGTACTGTCAGGAGACAGCGTAGTCTCCTCCAGAGGCGACTTAGCACCGGACGCCTCGTATCCCCTCCCCATCCCCAGTTCGGAGGAGGAGAGACCATCGGAAAGCATGCGGGCCATGCGGGAGGAAGAGCAGAGACAGGCCGAGTGGGTACGAGAATGGCGGAGAAGGGAGGAGGCTCGGAGACAGGAAGCTCGAGCTCCTCCGAGGTCCGAGAGTATGACGGCCTCACCACACCATGCCCGGAATACGGTTATTTCGGTTCCACAACCGTTATCTAGCCACCTGCAAAGCAGCCCCGCCCCACCACCGACTTTACTACCACGGGCGGATGAGGCCAGAATATGGGGAGGTTAGGCCCCGAGGCGACTTGATGATCACCAGACCGCCCGCGCCTGCAGGGGAGGGGATGACCACCCACCACTCCGGGGGAGAACTGGTGCCAGAAGGAGGACCCGCCTTGGCGGACTGGAGAAGATCCATCTCGGCACACAGCTCACTTCCCACCCTGCGAGCGTGGGGTTCCATCGGGGACAGGGGGGCGACCACCACACCCGCCCCGAGTGACCGACTGCGTCAGGCAGTGGGGGGAATGATCGGAGATCCCTGGGCAGGGGGTTCTGCAAGGGATCGGCTCTCAGGCAACTCCTTGGAGTGGGGTCCCGGTGACCGGCTGACGAAACCAATTTTTATGCCGGGCAAGTTCGATGGCTCCAGCCATCTTCTCGAATATCTGTCTCACTTCGACCTTTGTTGACGGGCCAACGGATGGGGAAACGCGGACGCTGGCGTCTTCCTAGGGTTGTCCCTCACCGGCATCGCACGTCGCCTCTTGGCGGGTATCGACCCCGGCACAGAAACCGGCTACCTGCGCCTGCGGGATGCCCTCGTAGCCCGGTTCCAGCCACCCAACCAGAGCGCAGTCTATAAATCCAAACTAAAGGCCTTGGAACGAGCAAAGGGCTCTTGCCTTCAAGCCCATGCCGAAGAGATACAGCGATACATGCGTCTGGCCTACCCGGGCGCCGACGAAGCTACAATTGATGTGATGTCCAGAGACCGCTTCGTCGAGAGCCTACCTGATGAGCGACTCCGTCAGTGGATTCATCAGACGATGCCCGACGACCTGGCGGGGGCCGTTCAGGTAGGCCTCCACGCAGAAGCGTGCCTGCGCTCCGGCGAAGGTGATCGAGGGGCGGCGGCGGCCAAGGTCTCCTCGACTACAATGGCGGAGGAATTGGCAGCCTTGCGCAAGAAGGTAGAGGAGGGACAGGTACAATCCGAAGCCGTGATGGCGCGAACCGACGCAGCTTTCAAGAAGCTGGATAGGCCATCCGAGGGCAGGAAGAGAGAGCGACCGAGGGGCGATCGCCCTGGGGGCCGTCCCCCCCTCCGATGTTTCCATTGCGCTAAGGAGGGCCACATGCGCATCGACTGCCCGGAGTGGCAATCCAAGGTCCGGGAAGCGGAATCAGCAGAATCCCGCACAAAGAAGGAACCGTCGGAAAACTAGACTCGGTCTGACTCCCAAGTCAGGGCCGATGGGAGGAGGCCGCCATCGCGGACGACGGACCACCTAGAAATACAGGGGAGACTCGAGATGGGGGGTGCGGGCCTCCTGGTCGAGGGGCGAATTGAGGGGGAGCCGGTGCAGTGCTTGGTAGACACCGGGGCGACTATCAATCTCGTCTCGTTGGCCTGGTGGCACAAGAACGGAGGTAGCAGGGAGCTGCCTCCATCCCAAGAAAGAGTCTTTTCTGTAGAGGGACTACCACTCCGGCTGATGGGGGAGTGGGTAACCTCCCTGGAGCTGGGCCCATACACGTGGCCAATAGTATTACAAGTGGCAGATATGCCGACGGAGGTCATCCTGGGCTCCAATTTCTTGAGGAACACTAGAATGATGGTGGACATGGCAGGGAAGAGGCTCCTCGTGGCGCCGGAGGCTTCGCCTTCCCTACCGACTAGCGCGTCCTGCCGGATCGTAAGCCGATACACCACGGTGTTGGCCCCGGGATCAGAAACTGTGGTGGATGGCTATGTGGTGGGAGAATGGGAGACTGATAACTTGGGCCTAGTAGAAGGACTTCGAGAGAAGGAGACCAAGAGAGGGCTGCTGGTGGACCGCGGCTTGATTGACCCCCGGGTGAAGGAGGCTCCCCTGCGACTGTTGAACCCCGGGCAAGACCCCCTTGTCCTCTATCGAGAGATGGAGTTGGCG
Source organism: Acholoe squamosa (assembly GCA_949317995.1). NCBI lineage: Eukaryota > Metazoa > Annelida > Polychaeta > Phyllodocida > Polynoidae > Acholoe > Acholoe squamosa. Next base: position 38,971,572 of record OX439048.1, on the reverse strand, counting down.
ACAGTAGAAGAAATATGCGGTCCTCCCGCAGAGAGCGACACACTAGACACTGGCTACTGTCGGGTGGTGTCGCCGGGGGACCCCCGGGTAGAAGAGGTAGTGGAGGGCCTGGTGAGCAGATTGACGGGGAACCGCCAGGAGGAGATGTCCACGCTCTTAAGGAAGCATGCCGGGGCCTTCCAATTGGAACCAGGGGACATCGGCAGGGCGACTATGGTGGAGCACCGCATCCGGACGGGTGGCCATCCCCCATTGAAACAGCCGCCGAGACGTCTGGCACCCCACCGCAGATCGCTCGTAGACCAGGAGGTGGATAAAATGTTGAAGGCAGGGATGATCGAGCCGGCGGAGGGACCTTGGGTTGTTTTGGTCAAGAAGAAGGACGGATCCATGCGGTTCTGCGTGGATTATCATCGGCTGAACAAAGTCACCGTGAAAGACGCGTACCCCCTTCCGCGCATTGATGATAGCCTCGATACCCTGTCCGGGTCCGAGTGGTTCTCCATGATGTATCTGGTCAGTGGCTATTGGCAGGTCGCCATGGCGCCGGAGGATAGAGAGAAGACGGCTTTCACCACGCACCGCGGCCTCTACCAGTTCACTGTTATGCCGTTCGGGCTCTGCAACGCCCCGGGCACCTTCGAACGGCTTATGGAGGTGGCCATGCGTGGCTTGCAGTGGAGCTCGTGCTTGGTGTACTTAGATGATATCGTAGTTTTCTCTCATACTTTTGAGGAACACGTTGTGCGTCTGGGGGAGGTCTTGGCTCGTCTGGAGGCCGCCGGTTTAAAAGTCAAGCCAGGCAAGTGCCAATTGGCCAAGCAGGAGGTGGCATTCCTGGGCCACGTAGTCAATCGCAATGGGATAGCCACCGATCCTGGAAAGGTTTCTATGGTGCGAGACTGGCCTACGCCGGAAACCTTGACAGAAGTGAGGAGCTTCCTAGGCTTAGCCGGCTATTATCGCGCCTTTATTCCTCAGTTCGCCACACGGGCCAAGCCGCTGACTACACTCGCTGACAAGGGGAGGGCCTTTACCTGGACAGATGCCTGTGACGCCGCCTTCCGCGAGATCAAACAATGTCTTGTGAAGTCACCCATATTAGGTTATCCCCAAGAGGAGGGCCAGATTGTCCTGGACGCCTCAGACACGGGCTTAGGAGCAGTCTTGTCGCAAATGCAGAATGACCGCGAGATCGTCCTGTCATACGGCAGCCGGACCCTAACAAAAGCTGAGAGAAATTATTGCGTGACGCGTCGTGAGCTCTTGGCAGTCATCTTTGGGTTGAAGAAATTTCGGCACTACCTCCTGGGTCGGCATGTGCTCATCCGCACTGATCATGCAGCGCTAAAGTGGGTGATGTCATTTAAGGAACCGGAAGGGCAGATAGCTAGGTGGCTGCAAGTTATGGACATGTTCGACTTTACTGTCGAACATAGACCCGGTAGTCGCCATGGTAACGCCGACGGTCTCTCCCGTATCCCCTGCCGTCTATGCGGACTCGCCGGGGAAGAGGATGAGTCCACCTCCCCGGTGGTTGGACACGTCTGCGCCCTCACCCGCTTGGGCTCCTCAGACCCGGATCGGGCTTCCAAAGTGAGAGAGGAATGGCGGCGCGACCAAGAGGAAGATCCGCTGCTTTCGCCAGTTCTTGCTTGGATTCGAGAGGGCATCACACCCACGTGCGACGAACTCCGGGACAAGCCGTATGCCCTGCGGTCGCTCCCGGCCCAGCTCCAGCGTCTAGAAATAAAAGAGGGCCTCCTGGGTCGTTGGTGGTTCGTTCCTGGTAGCGCCCGCCACTTCCAATTACTAGTGCCGCAAAAGAAGAAGCTGGAGGTGTGGGAGTCTTGCCATGGGCAAGGCATAGTGGGCCACTTTGGCAGAACCCGAACACTCCGGAAGTGCTCGGAGAGATGGTACTGGCCCTACTGGGTGGCCTCGTGCCCAGTTTGCCTGGAAAGGAAGCCCCCACCAGGTCCTCACCGTGCCCGCATGGGCCACGTCCCGGTGGGGCTACCCATGGAAAGGATGGCTGTAGACCTAATGGGGCCCTTCCCTATCACACCGGAGCCCCGAGAGAACCGGTATATCTTAGTTATTGTGGATTACCTCACCAAGTGGGCGGAGGCGGTGGCCCTGCCCGACCAGGAGGCGGCCACCGTCGGGAGGGCATTTGTGGAAACTGTGGTCTGCCGCCTAGGGCCACCCACCACCCTGCACTCTGATCAAGGCCGGAATTTCCAAAGTCGCCTGTTTCGGGAAGTGGTAAGCCTTTTGGGCATTCAGCAGACGCGAACTTGTGCGTTCAATCCGAAATCGGATGGATTGGTGGAACGCTGCAACCGCACCATTGAGGCTCTCCTATCCGCTGTGGTCTCCAAGGACCAGTCCGACTGGGACCTGCAACTGCCGTTTGTTATGGCCGCCTATCGAGCGTCTCCCCGAATATGATGATGCTGGGGCGAGAGACCTTGGTACCGCTGACCGTCCTCTATCCCATATAGGAGGAGAGGGTGGAAGAGGGCGCCGTCGGCTACGTAGCTAAACTCCAGACCTCGTTGGCACGAGCTCACGAGACTGCACGCGACCATCTGGGCACCTCGGTTGCCCGTCAGGAGCGCAACTACAATCTCCATGCGCGGGATAGGACCATCGAGGTGGGGGCCCTGGTGTACTATTTACACCCCATCCATAAGAAAGGGGTCTGCCCTAAGATGCAACGTTTCTGGACGGGACCGTGGGTGGTGACCAGGTTCCTATCAGGGCACGTCTATGAAATAAAGATGGATCGTAAAGTCAAAGTAGTACACTGTGACTCAATCAAGGTTGTTCCCACCCCCCCAGCCGGAGTGGGGGCCCTACCCCCCCCGGCCACTGGCCCCGCCAGAGGCGGTGGCCGGTGGACGCCCACGGCGCAGTAAGAATGGTGGCGATGACTAACTGGGTAGAGCTTCACACCCAGGGCGACTGGTCGGGGTCAGCCTGGAAAAAAGGTGGGGAAGAGATCGGGTCCCGCGGCGACTGGTCAGGGACGGCCAGGCGGGAAGCCATGGACGGCGTCGGGTCCCGCGGATTACGTAGCGTTCCGCGGCGGGACGCGGGGTGTGACGTCGGTGTCCAACAGCAGACTTTCCTTCAAGTTATGTCCGTTTGGAGCAGGCTAGGATTAACGCCAGAAATGCCACAAAAGAGCCGAAAATTGTCATCTTACGTTATCCCCAAGGTGAGAGGGGAAGCCAGAGAAGCTATAGAGAAGGGGGAGGCCACCTCTATCGAGTCCCGCGGCCGTAGGAGAGGCAGAACCGCGGGTCCCGCGGCCCGCGGCGGATCGGAAGGGAGGAAACCGGAAGAGCCAACCCGCAGCAGTCCCAGGTTAGCCACCCGGAGGGCTTCCCCCAGAAAAGCTTCGCCCAGGAGGTCTAGGGGCAAGTCCAGCGAGAGAAGCGACCGCTTCACACCCAGGAGAGGCCGTAGGAAGCCCTCAGCGAGCCCCAGGCGAAGCCGCACCCCGCCGCGGGACAGCCGGAGGGGGGCCCCTGGAAGAGCCAGGTCCCGCAGCCCCCGCGGAAGGTCCCGCGGTCCCGCAGAAATGTGTTCACATGGTGTGATGGCGTCGTCGCGGATCCCCTGTGACATTTGCGGAGTGGATTTCTCCCGCCGGCAAGCGTTAAAATGTCACCAGAGCCGGCAGCATCCAACTGGTGAGTTGAAGGGGTGGTTCTGCCCCTTTCGAACCAAGGGGTGCCTATATGCCTCGGACAGGGCGGAGGACGTGCTGCGGCACATCAGGACCCGCCACAAGTCGGAGGGGGGAGGAGACCACCCGTGGGTGCGGGACCATAAAAGAATGCCTGCTGCTCGTCCGCTCCCGGGGCTGTCTGCCCAATCCCCATCCCCTAGGAAGCGAGTGGCCATCCCGGTGGAGGCCGAGTCCTCGGAAGGGTCCGGGGAAAGTTCTGGAGAGGAGTCGGACGGCTCAGCCCCCTCCTCCCCCGAAGTGACCGCCCCGGCGGGCCGTACCGCCAAGGAGGGCCGACAACAACGGCAGTCTAAGGCCTCGTCCCCCTCCCGGTCCCGCGGCGGGACCTCGACCAAGCGGACACCATCCAAGTCGCCTAGGGAGAAGGGGAAGGCCCCCGCCGCCACTGTTACCTCCAGTGGCCGTCCACGTCAGGACCAGCAGGCCTCACCCTCGCACTCTCGGCCCCGGAGCCGTACGGACACCAGAGCCGCCTCCACCTCTCCCAAGAGGGCTGCCGACTTTGGAAGCAGCCCCACCTTCAGTCTGGGCGCCGTCTCGCCCCTCCAGCCTGCCACTGCGGGGAGCGGGTCCCCGCCCCCCACCCCCCAGCCCGGAGGTAAGAGGAAGAGAGCCTACGTGAGGAGCGCATCCACCTCCCCCAAGTCGCCCCCCCTCACCAAGACTCAGAGGCGGTCAGCTACCCCCGCCCCCCCCCAAGCCGTCTATCACAGTCACCTCGGTGACCCCCGCCGTACCCCCCTCTGGAGGACTGGGAGTCACCTCCACGGCTGCGACACCGGCGGTGACTACTACCGTGGCGTGGGGGACACCGGGAGCCTTTACCGGAGCCTCGGCAGGCGTTCCTCTGGACCGCGAAGCCTTGATGGCTATGGGGTCGGCCTACGTGGCGGGAGGCGCCAACCAGGAGGAGATGGCACGCCGAATGACGGACCTCCTCACCATGTGGGGCCTACCTCCCTCGGGAGCACCGGCGGTGACCCCCCTGGCTGCCCCTACTCGGTCGACGGAGAGTGCCCCAGTAAAAGCGGCTGTGGCCTTGGATGCCCTCCCCCCCGAGCACAACAGGCGCGGTAACCACCGGGAGTACCCCCACCCCGGAGTCGGTCGTGACGTACCAGTCGGTACCACTCTCCTCTGAGGAAGAGGAGGTGGTGGACCTGAGGGAGGAAGAGACCGTTACGAGGTCAGTGCTCCCCACCACTTGCACCACTGGAGAAGCGACGGCGGACCAGGAGAAGGGAGAGGCTAGTACCGAGCCAGTGCTCCCCACCGCGTCCACCACTTCCCCCACGGGAGCCGAGTCGCCTTCACCGGTGGAGTCCCTGCCGGAGAGACCCCCGGTGGGGAAGTGGAGGCTCCGGAGGCAGCAGCCTTACCTCAGGATGGGGAGGGGGAGGTCGCTACCCGACCAGTGCCCTCACCCGCCCAGCCCCCACACGAGAGGCCGAAGGAGAAGTGTGACATAGACTGGGAGAAGGGGTCTTAGAACCCTCTGCACTAAGCCCCCTTTTCCCAGATAGTGTCACAAATTGTGATTTTGACAGAAAGTTCTTTTTTTTTAAGAACTTCTTCCAGATGAATGTACATTAATCGCTCCGCTATTTTAGAGGGAACTGGGAGCAATGAGATTGGCCTCTAATTTGTTATAAGCTTACTGTTACCAGTTTTGGGTATGGTATTTACATGTGCTATTTTCCATGAATCCGGAAAAATACCGCTGGAAAAGGTCAGCTGATACAACCAGGTCATAGGTTCCAGTAAAAACAGGAGAGCTGTTTTAAGGATATCACATCTGATACCTTCAATACCTGATGTTTTATTAACATTTATTTCCTTGAACAATGGCTCACCTAAGCCTTTATCTACCCTCACTATTTCCTCAACTGAATCAGCAGGCTCCTCCAGCAGAATTCTCTCTGGGAATCCTCTATCTATGATATGCTGAGATAGCTTAACACCGATAGTGGGGAAAAAAATCATTCAAATAATCAACAGATTCTTGTTCTGATTTCAAAAAAACCATCTTCACCTAATAACTCAGGTGGAGATATTTCGAGTTCCGGATTTAGAATACCATTAATCACACGCCAGAATTTCTTCGGATCATGTTTATTCTCCTCAAGAGCATTCTTAACTTGATTAGCCTTAGCATAATTAATGGACTTGTTTATTCTGCATCAGAGAGACCTAGCTCGATTTAGATAAAATTCGTCCCTGGTACGATGGAAGCTGTTAACATAATTTTCACGTTCATAAATCATACTGAGGATTTCCAGGGTCATCCATCTATTTCGTTTGTTAATGATCTCAATTTCCTTCCAAGGACAATATTCATCCAGAAAATCCACAATATGATTCTGTATAAATTTCCAGGCCTTATCAGGGTTAGATAGGGTATAAAAATAGTTCCAATCAGCCATGGCAAGCCAGTCAATAAAGAACTCCTCATTCAAACCCTTGTATTTCCTTACCCATATTTTTCTTTTCATATACAATACCTTTTGTTTGGTTTTAACAAGAAAAACAGGTAGATGATTGCTCACTAAATGGGTGGTCTCTTCATTGTAATTATTTAAAATGTTGTCTAGGCATGATACAGTTTTTTTATATGGCCTTGTACATTGATGAATTAATTTGTGATAACCTTCAAATTTACAGGCATCAGATTCATGCAGCCAGGTTTCGCTAATACATACTATATCCGTCCCATCTAGATGATTAAAGATCTCCTGCCTTTTATGAAACATACTTCTAGTATCTAGGTGTACCATCTTCAGCCCCTTCATTCCCCAAAAAAATCATGGAGTCTAGTTGTAGGTGTGGTCATGTCCAAAACAATATATTATAGACAATATCATTATCATTATTTGTGTAGATGAGCAGAAAGGATGGCCCGTGAGGATGAGCATGGGTTATCCCTTCTGCTTTTCTGGGTGTATAACATGAAGTTATCAGTTCATACAAGAATGTGCATGTTGGCAGATGTCTATGTGAAGGTGTTATTACACTGTGGTCAAGTGGCATTTCGTTATTGTACAATGGAACCTGGCCTTAAAGAAGAAGCCCTGGATAGATTGTATATCAAGTCTATGTCCTGTTATCTCTCAATGCAGAGTCAGCAGCATTACTCCTACATCAGGCCAATTACTGATCAATTACCCAATCACTGCCACGCTGGTAAGGCTTTGATCATCCATTTATGTCAGAATGTCTACCAGTCCCACCTCACTCTATCACTGTCAGCCAGCTGCTGCAGGCATTCATCAAGACTTACCTACCAAGGACAGTTTCCAAATCATTAGCCATAATTAACCCTGATTGTATGATTGGTGAAGCTGTGTGAGCCAGGGGCATCCCATTCACATTGTGTGATTGACATAGACCGTGTGGGTAACATTGGATGGGAAAGGGGTGGAGTAGTGTGTTGTATTACACGAGCAATAGTTAGTACGGATGGGTAAATATTCATTTAGTATTTAGTTCATGGTTACATGTCTTGCATAATCAAAGGAGGGGAGTTAAAAAAACGACCTACCTGTTCAGATCTGAGTGTAGTAGCGCAGATACTACTTTGTCTCTTTTACAAATCATTTAGTATTTTCCCTTTTACAAGGTGAGATCTTTGTGGGCACATTTCTAAACCTGCCACTGGCGAAATAGGCGGGAGACCGGGGACTTTGCTGACTGTCACACCCTGTATATATATATATATATATATATATATATATATATATATATATATATATATATATATATATGCTATTCATTAATCCACAAGAACATCTTATAAGGACTATATCATTAATAAACTGTTCATGCCGAACGGTTCACAAGAAGGGCATAGCAAATATATAATTCCTCATAGGATCTTTTTACAACTATAAATAGCTTTTTACTCTTTACTTAAAGGCACCGGCAGCTGGCACTTCATAGATCTATGATGACATGTCAGTCACATGTGAAAGAAGTTTGTTTTTATTACTACATTAGCTGTTGGTGAGTGTTGTCTGCCGTGGAACACTCAACATGCAACTTCCCCATTTGCACTTGTAGAAATGGCACTGCATATTTGTGTCATCTCAGCTTTCGTGTGTTTAACTAGTTTTACATTACACGCAGTCCTTGTTTGAGCATGATATTTATTCCGATTTAAACCGTTAAGGTTATTTACAGGGGGTCATATACATTTACTGTTTACATTATTCCAACATATCCCTGAATTTGAGCGAATATAGTTAGAGCACACACAACCTGGTATTGTAAGACATACCCACATTGTGACAATAAGAAAAATATCCACACACTCTAGGTCTACTGAAAGCACCTTGGAATGATGTTTTATAGAGTGGCTCATGTATAACGGCACTCCCGGAATACGGCCAGTGGCCACTCATGGTCGATTTATTGAACACAACATCAGTTTATCATTTATTATATGTGAAATACAAAACTTGCGTACATTTCCATAATGAGAAAATAACGCACTAAAGTAGGCCTGAACCGCCTGTGACATTGCATGTGTGTATAAAGCTTGTGTGTATAAAAGTCCAGTCAATCACAGGGACCCTCATGTATGTTGCCATAGGTATGCACATCGCATAATGATCCTCTGAATTTTGCTGAAATGAGATCTTTTCATTCGACCGAAATCCTTCATGCGTTTTGTGTTTAACAACTTTTATTGGCAGAAAACATCATAACATATAAGCTTTTCAGGTCAGCCAAATGTCCAGTGGACAACAAAATACACAGAGAGAGCTTGTTCTTTTAGATGAAGACAAAGGTACTACACAACCCAGCAAATTGTCATGACTCCTCGTTACCCTGTGTGAAGTGGCCCACACATGTTGCTAGATGGAACACAACGTCGCTATAGCATAAGATCACCAGGAATAGGCACAGTGGTGATCACATAGCCTCACCTCAGATGGCGAGGATGGTAAACACTCAGACTCACCAGGGATGGCAACACGGGTGATGACTCACCTCGCTAGATGAAACACGCACCTCGTCATAGCACATGTTCACCAGGGATGGCGAGGATCGTGATCACTCACCCTCACCAGGGATGGTGACATGGGTGATCACTCACCTTGCTAGATGAGACCCATACCACGTTATAACGCGTGTTTACCACGAATGGCAAGGATCGTGATCACTAACACTCACCGGGGATGGCGACTCGGGTGATCACTCACCTCGCTAGATGAAACGCGTACCTCGTGATAGCACAGGTTCACCACAGATGGCAAGGAATGTGATCACCCACACTCACCAGGGATGGCGACATGAGTGATTACTCACCTCGCTAGATGAAATGCGCACCACATCATAGCACACGTTCACCATGGATGGCGAGGATGGTGGTCACTCACACTCACCAGGGATGGCGATACGAGTGATCACTCGCCTCGATAGATGAAAAGCTCATGATCACAGCCACATCGCCATTGGTAATCATGCAGTCTTACATCTGCCAGATCAAAGTATGTTTTGCAAAAGATATTGCCATATGTATTTTCCCTTTAACCACAGAAAAGGTGTTCATGTAGATATTTCCTTATGTATTTTTCCTCTATCCAGAGAAAAGGTGTTTATGGATAGTTGTTTTCATTTTAGAGATACCGCTATCTAAATTCAATTGATACTTCCTCTCTGTAGTCTTCTTTGAATCAACTCATAATAATTTTATGGAATTTGATGTGAAACATGGCACACAATGGATCCTTTTTTGGAGTGATGAAGGCTCACACCTCCGTAATGGTCCAAACATTGAACAGTGCTGCTACCTGAACCCCAAAGGAGGAAAATGAGTGAGGTTCCACCATTTGTGTGAAAGTGAGGGCTGTATAGTCATAGAGCGAGTGAGAATCATGTTGGAAACAGTCGTGAGGCTTCACCACACTGAGTGAGAGTTGACGATAAGTGGCACACAGTCACCCAGTTGGTGATAATCATGATGGCCAGAGTGGTGGAGATTCTCCATTATCAGTGAGAGTTGACTGTAAGTGACAATAGATGACACAATGAGTGAGGACCATGTTGGCAACAATCATCAAGAGTCACGACGCTGAGTAAAAGTTGACACGCAGTGGCAGACAGTCATGCAGTGGGTGAGAAAATTGTTGACAACAGCGGTGATGGTTGGCCATGCTATGCGTGATCACAACGGCGCGTTTCATCTAGCAACATGGGTGATCACTCAAAAAGACTTCACCATGGATCACCAATCATGGCGACAGGTGACGACAATTTGCTGGGAAAGGACTAGTACTAAGGTGATCGACAATCTTAATATCATAAATCACAGTTATCTGAAAATTGGTAGTTTTACTAATGGAAACAGTTTTGATGTTTGCTCAGTGCTCATGTCAGCATGTGTGTGTGACATGTACTGGGAAAGGGGCCCTTATTCCACCCTGCACTAAGGCCCTTTTCGCAGAGTGTGTCACATATATTCTGTATAATTAGAGTAATTAAAAAGCATTTATACATCGTAATCACCCATATAAAAAAAGTTCTAGGACGGCTCAGGTAGGTGTCCTAGATTTGATGGCAAGTATGTCCTAGTATTGCTATAGTACAGAACTTGCAAGTATGCTAAAAGTTACTAGTACAGTACTAATAGCCAGATTAAAAGCACCAACTCATACTACTACTTACATGAATACTGGACTTGCATTAAAGCAACTTTTTCCCATATTTGTATCTTTGTAAATCTTTGGAAATTACCTGTATCATCACTCACTATACTCTAGAATCGGCTCAAAGTAGGGGTACAGCTTATATGAGGGTATTGTAGGGGAACGTGACTATGTGAGTCCCCGTGCCCAGGTGGCCAACCCGCAGGGGCGGGTCACCGCGTAGTCACATGTTCCCTATCGGTATCACACCGATCCAGATGTAGGTGGAAGGTAGAGAATGTCAGACGGGGAAGTAGAGCTTCCGCCTGCAGGCTACGGAACTCGGTTCCTGGGTTGGTGTGATACGGCAAGCGCTTCAACCTGCTAGCGCTGTGGTGCCCACAGGCCACACCACCCTGTGTGTGACTCAGTGCTGGTTAATTCGGTGGTCTAAGCTGGTTGGGGGCTGTGCAGGGGAATATGACTATGTGAGTCCCCCTGCCCGGGTGGCCGACCTGCAGGGGCGGGTCACCGGGTAGTCACAATCCCTTATCAGTATCACACCGATCCAGATGTAGGTGGAAGGTAGAGAATGTCAGACGGGGAAGTAGAGCTTCCGCCTGCAGGCTGGAGGGTCCCGGGTTCGACTCCTGGTTTCTCCAGGACAATTCCCGCTGACCTCTACAGTATTTTACACTATAAAACGGAACTGAATTGTCAATTTTCAAGCCTTGGGTGTGGCTCATAGCTTCTCCCAAAGTCGGGTGCGGCTTATATGAGGGATGCGGCTAATACGAGAGAATTTACTGTAGTATGGACTTGTGTTAACATAAATAATTTGGGAATTATCTATCACCAAGTGATTACGTTTTGAGACTGTTACTCTAAGCATACTTGCAACTTTTTTTCATACTTGCGTCAATGCAAGTATGCAAACTATTACACTAGAGAGTGAGTATAGTGAGTGATAATAGAAGTTAGTGCCAAAAATTTGCAAAGTATAAATAAGTAGGGTATAAAGGTAATTTAACTTTCATCATTTATGTATGTAGTAGGATGAGTTGGTGCTTATAATCTGGCTATTAGAACCATACTAGCAACTTTTGAGCATACTTGCAAGTTTTGTACTAGCAAGTTGGGCATACTTGCAGGAGATTCTAAGACACCTCAAATTTTATTTTCAGTATAACATAATATGCATGTTATTTAATTGCCAATCAACATAATATTATTGATAAGAAATGTTGGACTTAGTTTTTTTCATATAATATTTTTCTAGTACAGTAACTCAATTTCAAGTATGAAAAAGGCAAATTGACAAGTAGCCTACTTGCAGTTTTTTTTCATACTAGCAGAAATACAATCAACATAATAACCACTAGTAACTATTGGACAGCTTCAGGTCAATGGCCAAGAGAGTGTCAGATGTGAGATAGAGCTGATCCAATATTTGCAACCGTATGGATTAGTAAAAACTTCAAAAGTGAATAAGATGCAAATAATAGGATTATAAACTAATCGTATACATGTTTGGTCAGTACATGCGTGAGTCAGTAGGAATTGGAATGAGGAAATACCTGCACGAGCTTAGATACCTGATTACACACCTGAGAACTGCACTTCAAAGCATGTTAATAACGGTCACCATCTGGCATAGTGGCTAGCTAATAGGAACTAAACTGATGATGCAAGGTAGTGGAGGCCATGTTGGAAAGGTTGATGTACTCAGTCAATCTCTTAAACATACCTACATACTAAATTCAGTAATTAATTAGATTCCCTAGTTTAGAAGCAGTTCACCCATAAACTCTGAATTAACCTTGCTGTGCACCTCTATTATGTAATTGTTATAAGGACATTTCAGACCTAATCTCTCACACTGTCAATAGAATTCACAGATGGACAGTAACAATTGGGCCTGTGGCCAAACGGGCCAGCAGTCTAGCATGATGTATTTTCAATACTGGCCAATGGCTGATTTAAAAAAAAAAGAGAAATAATGTGGAGGCCCTCAGCCAAAACTAATGGCCACTGGGTCAGTGAAAGCACACATCCTTGTAGATGATTTTACTTGAGAATGATAATATGCCTTGTTGTAGACACATATATAGAAGTTCGGGAACTAGAGAGAGGTCATTATTCATCAACAAGGGGGTGGTGGGTTTGAGGGGGGCCGTAAAACATTCAGTCCCCTCCTGAGGGGGACACAAAAGATTTTGACCCCTCTTGAGGGGGGCGTAAAAATTTACATTTAGCAAAAAAGCCTGGGCACTACTATATATATAGATCAAAGAGGGTGCAAAACGTCTCTGCACCTCCTGCGCGTGGAGGGGGCACAACAAATTTTGACTGCCATTTGATTTAGGGGGGAGCATAATAGATTTTCGTGCATCCCCGTGAATACCCACCACCCCCTGTTGATAAATAATGACCACTCCCTTAAACATATAGGGCATTGGCGTATACATGCTCCTGCATTGACATGATTCTAAGGGTGTTCCATCCCCGGTCCGTTACAGAACATTAAAGATAACATTTTGGCAACATAGGAAATTATAGCAACATACAGTGGGATGTTGAAATCCTGGAACAGTTATGCATTCATAGATGACGGTTTGAGTTGATAACTGGTCAAAATTGGCATCAGAACGATACAAATCTGCTTACTCTAGCTGGTCCTCTCCCTACTCAAGGCCACATTCATCATAATATGGCCAGGCTGTGCCTGAGGTCTCACTAAACAAGCAGGGCTTGGCAAAGTCACCACCCTGCTGATTGGCCAATGCCAGGCACGTGAACCAATAATCTTCATCAGTGGCATCACTGTATTAGGCTCAGATTCAAGGCCACACGTACAGAAAGCACCTCTTTGAGCAAGATATCTGTAATATCCTGAACAGAAAGAAAATACTGCATCTTAAGAACTTGAATTTGATTATGAATTCCCATGAAACTTAACTCTTTGAGTTGTTATTGGCCAATCAGTCTTTCCAGGACCAGCACAGGAAGGGAACTCAGCTGGGACGATATTTTTCAATGTGATCAAAATCAACGACAACACCATGAATTTACTAGCCTCATTATCACAGATCAAATATCGTGTTTCAAAGCGGAATCGTTAAGCATAATCCGGCAAGAGAAATGAAGACAGGGAACAGGTGGAAATACTGAATGTAAAATAGAATGGTATTATAGGAGACCATTCTGCCTGAGCACGTGGCCTGAACACAGCACACACTAAGTGGATATGTGCGGATAAAATCCACAGAAAGTTACATTTATGGTATTAAATAGGAGTCAGTTTCGTATTACCTCGTACTTATTGACTTATGAGATACATATTTAAGTGTCGGTGCCAGGATGATGATATTTGGTTAGCATTTTAGGATCCATTGATTCAAACTTCAAAATTGGATCCGGAAAATTATTTCTACCGGTAGTTCATGTTCGTCTAAAGAAATCGGTTTGAAGCTATGACCAACTTCATCATCACATCTTTTTTCTGTAGAGAAAAAGCGGAGGGGGGGGGGAGAGGCCGAGACAGACAGAGACATACAGAGAGCTAGACAGAGAGACAAACAGATAGAGAAACAGGATGGCTAAGCCAGAGAAGGTTGTCAGAGTGGACTTGTTGTGAGGACTGAGGGTTTTACTTTAGAGTTAGGTGTGAAGCATGGCTGGGTACGAGTGATGGGAGGGAGAGTAGGGAAGACTAGTCATGAGTGGTTAATGTGCGTGGGTTGCATCTTAACGATGGAAGCCTGTCGTTCCCGCCATGCACGTGTGGGGGCGCTGTTGGCGACCAGCGTCTGCTCACGCGTCATGTGAGCAGACAGCGTGACCTGGGAGCGTGACGTCACGAGAATGTACGAGCTAAGAGTGATTCGGCTGTTTCCTGGGGTGGGACCGGACGGACGTGGTTCCCCACTGGTAGACTCCTCTGGGAATAGAATTCACTCACCCTGAAGTAAAAGGGAGAAACTTGCTTTTTGAGAAAATTGGGACCTGATTTAACATTCATGGCGGTTTCATGTAACTGCTGAAGTAAAAGCGTCCAGGTGCTGCAACATTTATACACTTAAAGCATAAAACACAACTAGACTTTGATGAAGTGTTACTTAGTGAGTGGGTGAGTGAGTGGGTCAATCAGCCAAGTTAGTCAGTCATTGCCTGAGTGGGTCAGTGACTGAATGTTTGAGAGAATGAGTGAATGAATGAGCGAGGTAGTCGGTCAGTCAGTGGATGATTCAGCCAGAGATGGAAGAAGTAAATTAGTAAATACGGAAGTGCCTGCACATCGGTAATGAGTGACAGAGTATCGTCAACAGGGGACACAAGGGTTTCATCAGTTGATGGACAATGATAGTTCTTAGGGTTTCTAGAACCTTAGTTTATACATTAAAAGTGACACCTCATCGTTTTGAGCACTGGAGCAAAGGCCATTTTGACAAATCATATTGCTATAAACAGTGATAATGTGGTTTGATAGAGATTGTCCTTCTGAAAGGGTCACATTTGAAAATAGATTTCTTAATTGGGGCTTCTGCATAATGATGATGATGATGATGATGATGATGATGATGATGATGATGATGATGATGATGATGATAACGTTGTTATGTACATATACCTCTACAATGATAATAATAAAAATAATAATAATAATAATTATGACGACGACGACGATGGTGATGACGATGGTGATGATGAATTGGTATATACAGAGGTTATGATGAATAGCAGGAAGTCCAAACCTGACAGTCTTCAATAAATCACCCCCTTTCCTTAGGTATGATGCATGCTTGTTTAATACCCAGGAGTATCTAGTAATGTATGTGCTTGTCAAGCCATTGTCAAGGTATCTCCTTTGGTCCGATTGGGAACCTCTCCGGTGGCAATGGCACTTATTCCTGTGTGCCGGTGATTTATGGACAGTTTATACAATGTAGCCACCCTGTATAACATGCAGTTCATACAAGCCTCACATTGTGTTTTTGTCCCAAAGAAATTGTCCTGACTCTGCATTATATCCTTTGAATCGGAAGCAGCCATATGGACTGATGTGTAATAATTGAGACATCAAGTAGTAACAGTGCTACATTGTTCCCTTTTCATTATGACTATATGTCAGGGGAAGATGAATTCTACGGAGCCCTGCAAAGGACATACACAAATGATTTTTTGTCTGCAAAAACATTCTTACTCCCACAAAAGCATTCTTGCTTCCATAGAAATATATTCTTGTTCCAGCAAAAAAAAAATATATATATATGTCACACGATCTGCAAAAAAGTACCTTATTTCAGGGGGACTAAGGACCCTTTTCTCAGTCCAGGTCATTGTTGTGGCAGCAAAAAGATTCTTAAAATGTTTGGTTGTAGGTTGTATTTTTTGAAAATCCATTGATTAGAATAATAGTTATGCCATTAACTTTTTTAAATCTCTCAGGAAAAGTTATTCTTTCAGGCACATAAACGCTTTTGTTGGTTTAAGAACGACTTTTGCAGGTGCAAGAACGTTTTCACAGCCGCAAATCTTTTTCGTACTTTCCAGGGCTCCGTAGCAATGACTGGGATGGCGGTGTGTCGGAATAGTGTGGGCCACCATTCTGTCCTCAGGCGGGATTCTAGGCCGGTTCCTCTTCGATTTTAACATGGGCCCGATGTACCACACCAATCAAGTGCCTTTACCAAAGAAAGGAGGGGGGAGGAGCTCCTTTTGTCTCTTCTAGATATGAAATTATTTTATTTTCGTTACTAATCTTTATGAACATTTTAAAGGGGTTATCTTATAGCATATTGCCGTGTAACGACGACTTATCAAGGGTAATATCATACCTCCCCCCTAGCTACAAGCATATTCAATAATATGTCCATGTCTAGGCCTAATGGTATATATCATGGCACCAAAAGTACTATATTTCCTCAGTTTGGCCTTTCTCTCCACAGTATGAATACATTTTGTTACCAGCAACATGTTGCTGAATCATCTAAGTTCATTAAATATTAGTTCTTTTTCAGTAATAGTACCCAAAACTTCTATTCTTGGCCAACTTTTACCTAAAATGTGATTCTAGTGTGCGCTATCAATGTCTAGTTTTCTGCCACGTGTAAACAACAAGTGGAGATGCATGGACAACTCAGGTTCTTTTTTTGATAAGGGAATTGAAAGAAGATGGTTAGTGATAAGATCGGCGCGTGCAATCAGTTGGCGTCTCAGGCGTTCGGGAGTTTCGGTGTTATCTAGAACTCTAGCTATCTTGGTGGACATACTTTAATGGGGACATACTTCCACGGCTTACTAGATGACTCTAAATGGTTTCCCTGGATATTCAAACTGTGTTTCGGTGCTTATCCGCTTTGGGTTTAAAGTCTCAAAAAAAATCTAGAGCTATGCATTGGTTTGAAAGCCAAAATACTGCGGATATTACATTGTATAAAAGGTCCGGGTACTTTGAATACAAAGGCACTATCTTAACAATGCAGATCTCATAAAATGTCTTTAAACTGTCAAACATACATAGAGCGAAACCACTCACTCATATGCTGTCAAAACAATCATATGTTCGTAGATAGGGAACACCAATGATAAATGACTTACTGAACCGTTTTACTTGTATATATGCCGTGTAAGTACTGCATACTACTTTAATGCATTAATACTAGCGAATAGCACACCAATATTGCATTCATATATCATTTCTAACCCTGGAGATTCCATACACACCCCAAAAGGGTTGGCGTACTGAACCCAGGAACATGGATCTTGAGAGATTGTAGGTCCTGAAAGGGTTTACAAGCATGCGCCGACGTGTTCGTGTATAGGGCCATCTCTTCTATTTCTGGTACGAGGTCGTTCCTCCCCTCCCAAGGGCCAGCACCCAATGTCTTTAGGGTCCAAATTGACTAAAACATACATATTTCCCCTTTGAATAATCACCTATAGCCAGCAGGATATGATTGTACTCACCATAATACACAGAAAGGTATTGATTTGTACTATGGACGAAGAATTGAAATTGCAGTATATGCATCGCTTATTTGTTCTTTGAATGAAATTCCTTAAACCCAATGTTTTCTGTATAGGAATCATATTCATGACGAAACCAAAAGAAACTGCATTCTTAGTACATGCTATTATCCTAACCATATAGCTATAATCACCTGCCTGTTAACTACACAGTAGTTGTGTGGGCAGTGAGTTTACAGATAGGTTTTTAAGCAAAAGTTATTTGAAGATATGATTGATTATGCATGTGGACTATGAGTGAACATGACAATGAGGGGAAGATAACAAGGTTAAATTTTAACCTCATGATGGTGATTTAATGATAAAGTAATATGGAACAGAGATACGGTTTTCTATCTCTATTTCATCGATAGAGATACTGTGCATATTATGCTGTAGAATTATGGAACCCCTTGCAGTAATACTACAGTGCTTCTGGTTAATATCAAGCTGCCATCAGGTTGCCATAAATTTCCAGAAAAAGAATACATATTCTTATCAGAAACAAGAATGCGTATCCCAACAATCTGAAAGGTTAAGAGAAAGGCCTAATGTTAATGTAATGTACTGTGTAAGTTGAGTAGGCATGCTTAGATCTCGTGTAGACCATGGGTGCTGTTAATCCCCTTACATTAAGCCTTAGTCAAAGAGGGGATGTTGGTGGTGCATTAGTCGCTCGTAAAACAAGACAAGAGTGATATGTTTACGAGCAGCTCGTACTAACGATATGGGCCTACGTATTCAGTATTAATACACCACCTTAGCAGCTTTAACCCCGCTTATAAATAATAAAGAATCCACCTTCCTCACACACAGGACAAAAACCCTGACCGGAAAGCTGTGTGTTTGTGTCACAAAGCAGATCCTTTCACACTGCAGCGTGGTTCACTCTGCAGGGCAGCCATTTATGGACTTTTACTGGGCTTTAGTAGCTGTATGAGCAGCCGTAATGGCGTTTGGTTAGCATCCCCAATTCCAACTGGAAGTACCAGGGTCCACTGTGCCTTCAGCCAATATGAAGGCTGTTCTAGGCATTACGCCACCTTGTCAACATAATAGATAGTTACATTGGACTAACACTTCACTCTCACCACTACCCTGAAAGTCATATCCCTAACATTGAGGGGCCCCATCATTGGCAAAACTGTGTTAGTTATCACATAGTTTACTCCTTACTAAAATTAGTTCTGCAATTTTACCGATGCACCGTGTTATGAAAGGGTTCATGCAGTCCCCAGTGTAGATACTCCCTTGGGAGGGAGGTGAGAAGGAAGGAAGAAAACATCATGTGGCATGGCTCTGGAGCTTAATTCAAAACATCCTGGAATCACTACCGCAGCGATCTTAGGAATAAATCAGCCTTATCCTATTAAGCGATCTTAAGAGTTGACTAGGTTCACATATCCTAGCCAGCACTAAGATCGCATCGATCTTAGCCTCAGCCCTCCTACACTACACTGTAAAAACAGTGTTTAGGGATTGAACACCAGTGTTTAAGACTTAAACACTTGTTTAAACACTTATTTGTCCCACTTTTCTAAACACTTCTTTAGTGCTAAACGCGTTCAATTTTAAACACGTTTAACTACAAATTGTTTAACCAAGTGTTTAAATGCTAAACACTTAAACACTTCAGTGTTTAGATGTTTAAGTACAAGTGTGCAAAAGCTAAACACCTAAACACTTGAAGTGTTTAGGTGTTTAAATGCGGGTGTTGAGAAAATTTGGTGTGTATCTTTAAACACCGTTTTTACAGTGTATTCCAAGAAGAACTGACTAGGCACAGGAGTAAGAGTCCCAAAATAAAGGAATAGCTGTGGAGTCACTCTTCTTCACAAGAGTGCTTATACCATCGTTCCCCGTCCCCATATGGGCTAACAAAAGAGCACAGGGTGCAGTTGACCCCCGTACAGTATTCAAGAGTTCCCATGAATGTATGATTTATGCTTGCCTATTAGAAGCATTGTGCCCTCCCCCCAAGACAAAGAGAGAGAAGGGAAGAATTACCTTACAGTGCACTTAATGCATGAGTAGCCCTAAGAGCCCTCAAGGACACTCAGCAAACGTCCTCCCTCCCCTCTTTATATATGCAGCAGGCTATTCACTCTTTTGATCAGGAGTGTTCCCTGTAAGTGCTCTTGTACTCAGGTGAAACCACTATGCATTTCTTTCACTAAGATCGCAGTGATCTTAGTGGTGGAAATGGAATAGTGAAGTGATCCCAGGACTAGCTATTCTGGACAGGCCTCCAACCACTGCATTACATAGGGTAGACCAGCCAGGTCTTATGATATGTGACTACACTAAGATCGCTGGGGTTGGGATCCCAGGATGTTTTGAATTAAGCTCCAGAGGAAATGAGGATTGGATCCGGAGCAAGAATGAAGTAAACTAAAGATATGATGCGAAACGCGCTAAGAAGGAGGAAAGCTCATCACAAAGCTACAATGACGATAGTACATTGAACTGATTAGATGGAGACTTTTGCGTATAATTATACATATATCCAGCCTCCAATAGCATCAACAGTAACCGGGAGTATAGAGTATCTTGCTTGTCAAGGATATTATGGATGAACGCACTTGATCCCATATGCGGCAGCATGATAGGAAGATTTAGAAAATAGCTATAAATGAGGATGTACGTAGACCTACTACCGTTATTCCTCGTTTATGGCTTTTTATGCTGTCATATTTGCAAATATGGTTAACCAGCGAGCTGCGATCTTTATTAGATTTATAGGTCATAGGACGAGCAGATCCCAGTGAATTCAAGCAATTTTGGAGTGCAATAGGCGATTGGAAACAATAATAAATGCAATAAACCTGTGTTGATGATGCGACCTCAGCATAAATTATTTTAGCCATACACAGCAGTCACGGGGCTTCCGATCATTCATCCATAGACCTATCTATGCAATGGAATAGCCACTCGGTACGGGTGCTCAGTACGACTGGAAGCCTTCTGTGTCATACTGGCTATGTGTAGTCGTAGTATTTCAAGAAATGGCCTTCACTGCAGAGAATCTTTGGTACTTATTATCTCTGTGTGTAGAGTATCTTCACAAAAGGTCTACGTTATCATTTATCACTAACTATCTCCCCTTTTCTGCATTCTTTCTCCTTTTTGTGTAACTAATTTAATGGACCACTGACTGTTAAATGTACAAATAGGTGGGTGGTGTCAAAAAAGGCAACTTCTTATTCTGTCATAAAACATCTTGCAGCTTATTGGGGCTAGGTATTGTCCCCAGTGGCTGAGCATTCATCTGTTTCTGGCACTACGGGGATTTGGCTAGATCCTCCTAGCTTTGGCTAGAGCTGTCCTACTTGGCATTCTGGGAGTTCACCAGCTAATTGGGCTTGGGGCAAGCCAGCCCGGAACGAGGCTCTGCTGAACTGACAAAGTGGTAGATGGGCGATAACTTGGGAAACCCATGAGTCATCCCAGTGATAAGTGGAGATTACTTCCCGCTAAGCTGAGCACTTGGCTTTATGTAATACTCTCTGCACAGCTACTAGGGCAGCTCATCCAGGTTATAGCACCAGCTATTGTTCCTACCCTACCAACAACATCAAACATACTTTCCTCGGCACAAAGAATGGTGTTCTCTTTACACACTCATTTTGTTCCCTCATTGTACCATTGTTCCATGACTATTTCATTAAGACTAAACAAAATGACACATTTCTCACCGAACTCTTACTTTCCCTCCACATATTCTAGAGTTGATGGCTCTAACGGTCAGTAGCCTAACACCTTCCTACAGCTCTTTGTAAGTGAATTGGGTTTTCCTTGCCCTAATAAAGCAATACATGAATTTCTGTGTCTTTGATTTTTCATCTTGGTCCTCCCGATCCTTCAGACCCATCGGTCAAGATCCAGGTTGCCTATCGTAAAACCCTCTGTATTAATAAGCCGCACCCTGGGTTGCCATCTTTCCTATAAGCCACACTTTGGGGTTGAGATTATATATATATATATATATATATATATATATATATATATATATATATATATATATTGATGCCAGATGGCAGTATCGAATTAGGGTAGAGGCACCCATTTCGGACGCTCCTGGCCACACAGGAGGTGGACATAGTTGGTGCTCAAATCTTGTACCTTTAAAAGTGGTGAATTCTACTTTCCATTTCACCAGTTGATACATGATAATTTCCCTCAAGATCCTTGAAGAACCTTTTAATGAAACTCTCCAATACATATGAATGAATGAGCTGTACATATTTAGTCTCCAAAACATCAAATTGCACCTCAAGTCAGACAGCTCATGCCAGAGGTGACCCTAGAGTCAGACACTATGTTATCTAATTGATACAGCCACAATGGGTCACTATATCTGAAATATTCTATATAGGCACATAGCATATGACACTAAGGAATCCAAGCTTATGCAATACTCCTCTCCAGGATACTCTCAGATGTTTAATTTTGCATACCTGTAACAGGTCAGTCTATAGGCCCAAATGAGCATGACTTCTATGGGCAGATGGCATAGTGATTAGGTTTAGGTGTTAGATAGTAGGTAAACCAAACACAGATTAAATATCCCTATCTGGAAGTACATGTATATTATAAAGGATTCTGTTTGTAATGAAATGTCCAATATATATATATATATATATATATATATATATATATATATATATATATGGAACTATATACACCCGTGTATATATATATAATTAATATGTGCAGTGGTTGGATCTACTTTCCTCCAGGGCGCGCATTGGTATGTGTGACGTCACCGTAAACATCCAGCGCCTATATAAGCTGCGGGATCCAAATTAACCGTCAGTTGGCGAGTTTCCTCAGAGCGGCACACACCACGCTGGGTGGTGCCGGAAAATTTCAACTTTGGTTTTTTCGAATTTTACGGTATAATACCCTGCAATATGGGTAGGAAATCAGCTGGTGGAGCATCTACCAAGCCTAGTACTAAGAAAATACCAAAGAATACGAGGAATAAGGCCAACTCTAGGACTTCGAGCAGCTCTGATCCAAGTATGGTTGACCCGGTGTCACCTGTTCCAAAAGCTTCAGGAAAGAATTTGGATCTAGCTGCTGACCAGACGTTCGTCAATCTGGAGGAGAGGACTACGGTAATTGAAGACCAGCTTGCAGATATCAAAGATCTTCTGGAGACTATGGCGGCTAGACAAAGCAATCCGGTAGAAGGGGCGTGTCGAGCGGACTCACGTGGTGATGTTTTGACACTGGATTCGAAAAGCGCTGTAGCCAAGCAACGGGGGAGACGTAGGCAGCGCTCGCCTAGTGACCGGG
Source organism: Acholoe squamosa (assembly GCA_949317995.1). Taxonomy (NCBI): domain Eukaryota; kingdom Metazoa; phylum Annelida; class Polychaeta; order Phyllodocida; family Polynoidae; genus Acholoe; species Acholoe squamosa. The sequence continues at coordinate 38,948,874 of OX439048.1, read as the reverse complement.
GAAGCCATGACAACAGGAATCCAAGATGGCGACGGGACCGTTCTACGTCGTCGGATTGGGATAAAAATTCGTCTTGTTCAAGGAGTTCTTCTACTGATACTACACATTCTACACGGAGAAGACACCGGGGTGAGTTTGATCAGAAGAATTTTCTAGAGAAAGACTCTAAAATTGATTGTATCGAACGGTTAATGCTGGTAAATGTACGTCTTGCGAAAGACAGGTATGAGGCAGGCGAGGATATTTTCCATTTGCTTAGCCACCTTGAAATGTTAATAGAAAAATCCAGTACAAAGATCTATACGGTGTCAGCCTTATCTAAATATGACGAATCGGTAAAGGATAGGGCGAACAAGAATGGACTGAAGGCATTCGAGAGGGTAGACAATTCTGATATCCTTAGATATTTGTCTTACGACGGGACCGTCCAAGCCCAGAAGGGGCAGGTGGTAAAATCCAAATCCTTCAAATCTAGGTCAGCTCGTACTTGTTTTGCTTTCAATAGAGCTGAAGGCTGTAGGGAAGATCCCTGTAAATACCGTCACGTTTGTGATGTATGTAATTCTCCTAACCATGGCAAGGAGAAATGCCAGAAAAACAAAAAGGATTAATGTGTAGCCCTTAGGCAGGGTCCTATTTTAAAATCTGAAAATTTGATGCCTGATTTTAATTTAGTATGTACGGTAGACCCTCCTAAGCCTCCCGTTTCTATCATTCCGGGGGATAATGGTAAAAATGATAGTGTAAATATTTATAATTCTTGTGATTTGTCAAAGAATTTATTTATTTCTCATAGCTGCCCAGTACAGGGCGAGGTTGAACCACTTTTTACGGTGGAATGTTTGAATAGACCCAGCATCAGGGTCTATGACAGTTGTGTAAATGGGGTATGTATGTGTGAGCATTTCATTTATGGTAGGAAGGCTCAGATACTCCCGTGTCGGCTAGCTAGTTTTCTCAGGCAGTCAGACCTTATTAATATCAATCAGATTGAGTCTGATTTTCTATGGTGTGGTTTTACCGAAGGGTTCAAAATTGTTGACCCGGGGTGTGATACAACGTATGATTGTAAAAATTATAAGTCTATTTTAGAAGATAGATTTTATAACGAGATGTGTGGTATTATTATGGAGGAGTTGAACCAAGGCCTGGTTACAAAAACTGAATCTAAACCCAGATGTATTCATTCTCTAGGGGGTGTGGTAAAATCTAATGGTAAGCTTCGTCCCATCACTGATTGCAGTATGCCAGCAGGTATCTCTATTAATAATTTTATGAGTACAACGTCCAAAAGTTTCTCGTATAACTCTATTAACACTGTTACCTGCCAGCTTGATAGAAATGACTTTATGTGTGTAGTGGATTTAAAGTCTGCATATAGAAGTATTAATGTTTATGGCCCACATGTAGGCTATCAAGGCTTCAGGTGGAATTTTGGTAATGGAGATGAATTTTTCGAGAGTAACCGTTTAACATTCGGTCTAAAGTGTGCTCCTTATATATTTAGTAGAATATCTGATTTTTTGACTGCTGTGGCTAAACTCTATGGTGTAGATAGGATAGTAAACTACCTGGACGATTTTATTATCATAGCTCGGTCTAGAGATGAATGTTTACGTAAAAGGAATATCCTCATTGAGTGTATGGAGTATTTAGGGTTCGTTGTGTCGAAAGAGAAGGTGACTGAGCCCAGCCAGGTGTGTGTTTTTCTGGGTATAACCATTGACTCCAGGTGTATGGAGCTGTCCCTACCACAGAGTAAGCTAGATAAAATGAGCCTAGCAATAGACGAGTGCTTGGGTAAAAAATTTGTATCTAAGAAGACGTTACAGAGAATTGGTGGTTTAATGTCTTTCTGTGCCCAAGTAGTACGTGGTGGTAGAACTTTCAGCAGGAGATTGTTTGATCTTTGTGCAAAGGCCAGAAATAGGGGTGTTATTAGACTTAATGAGGAAACCCAAAATGACCTACTGTGGTGGAGGGATTTCTGCAGAATTTTCAATTGTAAAAATATCATTCTAAATGATAATGAATGTACCCCTATGTAGTCCGATTCCTCTGTACAGGGCTTTGGGGCCTGGTTTGATAAAGACTATTTTTATGGTACGTGGAATGATTCTAATCCTATGGTGGACTGTACAGGTCACTTTGTTCAGGCTCCTAAGCTTGATAATCTCAAACTTCATCATAGAAATATAAATGTTTACGAGCTTTATCCAGTGGTGGTAGGCCTTAAACGCTGGATCGGAAAGTTTTCTAATACCAGAGTTCATTGCATTACGGACAACATGCAAGTATTGGCCATGTTGAATACCGGTAGGTCCAGGAATAAGTTGTGTATGTCCTGGTTGAGAGAAATTTTTTGGCTATGTTTTATACATAATATTGAAATATATGCAACGTATATAAAGTCAGAGGAGAATGTTTTAGCTGACCATTTGTCTAGGCTAAATTATAGAGGTGTCCCACAGAAATGTAAAAAGGTTTTAACTGAATATAACATGTGCTGTTATGATTCCAGGCCTGAGGGAGCTAGAGCGGAGAAGGAGAAGGTTTTTGTACAGGGGCGTGGCAGAGTCCACACGTAAAGTTCGCAGACAGCAGTTTGGCAGGTACAAAAAATTTTGTAAGGAGTTTAGTCTCGATCCCCTACCTTGTTCTCCTTCTCAGGCCTCGTTGTATAGTGTATATTTATCTGATAAAATGAAACCTATTTCTGTTAGAAATTATTTGTCTGCAGTGTGGTACTATCAGAAGTTGGAAGGTTATTCTGATTATAGTAGTAACTTTATGGTAAAGAAGACTTTGGATGGTATTGAACGGAATTATAAATGTTCTTCTATTAAAACATATCCCTTAACCCCCAGTGATATGTTAAATATCAAGTCTAATCTGGATTTGTCTATGTATGATGATGTAGTTTTCTGGTCTGCTATCTTATTGTGTTACCGGGGTGTGTTCAGGGTGGGCCATGTAGTCGATTCCCCTCATAACTTTGAATCAAAAAATATTTCTATATCTAGGGACTGCATTCGCATTGATGTTAAATCTTCTAAAACTGACCAGTATGGTAGGAAGCCTTATGTGGTGTATTTGAAGAGGAATGATGATTCTGGTCTTTGTCCAGCTAGGTACTTGAAAATTTGTAAGAAGTCTAAGGGTAAATTATTGTTCAACATATGTAACAAACCGTTGACTTATAATTATATTAATACCAGGTTGAAGGCTGTATCTATGAAATGTGGTATTCCCCACAGAGTTTCAACTCATTCACTCCGACATGGTGGAGCAACACTTCTAAAGGACTCTGGTTTAAGGGTCGATGATATTAAAAAGAGAGCAAATTGGAAATCTAATGTGGTATATAATTATTTACATGATTCTAAGCAAGACCTTTTAGCTCTGGATGTGATGTTATAGTGTGGAATGGTGTATCCATTGTGTTTGGCGGTTTTTGGCATGTATAGTGTAGTGATCATATCACTTGTATAATAATTGTAATGTCGGGGCGATCGGTCCGGTGGTAGCCACCGGTACGGGAGCGCTAGTTAGGGTCCGTCTCACCTGGGGGCGACACGGTGGCGACCGGTGACGTCACGCTCGTGACGTCACATTTAGGGACGCCATATAAGGGCGGTCCGGTGGTCGCGAGGGCAGAGGGCAATAAGAGACTTGCAGGTGGCAGAAGTGTGGTCGGTGACTTCGGGTTCGGTGGTTGCGATCGGTGGAGACCTGCAAGGGTGGTGCATCTCAATACAAGCAAGGATAATTGATGTCAATTAATGAGAACTGTTAGTGATAAGGCCAGAAAGAAATAAACCAAACACCTTCTACTGTTATCAAACTTTATTGGCTGCGTCTGGTCCTTTTTGTGTTTACTACATTGGTGACAGCGGTGTTGTTGCTTTTACGAACCCGCGCATTTACAAAGGATGGATAAGGCTGATAGTGACTATAGTGGAGGGGAGGAAGGAGGTCTAGGTCAGGGAAGGAAAGGATCTCTAGTGGAAATAGTGGACGAGGAGATATTATTTCGGAGACAGATGCAAAACGGCGGCCCGGTGGCGTCCGGTGGTTCCGCCGACTTGACCGGTGGTGGTAAAAGGTGGTATGGAGTGCGGAAAGATGCTACAAATTGGCAGGAGTGGAAGAGAGAGGAGGATAAATCGGGGGAGAAGGAGTTGGGGGAGCTCTTGGACGGAGCGGCTAAATCACAAGTTGGGGCTGGTGGAAGTTTCGCCAGGAGGGGTTATAATCCGTTCCGTGGGGCGTCCGGTGGTACACCCGGTGGTGCAAGCGATGGAGCCGGTGGTCCCGCCGGAGGGGATACTTATTGGAAACAAGAGAGAACGGGGAGAACAACAGAAGGCGGTAACTCGGGAGCGGGTGACCAGTGGGAGGAGAGGAGAGGGCCGGAGCTATCTAGGGATCGGAGGAACACCCCCTCATTCGAGTACAGGGGAGAGGGTACATCGCCAGTGGGGGTGGGGGATCTCCCTACTCCTGGGGAGGAGGCCCCAGGGGCCGGGGGTGACAGCCCCGCCCGCAAGCCCATCGTGATGCCGGGAAAGTATGACGGGTCAGGTGACCTGGAGGAGTTCCTCTCGCATTTTGACCTCTGTGTCTTAGCCAACCGATGGTCGGAGAAAGAAGCAGGGACCTTCTTAGGGATCAGTTTGTCGGGGGTGGCGAGACGGTTGCTCGCAGCCGTGAAACCAGCATCAGAGAATGGGTACAAACTGTTGAGGGAGGCACTGATAAACCGGTTCCAACCTCAAAGCCAGGTAGAGTCGTACAAGGCCCTGCTCCGCACCCGAGTGAGGAAGCCAGGGGAAGAGCTCCAGACGTTATCCGAAGAGATATCCCGATTGGTCCGTCTGTCATACCCTAACGCAGACGCGACAACGGTGGACGTGATGGCCAAGGACAGGTTCGTGGAATGCTTAGATGATGGGGAACTCCGTAACTGGATATATCAGGGAGAAACAAAGAATTTGCTCCAGGCTGTGGAGAGGGGGGTACAAGCGGAGGCATACCTAAAACAGGAGCGGGAGAAAAGTAAGCAGGTCCGCGCCGCGTCACTGTCCATGGCCGAAGAGATGTCTGAGATCAAGGAAAGGCTGGCGGGTCTAACTACCGAAATTAGAGGGGGCCAGGTACCCAAGACCGGGACCTCACCGATGGGGCCGCGGAGGTCATGCTTTGAGTGTGGGGCTGAGGACCACTTTAAACGTAACTGCCCGGCCTGGAAGAAGCGAGTGGAAGCGGCAAAGAAAAGGGATGCTGAGGGCAAGCCGTCGGGAAACTAGACGGGGTCTCCCCCGCCAGCCGGGGGGAGGCCCAGGGGGTCGAAAGGCAGAGAGAATGGCTGGGACGGAAAGAAAAGAGCGGAAACGGCCTAGAGGTGGAGGGGGTGCTATGGGGACAATCCATCCATCTTGTGGTGGACACCGGGGCAACTAGCAACTTGTTGTCCACGGCATGGTGGAAGGGGGCGGGATCCCCTGGACAGGTGGCTCCGGTCACTTCGGCATTTCACACCGCCGATGGAAAACCACTCCAGGTGGAGGGCAAGGTTTCTACGGTCCTGCAATGCGGGTCAAGGAATGAACGCGCTTCATTTATTATCGCTGACATTGCGGCGTCAGGGCTCCTAGGCGCCGATTTTCTGCGGGAGACGCGGGCCACCATAAACCTAGCGGAAGGCAAGTTGTTATGGCCAAGGGAGGTCGTGGATGGCAGTTGCAGGATAGTGAGCGTTGCTACGGAGGTGGTGGGAGGCGCAACCGAGCGGGTGATTCTGGGCCGTGTCTCACCAGAGTTTGAAGGGGAGGAAGTGATGGTGGAAGGCTTACCTCGAGTGGAGGGCGCAAGGGGAATCCGGGTGGGACACACAGTGTCCATGCCAAGAGGGGGCGAGGTGCCCATGTTGGTCTGTAACCCGGGGCCTAACCCTGTCACGGTCTACCGGGGTATGCACCTGGGTCAGGTGGAGTTAGTAGGCAAGCCCGTGTGCCGGCTGGTAACGGAGGATAACTCAGGGGGCTCCGGGGCCAGTCGGGACAGTACGGGCGACGACCTCATAACCGTCTTACTAGGGGGAACTAAGGTGGAGAAGGATCCTGTATGGATACGGTTGTTAGAGCGTAACAGGGCGGCATTTCAAGAGGGGGATGAGGACATGGGCCATACAGACGTGGTGACACACTCGATTAACACTGGGGAGGCGGCCCCCATAAAGATGGCGCCCCGCAGGCTAGCCCCACACAGGCGGGCGGTTGTCGATCAGGAGGTGGACAAGATGCTCCAACAGGGAGTGATCGAACCAGCTTCGGGCCCATGGGCGAGCCCAGTGGTCCTCGTGAAGAAGAAGGATGGCCGTGTCAGATTTTGCGTCGACTACCGACGATTGAACTCGGTCACAGTGAAAGACGCTTATCCTCTCCCCAGGATAGACGACTCTTTAGACTCAATGTCCGGAGCCTGTTGGTTTAGCACCATTGACTTGGCGTCAGGGTATTGGCAGGTCTCTATGGAGGAGGACGCTAAGCCCAAGACAGCTTTCGTGACCCACCGGGGGTTGTTTCAATTTCGCGTAATGCCCTTCGGGCTATGTAACGCCCCCGGGACATTCGAAAGGCTGATGGAAATTGTCATGAGGGGTCTCCAATGGACGGTGTGTTTGGTGTACTTGGACGACATCATTGTATTCTCCGAGACCTTGGAGGGGCATGCGGAGCGACTGGAGTTGGTCCTGGGACGCCTCCAGGAGGCCGGGTTGAAGATAAAGGCCACCAAATGCCAGCTAGTACGGGAACAGGTGAGCTTCCTGGGGCACAGAATCGACAGGAATGGGATTGGCACGGACCCTGAGAAGATAGCTGCCGTGTCGGAGTGGCCGGTGCCTACCTCAGTGACGGAAGTACGCTCCTTTCTAGGCCTGTGTGGCTACTATCGTAGCTTTGTGCCGGGGTTTGCTTCGATAGCTAGGCCGCTCTCGGAACTAACCGAGAAGGACAAGAAATTTTCCTGGAACCGAGACTGTGCGGAAGCTTTCCAGGCGCTCAAGGATAAGTTAGTGAGTGCCCCTATCCTAGCCTACCCGATGGCAGAGGGACGGCTCCTGGTGGACACCGACGCCAGCAACCTGGGGCTGGGGGCTGTTCTGACTCAAGTGCAGGATGGTCGGGAGCGGCCCTTAGCTTACGCCAGTCGCACATTGAGTAGATGTGAGAGGAATTACTGTGTCACCCGCCGCGAACTGCTGGCGGTGGTTTTTGCGGTGAAGAAGTTCCGCCACTACTTGGTAGGGCGCCCTGTGCGTATAAGGACTGACCATGCCGCCCTGAAGTGGTTGGCCAGTTTCAAGGAACCTGAGGGGCAGGTAGCCAGGTGGCTACAGTTATTGGAGACTTTCGATCATGTCATCGAGCACCGCCCAGGGAAGGATCATGGTAACGCGGATGGGCTGTCCCGGAGGCCGTGTAATCAATGCGGCATGGGGGAGCCCTCCGGGTCTCCGTTGTTCGAGGACTTCTCAAGCGAGGGGGCAATAGATGCCCTGGCCGAGTGTCGTGCGGTGACTCGTAGCGAAGCCACCACCGATAGGGGAGCAGAGGAGAGGGTGGGCCTGGAAGTGACGGCCGAGGAGACGGACGGGATCTTTATGGACCAAAGGGAGGCCTGGAGAAAGGCCCAGGAGGGCGATCCCTTACTCACCAGGGTTCGGAAATGGATCGAGGAAGGCGAGGTCCCCTCGAGGGATGCCCTCTCGGGGGAGGCCTACGACGTGCGCGCCTTGGCGGCACAGGTTCCGCGGCTGAGGGTGGAGGGCGGTGTACTCTGTAGGGTTTGGTGGGAGCCGGGCGGCCGCACCTTCCTGCAAGTAGTGGTGCCGGATAGTAAGAAGGAGGAGGTGTTGGCCGGGGTGCATGGGGCCCCGTTGAGCTGCCATTTTGGTCGGGCCCGGAGCCTGAGGCGATTCCAGCAGGCCTACTATTGGCCCGACTATAGGAGGGATGTGGTGCAGTGGCTGGCCTCTTGCCCCCAGTGTCTGAGCCGTAAGGCGGCGCCCCATCCCCCTCGAGCCATGATGCGGCATGTACCGGTAGCGTTCCCAGTGGAACGCATGGCTATGGACCTTATGGGTCCTCTCCCGCGCACCCCGCGTAAGAACAAGCACATCCTTATCATCATGGATTATTTTACGCGATGGGCGGAGGCAGTCCCCCTACCGGACCAAGAAGCGGAGACGGTGGCTCGGGCCTTCGTAACGGAGGTGGTGTGCCGGCTGGGGCCCCCGGGCACGATCCACACGGATCAAGGTCGAAACTTTCAGGCTCGGATGTTCCAGGAGGTGCACCGGTTGCTGGGAGTGGCGCAGACGCGCACTTGCCCCTATAATCCTAAATCCGATGGGTTAGTGGAGCGTTGCAATCGTACTGTGGAGTCGATGCTGGCCATGTCGGTGGCTGAGGACCAGACGGATTGGGATCTGCAACTGCCATACGTAATGGCTGCGTATAGGTCTTCGGTCCAAGCCTCCACTAACCAAACCCCCAACTTTCTGATGCTGGGAAGAGAAACTCTTTTGCCTGGTAACCTGTTGTACCCGCAACCAGACTTCGTGGGAGGGAAACCCGACGACTACGTCGACTACGCCGCGGAATTACAAGGAAGGATGGCCAGAGGGCATGCGTATGCCCTCCGGCAGATGGGGGGGGCGGTCCGTCGTCAGGAAAGGAATTACTCCACCCGGGTACGGGGGGAGCCGCTAGAGGTAGGGGACACGGTCTACTATATGGTTCCCCGGAAAGAAGTAGGCAAGTGCCCCAAGTTCATGTGCCCTTGGTCAGGGCCTTGGAAAATTCTCAGGAGCCTAGGGGGTCCTGTATGGGAGATCCAGATGGGACGGAAGAGGAGGATAGTGCATTATGACCTACTGAAGAAAGTGGAGAAGCCTCGGGAGGAGGGTGCTGGGGAGGCCCGGGCGGTCTGGGCCCCCGAGCGGTGGCTCAGCTCTCCGGTGGCGCCACCTGCCACCACCGCGGTGGGGGTGCCACCGGTGCGCCACCTAGAGGAGGAGAGCGGTTTCCCGCCACATCCGGGCCCTGGCGGGATTACCATGGCAACTGCCGCCGCGGTGGGAGAAGGGAAGTGGGAGGACCAACCTATGGCTCCACTAGAGCAAGAAAAAGGGCAAGAAGAGGCGTGGAAAGGAAGGGGAAGGCGCCTTTTACCTTCTTTCATAGTAAACTTACCTGAGAGGGGCCCCCCCGGCGGGGTAAAAAGGGAAACTTACCTGCAGGTGGCCGGAGGAGGGCGGTCGGCGGGCTCGGTGGAGGTAGTTCCCGGGGCAGCGGCGGGGCACGGCTCTCCTGCAAAAGAAAAGGGAGAGAGATTAGTAGGAAGGAGGGGATCAAAAGACGGGGAGATGAGTCGGGCAGTAAAAGCGGTTTTCACAGCTAAAAATAAAAGGTGGGAGGAGCAGAGGCGGGCAAGCGAAATGTGGGCCACCGAAGAGGACCACCGGGAGGAAGAGGCCACCTGGCGAAGGGGCCGGGAACTGCACCGTGACCTAGTTTCTGCCACCGACCACGCGGCACGAGAACGAGGCGGTAGCTGGGCCACCGAGCGGTCAGCAGAACTAGACAACAACACAATGAGGAAGTCGGAGACTCCACTGAATTGCCCGGAGTGTGGCCGCACTTTTTGGCGCAGGGATGTCCTAAATCGACATATCTCAGCGCTGCACAAGTCCTGCGGACCGGGGTGAAACTGTCCGGTCGAAGGATGTAAGTTTCAGGTCAAAGGAGGAAGGTGGGACGATCTCGTCAACCATCTGGTGGCGCTACACGCCGGCCATAGCTGGATAAAGCTCCCCCGAAGCCAGCGACCACCGAAGGCTGTGATTCAGTATCACACGAGGGAAGCCACCTCCACCGCAGGGTCACCGGCCACCGCGGCGTCACCGGCCACCGCGGCGTCACCGGCCACCGAGGGGTCGCCAGCCGGATCGGTGGAGACAAGGCAGAGAGGCGAGGAAGGAGAAGGTCAGGAGAGCCTTGACTCGTCACAAGGATCTCCTACCTCTCCAACCGTGCGACGTAGGAGCAGCAGGAGGGCCGCGCACTTGGCCACGGAACGGCTGCTGGAGAGCACAGGAACGGGGGAGGAGGAGGTCCGGACTCCTACGCCGGAGGGGAAGGAGGAGACGCCGAGGCGTTCACCCAGACGGCCCAAGCCTCGTAGCGTGGTGGGGAGGGTCATCTCCGGGGCGTCCCGGCAGCGCAGCCGCTCACCGGTAGGCCGGCCAGCTGCACCGACCTCCAGTATCGGCGGAGAGGTCAGCCGGAAGAGGAAAGGGGTACCGGAAACGGGTGGAGAGGAGGCTCCCTGGGACGCAGACCCACCGGCGATCGTGCTGGAGGAGGCACCAGGCGGCGAGGGAAGTCCGCCCTCCAAGGTCCCCAAGACGGCATCCGACCCGGTGGCGCTCACCTCGGCGGTGACAGACGGGGCCCAGGAGGGGACACTGGAGGAGGAGTGCAGCCCCCCGCCTAAGATGCCGAAAACCACACTGGAACCGGTGGCCTCCACGTCAGCAGCTGCGGAGGAGGATCTACTGAGCACCAGGTCCATGGAGGACTTCGAGGCCGCGCGGATATTAGCGCAACAATTGGGACAGGGGGAGCCGGAGAACCTGGCAGAGGAGGCGAGCCAGGTGCTGGAGCAGGTGGTGAGCGGCCCGGCGTCCAGTGGAGACGGGAACCCCATATTGTTGCAGTCCCTGATGATTGACAGCGACGGGACCCTGGTTCCTGCTGAGGTGGGAGAGGAGCTCCTGAAGGAGACGAACCGGAGGGCAGAGGAGATGGCGGAGGCTGCTAAGAAGCAGTTCCAGAAACACCTGATTGCGGAAGCACTGCGGAAAAAGGCGTGGCTGTCTCCTGCCGGCCACGAGGTCCGGATAGCGTCGTCCCCACTCTTCGAGGCAGTGGCACCGGAGACGGAGGGGCCGGCGGCCCTCAGAGATGCAGAGCAGGTGCGCCAGATATTGACGTCGTCACCGCCGACGGTCCCAACCCACACGTCGGATAACAATACACCCGTGGTGGGAGGGCGGTTGGAGCGTTTGATGGCTTCCCGAGTGGACTTGGGGGAGGAGCCGGAGGAGCTAGACTGGGAGGAGGAGGAGGAAGACCCGTTGATGCTCCCACCCAACCAAGTCTCATACAAGGCCGTCGCCTTAGACACCGAGTCGGAGGAGGGAGGCTCTTCGCCTGATAAAGGTGATGTCAGGAGAGTGGTGTGCAGGGGGGACCGCGTCCCCGAGAAGACCCCAGGGGCTGACACATCTCCAACGGGGGAGACAGATGGGGCTAAGGGGGTGTCGCTGCACGAGTCGGATGCGGAGGAAGAGACCGCGCCTCTTGCTAGGAGAACGGAGGGGGAGGATAAAAGCCAAAGGAAGGAGAGAGAAGATAGAGATCGGCGGCGCGACAAAGAGAGAGAGGGGAAAGAGGATAGGGAGCGCCGAGACAAGAGGGAGAGAGAGAACGAAGGGCACAAAGAAAAAGAGGGGAGAGATAAACACAAGGAAAAGGAGGATAAGGACAAAAGAGAAAGGGAGGAGAGGGAGACACGCAGGAAGGAGGATAAAGATAGGAGAGAGAGGGAAGAGAGAGAGAAACGCAAGGAGAAGGCGGATAGGGACAGAAGAGAGAGGGAAGAGAGGGAGAAACGCAAGGAGAAGGAGGACAAGGAGAGACGAGAAAGGGACGAAAGAGAGAAGCGTAAGGAGAAAGAGGAGAGGGACAGGAGAGAAAGGGAGGAGAAAGTGAAACAGAAGGAGAAGGAGGACAGGGACAAGAGGGAGGAGGAAGAGAGGGAGAAACGGAAAGAGAAGGAGGACCGAGAAAGGAAGGAGAGAGAGGAGGAAAGAGAAAGGAAAAGGAGGGAGAAGGAAGAACGAGAGAGGAGGGAGAAAGAGGACAGAGAAAGGAGGAAGGAGAGGAGTGAGAAAGACAAGAAGGACTGGGAGGAACTTAATGCGAAAGAGAAGAAGGAGAGGGACGATAGAGACCGAAGAGAGAGAGAGAAGAAACAAGCGGAGGTGCGAGAAAGGAGGGAAAGGGAGGAGAGACAGAGGAGAGAGACAGAGAGGGAGCAATCGGGAGAAGGAGCGAAGGAAAGCAGGAGAGAGGGAAGAAATAGGGGTCAGGAGGACCAAGATCTTAGGCGTGAAAGAGATAGCGAGAGGCGCGGACACAGGAGGCAGGAAGAGGTGGACTTTGGGAGACAGCGAGAGTATGAGGAATATGATCGACGACGGGATCAATACGAGTATGAGCAGGAAGTAAGCCGGGGCGGAGATTGGGGGGGTCCATGGCGACGTCACGAGAGGAGGGACGAATGGGCCGACGAATGGGGGGAGTACTTCCCTGAAAGGCCCCGGGAGCCGGGGTTCCCCCGCGTGGAGGGGACGGACCCTCTTGGGGGTCGGCCTGTTTGGTATGGCGAGCACCCTGAGCGTATACCCTGGAAGCGGGTAGAACAACCGGATCGCCTCCAGAAGTGGGCATCAGGCCTGGCCCCATCGCCGGACTTAGGGGAAGAGTATACACCTGTAGGGGGAAGAGCGCACGGTTGGGTGGAGTTGATTGGGCCGTCGACAGTGCAAACCCATTATTATGCTACGACCGTCCAGAAGTATACTCCAAGGGGGAACCAGGATATGGCACCTCCACCGCCTCCCCCTCCAGCAGCGCGGCCAGCAGGGGGCGCGACCGGGGTAACACCTGCAGGATATCCCGCACCACCAGCACCAGCCTTCAGCTCAACCCTCCGGGCGTCCGGAACACCAGGGCTAGCGCCCGCGGCAGCAAGATTTCCGGGCCCCGGGCCAGCTCACGCAGCAGCCAGGTTTCCGGGTCACAGGCCGGGCCACCTCGGAGGGGACCTGGAGGAGCGGATACGCCGCATGATACGGGAGGAGACGTCCCGCCCGCCCCAGTCCAAACCGCACCGGGACGGTTGAGAACAGGGGAGGTGGGGGGCAGTTCACGGAGTGACCGGGCGGCATCTTTGAAGAGGCTGAGGGGGTCCGGAGTAAGAGAGGCATTGGTGGTTGGGTGTGGAGGAGCGGACGGGCCTCCACTTGTTGTCCAGCTTGGGCATGCAAGGGGGAGGAGGAGAGACCACCTGACTGGGTCATAAGCAAGGAAGGGGGAGAAGGGAGGGGTAGTCGGGGGCCTGCGGGGTGGGGGAGTACTGGTGGGGGATCGAGTACCTGCCGGGAAACCCCCCCCCCGTGGGTCACCGAGACGCCTCGGTCCCGTCCCAACCAGGGTGGAGCGGAGGCGGCATAAGCAGACACCGACCAGAGGGCCGGGACAAGGGAGACAGCCGGACGAGGCCGGACAGGGGACGTCGACCAGTTAGCTTCGTGTAACAGCGCCCATCTAGACCGGATGTTGTATTATATGTTCTGGACTATTGTTATAGACTTTACCCAAGTTCACATATAAGAGTTTATAGTAATAAGAGGGGGGCCCATTGTAGGAGTCCCCAGTTAAATGTATAAATGTTAAAATGTAGCGGTTACGACCGGCGTAAATGTTGTAACACCTTTGACCACTATGGCAAAGATTCACGGATATATTTTCTACAACCTAAGTTTGAAATGATAAGGGGAGAGTGTAGTGATCATATCACTTGTATAATAATTGTAATGTCGGGGCGATCGGTCCGGTGGTAGCCACCGGTACGGGAGCGCTAGTTAGGGTCCGTCTCACCTGGGGGCGACACGGTGGCGACCGGTGACGTCACGCTCGTGACGTCACATTTAGGGACGCCATATAAGGGCGGTCCGGTGGTCGCGAGGGCAGAGGGCAATAAGAGACTTGCAGGTGGCAGAAGTGTGGTCGGTGACTTCGGGTTCGGTGGTTGCGATCGGTGGAGACCTGCAAGGGTGGTGCATCTCAATACAAGCAAGGATAATTGATGTCAATTAATGAGAACTGTTAGTGATAAGGCCAGAAAGAAATAAACCAAACACCTTCTACTGTTATCAAACTTTATTGGCTGCGTCTGGTCCTTTTTGTGTTTACTACAATAGAATTGGTATTGACCAGATCAATTCTCACCAAACCCAATGTCTCCTTCTTTATTCCACTTGTGATATTATTATAATATTATTATATATGTATTATTATCATTTTATCCCCAACGAACATATTAACTTATGGAACTATATACACCCGTGTATATATATATAATTAATATGTGCAGTGGTTGGATCTACTTTCCTCCAGGGCGCGCATTGGTATGTGTGACATCACCGTAAACATCCAGCGCCTATATAAGCTGCGGGATCCAAATTAACCGTCAGTTGGCGAGTTTCCTCAGAGCGGCACACACCACGCTGGGTGGTGCCGGAAAATTTCAACTTTTAATCTTTCTTGTATATATTGTATTTACATTGTTATATTGTATCTATTACTGTATATATTGTATTTATATTGTTATATTGTATTTATGTATTGTATTATCAAATTATTGTCTTATTAATAAAGGTATGTATAGAATTGGTATTGACCAGATCAATTCTCACCAAACCCAATGTCTCCTTCTTTATTCCACTTGTGATATTATTATAATATTATTATATATGTATTATTATCATTTTATCCCCAACGAACATATTAACTTATATATATATATATATATATATATATATATATATATATATATATTGAAATCATGATATAATTGTGTCCCATGTGGGGTGTAATTGGTGTCTGACTGTAGGTGTAATATAAAGGTCATAAAAGAATAACTCACATACTGTAACATGAGGGATGTATTCAGGTTTGTCATGTCAAATTATTAGTAAAAATTTGTATATTGCCATTGACATGTATAGAAATCCTATAAACATGGAGGTTAAGACATGACAAATTGACAAATCAAACCAGGATCTCCATTAACTTGCCATTCTTCATCCTCAGAATATAACAAAAACACCCTGTGTTTGTGCAGTTGTAAAACTATGTATGACAGATGTTTTACATGTTAATCCCCATTTGTTAGAGAGTATGATACCTGAGTTTCCATGTCTAATTTAAATGGTAGCTGAATGTTTCATATCTATCATGTAATTCAGTGCTAAAGGTGTCCGACTTTAGGTGTCTGTCCAACTCAGGGTGCCTCTACCCTATTGAGTATTGAAACCAACAACCTCCGACTCAAATCTCAGAATCTAAATTGCTCAATTTAATTTAATATTCTTTATTTGTGCTTTTGGCTTGAGGCAGCATAAGTTCAATAGACCATTGATGTTCATTTCAATGTCCACCATTATGAGTTGTAAATATTACACCTGGGTAAAAGCAACTTTTCCCAAACACTACTTCCATACTACTCACATGTGAAAGTGAGATCCTCTACTTTATTAGCTCTGTGGTCTGTTGCAGAACCAATACTCTAGGTTCGACCACTCTAGGTTCTTAGTGTTAGTGAGAGGTCGTCATTCAATCCTACCATAGCTGATTTGTACCTATTTTATATGGCAGCATATTGGGCATATCGTAACTGTTATATATTTACGACCAGATTGACCAGAACAATCTGGTCGTAAGAGTGTAATCATATCCTACCACTATGAGTGCATTTATATCGAGAGTCCTGTGTATTGCACAACATGTTACCATTGTAAAATTTCTCAATAGGTACAATTCAGCTACGGTTACATTGAATGACCACCATTCACCAACGCCAGATAACCATGAGTGGTCTTTAGTCTAAATTGAGAGGATAAGCTAAGGGACTATCATGACTACCAATAATGTGACTATCTCAGAGTAGGTATGGTTGGCCGGTGGGGTATGCCTCACCGGTTCCCCCTGTATCGACAGAAATCAATCATGACTCTGCTCTCAAATACCCTTCACATATTGATGAGTTTGTGAAGACTGAACTTGAACTGGGAGGCGTCATCGGCCCCTTCGAACAACCACCTTTCTACCCCTGGTTCAATATAGCACCACTTATGACACGCCCTAAAAAAGACTCTTCATCACGCCGGGTAGTCCTGGATCTCTCCTTTCCAGACGGTACTGGTAGCTTGGCCTGCCAGAGAACAACCTCTGCAATCGTGTATATGTTTGCAAAACAAGGACACTGGTCACTCAGCTACTTGGATGACTTCTGCGGGGCGGCCAAAACCCTGGAGGGAGCAACAAGTGCATACCAAGACTTGATCAAACTCACTGATCAGCTTGGTATTAAACTGTCGCAAAAGAAACGTGTCTCTCCATCACAAGACATGGAATGGCTCGGTTTTAAACTCAACACAAATAATATGACTCTCACCATCCCTGGCACCAAATTGAGTGAGGTATTGCTTGAATGCAAATGCTGCTCCAATGCAAAATTTGCATCAAAGAAACAACTCCAGTCTCTGGTGAGGAAACTCTCACATGTATCAAAATGTATACCACACTCTCGTAAGTTTATGTGTAGGGTACTGGAGACTTTACATAAAGCTCCTGAAACTGGTCTGGCATACATTACCAACCCATGTAAAGCTGACATATCATGGTTCCTACAATACGCCACAGCGGCCAATGGAGTTCACCTTCTCAACCCACTCTCTCCTCTCATTCACTCTAGAGTGCGACTCAACACTGAGTGGAGGTGGTGGAAATACTGACGCAACCTACTACACACTTCAGTATGATCAGGATCACATTCAAAACTACAAGCCCATAAACAGACTGGAGGCAGTTAACCTGCTAATCGCCTACAGAACCTTAGTTCCCAAGGACAAACATGGATATAGAATTGTCATATTATATACTGACAACCTTGCATCACAACAGGTCCTTGAGTCTGGTGCAAGGACCACATACTCGCCAACTGTGCTAGCCAATTGTGGCATGATGCTACTGTCAATGAACACACACTTTTATAGACATCCGCCATACAAAAGGTGAACTCATTCCCTTAGTAGATGCACTGTCTCGTCAACATGAACCAGCCAAGCACGCATATGCTCTCTCAGAAATTGCTAGTCGTAAACTTGTCAAACTACAACCTGCCCTTCCACAGCCGATGTTTGACCTAATTTGATATTATTACAGATCTACCACTTGGACAACAGGCAATAGCCTCATCCCAAGCTTCAGTATCTGAGCCTACAGCAAAAAAAATAAATTACGCCAGGCTACATACCATCTTACTTTTGCTGTAGCATATAGCATAGATATCCTTACACCCGTCTCCACAAGCTGCTGCCTTATACCAACAGTACCTGGCTAATTCTCTTACAGCAACGGCATCCAGGAGAAATTATATGTCAGGGGCAAAATTTTGGATACTAACACACGGTGGTGATCCAACAAACCTACTATCTTATGAATCTCTTGGGGTAGCTAAAGGTGCTATTAAATTCACACCTCATGAAAAGTCCCGGCTCCACCCCTACTGCCTAGAGACCTTCTGGCTGTGTCATCGTTCATGGACTCAGTCCCAAACACATTACATATTAAATCCTCACTACTCATTGGATACTTTGCATTCCTGAGAGTTTCTAACTTATTAACCCCATCTGCCTCTTTTTGGTCTGGCCCCCATACACTACCTCGTCGTGACGTCATAGTCACTGATATGGGTCTACATATTATAATACGCTCATCAAAGACAATTGGACCATCAACCTACAGTACTATCATTACCAAAAATCTACAACTCCCGGCATGCCCTACGCAGGCTTGGCAATACTACATTCTGGCGGTCCCAGCCTCTCCATATGTTCCAGCATTTATACACCCGTCTGGGTCCCCTCTCACACCACTCCAACTCACTACAGTTATGAGAGCTGCCCTATTTGACATTAGCTGCCCGTATGCACTACAATTCTCAGGTCACTCCTTGAGACGTGGAGGATCTCAGGCACCCCTACTTACTGGCTGTGATCAGGATGCTGTTGCATCTTATGGGACTTGGTCCTCACAAGCTGGCATGAAGCCATACAAACCCAGTCAATCTTCCCTATCAGTTGCCAGTGGACTAGGCAACTTATTTGCACCTTGAAATATTGACATGTTCCTGTTGGTACTATGTTGTACCGTATCACACATTGTGTGTTTTCATATAATCACTACTTCAATAGGTACAAGGTTGTACCTCACATATAAACATTTCATTCATTATACCGGTACAAACTTGTACCTTATTATTTCAACATTTACCTTTCTTGTACTACATTAACCAAGGTAATTAAAATTCTACGTTTTTAAGTCTGTCGTTCAGAGTTCTCAGGCCCCCCTCCCCCCCCCCTTTTCTGCGCCCCTGACTCACCACATAGGACTGAAAAGCCACCTGCCTTGTGCATGGCCCAAGAAGGTACCTTACTGTGTGACTCTATATTCAGGGGGGGTGTCGCTCCTATGGTAAATAGAATTGTCCGTGTGTGCCCTCTTTTCAAAAACAAGTCACGCTCTGCTTCACCATTCAACTTGCACTCACCCCCTTAGTCTGAAAAGTCAGCTGTCTTGTTTAAAATAGAGAAAGCTGCACTATCAGGTACCTACTTGTTTCACACACTCTATACTATACCATACTGACTGACTTCTCCTGACTAGGTACCTACTCAAATCACCCTTTTCAATCATCGTACTAGCATGAACATTTGTGAGCAACACAAGTGAAAAGTTAGCACTACATGGAAAGCCAGTTCTGCAAAAAAGGCTCTTCTTAGCCAGGTATACCTTTTCCCATATGATCAACATCCTCCTGTGCTCTTGTTGTGAGTAGCTATCATCTTCATTGGAAGGTACTTGTACCTGGCTGACATTAGCACTTCTGTGCAACATGAAAAAAAGTCATGACTGAAAAGAAAGTGACTGCTGGAGATGAGGCACTTCTTATTCAAAACTACCCTTTCCCTTATGTGCAACATACACATGGACTCCTTCCTCGCCCGCCCTCAAGATTAGCTTTAGCACTGTTGAGATTCTAACACAGATACTAGGTAGCCTGCTTTCTCTCTCTCTCTCCCTCTCCCTCTCTCTCTCTCTCTCTCTCTCTCTCTCTCTCTCTCTCTCTCTCTCTCGTTGCCATGTGCTACTTGTGTTACAAGTGACTAAAACAGAGTGTTTGTTCCGTAAATGCACTCATGAATGGACATGCAGCAGGCATTGGTTAATTCAATGAAACCGTCTAGGCTCGGGTCACATGAAGAACGTGCTTTATACGCGAGCTTCAAAAGCAGATGGAAGTATGTTGAATCATGTTTGGACACACGTCTGGGAGCTTCCTTTCTATTTCACAAACCATGTTGAATGATGTGCTGTTAATAATTGAAGCTATTTTGTACCAGGCCAGGGGATTTTGGTATATTATAGAAATTATAGAAAATATCAGGCTCGCGGTCGGTCTTTACTCTAAATCCAGAGTCAAATTTATACACTTGTGATATTATGTTCAACGAAATGTGTCAGCAATATCAATATCTCTTCATTTATGGGCTTCCTAACCTTTGCATTTCGATGTAGAAAGGGTTATTGTTAGCTTCACATATTACAAACAAATGCCATCCCGACATTATTGTTCTTTCTTATCATTGCGCTGAATACAGTAAATGCCCCATATAAGCCCTGTAATGTAGAGCTGATTAGTCAGTTAATAAGTGCGACTGTGCCAACTGGGAATTTACATGCATGAAACTTAAAAGTTTGTCAAGTGTTAACTAACTAAGTGTTAACCCCAGGTGCATAGGCTCCAGCATAGAATGTTAATACGGGCATATCCTGAGGGGCTACTATACCTAATATATCTGCTCATTAAAACTGTATGTGTCACCGTTATCTGAATAATTAAAACAACCTTCGCCTTAGTCATCAACAATCAGCCTTCATTCCATGCCCTACAGGGACCTTTCATTAGTAGTCTACCTTAAAATAAGAGCGTAATGTAAGTTATGGTTATTTTGATTATGATGGCTAATTCTGTGAAATTTACAGAGGATCGTACAGACGTGGCGGATATAGGTAAAAGTGGTTGGATTTTTCACAGTATTCTCGTAAGATCACTTCTCCTAGAAAATTCAGTAAAAACGTGAGGCTCCAGGGGTTTCGAGAAACGCAACGTTCAACCTTATTATATACAGGATTATACAGCATTTCACAGCGTAAGTCCCCATGCAAAGGTAATCAGCCATATTATAACTCCACAGAACATAGACTACGGCATTCTCTTTTACAGTAAATTCATAAAGAATTTCAGCATAATGGTCCCAACCATATTCCTATGTAGAGTCATCAAAGTAATAAGAAAACAATGTTCCAACTCATGGTGCTACGGGGCAGATGGGGAAAGAGATACTGGGCGTCTGGTGCCAAGGTTTTAGTACCCTGGTATGTGCGCTCCAGTGGCGGATCCAGGGGGAGTGCCAGGCCACCCCCCCTCCCCCCCCCAAAAAAAAAAAAAAAGAAGAAAAAAAGAAAAAGAAAGAATATTAAATAAATAGATGAATAAAGGAGAGGGGAGTAAAGAAAGAGGGAGAAAAGAGAGGAAGAAGAGAAGATTAGAAGTAGAAGATATAATTATAGGACCTTTATCTTGTGATTTCATTTGGTTCTCTGAATTTCCATTTTGTCACCTTCTGCCGGGGATGGTGGTCTTTGTATAGTTTATACTGAGGGCATTTAAGTTTTAACTCAAAGTAAGACAATTTCTAGGCACACATTTCCCCTCTAAAATAATTTCTGAGGAACATCGAAATTTCCTGTAAGAATAGGAATACGACATGAGTGAATTAGTGAGGTGACAATCTGCTTTACCAACAGCTAATCTTTATTACTTCTATCCTTGGGAAACAGCAACCAGAACTGCTTGTTCTAAGTGTTCTACATACTGGCTCACATATGGTACGTACATCACTGCAGTAAATGAATAGACGTTGGTGATGATGTCCAATACCAACTCTTATAAGATGTAATGCTAAAACAGATGTAGGTATAGGTAAAGGCATCCTAGGTCGGACAGATATTTTGAGTCCTTATACAGAATGATGTTGCACACGGCCAAAGCAAATATTTCAGATATCATACAAGTAGGTAAGGAATCTGACAAGGGCCGCCAATATTCTAATAAATTCACTAAGACAAATACAACGCACTTTATAAATACATACTGACCAAACACGAGGTGTTCTTCCATTTTTGTACGGCGAAGAATCATTAGGAGATGAAAAATTGGTTTTGTAATTGAGTCAATTGTGATGCAACATTTATGTTAACAGCTTATTCTACTGTGGAATTGTGTATTAACAAACGTAGTTGGAATTGGGAAACATGCAAAAATCAGTCTTACTACTTTGCAGAAACAGTTTTATTGACGCTTCAGGCATACTAGAAGATAGTTAAGCTAAGATTATTTTTCTACCTTGTCCCTTTCAGGAAATCACCCTGTGGTATTTTACCAGTGTTTAAAAAGTTTCGCACTGCAGTAGGGACGGCGTTAGTTAATTATAGTCCCCTAGGTTCTGTGATGGGAAAAACGGTTAGGCAATAAAAAAGGAGAGGCAGAAAGGATACGCTCCGATAACAGAGGAAGTAGCAAGGAGTTTCACTGGGACTATGGATATACGTGATGGATTGTATTTTAACGTTTGTTGTCACTAAAACATATGACATATGACTGTATCACTATGGGAGCTCTGGGTGGCACATGCCATGAGGGGAAGTCAACCATGTGATCCCATGGTATTACATTTACTGAAAGTGGTAAGTAACCACTGCAGGTTAGTCCATGTCATTCTCTTTGCAGTTTATTTTAGTAGCTGAAGAGTAACATGCAGATAGATTATCAACCTTTGTTAGAAAAGAAAGGTTGTGAAAATAAGCAAGACTATAGTTAAATGAAGAGGTGTCCTCTATAGTGAGTCCTTTTGTATGCACCGAAGGTCAAAATCCAGGGAAAGGGGCGCATAATAGATTTTTGCTCGTGTATTCGTTTATGGAAGTGAAAGTTTTGTTTTAATACTACATGAGATCGGGCTAAAATTGCCTTTTACTGAAGACACCTATCAATGCGTTACTCCATCGATATCTGACGTTTATTATTCGAGAGCCAACTCTGTTGCTCCAAGCAGTGGTGGATTTGCACGTGGGGTATGAGGCGTATAGGGGCGCGCATTCTCTTCTTTTCGTCTCCACCTAACAGTTTTTTTTTTTGTTGTTTTTTTTTTGCAAACTTTGGACCCCTGAATCCACTGAAAGAATCATGTAGAAATACAGGACTAGCAACCCTTCTTTTTGAAACCCTGGATCCCCTGAATACAAAGGCTTTGTATGTTTATCTAAAACTATACTATAGAGCTCGATTTTGTATGCTCATTATTTCTCTTTTGTTGTCCCGAATTGATAACCTGTCATGTGACGGTGCCAATATAGAATAACTATATCTGTAGATATACATGTACTATCTCAATAGCACGGACTGCACATACATAGCGGTCATATGGATTTTACACCCTTGGCATCTGTTCGGTCCTAACTAATGGTTCTGACTGTGTGCAATGACTTTCAAATCAAACGCAGCCATGCAGATAGCTGAGCGATAATTGAGGCATCAGGCTCTATTAGTGCTACATAGTTCTTTTTGTGATTTGAGCAATGTGTCAGGTCCATTTGGCTTGATGTAAGGAGCAATCAGCGGGAAAATATAAAACAAGGGAAACCAAATATTTAATCGGCTTTTATGCAATACTCTTAGATTCATGGATTGGAATTTGAATCTTTTCATATATATTTTTCTTTTACTGAGTCCTTACCTCAGACAATGGTGAAAACTTTTGCGACCAATCGGAATCGGGCTGGTTCCCGGGAGCCCCAGGTGCATGCTGATATCAATGACTTCCGCCTCTGATACCCATTAAATAATGAGTAATTACAAGAGGCAAACTACAAAGTATTGAATAATGACCTCTTACAATACCATAAATTAGGGTATCGTAAGTTGCTTGTAAATTTGAAAAAAACACACTTCTATAACGCCATGATAGAAAGAAATGATATTGCTTATTTTTAGTGTTGAGAAAAATGTTTTATATTTGAGGAAAGATACCTTCAATCACACCTCTCGTTTTTTTTCCACATTATCGTACGGCCTTATAAATGTGTACATATCTATACTATATGTGGGGAAACAGTGGGTATTGACTCAAATGTACATGTAGATTAATTGCATTCGAATATTCAAACTTATTGGAAACTAAATTCAGGAGTGACGAGTGTGAGTTTCATTTTACGTCACCATCTTATTTGCAACAACAGTGTTTGATTGTAAATTGTGATTTATTTGCATCTTGACATACCATGGTGGTCAGTTGCAGACAAACATTGCCTACAAGTGGTCGAGTAAATATCGAGTATGAATCTCTCCAAGTATTAAAATGTATGATTTCCCATGTACAGAGCCGTTTACTCACAGGAACCTATTATTCAAAGAAACACTAATTGTAGTAGTACAGATAGTGGTTATTTACATAGATAGTGGTTGTACCGCCTCCAGGTTCAGACCCTGCTGAACCTCTTGGGGTGTATTAAACCCAGAGGGTCGGCAGAAATTCGGCAGAAATTCGATACATGAGTTCACTATACATCCCTTGCTGTGGTTAAGTGGTCACAATCACTTGCAGTTTACGCCAGGAAGTTTTCTAACCCCTGGGGGCTGTCCTCTCAGTGTCATCACCAGATGGCAGCACCCCATTACGTCATCACACAGAGGTGGTGCTGCTCAGTATTGTGACACCAGGGCTACCACAAGGAGCAGTCTTAGGAAGCATTCATTATTTATGGCAGGGGTGGGGCTGAGCATTTGGTGTAAAAGAATAGGTCAAAAATAAAAGGCCCCCCCCTCTCAAGAATAGGTTGAAAATAAAGTGCCCCCCATGATGATCATCCATAAATATTCTTTTTTCTAACATAATTGTGAAAACCATGCCTGAGGCACTGTACATAGTGTAATACATATAATTATATATAGATTGTTACACAATCTGTCCTGAGGGCTTTCTACAAATTGTCAACCCCTATTCGACGTCGTCACTGATTGGCTGTGTGTATGGAACTCTCCCACTGGCTTGTCTATATTTAGCACAGAGGTCACTGCAACACCGCCGGGTTTGTTGATATGTGAATTTACATACTCAGTGACCATCTGGGCAAAACTGGGTCTTACAGATGGATTGAATGAATCCTAAATATGAAAAACACTATGTTTAGGCAATTAATCTGTGTAGGGATTTCTTCGAATGAAAATCAACTGAAAGGCCTCTTGACCTAATATGTGAATTAGCTGCCATCTTTGTTTGAACTTCCAGGACCTGTCAAAATCATAGGCTAGTATAGGCCATAGGCTAGAATAAGCTGTAGATCAGACATGCCTTGTGCCACCCTCTACTGCGAATTTAGATAAGCTAGTAATTATACCTCCCTATTAGCTATAATTCATGGGAGTAGTACCTTAAAGGAGGGCTAGCACGGCGAATTTCAACATGGGTACCTGCCCAAAGTCATTCACAAATCTGTGGGACGCAGAGAAAAATTTGCAACACTCTGATTGGTCAAGGGGTAGTCACGTGACCTGCTAACGTGGGTACGTCTCAGCCATGCTAGGCCCCCATTAACCTTTTAATGATTAGCTTTGACTATAGTCGACACCATCATGGGGGGTGTAGCGTTGACTATAGGAGACACCATGTAGGCCTCATGTCCATTATAGCCCTCCTTATATAGGAATTGTACAGGAACTGTGAATACCATATTCATTCTAATAAGCGCACTGGTGCTGAAAGTTAATCGTTAGATGGTCAAAACCTTAATACAAAAGTTAATTCCTATAAGCCCATGCCTACAGCCCAAAAACATGTTTTCTCTCCATGAACCTTTACAGCACATTTGAAGGAGATTGAAGTGGGATGACTTTATGCAGTTAGTCTGCTGGGAAACATGTAAGATCGACAGGATGACAAATCTTGTTCTTCATAAGATAGACTCATAGATTCTTTGGAATATGGTACATACTATGTATCATCTCTATTAGAATGTGCTACTTCTAGATAAAAGTCAGCTGTAGCTGCATGTAATGGTACTCATCGACAAGAAAAGCACATTGGTATTGATCAAATGAAAAAGATGTCTGAAGATAGTTTAAAAAAATTAGATTTGACTGAACTTGATTAATTTGATTATATTAAGTATTTCAAATGGAGTCTCTATGATACACTAAAAGACATTTTATGGTGACGAAATTCATGGCATTTGGGATAAATACTCTAAGAAATAATGCCCCCCCTCTAAGAAAAGGTAAAAAACAAACAGCCCCCCTCTAAGAATACCCTGAAAATATTTCCCCCCCCCAAGAATACCCTGAAAATAAATGCCCCCCCCTCAATTTGCTCACCCCCACCCCTGCCATAAATAATGAATGCTCCCTTAGTAGAGAGCAGATACTATGACCAAACATTTGAATGAATGAATGGAGATCACGTGGTGACTATATATGATTGAATGGCGCTCATGTTTAGTGAATCTCAAAGCCGGTGTGATCTGCATGCCCCTTGGCCAAACCTCAGGAGGGCATTTCAAATCCATAGGAAAGGTACTAAAAAGGCTTATGACAGGGCGACTTAGGTGCCTATATATATAGAAATCTAAGCATTGTCCTCCCTCAAATTAAGTCATTATCAGAAATATAAGTACTTGATTAAGCAGACGTTATGGCTCCATAGGCCATACTATAAGTTGCCTTGGCAGAACCTCGTGATATATTATAAAGACTTGCTCCCAGATGGTTGTATAACAATGAGGCACTTAAGTTACATAAATACATGTATTTCAATGTCCTGGTGACCAGTGTAGATCCTCTTTTAATGATGCACTGTAGACTCACTTAAATAGATCAATCAATTGCTCTGTTGAATCTTTGCTATCAATTGGTCACAGCGACTTGGTTGAAAAGTATAGTGAGAAAATCGGCATAGGTTAGGACATTGACAGAGTATCGGAGGGAGTCTGCGACCTATGATATACAACACCTTTGGAATTTAGAGCTTTTGATAATTTCACTGCTCAAAGTCTCTTGTGATTGCAGATTGTAGAAATGTAAGCTTTAAATTTTATTTTCTAAGTGAAGGCCCTGTGGTGTTTCCTTATATATAGATCCGCTTTTGCTCATTATGTATGTCTAATTGGTGCTCCTATATCTTCTTTTTCTTTCTTTTTTTTGGTGCGTTTTCCCTTTTCATTACACTGAAGTACTGAATTAATTAGAAATGTGCCGAATGTGATATGACTTGTTTCACTTACTTTGTGTCTCAGCTTCTCTCCTTAAGTTCAATCTTAAATTGAAATATGTTCATTTCTGAAAAATTCATTTCAGAATGGTGATAAATCTAGTTTGCGGCTCATTGGTTAGTGGTGACATTATTGACTGACCGAGAACTGCCTCACCACACACCTGAATAACACACCTGTTGTAACTTGACCTTACTACCTGACTGACATCTGTCTGCTATATATGCTTCAGCCTTGGTGCTTTTTTTTAAATTGGGTCCATTGTTCCATTCTAGTTTACCAGAAATCTCTGTTATCGTGCTAATATAGATAGATTCAATGTTGAGTTAATGTTATCCAGCTATGAAGTTGTTTAAGATCCCCCCCCACTACTCTCCCTGTATCTCCTAACACAAACCTAACCCTATAATCTGTATCCTTTGAGCCTCCTTGCCTTTCCTATAAGTGTATATTCCTCCTGCTCGTCTATGTCACTCCACTCCCTTACAATCCCCTCTACACACACCATCTCTTTAATATCTCCTCCCCAACACCACGTTCCTTTGCCTTCGGATTGTGATAAAAAATTCAGTAGACACTGGGGCAGCAGGAGGACCTGGGTCACACACTATCTGATTACTGTCCATAATACCCAACATAATCAGTGGTTAGCTCGCCTGGTCTGCTTCCCTCAGGTCCTACATCTGGTGCGCTCTATGTACCATTTATCTGTACTTAGTACATACCTGTAGAAACAGAGTGTAGAAACTAACATATATCATATAATGAACAAGTGTGAATCAACAAGGTAAAAGGTACGCTCGCGCACCCCCTACTGGGCGTACCTTTTACCGTGTTGATCCACAAGTAATCAATGGATAATTCATGATGCGTGTGTGTTAGTAAAGGCTAATTACACGAGGGCATAGCCCGAGTGTAATTAGCCTTTGCTAACACACACAAGTCATGAATTATCCATTGACTACTTATTTTATTCCACGAAACCAATAGATAATCAATAGAATACCAATAAATTCAAGTTGAAAACAAAAATTATTCCCCCTCCCCAGGACTCGAAGCCAGCCATAGTGTGTGTACAGGTACATACACCTCGTCACCCGGCAGCGGACAGCGACAGCACCAGTCTTGGCTAGGCTTTGTTTGAATGCTTCTTGCGGTTATGGCAGCGGCACACGGCGAAAAATAGTGTTTGCACACCTCGGCGCACAGGGCGAAAAAAAAGATGCTTCTCACAGTTATGTTTGTGTATAATACACCTCGTCACCTGGCAGCGGACAGCGACAGCGCCCGTCTCGGCTTGGCTTTGTTTGAATGCGTCTCGCAGTTATGTTTGTGTACAATCGAAACATACACTAGTCGCCCGGCAGCGGACAGCTACAGCGCACATGGCGAAAAAAAATGCTTCTCGCGGTTATGTTTGTGTATAATACACCCCAGCAGCGGACAGCGGACGAAAAGATGCGCCCGGACCGGGACTCAACCCGCGTACCTCTAACGGCTGAGCGCAATACGCTACCCACTAGACCACCGCGTCTCCTCCTTCAGCGGCCGTCTTGGCTTGGATTGATTGGAACGCGTCCCGTGGTTATGTATACACTATCGGTACACACACCTCGGTGCCCGGCTAGGCTTGCTTTGGTTTGGTTTAGTTCTAGCCAGCCACTTCTCATCAGTCCCTGTGGCGCAGTGCATAGGGAGTTGGATTTGGGATGTGAGACTGCTGGTTCGATCCCTACCATGGCAATGAAAATTATCGTAGGTTTTAACATGTAACATATGACATGGAAGGACATGATAGGCGTGCGGGTTATCCATGGATAACCGCATGGTGTGCAGGTTATCCATGGATAACCGCACGCCTCTCAAAAGTGATGTTACAGCCTTCAGAATGTGCAATATCAACAGGTATGTGCATGGGAATATCCAGAAAAAGCACCCAAAATCCCAAAAGTCGTGGAATAAGCAGTAGTAAGTAGGTCCTTTGTTGGTTCTGCTTAGCCTGCCTAGTGAATGTACTAGTGTGTCTCCCACCACAGCTCAATCTGGCCACACTTGATGACCACCCTATTGAACCCAGACAGGTTACCCTTATATTCGCTAGCTATTCTGAACAAAGTCACTGGGTCAAAATCCACACATATGCCACATAGTTTGATTCAAGTAAATGCCACACAGTCCGTTGTGCTGTTCAACCTGACTTACCTATACTCAAGCCAAGAAAGCACTGTAAAAAAAAAAGAATGAAATAACAGGAAATAACAGCGAAATCCTTGTCCAAAAATTGCCAGGGATTTGTATTTATTTTCACGGAGACTCCTTGTATCACCGTACTGCCACCTGGGGCTTCACTGAAATACGATTATGGTGGTTCACTCTTCAGTTTTGTGAGGATACCTTGTACATTCTACGGTCATTTTTCAGAGTGCACACATACTTCATCTTCCAATTTTTACATGTACCTATCCTCCTATCCATATGATCCAAAACATAATAAAATATCCGATGACGCAAAAATATGAGTAATCTATTTATTCAGAGCAAGTATATGTGACAAGTAGAACCAGATATACAATGTGAATGAGTACACAGAGGGTGACCGGATTTCCCTACGTGTAGCCTATTGCAACGCAGTTTTCTCCTTCTGCACCCCCTGTCCATGCAATAATATTGCTTGAATCATCGAGCATCATCTTTAGGACATGATCTTAATACTGATGATACAGATTTATGTTATATGATATCTATACCTTGATTGCTGTTAGCAATTGAATTATCAAACGAGAAAGAGTTTGTGTAAGAAACAAAAAAAAAACGATGTACGTTGCACATAAAATAGTGCAAGTGGGCCAAATAGAAAACTGCTGATACCCTAATCTAAAAGGGTACCAGCAGTTTTTAAAGAAAGAAAACCAATGTGGCATACCTGAGCCGACTGGGTCTGTCTCTCCACTACACAATAAGTGGCCCCTTAGCCCCACCTGCATTCTACCTCTTAATTTTAGTCCTAGGACTATCACCATTTCAATCTGGGTAGTCTTTACCTCCTCAAGGCAGACAGTACTACAACACTGATCAGATCATTCCAGGAATGAGACTGAAGTACAATGGAGAGTTGCTGATGAGGCGACCTTCTGCGGTCCTTTGAGGGATCTGTGGCCCCGCATCCTAGAGAAGAATATAAAAAGACATTAGGGACATGACCTTCACATATGTATTGTTCATGGGATTTAGATCCTCTATAGAACAGTGAACACCATTCTCTTTGTGTGTTCTCTAAAATGAAGCTAAAGCAAATGGAGACGAACTATATAATATTATCATGTTACTGACACAAGTTCCCTTCTCATGTTTGATGCTGATACGGATGAATGTACTTTGCAGAATAAAACAAAATATACTAATAGAGTGACCTAAAGAAGGTATTGACTTTCTTTGCAAGGGTATCCCATTATAAGGTACATTTTCCGCTTTTGATAATCCGATTTGGATTTCAGCAGAAATGTGTAATCCTCTAGTAATTCCATGTCAGAAGGTGAAATTAATTTGGACACTAGAGTTATCCGTATTGCTAGAGACACAGAAGAAGTAAACATAATCTACTTACAACTGGAGGATGATGGTTTTGTAATTGAATTTAGAACGTTCTTCATCAAAAAGGCAGAAAAGGATTTCATAGTTGATGGTGTCGTTCCGTATAGCATTTTACAATAAAGCTCGATATATTTGTAATACAATTGGTATTGTAATTCAATTGCAGAGCGTTTTACAACTATCTATTGGGATGTTGATCAGGTATGACTGACAGCCGTTAGAGTGTCCTACTGAAAGTATATGTGACTGAACGTCAGTAGGTCCTTTATAAATTATAGATGATATTGACATACGTTTATTTCAGAAAAGGTCCACTTTTAGGGCACACATTGTTTACAGAAACAAAATTCTATATACAAAATTTAGAAGAAAAAAAAATATATACATAGTGTCGACCAAGTTTAACTGGTCAATATTTGGATATTGTGATCAACATCTATTGGGATTTCATTGAAGGGAGTTCTATTGGCAGAACTAGATGAATTTGACATCTCGAAGCAGCCAATATTCTCTGGACCTAGTTTCATTATCAGCCAGAGCAAATAGAAACATTCTATCAAGCCTTCAGGCACCTTTGCTTGACAGGGGATCACGGGGAGATACTTCCCTCCTCTAGCCCACAGCAATGTCCAATAACAAGTGGGAACTGGCAGAAGGAGGAGGAATCAGGTTCCCATCCTGATAAGGGAATTACAAGGAAGATGTCTGGAGATAAGGGCCTCGCAATCAGTTCATGTCTCAGATGGTGCAGGGTGTGCCTGTGTTATCAGAGGATCCCAGTCTTGTGGGACGTACTTTAATGAAGACATACATCCTAGGCTTCACTTCTAACCCTCTTTGGACCCATTCTTACTTGTCTATTCATATATCTTGTGGCTTTTTGATATTGGGTTTCAAGTTATCCATCCCAGAGGATTCGTGCCTTTCATATTGTGTTCCTATAGATATTAGCTCTCTGTAAAAGCACATAGTGAGTAATGCCAAGACGTAGATGTCTATCTGATACCATCAACAGGCAGCCATGTATCGCCTGACCTTGGGAACGGAAGGAAAAAGTAGTTTCAAAAATGATATAAGAACAACGCCTCCACCCCTGATGGGCATGAAGAACAACGCCTCTACCCATGTTGGGCATTAAATCACTCATAGACAATACATTCCCCGAGCACTAAATGCAATGGTGTTTGCAATACTCACGTTTAAGTGAGTACACAAACCATAAAATAACGGTGTCGAAAGCCTGCTTATTACCTGGCTGATATAGATGGATTAACCAAGTACACATTTGGCACATTGAGCTAACGTGGGGAAATAGACAGTGGTACATAGAAGATCACGGAAGAGAAAGGAGTATGGAGAAAGAAGGGTTGATGTCAGAGGCAAATACAGTGGTAAAGGAAGTGGCACAATACAGGGAAGGACGTCATTGATAATGTATAGTTCACGAATGGACAACGGGAGTGGCGGTAAGAGCATCACAGGGAAAAGTAACGTGACAAAGAAGGTGAGAGAAGCAGAGTCAGAGAGATCAAGCGAGTATGCCTAGCACAAAATGATTGTGTAGGAAAGACTGGGGGTACACGACTTGTGCAGAATTCTCTTTTTCCTCTTTACTCAACTCAATTCAATTTTTAATTTCAAAAACTTTTATTGCATTCAGATCATAAAATGTTTTTTTCCAGACCAATACCAGGCCGACATACCCTCTTGGATAGAAATATTACAAGAAAGGTGGATTGTTCTTATCACATAATCCAAATTATACTCCATTATGCAACATGAAGATCATACATATGTAACTGAGTTCAACTGTATTATAACAGAGATAGAGCAGAGGCATGCAGTGCCGTAATTCAGAAAAATTTACAATATGAATTCTTGTATGCATTTCATACCATATACTAAAGGTTTATCAAGTTGCTCAGATGAAAATGAATAGATAATTTGTCTGCTACTAGGTCCCAGCCATTTATGGGATTGAGAGAGGATCACATGCCCCTCTAATATATAATATATATGTAGCCCTGACAGAATTACAAAATAAATGAGTGGTCCACCCCAACTAGCCTGCCCTCCCTCATTAATATAGCATTTATCAACTAAGCTAACTTATGATATCGGGATAAATGCAATATAGTAATTAGAACTTGTATAACCTGACATCCCTACTTTTTTCAAAAAGTCGACTTTGTCATTGTCTTTGTCATTGTCAGTGCTAAAACACAACCCTGACATACATATATAAATATACAATGGAGAATAAGAAAAAAAAAAAGAAAAACAGTATGACAGTATGAAGAGTATGAACTCCTGGGGATAACTGGTTTCTCAGTAGATTGGAGTAGTAGTCTGCCTCATGGCCTTCTGTCAAAAATGATCCGACACACATTCATCCAGCATGACTTAGCATGTGTTGGGGTGGGGCAGGTGGGATGCCTGAGTGACCAGTACGTCAGTGTCTGAGTAACCAGTGCACAGCCTGAGTAACCAGTGTTACCACCATTCCCTGGGGGCAGGGGCATAGATAGGGGCTGAGTTACCAGTTCCCTATTGTGAGGCACAGCCTAGGTGAATTTAGCTGCTCTTTCTGAGTGACCAGTATAGACAGACCTATACAATTACAGGTCTGGCCTTTACATGCTTTATCAGCTTTTTGAAGTTGTCAATCTTCTCTGCTCTTTGGCTGGCTGCTCGTAAGCCTTCTCATTCCCATATGCCTCTGTAGAGGGGGCTCTTTCACATATTTTTATAAACAAAATGCTCTTGAATAAATTTAATTTCATCACCTCGCGTCCTTCTGTTTTGCTCTGGTACTTCAATCCCTCGCTGTTTTGATAACTTAAACATATGACATAGAAGCTGTTTAACCTTCTTTGTTCAAGTTTCTCAATAGAAAAGTGCTTATGTAGCTCAGTGGCTGAGCACCTCTCATACTGTAATCACATTTGAATTCACTGTATACAAATTTTCGCGGATTTCACGGAAATTAAAAGTCAGTGAATTTATGTATTCAGCAAATATTTTTGCACTTAATTAACCCAAACTTTATGACCCCATATCCACCATCCCTCACCCCATAGGCCCACCTGACCTCATCACACAATGTCTGAGACACAATGTCTGAGACAAGCTGATTATAGTTCATCCCACAATCACATGCCATCATCTATTACTTGTATCATTTATACCTACAAAAATATGCACATTAAAGTAAAAAGTGTATTTTAGTTTAAAGAAAGTATTTTACTACCAGTAGCCTATGCATTGGAAGTATTTTGTTTGTCAGCGAATTTATGTTCAAGCGAATTAGCCTTTTGTCACGTTACAGCGAAAATTTAGACAAGCAGAAATATTTGTGATCACAGTACATGTTTTTATAGCGACATTAATTGCTTGTGTAGGGGAACGTGACTATGTGAGTCCCCGTGCCCAGGGTGGCCGACCTGAGGAGGCGGGTCACCGGGTAGTCACATGTCCCCTATCGGTATCACACCGATCCAGGCGTGGGTGGAAGGCAGAAAGCGTTGTACGGGGAAGTAGCTCAGTGGTAGAGCAATCGTCTGAAGGCTGAGAGGTCCCGGGTTCGAATCCCGGTTTCCCTAAACGTTTTCGCCGACCCCTACAGTGGTAGGGAAACCGAGTAGTCCTGACCCGCGTGAGGGGGGGCTACAGAACTCGGTTCCTGGGTTGGTGTGATACAGCAAGCGCTTCGACCTGCTAGCACTGGGAGACTTGGAAACAGGTGGCGCCCACAGTCTTCCTGGGAACAGGACCAGTACAAAACTGTGTGTGACTCAGTGCTGGTTAATTCGGTGGTCGAAGCTGGTTGGGGGCTGTGTAGGGGAACGTGACTATGTGAGTCCCCGTGCCCAGGGTGGCCGACCTGAGGAGGCGGGTCACCGGGTAGTCACATGTCCCCTATCAGTATCACACCGATCCAGGCGTGGGTGGAAGGCAGAAAGCGTTGTACGGGGAAGTAGCTCAGTGGTAGAGCAATCGTCTGAAGGCTGAGAGGTCCCGGGTTCGAATCCCAGTTTCCCTAAACGTTTTCGCCGACCCCTACACTTGTATAAAAGACAGGATTCTTCTTCATCAAGGTATTTTCTAATGCGAGCTAGCAAATGAACTTTATGACTCATTTTCCTTATAAGATTTGTAACATGTGGCCTAAATGTGAGATAATTATCTTTGGTGGCACCTAAGTGCTTATACTCCTTAACCTCTTCTAGTCTGACATCGTCTATCCATATGTTCAAGGGTGGGGGGTCTTTACATGATCCATTTCTATTTATTCTCATAACCCGTGTTTTTTTTGGAGTTGATAGTTATACAATTTTGTTTACACCATATAACAGTATTTCTAACATCACCAGCAAGATTCTTTTCACTTTCCCCAAAAGTATTGGCACTGCTAACCAAAACAATATCGTCTGCATACATAAATGATTCAGTTTTAGATATAACACCAGTAAAATCATTGACAAAAAGTAAAAAAACATCAGTGGGCCTAGCCAGCTCCCTTGAGGAACTCCATACTCCACTCTAGCTTGATCTGATCTTTTCCCATTAAGTAAAGTAGTCTGCCTCCTGTCCTGCAGATAAGATCATAGCCATGCTAGGTAGTGCAGTAGATAGAGCCTGGAATTTCACCAACATTGGCACATTTGGCAGCAAGCATCAAAGTTTGTACATAGGGGCTTTTTGACATGCTAAATCCATTTCTAAGAGGAAACATCATTTTCGAAAAATGTTTCTGCTCATGAGTTGACATTGAAAATAAAAAGTATTAATTAATTATTTAATTCCATGAAAAATACCCAATGAGTTTTACAAGAAGTTGAAAAGCTTTAAACCTAGAAGGAATAGATGAAACACACCTGTGTTTATCATCTTATGTCCTGATCAGTCATTTTTGCATCCATTGTCTGCATATTAATGACCTAATTTACATATTTTTATTAGGTAGCTTCACAAGCTGGCCCGAAGCAGTAAAAATCTTAGAGACAAAGGCATAGTGATAGCTTCACTAGTATATATAGTTCCAATTTTGATATAGTCATGCATATTATTAGACTTAAACACATATACTGCTAACTCTAATTAGCATAATTTATACAAAATAGAACTACTGGATATATATGTTCTATCATATACCCGGTAGTAATCATAAATTTACATATCAATCCATCTCAGCTTGTACCATAATTGGATACTTGAAATTAATTCCTTGAACAATAATTGATTTATTTTAAGAAGAATAATATAGATAAACATTGATGATAAACATTGATCATGATGAGGATTAATATTAATTTATTGAAATCTATGAAAAATACTGATAAATACTAAATAAATAAATTAAAAGTTTTAAAGCATTCAAAATAGTTGGACCGGACCAACAACTTATTATCATCTGAAGTCAAAATAGGTATTATGTATGTTGATTGTTTGCAGATTAATGACCTAATTTGCATATTATTATTACTTAATTCCACATGCCAACCTAGACCGCCAGACCTTTCTGAAAGATTAAGGCAGAAAATATCTATTTCTCTAGCATTCTCATACCATTTAGATATTGTCTTTGCATACTGGCTAAAGTTTTACACATAGATATTGCTAACCCTAATTAGAATAATCTATGCAAAATAGAAATTCAAGGACTATTAGGTAAATATATCAAGCTTTCAGCAATACAGTAATCACAGTATATCAATCCATCATAGCATTTTTTAAGATAGTAACTAAATATGAACCTCATGATAACAATGTTTGAAAGGTATGTTAAATGTGATATACCTAATTTGCAATATTAATGATCTATGCAAAATCACAGGAAGCAGTATTGCATACTAACATATCTATTGTATTTCCCTTTTATACCCATTATCAATATGTACTTTTACTGTATGTATATTGATGACCTAGTTTACTACCCTACAATCAGTATAGGTCTGCCTGATACATTCATGGCCATAGTTCATGGGTTTATTCATCAAGCACTGTTTCAATTGGCACTATGACTGAACCCTCTGAAACCATGGTACAGATCCCTGTAACAACAAAATGATCCTCCATTGGTGCTTGTTTGAAGTAGTTTGCTAAAGCCAACATGATGACAGGTTGTACTATACAGGTACCACAGTTCAAAGAGGTTGCTCTATGAAATGCTTCAATCTTCAATATAGGGCACACACTATCCTCTTATGAAGCCACTTCCACGATGATGTACAGCTATTATTTATAGTCACCTGCAATTATTTTGCAGGCTCAAGTCAGAGAAAGTGTCTGATAGTAGCATGTCTCTAGATAAAGCTGTAGGTTATGTATAAAACATTAAGGCCTTGGGTGGGAATCAGGGCTTCCCCACTATCCTAACCACTGGGGATGGAAAATCAGGGCTTCCCCCACTCCCCTAACCACCTGTTTGGTACATAGATATGCAATTTGGAGGTGTTGGCCTGACACTCCTCCTCACTTCCCCACTTTTCTAAATACCCTTGAGCAAGGTTATATGCAAACTGCAGCATTCAATATCTAATAATGATATCATACTATCCTTTACTTTTACCTAAGTAAGGACTCACAGGCAGGCATCAGCCCACATACCTTTTAACAACCATAGTCAGGGGCGTGGGAAGGAGTTTCAGAGTGGGTGGGACCAGGGGGCTTTTCTGCAATTTTTGACCTCCCTTTGCTTGACCTTTTAGTTTTGACTTTTTGAGGAGTTGGCCAAAAGTGGGGGGGGGGGGGCATGTCCCCCCTGCTTTCCACGCCCATGATAGTAAAGTTGTATAAAGTTACCTAGGGGAAATACCCATCACATCGCCTCACTTGAGTAGTGAGAAGTTCAAACTGCTAAAGATGTCTCCAGTGAGGGAAACATGCCCAAATAACAAAGAGGAATAGGAATGCCATAAATGGTGACCCTTTTTCAAGCACCAAGCACTCTGACTCACCTCTGTCTCTGTTTCAAGAGAGTAGCTGAACAATTATGACATCTTTCTACTTTATTACAACCCCCCCCCCCAAAAAAAAAAAAAAAAAAAGAACTTATAGCTTATATATCATTTTCATTAGTGGGGTAGAAAATCATCAGGAACCTACTCTGCTAAATAACGTGGGTCCAATACAATTTTGTTTTAACTAGGGTCAGCTGTCCAGAGTGGATAGTATATGGGTGCTGACCACTCAACTTGACTCAAACCTGCTATCTTAACATCTGTTAATGTCATGATAATAGGGATCAAGATATAAAGTAGTCTTGAATCACCAAAAGGTAATGAACAAATTAATACAAGTAACATACCTTTAGAACAAAGTGGTTGGGACAAGCAAAACTTTCTTTGAAAAGGAAAGCCTTAATTGTGCCACCATATACTGCTATACAGGGGCCTTATAACTCTTCAAAACTGTCTCAGGACTGACTCATGGAATAGCTTCATATGACTATTGAATTGCTCTTTACCTGACCAAGGTCAGAGATAGGAGGGGAGAAACCCTGTCCTGCATATGTTCCCTGGTTCTGTGGTCCTCCCAGTAGGTATCCAGCCTTAGTAGGAGAAGTCCCTTCACTCAACTGACCAGTGGTTGAGGATGAAAGGGCAGAGGACCCCTGACTCAAAGGCCTTTCAGGCTTTTAGGGAAGCAGGTAGATAGGCATGACAGTAAGACTTCCTATAAACCTTCAATCCCCCAGCACTACCACACACTGTTATTTTTGGCACATACTGACCCTTACTAATTAATCCCCCCCTCCCGTCACCGTCCAGCAAGCTGTCATCACATTACCCCATTATTCATACATACAGCACCTCTAATAGATAATGTGGGGAGAGATACTTTGTTTTAAAGAGATCTATTTACTATAGAAGCTTTTTTTTGTCTGTTCTACTACTGTTTATGCTGAATATGCCTACCAACAGTTGTCTTTCAGAATTCCAGCTGACATCTATAGTTTCCTCCTAGTGTGACATATAGGACTACTGAATCACAATATGCAAATTGAGTCATTGATATGCAGACAATCAATATACTGTTGGTTTCTATGAAGGGAAAATACAAGCAATATTTGCATGCCTTAGTTTCTCATACCCAATGGTATCTATTCATATGCAACCTTTCATACTCTGACCTTACACATTAGCATACCATATTTTCCCCATGATTTTGCATAAATCATGCTAATCAGACACAGAGTCATGAAATAAATCAATCAAATAATGACTGGTCATCGTGGAATGTATATCCAAGCTGAGATGGATTGATATATTTTATGAT
The DNA here is from genome assembly GCA_949317995.1 of Acholoe squamosa. NCBI lineage: Eukaryota > Metazoa > Annelida > Polychaeta > Phyllodocida > Polynoidae > Acholoe > Acholoe squamosa. The sequence continues at coordinate 38,910,637 of OX439048.1, read as the reverse complement.
TACTATATGACTTAAAAGCTTGACACATACTTAGTCCATTCTGTTTTGCATAAATTATGCTAATTAGAGTCAGCAGTGTATGTGGGAACGTCTAATCATATGTATGACTTTATCTCAATTGAAACTAAATGCTAGTTAAAGAGTTACCACTATGCCTTAGTATCAAAGAGAGGCTTTGAGTGACTCAGGTTTGCTTCTAGAGCTACCTGATTGAAATATGCAAATAAGGTCATTAATATGCAGACAGCCAATTAAAACATTACTGATTTGGACTTTAGATAATGAATACTAATGGGTTGTAGCTATTCTATGTGGGTTTGAAGGCTAATAAATTTATTGGGTATTTTTCATGGAATTTAATAATTAATTAATACTTTTTATTTTCAATGTCAATTTATGAGCAGAAACGTTACTCGAAAATGATGTTTCCTCTTAGAAATGGATTTGGCACATCAAAAAGCCCCTATGTACAAACTTTGATGCTTGCTGCCAATCTTTATGCTCTATCTACTGGACTAAGGGTCATTACATCCAGTTTGATGGCAGAACACTTTTTTAAAACTAATTCATGGTGGGCCGAGTCAAAGGCTTTTGACCCGTCCACATAGCAAACACTGATAGTATTCTTGTTATCTAACTCTTTATAAATGTGACTTGTAAAATCGAAGATGGCATCAGTGGTGCCCAGACCTGGTCTGAATCCATATTGTTCTGGAGTAAGCAGGTTATTCAACAGCAGGTGTGACATGATGTGCTCATGCAGTAATTTTGATTCAGCAACTGAGAGATTGAACCTATTTGGGCGAAACTGGGGTTCTATTCAGGCTTTTATGAGATCCCCTCAACCACCACCCCCTCAGGCCATGGCAAGAACCCCATCTGGGAGATAAGTAGAGATATAAAAGGTCACATGGTTTTATTATCAATAAAGGGGAAACACAATGTTGTCTGTTGCATCATCTTATCCTTATCCCTTTGCTGCTGTTAGGATCTGGGAATATGTTTTAGCCCCTAATCCATTTTATCTGCCTTATCGCAGTCTTCATTAGTGGACTTATGATTCCCTCTCATGGGCCTTTGACAGCATATCAATCATTAATGTACTTTCGTCTATTCTCTTTTCTGAGCGACAGCTATCCAATGGGACCCATTTGGACCCCAGATTTATTTTTGTCCCAAACCATCACGGGGGGGGGGGTCAAAATATAATCTTGATAATTCTACATACAGGATGTTTCAAACTGGGTCCTATTTTAGTTCTTTTCTATTTATCATCTTGAAGGAATTGAATTAATCTTTAGATGATTTAGAACGCACAGTTAATTCAGTAGCCTGCAGCATTACGAATTATCAAAGGCTAACGTACAGCACTGAGTAAACTAATAGGTCTACCCACCATCTGTTCATTCATCATACTGGATATCATCTGAAAATGGGTCCATGCCTTTTAGCAGCGTCATCTATAATGAAGTCATGGTTTACGTTATGTAAAGTGACCAAACACCGAATAGCCAGGAGGGCCTTGCCAAAAGATAACGAGGGAAAACCTCTGTAATATTGAGATTATATTAGCCCCAAACTATGACTGTACGGTCCTGAAGGGCAAGGTGTAGAATACATAGATATCTCGACGATAAGTATGTAAATGAAAGGTATCGCTTATACTCCTAAATTGACTCGTCCTCAAATGGTGATTTACAGTTAGACCCAGGGCTCACTGACATCTTTAGATGTGACACCTCCCATGCTTGACGTTCACACATCTAAAGATAGCTGTCACATTTGTGACAGAGACAGTGACAGCCACCACTGTCAGTCTTTTTGGTGGTATAACTGAGGTGATGAGAACACTGAACTGGCAGATTTGGATACATTTCTTATACAAACATGAGAAACAGCTTTTAATCCTTGCTTAATAGGCCCTATACGACGATGGCATTAGCTGTGATTTACATGATGTTCATGAAATGAGGGTGCCCCTTTTATATGTATTCTTTTACCACCATTTAACAGGACTAAACTTCCCAGAGTATGAACCTCAGGTGCACCTTATTATGTCTAGCACAAATCCAGGGCGCATCTTATGTGAGAAGTGTGCCTCATACACAAGAATTGACGGTAATCATATTAGGAAGAATCTATGTTAGCCAATTAGATATTTAGTCAGAAATAGGATAATCATAGTGACAAAGGATTAAAGGCTCCCCTACATAGGACACCAACCTTCAGGCTTAAATTTCTAACATATCTGTTCATATTCATAAATCAAGCAATGTGTCCCTGGATTCAACAAGATTAAGAAACCATTACCATGCCCATAGTGCATTGCATTATAGATAATTATTTGCTCGATAACTCTTTGTTTATATCTTTTCTATATATGCATGGTATGAGTTATATGATACCTAATCAAATGCACCATCTACTGCACACGCCTTACAAAATAATTTCCCTAAATTCAGTGGTGAATTTAGACCGGAGGGGGGGGGGCAAATGACGGGCGCCCCCTCCCTTTCCAAATCATAGAACCGCCACTGGCTTTAGCAGCCACTGAGAAAAAAAAGTTACTCACTTGAGTCTAGATCCAGGCAAAGTCAGAGTATCAACTAAGGATCAGCCTCAGGATCTGCCTGAGTATCATGCAAGGATCAGGGTGAGTCTCAAATGATACTCATTTTGGCGACATTGCCTGGGTCTGGATCTAGACTCAAGTGAGTAACTTTTTTTTCTCAGTGAGGCTTTAGTGATATCCATGGCATATAACAAAGGTCTAGATCGACTTAATGAATGGTCATTATTTTCAAAGCATGTTTATTATGACTTTTAAAATAATGCTACAAGGCAGTCATACGAGACAGTACCAGTTAAGATTCTTACGGGCTAGGGTCGAGGGCCGTCTAAGTAGTATATACAATATAGACCTAACCTCAGGATTATGTAAGTAGTGCAAGGAATGGGGCTGTGGTTTCGACGTGTAACTCACCACCTTACACAGTTACCTTGTAGCTCTCACATTCAAGGAACTTAGGACTTGCCTCATTTTTTAACTTAAAGAGGACATAAACTATGTGAATTTCATCTACAACTGAGAACCATGTGAACAGATTGAAATTAGTCATATCACCCATCGATTTGTTAGGGGAAGTAGCTGGTCCAACAGAGTATGGTTTTTACAACTATCATTAAGCTTCCCTTATCTGAGTTCCATTCTCCCTCTTTTTTTATGACAACCAATTTAAGGGATCGGTGCCTACAGACAATAAAAAAAGGTAAGTACTACACCCAAAAAGTGTCTTTGTCCGCTTTTGAGTTGGGTTCTGACCCCTATGGGATAGCAGAGACTGAGTGTTCATCTGTTTCTGATTTGGCTGGATCCTCTTGGCTTTTCCTAGAGCTGTCCTACTTAGTATTCAGGGAGTTCTGCAACTAATTGGGGATGGTGGGAGCCAGTTTTTGCTGAGTTGACAAAGTGGTAGGAAGACAGGCGATAACTGGGGAAAGCCAAGAGAGGTCCATGTGAAGGATGGGTGAAAACGCCCGACCCCTGTGTTTTTTTTTTATAGTTTGACTTGAAACGGATCAGCACAATGCAACAGGGATTTGGCTGGATCCTCTTGGCTTTTGCTAGAGCTGTCCTACTTAGTATTCAGGGAGTTCTGCAACTAATTGGGGATGGTGGGAGCCAGTCCAGAATTTCTAAGTTTTTGCTGAGTTGACAAAGTGGTAGGTATACAGGCGATAACTGGGGAAGCCAAGAGAGGTCCATGTGAAAGAGTGAAAAAGCCCGACCCCTGTGTTTTTTATAGTTTGACTATATGGCAACCATTGTACTCAGTTTGCTGCCACAGAACTGCCACATGGTAGGTCAATGAATTGTTATGGCATCTTCCTTTTTGACATTATTAAACATATGTTAATTGATGTAATCTTTTCCTTTAGAGTAGCAACTTATGTGATTGGCAAATACGGACATTTCCAGGCATGGCTCTCTATCCCACTGAAAGGTTCTAGGCACACTCAAACATGTTAACTCATACGTTACATAATTTGACACATCATAGCTATAAGTAGCTCACTTGACGTAGCTCACTTGGGGCCCAGAAGCACCACCTGGTCAGCCCTTAATGTTACCACCATTAACCTTGTGACGCCAGCATTACCCAGGCTGTGTTGCTAAGGATCGTGACGCCATATAGTATACATACTGCCTGAAGCCTTAGAACCCTCCGCCCTCACCCATATTTCCCTGAATCATCAAACAACAATGGCGTGTCCTATTATGCATTCATACAGCTGCGCACATTCGTCCTAACAATTTAGCACAATATAAAACCACAAGGGCTCACCTGATTTTTCAACCCGATATTTCACCCACACACAGAACTTGAAAGGTAATGGGTCGGGATGGGTCAGTGGTTATCTTGAAAAGAAGGAAATGGTGATATTGCTGAGTTTCTTTGTTTTTTTGTTTGTTTTTTTTTGTTCCAAGATTCCAAAGTACTTATGGCATCTGTTCATGTGCAAAATCCACTTGAGGAGATTCCAGCATACCACCATCGTGTCTGCTGCTACAATCACAGGGCTCGAAGTAACCAATTATCTCACCAAAAATAGCAAACTTGAAATATGTCGTGAATAACATACAAGGAGCTGTAACTCTGACAGAAAGAAATGCTCAGAATCTAGATCTACGTTTGATCCCGATCCCCATGACAATTACCACAGCTGCCTGGATAATGATAGCACATCCAGATGCCACTCATAAGAGCATGACTAAACTTTCAATCAGTTTGTTCTCAATTAGTGGAATTAGAGTCAAGTGTGGAGATGGCTTCAGCAGTCTGTGTGATGAGCAAAATGGGAATACCTGCAATCTAGGATACAGTCTGTGGCAAGCAGAATCATCCTTTGCAGTCGGAATTTATACAAAACTATTATACACCTTACCGACGTCTAGGTTATCTTGATATTAGCTGACATAGATGAAACGAATACATTGAAGTTCCACAAGGAAGGTTAAGTAGGCCTTTACAACATGTATAACCATAGATTCACAGAGCTAACAAAAAAAAGGTAACAAAAAAGAACTCTCATGCAGACACGGTCAATTTTAATGTCAAATACTATGAAATTAGAATAAGGAAATTACTCAGACATGTCAGCCACATTTTGATCAGTCATAGTATGACTAATTTAAATGTATCTGACCTATTTATGAACGCATTTGTCAAAATTAGATCACCTATTTCTTACATAACTCTACATTAGGCTGTTTTGGCTGATAAGATCACTCAAGCTGTGATAATGGAGAGATGCTGAGGCAGAACATGGATAAGAAATCCACAAATGAACAGATGTGGCAGGTGATGATGACATGGCTAAAATCTGCGATGTTATTGTCTTGGTCTCGCTAAACAGCTTTGTCAACTTGAATTTACTTGATAATGCAATGAACGGCCTAATGTATTACGGCCACGCTTATGTATTCAAGTAAATGGATGTCTCATTTACATCCCAAAAGCTGAATGTATCCCCTTCTGTAGGAGTAATTTCACCAATTGTTCAGATTCATAACGGACGTATGATAAGGTGGGGCATTGCTAATGCCATGGACCTAACACCCATGTTGCATACTAGGAGACAGATGATGATCAGCCAGCAGGTTGGAGACAGTAGTGTTGATTATTCAGGAGAGTAACAAAGACAGGCAATGCTGATGCACTGAGCCTTAATAATCTTGAGGGGGGTGCTTAGGCACTGGACCTACTCATGTATGTGATAAGAGCACAATTACATATAAGCAGACAAATGTATAGTTCTGGTTTTAGCAATAACATGAATGATATTATGTGGTGTTGCCTTTTAACAGCAGTGAAGTCAATGTCTAAGATGGCTCTCTCGAATTTTTCACTTTCTGTAATTTTTTTAGTTGTGGCTTTTAGATGATTCCACAGAATAGAGCCTCTATTCGGCGGAGACCTGCTAGTCACCTGGAGCTTGGGGCGGAGACCTGCTAGTCACCTGGAGCTTGGGGCGGAGACCTGCTAGTCACCTGGAGCTTGGGGCGATAAGTCTTCAGCTTTATTTTGCAATCTGCTCTTGTGCGGGAGTTGTTAACCTCTACAACATGGTCTGGGTTTTGTACTTAACTTCTGCATTAACATAACTAATTGTACATCTCTGCGACGCTCCAGTGTGTACATGTCACAATCTTCATGTAACTGAAACTCAGTGATATCTTGTGGATTGCATGTGCCAAGTGAGCCATGCAGACCTTTGTTTTGTAGAATTTGTATTTTTTTATGGTTTGTAACACTTGTGCTCTCAAGGATAAAGCTACAGTATTCTAAAGTTGGTAGGATATAGTGTTTACAAATATCTAATGGCTCTTTGACATTAACATATTCCGAATTTTATGGGAACTGCATGTCTAGAGATTGGATTATTGTTAAAACCAGTAGCTAGGAAAGGGTTCTGATTATGGGAGGTTTTTGGTTGGGTGCCATAGACAACTTGAATAGTTTTTTTAAGAGTTGATGGTTAGTCTATTCAGTGAGCACCATTCTAGTACAAGGTTTAAAATGATTAACTGAAATACTAGCAATAAGATTTTCTCATAACAGCCAAGTTGGCAAAAGATTTCAAATAACAAACAAGCATCTGTAACACTTTCTTTGTAGTTCCAACTTATAATCAATTGTTATTTCTTTTCTTGTTCGTAAAGTGGATTCGATACACATTTTCAGGAATTCCCAATCACCTCTCAAGAAACCTCCAAAACACCCCGATCATAACCCCTTTCTCTATTGATTCCACTCTCCGGTGACTCTAAATCCTCTACCTTTTTCTTTGACATCTTAGCAGGTTTCAAGCAGGATGCCCTTGTCATCCACTCCTGCTATGAAATATCCCCTTTTATACCACGATTTGGCCATTTTGAGTGCTTTTTTGGCTGATTTTGAGTATATCAGGAGTAGTATATACATGCAAACTGAGCGCAATGGATTAGCTACTAACTAGGTCATGACCTACTGGTAGACCGGAAGTGACCTAGTTTCAGCCAATCAGAGGGCTGGATTTGACAGGAAGTGACGTCATAAGGTCATGACCTAGTTTTTTCGACCAATCAGAGAGCTGGATTCCATTTGACCTAGTGACCTGACCTAGATGCATAAATTAAAAGAATTGTGCAATACCTAGAGCTGACCTACTTACAAACCGGAAGTGACCTACTAACCTACTTGCAAAAACGTATGACCTACGTATGAGGGTGCATTGCGCAATGCTTGTAAGAATTTACACAATAACCATGACTCATTTTCTGATGCAATGTTCCTATGAATTTACGCAATACTTATGACTCACTATTTTGATATGAGATTAAATGCAACAAAGACACAACTCGGTTTTTTTTAATTCAATCTTTTTATTTTTTTCTTCCTATCAGAGTACATGCTAGGTATGAATCATTATAATCAGATATGCTTTGCAAGCAGAGTACATGGATATTATATGGAAAATGAATTCTTGTTGCAGTACCAACTGCACCCGGTCTTGGCTGGAGTAGGACTTTGACTACGGTCCTCTAAGGCCCGCATTCTCTCCATTAAATCCTTCAAGGCCTTTCTTCCTATGTCGTTCTCCTCCAGGGCTACCACTTTGTCCATTAACTCGGCCATGATGATGAGAATCTTGTCTATTACTTCCGCCGTGCTCTGAAGCCCGTCTATCACGTCCAGTTCACGTTTAACTTTTCCTTTCACCAAAAGATTGCTCACGTCTGCTTTGACTGCTACTTCTTCTGGACTCATCTCGAAATTCATTGCCTCTTCTTCTCTCTTTTTCTCAGGAAGGGCCTGACTATTTTGTCCATTAAGTTGAAGGGGACCTGAGAAAACTTTTTCACAGTGTGGTGTGGATCCTTGGTCCGACATGTTTCTATGAGGAAGTTAATGCAGTGGGCTCCACACGTTTTAGCGTAAAAGTTTTGCACTTGTTTTCTGCTGAACGACCCGTGACCATCTGACGACTTTTGCATGAACCTCTGGTGATATATAGTAAACGGAGGTAAGCCATAGGGATCAAAGTAGAATACATTCCCGTTATGAGAAACGTAAAATGCCACCCAGTGCTGACCAGGTTTAGAGCTTGGATCTGTGTTACTGACGAAACATGTAGAGGGAATTGGTTTTTTAGGACATTGATTACTGGCAAAAGTTCCCAGGTAGAAACGCCTTGTGTGTGGATGGTTTCCCAGTGCACCTGTTATGTCTGAAGTTCTCATTTTTTTCTCAGTTCATGTGGTAGTCTGTGACAGGAAGACAGTCAGCCGTTAGTTGGATGTTGTTGTCGTAGAAGGAACACAAGACGGCAGATATGGCGTGAGTAGTCGGGACGGCAAACCTAAGGGAAATGCCCAGCTTTCCTTGCTTGATGAGATTTATACGACTGTCTTCAGGTGCTCTGTCTGGGGTGAGGTCGAAAACAAAGAAGGAATATCCATCTTTGAAATCTTCCAAAGTTATGCCACAGTCTTGCCCCAAAGCCGACAGCCCACTGTCTATGAACATTTGACTGTAGGCTCTGATGCAGTTGCCTGTTTCGAAGTCGGTCTTCAACTCAAACTTTTGATCGTCATATCTCACGCATATTTCCTTCACGTTGAAATGCCTGCAGTTGAAAGGATTTTCTGTCTTAGTCCCAGCAGCTGCTGTTTCCTTTATCATACACAAGACTATCCTGGTGGGGATCTGAGTAGTGTCAGGTTGAGTCCAACTGTAGTCTTGTGAGCCACCGTCCAAAGTGTGTTTAGTTACTTTACACCTGGCTATGTGATAGTTGAAAGGGCCCCAATGTGGATTCCTGACACTGCTGACGTGAGTTTTCACCACCTCGTCTTCGACACATTTTTGGAGAAGTGTCATTTCAGCTTTGGTGATTTTGACCCAGTAGTTTTGATCGGCTGCTTGCATCATGTAGTAATTGGGCTGATTTTTTTCGAATATGAACTTGATTTCACAGTTCGGAGGCAGCACCTTGCACTGTTTAATTAAATCCAGGTGCGGCTTCATTACTAAGGCATGCTTGTTGCGGGCACTGAACTCTGCTCTTCGTGCCGTCCATCCAGCATTTTCGCCCGCTCTGGCTTCCATGTGACCACAGGTGTCTTTCATGTACTTTTGACACCCTTTCAACCGAGTCTCTTTGTCTTCTTTGTTGCAACAAATTGTGTCCAAAATGTAGGCCTTGAGACCATAGTCTTCATTGTTGCCGGTGACTTTCTCCCCATTTATCAGCAACTGGCAGGAAGCAAAGAGAGCGTGTCCCAAGTTGTTGACTGGAGCAGCTTCTATGCCTAGGGCAAGGTGAGTTGTTCCGTCTGCCGCCACGGCTTCCAGTTCCATGTACAGCTCAGTTTCTGAGAGGTCTGTGTACAGGTTGCTTGGTTCGAAGGTGAAGTCAAATGATTCAGTGTGTGGAGTCAGGGCATTGTTGGTAGTTTTGGTTATTTTTTGACATTTTAATATGTCCTTTTGAGTGACAGGCAAGGCGTGTAGGTCTAGTTCACCTACTGCACATACCTGACCCTTGGGATGAAGGAGACTCATGACTAGAACAAGGTCCTTCCTCTAGCTTGTCCTCTGCCTCTGCCGCGTTGCCCCTTACGTCCTCCGCGCTTGCCGGTTGCTCGTCGTTTGACTGGAGGAGGTTCAGATGTACCTTTTATGTATCCTTGAGCAGAAGAAGCAGCCCTTTTGAGTAAGTTCTTCCCTGTAGCTTTACTTCTCCTAACTACACTTTTCTTGAAGCCTTTTCCTGTTACCACGTCGGACAAGACTCCAGCTCCTGTAGTAAGCAAGGCTTTGCCTGCAGATTTGGCAGCTGAGCGTCCTATTTTACTTAAGAGGGGAACAGCTCCTCTCAGTAAACCACCTATTAACGAACCAAGTCCGTGCCCTCTTTGTCTGCCCCTGCCACCGTACGCTGGTAAAGCACCGTTCCCAAACTGTGATTTTCTGTAGTATTCAGCGTACTGACCCCTAGGGGCCAGGTATGGAGGTGTTCCATAGTAGTGAAGCATGGTAATATACTCCTATCCTTGAAGAGGTCTGAAGGCAAGTACCACCGACACTGATCCGCTTTCAAATGGTATAGGTTCCCCAGTCTTGTCTCTTAAGTATATCCCTATCTGTCTGAAGGTGGTTTTAGTGACTGGCAGATATATCAAGTTCTGGAAACTTATGGTCTGCATGTCACCGTTGTAGCGATTTATGTTGATTTGCCTCAGAAGGGGTGCTTTAGAATCACCCACAAGACTGTGCTTGACTATGTCAGAGTACACGAAAGCACATCGACTTTTGTACTGAAGGTCTACCACGTAGGGGCTTTGTGTTTTTCCACTTAGGAAAACACTTCCGTCAAAACCTAATTGTTTCCCTAAGTTTTCTGGGAGTTGCATGACCACACCAGGAGGCAAGGAAACTACACTTTTCATTGTGTATTTGTTGTAGTGAAACACGGTGGCTTTGTTGTTTTTCCTGTAGTTTCTTAGTTTTCTCACCAACATGCTCTGTTGTTTATTTATGGTCCTGTTCAAGTATCCTATCAACTCTGAGTTGCTTTCCAGGTTCACACCTTCTAAGGCAAACATATTGTAGATACTACCTTCCTTGAAGTAATACTTAGACAGGTATCTGCTAATTTCCTTGAAGCGTGTACATATTTTCACAGCCTGTAACTGACTGGGAGAGAGCGGAGAAACATTAGCAGAGTCTGTGAAAACGGCCTTTTCTTCAAAAAAAGAAAGAGACCTTTTTTCCCTGTCATCCATAGACATCACTTCAGCCACAGCCGACGATATTTCCCTTTTCTCTCTGCCTGCCGTGTCACGCTCCCCCTCAGCCTCCTCCTCTTCCTTTTCCTCCTTCTCTGGCGTGGGTTGGTTAGAAGTGAATCCTCCAGATGGCGTCTCAGTCGCAGCAGCAGGAGTTGGTGGACTTTCACTTGCAGGACCAGCAGGAGGAATGGTTTCAGTCGATCCCACAGGGTTGACATGACGTAGGTTTTTCGTTATTTTTACTCCTCTCTTTAAAGCAGATTGGGCTGATAAATTTGATGTAGAGCTTGAAGCTCTACTGAAGACACTATGGGCTCCTGGTTTTTCCAGAGGAAAAAATTCTCTTCTGCGTTTGTTCAATAAAGCTACTACAGAGCGGAGGTTGTTTGTCAGGTCGTTTTCTCCCTGTACCAAGAGAATGGGTTCTTCTTTGACGTTGTACCACGTGGTAGGACAGGTTATTTCTTGAAGAGCACACTCTAACTGAGTAGGAGAGTTAATGTATTCTGCCAAAATTGTATTGTAACTAGTTAAAGTGTTGTCAGGAAAAACGTTCATAGATGAGTTACTAGGTAAAGTTAAGGTAAACGCCATTTGCTTATGTTCTTGACAGGTTCCCAAGAGTTAAACTTGTCTCCATAACCCTTCCACTTGATCAAGGCTTCTCTTTTCTTGCCTTTTCCTCTGTATTTTACTATTTTTTCTATGTTGTAGCGTCTTCCGTGACGGACTTGCACCTTCTGAACTTCAGGTTCGTAGAAGCTTCCTTTTATCTCTTCTCCAAGGAGATCTTTCAGGTGGTACCCTTTGGGCGAAATGTTGTCGACTGTGTATATTTCCTCAGTCCAGTTAGGTTCGTACCCTCTGTTAAATGTTTTCTTTGTTTTCAACATTCGCACTTGATTTTTTCTCTTCAACTGAAGGACAGGAACTTTTTTCTTTTGAGGTTGATCGTACAACCTGTAGAACAAGACTTCAGAGTTGTCTTTATTTATGTCTGAAGGGGCAGCTCCTAAGGATTTGTGGTAAGTCAAATTGTAGGACTTAACCAAGTCGGGCAGCAAGTCAACCCATTTGTAGTTATTGAAATGAGAGAAACATCTCCACATTTTTCCTTGTAAAGTAGAGTTGAATCTTTCGGCTAAGGCACACTTCACGTCGTCGTTCTCTCCTGTGAAAAAATTGATTTTTTGATCTTCACAGTGTTTTTTGAAAATTTTGTTGACAAACTCTTTGCCCTTGTCAGTTTGAATTTGTTGAGGTTTTCTTTCTTTGCTCATTTTTTTGAAAGCCTCTGTCACGTCATCAGCTCTCTTACTTTTCACAGGTTGTCCAAAACCATACCTTGAAAAAACATCTATTCCCGCTAGAATGTACTGGTATCCTTTGTTTTCCTTTGAAAATTCTCGCATGTCTATGAGGTCAAGTTGCCACTGTTTGTCTATCCCCCATGTTTGTGTTTTTCTTCTTGGAAATCTTCTCTTGTAAGGTTTGTGTCTGGTGTAAGCGTCTACATCTTCCAAAGCTTGTTCTATGTTTTTTTTCTTTGTTTTCTTGAAGTGATGACGTTGAAGTTTAGATACGCTGGTGAAACTTCCAGGTTGTTTAGGATCTGTGTAAAACCTGAGGACATCTTTTTTCAAAGCCTTGTGCGCCATATAAACTTACGTCCAGTTCCTTTTTGACTTACTTTCCTCTTCTTGATAGGGGAAGCTCTTTTCAAGGGACTGGCAGCAAAGGAAGGACTGTGCCCTGCAAAAGCCGACTTGTTTTTGACAAATTTTAAGGTGGGGTTCAGCCTTTTAACTGCTCTCATGAAAACCTGACTTCCTTTAGGTTGGTCCTTTTTCAAAGACTTTGGTCGGGCAGCAAAAGCTAACAAATCTGTTATGTCAGTTCCAGGCACACGTTCCCCGTTGACATATATTTCTCCGTCTCTGTTCCAATTCAAAATTTGACTTCCGTGACGAGATAATTCTCTGTAGAGATTTTTAGCAGTCGTTCTGTAACTTGCAGGTATTCTTTCTTTTATGTCGGCGTCCATACCCTCTGTGTTGTCTCTTGCACGAGGTTTAAAGCCTTCCTCCCCTTTGAACTCGTCTACACTGTCTCCGTCTGAATCGTCAGGAAGTGGTGGATCGTCTCTAGTCTCTGTGAAAGTGTGGTCATCATCGTCGTCGCCGTCGTGGGTGTCTTCTAAAGAATTGTTTACACCCCCAGCTGCTGCTGCTGCTGCTGCTCCTGCAGGGCCTTGTCCTACTGCTCGACCAGGATAGGGACCTTCCCTACGTTGTCCTAAGGCCTTGGGTTTTTTAGTTAAAATTCCCGACTTTATCATAAGTTGATTGTACTGCCTTAACTTTTCCTTCAGTTTGAGGTTAGGAGAGTTAAGCACCTCATGTGCTTTACTTTGAAGGTGGTTCAGGACTTGAACCAGGCTGGAATCAGGAGTTAAACCTTCTCTTAAAAGTTGAGTGCTGTAGTACTGGTCTTGAACACTAGGTCCAGGCTGGGGAGGAGAGGAAGGACTAACAAAAGAAGGTTTTTTTCTCGGGGAACAAGATCCGCCCTTACGAGGGCCATCCTTGAATAAGACATGATTTTTTATCGACGTGCTCCTATGAGACCTGTTATCAGGGGTAAGGCGCGGCCCAAAATGGTTCCCAAAAATCCACCCTTTTGCTCAAAGGTTTTCCTCTTCTGCTTAACGGTAGCCTTGTGCCTTGTGACTGACTTGAGTTCTTTCTTGTAGGGTGATAAACGTTTGACTGCGTCGGACTCGTTACGCAACAGGTTTTTGTTCATTACGTTGACGCAAATTTGACTCATCAACCTAATGACCTCATCGCTGAGACCTTTGATAATGTGGGAACACTCTGCCGAGGAACACTTGGATATGTGTTTCAACAAGTGGTAATGTTTCCTAATTGTTTTAAATTTTCCTCCAGAAGGAGATCTTTTGGTCACCATTCTATCTTTTTCTTTTCGAAGCTGAAGCTTGAGGAATGAAAACCAAGGTGTTCCAAGGAGTTGTTATGCTGTTTCTTACCCTAAGCTCGTTAGGTGTGCTCTGCTTAAAGTCCAATAGGATGTATGAATGTTTCTCTTTGGTTTCTGAGTTATATACCTCCGTCAAAAAGGATTTCTGTCCTGGAAAGGCCTGTTTGCTTATGTGCCCTATCTGACTCATGTCTCTAGGGTTTTTAAAAACAACTAGGTAGTGTGCATTTAAGCTCAAGGTTCTGAAGGCAGGATTGTTGAAAAACAAGTTTTGAGTAACAAAAATTACACTTAAACTGCGATGGTGAGAGCCCACAGTGAAAAGTTTCATTATGGTGGGAACGTACTCCGGATCCATGAGATCGTCTATTACGACCAGTCCATGTTTAGTTACGTCTCTTTCATCCTCGAACAAAAAGTCTTCTGAAAGAAGACCTTTGTTAAACTTAACCCCCAACTTCGCCATTTCGTCGAATCCATCTTGCCATTGACTGTAGCAGTAGTATATGTCGTGTATTTTTGGAGTAACAAGCTCGTCTACACCTTTAATCAACTTGAAAACAAGTTGACTTTTCCCACAAGAAGTAGGTCCAGCTATGATCATTGTGAAGGGGCTTTGTAGACGTGGGTCAAAAATGATCTCCTTTTCCTTGTGATCCATGTTGGACGATATCTTAAACCAAAGTGACCAAAGGAGCAACCTCGTCCTCTTTTAAACCAGTAGAACCCTTGTTCAAACCTTCCACGTAAAGAGCTACATCAGAAAGTCCCATGTTGTATAGACTGGCTATTAGGCAGCTTGGATGAGATATTTCTCTATATTTCCAAACCATCAGAACTTCGAACACAGGATTTGTGACACCTTTTTTCCCTGGAACAGGGGTGGATATCAGGTTAAGCTCGTGGTCGCTCAATCCAAGTTGAGTTCCCAGTTTCCTCCAGTCAAGCATTTCGAACTTGTCTGCCAGGTTGACGAACAAAGTATCAACTTTCCACTGTTCTGGAGGAATTTCACAATGGTCCACTACGTTGTAATATCCCATGTACCATCTACAATAATCAGTTAGATCGTAACGACCTATGTCACTTAATGCATGTCTCAATACCATCCACTTGCAACGCACGTTCTTTCTGCTCCATGAAATAAGCATTTCTCTCCCCATAGAACGAAGAGACGGTATTTTTTCCATGTAATCCATTAAACTTAGTCTGAGTCCTAAGTAAACCCCTAATCGAGGGTAGTCTTTTTCAGATATTTTTTCACTGACCTTGAATAACAACTCGTCCGAAAGGTGAAACTCCATAGCGTCCAAAATAAAAGGTGTTGAGCAAGTAAGGTAGGCAGGTAGGAAGGCAGGTAGGTTATGACAGGCTAGAAAGCATACAGTTGACTTATATAGGGTAGGGTAGGGTAGGGTAGGGTAGGATAGGGTAGGGTAGGGTAGGTGGGTAGGTGGTTTAGGTGGGTGGGTGGGTGGGTGGGTTAGGTGGGTTATTTTGGGCGGCCAGCCCGGGCCAACAAGCCCCAAACCCCCCATACTTGAGGGGTGCCCCCACCCCCCCACCCCATAGTTTTTTAAACCCAACCCCACCCTTTCCTACCCTACCCTACCCTACCCTACCCTACCCTATATTATCCTACCCTATTCTATCCTATTCTATATATCTCTCCCATTCCCTTCCCCCTGTTTAGGTAAGCATGTTACATCGTTCTTCGTTCGTTTAAATTTGTTATGACGTTGAGTGTAAAGCGAGCTGATTGTGGTGAAAACAGTGAGTAAGGGAGATAAGCTGGGTGCACCACATAGCCAGATAAAACCAAACTTTTTCTTTCTCCTCTACACTGAAACGATCCAGGGACGATGATGGGATGTGAAATATGGGGCAGGAGGAAAACAAAGTTTTGGTTTCTAAGCACTCAGCTAGAAGTTCCAAAATAGACATGAAGAAATGAAGACGCTGGTTAAGTAGGCGGGGATTTTCTTTGGCGTGATGCTCTTCTGCCGCTTTCAATGCTTCCAAATGGAAGGGGTTTTTCAGTGGGCCCTTTCCCTTTCTTCCATGCTTCAGGGCATAACCCAAGGTTTCCACCGCTGAAAATTTCGACAAGTTATGACTCAAAACCATTTTCCTCAAGGTTTTTCTGTCTTTGGATGTAAAACTTGATTGCACTGAAGAAAAAACTAAGTATAATTTTTTCCGGTGAAGAACACATTCTTTCAAGTATTTGCACACGTACCTGAAACAAATTGAAGAGCAACATATAATTTCATTTCTTTCCCTCACGTATGTCAGAACTTGAGTGTCGTCGGGGTGACGTTGTTCTAATACACGCTGCAGGGAGTAACGCGACATAGTAGGTCGAAGGTTGTCGTGTCAAATAACGATGGTTTAGTCCCCGTTTAACCTTTATAGGAAACCTGTCAGTCTTTCCTTATCGCACTTTCCTGAAATGATTTATTGCTCAAGGACGAAACAAACGTCAGGGTCAGTGCCTGAGCGTTCTGAAAAGAGGGGAAAACATGTGGAAGGGTGGGTTTGGCCCAGGGGCCTTACCCGGAGGATCATCGTTTATTTTTGTTCAGTTTTATTAGGAGGACCAAAAATTAGATACGGGGTAGGCTGTTACCACCTTCAGCTGACCTTTTTCATGGGAGGTAGTTATTTCAGTTATAACTCTCACAACATGACAGCATCCATGGTAATTGTGTCCAATTTCTGTCCTGAATCCTCTTTCATAGAAAATTTTTGAACCTAAAGAGTGTGTAATTTTGTCTGGGTGAAGTAAAGTGGCTTTAATTAAAGCCTTCACCATAGTAGAATCGATGAAAACTGAATTACCAGGCCCTCCCCCCAAAGGTTGATCCCTTAGAAAAAAGGGTTTTTGTCTGTCTGAAATGAATTTCTTTGAACTTCCAGAGGAAATGGAATGTCTAGACATCAAGTGTACCATGGCACCATGTCCCAAAAGAACACCTGAAAAAAAACTTTCCCCATTTTCTGAGATAAGTTTTTTCACAGAGGGTCCACCAGGAACCAATGCAGTGGTTTGGTTGTGCAGAAAGCATTGTTTGAAGTTACAGTTAGGAGGGATGTAAAGATCCCTGTTCAAATTTTCAGGACAGAATTTCCACACAGCCCACACCTTACCTTCTTCTACGCCCCTCCTGATGTCTGAAATAAACACCTCCTGACGCCTTTTGTGACCTACGGTCAAAGACAAAGGCAAAGGACAAAAGTTAGCCATGTCTGCTTGAGAGAAGCTAGTTCTGATAAATGACGAACGGTCTGCGTTAATTACAGAATGGTAACAACAAGATTCGTTTTACAAGCCTCACCCTGAACGTTGACTGAACGTTATCACGTTTTTTATTTGAGTTAAGCTTTTTTACTTTTTTCCAAAACAACACTGACTAAGTGTAAAACATACTATGAATGGAAAAGCACGGTTATCTACGACTCATGGACGTGGTTGTACGTTATCTGAACGACAAGGGAACGTCCCAGCATCGTATCAGGATAGTTACTATAAAGTAGACTTGAGCTGCTCGATCTTCATCAAACCTTTTCTGACGTTTGTCTGCTGTTCGCCGTTCTGCTCCTGCACCTTCCAGCCCTGCCACCCTTTCATCTTCAAGGAGAACAATGCCTGGTCGCATGAAGACGGGACTTAGTGTCAGGAGAGGAGGAGCTAAAAAACTGGCTCCACTAACTTTTACTACTTCTAAACAGACAGAGGAAAAGACGTCGGGCATCGCCCCTCCTCCTACCTCTCCAGCCTCACCTGATAAACCACCTGCAACTCCTGCTCGGCTTCCAACTGAAGTGCCTGATGCAGGAGAACAGGAAGCCGCTCTTGCAGCTCTTCATGGCGAAATCACTGATTTCCTGGATCGCGTCCGGGATCGCTCTCCTCAGGAAGCTGGCGACGGCGATTTTGACATCAGGGAATACATCAATCCCCCGGCACCTTTGAACTACCAACCCCCCACTGAAGCACCTACGTCCGCCTCTTACTCACCCGTGACTCCGGAGGAACCTTCTCCCCAGGTCAGTCCAATAAAGGTTATAGACCTTACAACCTCATCACCGGCAGTTAAACCCATAGAAGTGGTGGACTTAACACAAGGGACACCTTCACCTGCTCACCGCGGGGGGTATTCGCAGGTAGAGGTTATAGATTTAACCGGCCCTTCTCCTCTGTACTCTCTCCCGGTTCCGGTAGAGGAGCTGCTTCTTAAAAGCCCGCCGGAAAAAAGAAACTGTTCCAGTGAGAGAGAAGGGGAGCCTAAGAAAAAAAGACAGAAGCGCGCCTACCACAAGAAAACCCCTGTCTCTACCCCTGCTTCAGTTTCCTCAGCGACTTCATCCTACGGTGCCGAGCCAATTGGTTCTGTCCCAGGTGTTCCTTCTCCTAAAGACAAGTCACACAGGCAAAGGTTTGGGGAGGGCACTGCCCCCAGTTCTTCCAGCAAGCTTGTGGGCTTCAGGTCAGTGCCTTTGGTGGTAAAAAAGTGGCCTGCTCGATTTGGTTTCCAAGAAAAGTCACCTGCCCCCAACCAAGTTTTTTATCCGGAAGGGGATAACAACGCCTGCATAGAAATATACAGGGAACCTAGCATCAGGGGAGTATGCTTGAGAACCTACCTGGACAAACCTTACGCGCGGTGCTTGAACCTAGAGGCGCGTGAATTCAGGAACTTAGTGGACCAGATAGAGAGCATCCTAGGAAAGTACAAGGAGTTACACCGCCTAGCTGCCCTTAGAGAGAGGAAGGTGGATAATCTTTTGTTGTCCTTGAACCAAGACTGCACCGACCCCAGTGGAGGCCGGGCTATGGTCCTGGTAAACTTGTACAAGGGAACTCCTAAAGTTCACATAGGAACAACCAGCTACGTGGAGGAAATGAATGCCTCGGTGTCTTCCAGCTTCAGAATGCCCCCCTCAGCCACACACTGCGGACACACTGTGTCCCCCTTCATTCTGGAGGACATAAAATCACGAGTTGGTCCCTTCCTAGACGAAACGACCGATTTCTACTCTGGGTAAGTGGTCAACTTTGTATAGTGTCTGGTCAACAGCTCCTTGTTCAGTGCTTTTACATTATCATGTATATCAGCTAATTTGTAGTTAGATTTAGATGTACTCCGTTTTTAGTCAACATAGCCCAGCCTAGGTTTAAGTTCCATATGTACTCCATGTATACTTAGGTTAGGTTTTAGTTATAAGTTTGTATATAGAACATAAAGTGAAACAAGAAAAAGAAAACCTTAAAAAAAAAATGCCGCCCAAAAAGGTAAAACAACTTTACACCGTCAACTGTCCAATGTGTAACACCCCTAGACCTCCACGTTTGGTTACTGTAGAAAACAGTGGAAAAACTTTATGTAACTCAGATTCTTGTAGAAGAGAAACTTTTTCCGACAGCTTAGAACTTCCAAAAGAAATAGAAAAAAATTCTTTGCATAAAAGCAGTTACCGTGACAACTTCAAGTCCATAGCTTCAGGTTTGGCTGTGCTTGGTAAGCTTCAGTCCATTTTCAACGTCAGAATGACAAGTTTCAACAAAGACTTGGGAGCCAAACAGGTAATAGAGGCGCTTACCTCTATTCATAGAAATCAAGTTATGGCTTACAAAGTGGCTGTCTCTTTTGGAAGGTTGTTGTCTTCCTCTAAGGAGGAAGAAGAAGAAGAGAAAGTCATGTACTTTCA
This sequence comes from Acholoe squamosa, assembly GCA_949317995.1. Taxonomy (NCBI): domain Eukaryota; kingdom Metazoa; phylum Annelida; class Polychaeta; order Phyllodocida; family Polynoidae; genus Acholoe; species Acholoe squamosa. The sequence continues at coordinate 38,891,088 of OX439048.1, read as the reverse complement.
TGCTTCTGCCAACAACTCGTCTTTGTTCTATGACAGTGAAAGTCATAGAGACCCTTACATTTTTATAAGGGACGACAAAGACTTTGCAGAGTGTTTAGATTTAATAGAAAACAACATTAAAGAAGACACTCAAAGACCCTCTACTAAATGGAGTGTAATAGGCAACGTGAACGCCAACATCACACTGATAAGGGCTACGGGAGGAGAATATCTTTTAGGTAAAATGAAAACTGTTCCACCAGGTTTAAGACAAAGAGGAATGCAACACTTTCACAGAGACCCTAAAACCAAAAGGGCGTACAAGGACAACTTGTGTTTCTTTAGATGTCTGTCTTTCTTCCTGTATGAATCTTTAGAAAAAACTCAAGAGCTTTTCCTTGAAGCCTATCCAGGGGTGAACAAGGAGACTTTTGAGGGTGTTAACATAAGAGATTTAGACAGGTTAGAAAAAATGTTTGAAGTTAACATAAGAATCTTTTACCTTCCCTCTTTTGGTAAAAGAAAGGGGCGACCTAAAATTATAAGGTCAAACATGTGTTCATCCAAAAAAATCATGAACTTGAACTTACACAGAAACCATGTAAGTTTAATAACTAACATGGGACTGTATGGTAAAATGTACCCCTGTGAAAAGTGTCATAAAGTTTTCACTCGTAGCTTCCTTTTGAAACAACACAATGGGGTGAAAAAAGATTGCACCAAAGTCAGCTTCAGGTACAAAGGTGGAGCATACAATCCATCCAAAACAGTTTTTCAAGTTTTAGAGGAACTGGGAATAGTTTGTTCACCTGAGAAAAAAATATACCCCTATAAAATTGTTTTTGACTTTGAAAGCTATTTCGTCCAACCTGAAAATTCGTCCCCAGAAAATGCTAACACTGTGATAGAAAAAACTCACATACCCCTTTCTGCCAGTGTAGCTTCTGATTTTCCTGGGCATACAGAACCAGTGTGTTTTGTCAGAAATTCCAACAGGGACGACGATCCTTTGGTTAAAAATGTGTTGGAACACATAAACAACTTGGGGCAGTTGATAGGAGAACAGGTGAAAGAGAATTTTAGAGATGTTTTAGACGAACTAGACTCTCTAGAAGAAAAACAAAAGGAACTAGAACATAAAGCTAGCAAAGTTTTTCCAGCAAAGAACAAAAAAAATCCCCAAAAAAAAATCTCCCATGTTCTTGAAGTGAAGGAAAAACTTCTTACCTACATAGAAAGAGTCCCTGTTCTAGGTTTCAACTCTGGAAAGTATGACATTAATTTGATAAAAAAGGAATTTCATTCTTTTTTTATAGACACAGACAAAACAGAAATGAAAACCATAAAAAAATGCAACAAGTACATAGCAGTGTACACAGACCATCTTCTTTTCCTTGACATGTTTAACTATTTGGCACCAGGTTATTCCTACGCAAACTACCTGAAAGCCTTTCTAAAAGGGAAAGCTGAAAAAGGTTTTTTTCCCTACGAGTGGATGGACAACATAAGAAAACTGAACAACAAAGCTCTTCCTCCACGCCACTGCTTCTACAGTTCTTTGTCGGGTGGTGGAATAAGCAAAGAAGATTATCTTGAATGTAAAAAGGTCTGGAAAGAAAACAAAATGAAAACTATGAAGGACTACTTGATATATTACAACAACCTGGATGTTAAACCCTTTGTTTTAGCCATAAACGAGCACACAAAATTTTTTATAGATCGTGGGGTAGACATGTTCAAAGACGGTTTAACTTTGCCAGGTTTAACCTTGAAGTTTCTTTTCAACAACACTGCACCTAATGCCACTCCTTACATTCTTTTTGGTGAGAAAGAAAAGGATGTTCACTCCTTGCTCAGACGCAACTTAGTAGGGGGTCCCTCTATTATTTTTCACAGACATCACAAAAGTGGAGAAACAAGAATAAGACAAAAAAAATACGGGTCACAAAGCAAAGTATGCAGACACATAGTAGGGGTAGATGCTAACAGCTTGTACCTCAAGTGCATGGGTGAAGAGCACTGCACAGGTTATTATGTGGTGCGCAGGAAAGAAAACGATTTTCAAGCTGTTTGCAGTCAACAAATTAGCTACTCAGCCACAGAATGGTTGCGATACAAAACTGTGACAGACAAAGTCAAGATATTACACCAATACAACTATGGGGAAGTAGTATTGGGTTCAAGGAAAATAAAAGTGGACGGTTATAATCCAGCTTCAAAAAAAGTATACCAGTTTCACGGGTGCTACTGGCATGGTCACATATGTCACCTCACTAAATCAATTTTGAGAGACCCCAATGGAAAGGCATGGTTAGAAGAAAAAAACCAAAATACCATTTTGACTACCCTATATCTTCAATCGTTAGGTTACCAAGTAGAGGAAAAGTATGAGTGTATGTGGTTGAAAGAAAAAACTGAAAACTTGTGCAGAGAAACAAAAAGTGAATGGGAAATTAAAAGACCGTTGTGCCAAGGCAGAAAAAGTCAGGATGAAATACTGAGAGGGGTTTCTAAAGGAACAACTTTTGGACTTATCCAGGTAGACATAGAAACACCTGAATACTTGAAAGAAAAATTCAGTGAAATGACACCTATTTTCAAAAACTGTTTAGTAGGAAAAAAAGACGTAGGTGAACATATGAAACGTTACCTGGAAGCAGCAGGTAAGCTAAAACAACCGCAACGCCAACTTATAGGCAGCTACCACGCAAAGGGAATTTTGTTGGGAACTCCTCTCTTGAAGTGGTACCTGGAGAAAGGTTTGGTAGTTACGACAGTACACCTTCTCGTAGAATACACTCCAGAACAGACTTTTTTACCCTTCATGGACGAAGTAACCAAAGCTAGGAGGAAGGGCGACGAAAATATAGACTGTAAGATTTTGTCAGATCTGTACAAACTTTTGGGAAATGGTTCATACGGAAAAACCATATGCAACAAACAAAACTTTGTTCAAACAAAGTATCTTCACCCCTCTAAGGCAAGACGTTTGGCCATGCACTGGTCAGTGCAAGATGTGCAAGACATAAGTGACAACACGGTAGAACTGTCCTGTTTGCCCACCTCCATCACCTACGATCTCCCAGTTCAAATAGGGTTCATGGTATACCAATATGCCAAACTTAAAATGTTGGCTTTCTATTACGACTTTCTCCTTGAATACATAGACGAGAAAGATTTTGAAATGTGTGAAATGGACACTGACAGTTTTTACTTTGCTTTAAGTGCAGAGAAAATAGAAGACGTAATTATTCCTGAAAAACGTGAAGCTTTCTTCAGAGAACGTCACAAATGGTTGCCCTCTGAATCATGTGACAACAGTCACCACAGAGAGACCTATGTTCAGACCAAAGTATTGGGTGAGCTGTGGCTGCCTCAACCATGTTGTAAGAGCCGTCTGGCGTTTGACAAGAGAACCCCCGGGTTATTCAAAGTGGAGTGGGAAGGTGACGAAATGACTGCCTTGAACTCCAAATGTTACATAGGCACAGGAGTAAATGTGCCCGTTAAAATGAGTTGCAAAGGTGTAATTCAAAAACAAAACCCCCTGACCACTGACAAGTACAAAGAAGTACTGGACAGTGAAAATGTTGTCACGGTAGTCAACAAAGGATTTAAAGTAGTTAACCACAGCGTTACGACTTACTCTCAAAGGAAACAAGGTCTAACCTATCAGTACATAAAGAGACAAGTATGTGAAGACGGTGTAAGCACCCTACCCCTTTCTATATAAAAAATGGTTTCTTTTTCTAGTTTCACTTCCAGTTGTACATTTCGTTGAAAGAAAAAAATTTTAAACAAATTGTTCAAATGAACAAATTTCCTTCATAGAAAACAGTGTTAAAATGGAAAATGTTCATTTGAAAAATTGTTCAAACGAACATTTGTTCAAATGAACATTTTTCCCCATAGAAAACAGTGTTAAAATGGAAAATGTTCATTTGAACAATTGTTCAAACGAACATTTGTTCAAATGAACATTTTTCCCCATAGAAAACAGTGTTAAAATGGAAAATGTTCATTTGAACAATTGTTCAAACGAACATTTGTTCAAATGAACATTTTTCCCCATAGAAAACAGTGTTAAAATGGAAAATGTTCATTTGAACAATTGTTCAAACGAACATTTGTTCAAATGAACATTTTTCCCATAGAAAACAGTGTTAAACTGGAAAATGTTCATTTGAACAATTGTTCAAACGAACATTTGTTCAAATGAACATTTTTTTCCATAGAAAACAGTGTTAAACTGGAAAATATTTTTTGTTCAAATGAACATTTTTCAAATAAAAAACAAAGGTAAAAAAAATGTGTACTGTATCATGAAAAAAAACTAATAAAAAAGTAAGAAAAGTGAACTGTATCACCCAAAAATAAAAAAAAACTTTTCACAAAAGTGAACGCTGTACATGTTCACGACAAAAAATAAAAAATCCGGCGCTGAAGAAATTAAGTTGGAACAGAAAAAAAGTGGTACCAGATTTCTTAACTCATAGCGTCACGTTCACCAGATTATTAGTATCTGGTTAGATTTAAGCAACCATTTTAACATGGAAAGTTTAGAAGCTATGCTTGTGGAGCAAACCACAGAAACTCCACCTTATGACTATTACATGCGTCCAGTTTTACAAAGTGTTGCTTCATATAATCAAGCTTCTTCTATAACACCTGACAATGATATAAGTTCTGTAGCATGTGGATGTTCAGAGAATTTCTTTTGGGAAATAATACCTGCAGAAAACATTGGTTATTTTAGAGGAGCTGAACCAGACACTGTTGACCACTGTATAACTAGTGTTAAAATGTACAAATATTTCTCTTCAGCTTTTTGGGACGCCTACAGAAACTGCATGTACTATTGTCGAGTGAAAAAAGTTAACTTGATAATGCATGATTGGTGTATAGGAGTATATCAATTGCACACTGAACCTGGCTGCCCAAGACACTACACAAGGTACACTTTAGGAAGTGTAAGAAAGTTTGCTCTTACTCTCCAAGAGTTAGAATGTAATCCCATAGTAGGAGTGTTTTGTCAGTGTAATTGTAAACTGGAAGTATCTGCTATTGCTAAAACTATTTGTTTCACATGTCTGCAGGTCTCTCTGGAACTTCATGCCTTAAGTATACCTGGAGTGAAAAATCATTTCTCCTTTGAGGTAAACTTTAAGGATGGTTTTTTATCTGGTCTTTTACCTGGACCCAAAAACAGTCAAACTTACTTCCTGGCCCAGGCTTTGTTCGAGCATGCTATATCTAACATAGCCAAACTTAACAGTTATTGTTTCCACAACACATGGAAAACTAGTCTCACTGGCCAAAGCTGGTATCAAGCAAGTAAATTCACACACAACAAATGTTTTTGTAGTATATGTGCACGCCCCGGAAATGGAAAATCTGTCTTCATCTGTAAATATTGTGTCTAATAAAAAAATATAATCTGTTATGTGAAATAAATGAGTTGTGTTTTATTTTAATGCATGAAATGAAGAGACATAACAAAATGAGTCATAAGTATTGCGTAAATCCATAAAAGTATTGCATCAGAACATTGTGTAAATTCTTACAAGCATTGCGCAATGCACCCTCATACGTAGGTCATACGTTTTTGCAAGTAGGTTAGTAGGTCACTTCCGGTTTGCAAGTAGGTCAGCTCTAGGTATTGCGCAATTCTTTTAATTTATGTAACTAGGTCAGGTCACTAGGTCAAATGGAATCCAGCTCTCTGATTGGTCGAAAAAACTAGGTCATGACCTTATGACGTCACTTCCTGTCAAATCCAGCCCTCTGATTGGTTGAAACTAGGTCACTTCCGGTCTACCAGTAGGTCATGACCTAGTTAGTAGCTAATCCATTGCGCTCAGTTTGCATGTATATACTACTATCAGGCGTGCATTATACCCGCACGATTTTCGATTTTGAGTGTTTTTTTATATATATATATATCAAGCATTTCTGAAGTCAAATTTCATATTTAAAACCCTTCAGAATAGTGGGGAATTGAGATTTTATTGCCAAAGGTGGGATTCTTCCCAGCATTTTGAGTCCAATGCGCTACCACTTGTGCCACCGGGATAGGTGATTGACCCAGGCCCACAATTCCCATAATAGCATTCTATTCTTATGTCCTAACTGTGAATGGTGGCCTGGCTACCTCCAGTTGCAGTAATACTACATAGAGCCATAACCAGGCCTGTCGCACACAGGAATCTCTGTGGCGCAATGAGTAGGGTGCAGCACCTGGGGACTGCCGGCTTTTCGCTGCCTGGGGTTATAGGTTCGAGCCAAGGTGGTGAACGTTTCAAAGTCAATCTGAATTTATTAATTTTTTATTGATTCTTTATTGATTTTTTATGAATAAATCATGGTATAAATGCATTATGGGTTGTTATTGATGGCGCACCGGTTGGATAGCTTTTGGATATACCAGCACTCGCCTTCGCCTCATGCTGAAATATCCAGGCTATCCAGCCCTAGTGCCTCCAATAACAACCGTTATTGCATTATTATTTCATAAAAATAACTTCTTTCCATTGACTTAATATTGAAGGGCTGCACGCCACACCCCTAGTGACATAACATATCTCGATCCACACTGCTGGTCATGTGACCTTTTTAGATGCTAAATTCAGAGAATTTAAGCACTTTGATATCAATTTAACATGAAAAAGATAGAGAACTAAACTACATGGTGTACAAGACCGCTTAGCCCTCGGTGGAGACACCTCCCTCAGTGTGGATCGGCCACCTTGTACACCATTTATTCCATGGTAGATACGATGGAATACTGCTCTCCCATGAGAAGGACCTCCGTATTCCATATCCGCTGTGGAATGATCTGGTGCCGTATTGCATGGCCTTTAACAGTATGTAAAATGTTCACATACCAAAATATATCTTTCTGGGTAGATAAGTGTATGCATATTTCAAATAAAATGTATCTATCAATAATAGCATGAAATAGATACAAAATTTCACAAGTATAGGGTCTGACAGAGGGTTACTTCACTCAGCTACGCCTCTCTTGAGAAAACCCTTAGTCAGACTCTAAACTCTTAAACCTTTGTCTCCTATCTCCTATGCCCAGTTATACCCTATCCATTTCTCCTGTGCCCTATCCCTTCAGCATATCGTCCTTGACACCACTCCCCCCACATAGGGATCGTAATAAAGAATTCAGTAGACCCTGGAACACAGGGGAACCTTGGTCACATACTATCTGATTACTGTCTTTAATGCCGAGCATAATCTTTGGTTAGCTCACCTTGTCAACCTCCATTCCTAATACCACTCAAATGCTTTATCCCCTATCTGGAGGCAATTTCTTCAGGCAATACAACTGCAAACAGTTACTGTGATTGTAGAGTCAGTGAACGCAGGTAGTACCCTAAAAGAGCACGTATGTAGCTATTACATAGAGATTGGTAGGGCAGTTGTAATACTGCACAGCATGACCATCAGTATTGAGCTATGATGTCACTAACACAGTGTGGACACTGATATGGGTAATGCGCATCACCCCTTACCACAAATGGTAGCCAGCTATTTCTATTCACAAGGAGAAGCTAGATTCCTTTATTTGTACAGTACTGTTTGATTTCAAATTTTTACTGGATATGTGTAATGAAGTGTTGGTCATATGGACATCAATAAGTGGGTGTAATCCCTAGCAGACGACCCAGAATAAGAGGTCTCTTTTTGCAATTGATATGGGTAATGCTTCTCAGTGGTATGGGTAATGCAGATCTAGCTTTGACAAGTGGTATGGGTAATGCACAATTCTGACCAATTGGAATTAGATTGTTTTGTATGATCTCTTAAAATTATCAGTATTATTTTCTATTCTAATTGCTATCCACAGGTGAAAAGATTTCAAATAACATTTCAAATAACCCTTCCATCCATGGACGCAGATCTCGCCGTTGATGAGCTTGGTGCACAAGGCATTGAAATGACTGTAGGATGTTCCACCTCCTCCACGGTGCTTGCCACATACGTGAGGATGCGGGCCAGTAGCATACGGCAGTGGAGACTTTCTGCTGAGCAGCGCCAGGTAGACGGCACCCAAAGGAGGGGCATATGTCTATGTAGTATACTCTACGGTGTAGGACACCCAGGAGGAGGTAATCCAGGGGGCACACCCTAAGTTGTCTGTATGCCCTGGAGAGGTAACATTTCCAGAGCATTGACGTTCGCGCCGTAGGGGGATAGACAAGTCTATTATTATGTGCTGGGCATATTTAACAGGGGCGCTAGTAGTGTTTTTCTTGTCTCGCAACATCAACGATGAGATCTGCATCCACAGATGGAAGGGTGGGACAGAGAAGAGGCCCTCCAGTTTAACCCTTATAAGCCCAAGCGTGCTTTAAAGTGCGGTTTTGAGCTTAAATACATGTATATTGAAGCACATTATCATCCAGAAACATCTACTTGTTCAATCTGCACAGTTATACCCTCTCTAGAACGGACATAACCTCAGAAATTCACTATTGGTTATTTGGACAGGACCAAAGATTCCTGCCTATAGTTGTGCCTTTTTCTCTGGATTAAGCTTTAGCTTCATAAAAGAAAACTTTTAATAAATGAATAGCCAAGAGGCAGGGCGTGTCGCTCTCATATGAATAGAGCTTTTTAGGTGTTATTTAAACTGATCACACAGAAAAAAAAAGATAATGGAAAGGCGAAAAAGGTCCCTTTACTTCTCAAAGCCAATGTGCAAGCACTGAAAATGACTATCTATGATTGTGAAAATGGCATAGAGATGATGTAAAAACCATAATGGTATTGCAAGGACATAAATACAAATGTTAGTGAGACAGCATAGTTGTAATAGTTCGGGACCGACTTTAATTGCCTTCTTCCAATGAGTTGCCATTTGGAAACGTCTGGTTGAATTCACAATTTGATAAACCTAAGTTGAGGTAGTTCAAATAAAACATTTCTTAATGTCATTTTGGGAGAATCCATGCTATTTACTACTTTCATGGTCTTTTTCGTTTTGAGCTGTCGTTCTATTTTGTGCCTAATGAAGACATGCAGGGTACCTTCAAGATTCATTGAGAGTTCCTGAGATAATTACACATTTATGGGTACTAACAGAAAATATGGTATATATGCATAACTAAATCTTGTGATCAATGGCAAATTATCCATGATAAAATGCGGAAGTGTCGACTTTTGAATAATCTCTTGGCTAAGACCATTATTTCAACCTAGTGTAATATCTTTCTGAATTTCCTTTTTTTTTGTTAGTTATATTCAATCTGAGGTACTGGGTCATTCTTTTTTTTAAATTCCAAACTGGTACTAGGTGCATTTCTGACACAGGTATAATTAGCCTATACTGTACAATGAAGATCTGTTGAGGCGAGTTTCCTTAGTTACCATAATCCTGACACCAATATGAGGGTTATGCAGATGGCATGCACCAGTGGTCTTCTCTGGATTCCGACTAAACCCATTACCAACCATCATCTTAGTAGACACTCATAGAAATCTGAGTACTGCAATCAGCTTCTTTTGTCCTAACAGGAAGATTGTAACAGACAGCACTCAGAGTCAGCAGGGGACAGAGCTGAACCGGCAGGTGGAAACACCGGGCAGTTAGCTTTTTGCCCTCAGAAACTGAATTATGTTGGTCTGAGAGGGATGGCTGGATAACAAGAAATGGTGGTTTGATGATCACCATAGGATCAATGTCATTCATGGTAATTGTTTGCATTCTCCAGAAATTTCTTTAAGCGTTCAGGAGGCTATTGCGAAAAGAATCATAATCAGATTCTCACTGACACAACTCACCTTCCAGTTCCTGGCTGTTCTGCTGCTCAGAACAAACTTCTTACCTTACACTCAGAATTAATCCTCTTAATGTGAGTCATACTGGAAAGCATTCCCCAATTCATGAAAACTTAAGAATCAATTCTATAACCTATTACCTTGCTGCAAAACAGGGGAGAAGTCATAGCTTGGGGGTAGTCAGTTCCCATATGGGAATAGCACCTCCGACAGAATTGAATTCCTGTCCTTTCGCAACACCCTCCTGGTCAATGAAAAAGAAATGTATTCAAAGAACTCATTAGATTTATATTCTAATAAAGAGCTCTAGATAGGTTATAGTCTTTTACATTCTTGTGTAATATGAAATGTAATGTTCTGTGGTCTCGTTTTTCATTTTTATTATTTTATTTTACCATACTCATTTTTGGAAAAAAAAACCAACATATAGAGAGAAATATTTGTGTGCCAATTATTGAATTTGGAAAATATGTCTAGCTTTCTACAATTTACAAGCAAAGTACCACAGAGTATAAAGAAAATAGTGAAAGATGAAGGGACTGATATGGCTCAGATTGACTGAAACTGTACCATATCAATTTCCTTGTCTTCTATTTTCTTCTAGCTCAAGCCCAAAAGAAACAATAATTTATCAATGTTGTCACCCTCTTCAACACTTATGTGAAAGAACAATTCTACATCAAAAACATACCTTTCTTTACTTGAAGAAAGAACATTCTGTAAAGATATCACCTTATAGTGTGAATTGCTTTTTATTCCGAGGCCCTTTTGGTCTATCATTAGCTTCGTCCTTCAGATGAATCCTCTGGGATTGATTCAAGGAATCAGACTGCCTTGCATCGTGGCTATTTTTTTTTTCTATTGCCCCATTCCCCAATTCATCCCAAGGAAACTGGAAAACATCCAAACATGGTCAAATTTCAAGGCGTCCTTTAGTGTGAGTAGTAAATATCTGATGCTTAAGTGCATTTTTCCTAATATAGAAATACGTTCTTTATCTAACGGGTCTCTGGAAATGTAATAAATTATTTAACAATGGAGTGCTCAATGCCAAATTTATACTTGAGATAATATGACATGTAGGGAACAACTATAATGAGTCATCTTGGTTTAGGCTTAAATCCATTCAGGAATTTGTAATCCTCTCAGTTAAATACTCCCATTTCGAAGGGCCATTACAATTTAAGTCTCACATGTTTATGAGTCTCATGGTAGAGATTTATGGGGATACGACTCTTGGAACGTGCAAAGCTTGCAATATTCGTGCATTACATTCACACATGACAGTGAAGAGGAAACTGAAGGGGTGATGAGGTGTTCGGATACTTCTAAATGAGGCAAGGTAACACGATCTCATATTAAGTCCACACAGTACTTGTCTAACATGTAATGTTAGTATATCCGGGGATAAAATTATTTTTCAATTTTTTTCTTGAAATTGTTCAATACATTATCATAAATTCGTACAGTAAGGATAGGTGAAAATCAAATATGATCCATGAGCAATAAAGGGCCAAGGTTAAGGGTACTGTTATGCCCAGCTAAATGCCCCTTTTAGTGTATTTCCAATATAGGTGCAGCTTAATGCGTGCCTACCAAAATGAGCGATATTATCAAATAATTGAAACTCCTCAACAGACACTCTCAAAACTTTTCTATTATTCAAATACCTTAATGCTTTAAAAAGTGAAATAAATATGGAGGTCCGCTCTCTTTAACAAAGGAGTCATATTTCAGCCTGTTTTGTGATCAACCATTTCTTTAGAAAAAAAAGTAGCAAATAGATGACAACCTAGTTCAACCCCCTCCCCGCTTTCAAATGATTATTGATTTTCATGATTAATCCTCCTCATTAATAATACACTGTCAAAACTTCATGTTTTAATTTTTTTCCTCAAAGGGCACGTCGTATTCATTATTTAGCAAAGCCAATGCACACTCTATGTCACATACGTTCATATAAATGTTCTCTGAAAGCTTATGTTTTTAAGAGCTCTTTTCAAGTATCCACATTAATAATTTACGAAGAGTTTTGCAACCTCAGAGTCAACATCTGAAAATATAAAATTCCTGTGTTACATTATATATGATCAAAGACACAGTTTAGGAATAATACAGCATTTCTAATTAGCTTATAAAAGGAGCATATTTATTTTTGTCACGTTAAGGTATGATGCAGGGGAGTTTGCGACAATAATGTGGCCTACAAACAGTATCTACCTTCCTAACTATATACCAGTGTCAATGTTATATTTACAGTATTTGTAAAATAAGTTATAGGTACATTGGAACACATCTGTGATAGAAAAGCAAAACAGATGAAATTGGCATGACATGGATAAATCAAATATCCAAATTACAATTGTATTTTTAGCAAGATGTAGCTTATCTGAACCATTCCACTATCCGAAATCAGCTATATGAATGGTGTCCTTTAGAAGAAAGGTTTGCTCAGCCCATAGATAAGGCAGTTGGGTGATTGCAAGCGTCAACAAGCATCAAGCGTCAATAAGCGTCAAGCAGTGCGTTGTAAGACGTCGATAAGTGTGAGCAGGACGAGGTGGACACCATTTACCGAGTGGGATACAAAGACCAGCGCGGCGAATAATGTCTACCATGTTCTGAACACCTTCACCACCGCCAGCCACTCCGCCGGAAGACGTCACTTCTCTCCAGTAGACCTAGTACGTTTGAACTTAAACACTTTGATGCCTAGATGGGTGAAAGAGTTCGCTCATCATCTTTATTTTGGTTTTTGCAGGGTGTTCTCTCTATATGTTTTTAGTGATGAGAAATACCTAATGTGTTCGTGCATTTATTCCGATACCTGTAGGCTTTACTTTCTATCTTTTGTTCCAACATTATCTTCTCTACATCACTTCATTTTACAGAGGCTTATGTCAATCATGATCTTATGGGCTCCCATCTTGATACTATCCATGTCACGTATAAAAAGCATCATATATATTAAATATGAAAGCAAATCATACATGCAAATGTAATATCTTCAGATGCCTACTATATTCATTGTGATACGTGTTATCCTGATTCAAGGTGTATTCACTATCGTATACATGTTTATACACAGAGATATGAAAAACTTTAATCAAAACCATTGAACATGTCATTTAGATGCTAGCACTTTCAGAGCTCATTAGAAGTGTAAACAAAACAGTGCTAGTCTGCTGCTATCTAGGCATTGCCACAAATTTCAAGTGACACCTTTACATCAGCAGCAATATCCCCACAAAGAAGATAAGAAATGACTTGGTGAGAAAAAAACTGACATAACAAACAGCATCTCTTATATTTCCAAGAAGACTCTCTTCAGTCGTCGTGTTCCGCCTCTATCACCCAGTACCTCGCCGGTTTTTCCCCGTCTCGTTGCCTCGCCGATTGTGACGTTAACACGATCTTCTCCTGGTAGAGAGGTGCGCGGCGCTGTGACGTCATTAGGGGTGACGTCGTAACGTCACCCCGCGTCTCCGTGTCCTACATAATAAAAGGCCATAAGCAGACATTCCCACAGCAGATATCTAGTGAGGATGAATATGATTTGCTTTCTCATTGTGATTCTGAGTATTATATGCAATATATTCACTATACTCATCCTCCTGGGGAATAGATTTAAGGATGTTTTGTAGTTAATTTGCGTTTATTTTACCATGAACATTGATAATTCTGGATGCGTTGGCCATGGCTTGACATAATTGTGTTCTTTCTAGGAATACCTATTACAAAACATAAAGGGGTAGAAAGCTTTACTAGTGTGAAGAACCAGCCTTTAGTCTCCTGAGTACATTTAAATTTAAATGGATCTCTGTTAATTTTCATTTGCCTACAAAACGGTTGCCATGTCTATTGGTATTTAGAAACTGATAATTAGAAAATAAATAGGGGTACAGGTGAGATTGGAGGCCTAGGTTGGAGAGTGAGCATGTATTGAATATGGCCCCAGTACCAGTGCTCACAACAACATCTGTGGAGACATGTCCGCCATGATTGTTCCTATCAATATGAGATGACTTTACTGTCAAACAGACATACTTCACCACCTAACAGGAACAAGCACCCCCTCCCCCAACATAGTTTCCGTCCCCACTTCCTTCATCCAGCAATGCACCCCACCACCCCACCTCTAATACCACATCTACAGCGTTTTACCTGCACCATCCAGTTGGTAATGGTGTTCGAGCCTTTTTAAAAGATTTGTTTTATATTATTCAACAAGTATTTCCAAAATGGATTGACCGAGTTTTGACGCATGGAGCGTGACTGAGCATGGTTCTGCAACATTAAGAATTCTCAACGCTACTCCTTGAGCTGTGGTAAAACGCTCAGTTGGTAATGCATGACTGGGGGACTGCAGTAAGACAGACTGACACCCTGTCACTTCCAAACTCCAACCTTGAAAGGATAAGCATGGAACCTAACTTTGAAACGTAATGAAAAACTATATATATGATATCTATACTGTAGGAAGTTTGTGAATATCACTACGTCCACCTAACCAATAAGTAATACAAATCATATCATATATCCACTAAAATGAGAGCGTCATCACCGGGTATACCTTTTGTATAAATCACAGAAGGACTGTCATGCCCATTCTCTCATCAAGGAGGAACATAAAAGAAAACACTACTTCAAACCTGTACACAATTCCCTACTTACTGACGAGGCTATGAAGTAGACTAGAGCTTTGTGCAGTTTGGAGAAGACAAATAAAAGGTCTCAGAAACAGCTAACATCCCCCAACCTTGGATGGCACGGGGGGGGGGGGAAGAGCAGAGCGAATGTCTAGGATTTTAGGTGATCACATTTATCTGAGTTTGAATCATTCTCAAATTTGCGGTGCACAATGGAAACAGCGGAAGAATAAAATCTTAGTTCACAAATGATTTGACGGGCTGAATAGGCTATATTAAGGGACACAATCAATCAGACGAATAGCATGAGTATCATATTTCCATGTTGTTTCACGAAATTGGAAAGAATATTACATTAAAGTTGTAAGGAAATGGTTGATATTATTTCCTCTTTGGGGCTATCTCAAATTGAATAACGATAAAATAGATTGATGCCTAACAAGGGAAGCCTACTCTACAAGAATCATTCATGAAAGTGTGTGATTAGCGGTGAAACATTCAAACAGTGGGGATATAATCGGTCGATATGAATATTGAATCAACGTTGTTAACTGGTTTGGCTCACATTAACATTGATGTTACATCGTTATGCTGTCGTTATGCTGCAGACGTAATCAGAACGGCTCTAACGCTTTCTAAAAGGAAATTTCTAAGAGGAAAATATAAATGTCCAAAGGAAAAGCCATCCCTTAGCTCTATTGTATTCTTTCACTCCATCATTAGGTTTAGTTGAATGACTATGGAAATCAGGAATGGAGGAGGGGGCACTGTTTCTAGTATAAAGCCCTAGAGTACTGATAGTAAATATACGATATCTATTGTTAAAAAGGAGTATTGATAAATTTAAATGGAATTGTGAAATCTATCTGAATGTCTTACAAAGTTGGAATTTACTTAAGATAAAACAAAATATGGCACATATATTGTAATATCCTATGATTTTTATTTCACATAGTGGCAATGTGATGGGTTGCTTTGCACGTTTAGGCAGCATTTATATATAATATATTTATATATCAATGTAATAATTAGGTATACGGTGACGCCCTCCATTATCATAATTATTACTTGGTCGCTGAGTGGCAGAGCTCCGACCAGTGGCATTGTAATGGCATACGCGCGTCATTTACATATCATTTACATATCACAAGCATCCAAGTAATCTTTTGTAATACATGCGTTGCGTCTCGTGGCTTCCTCCTGTGTATATAACACTCAACATTGAAGGGGTGGGGGTGTAATTCTTGGGTTCATATGAAACTATATGTGAAAAAAGGTAAGGTCTCGTTTAACGGTCACATGATGTGGAGTTAGCACGAGAGAACACGAGTTGTGGCATTAACAGACAACAATTATCAGATTGTTTGAAATAAACAAATTAAGCTCAAATGGGACTTAACCCCTATGACACCATGTTATAGTCGCAGATCCTGTGAACAGTTAATAAATCGTTAATCAATAATACAATTAGTCTTTCTTACATCAATTATGGTGACGACTTGGCTATTTACAGTGGTCAGAATGGCGAATGAAGGTAATAACACGAGTTACAAGCAGTGCATGCACTAACCTTTCTAATACATTTACCAACGCCTGCTAGTGTA
Organism: Acholoe squamosa; assembly: GCA_949317995.1. Taxonomy (NCBI): domain Eukaryota; kingdom Metazoa; phylum Annelida; class Polychaeta; order Phyllodocida; family Polynoidae; genus Acholoe; species Acholoe squamosa. Next base: position 38,875,064 of record OX439048.1, on the reverse strand, counting down.
GTTTATACTGCTTTCTCCCTCTTTCTCCCTCTTCCTCTCACTCTTCCTCTAGCTCAATTGTTTTGAGTCAAATATACTTAACCTCCCACCACGAGTTATTTTCTTTGAATCTCACCCTCTGGCTCTTAGCATGAAGATGATGACAGACAGGATACAATAATACCAAATCATGCACATGGAATCTACCTCTCTTTAACTGTGTCTCTGTTTGGTCTGTGCCTACATATGATATACTCAGTACACATACAACATTATGAGCGCCTGTCCCACCTGCGTATGCTCCTCGAGGACTGGGCTGGGGATGAGAGGTAGGAGGCCCGCGACGTGGTCGAGATGATACAAATAACTCAATAATCCGTACATACTGATAACAGTTGATAATAATATCAACAATGGTGATAATAATAATAATCGCTGTTTTATCCACTGGTTTAGCTGCTTGCTATGTCCGATGCCAATCTAGTTTGAGGATTCGAATGAATGTCTTCTTAAACTGCTGATTGGCAAAGGCATAACACAGAGGATTGATGGGACTGTTCAGATAGCATAACCAGTATGATATGTCATAGAGGGTAGGTTCCACACAGCCACTGTCATCAGGACAGAAACCTATGATCATAGAGAGAATGTGCCAAGGGGTCCAGCAGAGCACAAAGGCTCCCAAGATGATGGTGATGACCCGCAGCGCTTTCCGTGCTCGGTTCTCACTTTTGCTTTTTGGTTGCTTCTCCTTTTTGCGCTTGAACTTGCGACTGCCCACAGACTTAATAAGTCCACGTAAAGGGGAGCCAGCCTTGCCACGTGCCCGTTTGGCACTGCCACCATGGCTGCCCTCACCACTGCGGGTATATTGGGTGCCATCATCAGCGTTCAGTGGCTGGATCTCATCTGGTTTGGCAAGACGTGAAATGGTCTTACTGTCTTGTCGGGTCTCAACCTGAATATGCGCTGTAGCAAGGGCAAGTGATGCGCGATGGTGAATCCCACCACCACTACTGTTATTGTTTGTGCCCCCACTGCTTTGATTCAGTCTCTGCTCCTCATTACCGTCGTCATCATCTATCTCATCATCACCTGAGTCCTTTTGCACATTGAGTGAACTTTTTGCATTGCTGTCATCACAGCCATTCTGGATGGCGCCACCGCCACCGCAGCCAACACTACCAGAGCCTTGACGGCCACCAGTATAAACAGTGGCATCACTGTTGGTGGGGCTACTGTGGTTAAGAGCGTGGCGACCACTGTGATGGTGCCCTGATGTGCCACCATTGCCACCACCGCGCGTCTCTCGCTCAACGAGTGACCGCCGCTTCCAAACTGGCGACTCTGGCTCCTCTACCACCAAGGAGTCCCGCTCCTTGGGAGGTGGTGGGGGTGGCTGGTGTACTGTTCCTGTTAATGGTGTAGTCTCAGACAGGATGCGTATGTTATCTGTGGACAGCGGAGACTTGAGACTGTCCTGGTCAATGTACTTGATCCCCGAAACATATTCCGGGGGAGTCGTGACTTCGCATGTCACCGTCATCTCTGACTCTGGCAAATTTGGAGTTGGTGATGGATATTCAACTACTCCACTTTCTATTGGCGGTGGCTCTCCCATGTTGTCCTCTTGTTCAGTTTCATTGTCATCATATGCAGCTGGGGGTGGTGGTGTTGTATTATATATCATGTGCCCTTCACCCCCCATGCCACTAGAAGTGGACTGTGCTCCCCCACTGCGGATACTACCCCGACCCCCCAGACTCTCACTACAGGAGGTGCCATGTGGAGGTGGTGGTGGGAAGGAGAAATCACCTTCTGAGAGGCAAGGTGTGCCACTGCCAACCTCCTGGAAGAGTGCTGGGTAAGGGGGTGGCGACTCGGAGGGCATATTCTCCATAGAGGAAGGAGATGGTGGTTCATCCTGCAGTAAGGCTGTGTCTGCTGCTTCTTCTGATTGTGACATGCTGTTGGCTGCTTCAACACAGTCGACAGTCAGTGGTGCAGATGGCAGCAATGGTGCTACACTGTTATGCGGTAAGCTAACTGCCACAACCCCTCCCCCACCACAGTTCCCTCCAGGAGAGGTGGTTGGACTGCGAATAACACTGTGGTTGCTTATACTACCACGTTTCACTTCAAACGGTCGTGTAGCATTTACTAATGAGTTACCAATGATTGGAGCTGGTGCATTGTTACTTTCTAGAGTTTCTGTGTATGCTGAGTTTGCCAGCCCTGGAGACGTTGTAGAAATATTTGTTAATTTAGCCTCTGTTGGCCGAGGTTCCCTATTCCTTTTAGCCCTTTTTTCACCATTTTTACCTTTCCCCTGGCGTTTACGGCCCCTGCCTTTATTGTTATTATTGCCCTCAGAGTTGAGGGGCTTATTGTGCTTAGGAGATTGACTGCTCTGGTCTGTATCTGAAGGAAAGGCTGGACTACTAGATCGGTCTTCATCCTTCTCCTTAGAGTTAAAGTTCGTAGTATTTTGGTGTCCAGGCTCAAGAGTCTTTGGTGCACCATCAGTTTTGCTGTTGCTGTTACCCTGATCTGAGCACTCATAGAGACTCTTGCTGCCTATTTTTTTCTGATTATTGGACATACCTATTCCTATTTTCGTCATGGTTTGCCCCGCCATGGACACAAGGGATGTCATCTTTTTCGCCTTAGCATTAGACTTTCGTTGAAGGTCGAGTGCTACTTTGTAAATCCCAGTGTAGAGCACACACATGACGGTCAATGTCACCCAGAAGTACCCCAACTGTAGGACACAGTTGAAGAGGGCATCTTCCATGTACTGCACGTAGCACATGCCCTCGGGCACAGTTCGGCGACCGACAAAGTATTGCCATCCAAAGATGGATGTAAAAAAGACGAGGATGGGTATGACCCAGGTCAGAGCTATCACACCAGTGACCTTGTTGTCTGTCCGCCACGCCCGGTACTTAGCCGGGATTTTTACCGAGCAGAATCTGTCAATGGTGATACAGAAGACAGTGTAGATGGACGTTAGGCAGACGGTATAATCCACAGACAGCCAAAGGTCACAGAGCACCTCCCCAAGGGGCCAGTACTTGCCAGTGAGCAGATAGACCGTGTAAAAGGGCATTGAGAAGGTGCCAATTAGTAAGTCTGACACTGCCAGCGATGCGATGAAGTAGTTGGTCGGCTGGCGAATGGTGCGTTCAATAACAAAGGATAGGATCACGATCAAGTTGCCTACAATGGTGGTGATGCAGGTGCTTCCAGCTAAGAATGCTAAGATGATGATCTGGAGGGTGCTATAGGGATTCGACCGGGCGGGCCCATGTGTGGTGGGTGTAGTCATACTGGCATTGTCTGACAGAGAGTAGTTGCAGGCCAGTGCCACCATTGCACCAGTTGTTTCATTGGTCAATGCACAGGGCGTTAGGTTGCCAGAGAGGTCATAGCCGCCCTCCAGCAGCCCACCCACCATCGAGGATGACGCTGCAGCAGCCACTGCATTAGCTCCGCCACTGGCATTGCCAAAGAGCTTGGAGATTTGGAGAATGGACTGATTGAGAGCCCCTGGACCGTGCAGCGGCACATGGCCAGGTCCATGGTGGATACTATAGTTGAAGCTGGAATTTGGATCACGACCGAGTCCTCCATTTCCAGTTCCTCCTCCAGGGCGGCTTGCAGCACCACTAAACAGTGCTGCAGCACCCCCTAGCATTGTTAGATTTAGTTGCGCCATGATGATAGTGACGCCACGGCCGCCGGAAGTATCAGCACCAGCGACTTCCGGTGGTGCATGTGACGCCGTTGGATGTTAGTTGTTCCAGTTATGGTCAGGGTGAACACCTGACTTCTGGTGTTGGGGTGTTTAGCCTGTGCCCCGATATCTGCTGTGAGCAACTGAAATATACAGAATGATGAGCTAGGTTAAAATACAGTACTATCTATAAATGGCTATGAGAATTATTCAAAAGTATCATTGTGGTTTATGAACCGCTTAGTTGATTCAGGTCTGTATAATTTATCTAGAAGTAAAGGTTCCTGTAATTTATCTTCTATGACACTACCAATACTTGAAGTGTTGGTCTAAACTGAGCGAGCTGTAGGCTATAAACAACAGGTCATTACACAGAGATATAGTTAACCGTTGTGCATTAGACATGGAGATATATGATAAGGTCCCATATGATTTTGTAATGTTTAGCTTGCATTGTCTCTTTATGTAGAGCAGATAGGTCTGATATTTTCCTTTTTTCATATGTATACACTAGATATGTCTTTCTTCCATCTGAAATATCTATACATGCTCGAAAAGTGAATGTCCTTTCTTACCTTTGTAGACATTAAGAAAGATTCTTTGACACTTTTTGATGACAATCTCCGGGATGTAATCTTTGGATACAACTTCGGGAAACCCTACCCAGTGAGGTATATATTGATGACGTCAGAGCGATAAGGAATTCCCTTTTAGGCTCCATCTAAAAATAGACAAAATGAAATCCCATCTTAGTGAATGTCATAAAGAAAATGTGTATTTTTCTTTTGAATATAAATATAGTTATTAGTCAGTTTGCAATGTACAGATTGGGCGCCTTTTCTGTTAAAACACGAGAGAAGAAGGCTGTACATGAGAAAGGTTTGATTGTTCTCCTGGAACACATCAAATAACACAGGAACTGCCAAGTTATCATTTGATAACAATTGGAATACACATCTAATTAATCTGCAGGGAAACCTATTTAATGCACAATACAAGGAACCAGCAGGTAGAATGCAAGAAATAAGGAATGGTCGTAATTTCAACCTAACTCTGTACATTCAAGGGTTGATAACTTATTGATATAATGATTGCCGCCAGTCCCACCATCCCATTGCATGTGTCACGCTACAGAGGCGTAGAAAGCAACTCTTCATTGGGGGGGGGGGGCAGCGGTGTGTACAGAAATTTAATTTTGATGAATTTTAGATCTGATTTTAGGTCAAGACTACTATTTCCCCAATCCCATTATGATATCAATCTAATTTGAGATGCAAAGTTTAAGTTTCTTGTTCAAGTTATTATGAATTCTTGGCAAATTTTGGGGGGCCCAGACATTCTCAGGCCCCACCTCCTTTATGATTGGGGGGGGAGGCCCCTCTGCTCCCCCTTTTCCTACGCCCCTGTACAATCGCACATGTTTAATAAGTCCTTTAATGCTTTAAATGTCGGGGACAAAGATGTATGTTGCAGTTATGGGGTTTTTGGAGTGGCTTGTAGAGTGCACTACTCATTGGTGTTTAATTTTAGCTCCACAGGCGTTAGTTCCACATGTCACACAGAGTAGAACAACTAGAAAAGCACTGATTTAACCCTGATGTATCTGCCACACGTACGCTATCTGATGAATCAGTTCTACAGTGACAGGTGCCAGAAGCGGCACAGTGCTGGGAGAAGCCACTATTTGTAAAAGTGTTGCTATTTTGGCAGGAAACCTGTTTGTTACTAATGAATGTGTAACTCTAGAAAACAAGATGGTTGATCATTAACAATTTGGCTGTGGCAGGAACTGTACTGCCAAAAGCGCAGCGTGATTCCGAATATGCCAACTGTGCAGCTTAGAAAGTTATATCTCACTGCTTGGTGATTTGGTATGTTCTATAATAATTCGTGTTGATTCCTTTAAGCTTTGCACAGCAACATGAATGCATTAACCAGTATGCACGCAATTGAAATTGAAACGCTCACGATGGACTAGAAATTGACCAACCTTATGCATAAATGCATGACTTACTTTACTGGGTGAACACTTCTTTTACAAAGGCTAAACATTGAAAGGGTCCATACATCCAATCCCGTGACTGTGGTTTGCACTCATGTCAGCATATCAAGTATGACGTGCTGGTGAGCCATTCTACTGGCTAAGTGAGACACAGCACGAACTGCTAAAAGACATGTTTTAACAAAAGTAACTCCACTCACACCAGCAAACTCCACCTCTCAGCACCTTTCCACCCACCATCATAAATAAAGATAAGTCAGGGCACACAAAAGGCATGCTAGGGCAGAGTGTTTTACTTGACTGCTATACTTCAATTGGTGCTAGCTAAAACTAAGTCTTAAAAGCTCTATCCATCATTTGATTTTGGCTGAGTTTGTTTTAGTCAGAAGTAGCTGCAGCCCGCAATCAATAACAACGTTAGCGGCACTGAGGTTATTAAATCACAACAAGAAGGGAAGAGGTGAGATAGGGAGCGAGCAGCTCAAAATAGTCCCCCTGCCTGCTACCGACAGAAATAAGACAAGCCAAAAAGAGCTTGGTGTGTTGAGTGATAGCTACAGTGGTTGATAGATTATCTATTCAGGCTATTGGTAAACGGACTGGCTGATTGGTGAATGGGCTGATTGCCTGCGGAATGAGCTGATTCACTAGCGAATTAGGCCATTGATGGAAAAATAAGCGACTGGTAGGTGATATGATAGCAATGACTCCATGAATCTACCAAATGAATGAAATGATAACAGTCATTACTGTCAGGATGGTCGATGAGTAAACTAAGTGAAATAAATGGTTACTCTTCTTAATGGGTAAAACAAGTAGAGGCCTACACTTCGGAGATGATTCACTGATTATCAAATGACTAATGTAGTGGCCTGTTTAACCCTTTTGTGCCCAGAATTATTTTGAAGAAGCTGATTTATTCAACACATTTGACATAGCAGAGGCTTTTACCTATATCATGTCCACATTTAAGTTTTTATGCATTGTAACCAAGAAGACAATTACATAGCTTTGAGAAAATGTTATATAAAGCATATGTTTGAATTTTATTTGAGTCAGTAGGGAAGATTATGGTTTTTGAAGTTGAAATTAGCTGATTTGGATGAACGTGCCTTTTTTTCCTAAATTTTATATTTTGGTGGGGAATAGGCTACACATAAAGCATTATTTTAGCATTTCAAAGAAGGCCATATTGTTTGGAATTGAACAAAAATACATATCATAATTTGATTCCTTGGAGAAAATCACATGGAAATTATTTCCTCAATATTTTTGGTGTTTTTATCAATATTTTTGTGGATTTAGTGAATTTTTTCTATTTTCCCTGTATTTTCATGGCCAGAGCGCGCACTTTTGATGTATTTTAAGCCTATTTTCAATCCATTATTTTCTGCAATAGCTTTTATTAGTAATTACATCCCTAATGCACCATAACATATTTGGTACCATTGGAAAGCTCTTGACATAACGATGCTTTTGATATTAGAATTATCATAATCCTATCAATATTACACCCATGGTGGTATGTTGAACATAGATACATGCTTAAGAGCGCACTTTTGCTATTCTGGGCACGTAAGGGTTAAGCGCCCCTGTGCTAACAGATTTCAACCTACCTCTACTCCGGCCCTTATTTGAGGCCGGCACTTATTCAGGACATAATTCATAGTATATTCCTCAATTTCAATGATACTTTACCCCCTGCGCTTATTCAAGACCGGTGCTCATTCAAAGACCCGGCGCTTAAACAGGCCACTACGGTAAGCTAAAATTGCATTCCAAAAGCCCTGTCGTCCTTAATAATAAGATATTAAAGATGAAATATTTGAACTAAGTATTGTTTGTACCGTATAGAGAGAAATCGGATGGTGTCCTAATTGGCAAAGTGGCTACCATAATCTTGTACTAACCTTACAAGCTACTGTAGGAATTCACCTATCAATGCCCCAAACCTCCATCCCCCAACACTCAAAGGGGCGGATACCTAATGGACGCAGAGAGGGGGAGATATATAGGACCTGGACGGCAGCAGTGAGGGTCACATTCGCCTCTTCCTTCCCATTACCGCCAGTCGGCAATTGGAGATTTCAGGACAGCTTTTACGATATCCGGCCTGTTGTAAACAGCCCGGGACCAATCTGATTAACCATCAGACACCTGGGCACAGGGCCCCCGGATATGGGATAGGGGTACTGGATGGGGCTAATTGTTGAGAGTGGTAACTGTGAGGGCGGATATCATACATCAATAAGGGGGGATAGAGAAACCTCAGCTCCTAGGTCTATGTTCTAGTAGGGCTAAAGATACCTTCTTTGCCAACGTGAAGTATTGCCATTGCCTCTCCCCCCCTGCTTCCACATACCTGTTCATGTCCCTTTTCTATGCCTCCTTCCCCTCTACTCCTCCATTCCTTACATTTGACTCTAGCTCCTTTTGTCTCCCTTCCATAGCGTAGCCGTCCTTCTCCCCATCATGTCCTATTCTTAACCAGTACTTACCCATGAAATATATTCTCCCTACTCACCCCAGTTGTTCATCCATCTGCCTTCCCTCTTCCATCCCTACCGTCGGAACATTCCCATTGACCAATACCCCCCTTACTCCCAGCTGTGGAGCCGCTGGCTGAGAGCTCGTCCGGCCACTTTACACCAGAGCTTATTAGGATGTGTCAGTGGTATAGATTGGTGTAGGGTGCTGGAGCCTTGCCAGTCTGGAGCAACCTTTTGTGGGTTAACAATAAAGAGAGGATGGAACACTTTTATATGGGCAATTACAGGGCACTGACATGATAAACTGTAGGGGACGCCTGGTTGGTTTAATGAAGTAGAAAGGATTTGTCCGTCTAGCAAGAGTGTCTCTGCTAGATGACACTGCTGATTTAATCATAATGATACCAGGAGGTTAATTCAAAGGGTCCTGCATGCCATTGCTACCCCCATAATGGTAGCATAGGCACATCTTATAAGACCTAGTCAGTCTACCCTAAAGTTTATAGTGGTGGTAGCCCAGTCAGCCATAGCAAGTCCTGTGCAGTCATTCATTATTTTTGTTCCAGCCTATACCATCACCTCATGTTACCGAAAGAAAGGAACAGTGGTTTCCCCTAATTGCTAGTGCACCTGTGGGAGACACTCCTCCTCTCAAGAGTGAATATGCCTGCTGAGAGTCCTTGATGGCTCTTGAGGCTACTCATGCGTTAAGTGCACTTGAATACTGTACAGGGTCAACTGCACCCTACACTCTATAAGTAGCTCATATAGGGAAGGGGAACACTTGTGTAATCACTCTTGTGAGAAGGAGTGTTTCCACTGCTATTCTTTCACTGTGGGCCTCTTGCCCTTGTGCAAAGTGTGTTCTGCTTGGGATAATGTATGCAGGGCTGAGGCTAACACCACCGAGAAGATAGAGCTGGCTATGAGAAAGGAAGGGAGTCTCACCTTACCATCACTGAAAGGGATAAAGCAGAAAAATCGCTACTATCGCAGGGGTAGCGATGGCAGGGCCTTTTGAATTAACCTCCTAATGCCCAAAATGACTAACCCTCGGGGTTGGTGGAAGACACATATATAACATTGTGCAATGCAACATGTTCAACTATTGGGTATACCATTCACAAGATACCTTTATACCCTATATCATGGAATGTAATGTAATCCTGAATCGATGTGAAAGATATAGTTGTCTGTACAATTCAAATGGCTGCATCTCAAATAAAGCATGTGAGAACATATGATTTATTTCAACTGCCCAAGCTGTAGGAAATCGAATTTCTGGGCAGTGCATAACCTTACAGCACACTCCCTCCTTAAGAGGTCGATCAACAGCATTAAATGAAGGGGAAGAAATAATAATCTCAGACGGCTGGTGTGAGCCACCAACTACTTTAGCAAACACTGTTCATCTTCGATCTCCTCAAGTCAATGGATCAATGGGAAGGAATCCCCTTCCTGGTATATAGGCAGAAGTCCCTGTAACTGCCAAGTGTTTGGCAGCCTGCCAATCACTTAGCAGGAAATGACGGCAGACTAGCAACCACGGGGCATGTCAAGTAGTGGTGAATAATGGATAGCACCTAGATGAGAGTTTCGCATACTTGTGAAGGAATAGTGCCAGGGAAAAGGGAATAACTAGAGAGAGTCAGATAAAATAACTAGGCAGGTTGTGATGAGGAGACCCACAAAGGGCATATAGAATCATGTGTAGACAGCAACAGAAAGGCTACGTGTACTACCCTGAAAAGCAGTGATTTGTAAGGCTTGGAATGATCTTACATGGGCACAAGAAAAGTGAAAACGAGCATGTACCACCATAGAGAATTGGATGAAATGGCGCAGGTATCAAGTAGAAAAAGCCCCAGCAAATTGTCGTTATCTGTCGCCATGATTGGTCATCAATGGTGACTCCTGTCTGAGTGATAACTCACTGCGTCATCTTTCGCCACTGTGTGTCAGTCTCACATGGCATGGCAATTTATCACAACAGTCACCAACATGATCTCACTCACTGCTTGAGTATGTGCCACCCCTTGTCATCCCTCACAAAGCATGGTGACTTATCACCACCATCGCCAACATGGATCTAACTCACTGCGTGAGTATGTGCCACTGCCTGTCAACTCTCACTCAGAATGGCGGCTTATCACAAGCATTGCCAACATGGATCTGACTCACTGTGTGATTATGTACCACTCCCGTGCCACTGGCATCAACTCTCACACAAAATGGCGACTTATCACTACCATTGCCAACATTGGTCTCACTCAATGCGTGAACTTGTGTCACTCCATGTCAATGCTCTCTGAGGATTGCATCATCTGTCACTCACTCTCACTCAGAATGGCAACTTATCACCACCATTGCCAGCCTTTGTCTCACTCAATGCGTGAACTTGTGTCACTCCAAGTCAATGCTCTCTGAGGATTGCATCATCTGTCACTCACTCTCACTCACAGTGGCAACTTATCACCACCATTGCCAAAGTTGTTGAGACAGCACCACTGTTCAATATGTAGCCTATGAAGTATAAGTCCCATATGTATCAAATGTGCTTTGTTTCACACTGATTTCCATGTAATACTTCAGAGTTGAATCAAACAAGATTATATAGAGAGAATATCAATTGAATTTAGATAGAGGTATCTCTAAAATGAAAGCAACTATCCATAAACACCTTTTCTCTGGTTACAGGAAAAATACATAGGGAAATATCAACATTAACACCTTGTCTGTGGTTAGAGGGAAGATACATATGGCAATACCTTCTCTGGCAAAACATACTTTGATCTGGCAGATGTGAGGCTGCATGATTACCAATGTCGATTAATATGAGCTTTTCATCTAACAAGGTGAGTGATCAACCGCCTTGCCATCCCTGGTGAGTGTGAGTCATCACGATCCTCGCCAACCATGGTGAACATGCGCTATGGCATGGTGTGCGTTTCATCTAGCGAGGTGAGTGATCACTCGTGTCGCCATCCCTGGTGAGTGTGGGTGATCAAGATCCTCACCATCTGTGGTGAACCTGTGCTATCACGAGGTACGCGTTTTATCTAGCGAGGTGACTGATCACAATCCTTGCCATCCATGGTGAATGTGCATTATGACGTGGTGTGCGTCTCATCTAGCGAAGTGAGTGATCACTCATGTCGCCATCCCTGGTGAGGATGAGTGATCACTCATGTCGCCATCCCTGGTGAGGATGAGTGATCACGATCCTCGCCATCCCTGGTGAACATGTGCTATGACGAGGTGCGTGTTTCATCTAGCGAGGTGAGTGATCACCCACGTCGCCATCCCTGGTGAGTCTGAGTGATCACTATCCTCGCCATCTGAGGTGAGGCCATGTGATCACCACCATTGCTATTCCTGGTGATCTTGTGCTATAGCGATGTCGTGTTCCATCTAGTGACATGTGTGAGCCACTTCACACAGGTTGACGAGGAGTCACAACAATTTGCTGGGGCGCAAGGAAAATTATGTGAAAAGGCTGGTGCATGTGAAAAGAACCGTAAAATACATATAGAAGGGCAGTCTATATCTAATTGGGCATTGGTCTAAAAGTTTGAAATAAAAGGATATGAGGGAAGCAATCTGTTCGATACCCTCACTATGAAATCAGGGGGAACGCTCTGTTTATAATAGGCTGTAGAATATAAGATAGGGAATTGAGATATACCAGAGCGGACATTATAGCCAGCGAGTTCGGACTGATAAGCCATGAAAGGGCAGATAATGGTGACACAACCCAGTGGGAGGACCCAGCTGAAAGGAAAATAACAATGACTCCTAAGAGGCTGCAGTGGTAGGCATTGAGGGTCGGGGGAGAGCAGGTATCTTGTGGCGGGCACGCTCCAGGCCGCAAGCTACTCCTTTCAGGCTCTTGACCTTTCTAAGTGCGTTTCAATATTTCTTCGATCAACCCCTGGTGTCGACTGAAGGAACCTGTGTGCGTTCTCTGCCCAGTCCATGCAAGACCCCGGGACAAGCCCTCCTCCTTCCCCCTTCTCCAGAACCAGCCCACTTATGTCTTCCTTCCACAGGTCCCCCTTTGCCTCTCCACCCACCACCAACACCTGCCGGGAGCACTTGTCTGGCTGGCTGGCCCCATTTACCCCTCCCACCAACTATTACACCCCGAACATGCCCCAGGCCTACTCCAGATGCCGTTGTCATGGTATCAGCCATGTCACAACCAACATCTAGGTACAAGTAGAGTAATGTCCTCTACTCCTCACTAAGTCAGTCTCATGTATTCCACTGTTGATGATTTTTTTTATTATAGAAAATCTTACTACTTTTCTTTCGCTGCATGCTATTTCAAACTCTTCCTCTTAAGGATGTTGCCAATCTGGTTTCTGTACATGCAGGCTTCGCTAAAATCCCTTTTATCGTTTCTCCAATGCAATTGCTAAGTGCTTCTCCATATGGTACTTACCCTCCAACAAAAAAAAGAAGAAGATATAAGAACACACAATACATGCACTGTGGAGATATACATTTAATTCACTTACCAATCACTGCACCCTCTCCACTCACACAGATCAACAATAGCATGTACCCTGGGGACACCCACAGAAATATAGATACACCATAACTTGTGTTTCTTCATAAAGCATTACATATACGCTGAGAGTGCCACAGGGCGTTCACTTGACGATGTTTGTGGGAGCAATGTGTGGAGGAGAAGACACGGTTGGGTGGGTGGGTGTGTGGGGTCCCTAACTCTTTTAGGACTGCCGGAATAAACCAGTTGAAGTTCCTCTGTTGTCATAATGCACAATGCTACCAGGAGACCAGGAGGGTGGTGGCTGGACCAGCCGTGAAGACATCATCATGAAATGAGGTCAGACACCCTGAATACGGAAGTAGCCCTTTTCTTCCTCCTGCTGAAGAGAGGTGACGCGGCCATTGCCTGGCGTGTCTCCAAGGTGGCCGCTGAGGAGGGAGAAGGGTGAGCTTCACGTCCAAAGGTCATAGTCCAAAGGTGCAGGATGAAAGGTTAGCTGACATCCCCAGCTGATGGCATATATCACCTATGTCTCCAGGTGATTCTACATGCCATGGTCGTGCAGGTACACCTCCAGGACCACCTACAGGTACCACGTTGTTCCCTGTTTTTCCCACTTTGTAAGACATAACGCTTGTGCCATGGGCACCATGGAATTCACTGGTGTCTGGACACTATGTCCCCTGGAACATGCCATTTGAGGTTCGTCCCTAGAACTCTGCCACAAAAGCCTTGGTAAAAGCTAGGTGGTGAACAACGGATTTTAACCACATATTTCAATAGTTTCTTCTCCAATCTCTATTTTATCTTCAGAATAAAAATATCGGCAAAATGGGGTAAGCAGTTAGCTAACGCAGAGTAGTGCTTACCTAGAAACTTGTATTCAGAATATAGTAGCAGAGGAACATGAGCAGCTACTGATGGTTACTGCCTAACGCTGTGTGTGGCCCTCCAAGAAAGCAAACCGATATGACCTAAAGTAACCAGTACCAGGAAGATAAGAAAATGGTATTAATGAACGGGTACTAATGTACAAATTTCACTAACGCTCTCCAGTAACATCAGGTCTACCAAGGCCCTGTTCTTAAGCAGCTATTGCAGTTAAAGACTGTCTACCGTAGCATATGTTTTACCTGTGGAAAGTCTCACCCTACCATGGGTCCAACCCCTTCCACTCCATGCTTTGTAACTCACTCACTACCTATTTTCTTCAATATCCATAGCCCCCAGTAGCCTCCCAGTCCTCCCACCTCGATCCCCGACTCTGTTGTCCGGGGCTCACCCCACCAAGCTGCCGGCAAATTGGGGTGCCTGCCCGGGATGTGGCCCTCCTCCCTGTGCCCAGAGTGGCGGAATTAATTCAACCCTGAGTGAGTCTGGGGGTGCGGCCGTGCAGTGGATGGCTGGAGACTGTTGTAATAACACAACTAAGCCTGTTTTCCTGCTCTCACCACCCACCCTTAGCTCACTGCTGAGTAGCTTTTTGCATGGAGTTTATCGTAAGAGCCTCGGAGTGTGGCTACGTTGTTGTACTACTACCGATATTTTTATTTCTCTCATCATTTCGTTCCCACGCACACATGTTATTTCTAAACGAGCATGTACCACCAGATCTTTGTAAATGCCTATGTAGAATAGAACCAGTTGTATATGTTATATCATGTTTCCCTGAAATTTATGTTTCAGTCTCAAAAATTTCTTGTAATAGCTCTCCGCACAGTAACACAACCCCAAGTAAATCTTGACTTCACAGTGGCATTTCTTTTCTTTTCGTATTGGCTAGACTAGTGGCTTTATTCCATATGATCTAGTTTCAAATGATGGTTGCACATTCAGGATTATCATAGTGTAGTTTGGTAAGAGGTGAACCACATCAATCGATAAAGATAAGTCTGCATGCTCCATTTTTATGAGCTTTCTTGGGACTTGTGTAATACGCAAGTCAGCTGATATAGGAAAGATGTGCATGTTAGTAAGTTCAAGTTGTCACACCACGAATACATATTGGTTGTTCAGTCTCTAACGCCTACACGATTTGAAATGATATTTCTTCCATATCACTGAATAACTCTGAGGTAAAACCTCAGTTTGTGTCATGTTTCCTTCTGCCTGGAAACCACTTAACCCTCTGGAAGTGGCTGGGTAATGTGAACACTTTGTTTCAAATTTCACTCAGTTAAGATGTGACCTTGGACTTTGGTAATGCCACCTCTTCTTCTTGGAAATAATTAATGTGTTCAGAAAGAGGTGTGGCTGCGGAACTTAGTGCACGAAACGGACATCTTGACATCTTTCTTGTAGTATAAGCGTTGACACTCTTTGCGAAGAATGAGATCCACACAAAACTAAACATCTTTTGGAATAATAGTGAAGTCCCAGAGTGAAGTCTCCTGCATTTCGGCAGAATTTGGTATAGATGTCCCTTCTAGATGCATAATCAATTATATATTGATATGAGCTAGGAAAGGAAGGCCAGTATAATTATACACACGTCTGCAGGTTAATTCAAAAGGTCCTGGGATTTCTACCTCTGCGATCTTAGTGTAGGCACATATCATAAGACCTAGCCAGTCTACCCTATCTAATGCAGTGGTTGCAGGCCAGTCAGACACAGCAAGTCCTGAGATCCCTTCACTATTCATTTTCCAGCTGTAAGATCACTGCAATCTTAGTGAAATAGTTGCATAGTGGTTTCACCTGAGTACAAGAGCACTCACAGGAAACACTCCTGCTCCCAAGAGTGAATGGCCCTGCTGTATACATAATTTATAGAGGGGAGGAAGGACGTTTGCTGAGAGTCCTAGAGGGATCTTTAGGCTACTCAGGCATAAAGTGCACTTGAATACTGTACGAGGTCAACTGCACCGTATACTCTATAAGTAGCTCATATGCAGGGGGAAACACTTGTGTAATCACTCTTGTGAGAAGGAGTGTTTCCACTGCTATTCTTTTACCATGGGCCTCTTGCCCCCATGCACAGTGTGTTCTACTTGGAATGGTGTAGGAGGGCTGAGGCTAAGATCACTGCGATCTTAGTGCTGGCTGTGAAACAGACTAATCTTAAGATCACTTAATTGGATAAGGCAGAATAATTCCTAAGATCGCCGAGGTAGCGATCCCAGGACCTTTTGAATTAACCTCCAGAGTGAGGTTTGTTTCATAGTAAGCTGCCATATTTACTTCACATCCTCTAAGGAAATAGACTTCAAGAATTCACTGCGTCCTGCTGTAATAAACAAGACTCTGTGTGTAACTCACTATGTTTTTTTTTCTCTCCAAACTTGGATTTAATTGACTCCATCCTAGACACTAATCCCTCTGTGACAGCAGTCCCTGTCTGCTGTCAAGTGGTTCCTGTAATCTTGTTCACCTAGTCCGGGACTCGGCCGGGAATTAGAAAATGATTAGAGCCCTTCAAAGAAGGATCAAATCCCTCCCTATTAATCTCCACCAATCAACTGCGGTCTGCTCTAAAGTGAGCGATATAAGGTGGTTTGGTGCTTTACGCCTTTACTTAGGTGAGCGATATTAAGTGAAGCAATCCTTGGTTAATAGAAGCAAGGCGGCGAGTTTGAGGTTCGGCATAATACGAAATAGATGTAAAGCATTGTGAATTGAGCGATGCTGTTGGATCATAATGGAATCCATGGTGTGAGTAATGGCTTAGTTGTGGGGGAGGAGGGTGGGGGGGGGGGCATTTGGAGTATCTCAATCAAGAATACATTTTATTTACTCCAGCACCTTACACTAGTAGATACAAGGCATGGCATGGTTAAGATAGGATTCCGGGCTAGAATAGATTGATCATATATAATGATACACAGATTATTAAAACTCTACCAATTATCAAAGAAGCTCCTAATCATGACTGTCATCCTATATGCCTAGGATCCATGGAGGATCTAACCTTGCTCTAGCATAAAGGCGATACTCGACGTAGCCTTTAGTGCATGGGCTCTCTGGAATTCGGAAACGATTCTGTTATAAACTTCAACTTAACCGCTTAAGACAGGACTTGGTGGATAAAATCGGAAAACATCACTGTAACAAAGTAAGAGATGTGTAGGCTAACATCATACGAAATCCGGTAAGGAATCTAGTATCCACCGTCCCAGGATCGCCTTCAAGGCAGACCCAAGCCCCGACAGTAAGTGGTTTTACCAGATGATTAAAGTACTTTCAGAGAACATACCAACCTAATCACCGACCAATTTAAAGTAAATAGAGGCAAACAAAGCTGAGCCGGTGGATCTGTAGTGTCTTGAGTAAAAATGGCCGGGTATTGATTGAGACAGAATGAGTGGAGATTGGAAGTGATACCGTAGGGTGAGGGCTTACTGTGAGCAAGTGCCTTATTCCAGGCAGAGGGGGGGGGGCGTGGTGTGCTTAATATTAATAAAACCAGTCTCTTTTAATGGCTGCTCTGACAAGGAAGGCTCTTCCAAAGAGCCCCTTCCCTTTGTTCAGTACTCCATCTTAATTCAGGAAAAATAATACCTGGGACAGATTACCACAGCTAGAGGTGTAGTGGCTTAACATGTCCATAAGGAAATCCCCTAGGATTAAGGCTGCTTTGGTGGTTTTAACATGAACTGACAACATTGCCAACATCGTTATGAGTATGACTTGTAGTATGTGATACCAGAGTCTATTTAGCTACTGACAAAGGTATGTTCAAGACACGCAGCATGCAGAGCAGAATCGTTGATATGAAATAATGGTCAGAATTATCTCATTTTGTATGACCTAAAGTATTCTGATACATTATATGTCAGCAAATTAAGAGGAATCTCAATCTAAAAAGATGGGATTCAAGCCTCACAAGTTACACCTAACATGTGCGATACATATAGGCTAAATTATTCCCTTTCAGAGTAAGCCATGTATTTTATATATAAAAAAAAAGAAAAACCTTTAGTGTGAGGGTGTATTTTTAGTGCAGCTTCGTTAACGTCGGCCCTTCCAGCCCATTCACCTTAATTAGAAATCCCAATTCTGAAATGATGACATGGCGCCATCCGCTCCAGGACCCACTTGATGAGCTTTACATCGGCAGTGGTCGATTAATCTTAGTCCTCTTCTACAAAAGGCAACATAATGTACTGAAACTCTACCCATTCGGTTACTATGGAACCCTTCTCCTTTTGTTGTTCAGGATGATCCTGTGGCATTTATAAACAATGTGAGAACTATTCAATACTTCTCAAATTGTTTGATGCCTCTGTCTTACGTACAGATTTGGCCTCCATTTTAATGAGAGAGATACCTGCTATCCTAGACATGCTTTGTAGCAGTGGATATCAATACAAAGATAGTGACAACGTCATTCCCGACATTAACAATTATGCGTGTTAACATCCCATTGCACCTAACAATAGTTGTGCCAAAATGGCCATGAAATTCTTACCTTTGGGATACGTGTTACATCAGAACCTGCATATTCTCTTTACCTCCACTGAACTCCATTGCTATAGGTGTGTCGGACAAAGTAACTGACAGACTATAGGCACTAATGAATGACCAGCTCAGCTGCTCGATTCATTCTTTATACTCAGGTGTAGAAGCAGAGGAGTCACTTTGTCCCCTACCTACCACGGTGGTCCTACACAGCGTGTTCTTACGTAACTGCATGCATCTTATTCAAGATTTAAATACTCCTCAAACTGTCACGCACAAAATTGACCTTACCTGTTATAGAATTTGATAAGTTATGCTACTACTGCATTATCCTACCTCCCACTAAATTCCAGGTGGTTTTGTATCTAATGAGTAATTAAATATTCATCCCTTTATCATGTGCTATTTCATTAAGCTCTACCAATTCGGCTACGGCAGAACCCTTTTGTATAATGGTATACATATGGATTCATAGAGGCAATACTGGCATGGAATCTTGCTCAATGTATCAAAGGTTCTAGAAAATTGAAGGTTAGAGATGAACAATCGGTGAATGTGCCCCTATGGGAATAAAATGGTTGTGAACAAATGCCTGTTCAAGGTGCCGACAAAGATACAATAGCTGTTTATGCACGATACCTGTGGGAGATGAATGATGGTCTGTCAGTGGGGAGTCTTGATAATGGAGGCGGCCACCAATTGACGTCATGGGATGGTTCCATGGGATGGCCCCCGTTAGTAATGGTTGTAATATGTAGGCTAGGATCCCATTTGCAGCCTTATTAAGTTCCCATGGGAATACCCAACCTGGCAGTAATACCCCCTGTCCCTCTTCTCACCCTAAGGCTGCCACCCACAATGTACTATTACCACCCTGGAGGGAGATTCCCATAGTCACCTACAATATAATCTACTGGTACTGAGCTCATCTAGAATCTCATCAACAAGTTCCTGAGGTTTTTTTTATGTATGTGGGATCAAAATTAGAATGTATCCTATTATATTATCACCCTATACATGCAAAATGCACGTATAATACATAGATTGACCATAGACCCCTTCCACCCTCTACACACATTTATAGTTGGCCTCATACCCAGTCTCAAATGGCCATTGCCCAATCCAGAAGGCCATTTCTTAACATACTACGACTGCCCATTCAAGTCGTACGAAAATCCCCATAGGAAAAGAATTGGGATTTGAAGTCGTAGTGCTGTGTGCGATAGTAGAACATAAAGAAATGACCTCTTGAGGCTGCAACCCTCTTCACCATTGCCTTTCCACAAAATGTTAGTTACAGTCTAAATGCAGAATAGCTCTGCCTGCTTTATATATCGGGTTAGATTTATAGCTAAAGAGGCATAAATGCCATAAAAGCCTACCACATACCAGCCAAACCACAATGTCACAGTTGGTCACGCTGAACAATTTTCGGAGCAGTTTCACCAGGCTGGTTATAGGATGATCCAGGAGAGGGCATGACAGTGAATGTTGGATTTCACCCATAGAGTTTGAGTTTGAGTTTTAACAAGTTTATTGGCAGAAATGTACGTTTTTCAGATCGGCCAAAACCCTTTAGGCACTAGTTCAGGATTTCAGATGTCATGTTCTGGTCCTGGCGATTAACTTGCCATCAATGCAGTGGTGCACATTCTCAGCAAATCACAGCATTACATAAAAAAACTGCTTTTAACTTCAAGAAAGGACTTATGAGCGATCGTTTTTATACCAAAAGCGATAAAGGGCGGTTACAGCTCATAAAGTACGGAGATAATCATACTATAAAGTCTTGTATATCAGTGTATAATTAAAGTTTGTTTTATATCTACTTGCTACTGAGTTTACAATCATATACAGTACATTTTTTGGCCAGATGGAATCTGCTCGATGACACTAGACAACAAGCTAATAGACGACTCTAAATGAAATACCCCTCAGTTCATCTACCTAATGCCTCTATCTGTGTGAATGATAAAGTATTACTGAGGCTGTCGAATGTCTATCTATCACATTATAGTGCAAATTATTGTCTAAGCAAATCTCGTGATCTAGAATCATTTCTAATGTACCTATCGACACATTAGCACAGATCTCTTTAGAGAAGAGGACAGAGTGCTCTTGATCCTGTTACGTCTAGGAAAGATGAGACTGCCTTAGATCCTATCATAGACAGAGTAGCTACATCTACAGATTGGTTGTCATAGAGGACTCTAGTAATAATGGCGGCTCCCTTACCTGTTCACTAACTCAGTACTAAACCTTTAGGTACCACATAAGGCTTAAATGCATCCTTTAACATGGGCGAGTACCTCACCAGTGCTGCATCCATATGCCGAGGTGGCAGATTGCCCTATGGGCGCCGCCATTGCTGAAGCAGGAGGGTGTTGCTCCTATAGTAAAAGGAAAAGCTGGCTTAAGATGCCCTCATTTCCAGTCCTTTCTTTTCATGTAGCTATAATGTGTCCCTTTTGTTGCTCACAAATGGTCATTCAAGTATGGTGCTAAAAAAGGGGGATTTGAGTAGGTACCTAGCTGGGAGAAGTCAGTCAGTATAATACAATGTGTGACATGAGTAGGTACCTGATAGTGCAGCTCTCTCTGTTTTAAACAAGGCAGGTGACTTTTCAGACTAATGTGGTGAGTGCAAGTTGAATGGTGAAACAGAGCTTGACTTCTTTTGAAAAGAGGGTACCTACTGACAGCTCTTTTTCCATAGGAGCAACACGCTCCTGATTACCAGCAGTTAGCACTAACAACAGCTATCAGATGGGTACCAACTACCCCCCAAAAGGACCGCATTAAATAGTCTGGATTGTTTCATTGGCTGATAACCAAACCAGCTAAGTCGGTATATATATATATATATATATATATATATATATATATATATATATATATATATATATACCTACCTACTCATGTCACACATTGTATTATACTGACTGATTTCTCCCAGCTAGGTACCTACTCAAATCCCCCTTTTTTAGCACCATACTTGAATATATATATATATATATATATATATATATATATATATATATATATATATATATATATATATATATATATATACATATCTCCATCACCTACCGCCCAAATAGCCTTTATCACCTACCCTTGGGGTGAACTAGTGCTCCATCCTTTGTACAGCTTCTTTGTCACCTGGTTAGTATCATATACTCACACCTTTAGAAACAACTACCTGTATTAATACATATGTGTGGATGGGTGAGATGTTGGGTGTGTGGGAGGCTTTGATTAACAAGTTGCATTTTCTAGAGAATAGAATGCAATGGTCCGAATGTTTAGGTATATGACTGAAAATAATGGAGAGGACAGAAGCCTTGGGGGATGTATCACCAGAATAATTAGTAACAAAGGAAATTTGAAGTTCGAATAGCATTTAATTTCTTTTCTTTGATATAAGTTTTCACATGGTTTAACTTCCGCTGCCTTACATGCTGCGGAAATTGAGAGATTTTGTCTTACATTTCAATGAAAAACAAACCTGAAAATGACCTTCAATAGGTAAGGCCTAAATATTGCATAGTATGATGGTGACCATCGTCATTCAAAACAAAACATATAGTGAGTTTGAGATTGCTAGATATGTGTACGTGGTAGTGTGCATGTTTGGAGCAATGCTGAGGGATTGTCTATACATTGCTGTATCTATACGTTGAAAGTAGTCTTATCTTGGTAAGTCAATTATGTGCGTTTTCTAATTGCTTCCGACCGCGTCATAGCCAGGAGGTTATACTTTCGGGAGATACGTATCATCCCTATATCATTCCAATGCGATTTCTATGACAATCTAGATTTGATACAACTTGGAGGGTGTATTCGTAGTATGTTAAGAAATAGCCTTCAGAGCCTCGTTTTATGCTAACTCAGCTGGAGACACACAGGTGGTCGTTGTATCCCACCAATCTCGGTCTTAAGTAACTGTATGTGTCTTGATTAATATTTAGAATAGACCTGCACCTGTCGAACACATAATTGGCCTTACCTGTCTCAGAACTTGAGTAATTACAAAACCTATTCATTCTCTACTACCTGCTACTACTGTTGAAGTTGATTTGCCAGTAGTAGTATATAGGGGTAAACTCAGCTTATAGGAAGAGCTACTGGATTCAATTTGACCTACTTACAAACTGGAAGTGACCTTTTGACCTCGACCTCTCGACCAATCAGAAGCCATCATTTAACCAGAAGTGAGGTCATGACCTCATTTCTCATGCTCTGATTGGCTGAGAGGTGGTTACCATGGCAACCGTTAAAAATAAACAAACTGTGTTGTCATGGCAACAACTAGCAGATATTATTGGAACTGTTTATAGCTGGGTTTAGTGAAGACCCCTTGTGGTTAAAAGAAAAATCTAGTGGCGTACTTACGCCTGACACCTAGTGGATATTATTGGAACTGTTCATAGCTGGGTTTAGTGGAGCCCCTTGTGGTTAAAATTAGTTATGTCTTTACGCCTGACACCTAGTTGATATTGTTAGAAGTACTTATAGCTGGGTTTAGTGGAGACCCCTTTGTGGTTAGAAAGTGACATGTAATATCCATGTAAATTTTAGGGATAGGGAAAAGTATAACCTAGTTTTTTGAGCGATGATTGCTTGTTGGATACCTTTTACATGATCTAATTTCTTAAACATGGATCGGTTGTTGACATTTGTGGAATACCCATGGAATTTTAGGGGAGACATAAACTTATTTTTTCCCCATATTGATGCATAGCGATTTAACTGTTACAACAAGAAATGAAATGTGTAATTAACTCAACACAACACAACACAACGCAGGTTTTTTTTTCACTTTTCTTTTATTTTACAGACAACCTCGACATACAAATGTGCTTTTACCGTTAGAAGGTTTTGTACATATGCGACAGAAAGAAGTGTTTGTGGTTAGTGATTTAGCTCTTGTCCAATGCATTGACTTTAAGCTTTCATTCCAGGTATTAAAATAGCATGTACTCCCGATTCTAGCTATGTTTGCAATAGCAGATTCAAACAATGCCTGAGCCAGAAAGTAGACGGAGTTGTTTTTCTCTGACGCTAAAAGCCCTGAAAGGTAGCCTTTCCTTGAAATTTAGCTCAAATGAAAAATGACTTTTTACCCCAACCAAGTTTAAAGTTGAAAGTTCCGAGGTGTATTGTAGATAGGTGAAACATAGTGTAGGGGCTCGTGGAGCGTCTTATTTAGTATTAGCTCCTTATTTGAGAAAAGGGCAGTCAGTGCGGCTACCACAGATAGGACCAGAGGTCGCTTCGATCTCTGGCTGCTATGGGGTGATGGCAGCACTGGTCGTTGCTGTCCCAGTCCCTACCTGGGACTGCGTAAGGAGTTCAATTGGCTTCTGGCTACGGCCAGAGCAACACCTCTTGAGCACTGAGCTATATTCATAGCACCACTTCGAACCTATGTAACTACTGAATAAACATGTGCAGGTTGCACTAACCTGAGCTAACTTGTCTGGTTTTGCTTGATATTGACATATCTCAAACTTAACCGAAGTTATATAAAAACTTGAACCATTACAATATTACATATTTTGATTATGTTTGGAGCACTTTAACAATGGCTTAATACACCCAATTTGGGGTAAATTTTTAGTTCCTGAAGGTATACTGCAAATTTTCGCACACTGCCTAGTGTGTGCCTGATATAATGTCGTGGACATGATTCTTTAGTGTGTAATTGATATACTCCAATACACCAATCCTTTGTCTGTAATGTAACGTTATTATGTTTACAGTAGTCAATGCACAAGGCAAAAGCATCCCAAAAAGCCATATCAAAGAACTTTCACATATTAACGCTATTTAAACAGTGGTCAACAGTGTCTGGTTCAGCTCCTCTAAATATTGAATGTTGTCTACAGGAACTGCTTCCCAGAAAATGTTTTCTCCACATCCACATGACACTCTACTTATTTTATTGCCCGGAGTAATTGAGGAAGGTTTACCATATGTTGTGCTTGCCCGTAAATGAGGTCGCATATAAAATTCATCAGAAGGGTAAGACATCACGGTGCCTGCTTAGCTAAAACACTACCAAAGACCAGATTAGGGGAAAAAACTCTTGTCTGGTGAAGTTGATGCAAAAGGGAAAAAAACTGAACTGTTTTACCCAATCACTTTTCTTTTTGTTTCTCGCGCCTTGTTTTTTTTACCCCTCTTTTTTCACACAGTATGTAAACACTTGACAGAATTTTACAGGATATGTGATAGAACACAACCTTAAAGTCTTTAGTAAAATTTTACTGTTTTACACAATTACTTTTCATTTTTTCCCTATTTTCACACAGTAAACAACCTTAAACTATGTAATTTTTACTCTTACTTTTTTACTTTTTTTACTTTTTACTTTTTCACACAGGATACATGAAAGAAAAGAACCTTTCACACAGTATACACATGACAGGATACAACCTTAAACTGCAATTTTTACTTTTGCTTTTTCATTTTTTCTTACTTTTACTTTTTTCCCTTTTTCCTTTTCACTAGGTTCCTTTTTACTTTTTTTCCACACAGGATACATGATAGAACCCAACCTTAACCTCTTAACAAAAAAATTGCTTATACACAAGAATGACTCACCTAACCTCTGAATCACTTTTTGAAGTGGTAAATCTGACATTGTAAACCCTTTTTTATCATTTTCTAAACCAATAAATAGATTTTAAAAGTTGCCGTCATAAGTTTCCTTGTAAGAAGAGTCTTTTTTTTTTCTATTTTTCAGACACAAAAAGTAAATTTTGTTATTTTTTCATTGCACATGCTACACTATAGTTTGTATGCATTAAGATGATACGCTATAATGCTTTGAAGGCTGTAACACATGAGCACCAGTTGTTGAACTGGTACATATACGAAGCTACAATACTATGAAACACACTTAATTTTGACACGAGAGGAGCTGTTGACCAGATTTGAAAAAAAAGCTGTTGACCACTGACCTTTTTTCACTGGTAGAAACTCTTGTAGTCATGTTCCAGAAGTGGTCCCACACATGTTTAAAGAGTTTCCAGCACTTGAGGCGTAACGGTGTGGTCACAGTGTGAGGGGCAGGTGGGTAGGCTTTTGGCAGAAGACTCAGAACAGTTCATGTCATTTATGTAGGACTGAGTGCCAATGTGGATTTTACCTGCACCCTTGTAAAGGTTTACCAGAACCGGAACAGGGCATGAAGAAGGTGCATCAGTCTAGATGTCCAAATCCTTTATGAGGTTAGAAACAGCTGGTGCTCCCTGGTAGGCTTGGAGTAAAATGTCTTTTTTCCACAGGCCATTTCTTGGAAGTTAATTTGATCCTCTCATTTTCGCCTACAGACCAATGATGTAGCAGTCTTGGTGGTGGTGGTGGTGGTGCTGCTGCTGCTGCTGGTGCTTTTTTTCCACCAGTTCAAAACCAGTCCCTGACCCTTTTCCTGACCCTGACCCTCTCTTCTTTCTCGAGTGGGTAGAAGAAGTTTTCTCATCAGTCAATAGTGGGGGTGAAGCAACACCTGCCACCACTGCCACTGGCTTCTTTTCACCCTCCTTTTTCTCCACCTCTTTAGTCTTGTGTGCAAGTTGCCAATGATGTCACCAGGTGGTGGTGGTGGTGGTGGTGGAGATTCTGCTAGAGGTGTAGTGAAGCTGTGGTAGGTCTGGTTGCAGCAGCAGTAGCACTAAAAGTGCCCCTGTTTTGTTTATGTTAGACTGCCAGCCAAGTTGCCATTGTGTGCAGTGCATTGAGCAGCTTTTTTCATCCCACCCACTTTTGCCAAGTATCCATTACCCCCACCCCCTGTCAAACTAACCACCGAGTTGCCACTGCAACCATTGATGGTGCAAGGTTCACTCACATTAGACGAGAGCTGCTCAGCTGATCATGACTCCTGCTTCATTACCTCTGAGCTTATCCACTTCTCACAAAAGAAAAACGGAGGTTTTTATTTCAGACATAAGGGGTGGTGTAGAACAAGGTAAGCTGTTTCAACTGTGGCGGTATTGTCCTGAATATTATCCTTCAGACGCGTTTATTCCTCCCAATTTGAATTTTAGAGAGTGTTTCCTTCAAAACAACACTGCACCTTTGATAAAGAATGGCAAACACTTCTTTTGTCCATCCATAAAAAAATTGATTACAAAAAGGAAAAAATTGGAAGGTAGCAGGGATTGAGCTTACTCATAATATTGTAATGCACATTATGAGATGTCACGCCATACCCTGCGTGTCCTCCATCTCTCTCATGTGCGAAAGGCAGAATGCTTTGTTTCTAAAAAAGTCCAAAGGGTGGAAATTCAGTTTTTATTGATCCCACTTTGGTAGAAGCGTTGATAAAAACAACACTATTTCAGGCGGACAAAATTACATTATCCCCCCTTGTCCCAAACAGAATCGTTTACGAAAGGGTGTTCAGAACTGAAATTGGTCACTCCTCACTAGGTTGTTGTCATATAGTGAGGGTGGTAACTCAAATATCCACTGAAGGTTGTAAAGTTGTCACAGCTCATCCTGTTAACCATTTTACCCCTTACTGAAGAAAAAAGACAAAAAAAAACCTCTTGAATCGTTTACGAAAGGGTGTTCAGAACTAAAATTGGCCACTCCTCAAAAAAGACCAAAAAAATAACAGCATAGTTTTTTCAAAAATATCTCGTGGGGTTCTAAACGTAAGGTTTCCACATGCTCCATAACTTCTTTTTTTTTAAATTGACTATTAACCTTGTCAGTGTAAAGCACTTTTCCGCAGGTAAAATTACATTTTTTTTGCGCTCGCCATTTTTTGAGAAAGAAAATCTCCTTGTTACTAAACATCATTTTACATTTTGCACACAATTAATAAAGCATGTTGAAATCTAGTAGTCTACACCCCAGCCTGTTTGCATGCTGCATCACTGCCATTGCCATCTGTCCTCCAGGATCAAAGACAAGTGTGGATTTCATCCTTACCTCCAATCCCACCACAACCTCCCACAACAACAACCACTGGACACTGGTCCGTGCTTGTATAATAAACACTTCTTTGCTTTTATGTTTGAGCTAACATGAAGGGTTGTAAAAGCAGGCATGCGCCTAACCAGGTGTGACAGAGAATCATTTCACTCACTCATAATAACACTCTCTTTATCACACCGTTAAAAACTATAAACCCCTGCATTTTGCATATCACCATGTACAATATTAGCAGTTTACATGTTGTTTACATGTTACAAGCTGTTCACGACCATCTGTGCTACATGCTACAGGTGATCAAAAGACAGCTGCACACCCAATTGTACCTGTGTTTCAGGATCAAAGCCAGTCATCAGATTTTACCCCCCTACCTTTAGTCCTACTCAATCATAACATTCTTCCACCACAACCTCTTCGCAATGTTAAGTCTATGGCGCCTGCTGCATATTTTGCCGCTATGTTAACTCTATGGTGACCCCTCCGTGTATGTCAACTTTATGGTGTCGACTCTGTACTGCATGCTATGGTTATGGTAAGGTTATTAAAAAACATTTTCCATCAACATGTTGAAAACTAGTAGTTAATTTTCACCCTGTTTACATGCTGCACCAGTGGCATTGACACCTTTTCCTCCAGGAACAATAAAAAAGACAAATGTTTGGATTTTTTTTTTTATTTACCAAACTACAAGCTTAAAAAAAGTGATAGATTTTACCACTCATCATCATCATAACATTTCTTTCCACACCACACCATCACACCGTTAAGCTCCCATATCACCATGTTCAAATTAGAAGTTTTACACCCTGTTTACATGTTACACGCTGTTCACACCACCTGTGCTACAAAAAGGATCAAAAAGCGGCAGCAGCAGCGGTTGCGGCGGTTGCGGCGGCAACAGCAGTATTCACACTAGCACCAGCAGATAGCAGCACCACCACAACCACCATTGAGCATGCAGCAGAAACATCAAAAGCAGCATTCAAATAATACTTGTGCTTAAGGATCAAAGCCAAAGATTGGATTTTACTTTTATTCCCCCTATACCTCCAGTTTCACTCATCATTAACATTCTCTGCGGCTCCAGGATGAAAAAAGACAGGTGTCGTTATTGGCTTGTTCAAATTTATGGATTACACCCTGTTTGCATAACAAGCGATTTCACATATGAACTGAAAAAAAAATCTGACAAGCCACGCCTATGCCACATGCTCCACGATCATGTTGCATTTTACCTTCCAACATTCTCCATGAATGAACCTATCAACAATGTTCCAATTAGTCTTTTACATGGTACACTCTGCCATGGCACTTGAGCCATATGTTTTAGGATCAAAGGGGAACCTCCAGTCCCACTCATCATAACATTCTCCCGTCACAACTCGTCAGCATCAAGCACTGGACACTGCTCCATGCTTGTATAATAATAAACGAATTTTGTTTTCAGGTGTAAGGATCAAAAGAAAAGGCAACAAAGTTTACCCCCTCCCTACACCATAACATTCTCCCCACCGCAAGGTTACAAAAATAAATGACCCTATCAACATGTTCCAATTAACCTTTTACATGGACACCCTACACTATCTTACACACAAGACAATCCCCGCTTAGCATTATGAGAGTTCATGCAGCTTCATTCGACTGAAGTAGAACTTACCACTTTGTCCATACTCATCTCAAAAATAGCTGATGCTCGTAAACCTTTTTGAAGTTTTAGTTGACGTCCTCCGTGGACTCCACTAAAAAATAAAAGGAAAAAAAGGTAAGCTGTTACGCGGAGGAATCATTGAAAGCAGTGGAAAAGACCATGTACGAATAAAAGAGAATGGAGGATATTGTAGTCAATTTGTTTAAAATCAGGCTGCTGCTGCTGCTGACCGCCGGCGCTGGTTGAAAAAGGAGGTCAATTGTCACCCATTTTGTTTAAGGACGCAGGATGAATGTGAAGAACGAGGAGAATGTGGACATGGAGCATGACATAGGAGCAGCACCCACTGGCAATGATGCCTTCACACATTTGCAACACTGGACTGGAACTACACTGGAAACACACTGATCACCAAGTGCATGTGCACAGAGAGAGAGAGAGAGAGAGAGAGAGAGAGAGAGAGAGAGAAAAGTGATCTTTTAGTGTGATTTAGGAGGTTTTTTTTAGTGCTTTTAGTGTGATTTAAGGGGAAATAGACTCCAGAGAGACACTTTCTGCTGATCCCAAGATCGGATCAACTGTGACGTCATGCTTATATGTGACAATGATTCTGCATGCGGACCATAACAGATGGGGTACGGACCTCCTCAATATCTATTAGGGTGAAGTGTACTTATATACCCATTGGCTATGTAGAACCTGTGAATAAGGTGTGCACTAAAAAGGAAAGATAGAAAGCGAACGATCTAAACCATCTGTTATATCTTGTCAAATTTATTCTATTGCTACAAGCTGTGATTTTTCAGTTTTGAAATAAAATAGGACCTATAAGCTACTTTTTTCCCCACATAAACGTGATGCTATGTGGTAAGGCGGTTGGTGTTTCTAAAAAAGCGCAAAGTGGCGGCACCTAGTGAAAAGCAGAAGCACTAACGCTGTTTACACACACAGGCGGTTTACCACCACCACCACTCGCTAAGTTTATACACCGCCTAACCCACCTATCCCCCTGCCACCCTACCTAGTCTAAATAACAAGCTTATATGTTTCCTGCCCTATCATAACCAACCTACCAACTATCATGAAGGATTACCTTCCGGATAATTCATTATAGAAAGTAGGCAACAAACTACCTATTGCAGCGTGCACTTGGATAGGTGTTTATTTAGGACTGAGAATGAGTCTCATGGAGTACATGAAAGGTGAAACTAGCATTGCTTCAATAGTCAGAGAAACACTAACTTGTTGGTACAGGAAAAATGTGCGTTGTAAGTGGATGGTATTAAGAGTGAGATAGGGCTTAATGATTTGGTGGAATACTGCAGATGGTTCATGGCATATTACAACATGGTGGATCATAGTGAAATACCTGCAGAGAAATGGAAAGTAGAAACTTTGTTTGTTAACCTTGCACAGAAGTAACCACGAGATTAGAAAGAATTAGGATTGGAATTGGAGTTTATATGCCCAGAATTATTTGATGATTTTCCATTTATTTCACATGTACATCACCCCAATGATAAAGACAATGTATATATATTTCTGAACAGGTATTTGATATGGAATTCACATCATGCACCTGGTTCTTTTTTACTTAAACCTTCAGTTAAGAGAGAAATTTCTGACTGAGTGTGGTTACCATAGCAACCAAAATGTTCCTTTTGTTGTTTTTCACTAGTATATAGCCTCTTTAGTGCTGTCCTGCTCTAATCTCATATAGCGTGTGATATTTGCATAACTATACTCAACTGGTTCTGCCTGTTTGTACTACCAGGATGCAAATTGTCTTGGTCACAGTTCATGACATCATTTACATGGATATGAACAATTCCTATGAATAGATTAGTTGAAAGGTTGGTAAGTCTATCAAAGGTGTGGCAATAGGGGACAAATGATCCAGCATCACCTTGCTATCATGCTAGATCCTATCTCCTTCCAAAGAGTCACATGTATGATAACTAATTTCAGGTTTTGACTCACTGTTTCTGAGGTAATGGTGATACAGTCAAATGAATGGTCTTATTGGAATAAAGGGGTCCTGGCCATTCTAATGAGGGTATAACTTTGCAGATTGGACCAGTAGATGTTGCTGGATGAAGATTTGCTTCAGTGTGCATGTATTGAAGCCAAAAACTGCGCATTTAAGCACACTTGGGCACCTAAGGGTTAAGTTTTTCTGAGCTTAACCTCTGCTCTACACCAGTTCCCTCCGACAGAAGTGTACAAGACCCTGCCCTTGAAGTTCTTAAGGTGTGGAAATACAAGAAGAAATCTCATCCCAGCAGTTTAATTGTGGCACTAAACAACATGGGTCGTGCCGACATAGCTTTTTTTCGTAGAAAGTTTAATGGAGGCTTCACCTAACTTAAAAGACACCACTGTTAAGGTGTGAGCTTTCATTCACCATGGATCAACAAGAGCTAACACCTCTTTCTGTAGCATATGTACAAAAAAAGAACTTCTAGTAAAAAACAAACCTATGTTGTGTTGTGTTGTGTTAATTACACATTTCATTTCTTGATGGGAAAGGAAAGTAACATGTTACATGGTGTACAATACAGTAGTTGAAGTTATAATCACAAAATTAAGTACTGGTACATGAGATTCATTTTAGCAACATGAAATCATATGTTACAAAGGGGTATGATATAGAAAAAGTGAGGCAAGGAGGTTCCACTAAACGCAGCTATAGATAGTTCCAATAATATCCACTAGGTGTTAGGTGTAAAGGTGTCACTAGTACTTTTTTTAACCACAAGGGGGCTCCACTAAACCCAACTATAAGCAGTTCCAATAATATCCACTAGGTTTCAGGTGTGAGAGTGCTGCTAGTTTTTTTTTAACCACAAGAGGGCTCCACTAAACCCAGCTATTTATATAAGCAGTTCTAATAATATCCACTAGGTGTCAGGTAATTACATGATGTTGCCATGACAACAACATGTTTTGTCTATTTTTGACAGTTGGCATGTTAATCACCTCTCAGCCAATCAAAGCTCGAAAAATGAGGTCACATGAGCATGGCTTCTGGTCAAATGCAGGCTTCTGATTGGTCGAGAGGTTGAGGTCAAAAGGTCACTTCTGGTTCGTAAGTAGGTCAAATTGCTTTTCAGTAGCTGTTCCTATGTGCTGAGTTTGCCCCTCTATACTACTCCCAGTGTTTGCAATTCATAAGTAACTACATTATTCCCCTTCCTACAAATGACTCATTGTTGATCATCAAAACGACTTTGCCATACGTCTAATGAAATAGTTGCGACAGAAATGGGCCATCTTACGTGTAATAAAGATCCCCCGAACGAACCTGCATCACATGAACCTCATCCAATGGATGTACTCCATATGTATCTCCTACTATCCCTGGGCCCCTCCCTGTGGATTCTAAACCACTTATCCCTATCCTTCCTGCAGCCCCGTCCCCAATGTATGGGGAACAACTTGGTTTGGCTTGGGTGAAAAGGCGTCCTTCCAAATGTTGTTGCCCTGCTGCATCTCTATGTAAACCTCACAATGGCTTCACAGGGGCACCCTTCTGGGTTCCTGAAGATGGATTGGACGTTGGACGTTTGTTTGTGGCATAAAATGGTAAAGGTGAACGATGATCAGTTTGAGCTGACTATTTCTTCACGAGCGTGTCCGGCCCATTCCACACGAGGCTGGTAGGCCAAGTGCAGAGCGGGCAGGACACACAAGTTCATCTTTACATTTATGTCAAGGTGTTTGAGTGACTAATTAATCGATATTTGATCAATGTCATCCGTAATTAGCTAATATTCACCAATGCACATTGCTGACCGCCGCCATCTTGGATGTTTACGTTTCAAAAAGGTTGCGCATGCGCAGTGGGTCTATGATGTCATCGTGCGGATTTGGTGCTGGTTATTTAACGCAGGGGTTCAATACGGGAGGCTAGTGCATTGTCAATGGGGCATCGATATTCACTTTGACATAATAGGCGCTACCCTCGCAAAATAAGAAAACCGCCCTATAAAAATAAAGATGCAGAACCCATGCCACAAAAAGTGGTAACAGTTCTTTACAATCCGATCCACCAGCATTATAAGGAACTGACCGTCTTCCAGAAAAGGACAGACTATAACATTGTCTTGCCTGGAGAGGCAAATGTATGATTCACAAAAGGATTGGTTACTAGATTGTATGTTTTTTTGGGTTGTTTTTTTGATAGAAGTACTCTTTACCCAGGGTTTTAAACCAATCATGGTAGGCCTATACACTGTAATGAGTTGAGTTTCAGGTTGTCCTGGTGAGTCACTACTCCTTTCTCTCTCCTCGATTATCATTTGGACCTAGAACTGCTCGTGTACTCATGAGATCTCCTGATGTACCTCACAATCATACATACCGGTAGCATGTATGTGACCTCTTCACGTTACAATTCATGTCAACACTTTCCTATATAATAGTGTACAAGAATTTAGTGTTTCTCATGTCTGACATGAAACATGACTGAGTACTATGTCAAATCCTTTCCTATGAATATCTGACATTATGCTTTCTCCAACTGTTGTTTCTCTATAAAATGCTAGACCCATGCCGAGTAGATTCACCATTTTGAATTTTGCTGGTTTCTCTAATAGCGCCAAGACACACTGATAAGACAATGGTGTGATGGGTAACTTGTCCCTAGATATTAACCACTGCCAGGGACAAGGTGATTCCATCTTACCAGCTCCAGTCCCGCTTAGACCCAATATGTTTTATGAGCCTATTTTGTTGTTGTCTAGTTTTCCCCGTATCATAGTCAATTTTATAACAAGAGGGTTACGCACCCACCCCTCCTCTCCTACACTCCCTACAGGTTGCCCTTGATATGAGTAGTGATATGAATCTTAATCGTAGGAAACTGGTGCGGGACCCTGGTTGAACCTCATAGACCAAGTTTAGTCTTACATCACATTCTTCATATTAAAATATTTTTTTTTGTATATGGTACTATGTATTTGAAAGTCGGTAATAACGCATTTGTAATTACAACGACAAACTACAAAGCATTGCTATGTTCTCCGTTCTGAATGTTGTTCAAAATAAATCATACTTAAAATCAATAGCGACTTAAGGATTCCAAGTGAGGATACGCTGCTTTGTGGTGAATTGATTGCTTTCTTTAATATGTAAAATTTGTAAAACTATTACACATAAATCAAAAGAAGTTTCCTTCAGAGAAAACGGAAAGTTCACTATTGAACTAGGTATTTAAGTATCAGAGTTGGAATGGTGTTACCGGTAAGTACCATAAGAAGCTACAGCATGTCGTAAAGTAATGTGTGGCGTTAACATTGGGATTGATCGTGGTGAGGGAGTGAGTAAGTAGTGTAGTGAAAGAGGGCGCAGGTGCAGGAGCCGGCCCTCACTTGGAACCTTTAGATGTGGAATGGACTAGGAGTATTTGATGGGATACCTGAGAAAGAAGCTTACAACCGAAAGTAAAGATGTGACTACCAACTGAAAGGATGATTCCAGGGTCCTCGCGCCAAGCATCCTTTGTACGTAGTTGCCTATAGAGAGGCAGTGCATGTAGGCAGGGTAAAGGTAGATAGGAGAGCAGGGGTGTTGTGCTGATTCCATCCGGGGTGAGGCCCTCTGCGCCCGCTTTTTATCGATCGTCACGTGATTATGTGGGCGCATGAGCAAAAGGCTAGGATGGCACCTGCCCAATTACCAGGTAGAGACCTAGAAGAGGCACCTGACTGCCCCCCTGTACGCCACCTCCTTCCCCTCCACCACTCCCTCTCACCCACCTTATCTCTACCTGACTCGGTATCAAAGACACAGGTACCTGACTGAGTAGGGAGGCCGCCGTTCTATGTACGCCCACATTATGCAGGCCCTCCTCTACCACCGTTTCCGGTTAGAGACGCTGGGTGTGCTGTCTTCACTACTAGTACATGTATACTGGTTGTCCCTCTCAATCTGTGCATTTCACGTTGCATCCGGACTGTATTGGGAGAAGGGCGTCGGTGTTGTCTTGGAATGGTTAACAGGGCAGGATAGGTGACTTGCTGTGATAGGGTAGAGGTTGGAATAGGGCTTGGGGGTCAGGACTACCACTAGCCCATCCCCTCACAGTTCCGCTCATCACCGCCTGACACCCGGCCCCAATCGGATCTGGTGGATACCAGGGTGGGCTGCAACTTCTCGGGTCGTCCACTGCCTCAATCCCGGCCACGTTTCCGCCGCCCGCCTGCCTCCTCATTCTCCTATCAATTTCCCGGGCCCCTGCTTGTGAAGCCTGCTCGACCCCTTCCTTAACTCAATTACCTCCTGCCAGAGCCCCCCTCCTCTCCTCCTGTACCTTTCAAGGGCGTCTTCTCACCTCACCGCCTCTACACCAGTATCGTGAACACACTAGTACTACCACCTCCTCCAGCACCTCCCCCCTCCACTTCTTGATAGACGTCACCTCCTCCAGGGCTGTGCTTACCTTATAGCCACTATGAGCTGCAGCTTGATAATATAACTCTAGTAGATTTTCATTTATGTTTTTCATGTTTTAACTATCTATATACTTCATATCAGGCAGTGGCGGATCTGGGATTTAGAAAAGGAGGTGGTGCGCCCCCATCCCCATTAAATGCCTATTTAGGCTATATTCAAGGTTAAAAAAAAAGGCAAATAAAGTCTTAACTCCCCCGCGCCCCTGAACAAATCCACCATCTTTGCCTAACGTATAAAGATCACCCAAATGTGATATTTGCTGATCAATAAATTGGGGGGGGGGTCAGGTTCACCCATATACAAGGAATTATAAAACATTCAAATATACTCTTCACAGGGAGTCTGGGGACCCATTCCCCCGGCTAAACCCACAATTAGTGTATGCAGCCTTGACATCATCACATTATCCGGGACAGGTGTCTTCTAGACATCGGGACCTTTTGTCACCTCTTTCATCCCTACAGGAAAAGACCACCATATTTCTATCGTGGTGTATCTTGAGATTATTTTGTGTCAAGATGAAAGAGATTCAGACATATTTAGTACCGGTACAGCATGTTTGAAAATAAGGAAGAGCAGCAGGCTTTTCTGACATATTGTATGACGTCACATCTGGCTGAATTATGCAGGTGCTGCATTGTCTAAGGCAGAGAGGTACGTTATGATATGGTTTCAGAACAAGCTGTCGGGTTACTTGGTGCTGTTTGGCAAAGGAAATAAACAACAAGTGCCAAAGGAAGTTGATCTGATGGGTTGTGCCGATATCTGGCCACAGATGGTATACATTGAGTCCGCCTCTCAGGCCCTGTAGGGGGCGCACCTATCTGTCAGAAAACCGGAAGGAAGCTGCAGGCACTATATTTACAACGCCCTGGTGGTGGCGGAAGGGATCAGAGTACCATCTCACAGAGAGACACTAAATCATTCAGCGGAAGGAGCTGTCTATACTATCATGTATATGAGTTATCATTAGATGTACAGGTAGAGTCCGTTTTCAGCAGAATGCCAAATAAAAGGTCTTTGTACCAGCACTGGGGGACATCAATATCATATTCTAGGCAGACAGTGTTATAGAATTCAAAGGCTGTATACAGACAAAGTACAATTATTACATTGAATAACATTACTTCCATATTTCCCAATCTTTAGTACAGTGGAACTAGTTTCCTATTGTTACCTGTCCATGATGACAATGACGAGACGTCAGGCTAATAATACGTCATATGAGCCCAGGTAGGGAGATGGTTTCTGGTCAGTTTCCTTGACAACAGGACTCAAGTTGGAACAGAAAGATTTTGATGTGTTTCAATTATAAGGCGGCGTGAGAGACAAATACAATTACAGTGAAAGGGAAAACGCTGTAATGGGAAGAAGACTGTATGCAGTGCACCTAGAAGAGATAACGCGGCTCTGACGATTACATCAGGCTTGTGCCCGCGCATGTGTATGTGTTTCTTTGTGTCGAGGGAGGGTAAGGATGGGAGATGGACAGACGTAGACTGCAGAGCATGTTAGAGAAGAGACACCCCTCAATATTTGGAGTGTAATCTCAGAAGAGACAGCAGGCCTTCGGTAGGCAGCAAACAGGAGCAGATCTGCTCTTAGCCGCTCAGTATGCACCAGTCAACTAGACACATGGTGAAGTGCACAGAGAGAAGAACACTGATCGCTTTGACGCATACTGCACAGGTCACAATTTGTCTCCCACATGACATGTCGAATGAGGTTGACGCTCTCATATTTGGTTCGTCAACTCCACTTGACATGCGTAATGAATACACGTCACATATTTCTGATCCATTCACCTGAGTGCTAGGTAATACTGTGAGACAATTATGTAAGGGTCAAGAGCAGTCAATAGCTATGTACCAATGGTTCAATCAAGGCAGGCCTATAATAATACGCAGGGGATATCATAGTCCCACAGGTCTGCAACACTAAGGAACTTTTTCCTACCTACAGAACTTCTACTTGACTGAGGACCTCTATGCAGTCCATAAGACAAGGGCATGGAGGTGCATGGCAATGCCATCTGTTTCCATGTAATGAAGATACTGAGACTATAGACTGTGGGTTAGCATACAATCTTTCGGTATTTTCACTGACCAACACACAAGGTGTCTAACCTCTTCAGTTGAAGAATTCAAGATTGTGGGTGTCTATTTTGATATTCAATAACAAATGCAAATTTAACAATGAAATAGAATTCACTACCATTCATTGATAGTATTTACAGACCTTAGTGATCTATTCTTCATGAAAACAAAATGACACAGATACATCAAATGTCTCAAGTGTTAGTAGTACCTCTTGGTAGTGATTAATCCTGGTACCAAAATGGTTGTTTGCCCCATCTAGTGGAATATCATAGAACAATTATGTATGTCAAACCATCACATGTCAAGTGCCTTCGACATAGCCGTGACCCTAGTCAACTCACAGATGACGTGGCATTTTAAGGCATGTCAAATCATATGAGGATTACTGTGTGCTACAGTTGTCATGGTGACATATGTGAACATGTCCCAATGATGTGTGCTCTCTGTGTCAAATCAGGTTGACATGGGTATACATGTCACTTTGTCAGGAAGACTTTTTTCAGTGTGAGACTAGGTACACTATCAGTTAAGATGTAGATGGCACAGGGATATGATGTCTCCAGGTTTTACCTACCCTAATCGACATTATGCATGAATTTAGTAAGTCAGCGTGATGAGGTACCTTGATAAGAAATTGGCATTTATAAAGCATTAATCCAAGTATTAATGAACTTCACGGTCCTAACATGATTGATTTTATCTTGCATAATTATGTTTCCCAGACTCGTTTCTCATTTGTATCTCTGATTCCTTCCCTCTATCCCCTTACTTTCTTACGCGGTATCTATTCCGTAATCATCTATTGTTCCCCATCTCTTACGCACACACACTCCTTCCCCTTCAAAACCTCCTAAAGTTTAAGAAAGGATTGGACAGCTTAAAGTTTACCTGGAAAACCCCCTCACCTAATCGATAGTACCAGGCCATGCCAAAATAATAGTAACTTCTAAGCACTGCCATGATCAGGAGATAATCCTTTATCAGGTAGTCGGTGATCCTAAGTATATAATTATGAGCTGATTGGTCCTAATCAGACCCCAACCTGTCTGATGCAACCCTACCAGTAGAAACCTGAACATACCCTATATGGCATCAGTGAGCAGATTGGTCCTAATCAGACCCCAACCTGTCTGATGCATCCCTACTAGTAGAGACCTGAACATACCCTATATGGCATCCAGTGAGAACAGCCCCAGACTCCAGCATCTCCAATGCCTGTTCCTTGCTCACTAAACTCTTCTCAGAGATGCTCGCGTGTTCATTAGGGGTATATGGCTGGTACCTGCCCAGATGTCAGGGACAGGTCGCATGTAGGTTCCAGTAGTCAGAGAGCTAGTTCAGCTATCAGACACCAGAAGGCTCTCGTTCCTCCATGTGGAGGGTGCATGCGAATGAGCATGTTGCAGTCATGTGCATGTGTGTGTGTGTGGGGGGGGGGGGTAGCCTGTCGTGGTATAGTGGTGTCGTACCAATCTCTGTGTGGTTGGTTATCTGTGGTACCATTCTGTGGGTAGATGGGTATCCATCAGGGTAGTATGCGGTACCATTCTGTGGGTAGATGGGTATTCATCAGGGTAGTATGTGGTACCATTCTGTGGGTAGATGGGTATTCATCCGAGTAGTATGTGGTACCATTCTGTGGGTAGATGGGTTTTCATCAGAGTAGTATGTGGTACCATTCTGTGGGTAGATGGGTATTCATCAGAGTAGTATGTGGTACCATTATGTGGGTAGATGGGTATTCATCAGGGTAGTATGTGGTACCATTCTGTGGGTAGACGGGTATTCATCAGGGTAGTATGTGGTACCATTCTGTGGGTAGATGGGTATTCATCAGGGTAGTATGTGGTACCATTCTGTGGGTAGATGGGTATTCATCAGGGTAGTATGTGGTACCATTCTGTGGGTAGATGGGTATTCATCAGGGTAGTATGTGGTACCATTCTGTGAGTAGATGTGTATTAAGCTAATAGATGATGCATATCGGGGCCCTAGGGCTGTATATGCTGTATATACCTGAGCCGCGGAGCGGCGAGGGTATATACAGCATATACAGCCCGTGGGGCCCCGATATGCATCACCTAATAGGTTTATACCACCATTTCCTCCATTTTGTATTAATTTCTTACCTGATATCCAAAGATTATAGCCAGGAGAATACATTTTGTAAAAGCAAGCGACACGGCCCGGGTCAGCGCTCTGCGCGAAGCCATTGTTTTTGTTCCTTGCCGGGAGAGGTACCGCTGTGTATACAGTCACTTTTCGTATGGAATCCAACCATGACAAGTTTTCAAATTAAAACATACATATCCTTAGATAGTCTAGATGAGTACTCCATGCTTGATATGTCCAATATATTCAAAATAAAGGAGAATCCATTGATTTTTTCATCGTAAGCGAGTCGCGGTCCGGCCATTCCCACCCGCCTCCATGTTCGGCGAAAGTGTGTCAGTGGCCCGGATGTGGATATAGGTCATCCGCTCGCCGTACGAGGAAGACGCCGAAAATTTCGGACCGGTTTGGAAAATCAATGGATTCTTATTTATATTGAAGAAAATGGAGACAATTAGCACGCATTCCTCGTCTATGGATCGAATACTTCTTGGGATTTTAATATTATAGCATGTCATGGTTGGATTCCATACAAAAAGTGAGTGTGAACATTCGGTATCTCTCCGGTCAAGGTCTTATTTATGTTCGCATTGGATTTCATCACCGTTCAGTGTGGCGCTATGGCTAAGGCCTTCGCCTACCACCACTGCGGGTGGGGTTCAATCCTCATACGAGTTGGGACGATTTTTCACATTGAAACAATGGCGAGGCTAAATTTCTATGTCCGCCAGCGTCTCCAAAAATATTCTAAGTCCAACTTGACACCGAAAAAGTATATACCAAAAATTTCAAAAATGCACATGGGTGGTATATGCAGAATAATGCACGGCTAAACTGCATATAAACCCACCGGAAGTGCCGAAATCGTGGTATAATCATCAGGGTAGTCTGTGGTACCATTCTGTAGGTACATTGTAGATCGGTATTCATTAGCTTGCAATAGCGATCATTATGATTAGCAAATGGCTGGCCCGACTGCATCGGTCTAGTCCATTTGTTGCTAGTCTGGCGATTTCTTTTGCATACATTTGCTATATAAATATCTGTCGGCTTAGCAGAAAATGGATCAGACCGACACAGTGGAACCCTGCGAGTGGAACCTGTAAATTGGAATGGTAGACTTAGAAATGCAACTATTATCAACCAATATGTGACAGGTAAGGCATCATCTCTCCCGAAACCATTGCAGCACAATTCACACTCACATTGTGTCAGACAGCTGTCTGTTGGTGATAAATAGGGACCTGTAAATTAGTGTCCATAACGCCACATCCTATTTATCATCTCATGAAGAATGATTGAGCAGGGCATTTCTCAACAAAGCTCGAATTAACTATAATAAGAAACGCCCTCCTGACTGATGATCATCTCTATTAATCTATTACATAGAAGCTGTGGATGTTAATACAAAGTCCATCGACAGTTATTATTTAGAATAAATAGGCGTTCTTATTGAATTGAGAGGGGGACGCATGGGAATAATCATTTCCCAAATATTGGTAAGGCTTAATATCATATTCAGACTTACGGCCTTGATAGAAACTGCATAGAATTATTGTACCAATGGATAGGGTCGCGTGTTCCCTAGAAAAGTAAACCTCTGTTGCCGCCATGATATACACAGACAGCTCTGGAACGAGTCCCATACAGGACGGTCTGGATCGACAATTTACGCCAATTACTTTACAGGTGATACCCTGACGATGTCAGCATCAAATTGTACTGGCCAGGTGGAGTGTAATGTTCAGAATATAGAGTGGCTTTATGAAAGCAGACACGAGCAGCAACGCCCAATCGCAATCGCAATCGTTCCATAACTGGATTCCGGGAAGAATAACACCACATAAAATAATGTGGATAAACATGCTAATAAAAGTTAGGTTCCATGGCAGATGACATACTTCTTTTCACACACCTTTGAACAAAGGTATCTATCAGAATGAACGTAACAATTATGAGAACAATGAAAAATGAGGTTGCTGTTAGGAATTTCAAAGAACGCAGTATAATAAGCTTTATCACATCGAGCCTGAATCTTCTTATGACATTGACTACTTTGGCTATTCCACAACTATATATCCAAAATCGGATATGTATTCCTCGAGGACAAATAAAAGATAAAAGATAAATGCAATACAATGTGTCTTTCTTTTCACAATGAGTCATCGTTATGAGGAGTCTAATATTAAATGTCTTGTAATCAGAAACTGACCAATCAACCTCCTCACTCTAAATAATAATGTACCAAGAAAAATATGATTAGCTACTCCTTGCCCACGTTTCTCGACCTTTAAGGCAGCTCTTGTGACGGTTCTGTAGTGGCCACCTTAATTATAATCACTGCTCTGAGAACGCTGCCGGCCATGTTGCTTTTTAGCAGGGAATTCCTTACGGCTGACGTCTGGCACCAGAGGGGTTTCCCAGAATAGAAATGACGTCATCTCGAGTTTAAAATCGAGCGACGACCACAGGTGGTAAAGATAGGAGGTATTCAAAAGTATGAGTATTCTATTTAAGGGTCATGAATCAATTATAACATTCCACCAGCAGAAGGAGCTTTACATGATCATCTATTAGACCTTTGCGGGAGGGGGAGAGGTTATTTTGGGATGTTCTTATAACTGTCGAAGCTGGAGGGACACCAGGCGAGTACCTCCACGAGGACTGAGTCCTCTTTAGGAATCTAAAAAGTTACATGTCAACGCAAATACATTGAAACTGTAAATTGTTAAGTACCTAGTATTTTACGCTGCTGGTATACCATAGACACCCTTTTGGTTATCCTGGATATCCCTACTGTTTTATATTATCTACAGATCCGCATGGGAAAGTGTCTATATTGCTAAAGTAATATTACACAGACACGTCACACCCAGATCCTGTGACTGCTGTAAGACTTTTACAGGAGGATGTAGACAGAATACACCAATGGTGCATGAATAACTACATGACTATTAATGCAAGTAAGAGTACTGGCATGTTTTTTGGATCCAAAAATAAGTTGGCCCCTCTCATGGGCCCATCATTGCAGCTGGGCAACATAGAGCTCCCTCATTGTGACAGCCATACTTACCTTGGTGTAGAACTGGATAGATGCCTCACTGTAAACGGTCATATTACCAAAGTAAAAAAGAACCTTGGCAACAAGTTATATAAGTTAAATAAACTGCGTAAATTTCTAAACGCGGAGCACTGTATTACTGTATATAGAACCATGATTACTCCTACTTTGGAATATTGTTCATTTTATACAGGTGGGGGTTTGATTTCTGAACTAACTAAATTACAGAGAATGCAGAACCAAGGCTTAAGAATATGCCTGCGTCAGGGAATAAGAGATATGAGTATTGATGTGCTACATAAAACCTGCAAAGTGCGCCCTCTACTAGAGAAAAGAAACACTCAATTGGTAACCCTAATGTGGAAGAAATACATCCAAGGAGAAGGAATAGAGCAAATTAATGTTAGGACCCGTGGTGATCGTAAGATCAAATTTGCGCGTAGAAGGGCCAAGAGGTGTCATTACGAAAAAAGTCCCTATCTGCGCGGTATAATGCTATGGGATCAATTGAGTCCAGAGCAGCAAAGAACCCGATCAAAATCATCATTTAAAGGCATCATTGATAAGTTCATTTTTCATTAATGTGCATTTCTTATGTAATATGATCATCTAATTATCAGCACCTGGACATTTAAAGTGCACTCCCATGTACAGCTAGTTTTTCTTATGTCCCTGCAGTATCACGAGGCCTGTAAGATGCTGTAGGGCGTGCAAAAAAAACGACTCCTTTTATGGGGACGAAAACGCCAATAAATTACAATTACAATTACAATACCCCACTGCACTGACGAGATGTAATCGAGATTGGACCGATCTCCATTCATGTTGCCACAGTCAATTCGACATCTCCATATACTACGTGTTCTTCTTCATAACTAAAACCATAGAGCTTAGTGGTTTTCACATACATTCAGATCATCCTGGATAATTATGGATTATGTTCTCCTTTTGTGATACAGGTTGTTTGAATTATTAACTTTAAGAGAGACACTCGCAAGAAAACAATCATTCTGAAATATTCATAGCTGGAAGTAGCCACAGAATTCCGGCATCTCTGCTTTGAGCTTATGGGATCTTTCCAACTCTTACTTGTACATTATATGATATCCTACTGAATGGGTTTCTTTTTCATATAATTTAGGACCTTTCTATGAAATCATAGTCCCTTACTCTATGAACTGCTTATGGTGTAATCCTGATATGGTACTCTGTTGTTACCAGCTATATATATATATATATATATATATATATATATATATATATATATATATATATACATACATACGACAAATTATGTATATGAGGGACTGCGTAATGGTGTCAATGAATTACTCCTGAAACTCATAAGTAGGGTGTTGTAACACTATATAACCCTGACAAGCATGGGACATCCTTCATCTGGTTTATCTCACATAGTATGTGTCACCTCCCGTAGTAACAGCCATACTAAATTAACCTCGAGGTAATTAATCATGTTGGCGGCCACTCCATCTCTTCTGACAAACTTGGAATTTCTTTTGATGCCAGTGTCAGGATTCAATATTTCCAATAATGTGTCTTGTGGATGATGCCCACTTATATCACAGATTCTCCTATATATCTTATCTAAACTACTTTTCATTTTAAATGAGTTTTCTTTCTACCCGCACATCTATTGTCTTTTCCACAAAAAAATGGAATAAAATTTGATTTTTCTTCATTCCCCTCCATCCCTCTCTTGCTCCCACCCACTTAGTATTACATATTTTTCTCCAAATCACATATAAACCCCACACTTTTCGTCTCCATGCGAGCTTCTCAATAGTTGTCATCATATATCCATCATCTTTCAAAATCCCATTAGTGTAGCAGGCTTCCTTCTGCACAGCCCTCCCGACTATAATGCCCTGCCGCACATCATGTTCTCTCACGAGACTGTCTCCTATTCTCTTTTCACCAGTGCTACCCCTAATCTGTATTCCTCACAGCGCCCCTGCAGCACCCCCCCCCCCCACACACACACACATGCCCTGTACCCACGTGGATGCAGTGTATGGTGTGTAACTCTCACCCTTACACCATGCCACCCTCCCCTACTAATCCACCCTTCTTTCCCTCCCCCACTCTCACCCTGCGGTGTGTATTTAGCTCTAACAGGCACTTGTTGGATACAAATCATCCCCGACTTATACTTAGTACTTAGCCGGACGCCAGCGCCAATTCCCGCCAAATTGCCCGACAAAATGGCTGCCCCGGGTGGGGCCCCCGGCGGCTGTGTTGGGAAGTAGTTATTCCGGGCGGACCGCGCATGCGCCCTGGTTGTGGTCCCCGGACTCGGCCACTAGGTGGCGACAGGGCGTTAAGTCAACACCTCCCGCCTCGCTCTCAGTCTGGCCACGTGACTGCATCTGCTCGGATTCTGCTTTGAGAGGTTCGTGAGTCCTTCTTTTGAAAGAACCCGATCGTAAAACAAAATTTCCACATCGCGTCTTTAGCACTGCATGATCTTGATCTAAGCACC
Source organism: Acholoe squamosa (assembly GCA_949317995.1). NCBI lineage: Eukaryota > Metazoa > Annelida > Polychaeta > Phyllodocida > Polynoidae > Acholoe > Acholoe squamosa. The sequence continues at coordinate 38,830,117 of OX439048.1, read as the reverse complement.
AATTATTCCAAGACGTCATTTCTTCTATATACACCACTGTAGACTCACGATTTTCTTACCTCGGTCTTTCTTCCTTCAAGAAGCCTATTATAAGGAGAAAATTCGGAACACTAGCGATTTATGCTTCCCGTGCACCAACTATTTTAGATTACATGCAACTGTCGCCTGCGCAACCAAAATTTCAATAGTTTTTATACCCTTTGGACGTTATATATATATATATATATATATATATATATATATATATATATATATATATATATATACGTGTATCATGTATGTATTTGATCCTGTGTTCCCTCTGAAAGTCCGTCCAAAACCAGCACCCTGCCAGTCACCATACTGCTTCCGGTGCCTCAATCCTGTTCACATGGGCTCTACGTGGAATTTAATTATGATTCAATCAAGGCGCTCGTCACAGGGCGGGGTGGGCTACTGACGGTTCTGACGTCACGTAGTAAAGCAGGTAATTCTGACAATAACTGGTGGAACACCTCCAGGGTGGGCGGTGAGCGGGGGGGGGGGATAATAAAATGTCGCTTATCGGAACCCGTGTACCTGCTTATCACACCCCTGGCCGCCTTTATGGTTTCTCTGCAGGAGGGACCTAAAGGCAACTTGAAGTTGTTCCTTATTCGCGAAGTCCACTACAAATGTTGAATGACACCTGAGGACATTGTTATGGTCGTTGCACCAGAAAGTAGGAACTAAGAGGGTAGGCCTCGTTCAAGATCTTGAGAAATTCATAGAAAATAAGAAGTGGTTTCCTATTTCTGTGTTCTGTTTCACCTGTTCTTTTGACGTTAGCATGGTCCAGAACCAAAGGACACTTTTCAGGATATATTAAAATATCAGCTTGCAGAGTGTTTCCATTAGAGCAAAGGGTCATGAGTAATAAAATCAATAAACTGCAACCCTACTGGTTGACAGTCAAAATCTGACACTTTCTGGTAGCACACCCGAGGCAACAGAAACAACAGAACAGGGGGAAATAATAAGATTAAAGGACTAAACAAATTTGATTTGATTATACTTTTCAGAACATTAGGAATATAAATTTGAAAATTGCCTACTACATAATCATGAAGTTATAAGTCACCGATATCCAAAGGCTGTCTATATATGCATATATGCAACTATATTAGTAATAATATTAGGGTAGTTTCTCTATGATAAATTATGTTACCAGAGCTCGGTGCAGACGCCTGTCTGCCCCCTACATCTAGGGGTTATAAGGGACAGAGAGACGCAGGGATGGCGCACCATTAATATTCATGAGTTCCATCACATGGGGTAGGGATCACAGTGACCTGGGTCATAAGTCAGATTTAACACCCAGCCTGTCCAGGCAAAATGTAGAAATCTCCACCACAAGTCGATTTATTCGGTGTTTAGACTAATGAACTAACCTCCTATTTCGTTGAAGTTGTCCTATACCTAGATTGTGGGACATTGCTGGAGCTTGTTACCAGCGAGTTATCACTGATCATAGTTATCAGATGTGTACCAGTTGCCACCTAAGAATTCCGTGGTGTAAGTGTCTGGCAATCATGGTTCAGTTCAGTCACTGTATAACTCAGCATACCAATTATTATTATTATTTATTGAGTGCTTTCGTCCCAAGAAGGGGTCGATTTTCTGCGCGCCAGAGGTGTTCCAGTGACCAATCTGTAGATGGTTAGGTATCCGACCACATGGTAATGTGCTAGATAGCGATTTTGCTGGTAGTGTCACATAGTAGTGTGATTATATTCAAAGTAATATGACAGTGATCAATGTGTAAGTTATTTATCACCTTCTTAAAGATAGCTTTTCTGGTAGTTTTTTGTTGAGTGGGCAATAGCTGGTCCCAGAGCTTAATACCCCTTAAGTATGGACTTTTTTCATAGAATGAGGTGCGTCCGCGTCTGCGGGCAAATTTGATTTTTCTTTCAATTCGTGTGCGTACAACCTCTTGGTGTAAAACCTCGTCCCCTCTGCAATTTGGAGATGCAATTTGACATGTGGAATATGTGTGTCAAGGTCATTTGAAATGCCTTCATACACCTCATGTGGAAGACAAAGGTTGACTTGTCATATGTCTCTCTGACGTGCTTAATGATTGGAGTGAAGGGTATGAATATCGGAGGGGAGGGGAAGGAAAACCGCACACAACTCTGCAAGGTAGTGATATTGACGAACTCAGGTAGTTACACCGATTACATAATGTTGTTAGAGTGACAAACTTGATGGTGACTAGCTTGGGTACTCAAACTGGCTACCTAAAGTTGTAGATTTGGGTGATATCGTCTTGAGCACCTAAAGTCATCAGCAGCGAGGACTTTCAGCTCACACCTGGTCAGCCTGGTCACAAACTATTTGATCTAACCCTTTTCTAGAGCTCTCAAATTCCGTCCCGATTACATTTGATGCATATATATATTTGATATGTTGATAAAAGTCATATAGAATTTTCGTCTAAACGAGGATTCCCGGGGCTTCACCCCTTAAACCTTCATTATATTCATATCCATGATATATTCCTTTGCTCCAGTGATGGGTGTCCGCATTTCACTGTAGCTATAATGTTTCCCATCTAATATGCAGTCGACCCAAGTGTTAACAGTCTTGACAATATTTGCTAGAGCCACCGTCTATACCTGTAGCGTTATGGAATGACTCCACGACCATAGACTGTAAACACATGATGACACTGGTGTCTACCATGTATCATCTATCCTACAGCCCCAGGCTTGGCGGCAGACGGGGAACCTGGGGGTTGGGGAGGTATACAACAACAGATATGGATCCCTTTAAGGAAAGTAGGGTAATTACAGTCCATGGTAGGTGAGTATGGCCTCGGGTGTGCCAGCACTAAATGAGGACGTCTACCCTTCAGTACCCAGAACACTACATCATGTATATAACCTGCTGTGAGAGACAGTTCTAAGGCAACTATCACTCTAAAGCTGATGTCCCGTGATAACACAAACAGTAGGCTTGACTGGTATACACTAGTGAAGGCACAGGGAACCCTGGCCATTTACTACTCATTTGATAAAAGATTACGACTTTCTTCACATCATTGAAGAAGGCACGCATAGTGTGTGCAGTCAATACGGAAACGTCCTGGGGCACCAGCTATATAGCCGGCAAAATGACGCAAAACTGACAAAATTTTTCAGACAATCGGACCGAATGTGTGACTGTCATCTTAGGACCTTTGGGCAACATATCAACCTTCACAGCTTGCAAATCGGACCATCAATAGGGTTTCACAGTGTGAAATAACAACCACTAATGCTTTATTGTGATTTCCTCAGAGGTCTAGATGAGTTAAATGATGAAGACAGTAAGCTCACCAGTCCTGGAGGTCCTGTAAGAATCAATCTCGGTCTGCAGAATTGAAATTCTGCGGGGTTGATTGGCCTGCATGGTAAAAAACCTTTTGTAAAGAGCCATAGAATGTGTCTGTTGGCATGCAGGCTTTGGTTGGATACCATACTTGCGTGGGTAAGAGTTGCCTGAGGTGATTTATCTGTGTTTATCATGGCCAGAATTGATCACCACATAGATGAATCAGATACCTTTCATGACTCTAGTCAGGGTTTAGGTTGCCCCAGAGGTTTGCCGCTAGTTAAGGTCAACAACTAGAAGTGATATGCACATGGCGATATAACTCATGCCCTTCTCTCTGCCCAGATTGTGTTTTCACTTTCCACTGTATGAGGTGGGGCAACACAATGTTACAATATATAGCTGAGTATGTTGTCATATGAGGTCCAATGGTACTATTAAAAGTATATTATTTCTAATGCATATTCATAATAAGTGTCATTTACTTCAATATGATAAGACTACAGATCATTTTTCTCGTTTAATCCATTTCAACCTACCATCAGCGGACCTGACATTCAGTCATTTTATCAAGGAAAGAAACTGTGATATGCAGGGGTTTTATATCAATGTAATGGGACAATTAGATTGGTAATTAGCCAATAACAACTGGAACAAAGACTGGTGCTGACATTTGAGAGACTTCCTGTCAGAGGACTGTACTAGGTTTTAACCTTTCATCAGTCTATGATAAACTATTTCTGTCTTTATTAATGTGGCGGATGTATGTTTTATCTTAATCCTTTGACTATTGTCACATGTAATGCCATGTTATTAGTGCAGCTTGTGTGAGGTAGTCTGGGGTTGATTGCACAATATACAGCAATTTGCCACTTAGCTTTAAGATATGGGTTATTAAATGATAACTATGGTGATTGGACAATGATTAGTCAATTGCGGTAATTACGAACATCACTGAATTGTTACAGTGTATGTAAAAGGGCATGTTACATCATTCCAACGGTACAGTTTAGTTCATACTCTGTGAGCGTAGAGTTTTTTTTTGTTGATTAGAGAGTCATTTGTTCATCATAGGAGGTAAGCCTATTGAAATAAACCCCAGTTCAAAGTCATACTGCCATGTTGTATCCTGTCTGTTGGCAGGCTTTGGTTGGATACCATACTTGCGTCAGTAAGACTTGCTTGAGGTGATTTATCTGTGTTTATCATGGCCAGAATTGATCACCACATAGATGGATCAGATAACTTCCATGACTCTAGTCAGGGTTTAGGTTGCCCCACAGGTTGGCCGCTCGCTAAGGCTAACAATTAGGAATGATCTGCATGTGGCAATATAACTCATGCCCTTCTCTCTGCCCAGATTGTGTTTTCACTTTCCGATGTATGATGTGGGGCAACAGTAGGGCCTGTATACCTAGTGCTATCAACTACCTACCAAATCCTAAGTACATAATACATAGAGACCACTCTTAGGGATGAATGTTTGGCGAGAGCATGCCCTCTCTGTAACATGTTTTCCATCATCTGTGGGTTTCTGGTGCATATATGTGGGTACTGACAGATTCATTCATCACTTGGCGTGTAATTAAGTTTTCTCACCACTAATATTGGCCGTTAAAATGGCGATAAACAACTATTACTCACTCACTGAATGAGCGTGAAGTGTACTCCCTGAGTAGTTGGTACATAAACCCTTGACATGTACAATTCTATATAATATATAGATATATTATATTATAAGTGCAGTCACAAAATGATATCAGACTCAAAATTGCCCCCAATATAAAGAAGCTCGGCTCAATTTCTGTGTGTGTTAGCAAAGGCTAATTACACTCGGGCTATGCCCTCGTGTAATTATCCTTCACTAACACACACGCATCATGAATTATCCATTGATTACTTGTTTAATAATTATTTGGCCACTGTTTTGTGGATTACGAGGAAGCAGTGGATTAAAGCCCGGATATTTACACACAGTGTGAAATATTTTAATTGTACACACGGCAGGACAGAGGTTTAGCATCCTCCTGTCTTTACCAGTCTCCATGACCCCCTCGCCCTCCCCATATCCCAAACACAGGTTAACAGTGATCTGACCCACCTGTCAGTATGGTGACTCCCGCTGTGACAAGCATTGCCTGTGTTTGTGTGTGTAACATGACCAACATCAGCACAACTCACTGTGCTGTCCCCCATTAGTAGCTCCAGGACCTTTGGCTGGTTTTAAGCTGCTGCTGCTGCTGCTGCTGCTGCTGCACATGGGGCCTTTCCACAATGGGTAGTTAGAAACAAGCTGTAGTACACCTGTCAGTACAGACCCAAGGTCATAAGGGTCACAGCTGCCCGTCAGCAAAAACCATGAGTCCATAGGATAACAGAGTATGGTACCGGAACTAATTTGTGTTGTAGCGACCCTGGATATACCGTTCTCCTTTAATATTCTCCAATCTACCTTTTCAATATATGATTTTTATGTGGACCTGTCTTGGATAAAGATGACACCAATTATACAAGAGTCCGATCTAAATTCCTATGATACGGCGTTGCCTTCACAAATCACAATACCAAAGGAGAGTGATGATGAAACACATGCCGCAATGCCGCATTTAGAACACCAAAATAAAGCCCTTCTCAACCCTATCGCTCTTAAAGCTCGCGGTCTGCTCTTATAGCCCCACGGCCACACCTGGCAGCAAAGGGGCAGTGTGCCCATGACCTTTTCCTGGCTTCAGGATCTTTTAAACACTAAATTCCAGTGGGAAAACTAGCCCCTCTCCATGCACTCTAACCCCTAATGAGCACCCCCTCCCCCTCGTCCATCCTGGTGCTGGAAAGGCCGGCGGTCCTGGCTTATTACCAAATTTAGCTGAGTCATGGCGGCCATCTTTGCTGGAGGGTGATAGGAGCAGCTCAGATTGGCACAGGGCATCATGGGAAATGAGTTTGAGTTATTGTCCAGACTCTAGCTCGGACACAGCCTATTATGTCAGCCTGGGGCAGGCTACTGCTGGATATATGGCCCTATCCTTATGTAGTGCTTCATAAACCTGCTCTATAATAATTATGCAAATAAGGACAGACCATGAGAACCTGTGGCGAGCAGAGCACTATGTACAAACAGCACAATAATAAATGCCCACAGTGGCACAGCAGTTACATAATTGGGGCTACTCTTGGCATTTAATCAATTAATAAGAATTAATTACAAAGCCATGGGGCCAGGCAATAAACGGTCTGCCTCAGTGCTGACATTTTTAATCCCTTCGTGTAAATAGCAACAAACGTTGAATCAATCGATATGAGGTGGGATTTGCATATGAAAAGGAGAATACTGACTGCTTTTGCCCTTCCCTGCTAAAACTACTGCCCTCCCTCCCTGTATTCGAGTCATGTTCCTCGTGTCTGTTTCCTTCTCATGTTAATATTTGTCTAGTTCCTTTCTCCTCCCGTTGCTACGGTTCCTTCTTCACTTACTCAGGTGTATATAACGCCCTTTTTTTTACACCAGTCACATTTAATTAGACCCTCTGAAAGACAGCATTTTGCCCCATCAACCAAACCCTACTCATAGATTATGTCACATTTCAAGAATCTCACAACAATGCCTATCTAGGTAATGTTGCGGATTGCCTCTTAAACTATTTGCTGTAACACCCTTTTCTTTCATATCTCTCCTATTCTGACCCACATTCCTTTCATATACCACCATCATGCCTATTATGTGTCCCATCACAAGCTGCTATTCCATGGTAGTCGTCCTAGGGGTAAGAAAGGCAGAACCCACTCCATGCTGCTCCAATGCCGGCTGGTGAGCAGCTCAGGGGTGAGTGAGCAGCTCCATGAAACTTCCAGCATCTCGGCTTTGTGGCAAATGGGATTCAAAACAATTATTTAACTCATTGCGGAACCATGTCCGCCTGCAGCCGGCCCGCACACTTTCCTGGGAAATCTCATTAGGCCTCGAGTCTCTTTCAAACGGGATCAACCATTTGCGGTCTCTTTGGGTGGTAGAGGGTGATTTGGCGTTTCTTTGTTGAAACGGACTTCCCCCAACCACTCTTCTTCGCCTGCTCATTCTTCATGCACTCCTTCTCCCGCGTGCCCCCTCACCCACCGGCCCTCTACCATAGCTAATGCCATGTTTTTTACTCAAAGGAATCTCAAGTATGTGGGGTTAATGAACACACAGGGATTATTTGCTGTCAGGAAGTGATAGGTCGTTTTCTTGCAGGCACCCCCTTTCTTTATGTTTCAACCCTGGTTAAGGTTTTAAGGAAAAAAACAAGGCTTTCAAGAGTCTGAACTCTTGCTGGAGAACAGCGTAAACAGGAGAAAATTGGAATTAAAATCCAGAAGACAAAATCTGCAAGGGTTGTCACACAATGATTTTCCCTCTGGGTGTTATTCAATTAGATTACTGTAGAGAAGGAGATATCACCTATGGTGCATAATATATGGGAAATGTCTAGTGAAATCTGTCAAGGCTCTTCCACGAATCAGGAATGTAAGCATGAAATTACTCTGACTATCATATCGCTCTTCAGCTCATCACTGGCAGATGGTGGAACTGTGGATGAGTTCGATGATTAAGTCAGTTCTCCATTTTCTATTCAGTCCAGAGAGGCGGCCCGACTTCATTATTGTAAAGATGATGCGACAAGCCCTTCCCATTTCCATTTGGCATCTATAGTAGAGATTCTAATGTAAAATAGGGTAATTGACCATAACGACCAGTCTAGTATCTCTATATCAGCTTGCTCAAAAGCATATCATGATCATATCTCTGAAGCCGTGTGTCCACAGGGCGACAGAATTGGTGAGTGACAAAATTTTCGACGACCAAATCACTTTTGTCATCTTTTTCCAACGATAATATCTAACATGTTTGATTTTGTCGTCGGGAATGGACGACGAAAGCCGTTTTCTCGTCGAGAATGGACGACAAAAGTGGTTATGTCATCGGAAATTTTGTTGCTCACCAATTCTATCGCCCAAAGTAAACTTCACATCTCCACTACATCAAAAACACTGACCACGAGAGAACACTTAAATGCTTCTTCAACGCTCCATATTCTGCATTGCACATCACATTATTTATTGATTTAAATACATGATAGTTCTGAACAACAAATGATTTGGAAGACTGAGGTGAGAAGAACCGATGGTAAAGTTCAAACAGATGAGATTTATGTTGCCCCAGCAAAATAATTGTTTTTGGAAGAAGAAAAACATGTTAATGCAGGTAGAGTTGTAATTTTGAGCCCATAGCAGGTAGCTTCAAATACAAAATGGATGTTTATACATCTTTCTGGGGTACATGTATGTACATTATCACAGATATCGTGAAAGACACAAGGAAGATAAGCACCATGCCCGATAACAAGTAGATCCATCTTCATACAATAAATGGTGAAGCAGCAGCTGGGGCTACCCTAGACAGGAGAAATGGGACTGTGTTTGCGGTGACGAGCAGATCGCCCAGAGATCCCATATCAAGAGTAGTTACTAATCTGAGCCATGGCCAAGAGGCAGCAGGCAGGGACCTGACATCAAGACAGAGGCCCAGATAACAGCAGCAGCAGCAGCAGGGAGCAGACCACCTGCTCTCCAACTGCTCACACGTTGTAGGATCAGGTCAACAAGCACTCACCACCAGCACACTGCCCCAAGTCCTGCTCACTCATATCTGTGAGAAAATAGTCTAAGTGTTCTGCCGATAGGCGGCGTATCGACACGGCCGGATGACCCTGCGCTATCACTATCTGAGCTGCTCGGGGATGCTCGGCTGCCTTCCGCCTCCCCTGTGGTAGCTGTATCAGTCAGGCTGCATGGACAGATCACTACCGGCAACTGCTCACCGTGAGCAGCCGCCTCTTGTTCGGTTAGTGGTGTGTCCATATTAAAAACTTAATGTGGTGGCTTCAATGACTTTCAATGTCAATCTGGACCTGTGCTACATTGACCTGTCACGTGAAACTTAATTTCTTTTAATCAGCCACCGCATGAAGCATCCCCTCTTTCGTGCAGCTGTCTATTTCACTCACTAGGATGTCACATGTAATAACAAGGACAGTGACATCTGTGCCTTAGGGCACGTATACTTTAAAACACCTTGCTGCGTTCTTCTCTCCATGCCCTACTTCTCCTCTCACTCTTAATGTGAGCAGTCCAACTGAACTGTAGTGGCCCACTTCCCTTTCCCAGGTTCTCCTTTCCTTCTACACGCTCTCTTGGCCTGGCTGCTTCAGACAATTGCTCAACCAGCCGATTCCTACTTTGCACAGTTTCTGAGAGCATCTCTTGTACTTGAGTCGTTTCTCAATTTTGATCTGCTTTAGCGATTCTCACAAATTCTAGCCAGCTTCTTCCTGCTTGTATGATTGAATCTAGGTGTTTGTTGTACAGGACCTTTTCCTATGAGCCAGCCACTATGGATACCTGTACTAAATTGGCCTGCTTATGTATTGACTCCATTTTTATCCCCATGTGTTCAGAGCTGCTTTCCTATCATGAGCTGCTCCCCGACATTAAGCAGCTACAAGATAGTATCCTGCATAATTCTAGCAATTCGCCAAAGCTTTGTACTCACACAGACTCTGCCCTCCCAGCTCCCTTTATCTATTCCGACACTCCACACATGCCCAACAGTACCCACAACCCCTTTATCCATCCACTGCTCACACACACTGATTGTGCGGGCTCAGATTTGTCAACCACTTTGCCGTTTTTAGCCCGGATTAGACGTGCTTAGCTGCGGGCGGGCTTGCCGCTGAGAGACTTGGGTGTAACCTCCTCCAGTGAATGTGTGTTGAGGGCCAGTGCTATTGCCCAGGTCTTTTTTTCCGCTCACAGCCGCTTGTAAAGCCCATTGTAAACTAGGAAGAGATAACTCCAAGACCAAGTGTAGTATAGCTCTGATTTATTTCTCTACAGTTCACATGTATATATCTGGTACATATAATCATTAACCAATCACATGCAAGCATTCCAATTACCAATTAACATACAGTGTACTGGTCATACTACCCCTCCCCAACTCCATGTAACCCCATACCCATATATGGTGATGACCACTCTACACCCCTCTACCTTCTCCCACCAGGCTCCAGCACACCACCCCTCTCCATACACCACTCCCTACCAGCATGTATCATACCCCCTCCCTCCAGGCTTTAGCATGTAATCCAAAACACATACCCTGATCCCCATGGTAACCCCCACTGACCACTTCTACCCTACATGTTACACACCTTCCCCTCCAGCTCTCTTCACCATACCAACCCCTAGAATAGACCTCTGTTACACACCTCCCCCTCCAAGTCTTCATGAATATGAAGGATATTATTGTCCCCAATAATATACAATATGAACTTATTTAGTCTTAAATGTTGCAGACCACACATTACAATAATCACAGTGTTCCATATCTATCACACCCACACAATACAATCATGTGCAGTGTTTCATATATTTACCACACGAGATAGCCATGCACCGTGTTACATACATGATCTATCACACACTGCACAATACAATCACGTGCAGTGTTCCCTGAATTTATCGCACACCACACTATATAGTCACCTGCAGTGTTCCATACATTATCCACCGCACACTGCACTATACAATCCAGTATTACCACATAGTGACTCCGACCACATAGAACCTCCGACCACATAGAACCTCCAACCACATAGAACCTCCGACCACATAGAACCTCCGACCACATAGAACCTCCGACCACATAGAACCTCTGACCACATAGAACCGCCGACCACACAGAACCTCCAACCACACAGAACCTCCGACCACATAGAACCTCCGACCACACAGAACCTCAGACCACACAGAACCTCTTATATAATTATCAACTGTATTCATTCCCAGGTGTATTGAATAGTTCTACTCATAACCAACGGGTGATTAATTCACCCTCCATGTTAATGGGAGTAGCTCTATCCAATACCGCTTGGCAGGGGGTGGCCTTAGCCTCCCCTACCCAATCCCTTCCCAAACCCATGACTCTATGCATCCCCTCACCAATATGGCAGACAATCCTGGTGAATATCAGTTCTATTATCCATAACTGTCATTTCATTGATGATCTCAGCACTATCCCAGCACAATGAATGACTCAGATAAACGAAATTCAAAATTTTGATTTTTGATTTGGGTATTATAAGGTGATTATTAAAGAGATGGATCATCTATGATGACCCCCTTCCCCTTCAAATATCTCCCAATACCAGAACAGAAAAAAAAACCTAATTAATTACATGTAGTCTTAATACAACCCCTTATTGTGTACACAACAGCAATAAAGGTATTCTATCATGATTCAACCTCCTATTGCGCACACAGCAGCAAATAAAGGTATTCTATCATGATTCTAACCTCTTATTGCGCACACAGCAGCAATAAAGGTATTCTATCATGATTCTAACCTCCTATTGCGCACACAGCAGCAATAAAGGTATTCTGTCATGATTCTAACCTCTTATTGCGCACACAGCAGCAATAAAGGTATTCTGTCATGATTCTAACCTCTTATTGCGCACACAGCAGCAATAAAGGTATTCTATCATGAATCTAACCTCCTATTGCGCACACAGCAGCAATAAAGGTATTCTATCATGATTTTAACCTCTTATTGCACACACAGCAGCAATAAAGGTATTCTATCATGATTCTAACATCTTATTGCGCACACAGCCGCAATAAAGGTATTCTATCATGATTCTAACTTCCTATTGTGCCCTCGGCAGCAATAAAGGTGTGCACTAATGGCCAAAAATCCATCACTGCACCATTGGCATCCATTAAATGATACCCAGTTCCCATATTTCCTTAACATTTTTTCTTCTTTTCTGTACCCCTGCCACCCATAGACACTACTTCTCCCTGCTGGCTAATCACACAGTGTTGCCTTTTATTTCTACCTCCCACACCCACTGGCAGACCGACACTATCCATGCTGTCCTCCTGCTCTGCCCCTCCCCCAGGTGTACCCATGCCATCCATAAAGTACATACAATTCGTGACCCCCCCCCATCTCTCTCTCTCTCTCTCTCTCTCTCTCTCTCTCTCTCTCTCTCTCTCTCTCTCTCTCTTTCTCTCCCAACACTAACAGTGCATAGTCCAGTTTATCCTGTGTCCCGTTTTTATGTTTTAATCCAATTAACACCCTATCTACGTGTGACCATGCTATTCCCGTACCCACGCTATCCATCCCACTTGGCCGATACTGCCCTTTCCCCCCTCCAGGTGTACCCACACCCACCCATTGTAACTGATTCTTTGATACCTGTATCCAATTAACACCCCACACCCTAATACCATTGGTGCTACATGAAACATCTCTCTGCCATTTAACCCTTAATGTTAGCAGGATTAACATTCCAACCGCTCTTGTTTTACCCCACTTGTATTGTATACACCATAGCTATACATAGCGCCAGTATACAACTTCAAAGACCGGATTAATCATCTCTGTAGCCCCTTCCGCCCTTTATCTGCTATCCACGTCCCCACGCTTCCACTGCCTGCGCGTCCATGCCGCTTGGTCGTTACCTCCCCTCTCCTTTCCTCCAGGTGTACTCCCTCCCACTCTCTACAGCCTGTCTGCATACCCAAACTAACCAGACCCGGGATGCCGTTATTCCAACCTGCCATGCCTACGGTGACCATACCAGTGGTGCTAGCCAACTAACCTGCCCTCCTCTTTCTTGATCCACCTGCCATATTCCTGCTACCCCGCCTGCACTCTCCTCCAGTTACATTTCCACTCACACTCACATTGGACACAATTAAGATATAGGCATAGTATACATCAAAATACATATACACAATATATGCCCATATATATACATGCATACATCAACCTGATAAGGTATGACACATGTACATAGATGCACACACTGAATGGATCTGACCTGCTTAATCCTTGGCAAAACACATTAAACATACAATAAAATCCCGACTTACACATGCACATAGGTCTTATACATGTATGTACACACGATGCATCACCTTTGTTCTGCAAAATCTCTGATCACATATATAAAGAGCTATAAAGTGTTCTTTTTTTTTCCCACACGTAAGCGCTTATGAACAAAGCAATGCGATCCTGGACTAGGGTGTCATGGATCCCAACATACTAAACTACAGGCCCGATTGAATACATGTGTACACACAACTGACTATAGGCGTGCATACTACCTCCAATACATACTAATACTATCAAACCTGACCTCCACAGATGTATGGGTAACCACAATACATTTATAGGCACATTGATAATACCATCCCATGCAGATCGTCTGTACAAGATCCGTACCTATATCAACATAGTCCCAAATAAAATGTTTTCTTTCATATTATGAAGCCTAGCCCATGTTTAGAGATGAGTTCATAGATAATGAGTCTTTAATATACCAGTAAGTCCATATATATATAAAATCGTTATCCTATTGCAATATCAAGTGTTCATGGTAGTCTAAGGTGTCCTTTCAATGACTGCTCCACTGACTCCTCCATCACCATCCAGCTCCATTCCAATCTCTCCTCTGTGATATAATGACAATGCTGACCAATATCGCACTCTTTCCTACCTTGATATATCTTGCTCTCCTCTGCATCTTTCCGATCATCTCCACAAAAATAGACAATGCAGACTGACAACCAATGTATCATGATCTTCTGCATGCCTCCACTGTCCGTTTTCTCCTCCATGATATCATGCAACTAGCGGCCCCTGCGATATTCAGGTGCAAGGTATCACGCCCTCCTCGATATTGACGTGCAGAACATTGCACCCTCCTTGATATTAATGTGCAGAACATTGCACCCTCCTAGACCTTGATACACTGAGAGAAACCCAATTCCTCCAATACACGAGAGATCATTCCTACATCCAGCCACCTCCTCCAACGATATTACCAACCACCTCATCTAGCTCCCATTGATAACACACCGGCATCAGGATATCTGATATCTCTCCTTGATAAGGCACATGATACAGATAAAAAAACATCCCTCTTTGCTCCAAAACGACTCATATATAGCACACCATGTTACAGTGGGTGTCGCCCTTCTCTATCCTCGTCCTCGTCCTCACCACCCTCCATATTAGTGCAGTATTGTCCACTTAGTCCATGGCATTGGAGTTCTCTTCCTAATTCAGAGAGCTATCTAGTCCCGCCGGTGGTTCCAGTGTAAACTAGGAAGAGATAACTCCAAGACCAAGTGTAGTATAGCTCTGATTTATTTCTCTACAGTTCACATGTATATATCTGGTACATATAATCATTAACCAATCACATGCAAGCATTCCAATTACCAATTAACATACAGTGTACTGGTCATACTACCCCTCCCCAACTCCATGTAACCCCATACCCATATATGGTGATGACCACTCTACACCCCTCTACCTTCTCCCACCAGGCTCCAGCACACCACCCCTCTCCATACACCACTCCCTACCAGCATGTATCATACCCCCTCCCTCCAGGCTTTAGCATGTAATCCAAAACACATACCCTGATCCCCATGGTAACCCCCACTGACCACTTCTACCCTACATGTTACACACCTTCCCCTCCAGCTCTCTTCACCATACCAACCCCTAGAATAGACCTCTGTTACACCATATCACATTGGCCGGCGCCCTGCCCGTTCCCTGAGGTCATGAGTGAATGGGTAACAGTAGATGTCTATATAATGTCCCCAGTTTTAACATAAGCCGACCTTCCGGTCATAATACCAAGTGCATTTTGCTGTGCATTTTCATTGTTGAAATCCTGTGCTCTGTCGAAAGAAAAAGATCTCATGTTTTCTCGTGAGTAGGGTTATACAGTTATATCTACAGCAGTGGAATTGATCTTTCTGCATTCTGCCTTTATTAGCGCATTGCCATATCTACGACAAGACCTATAATTCAGGGGCAATATTGTGGTACCTTGAAGCATTGGCACCAACAGTCCATACCAGACCAGAAAAATAAACACTGGTTCAGACACCACTTTAACAGGATTAATTTACAATCAGCATTCTCACATAATCATCTACATAAATTACCTGCCAGCGAAGAGAACCCAAACAAGGAAAAAGACGTTGGTTGGACAAGGTGTTGGGGAGGAGATAAGATGTGAGCCAGATATGCAGCTGTTGCGCAAGTCAAACAAGGCAGATTACAGTGGACCAGCATCTCCAATGGAAATAGGTGTTAGAAAATAGTCAAATAACTAAATCATAAAGGGGGGGAGAGAGAGAGAAAGAGAGTGGTAGTGTAGTGAATGGTCTGTTCGATGAGGCATACTGAACACTGTCGATTATGATCTGGTTTCACAAACTTGTGTCAATAACTGATGTGAATAACAAAGTGCTGTTTTACACCGTTGCAAGTCTGGATCTGATAATATCCGTTATGGAAATATAAATTTGTGGGCACTTTGATATGAAAGATTCTGACTAATGGTGGCCCGTAGCTCTTTTGCATCATTAATGTATCCTCTAAAATAACACTAAATAATAGGGGGTATCCTAATCCTGAGAGACGAGAGATGCCAGACAATTATGACCAACCAAGTAAGCTATCTGATTACATCATTAACAGATTGTTGTATTACTCTCCGGTTGCCCAAGGTCAACCTTTTGAATGGAAGAGCTGCCTTGTTCACCTTCTATGCACAAACGTTTGTTGAGTCCCCGTATGCAATACGATGGGCTCAGCTGGCGAGAAGTACAAAGAAAATGCAATAACAAAGGGAAATAAGCGAAGAATCGATTTTGAACTGCAGCAAAAGTAGTGCCGGCTTGTGTTTGAAGGTCTTCTATGTCCCACCGAGTGCACCCCACACCTGTGTAATTCCAACAGTAAGATTTATGTTGAATAAAGAACCAGGAGGCCATTTCTTAACACACTACGACTGCTGTCCCTTAAATCGTAGTGAGAACCTAATAATTTGGCCTTAACAGCACCATGAACTAGTAGTCCCTAATGTCTGCACCAGTACAACTGCCCTACTACACCTTATGTAATTACTGCATAGCTGCTAATCGTAGTGAGCAGTCGTAGGGCAGTTCCTGTGATAGCCTGGCTTATTCTTGGCATTTTTAAATTGTAGTGGCTGTGTGCAGTCGTAGTGCATTGAGAAATGGCCTCCTGATCTCTCTCCTAAATGATCATATACGAATAAAAAGCTCGAGTATGCATTCAATTTTACCTATAGGAAACTACTATTACATCATCTGGTGTGCGGCTTAGATATATAGGCATATCCAACATGTCCCTCGAGTGCTGGTTGCCAATGGCTTGTCAAAGCTTCACTATACCGTTCATGACAGACGTGACTATAGTCCAGGGCAGGGGGTGGTGTGAGACAGGAAGGACTGACAGTTAACGATGGATGGGTCTGCCATAACCCACCACTGCTCACAATGATAACGAGCAAATCTGAGCAAGTCAGGAGCAGTTAGCTCAAAAGTCAGATAATCCAATATAGTCATTGGTGACACAGTCTGTCTGCCATGGTGTAGACAGAAGTCTGAGTTGGGGGATGGTTGTGTATGAGAAGGGCGGAATTTTGTATTGTTGTAAAACTATTGGCATTCCTTTTCCAAGCGAATCCTGTCAATAATACAGGTCAAAATAGGAGCAGAGGAGTGAACATTTGTATATTTAAACTGATATATTGTTTTAACTATCCGTTTATTAGGCCATCTCTAGTTTGGGTCAGCTTCTAGAATTCGTGTCCATCTGTGGACCTTTATTCCCAAATTTATATACATCTTTCGACAAGCCCCTCTCCCTCCCCTAGACACATGTATTAGTGGGCACAACGTGGTAAAGCTTTATCCCACAGTACATCTGCTCTGACCTACGCCCTTGTCATGAAATCCACTGCACGCTATGTTCACTTGGATTAGAGTGGAGCTGCGCAGAATGACATCCAATAGCAGTCTGTTCCATGCACTGTAATACTGAGAGGACACACACACACACATACATACATACACACACACACACACACACACACATTCTCTCTCTCTCTCTCTCTCTCTCTCTCTCTCTCTCTCTCTCTCTCTCCCGAGATCTTTAAATTTCATAGGCACCCATGACAGATTGTGGCTGTCACGGTTCTGAGATGATTGAATCGATCGCATGTTGTCTCATTTTGTGCTGTTTTCTTCAATCGACTGTGATTTGTGTTCAACAAGGCCAAAATATTCAGCAGGCTTGTGGATGGGTATGCTTGAGAAGGGTGGGACTTGAGGCCTGAGGGTGTTCACCGTCATATTGGTGACTTTTGATGAATGGAGTGATGGCTATTTGCCCCAATAGTTGTACCTGTGGAGTAGATTATAGCATTTGGGCCTTTCTATTCTTTGGTGATTTACCTCAATAATAATAGCTTCCCATCCCTTCTCATTAATGTGTAGTTCCCTAAAGTACCCGGTAGGAACATCTTCGGCAGGACCCTGTACAGTATCATATACCGAAGAACTATGAGACGAATCCTTTGTATTTTGTACCACTACTGCCTGTTCTCCTGCAACTGCCTCTGGGTGACATTACAACGACCAGTAGAGTAGTAGGAATGATAGTCAGGGTGGCAGAAGGTGATAAGGGGAATGTGGGTGGAGTCTCTCTCATATCGTATGGCCTGCCTGGGTCTGGACTGTAAAAATTACCCCAGTCAACGAGTCTGTGATTATTGATTTCTCCGGGGTGAGTTAAGGGGTAGAAGGGGATGGCTCGGGTAGGTGGTAGGGGGAGTGCTAACTTACCTGTGTCAGGTACAAAATAAATGACCAGGGGCTCCACTGGAGACCCCCGTTGTGCCCAACACACACCTCAGACCCCTCGTGCTCGCTTCAGATCCTACCTTCTACACCCTACAGCCAAAGGGGGACCTTCCACTGGGCCCTGTTTCTATACTTTTCAAAAATGAATGGCACCATCCATGCCCACTAATGCAAAGCTAAAAGTGCAGATGGAGCAAAAACTGCTTTCTGTTTCTTAACTTGTGTTCTACTCTCCTGCACTATTGACGAGAGCTGGCTAGGACAACTTAAGAAACACTAATGCAATGGTGCCATCCACCTCCAGTGCACCTCTCACTGGTATATCCTTAGGGCCTTTCACCTATTAATTTGTGCCTTATATCTTATGTGTAATCAATTGAAATACATGGATCCTGTTTCTATAGTAGGCTGTGGATGGCACCATTTGCATTAGTGTTTCTTAAGTTGCTCTCTCCAAAATAGATTAGTTCGAGTTCTATCTGAGCTTATTTTGGACAACTGCCTAAACCCAAATAAATAGTGCAAGAAGTGCCATTGTTTCTAAACCTTAGGATGTAGCTCAAACTGAGTCCCATCTGCTCCATTGATGAAGGCAAAATTGTTACTTCATAAACAATTCTTCCGCCAACCCTTATAGGTGGTTGGCACAACTTTAAATAAGTGAAATACACATGAAAACTTGAATGATTCATTTGATAATAGATGAGCTGAAATTCTAGGATTTTGATGGCACCATTGCATGAGTGTTTCTGAAGTTGTCCTGTCCAGCTCTAGCCAATAGAGCATTAGAACAGAACTCAAGTTTAGAAACAGAAGCATGTTTTTGCAGGGTCTGCACTATTAGCTTTGCATAAGTAAACACGGATGGTGCCATTCAGGTATACAATCAGGGCCATGATGGCAGAAAAGTTGGTTAGAAAACAACAAATTTACTTCCACCAATAGGACAGATGGGACTCAGTTTGAGTTCTATCCAAAAGTTTAGAAACAGTGGCACTTCTTGCTCTATTCATTTGGATCTAGGCCTTTGGATAACACAGGCTCAGATAGAACTCGAACTGAGCTATTTAGGATAGAGCAACTTAAGAAACACTAATGCAAATGGTGCCATCCAAACCAACTATTGAAACAGGGCCCTGGGTACCTAACACCTCATGCCCAACCTCACTCACAGGCCATAGCCTTATGTACATTATATCCCAGGTCAATGACCTAATAAGGACACTCCAAGTAATTACATCAGTGCATGTAGAGAGCATTTCAAAGCTAATTAGCACTTTAAAAAAAATATCCTCCAGTGTACATTTGCATAAGTCTGTGAGGTTTTCCTGAGATATGGCCATTCAGTTGGGAAAAGGCCGAGTTTTTACAACTATCACTCTTTTTAACAGTATTCCATGTTACTCCATGCTCAGTTAACGAGTTTAGGAGTTTCAAAATATATCTTTCTACACAAAATATTATGATCACAGGTAGTAACACCGTACTTCTTTTAATATAATGTAGAGTAAAAACGAAATTGAGGTTCATAGTCAGTATAATTGGGTTTTCTGGGAATAAGGGATGTCCCTTTACGTATGGACATTTGTTAGTTGTTTTTTTTTTGTTTTTTTTGCCAATAAAAGGCAAGATGTCATTCATTCTTCATGCTATAACTTGGAATAATGGCGCATTTTCGTTATTCCTTGGGATTACCCAATTATAGCAGTAAGCCTATCTAGACACATTTGATACACGTGTACATGTATCAAGCCCCATTCGTCTGATTTTTTGATGATGGTCAAAAGCAAACTGAAAGCTCTTCAATATAATAGAGGCGATTGACTATCCATCGTCCCAATCCAACTGTAGCAATGACCATAGTGGTCCTAGATATGAGGCAATATCGGTATCCACTTGTACCCATAAATGGGGGACATCCATAAATGAGGTCATGTGGTAGGGGGAAAGGGGGGGGGGTCAAAGTCTCCCATACAATTTTCTATAGTTAAAGCATGACAAAGGGGGGAGAGACTCCATTAATGGACACCCCATGTCAAAGCTCATCCTACCATATTAGCTAAATCGTTGTTGTTGTCAACTATTGGTAGCTATAGATCATCCTATATTTCCTACGGCACAGTGCCTCCATGATAATATTATGGTGGCAACTACTGGTAGTCCCCATACCTCTATGTACCCCTGCTCCAGTGGAGATCAGAACATGACGACGCCGTCAGTGCGCAAATCACGGCACACCTGGAGGCGGCACAAGGTCTCTCCTTGTTTGAGGCAAGGTCACCCTCCCCCAGCACATAGAACACAGACTGTGTGCTTCACATACAACACACAATGTTTTATCTGTCTGTGTACAGCTCTCCAGCCATCTATCATCAACCCCTTTGTCTCTGCAACCCTCCATATGTCTTCCTCTACTATGCCTATGTTAGCTCAGTCATTTCAAAAGAAATATAATTTATTTGAACGTTTTATCCCGCATTTTCTCTAAAGCAGGATGCCACGATCCCTTGTTATTTAATGCATGGTTATAGAGATTATATTCGTCTATATGTCTAATGGGGGCTACAAACCACTTACTCAGTGTTTCATTGTTAGTGGAGATAAATTACAGGTGTAAGTATTTACATGGTAACAGAGGGTATTTATATATACGACAAGGTCTCACCTGTATAAGTGGATGCTAAAATAGATAATCAATTCTGTCCTTCACAACTCTAGCTTTTGGGTGTGGCGGCAGATGAGATTTATCATCTACAGCAACATATGAATGGGTGTATATTTAGTATGTTACAAAGAAATCTATGAAGAGGCATAATCACAGCGACATGTACATAATATAACATGGTGCTGTGTGTCATCATTGGATTCTTTTGATGGGGTCAACGTGATTATTTGGCTATAGTCTAACAGATACTGGTTCCGAAAAACAACAACTGATGCCATCTGGCTTTGCAATCTAAACATTGCTCATGAAAAACTGAGTGAGGAATGCTTGATTATCACCATTTAGACAATTATGATCATCTTTACGGTGAAAAAAACTACACTGAACTTCAATTTCGCAAATGGCATCCATACCCAAGATTCGAAGAGGGAGCAAAAGAGTGTAGACAATTACCTATGTATACATTTTTGAGAAGGGCTTAATGGAAGCCTTAATGTTATATCGTTCAAAGGGGGGTGGGGTATGAATATTATTTACCACTGAAATGGGTTAACAGTCAATGGAACCAGAACAGGTATTTCCGCCCCTCTCCCGACACGCCTGCAGGTGGACACATATGACCGACCTTCAATGTTCATACCGGTCTATATAAGTGTATTGTGGTGCTCTACTCTACAGCTAAAACTAACTTCTGTACGGCAGGCATGTCTGTTATCAGAGTATTGTAGAGTTGTGTATGACACAGCGGTCATATGGTCATCTAATGATTCCGCTGTGATATGTGGCTGGTGAATTTATTACAGCCAATAACCACATTTCTACCAAAGCTAATGATAGAAACAACTCAATGCCTAGAAGCACTGGTCCCTGATAAAATTGACTTTGGCAGCAAAGCACGGCCGCTCGAGAAGGGGCAGGGCGGATTTTCGTCTATTCATCTGATTAAATCTACTCAATGTCGCATTTAACCACGTTTGGTGTTGATAGGTCAGACCTAGGTTACATTGGACTCCTCCCTAATACAACCAGATGGACTCAGAATGAGCTTCACACTCATTGTTTGGCTCATAACTTTATGTTCTATAAGGACTCCTAATCTTACTTCCAATCTACTGCGGCGGAGTTGTTTCTATCGTACAATCTGCCTTACAAGATGACCCCTGTGTTACTTCAATCTTCATAGATAAATCAGATCACTTCCCTTAGGGCCTTCCGGATAGTGTTCCGTGTATTACAATCTACACATCCTATCCTGAATAGTATTTGTGTGGCTCTTTTCATAATATTTTCTCTGCCTTGTTTCAATATTACGTATTTCCTATATTATTCCTCTGCATTGGGATTCATTGCAAAATCCTACATTCTCTACTACATCCCACATGATATCTCACAGCTGTCTACTTTCCTGCCCCTCTCTCCTTCTGTTCCCTATAAATCCATATCTACTCCAGCGTCTGGCTATCTCACTGCGATATAGTCAATTCCCCTCTTGCCCTCAGCCCCAGTCTCCATATCCTTGTGTATCTGTATCGGGTCACCTCAAGCCCTCTGTTTATAGACGTCCTCTGTGGCTCTGTTGCCTGGTGCAGCAGACCTATCCCATTCAGCGGATTTAGCAGCAGGAGGATAGTGTGTGAAATGGGAGCTGTCAGAATAATATTAGGGAATCGCAACCCGATTCCCCAACTATTCTTACCCATCAATGCTTTGTCATCATATTTGCCCTTTATTTATCTTTCTATTATTCCTCCTTAGTACTTCTTTCCCCTTGTTATTTAGTAGTATCATCATAGCACATATACATTTTATTATGAAATACCTTACATACGCTTGAGTATCCACCCAACAGGTAGATCGATTCAATACCTGCCCATAACTACTTGGGAAGCCCACTTTTTTTTCATCAATCACATTGTTGTTACCTGCCAATAACCTAGTGATGGGATGAGCCATACCAAACTACCTCTAAATGCTGCAGGATTCCCTCCAAACGGCCCTGCATAGCTTTGAGTGGCTCTTGGACATTCCCACATCGGTTGGCAATAGCTTGAAGCAGCTCGTATACATTTCCTGAGCTGCTCTGCCTTACTCCTTAGTGAGCATATTCACCTGGGGAGGTTCCGGCCTGAGATGGGGCTGCTTTGGGTGGCTGTAGGCGGGCTTTGTGACTGCTGCAGATAGGTTTCCTAATGGGTAATTCATGCCACAACGGCCACCGATTACCCTGGTCCACAGTGCAGTTACTGGAGGAGGCCTTGGCTCCTACTGGAGGACCCTCCCCACCTCCAGGCCCCTTCTCACCCAACTACATTTCTTATAGCTCCTATAGAGCAGGTTATTGCAGTATGTGCTCCTGCTTACCACAGGCCTCCCTTCCACTTACCCTGAGGCCTTAAGAGGCTGGCATGGCTGTGATGGGGATTTATCTGCTATAAAACAGTGCGACATAATCTAGGTCTTATAACCACGATGGATGTATTGAATCTCCCTGGTGTTCAGAATGGCTCTGACGATTGAGAAATCAGTATACCTCCCTTTTTTCCCTTTTATTTTCCTCTGCAATCCCACTCATTTTTTTCCTTTTTGGTGATTACCGATTAGCCCTTAGATACAGTTCATTTATCTATTTCTGTAATTACGGATGAATAGATTTCTTTAGCGTGTAAAAAGATCCGAAACTCAAGATGACATCGTTAACATCATACGGTTTAAAAAGAATCTGTATTGTGTCTTTGTTATTTTCGTTTCCCCCAATGACTCTGAAATGATGCTGATATCTATCTAGTGGCCGAAAATAAATCTGTGTTATTGTGTCCAAAGTCTGCCGAATATGATATCACAACACTGTACACGTATGTTATGAGATTCTGCTCTAGAGTTTAATTCAAAATAGTGGTAAATTAGCATTGTTTTGAAATAACCTCTAGTAAAGATTGTAGAAGGACACAGGCTAAAACTGACATTATTGTATGTGTACATTACAGAGAATGTGTGGATGGCGTTCAATTATGCACAGGTTCCATATTGACTTACCACTAGACGACTGCTAAAGAGGATCAGCAAGTCGGTTACACCTGTGATGCTCAGGTGTATCTGCGCGGTGGTTTGCAGAGACTTTCCATAGCAGCCCCACACCTGTTATCTGGTGCAGTGCTCCAGTGGTAATTAGCGACAAGTGTGGGTATGCCAGGTGATCATGTGGGACCTGAAGGTCTTAATTACAAGTGGGGTTACCTGAGCAGCTCAGGTAATGAGGGAAAGGGAGGAATAAGGTGGCAGAATGGATAAAGGCAATTAGGAAGTAAACCTTAGAGGAGAAGAGTGGGTGTCATGTAAGTTTAAGAGTAGGAATATTGATGTTGTTACTTGACATGAGGCACGCTTGTCCGTCAGAGCAGTCTTGGAAATAATAAAGAATTGCAATAGAGACCAAATTTTAACTCTTTAGTTGATAAACCGTTGAAAATTCCTCTCACAGGCTGGGTTATATGGGTAAGAACAGCAATAGGGTAACAAAGCAAGCTATCAACTAGACATTGTATTTTGCATTATCGATTGTGATAAAATGAACCCAAATGTGATTATAAAGTAGACTGCGATGTTTGGCCTGTCTACACGTATGTTGTGACAAGGCAGTAGTGCTAGCTGGAAGGCATTTCTCAAGATGATATGACTAGACCCCCTTCGAATCGTAGTGAGATCCCTCAGTTAAATGCCATTACAGTCCTTCGTCTAGTGGTCACTAATAATGGCTCTGGCACGATTGCCCTACCAAACCCTATGTAATTACTGCCTTAAGTGCTGATCGTACAGAATAGTCATAGTGCATTACCTACAATCACCCACTCTGATATTGAGGGTTTCAAGTCGTACTGGTTTTGTCTAGTCGTACCATCTTGAGAAATGCCTTCCAGATAGAGTACTATGAGCAAGTGGCATTGACCGGTAGTTGCATGGGGCTCAAAAGTTGATCTTCTCATAAATTTTAATGATCAAAGATGTTCAAATAGACCAATCTTCCTTAGTTATCTACGTTATTTATTCTTACCCTCCATAGTCAGGCCAATGTTTGAAGGAATCATTATTCCCACCCAATTTTGATACTTTAGGAGTACATAACAATCAATTGCAATGCGACTGGTTTTCGTGAGAATATCAGCAATTTCCGGTTCTGATCTCACACCGGGCTTGTTCCTGGCGTGTCAGGCAGCTTGGAAGGATGGCACTTATATGAATAATATGAGAAGTTCCGAGAGCAAAACTATCATTGTTGAATATGTTATCATAGTGTCCGGAACATGTTTGATTAAAATTTAGGAAATTGAAAAGAAAAAAAAAGAGGAAATTGGACTCTGCCCCTTTCTCTAAACCCCCCTGTTGGTTTAAAAAAGTTTTAAGCAGTTTGTTAGAACATGTATAAGACCACGATCAGATATGTGCACGATCACCTCATTATGACGGGACCTGAGTTATATATATATAGAGAGAGTCATATTTTTAGACTGTACTAACAGGTAGAAGCTGCTTGTTTATCGAGGAGACAATATCAGACAGAAGGAGCAGAAATGGTGCAGGTGAGAAGCCATGTAGATATTAGTCACTGCTAGCAGTATAAGGGAGAGATAAGACTGCTCAGGCCAAAGGCCAAGGGGAGGACAGATGAGGCGAGGAGGTTGGGAAAGGATAAAGGTAAGGCGAAAGGAGAAGGGGCAAGAAGGAGGAAAGAGTTTGGGTTGGAATGAAGGCTTGGGCGCAATACGGGAATGGAGGGGGGGGGAGTGGGGAGAGGTAGTTGAAGCGGTGGAGAAGCAGATAGATAAGAGAATTAATTTAAACGTACAGAGAGCTCCAGTGAAACTGATGAAGGTAGGGAGATAGAAGGGATGCACGGAGGAGGGGGGGAGGGGTGGAGGGGTGGAGTGCATGTTTATTGAAAGGGAAAGCAGGGAAGGAGGAAGGAGGGGTGTAGGTTAAACACGAACATGATGATCACTTCCAACGTCATTGGCCTTGCTCTGCGCCTCTTTAAATAGACAGGTATATTTAGATTTATTCATAATCAAGCGCCACTGCCTCTACAAATGGTATCTATCCCGCGATAGGTTGTGTATAAAACGTGAGGCTCATATTACGACGTGCACAAAGGTTATACTAGGCAGAAACAATCATACAATGTTTGCCCATTCTGATATGGCCTTTCTCTTAATTTGCCTGGTCCCTATTGCCTCAAGTGCTGGTTACCATTTTAAAACATTCTACAATAAACATGGATCTAAATCACCCAAATATGTCAACACACGACACCTCGAGGGACAAAAGCCCCTTTAATTGACTCAGAGGTTGCAGCATTCATAATGGAAATGGTAGTGACTTAATGTTATCCTTAATGCTAACCCCAAAACGACATCGACAACCACTCAGAGGGATCTGCCTGACTACCCTGGCCCCCAGCTGTGCCGTCACGTCGGCGACACTCGCTGAAAAGGCGATTACAGGAAGCAGCCTTTGGCGTCACGTCACCGCTTCCCTGCCTACAACGGTGACGTGTATGGTAGGCCGACGTGACATTAAAATCTGTACTCAATATGAGGAGAAAAACAACCAACTTGGTTCGAGGGTGCCGCCATAATTGAATCCATCGCCTCGCAGTGACATTGACAAGTATGATAGGCCCATGTGGTTTTAGGTGCTCAAGTTGACGATACCCAAATCTACAGATTTGGGTAGTCGCGATCTGATTCAGGACCCAAGGTAGTCACCACCAAGGTCGTCACTCTAACAACATTATGAATACCTTTCAAGAATGAGTGTGTGGACTTAAACCCATCAGATCGATGACCCTGGGTACTCAATATGATGGCCTAAGGTTGTAGATTTGGTATCGTCAGTCTGACGACCTTTGGGAGTTCAGTGTAGTGACCAATTCTAATGCACCTTTGTCTGTATCATATTCTTTCTTTATAGATACAGCCCACACTAGCTGTTTACAATCCCCGCCTCAAGTTGTAATAGTGAACACTGATTCAGGTACACTGGATGTGTAATAATAAAGTATCAATGTACCGTGTAGAGCAATCTTTGGGTAAAGCCAGAGTGATTCTTAGTTAAGTTAGCCTATTACACATTCTAGCTACTGATCATTAAGAAATGAAGGGGGTGTGAAGGGCTTAGCAGGGTAACAAGTGATCTATAGTGTTCTAGTAATCTACTACACATTGGATACAAAGCCTGGTTGCTACAAAATTAAGGGCCCCTCTAGATGTCAATGGCGCTTTCTAGCGCCATGTGCGAGCGAAGGGTAGGGGCTGTACAACCACTATCTGTATCAACGACCGCTATCTGTAGTGATACAGTTAGTGGTTGACCATCCAACCACTATCTGTGTAAAAGAAACGCTATGGGTCAGGAGTATGGAGTAAACAGAAAATGTATAATTTGACATCAATTTGATAAGTAAAGGCAGCATATCTCATCATACACAAGTTTGTTTTGAATAGGTTCATACACATACCTGACACATACCTGGATAATTACAAGGTCTACCACTATATAGGTCAACCTCTTTGCACAAATCATTATTGCCTTGCACAAATTGCCTTTTTTACACTTAACCTTACAGCATGGCATATTCAACCAAAAGTGTTGGAGGATGGGCCAACGTTTTTTTTACTCCTCCAACGGAGGAGGCTTGCCAATGTTCTCCAAGCCTGTGGGTGAAGCTTATGAGGTTGCCACATGGTCCATCCTTGACAATGTCACAAAAGCAGTAGCAAGATTTTATTTTGGAAATACAATAAGAACAAGTGTAGTTGCAAATCAGATTGATAACCAAGAACCTAATTGAGAGTTTTAACATTCTGACGATAATATATACTTTTTTATAGACATTTTTTCTAATTTTCTATGTTTTCCATGAAAATTCCATGTAAATAAAAAACAAAATTTATAATCAATTGCTACTTTTTTTCTTAAAAAAAAAATGTTCAAAAATATGAAGCAGATGTAAACATGCTTTATAATGGCACAAAACGATAGGGAATTTTCCATAGATGTTGATAGACACTTTAAGAACTTGAATATATGTTTTTTCTGCATATTTATAACCTTTTAAAATCTATGTCACAAAACAACCATGGGTGTCCGTTACGGGTCCGTTACGCCATATGGGGTCATATGAGGTCATATGGAGACCATAATATCATGAAGAACAGGGAATTTAGATATATTGCAGGCCCTAGCTTTGGTAATATTCATCCTATGAAAAATATAAGGACACCTACCCCCCCCCCCGTGCTATCAGTATTCTTCTATTTCAAACGGTCGCTTAGCAACAGGGCCTATTTATTTGAAAATATGCAAACTTTAGGGACATCCAGGAATAAAGATAATTTTACATGATATTTTCAAGAAAATTGTTTTCTGAGAAATATTCATAGCTATATCATGAAATTTTATGGGCATGTTCTCAAAGACCCACATTTTCCATTACAATTGAGAAATTGTTAAAAAATAACGATTTATTTTTTACGATTTTTCCACTTTTATTTGTTGCAAACTCATGAGCTTCAGCCTATTCTGTTCAAATTAAGTGTATCAAAAAGGGGTTGTCTGTATCAACTGGTCATTGTATTTTCCCCTTATGCTCAGTGTATCAACGTTGCTTTCAGACTGACTCAAGTTGGGTAAATCAGGTCAAAAGATGTTATATTTGTCCAAGATAGGTCAATTGACACTGGATTGGACTAAATTTAGACACATTGACCCAAGCTGGGTAAATTGGGTCACATGAGGTCAAGATTGAGTCACGTTGGGTAAATCAGGACGAAAGAGGTTGTAATGACCCATATTTAGACATATTAACTCAAGTTGGGTCAAATGCAATAAAATGGCATCAAATTGGCCCAAAATGGGTCAATTAACCAAGGATTGGCACAAATTGAGTCAGATTGACTCAAGTTGGGCAGGTTAGGTCAAATCCAACCAAAATAGTTTAAATTGGTAGTTTAACCCAAGATTGGTCCATACTGAGTCAGTTTGATCCAAATAAGGTAAATCAGGTCAACAGAGTTGGCCCAAGATTGTCCCGAATTGAGTCAAAACAGGTCAATATAGGTCAGAAGCACATAATGGTGAAATGGTCCAGATGGACATATAGGTAAATTGGGGGCAAAAACAGCTCTAATTGACCAATTCTAAGTAAAAGAATTTGGCTTATTTTGACCCAAATTTACCTGATTTGAGCCATTTTACCACCTTGGATCCATTTCACCTTATTTGGGCTAATCTTGAGTCAATTGACCCACCATGCCAGTTTTACCTCTTTTGACCCATATCTTACCTGATTGCAATTAATTTACCCATCTCGGGTCTATCTTAGCCTACATAATTTAGGCCAACCTTTGGTCAAGCGACCCATCTTTGACCAGTTTGACAAAATTTGACCGACTGAATTTGGCCCACATCTTAGGCCAACTTTACCCATGTTTGATATAATTCTCCTCCTGACTTGTTTTGATCCAATTTGCCTATGTTGGGCCATCTGCCTCAATTAGGCCCAATTACAGGCCCGTTGATGCATGTTGGGTAAGTGTGACCTATTTGAACCAATGTAGACCTGATTTGACCCAATTTACCCATCTAGGATTCATCCAACTCAATTAGGCCAATATTGGGACAGTTGATCCATCTTGGCCCAATTTGACCTCTTTTGAGATAATTTGACCCAAGTACCCATTTTGTGTCAATCTGAGTCAATTTGGCCGATTACTATTCTATGGCCATTTGACCCATCTTGGGCCAAATTGATCTAATACTAATTAATATGAAAAAGGCTGAGAAACACTTACAATATCCCAACCCACCCCCGTACATTCATGCACACTGAGCCAATTGGTCAGTGCGACACCTATAACAGTATGATACAGATAGTGTTTTTTCATACAGATATTGGTTGGATGTGTCTTAACTCAGCATCAGGAAAGTTACTACAGATAGCGGTTGTTGATAAAGATAGTGGTTGGATGGTTACTACAGTTAGTGTATTTTTTACACAGATAGTGGTTGGATGGTCAGTAACTATCTGTAGTAATACATATAGTGGTCGTTGATGCAGATATCAGTTGTACAGGGACCTAGTCATAGCATCTTCGGGCTAGTGGATTGTATGTATGCCTAAACTATTCATCGCTCAGCACTAAGCTTGCAACAGGTGTGCACTAAATAGTATAATTGATGATGCTATGATAATTATCATAATTAGGAAATATCTTTCAGAGTTATTACTTATCAACATCGTACTTTCCCGTAGAGCCCTTGAGAGAATAGAAGTTACACTGTTGTGTGAAGATGGTGTATTTGGAAGTATGTATAAAACGTTTTAATCTTTATATGATGTCAACAGTGGTTCAGACTGACAGACTAGCCTACCAAAGCAGTCAGGAGGTGAGATGCTCTCTGTTGTATCCAAATTGTAGTGATGGTTGGTAAAGAGGACGGAGGGGTAAGAGTTAGTTTCAAGGACCTCTTATAGATTATGTGTACCTTGTGTGTCTACAGTTGTCAACTATGTAGCTTCTCACATTGAAAGTGAACAAATTATATTATTTTATTTTGCTTAGATCTCAATAGTATTGGTCACTGCCATTGCAATAGATACAGTGAGACCGCTGACTGACAATTGTACTTATATTTTAAGACCTACAGGGACACTATAATTGACAGCTCTCTTTAAATTGTCAGACCTAGGGACCTAGGGATACCCTCACTGACAATGGTGTCCACATTGTAAGACCTAGGGACACAATAACTGACAACTCTGTGTACATTACCAGACATAGGGATACCCTCAGTGACAACGGTGTCTACATTTCCAGACCTAGGGACACCCTTACTGAATTTTGATGCTGTCATACCTAGGGTTATACCACGATTCTGGCACTTCCTGTGCTGAAATGTGCATATCAGCCGTGCATTATACAGCATATACCACCCATGTGCATTTTTGAGATTTTTGGTATATACCCATTTTTTGTATCGAATCCAACCATGACATGAGATATTAAAAAGAATACATCCTTAGATAGTCTAGATGATCCCTCCATGCCAAATGAGTCCATAATATTACCAATAAAGAAGAATCCATTGATTTTTCCATCATACGCGAGTCATGGTCCAGCCATTCCCACCCTCCTCCTTGTCCGACGAAACTGTGTCAGTGGCCCGGATGTAGATATAGGTCATTTTCTCGTCGTACAAGGAAGATGCTGAAAATTTTGGACCGTTTTGAAAAATCAATGGATTCTACTTTATTTTGAATATATTGGCCATAATAAGTATGGAGGGATCATCTAGAATGTCTAAGGATGTGTATGTTTTAATTTGAAGACTTGTCATGGTTGGATTTGATACGAAAAGTGTGTGTAAACACAGCGGTACCTCTCCCGGCAAGGAACAAAAACAATGGCTTCGCACAGAGCGACCCGGGCCGTATCGCTTGCAATTACAAGATTTCTTCTCCAGGCTATATTCTGTGGATATCAGGTAAGAAATTAATACAAAATGGAGGAAATGGTGGCATAAACGCAATAGATGATGGATATCGGGGCCCACGGGTTGTACATTCTGTATATACACGAGCCGTGCAGCGGCGAGGGTATATACAGAATGTACAGCCCGAGGGCTCCAATATCCATCATCTATTAGCTTATTATGTTGACTGAAAACTTTACAAATAGACTAGGTCTAGAAAAATAGTCTATGGTACATGATAAAATCTGTTGTAGACTCATTGTGCAACATTTCCAAACATGAAGGGACACTGTTGATGAAATGTCATTTACTGATGACATCACAATTGTTCGAATTAAGGTATGGTACTTGTTTGGACCATGACAAGCTATATAGATTGAAAAAAAAGGTATTTGTAGAAATGTAGATCACTGGTCCCAATGACTGATAAGGCTATCAAGTCTTGCAAGGAGTCCCTAGAGTCTGCCATCATGAGACACAACACATATAGAACACCTTGGCAACGGCCCCTAAACAGTCTTAAAATGCTATTGCTATAGACATCACACGGAAAGCTACCACGCCCACCCACCTAGGGATTAAAAATGAATGGCATCATCAAGCCCGACATATGTACCTCTGTTCTCTTCCATTGCTATATCTAGAGGGTTGTAGGAAACTGTTCGTTGGCCAGAGGCATTTAGGTAACTTAATTATTTGTATTAATTCGGGTTTTATCCGAGAATTGTGTTAAATGTATTTCATAAAAAGTGGAAGAGAGACTATGACTATTGTGGCCCAATGAAGCAACCTTTGAGCATAACTCTGTGTGTATCTGATGATTATTCACTAAAGAAATTTGCGATATTCTGACGATAGATGCATATAGATACATTTATAATGAAAATTGATAGATATAATTATCAAATACAGATCTCTTGAAGTAATGATATTATAATCATGCTTGACTCTCGCACAGCAATTTTTCTCTTTTTGTGTGTGTGTTGCACACAGGTGGTAAACATAAGAGCAGTTGAAAGAGTGTATGAAAAAAGTAGGTATCACATAGTACAGCATACACTATGTTTAAGCAATGCAGATGCATTTTCAGACTTATATTGTGAGTGGAAGTTGAATGGTGAAAAGAGGGCACCTACTCCCAGCTCTATTTAGCATACGAGCAAAACCCTCCTGTATACATGTACAAGTCGTCATGAGCAGTAGCAGATACACTTGCCTTACATAGGTATAGGTCTTTCACTGTCTGGGTCTCTGCATGGCCTTTCATTGTAGCCCAGGAGGTTAATTCAAAAGATCCTGGGATCGCAACCTCAGCGATCTTAGGAATTATTCTGCCTTATCCTATTAAGCAATCTTAAGATTAGACTGCGTTCACTTTTCCTAGCCAGCACTAAGATCGCATCGATCTTAGCCTCAGTCCTTCTACACTATTCCAAGAAGTACTAACTGGGCACAGGGGTAACAGTCCCAAAATAAAGGAATAGCTGTGGAGTCACTCTTCTTCACAACAGTGATTATACCCTCATTCCCTGTCCCCATATAGGCTAACAAAAGAGCACAGGGTGCAGTTGACCCCATACAGTATTCAAGAGTTGTTCCATGATTTATGCTTGCCTATTAGAAGCATTGTGCCCCCCCAGGACAAAGAGAGAGAAGGGAAGAATTACCTTACAGTGCACTTAATGCATGAGTAGCCCTAAGAGCCCTCAAGGACACTCAGTAAATGTCCTCCCTCCCCTCTATAGGTATGCAGCAGGCTATTCACTCTTTCGACCAGGAGTGTTCCCTGTAAGTGCTCTTGTACTTAGGTTAAACCACTATGCAATTCTTTCACTAAGATCGCAGTGATCTTAGCGCTGGAAAAGGAATAGTAAAGTGATCTCAGGACTTGCTATTCCTGACAGGCCTGCAACCACTGCATTAAATAGGGTAGACTGGCCAGGTCACTAAGATCGCAGGGGTAGAAATCCCAGGATCTTTTGAATTAACCTCCAGACCCATTAAAAGAATTGCCATTAGAATATACAATGATCATGGCATGACATACCAGGTTAAATGCCTTTAACTTGGGACTGTTCTTTCGGTACATATTAATTTAAAGCCATGCATCGAGGTTAAATATGACGATACATAATGGAATGCCAATAATTCATACCGGCTATGGCCTTACATACTAATTAAAGTCCATTAATTCAAGGCGTTGTCAATAAAAGCAGACCATCTAGAACTGGAGGTCGTGGTATGGGTTGACTCTGACCCAGCCTCCCTGCACCTCAATTAGGCCTCATTCCATGACCAGTCTAATGGTTTGTTTATTTAGTTGAAATATAGTGGGTATGGTTATTTTTCGCACAATGAATCGTGATCAAGATCGGTTTCAAAGCTGAGTCCAGGGCGGGCGTGAGAGGTTACTGGTTTTCCATTGGCATTTGGCGGGCCGCCTGTTACCCAAGTCACTGCATTGCCTCAAGTGACTGACCTTTGCCGACGTGCGCCTAGATGCCATAGACACTCTTTGCAATGTGAAAAGGAAAGGGGGAGGGAGAAGAAGAGGCCTGTTTAGGGACACACTGCTGTGTGTGTCAATGTTGTAGAGAGAGTGTAGGGAGAGGGAACAGGTAGATCTAGTAAGGCCATGGGATATTTGACATTAGGGTAACCGATATATAATCTGAAAATGAAAGAGAGAGAGAGAGAGAGAGAGAGAGAGAGAGAGAGAGAGAGAGAGAGGTATTTTACCTTTACATATGTTGGCACGACAGTTATCCTTTTCCTAGCCCGTGGTTGGTAAGGGAATAGATATGTTTTGAAAACTGAGCCATTATTAGTTTATTCTTTAATGAATTTCAACCGGTTTCTTATAATTATGGTCTATGTGGAGAGTAATACCCAGGATCGTACAGTTCTTAGATACTGAGGCAATGGTCGGGTTCCGATAGTTTACACCCCGGGTTTACACCGGTATCTTGCATCAGTGTACAGGATGAACAGAATGCAGAAATTAATAGCAATTAGGATTAATGCATAGTATCCTGAAGTATGAAATAGCTTACATAACACAACAGCTAAATGGTTTCTCGATGTTAATTATTGCAGGCAAGGTTGAGACATGAGGAGGTCAATATTAATGTGCTCTGGAGACTGCACATTGTGTATTAAAACCCCGCTCGTTGGCTGAAGTACCCAGGTAAAGACTGATGCTTATCCTTTATTCCTTTCAGAGCTAGTCTAAACTATAATATACATGGGTCCTGCTTGGCTAGCATCAACTATAGTTTACAAAGATTTGAGCTTGCACAAAATATCAAATTAGATTGAAACTTTTAAAGCAAATTTTCTAATTCCAACAGATGATTGTATAAGACATATTCCTTTAAATAAAAGTCAAATGCTTAATAATCATGGTGATTAAAGATATGAAAGATATTTTTTAAGGAGGAACATGGCACCCCCAGGCAGTACTGCACAGGAACTGAATGCAGCTATTATCTTGGTGGATTCTGCTCTTTTGGCTTCTCACCAAACTTGGCGTCTGTATTGAAAGGGTTAAAGGGAAATTCGACTTCACCCTGTGTTTCAGGCTTGGGATGAGTATGGGAACCACATAGCACTTGTGTTTAACAAGGTGAAATGGAACTCTCTGAGCATTACATGGAGGTCCCCTTTACCTTATTGATCCCTCTGTAGTTCATCACTACGGTGGCCCTCTTTGATTTGCCTCTAACTTGAAATCATAAGTGTCTAAATCTCTAAATGCATCCATACTTCACCTTATGCCATGTGAATGCCAACAGTGTGGCAGATCATTATTTTGTAGTAGTTGGACACATGGACATGCAGTACTCAAGCAATTCCTTATTACTCACTCGGAACCCTTTCATTATACTATCAATTTTTGGAAACACATTTGAGAAGTGAGTGACATAAAGGTAGTGGGTAAGAGGGTGAGTCTTCAACAAAAGTGACTTCTTTTACTTTGGAAACACCCTCCTGTGCAAACTTTGGTAAGTTGTTACCTGATACCTCTGGATCAACGTTAGGATGGTCCGAGTGACAATTGCGTTCGTTCTACCACTGCTGAGCCAACCAAATTATGGGAAATCATCTCCGCCCGACTTCCGATGGCGCCAGACCACCATGCAGATTCTTAAAACCCCGCCCTCCTCCCCTTACAAGACTCCTAACGCCCACACAATGAGTCTACCGATAGGCCCACCTGTCATCACCCTCCATCAAAAGCACCCTCAGGTAGAGTCACAGAGTTCATATCCAAAACCTTGCAAGAGTCAGCTACCCACCTTCTCTGTTGAAGCAACCCAGCAGGATTTTGCCAATAAGGGAATAGGCAGTTTTGTCTAAGAAGTATCTAACCTACAGTAGTCACTTTCTTTTCAGTCCTGACTTCTTTTTTTGTGTTGCACAGAAGTGGCCAAGATGTGAGTTACGAGAAAAGTGTGATGTGAGTAGGTCAGTTTTAGGAGTAGTTGAGTACCTTCCCATATAAACTGTGATAGCTAACAAAAATGATAGCAGGAAAGAGAGATTCAGAGAGGAAGGCACCAATACGGATTATTTTTAAACAAGACAGGTGGATTTTCACTCTTATGTGGTGAGTGGAAACAGAGTGTGACTTTTTAAAGTGAGAGTGTACCTACATAGTGGTCTCTTTTGCCTATGTGCAACAGTATCTTGGGATATTAAAACTACCAGTTTCTATGGTTGATCTGCTACCACGGTTTCCACGCTCCTTTACTTCCTCTGATAGCCGTCTTCCATCAATGCCATATCCTCCTCACCATTCATGGCTAACATATTTCAGGTTATAACTAGCTTTCCCATTGCATTTAGTTGGACATGAGGATATGGTCTGTACATTAAAGAGCGCACAAGAGTCATTATAGACAGCCAACAAATTGTGAGAGCAGGATATCATTACTGACAGGTCTACCAGTTCGACCTCCACTAGATATGTAAAGTGAGCCTTTTATAAATGCCGAAGTAAGTATTAATGTCACCATAATGTCATCACTGACACAACTTATTTCCAAGCTAACTCCTAATTATGCAAAAGCCACTTTCCCAAGTTACCCGAGCCAATTAATTATGGGTTGACCTAGCCAATATAGAGAAAGAAATAAGCATCAGAGTCGAGAGAGAAATTGTCTACGCTATTTTCAGAGAACTTTCTCGGATATACGTTGGGATTTTTCATAGTCAATTCAAGAACTGGAATTTTATGTAGTAGATCTCAATTTTACAGCTTGGTGCGTGAGTACCTTTGAGTCATTATAAACAAAGTATCCGATCTACATAGTCTGCATTTCATATTCATCTAATCCCCTATCATATTACCAGCCCCAAAATGTAGACGAATTAATAGTGCCATGATACCTACTCTCGACAATCTGAAAAAAAAACACTATTTGAACATGCCATTATCCCAATTTAGCGCCCCTCCCTTAAGCCAGTCTACATATAATCATGAGCAATGACACACAGACACAAGTTCGCAATTATCCCTCCCATTCTATCTTTTCTATGTGCTCTCTCCCACCACATCCCTGCACCTGGCCTCCTCCAGGCTGCCATTGCCTCCCCCACCCCCATTGCTGCTCCTGCTGCTGCTAGTACCGCTACTACCTGTCTCCGCCCGCCTACCCTGGCTGCCATGGCCAGGGTGATTGGGCGGCCGTGCAGACATCAGGGGTAACCACCACCGACAGGCTCTGATGGCATTAGGCTCATATAATGTAACTTGCCGTCCTCTTGTGGCTCCCTGCCCACTACCCCTGAGCCTACCTGTCTCCTGGAGTATGAGTTAGTGTGTGAAGCTTGTTGGCACTCACTAGTGTGTGAGAAAGAGTATGCGGGCTGTATGTGGGGGGTATAAGGGTGAATGGAGGAAGAAAACAAGAATGGTGTAGAAGAGAAATGTTGGGGACAGGGAATATTGATGGTGGTCAGACAGACAATGAGATAGGCAGACAGGAGCTGGGGGGTAGTGAAGGGGAATATTATTCGAGTTAGTCCGCCAGGTAGACAGGAGGGTATAGTCTAGCCAATGTATCAACTACAAACTAATTGTAATACAAATCATTTTGCCATGCATTTCATACTAAAAGTCCTCGCCTGTGCAGGTGGCGGAAGTATGATTAATTTGCATTGGTGTGTTAAGTTCCACCTCAGCCTGTTGATAGACAGAAATTCATCATAACTACTACGCCTGGATTAGTGGGGTGTCAGGATTCCAAAAGTTTTAGTTTAAAAAAAAATATGATCTCGTGGTGCATAGTGGCCCCCTGTTCCCAAACAAATATGCACATGTACTGGTGACAATATATACGAGGATAGCGAGGGCGCCGTTCTCAAATCAGTAAGACCACATGATGCCGGAGGTTTCTTCTTCCTTGGTCTTCAGCATTGCTTTGGTGCATCGTGACAACTGTTTGGGGTGTACCAACAAGTATTGAGGCATAAATCCACAAATGCAAATTGTATCCTACTAATCCATTTCAAATAGTAGGACATGCATTAATTGACAGCCGGTAAGGTGGATATGGAGGTATAGGGTTATGAGGTATGTAATAAAACCGAGTGATAGAGCGGTGGTGGAGGGTAACATAGTGTCTCATCGCCGATATCTTGGGACTGTCAATTATTGCCTCTAGGGCTTGGCATTTATAGTGGGAAACCCAGAAATAGTGTGGCATTCAGTCAGAATGGCAGTAGGCATTATCAAGACTCCTAGAAATGATATTCAGCAATGTCGGTACTCACATGGATAGAAGATAACATATGCTGAGATCATAAACTGATGTCTAAAAGCTAATGTTAAAAAATTTCATTGTTTTTATTGAGGCATGGTTTTCCTCAACAAAAGATGCTATGAATCCTAGTGTGCAATGCACCATAGGTTACTACTATCAAATGCCTTACTTATACAGTACACGTGAGAGATGGTTACGAGTATAGTAGGTCTAGTTAGGGAATTAAAATCAGGAATATCATAGTGCAGATTCTGCCGAGTAGAGGAGTAAGCTCTCTGACTCACTCTGTCATCCACCCATCCACCTCCATGGCCACATCCTCTAACACTTCTTTTTATCATCTCAGGGTTGTTTATCGTTTTCTATCCTCTCTGTCTCCACCTATACAATTACACATATTTTTATTCATGGCACCCGAATTTCTTGCCCCATTATTCTCATTTCTCTCCCTCTCTAGCTCGCTCGTTCACCCCCCCCCGCCTCCTCTCTCTCTCTCTCTCTCTCTCTCTCTCTCTCTCTCTCTCTCTCTCTCTCTCTCTCTCTCTCACTCCCTCGCTCCCTCTCCATCTCTACTATTCTCTGTGTCCCTTTCTCATCCCCCTCCTTCAAACCCCCCTTCCCCTTTATGGTCGAATTCTCTGAAAAAAAAACCAACTCCCCTCTTCCCTCGAATTGACATCCCTCCATTTCACTTTCTCCAGTACTTCTTTTCCTCCTTCTCCTCCGCCATCGCTACCCCTCCCATTATTCACTATCC
Source organism: Acholoe squamosa (assembly GCA_949317995.1). Lineage (NCBI taxonomy): Eukaryota > Metazoa > Annelida > Polychaeta > Phyllodocida > Polynoidae > Acholoe > Acholoe squamosa. Next base: position 38,791,257 of record OX439048.1, on the reverse strand, counting down.
CCATTATTGCCATAAAAAGCCATCTCCAAGATGTAATAGCAGCCCCGCGGCTTATCTTTACCTTATCTCTGTGTTGCCGGTAATCTCACTCCTGCTCCTCATGTCCTGTGGGTGTGGGTGGGGTGGGTGTCTGGGCAGAGGACCGCCCTGCTGGTCGGCAAGGTTGGTGACTGCAGCAAGAGGAAGGCTGTGACATGTACGGCGGAGAAGGGCAGGGGTGGAGGTAATTGTGAGCCTCGGAGGCCTCCTGTAACGGTCCTGTCGTAGTAGCAGTGCTATCGGTGATGGCGCCGCAGTGAAGCGTCTTGATATCAATGTCCCTGTAACAGTAATTGCATTGATGATGTGAACGCTGCTCCTCAGACTGGTCCCAAAAGTAAATCCGTGCTTGGCATGGCTGCCCCAGACACCTGCACCAACGAGCCCACACACGCACTTACTCATGTGTCTTTGTGAAGGGCCATGGGGATTCTCTGACTCCTTCCACTAACTCCACATCCTTGTCCAGTCCATTTTGTTCATATCACATTCCTTCCGTGTCTTCTTTTTTCTTCCCCTTCCATGCAGTTAAGCCACCTACCCTTGTCGTTGGAGGGAGCAGGGAAGAATGACAAAGAGGGCGTGGTGATGTGCTGGAAGCAAGCTTTATCAGATAGATATATAGATATATATATATAGACTTATCGAGATTCACTGAGGGCTATCCTCCATAGTTCTCCACTCCATGTCTTGTTGGTACTCAGTTCCCAGGGCCCCTTCTGGCCGGTGTTAGCGCATGTACAATGCCTGGACCCTGAGCACAGCTCACGTGTACGCTGTACCCCTCCTACCTGCAGTCTACCCCCACTCCCTCCAGCTTGCTGCCGGTGCTGCTGTTAGTGTGTATAGGTAGAGGGAGAAAGGGGTATAGGGAGGCCAGATACAGCTGTGTTTAGCACACTCAGACCTCGATTAGGTAAAGGTTTCTTAAGGCCTCGCCTGTTCCTCCTCCAGGGCAGGTGTGGGTGTATCCTGCCACCTTGTCGCTGCCGGTGGCGCCCTTCCCCTTAGGTTAGGTAGGAGGGGGCAGTAACAGTGCTTAGAGGATATCTTCGAGGTGGGAGGGGGTGTAAAACAACTTTCACCACTTCCTGCGACATGCGATGCGCAGGAGGAATTTGCTTCGTTTAAAATTCCCTTCTTGCTTATTTTAATCCCCTGCGTGTCTGTAACAGAACCTATACCACGCTAGTGGGCTGGTGCGTGTTATTAGTGATGTTGGTTGGTCAGTACAATGTCCTCCTATAGTTTCAGGTCACACAAGGGAATGGAAGGATATGATCCTTCTCTAAGACTAGATGAAGGTGGCCATCCTTCTTAATACCTCCGTCCCACATGCCCGCCGCTCCCTGCAAACTCTCTGTAGTAAGTCTGCAGCAGCAAGCAGTGGCTAAAGGCAATGGCAATGGTCGGGAAGCAGCCAATGAAGGGCAGGCAGCGGGCTGCAGGTATGGTGAACAGGAGGGAGGGGGCTGACGTTCAAGTCTCAGGTGGTTCATTAGCTCCCACGCCTCTGCCCGCTGCCGCCACTACCCATCATCGTAAAAACCACCACCTCCCCTTCTCCTTCTACTTCTTCCTCTGTCCACAAGTCTATACACCTTTCTCCCTGAAGTCCTTTTGCTCCATAGTTCAACTTTACTTGTTGGTTCACTAGTCCTGCACTCTGTTCCCCTTTGTGATGTTACGGAGGTCTGTATAGTGTCAGTTTGAGTCCTGGGTGCCTCATTCCCCTGCTCTTATTCCTACTCCCATGTTCACGATGCTGGTGTGGCGAGCCGTCGTCGGCTGGGTATCGGCCTGCAGCAAACCGAAGCCCGCGCCGTGCGTCGTCGCCATGGTAAAATTCCCAATTCAGCCTCCTACTCGTGCCGCTACTGACCGTGGCACGTCTCCTCCCTGGGTGCTCTGCAGCAGTGCTCCTACTGCGGCCACTAGCAGGTAGCTAGGTAGGCGGCTACTGCTGCAGCGCCTGGCAGGTACGCCAAGGGGAGACAGGAGTAGCAGGAGCCTAGGTAGTCGGCTCCTCCCGTTATCTCCTGGAGCGGCCAAGGAGAAACTGCATGTGGCGACAGTAGCGGCGGCCACTGCGGCTTGAGATGGGGGAGTTCATGGTGATAGTGGTGGCGGTAAGGAAGGGAGGGGAGGTGAGAAGTCAGTGAGGGCGGTCTAGAGCAGCTCGCGCGGCACTCTACTCAGTTGGTGGTGAGCTACTCACAGAGCGCCGTCCTGCCGTGCACGAGCAGGACAGACAAACCTGAGCTGCTCTGTCAGAACTCACCACAGGGGAGCCACAGATGGAGCCGTGTTAAGCTGATACAGCTGCCTCCTGTCAGATCTGTTTCTGTCCTCTCCGTACCCAATTGACTGTCTACTCCCTGCATCACTACCTTTACTTTCTTGAAAAAGAAAACAAGAACTCAAAGTCATATAAACTGTTTGTTAGTTATTGCTGAACACCAGTAGATGAGTCTATGGCATTCCGATACCGGCAATCCAGTATCTTAGCAGGTAGTTGCAGTAGTGGTTTTATTCTGAGATTAATCACGAGAGGCTATGATGGCCCCTATGTCACGCATACAGAGAGGGAATCTAGCCTGGGCATATTAACCTTTGAGACTCCAGTTGCGGCCTAGTCAGGACTACATCTGCCGCCACTAAACAGGGATGCGCAGCTCGTTGGGGCTGCGAGTAGCTCTGTGCACGTTACAAGTGAGTGAGGTAGTAAGTGAGTCGTGCTGCTTGATGAGACGGGGGAACAGGAGGCTGCAGGAATAAAGGCATGGGGAGAGAGAGAGAGAGAGAGAGAGAGAGAGAGAGAGAGAGAGAGAGAGAGAGAGCTGCTGTGAGCCGCCCAGTGTTGGTAACATTAAGAGCACCTCATGCACAGCAGGAGCTGCTCAAAGACGTGAGCTCATCACTATGAAGCAAGGCCAGGTTCACATTCACTATGTTTAAGTATGGATCAACACAACAAAACCCACAAACTTCTATGACAGACCCCTGCACTGCCTGCCCTTCTCTTCTCCAGGACCTGTATGGGTTTCATGTAATTCTACAGGCGCAATTGTCTAAACCACAGTTCACAGACCGATCCCTCTTTTTGATGATACTGTATCCAATATCGGTGCTCATATTATGCCTTCCTATAGGAGAAGATGCCTTCCTATATGAAGGCATAATGTGAGCACCAATATATATATGGCCTTTTCAACGTGTTTTCCTGTTAATACTGTCAGTTTAGGTCCATTTGCATTATTGAATATCCAGGAAAGCTTTGCCTTCCGATCTACTCGATGGAGTTTAGCGGGGCTCACGGCACCACAATTTGTACCTTTTCATCCTCACCTATGTCCATTTGTACAATCTACTTACTCCGTCTGTCGTGTACATCGCCAGGCGTACAGTCTATCTATGACTGCATACATCGCTACTGGCCCTTTTTGTGTATGTTGTGTATGAGGTCTCTAGTGTACCCTACCTGTAAATCTTCACGTCCGCCTTTTCCCGTCACTGAAAAATATAGGGTCCCTAGTGTCTTTAGATATGTCTCTTATCCCTCAAAAACTCTTATTCTTCAAATGGCCCTTGGGGTCACTGTGTAGGAATTGCAAGGGCAAAGTACACTACAACTATAAATATGAGAGGCGAATATCACATGAGGAAAAGGCATGCTGACATTAAAGGACAGTAGGCCTATGTGGTTTTCCTGTAGAGTGTTTGAGTGACAAGAGCATTTGATAGATAATGGCATTTGGGCTTCAGTTTCATGTTTGAGGGTTAGATCCCTTGGTAGCTTTTAATCCTCACACAGAAGCCCATTTAAGGGATAAGAGCGTGTTAGACAAGGGCTGTTAGTTAAAACACCGTCTGAAAAAAATGTGCATGCACTAGTGTCACTTTAACAATTTAAAGATTGTTCATTCTGTGCTGGTCACTTAGACACCCCCCCCCACTTCAAAGCGACTCCACCATTTTATGATCATATCCCAGTAGCATATATCTATCATTTTATAGACATATATGAAGACATTACCTGCAGAATTTGAAAACACATTGAACGAACCAGAGAGCATATGTCTAATGTATTGCAGAAAATGGTCTTACCAATAGGTCTATGTTATAGGTGATGTAATCATAAATTGGGTACCTATGATCGCCACTCTCATATCCAAAAGTGAAGATAATGCTCTTTTTCTTTTCTGTGTCCGTAGCCTTTTTCTCCCCTACCCTACCCTACCCTACCCCACCTCCCGTGTTTGCATGAGAACTGTTGAGGTCAAATTGAGGCACTTTGAGGCCTTGTCCCTAGGATAGAACTCCAACAGACATGAAAATCTGATGGCTGTCTCAAATGACGATGGTGCTGGCACGCCGGGAGGACAGAGCCCTGTCAGCCCCTTTTATGTCAGGTCACCGACTACAGATCCTACCGGCGTGTAGGCTGCTATTGTCAGGGCTTGGCGGACCGACATAAACAATAGGGTACGTCGTCGGTTATCATTCTAACTTGTTTCTACAAGGTACCTACAAGCACAAGCTGGGAACTAGGGTGAAGGTTGAAAGGGGGTTTGCAGGGGAGGCTGATGGAGATGGAAGACAGAGCTGTGGTTCAGGTTTCCATATCTGTTTTGTAGTGTTGTTAACTGACATAATTCTGGAACAGGCCCTGGGCATCTTAGAAGAGATAATACTATGTTGAGGTATGGACCGGAAATAAGATCGAGAATAGTAAGGTGGAGGGAGTCCCCTGGATGGAGACAGAAGGCATCAGGCTAGGACCTGCACAATGAGCTATTGACAATGGTAGCCTTCTTGGTAGAACATCTAGGTTTCACAAGAATACTAATATGGGTGTTTTCATTATATGTGAATCTGACTGGAGGACCCATTCCCTATGCTCATGGGTTATTACACGTATTACATGGCTTTCATCTAAGTATGACAACTCTCAATCATTAGATTAGCATGAGTAATAAATTCCCTTCAGATTAGAATAGCACTTGCATGTTATGTCTTGCAGGCTTGATGGATGTTGCCAAAGGCAGATATTACCTAACTATGTTGCTGTGAAGCATATTTGATGGTATTTGTTGCATCGTTGTAGATAGCCGTCTATCGTGACTATATTCCAATATCTTCCTGCATGCATAACTTATTTTGCGTTGTTCTTATAAAGCTGATCACAGAATCATTAATTTGGGTGCATAATTTACAATTGAATTCCACTCAGGGAGACAACTTGTACTCAATAGCAAGCCTCCAACCGTACAAAGGCGTGTATGATATCAGTACAAAACATGGCAGGTACATATGACGTACAGACTCTCTACACCGACGTCATGGGCATAATCATTTTAAGTGCTGCATGTAGATGACATACCGTCACGCGTGGCCTCTGGGTAGAATCCAGGCCCCTACAAGCTTCCCTTCCCCTGCTGCCTTCAACAACCAGACCTGGCCAGTGTTGACGTCAATTGTCCCTGCAAGGATGTGCCTGCTCCAAATAAAGACAATTACTGCTCAGGGAAGCTCGCGAGAGCTGCTTACACATCTGCTCAGAACGACTCACTGGGTGGAGAGCAGAAGTATGACAGGTAGAGAGGAATACAGAGAGTACAAAGCGTGTGGATAGAAGGGAGAAGATACACTTAATTGGGTAAAGAGGATATGTACTTAATTGTTCTACCGTGTTCCTGGAACACATTGTCTCCAGGAACACGGTAAATGTTATGAGAAACCTATTCCTCCTAATCATTACTCTAATTAATCTAATCTACTTTCCAGAGTTCACATGGTTTGTGTTCTGTTCTTGGATTGCATATGCTACTTAAGCCCCCATCATGTCAGGTTTACCGCAGTTGGGTGTTAGAGCTGGTCAACTATCAGGTTACAAGTGGCATAAGCTACTTAGATGCCAGAAATCAATGGTCGTTTGCTTTTACAGGAAGCATGTACCTGACCTACACTGTAAGAAATAACTGTTGAATCTATCAGGGATCCTTGTAAAACTGAACAGTGAACCGCCATAGTTATAAAACATGGAGCCAGCATAATTTTTACATGAAACCCCAGGTGGCAATACAGTGGTACAAGCAAGTGAGGAAACAACAGAATGGGAAAGCGATGAGCAAAAAAAAAAAAAAAAAAACAACAATAAGAGAACTTTAATATCAGTACTCACATTAGAAACTCACCCTCTAACACTTGCCTAAGTATATGCAGGATTTGCTCTTTGATGTTTAGGAGAGGTACATCTATTTTAACTCGAACCTTTGTGTTTGGAATATTTTATGCAGCAATGTGTCAGGGATCTTTCTACATCCCATTCTCTTCTCCAGGCTCTTACAAAGTAAAGTGAATACACGACATCAAGTTGTTAATATACAAGCTGTATTGTCTATATGCCTCACCATAGCATTAACGTGTCAGAGCATTGTGAGAGGGGAAATCCTTCAAGTCTTAGCTTTAACAAAGGCCTTGATCTCCTCTGTATACCTGTTAGACCATAACGTGAAAGAAATGAGTTACTGGGCCTAACAAGGTCTCACGACAAGGACAAAGATTTACAGCATCTCAAACTTTGTATCCTTGTATGCAGCCTCGATCATCCAGGGCAATTTTTATTTCGAGAACAAAAACTGAAAACATATGTAATACCTTACATATATGCCTGTGGGGTGTGAACAGAAATGTATTATGAAACATATTCATGGTTGTACCTCAGAATTATTCATGACAGAGTGAATGACAAAACGATGAGAAATGGATAGTAACAATATAACTCATTCATGGCACTATTGAACGATAAATCAATGACGACACATGGGCGAATAACTCCTCCTCTATTGATTGGATACACTTTGTACCCTCGGCTGTCATTTGTCATACCGTTTTGTCCAATCTGTCATTTTACATCAATTATTAAAATGTTTTATGAGGGTAGTGCATGAATTAAAAAGGATTTAAATGACAATAAATCAGTCTTTGACTATACACAAATAAGGATGTGTGAACCTTCCCACGATTATCAATTCATATTTTATAGCCTCTCTCTCCTCCCCCAGCCAATCTCCCCTTGCCCCTCTAAGGAATAAGACACATGATACATTTAAAAAAAATAACTACACTATGACAAAATGCAGTCAAAACGTTGCCAGAGATTCATCATTATTTTCACAGAGTTTCCTTGTAATATTGTACTGCCACCTGGGGCTTCTTGTAAAAACTATACTTTACCGGCACTACAGGTACTTTGTGAATATTAGAGGACTAAGGCTTATAGCAGATATCAGTGGTGATTGTAATTATTTAGATTGTAAAAATATTTAAACCCTGGTAAGCAGGAAAAGTTTCCCTAGACGCGAAGGGGAGAACTATCTTAGGGGGAATTGAGGAAGTAAGGTCTATGGCCAGTTTATAGGTACAATTCTAGTTGTGAGGGAAAGGTATATGGGAGAATAGCATGACAAAACTGTTCATTTCTTGGTGTCATGCCATACACACATCTAGAGAGCTGGTCTGATCTGCTCTAGTCAGATGAGCAACAGTTTAGCTAAACCTATACTGACAAAGTACTGAGGTCATGGGATTTATGAGCAGCTCCGCTAGAATAGCTCACCTGTATTACTTATTTACAGGTCATTTACCGTAGGGACTTTCAGGAACAATATTGTTTCAATAATAATTATGATGAACGTGATGCATATAAACAGACCGTGAATTCCCCTTCTCGCAGATTGCGTCACATTATTCTCATGTAGTAATAATGAGGAAACGATACAAATTATTCGAGTCATGTGTACATTGTATTACATATTGTGCCCTAAATCACTGACATAACGTGGGTGAATAAATTACATGCTATCGATTGAATACCTCTGCATTCACTAGGTTGACATTTTCTCATAATACTTCTATGCTACATCTATTGTGTAGTTATTTTCCAAGAGTGATGCATGAACCACGCGAAAATTAGATGTATTAAATCGTCATCATTTGAACAGAAATCTTCGAATCTATATTGCACTTACATTGTTAAACACAACTTTCCCTTGGAGAATTAGACAGATGACAAGCTAAGATGACAATTTAATATGAAATAAGTTTTAGGCATGGCCTAATGGACCTCTGTGAAAGAGGATGTGTTTTCATGGATGTAAAACTGATAGAGGGCGTCCAATGATTGATAAGATCTCAAATTACAGGCAGACATGAGTGTTTGTTCTCATTAATGTTACAAGATAAGGAAGTATTAATCAGATAAGCTTGAATTGCATGCTTCAAGAAAGAGGATTGAGATTAGAAACTGGAATTGGGGCGTGTCACAGAGAGGCAGCTTCTGTTAAGATTTTTGGGTCTAGATTCTACTCATAAACATGTCACGTAACCATTCTAATAGCTATATTGACTGTTGTTCTAGGCCTACCAAGCGATATGCTTATATATCTGTAGATTGCTGTTTTATCTTTCTAGCTGTACCTAATGTTATTTTATCTATGTACATTGTATTATGGACACAAGTCCCTGTGGCTGCTTATTCTATCTGTCCAGGGTCTATGTGGTCCCCTCTTGGTGATCCGAAATTTCTGGTCATGGCATATGATAGAGTGAAAGGTCATATCGCTGCATATAAATACTTGGAGACAGAGTAGAGATTACTTTGTTACATGTACTACAACCTGGTCCATACACTATCCAGTTTGGTACAGGTAGAAAGGCATGTCCTTTTAGATTTCCAATATGTCTGTCTAAACATCTAGCTTTGTCTTTCTGCATCACTTACGCCCCTGTTGTTGTTTTTGTTGTGTGTGTTTTTCTTGTGTGTTTTTTTTTGTTCATCACAGCGCCGTGACTCTTGTCTATTTCTAGGATCAGCTTTTGTGAATGTGATAAACATCTCTTAAAGATATATATAATTATGGGCACCAAAGATTCAAATACGAAGGAAAGACATAAAATTTATGAAATGATGAAGAAGCGTGCATAGTAGCCATCTAATGATGTAGACTAGATGAAAATGATAAACATTTCCTAATAAAATAACCAAAAGGATTCAATTTCGATGAACATGACTACAGTGGGTTGAGACTTATTGGATGCAGATACCAATGTATGTATCTGCCATAAATCGTCTTCTTAGTTATTTGAAAATGTATTTCAACAAGAAGTTCAAGACCCTGGCTTGTCAGCATTGCATTGCTACTAGCAGATTGGTTTATGGGTGTCAGACAAGCTTTATTTCTCCAGGCAGGCACTATCCAGGGCCATCCTTCCTGGTAGGATAGATTTAGGTGCAAGCCTATGTTTACACGGGTTGTTTTATTCATGCCCTGTCTGTCCCTACTATTGGGGTCGTGTGACCTTGTGTGAGTAGAAGGAAACAATGTGGTGTAAGATAGTCGGTGCCTGTGTTAGGTGTGAGCATGCCCGTCTGAGGTGGTCAGTGTGTGGCTCTTTGTATTAGGTGTGAGGTGGTCTCTATGGGGTGGTATGGTCTAAGTGGGGTGTGAGGTGTGAGACGGTGGGGTGGCCTGACGTGTGCCCTGAATTGGAGAATACTTCCCAAGTAAGAACCAATTCCCGGCTAGTCCCTTCCTCCAATTCCCTGGCCTATACCTACTATGGGAAACATTCAGGTGAAACCAATCATGGAACAAGTTCCCCAAACTTTTTGCAACACAGTGGGATTCAGAGGAAGTCAATTTCATTACAGTATAAATTATACTATAAGGTTGGAAGTTGCTTCTCAGAGTGAAGAATTGTGGGCAACTGGAAGGTGAGTTAGCTACAGTGAAAATCTATTTCTCAATATTTTTGCATCAGCCTCCTGGTCTGTTAATGTGAGGTGTGGGATGCCTTGTATGAGGTGTGAGCTGGTCTGGTTAATGTGAGGTGTGGGGTGCTTTGCACGAGGTGTGAGCTGGTCTGGTTAATTCAGGGTTTGGGTTGCCTGGCATGAGGTGTGAGTTGGTCTGGTTAATGTGAGGGGTGGGGTGCTTTGCACGAGGTGTGAGCTGGTCTGGTTAATTCAGGGTTTGGGTTGCCTGGCATGAGGTGTGAGTTGGTCTGGTTAATGTGAGGTATGGGGTGTTTTGCATGAGGTGTGAGCTGGTATGGTTAATGTGAAGTATAGGTTGCTTTGCGTGAGTGAGTAGTGCGAATGTCTAGATTCTATACAACGTGCAGGATGATTAGTGTGAGGTGAAGGATGGCCTACGTCACCTACGTGAAGTGGTTTGTGTTCAAGAGATGTGTTCAAAGTGGACTGCCTGATATATGAAATGGTCTATTTGAGTTACACTGAAAACCTTTGAGGTCAGAAACTCGTCAGTAGTGACGACTTTAGGTCCTCAGGTTGACGATACCTAAAACAACAACCTTAGGTCGTCATGGGGTAGTCATAGGTGACGACTTTAGGTCGTCACTCATGGCCTAGATTTGTCCCTTTGGCAACACATTTTCACCATAACATCATCCTATAGGTGCATATTGTATCTCTGATATACTTTTTTCATTATTGAAAATTTTGTTGGAACGCCCCCCCTCATTCAATCTTTGTACAGTTATTTCAACCCTGCGCATTACTACATGAGATTGGCCATAGCACTCTCCCAAGTACATGCATATATATCACCAAATGTACTCAATCAATAGGCAATTATAAAAAAAATCCCTAAACACAAAATAGGCATCATAATGGAAATGTCAATGTTCTAATGTAAATCTTCTCCCAGCGTTTTTTTTTCTTTAAGGTGAGTTTTTATATCAAATGATACATCCCCCCATTATTTTTCAACTAGCAATATACCAAAATCATTCAATAAATATCCCAGGTTGGATCATAAGAATCAGGGTTTTGGATAGTAGGGGTCTCTTCTGGATCAAATACTCACTAATAGACCTAAGAGGGTGGTCAGAATGACGAGTTAAGATTGTCATAAAGGCATGACGACCCTCTGACGACCCTAAAGTCGTCATATATGACGACTTTATATGACATATATATGACGACTTTCCAGTAGCGGCGGGTTTTTAGTGTATTTTAGATATATTCATACCCTACACCCCCCCCCGAAAAAAGCAGAACAATAGACATTTGGATCTATAGTACTGCAGTGGCCCATAAATGAAACCCAGGAGGATGTTGCTCCTATTGTAAAAAGAACTGTGAGTATGTGCCCTCTTTTGTAAACAAGTCATGCACTGCTTCGCCAAAGTACTTGTACTCACCACATCAGTCTCAGAAGTCACCTGCCTTGTTTAGAATGGAGAGAGCTGCACTATCAGGTACCTACTCATGTCACACACTCTATAGTATATTATACTGACTGACTTCTCCGAACTAGGTACCTACACTGAAAACATGGAAGATCCGAAACTAGTCAGCGGTGACCACTTTAGGTCCTCAAGTTGACGATACCTAAAACTACAACTTTGGGTAGTCAAACTGACGACTTTAATTTATCATCCTGACAACCTGAGTCGTCAATATGACAACTCTGTACTGTCAGTATTGTCATCCTGACGACTCAGGTCATCAGGATGACAACCTAAAGTCGTCATTTTGACTACCTAAAGCTGTAGTTTTAGGTATCGTCAACTTGAGGACCTAAAGTGGTCACCGCTGACTAGTTTCGGATCTTCCATGTTTTCAGTGTACTCAAAGGCGGATTCTTTAGCACTGTACTTGAATGACCACTTGTGAGCAACAAAAGGGAATGCTATAGCTACATGAAAAGAAAGGACTGGGAACAAAGGCATTTTTAGCCAGCTCTTCCTTCTACTATAGGAGCAACAACCTCCTGTACCTCTAGATTTCAACTTTTTTTTCTCCCCAAGGTCGATACAACTTTAGGTCAGGGCCAATACTTATTTACATATAAATGTGTTCGATATTCATAACAAAACTTGTATCCCTGTCGCCTATTGACCAAGAATGTCGTTTTTTTAGATGCTAGCCCTAGTAAATATGGGTAAAGACTGTATAGGTTGTCAGGTTAGTTCATTCAATTATTGTAGGAATGGGAACTCTCGATGTCACAGTGAACTCCAGGTGAATCTTACTCAAAGATAGGAACAGGTGTACAATATCCCTCAACCCTGCAGGTGATTTCCCACAGGGTAAAGCAATTTATGGACACTGTGGAGAGGGTCTAGGCAACAAGATGAACTGTCCACCCGTCTGACTGTGACTCCAAGAAGAGAAGAATAAGATTTGATAGAGTGAGCTACAGATGTCTTAGGAGTAATATAGAGTGTGTCTGTCTCTAGGGGAGGGGACCGTTGGGAGACAGTACGGGGCGGGAACACCTGTCTTATAATCAGATGCTTAGGTTCCTGAGGCAGCATACTGTCCCTCAAACATTCATCTACTAAAGTAAAAAAAAAAAAGGTATCAGTTCCATGAAAAATATTGATATTTATTTACAGTTATTGATGGCACACTCTAAAAGGGATATTGAATAACAGTAGAATAGTATGTGCTAGTAGCAATGGGCTGCAAGCAGTGGCCCCTGTTAGGATAGGGACGGGATATAACTTGTGGTGAGAAGGTGTCGGTAGCTGCAGTTATCGGCAACATATATCTCCCACTGCATGGCCCACGTCAATAAAACAATCAGCTCCAACCTCGATCTGCATTATTTACTCACTGCCCTAGTTGGCCGAGCTGCTCTGGTTGACCAGGTGTAGCTCATAGGGGCTCTGGGGGGTTAAAGTCCCAAGGGGCAACTCGCATCATACACACAGCTCATGCATGCTGATGGAGCTGGAGAGCAGACCCAAGGAGGGACCTACAGGGAGGGAGGCACCTAGGAGATTCTACCCTGGGGTTCTACCCACGCCTAAATTATCATTGCTTGACCACCTGACCATTCGAGCTTATTTCACGTGTAATCGGCGTATTCACTGACGATCTTTAATACCATTTTCTGCCCTGTGCTTAACTTGTGGTGTTAGGTAAAACGTAGGGGACATACCGGTAGAAGGAAAGGGAAATGAATTGTTTAAATGATATGGGAGGGGACGTTTCCTAACAGGGATTGAGATGTTCAAAACCTCACCAATCCTAGTTCACAATCCAAACATTGTAGAGCGTCTCAATGCTTGTCACAAATATCCAGTAAGATGGTCTCATAGACACAGGAGGAACTGGTGTGCGTTGAAGGTATCCCCTGCTGTGTCCATAGAGGTATAACATGGGTAGAACCTACCCATGGAAGAGCAGGGGCAGGATTAGGGTGAGGGCAGAAAATGAAGGGCGTTAAGTGCCTAAGTATGCAGTTAAGCCGGGCTGATGACTGATGGATTGTAGATCAGGACATGATGTACGTAGTGGAGGCTTAGTATATTAGGGAAGGTAGGAGGGGAAATATCAGGCTGAGAGTGGGAACGTGATGGCGTAAGGTAGAGTAGGGTATGAAGGCTGGAAGAAGTAGGGGGGTATAGGGGGTGGGAGGGGCTGGATGTGGCAGGATGGAAGAAAGGGAGGGTGGGGATGTGATGATACGAATGGTAGGTTCTTATGGCAGGAAGAAGGTGTGGGATTTATTGGATGGGAGGAGGGTGGATGTGACAAAATAGAAGAGAGGTAGGGTAGGGTAAAAAGAATGTAAGGTATGAGGGCTACAAGAGGGTGGGGATATAGTGGCTGGTAAGAAGATGGATGTGGCAGAGTGGAGGGCAGTAAGGGACGAGGGCTTCAAGAGGGTGGGGATATAGTGGGTGGTAAGAAGATGGATGTGGCAGAGTGGAGGGCAGTAAGGGACGAGGGCTTCAAGAGGGTGGGGGATATAGTGGCTGGTAAGAAGATGGATGTGGCAGAGTGGAGGGCAGTAAGGGACGAGGGCTTCAAGAGGGTGGGGATATAGTGGGTGGTAAGAAGATGGATGTGGCAGAGTGGAGGGCAGTAAGGGACGAGGGCTTCAAGAGGGTGGGGGATATAGTGGCTGGTAAGAAGATGGATGTGGCAGAGTGGAGGGCAGTAAGGGACGAGGGCTTCAAGAGGGTGGGGATATAGTGGGTGGTAAGAAGATGGATGTGGCAGAGTGGAAGGCAGTGAGAGTGCGAATGTGGGGTTCGGTGGCTGGGTGGGAATTCGGAGGGCAGGAGAGGGCGTTGGGAAGATGTGATGGCGGGTGGTTTGGAGCATGGAGGGAGATAGGGGGATGAAGTGATTAGGGATGGGAGGGGGGGGGGTGGAAAAGGGAAGCTGTGTCAAAGATCCTTTTCTGCCCAACGATGTGTCAGTGGTCGTTTCTGAGTGATCTGTGCAATCAGCTTGTCCTTGTCACCTCTCCGTACTGCTTTACATATTCGATAACCCAGGCAGTGGCATTTGGGCAACCAACAACTTAGTGTAGGACATAGTGGAATAATTGTATCCTGTCTCTATTTTACATCCATCTCCCTTTCTGGTGCCAAAAAGCTATCTACCTATCTTTTTCCCCTCTCAATGAGTCGATCTCCCTCTGTCGTTAGAATTGCAGTTTTTATAATTACACTATCTGATAACTACACACAAACAACGCTAAAAGACACACACACACACACACACACACACACGAGCTCCATCCTATGGGAGATATTCTGTTGATACCAACACTCTATCCTACACCAACAAAGGGAAACCCCATTTCTTGGTGGATGATATAGGGTTGCCCATCAACCCAAAGAAATTGTAGCACTCCCGTAAATGTTATATTAAGGAGAAGCCTTTATTGGGGTTGAATAATGCAGTAGACCCCATTGACTATGCACGGAGATTTGGTGTTATTGGGGTCTATGTAATGGGGTCTATGTAATGGGATGTGCAGTGTGAGGTGATTTTTTTCTGTCTTCGGTATAGGTGAGAGTGTTTGAGGCTAGGCAGGTCAATTATCTACATTAAAAAAACAGTATTGCTTCGCTGGTTATGAAATAGAAAATATTGACAGCATTAATACCCTTGAGATACCAAATGAAGTAAAATCTTTGGGCTGTGTAGCAGAGTGAGGTTGCTTGCCCATTTTTGGCTTAAAATCAGGTCAGTAAGCAACACCATGTCACTAAGCAGCATCAAGTCACTACACAACGCCGGATAACCCACCATGAGAAGCACATTTGTGTGCAGGCAGTGAGAAAAGGTGGTCCATATAAGGGCTCACGGGGTGTCCTTTCCTATAGCTCCTCACATTTTGCCATTAAAATTGGCTACAATTTGCAGTGAAAATTGGCCACAGTTTAGTGTGAATGGCCAAATTTTGCCATGCAATTTGTGCACTGTTTGCCGTAGGTCCCCTGTGGCCTGTTTTATAAGGGCTATGTATAGCCCTTATATGTATGATCAATAGTGGCCAGGAGAGCATGTTGCTCTCAAAAGCAACCTCAGAGTGCTGTTTCACAAGGACATGTACGAGTAATATTGGTATACGAGCAACATCACGCATATGGTCATCCTAAGACCAATCATTGGCCTTTTGCTACCAGTGGAAGTGTTTCAAAAGGAAATGGTGAGTGAAACGTTTGAGTGAAGGGCCAGTGTAAGAGTGCCATATGACCAACATAAATGTGAAAAATCATATCGGAACTAGTGCACTATCTGGGTCCTCAGTGAGTGTTCTAACACTAACGCTATGACGTCGCAAGTCAGGGACCCAGAGACCTGTTTCATAAGCATTCTTTATTTAAGATCGATCTATTCACTCTATGATGAGTTGTAAGGTCACTCATAGGCCAATTATCCAGCTAGTAAGATCGATCACCTAGGTGCAGAATATGGCTTTACTTCATAATTCCATGGTAAGAAATTACAAGGTAAAGACATATTCTGAGCTGGGTGATCCATCTTACATAGAGTGGAACGATTGATCTTAAATAAAGAATGCTTGTGAAACAGGTCTCAGATCATTTGGATATCTTGCTCTTAGAGCGATATTTCACTCCTACAGTACCAAGAGTATCAGTGTTTCACAAAGAACTCAAGAGTGATACTGAGGAGGGAAAGCCTATCTGAATGTGAAGACTATGTTACTCATGCAGTGTTCCTAAAGGACTGCTAGTTGATTTCAACATATGAGTAAGATATGTAGGATTCCAAAAGTGATTGTTCTGATCAATCTTATGTGGTTGCTCTTATGAGCCAACGATTGGTCATTATTTCTTATGGCTTAGGAAACAGCCCACTGTGAACAATGAGAGCTGTTTCATAAGCATTCTATATTTAAGATCAATCTTTCCACTCTATGAGTGACCACTTAAGATCAGTCATTTGGGAATGGCTATTAGTGTTTCAGAACAAGCTGCCACTCATATTGGAACTTAAGACTGGTCCTTTAGAAACAGCTGTCAATTGGACATAGGGGCAGTAATCAAGATCAGTTGTTAGGTCACTCACAGGCCAATCTTCAGCTAGTAAGACCAAGCACCCATGTGCAGAACATGCCTCTACTTTGTTATTTCATAATAGAAAAAGATATTATAAAAGGGAATTTTATTTTGATATATTCCAGACATCATGGATTAAAAAGATATGTGGAATTCCACTAATTGATATGATTTTTCCCATTTATGTGTACCCTTAACCTTCCACATAAATCAGCTACTTTCTGGTGGTCATGTCACTCTTACATTAAGTCTTTACTCGAAAGCTTCACTCCCCATTTCCTTTTACAACACTTCTTACTAAGAGTGAGCTTTGGAGATATGACCAATGAACCCATTGATTGATCTTAACACCACCTTACTAGTATCTTGCTCATAATTCTATGTCACTCTTATAATTATGACCCTTGTGAAACAGGTCTCTGACTCACTGTCATGCTGGCTAGTCTTGATAGTCAATGCTTAGGCTTATGGACAAAGTGTTAGTCAGTTAGCAGCATGGCGGTGAGGAGTTTCAAACAAACTCAATTGGACATTAGTCACTGACAGGTGGTGTAGTCCGTTATCCTTAGGGCATCTGTTTTTTTTTCTAGTTCTATTAGAGTTTGGAGGATCTTATTTTGGTTCACCTTTTCCTGAAATCTATCAAATGCAATTATCACAGCGTACCGGCAACCGACGGGCAGCTGATGGGTGGCCGCCATCTTCTACACTGGTGTCATGAACACATTCGATTGCATGACCCCCAACACTCCTCACCGCTATACTACTGACTAACTAATGATTTCTCCATAGGCTTAAGCATTGACTAACGACCAGCCAGCATGGCAGTAACGAGTGTTCACAGGGGTGACCGTTAAAGGTAACTATGGTTTATCCCCCATCCCAGTCCCCGAAGGGGCTGGTAACTGTTAAATAATTCTACAAAAGACACGGCAAAAACATTACTTCTTCGAATTGCTGAAGAATTATGGCAATTGTACTCAGCATCATTGAACCTCTCTATATACAGCTGTTGAAGAACGTAAGCGTTAAAGTCAGCCATCTTATTGACCTTATTTTGAAAGCTCAAATTGAAGTATTGGATCTAAAGTGTCTTTTTTCATTATGTGATTTCCTGTTTTTTTCTTTGTGTGGTATCCTCCCTCTATCTCATGGAGCAAAGAATAGAATATGGGCAGTGGATCTACCTACCTGCCCAAAGCCGTGTAACTTATTCAGTTTACTTCTATTCCAGATAGGAGGAAGAGATGCTCAGGGTTGACCGGAAATAATGGTCAGGTTAGCGTACTCGGAAGGTAGGCTCTACCACATGAATTTGACATATTTTTAATGAAATTCCCATGCAGCAATGTAGGTAGGATAGTAGACTGGCTGCAGTCCCTGAGCTCTCCTCCCAACCCCACTATACCCCCTCCATGCCTCTCCTCCTCTGCTGGGCATTGATTCACTAGAAATAGATTCACTAGAAATGTTTTCAATTTTCATTTTCCCATTCTATTTCAATTATCTCATAATAAAATCAATGGACTGCAGCCAATCTACTAGGATAGCTACTTGGTGTGATCTGAATAAACTAAAGGTAATTTGGTGTCACAGTGACAGGGAGGAACCTGACCTGCGGGACCATATGGTGTACCTTCATGGAGAACAGCTTGAAACAGGGACTGACTATTGTTACCGAGGAGTGACCTTAGACAGGCACTTGAGTTTCCAAAAGAATTGTGTCATTATAGTCTAATGTACTTTGTAGATTTTATCAGTTTAGACAGGTCTGTAAAGTGGTAGACACCACACTGGCCCTACAGATATATAAACAAATGGTGTTACCGTCCTTTGATTATAGTGACATAATTGTGGACGGTGCCTCAAAACATTTGAAAAAATATCTGCAGACAATACAAAATAATTGTTTGAGATTGTGCCTGAATGTATGCAGACCTATTGATATGTCCCGAGTTGATCTACACACCAGGAGTGACTGTAAGTGGTTGTATGAGCGCAGGACTAGGTCCTTGCTGAGCCTTATGTACAAACTCTCTAGATCCGCTGAAAATACTGAAATACCTGTACGAGTACTCAGAGTATTTAGGGGTGTCAAATTGTAGGATTAAATAGAGTAGTGAAGTCCAATGACTACCAACAAAGGAGGAATTTGTAAATAGGTTGGAAAATGCCAATCTAGTGTATAGATGGTAATCCTTACCTTGAGTTGGTTCACATAGACTGGTGTACATGCTTATCAGTGATTCATTGCTACTGATGACGCCCAAAAATTACTGCTCTGGATAATTTTTTTTGAGCGGGTTATTTGTATTATACCATTATTTATGAGGTTTATCATGGGTGATTCTCAGAGCATGACTATATAATTATAATCATTTGTTTCCTGATTCGAAATGGAACTATATAAGTGGGATTTAATTGTTTAAAACGAACAACTTATGTTACTATATGATCTTCTGACCAATAAAAACTTGTTCAAACTCAAAAAAAAAACTCATCCGCAGCCAAAGCCACAGCTAATCTCTCCTCTTTTCTAAAAAAAAAAGATCGGTGAACCTAAGAAAATGCAAGATGTTTGTGCGGCATTGGTGCTGGTAGGAGAATAAGAAGGGGCATGAAGTAGGTGCTGGAAGCAAGGCCTTTTATACCTGAGACTGCTGGGAAAAGGACACCATAATGCTACCTCCAGGCGGACCCTGCCCACCTCCATGTAATGGGGGTGAGGCTGACTAGGGTCCTCCTGTCTACGGGAGGTCAATGGAAGCACTACTTCAAGGAAAAAGCCGACTCCGGTAATTCTTTTACATCGAGGTACTCCTGTTTCTTCAGAGGATTTTCCTCTAATTTTTTTTTTATTCCAAGGCATGTTTGGGGTAGAGATTGTAAAAGAACATGTCCCGAGTGATTGGACGGAGAAGACTGCATACACGAGGTTGTCTTACCCACCTGCACCGATATCATGATGAGAGGCGCAAGTAAATTCTAGTTATCCTTTATGTTCTGCATCATATTTCCTTGCTCAGAAATAGATATCAATTTTACTGCTTAGTATATCTTTCACCAAAACCTATGTTAGTAAATCGTGCCGCCAGTATAAACCTCAACATGTAATCACCTGAAATAAATGGCACTGCAAAGCTGGAGGCCATTACAGCCCAATATTAGTGGCTTTTTGTGGCTGCAGCACTACGGCTGCCCTTGTGGCTATATGTGGCTGCAGCACTACGGCTGCCCTTGTGGCTATATGTGGCTGCAGCACTACGGCTGCCCTTGTGGCTATATGTGGCTGCAGCACTACGGCTGCCCTTGTGGCTATATGTGGCTGCAGCACTACGGCTGCCCTTGTGGCTATATGTGGCTGCAGCACTACGGCTGCCCTTGTGGCTATATGTGGCTGCAGCACTACGGTTGCCCTTGTCGCTATATGTGGCTGCAGCACTACGGCTGCCCTTGTCGCTATATGTGGCTGCAGCACTACGGCTGCCCTTGCAAACTCTATGTAATGACAACATTACTGCTAATCGTACAAAACAATTGTAAATAAGGCACTACCTACGATCACTGACACTAAGGGAAGGATCATTTTTTAACGATGGGGGACGGTGGATTTCCGCGCAGATACTCAAAAAAAAACTTTCCCCCAGAAAATCGTGTGTGAACGCACCCTTTATCTTGTAGTATCGTGCAGGCTTTCTACTTTGACACCCTTCAGAGGCGTTGAAAAAAATGTTGACCCCTGTCAAGGTGTTGAAAAAATGTTGCCCCCCCCCCCTTCTCAAACCCACCAGTCCCTCCTTGTTTACAATCACTCCCTTAGTTTTGGGTTTTCAAATCGTAGTGGTTGTGCCTTATTTAATGGCCTTCTGAGCAATTTACCCTGGAGGTAGTGGCTGGAGCTAGATGGATTCGTGGGGCCAGTGTGTAGGCTTCAATAACGTTTTAGAACCCTTAGACCAACGAATCCTACATGCTCCCCCTGAGGCGCGACCTTTGACACTAAGGCGACCTTTGACTTATCACCTGTCACAACCCCATTTTTCTTACCTTATCCTCAGGTCGTCATTAGACAACCACATTGTCAGTTAGAGGGTGTTCCAGCAGGCGAGCGAGCACCCACACATGGGGAGGGTTTGCTACTTCCGGTTTAGACCCTTCCTCCTGACAGCAATGAAGACTACTATGTCTCCATGGGCGTTTACTCCCGACCTTTACCGGTTACATAACAGGTGGTATGTAATATGTGAAACGGCAGGCACAGTTTGTCTGCTATAACCGGTATTTTAACCATTACGCTCAAAAAAATTGGCTAAAAACAAGCCCATCCCCGACCGATCCCCTACAGGTACTTCCGCCACAGCCACCAACGTCGACGAGCAGGCAGGACACTCACCGGAAGTCACCGGGAGACGTAATTATGGCGTTTCCTGTTCCGGTGCTACTTCCGCCAAAGGGCGCTGACGAGCCGCGTGACTGCCATCCCAGGGTTCCTCCACACTTCCTGCCACTGTTGAAGCCGCCATGTTACGGACACCTGGAGAGGTATTAACGGGTATAAGTGGCCTCTACAACCTGGGACCTCCAGGGGCCTACTACCTACACTGGCACCTTCGCCTGTATCCTGTCTCATCTATAGGCACAATGGCTATCTGAAAAGCAGCGTCCACTTTATTCTCCCATGCCAGTATTGGTGCAGACTTGAACTTGCTGCATTGGCGTATTATGATGTTGGCATATCAGTGGGGCCCCCAAGGGGACCCCACCTGATGTCACAATGTCGCAAAAATTCAAGGTTTCAGGACACATGTCACTTTTTTAGGGCAAATTATATGTCTAAAAATATAGCCATGGCTCGAAATTCAAGGCTTTAGGTTATATGTCACTTTTTTATGGAATGGACATGTCACATATCACTTTAAAAGGGTTGCAATGTCAGAATGTCACCTCAAAATGGCCAAATGTCGCCATGTCGTTTTCTACCACTGGGGGGCCACTATCAGTAGTGGGCTCACTCACTATTTCCATCTGGTATACTTGCTGAACTATGGGTTTGGCTTGATCAGCAGTGATCGTTTTCTCTTTTGTTGTTGTTCTGGTTTTGATATTTTTTTTGTGGGCCTTTTGTCTTTTGTTCCACCTACCCGCATCTACACTTCCCTCTTCCACTTGCCTACTCCATTTCCCACTCCTTCCTCTTTTTTGTAGGTCAGGAGGGAATTTCTCAACTATGATGTGTTTATACCTCCCTCTATTCTTATACTTCCCCACCCACTCACTCACACTCAAAAGTACTAATCCAATCTGATTCATATATAGTCATTTCCTGCGTTGCTTGGTGAAGGTAAGACTCGCTCAGCGGCTCTAACAGAATCCAATATCATAATCTTCCCAACCGGTGGCATAGAGAAGGGGTTAGGGAGTTAGACGCCGGAAAGTGAGAAAGAGAATATATATGGGGTGGGGAGGCGTGGTTATTTGTATTGGTTCGTGCTGCGCTCATATCCACTGCTGGATTTAGGGAATTATGGGTAGTCCTCTTAACGAAACACTGGACAAGTCGTTAGGGGAGAGCAGGTGACCCGGGAGGACAGGAAACAGTCTCAGCGGATGTCTACCGTGATTGAGTATTACCGTTGGCGAGTTCAAGGATCTGAGCGGCTGGGAGCGTGCGTGGGAGGAAATGTGCTAAGGATGCAGGAAAGGGAAAGAGATGATGGGTTGGGTAGGAGAAGGGAAGGCCCATTTAAACTGTGTGCATAAGAGAAGGGCGATTAGGTCCTCAGAAATGGTGCTCACTTTACCTAACTTTGTAGTCAGGGCCCATTTTGTAAACACCTGGCATCATGTGCCTAGTCTTGGATGTTTTTTTATCATTTAGGGCAGTTTGGGCACCATGGTTATTTGTGGTCTTGAAGCATGAATGAGTAATTGCCAAACATCGTACTCGGTACTGGTGCATGTATCAAGCCGATACCTCAAGAATCAAATAACTATATTGGAGAGCATGGAGGATAAAGGAAGCAGGAGCGAGTTACTCTCAATAGTTGGATAAGATTATCATGAATATCAAAGAGCATGGTGCATTATTGCACTATGCAGTCATTATAGGCTGACGGCAATCACTTCCCTGAGGCGATCAGGTCGTGTTCGGGGCCTGGGGTAAGAGAAAAACACTAAAAGGGCGAAATATAATTAACGAGTCTCACTGGGCCCCTCCCAATAACCCCACTGGCCCCCTTTTTTCTGGCTGTTTTAAATTTTGTCTTTTTAAAAGATTACCCTTGGTGCTTCAGAAACGATAAGTAAACCAGCTAATTGGTTCAAGTTGTCTAGATAATAAATTCTGTTCCTGTAACGGGTAAAGGGTATTGGATATGTAGTGTGTTATTTAGCAATGAGACGGCTGTAAGCGATATATAGCACAGGCAGCCTTTAATCTTCAACAAAAAATTAATCTCATGAACTGCCTTCCTTTTCTATTTTGCATAACTGAGATTCAGATATGCATTGCCATTCAGTATAATTCATATTTTCCGCCCAGGAGGGCATTTCTTAGTAGTGTTAATACCCACCTGAGCTGTCAATTTCTTGATATTATTATGGGCACACTTATCTAAATCACAGTTATTGGATCCCTTGTTAATGATGTTTTTTTACTTTTTACTTACGATCCTTTTGTTGCATATGAAACAGAAACGGTTTGGTTGTTAATTCCCGTGTATGGAGGAGTAATATACATCATAAATTACATTATTCGCTAAACAAATACTAGTGATATCATTAGGTAATGTCTACATATCAGTAAGATAATAATTATAATGAGTGATAACAGGTATTCTGGCATGATTATTTAAACACAAAGCCATGTGCTCCCAGGGCTTTCTAGCTGATCTAGCTTCATTTAAACCTTTAGGGACAGCATGATACCTTCACCTTTATAAATATAGCAAGGCCAAAACAAAAGTTGTGTTTCCAGTAACCCGACTGACCCTAGCAAAACAGGGGGAAGTGATATACGAACGAGGCCCTCGGCCTATAGTGCCACTATACGCACGAGGAAAAGGGCGTCACGGGACAATAGGTGGTCACATGACCACACGAGGAAAGGGGTGTCATGGGACTACACTAGGAAAAGGGTGTCACAGGATTACACAAGGAAAAGGGTGTCACGGGACTACAGGAGGAAAATGTAGTCACAGGACAGCATCAGGGTGGGGTGGTCACAGGACAACAAGAGGGAAGGGTAGGGTGGTCACATGACACCACCAGAGTAGGGTGGTCACAGGACAACACGAGGGAAAGAGTATCACAGGACAACATGAGGGAAGGGTAGGGTGGCCACAGGACACCACCAGGGTAGGGTGGTCACAGGACAACACGAGGGAAAGGGCGTCACAGGACAACATGAGGGAAGGGTAGGGTGGTCACAGGACACCACCAGGGTAGGGTGGTCACAGGACACCACCAGGGTAGGGTGGTCACAGGACACCACCAGGGTAGGGTGGTCACAGCACAACACCAGGGAAAGGATGTCACATGACACCACCAGGGTAGGGTGGTCACAGCACAACACGAGGGAAAGGGCATACTGACAAACAGGGGATAGTTTGGCTGTCCAAAGAGAATTTGTGTGCCAGGGAGTTTGAAAGTTGCTGGGGATGCACTGACCATTGATGCAGCAGGTCCGTTGCTGGATGGGGGAGTGGGGGGGGGGAGTATGCTGAGGTTACACTTGGACGTGCACCGCGCTATGACGTTACTATGGCAATGACGCCGTGCTGTACCATTCCCGCGCTACACATAAGCAGGTAACATTGGGGAGGGGGAGGAATATCTTGGTTAGGGGAGACCAGGTGAAAGTGGGCATGGGGCACAGTGGGACAGTGGATCCTGTGTCTAAGAATAGAAAGGGAATAATTTAGTTTCCTCATCTATCTGTAACTTGAAATATGAATGAGGTTAGGCCCAGGGCACAGTGGGACAGTCGTTTGCAGTTACAACCCAGCAAATTGTCGTGACTCCTTGTCAACCTGTGTGAAGTGGCTCACACATGTCGCTAGATGGAACACGACGTCGCTTTAGCACAAGATCACCAGGAATAGCAATGGTGGTGATCACATGGCCTCACCTCAGATGGCGAGGATGGTGATCACTCAGACTCACCAGGGATGGCGACGCGGGTGATCACTCACCTCGCTAGATGAAACACGCACCTCGTCATAGCACATGTTCACCAGGGATGGCGAGGATCGTGATCACTCATCCTCACCAGGGATGGCGACATGAGTGATCACTCATCCTCACCAGGGATGGCGACATGAGTGATCACTCACTTCGCTAGATGAGACACACACCACGTCATAATGCACATTCACCACGGATGGCAAGGATTGTGATCAGTCACCTCGCTAGATAAAACGCGTACCTCGTGATAGCACAGGTTCACCACAGAGGGTGAAGATCTTGATCACCCACACTCACCAGGGATGGCGACACGAGTGATCACTCACCTCGCTAGATGAAACGCCCACCATGCCAAAGCGCATGTTCACCACGGTTGGCGAGGATCGTGATGACTCACACTCACCAGGGATGGCAAGGCGGTTGATCACTCACCTCGCTAGATGAAACGCGCACCACGTCATAGCGCAGGTTCACCATGGATGGCGAGAGTGGTGATCACTCAGACTCACCAGTGATGGCGATGCTGGTGATCACTCACCTTGTTAGATGAAAAGCTCATGATCATCGACATTGGTAATCATGCAGCCTCACATCTGCCAGATCAAAGTATGTTTTGCCAGAGAAGGTATTGCCATATGTATCTTCCCTCTAACCACAGACAAGGTGTTCATGTTGATATTTCCCTATGTATTTTTCCTGTAACCAGAGAAAAGGTGTTTATGGATAGTTCCTTACATTTTAGAGATACCTCTATCTAAATTCAATTGATATTCTCTCTATATAATCTTGTTTGATTCAACTCTGAAGTATTACATGGAAATCAGTGTGAAACAAAGCACATTTGATACGTATGGGACTTATACTTCATGCCCACACTTCCTAGATAGGCTACATGTTGAACAGTGGTGCTGTCTCAACAACTTTGGCAATGGTGGTGATAATTTGCCACTGTGAGTGAGAGTGAATGACAGATGATGCAATCCTTAGAGAGCATTGACTTGGAGTGACACAAATTCATGTATTGAGTGAGACCAATGTTGGCAATGGTGGTGATAAGTCGCCATTTTGAGAGAAGATTGACTAGGAGTGATACACACTCACGCAGTGAGTGAGAGCCATGTGGCAATGCAGGTGAAAAGTTGCTATTCTGAATGAGAGTTGACAAACAGTGGCACATATTGACGGAGTGAGTGAGATCCATGTTGGCGATGGTGGTGATAAGTCACCATGCTTTGTGAGGGATGACAAGGGGTGGCACATACTCACGCAGTGAGTGAGATCATGTTGGCGACTGTTGTGATAAATCACCATGCCATGTGAGACTGACACACAGTGGCGGAAGATGACGCAGTGAGTTATCACTCAGAAAGGAGTCACCATTGATGACCAATCATGGCGACAGATAACGACAATTTGCTGGGAATTGTGTCCTGGGTGGCATAGTGTGCCCCAACTAATCTTGACCTTAAGAAGTAAGCTCTAAGGATGTGATTTGTGGAGGTTAAAAGAGAATTTATGATGAAGTTATGGTACAGAAAGATAAATTTATTCCATATTAATTTTGAATTAAATCCTTTGAGTAGTGTCCCTTTGTGCCCAAGTGTAATCCCCAGATATGGATATACCTGATAAAAACTTTATCACAAACTATCCAGACAGATATTCGATGACCGTTTGGAATTAAGCTAAAAAGATAAACTTCATTAGAGCACACTAGGCCTACTGTTTTCTCAAGACAGAATAGATGATTAAGAATCTTAATATCTCTAGTCTGTAATATGGAAATCCCTTTTATTTTTTAATTTTCCAGATTTCTGGCTGGAAAAAAAAAAACCTCCAGGTAACCCTGTATATAGTGCTGTGTCCCACCTGCACTGTCTGGGTCCTGTGTCCCACCCTGTAAATATAGTCCTAAGTCCCTGTATAGTCTGTATAGTCCCGTGTCCCACCCCTGCGTTCTGTCCTGTGACCACCTCATCCTCATGTTGTCCTGTGACCACCTTTTCCTTGTGTTGTCCTGTAACCACCCATGCCTCGTGTTGTCCTGTGACCACCCCATCCTCATGTTGTCCTCTGAACACCTTTGATTGTGTGGTCCTGTGACCACCTTTTCCTCATGCTATCCTGTGTCCTGTAACCACCCACTCCTCGTGTTGTCCTGTGACCACCTTTTCCTTGTGCTGTCCTGTGACCACCTTTTCCTCATGCTGTTGTGTCCTGTAACCACCCACTCCTGTGTTGTCCTGTGACCACACCATCCTCGTGTAGTCCTGTGACCATATTTTCCTCATGCTGTCCTGTAACCACCCCCACCCTCGTGTTGTCCTCTGACCACCCCACCCTTGTGTTGTCCTCTGAACACCTTTTCCTCGTGCAGTCCAGTGACATTCTTTTCCTCGTGCAGTCCCTTGACCACCCCACCCTTGTGTGGTCCTGTGACCACCTTTATCTTATGCAGTCTTGTAACCACCCCACCCTGTGTTGTCCTCTGACCACCTTTTCCTCGTGCAGTCCTGTGACACCCTTTTTCTCGTGCAGTCCTGTGACCACCTTTTCCTTGTGCTGTCCTGTAACCACCACACCCTCGTGTTGTTTGTCAGAGTCCCCCCCCCCACAATACCACGGTTTACTAGTATATTTTGGAGAGGATTGAAGGTTTTAAAAGTTTCTATTGATGGTTGAAGGGGCATTATGGTTAAAATTGATTATCATCTATATCAGGCGCAATGGTTGATACTGTTACAAGTTGTTAAAGTTAGCATGAATGAATCTGTCTCTGTTAGTCTATGTCGATACTGGGATAGTGTGATATTTGATATGTGTTGGTGACGTACATGTCAATTAACAGGGAAGGACTTCATGATTTATCTTCACGCGCATGGCATCTTGAATTTGTGAGGGTGTTTGCGGTGTGTGTTGCCTGGAGAACTTTTGAAAATTTAGTCTGTATTTGATCCATCTTATGATGAGATCATTTCTTTCAGTGTTTCAGGGGCACGTTTGTACGAAATATTTAAGGACATTATGTTGTGTGCATTATATTAATGGACGTACACTTGTTGCACAATACGCATTTGTCCATCTCTTCATAATCCTTTTTGGTGTTGGTATAATTAATTGATCCCCTTATTATTACTGTGATGGTTGATTGTTTTTGTTTTATCTTTCAGAGAGCCCCATCATTAAAAGCTCATTACCAGGGACGCTCTGATTCCAAGCGATTACCAAGCCGGATAATGAGTTAAACAGATAGAGCATGGCCTCAGAAGTCCATGAAACCCTTCCCTCCATATTACACTGTAAATATCAATTCACTATGCATGTTCCCAAGGTCCTGTCATCTCAATGAATGGGCTCTGTTTCATTTAGACGACAATCTAATACAGAAGCCCCACTGACGGCAACAGAATGGGGATGTCGTCAAATAACTTATCTGCGTTTATCATAAATGAAAGTCAATACTATTGATTATTCTTTTCAGTCGCCTGGTTCCCATCGATATAGAGTTTATTTGTGAGCTCGCCTGCTACAGCTACTTTGATCAGCAAATTATGATTTGTCTCAGTTAGTCGCCATCTGCGCCCCAATCACAGGCTTCAACTGTTCCATTACGACCTTACCCTTGAGGTTCCTCCCTCTTGGCCTCATGGGTAGACGCCCTCAATGTTGATTGAGACCTTATTCCCGTCCAAATTGATAGAAATATCGTCTGCTCCAGTAAAGTGTCGCCTGCTCTGCAGTGACGACTTCAATGTCTTTGAATGGTAAGCCCTCTGTTGAGAATCAAACACTTGAAACAGGATATGGGGAATAAAAGGGTACGAACCATATCTTTGGGGGTATTGAACAGTTAGAGCATGTATAGTCGCCATGAAAAGGTGGCTAGATGCTTTCTATGCTGCATGCTGTCATCTTTAGATGTACAGAATTGGTTATGGAGGTGAGCGTGGAAAGCGTAGCCCCGTGTTAGACACATGATTGATCCTGCAAGGCTAGCGTATACACCCTACCCAGAGCTATTTCTGTATCAAGGATGGGTAATTCTACCTGTGTCTCTACTTTTCATACATTTGACATTCGTCACGTAAATCCTCTGATGTCTGAAATGTTTAAGCCCTCTAGGGTGGCAGACGCTAGATAAAAACCTCTACAGATATTAAACCTGGTGAAGGTAATTGTAATAAAATAGTCCTTATGAACCATGACGATGAGGCTTCAGCAGTTCCACCAAATATAACGTTTAAGTACCCCCGCCGCAGTCACGTTTCTACTGTGTATAAGGAATTGCATTACAATATAAGACTACTTTTCCATGAATTCTTTTATATTCTACATCTTTGTTCTTTGTCTCAGGCTATTCTGTATGGGGAGGGCAACGAGGCCATTTCATGCAGCCCTTATGTGCGTGCACAGAAGATAACAACGTGCACGTAGTTTCATGTCAAGGTTCTTCTCTTGGGGTTCTTCCCCGTCAGTCTAACATAGATTCCCATAAATAGCTGATACCCAATGCCTGTCTACATGACAAAACTAAAACCAATATGGCTCATGTAAAGCATGACGAAAGAGTGGCTTTGAGATCAAAGTCAAACTCTCTCGAGACCGGCGATCAGG
Organism: Acholoe squamosa; assembly: GCA_949317995.1. Classification (NCBI taxonomy): domain Eukaryota; kingdom Metazoa; phylum Annelida; class Polychaeta; order Phyllodocida; family Polynoidae; genus Acholoe; species Acholoe squamosa. Next base: position 38,762,055 of record OX439048.1, on the reverse strand, counting down.
GTTTCCCGCGCTTTCACCACTCTCAATGAGAAAACCCAAAATGTCGGCTCCCGGTGTCGGCTGCTCAATGTCCGGCCTAACATGCGTAATTAGCGCCGTGATGATGAGACGCCGATGCCGCCCTCTTGTGTCGTAATCTTTTCTACTTCGACATCCAAGCTTCGTTTGAGTCAAACCATGCGAAAAACACCCACCAACGCCCAAGATGGCAATTTTCTTGACTCTGCCTGGGGCCTCCTTTCCCCTCCCAAGTACTGTCAAAGACGGTCTGCCGAAGTAGATGGCGCTGATCGTCAGGACACGGGGACATGGCCGCTCCGAGCATGCGCACAACGACCAGCAAAGGAGTGGCAAATGATATGGCTTTGTAAGCTTTGCCTTCCAAGGCCAGAAGTGTATGGCTGTTCTTTTGGCGTCTGTTTCCCTTTCTGTTTTTTTATCTTATTTCATTGTGTGTCTTTTTGGAACGTTGGAAGTTGTGGTGTAGGGATCGAGGGTTCTGCTGGGAGTCTGTCTCTGTGTATGGCGACAGCTATATACAGTGTTATACTTGAATCTCACGGGAATAAGTGGTAGCCCTCAGAGCATGACGTCACTGGTCCACATCTTGATATCAGGATCAAGGAAAATACATAGCGCGTCAGCTTTCTCATATGTTATGGTGTAACCCTGCACTTGTGCACTTCTAGTTTGTTTGTCTTATCAAGACAAGAAACAGTCATGAACTCTGTACTTATTACCATCACATTATTCGGCAAACCTCTCTGGAATCGATGATAATGGAAAACTTAATCATACTTGTCATTTTTTTGCATCAGCAGATTGATGTCTTCCATCTTTATTAGATGATTTAGCTTCAGGTTTTGTTCTATCCACTACGCATTATTCATTCATCCAAAGCTTCAAGTAATCTTTCTCCATTACTTCATTTTAAATCTGACATATGAAGTAGTCTGTTTTGGTTAAGAAAATAATAAATGTGCACAGGAAACATTATGCGCAAAAGGACCTGAGCTGTGCAGCAGTCATGTGCAGTTAATACCCATGGACATTAACTGATTAAGGCTTATCTTGCCTCGTAGAGAGGCTTGTTGACATAGACTAAGATATAGGCACATTAAATAAAGTAAGTACTCATTAAATATACACCCAGTGAGATGTGCCCATAATAAATCTTCTAAATATATCCGGATGATGAATAAAACATCTGGAATCCAACTTAGACTCTGGAATTTATGAGGCAATGTCATGAAAAGGAATACTAGAATACTGCAGAATAATATTCAGCAAAGCCACATGCCCAACCAGATCAAATCATGGCCTATCTGCATCTATTACTGTCATATATTACACAATATTCGGAAAACAGCATTATGTCACAAGCATATATTCCTCTGCATGTTACCACATCTACTACATAATGTTAGGATAGTGTTCGGTTACAATATCTAACACTTTCAATACCAGCCACTGCATTTGACATATAGTGTTAACCTTAAACTCAATAGTGACAAATTGCAATGTGGACTTGATTCTATGTGTGTGCAGAGTGATAAGAAGAACCACAATATCATGGGTCCACGATAACAAAAGTAAAGAGACATAAAAATGTAGCCCTGTATTGCAGACACAGTTTGTAGTGTCCTCGTGTAATTACAGCGCCGAGAATGAACCATTAGTGACTTATTGATTTAGTTGGCGAAGTCTTGGGCCTTCATTCAGGTGATTAACAGTTCTAATTACAGCCAATAGAAGGACAACTTAACTTATTGGACCGCCCAGGGCTGGCATTGTGTTTCGGCCTTGAGTGGGAATGCAGGTAATGCTGTTATCAAAAGGATCTAAGGTTAATGTGACCCCTACCATCACCACATTATATGCATTGCTTGAGGTTTCAAAACTGGTGGAAATATTCATAAGACTGGTAACCAATTAATTTTGGTTGTCCATGGCGGTGCACACATCCTGTGCCCTGGTACATGTAAGAATGTGTGCAACCTTATGACAAACTTAAGAATACATGTGGGAGACTGAATGGGCCCTATAGAGAAAAGGGCGTCTGTCATACATGTCTATAGGATGTCTATGGTAAATGTCCTTATTAATCATAGTTCACCCTAGAGGAACTTGTACCTGTAGAAGCCCCCAACACCTTAATACCCGGACATGGATCCCCGGGCAATCAGGCTAACCCATACAGCTACCACCTTACTAACCCCTAGCATAAAGCCCATGAGGGAGGGTATATTCCCACAGTCAATCTACCTGTACCCTACTGGAGGTAGTTATCCTTATCCCCTGCCCACCGCACTCCACTGCCGGGAGGTGGGACATATTTCCCATGGTCTCCTTGGGTACTACCTACATCCATCATGCCTCCAGCGTCCTAATTTCCTATAGATACAGCGCCTTCCTCCAGGGTCTATGTGGCCTCGTTTACAGAGCTTACCTTAGTCCAATAACCCACTCAGCAGGCTCCTTTCACGGGCCCCTTTCACAGCTATGTACAGAGAGACCAAGGGACTAGTGTGGTTCAAGCAACTTCTCAAGAACAATGATCTATACTCTTCCTCGTTTGGGGAATTTTTGAAAGAAACCCCCTGATTTTTTTTTTTTTTTTTTCAAATCCCAATTTCTTTGTCTCGTCTTGTATGTATGTACATATTTCAGCTGTCCGTTTACAATACAGAAATGGCAAATTCAAAGTAGTCTTTATCCCATGTCGAAGGGAAAATGATACAATACAGAGCACCCAAAGCTACATGATTGTATTAGTACCGTGGTAACACAATATGTTACTGTTCTCATGGGCTGACATTGAGTAGCCCCTATACAGTTAGCAGCTCCCGAGCAGCTGATGTCCTGCTCACACAGTGCATCGACTTATTGCTCACTCCACCAAAGCTGCCGACCACCCCTGGGTCAGGCCCCATCTGCCCGCTCCCACACACCTTCTGGCCCGTCCACCTGTTGGTCCCCAGCCACAGCAGCAGATAGAATAGGGGATGGGAGGCCTTAGTACATATACATGTAGTCATCTGCTGAATGAAAGGTAATGAATTGAATCAACACAAGATCACTTAAAGTAATATCTTATAAAGCAAGGGGTAACCCCAGAATTTCTAATTGGTTCACGCCATGACTGATTTTTATCAACCTCTCACTTGGGAGCTGCCCGTATTCTTGAGGTTCGGGATAGTGATTATGCAGAGACGTAGGAAGCAAATCTTCATTGGGGGGGGGCAGCAAAGGCCCCACCGTGACCACCTTGATTTGTCTGCTTAAGCAAGATGACGTGTATACATATGTACATAGAATTTCCATTTCCATTTCCCCTATCCAATCACTATATTGGTCTAATTTGAGATGCAAAGATTTATCTTCTTTTCCATTTTGTTGTGAGTTCTTGGCAAATTTTGGGGGCCAAAGCATACTCAGGCCCCACCTCCTTTATGATTGGGGGCCCCTGCCCCCCCCCCTTTTCCTACGCTCCTGATTATGGCATATTGGGTGGTCAGATGATTGCATTGTATTCTAACTTGGTCTATTATCACATTAGTATGTAAATGTGCATATGGACATGAACCTGGCACTGCAAGTGCACATATGTAAGAATGGATCCTTTGTGCAAACATAGTTCCGCACCAACTTCCAATGTAGATTGCAGTGTTTTGGATATCAGGCTCTGCATTTTAAATAGCTGCCGGTATATTGTCATACCCATTAATTGTGTTCCAACTGCTTTTAGCCAACAATAAGTATTAGCCATTCACATCCGACTCAGGCCGGTAGTCCCTACTCGGTGTGGTATAATCTGAGTAAAGGGAGCTGCGTTCTAGACACTGCCCCTGCATGATAATACGTGGGCCCTTCCGCCTACTACCCTCAGGCACCTGTGTGCTGAAGTAATATGTGACCTAGTGGGGGAGCCGAGTGCTATCAGAGAAATGGGCTGATAGGATAGAAGTATTACCATTGTCTCCACCATTGTGCTATATGTGGCTAGTGGTTATAGTTTTACAGAGTATATACAGCCTTACCTGGGAGTCATTTCTAATGAGCCTACCAAAAAGGTCGTCATATAAGAGCTAAAGCCCATATATGGGCCAGATTTCCTGGGGGTTCTGGAACCCCTCTGGGATATAATGCCAGGGCTGTAAGAAACCTGCTTTTTCATCAAATTTGCCTTTTTTCACCATTTTTCAACTTTGGAAGCCAACTAATCCAAATATTATGGTTGGATATGCAAGAGAGTACATGCATTTGAAAGGTTATGGTGTTCCCTTCCAATTGGGACCAAAAAGCAGGGTATTGGTTCATAAGTTTTTAGGTGCATAAGCATACAAAAGTGTGAAAAATGCCAATTGTACGTGCCCAGAAAATCTAGGCCATATATGGGGGTAGTAGTGAGACGAATGGAACGGTGCTCTAAAGTAGGCCCCTAAGAAAGAACCTCCTGGACAGCCAGTGCCCAAACTCCTGTAAGGTTACCCATTCAGATAATACGGTAATGGAGCCTGGCTTCCCCAGCAGAAATTAGGGTCTATTGTTCTCCAGGTTCTGGGTTCAATGCTGAACCGGAAGGTGCCTCGGGCGCATGGTCAGGTCGGCAATAGGGAGGATGTTGGGGGTAATGTGGGTCTTCCGTTTTCGGTGCAATGCATTACGGGAGATGAGGTGTATCCTATGATTTACCCAATGTACATTAATCACATTACAGTAAGGATATACCTTCCACAGTTAGGGCTTTTAGTCGGATTTTGCCTTACTACCGCCTACTAGGCCTAGAAGTTATCCTTGTGAGACCTCCGAGACATGCATTCATAGATAAAATATCCGGTACAATAGGTGGAGGATATCTCCTATTTTCTACCCCCCCCCCCTTACCTCCTCCCCTTGTTCTTTAAGTGCAACAGCAGCAGGGGTATATGTATGTACCTAGTGTAATTTTGTGCATGGCATGTGAGCTAAAAGGCTTATGGAATACAGTACAGGTAGCGAGGCTATGGGGTTGATGAAGATCCACTTTAGTCTTGGTGATTATTATCAAACAAAATGAAGAATGCAAACCAGCTGTATGGTACTTAACAAAATTAGCACTGTTTATCAAATTGAGGCATCATTCTCACACTTAGAACAAGAACTGTAAGTTGTTAGGAGATTACTGAACTCATCCATGATTTCTCACGCTACCATTCTGTTATCCATTCAATTATCGTCATTATGAAAGTGTGTGCTAACTGAATAATGCTGCTAATAATGAGAAAGTTTAATTGTTTTGACTTGGATTCTATGTATATCATTACCACAAGACGTCATAGCACCCACGTTTCCACTTTTTACAAAAGAAAAAATACGTAATTGCTGTGATATGGTTATGGTCAAAAGGTCGACATCTAAACAGAGAGAATACAAGTCATGTTGTGTTATCACTGAAACCGTTATTGAAGATATGGTTCTTTGTGATGAAAAGTATACATTTGGAAACCGTCATTTCTGCTAATAATTTCACCTGCCTATCATCTGATAGGTGGAGTTGTGGTCAACTTACTGTAAATCCTATCCACATTGGCATCAGGAGTTATCTGACATGGATGGAATATGTGTTCTACAAGCTACATGTTGAAGAGAAGGAATCATGAATGAAATAATAATGATCATTGTTGAACGTAGGGTTGATTCAATGCCATATTTCTAGAATGTTTATAGCAATGTCAACGCACTGCAGTATGAATGTGTACTTTCCAATGTGCAACCAACTACCTGTACAATATATTTATTGATATTTGTCCATATCAATTATGCCCCTCATCCTTAAAGTTATACACATAAATGCACCACGGGGATGCACACCGATATGCTATCAATGCAATGAATGGTATCATTCATCTCCCCTTAGTCAGACTGAGCAGTCACTTCTGTCTAGGCAGAACCAGGAGGCTGTTGCGAAAGGATTGAGTTGTTTCTTTCCAGGGTAGGTACCTCACTTCCCACTTCCCTCCTCTACTTAACCACTCAGTATCACTTCCAACACTGTAGTCCAGAAGTAGTCACTTTCCCGCATATCAAACTGTGTTGCGAAAAGTGGTCACACCTGAGTGCTTCCCAGACTGCCCACAACTATATACTTATGCAACAGAGTGTAGGGAGCAACTTCCAGTTGAGGGGTTGTTAGTAACCACTTCTGGACCACTTCTGTTGGGAAGTGCCATTTGGCAATGCAATAGAGAAGAGACTACCAAAGATGAGTGCCTTCCGTTTTTGGAAGTACACCTCCAACAGAAGTGACTTCCAAGGGTTTAGCAACAGCCACCAGGAGGCAGAGCCTGTGCACTTCTCCCCCTAAGTCTAAGTTCCAGAGGTGGAGATAGACACGGATTTCTCCTGTCGAGACTGCCCTGCCCTACCACGGATTAAGGCAAAGTAATTGGAAAACGGAGTCAGATGGGAATGCCAGCTACCGCCTAAAGTCACTGACAAGGCTTTTACAGCGTCCCCCTCTAAGATATTGAGACCCCCTACCTGTCGTCCATTTTGGAGAAGCATGGTTATTTGTCTTGTATATATGGTCTGACTGTCCTCGAACGGCCATAGCCAACAATGATCTATTGTGGGAACCTCTCTTCTGTAGTCTATTGAGTAGCTAAGTATCACTTCGTCTTTATTTCCTAAACCATTTCCTCTGTCTCCATGGCTGATGTCCCATTGTAATAGTATATATCACTCAGGAACTGCAGCTTATCCTTCATTGCTAACCCTCCCTAAACCTCCCTCATCCACATCATATTTCACAGAGGATCTACAGAGTGCAGGACTAAGCCTTTTCCTGCCATTCTCTCAAATCCTCAGTCGTATCCTATTTTGCTACGTTTCTGTGCTTCTTCAGATATCAGTGTCATGAAATATTGTTACTAAATTCCTGCTTATAACGTTCTGTGCGCTGCTTGCTCAACAGCCCCAAGGGACTATTAACTAATTCCCATCCTTAATTTTATTCTTTACTTTTTAACTTGTAATTCCATTTGCCAATTAAGTGAGTCCATTCCCCTGTACTGACATTGGATGGTCATTCCATTGGTGGCTGGGTGCTGATGTAGCATCACTCAGTTACTATCTCTTTAAGAGTTGCTCATTAGAATTCTGGACTGCCCTGAGCTGCTCTAGACTGCTCACACGTCCACCACTCCACGTCAGCTAACCTCTAACTACCAAACCCCAGAGGAAGTCGTCATGTGGATGGGACTGCTAGAGGCGGAAGAAGAGCAGGAGGGGCTAAGGAAAGGAGCTTCGCAAAATGTTACAGATAAAAAGAGATACGCATTTCTCTATTCCAGATGTTAATAGATGCCCACAAATAAGATGCTATTGAATTTTCAGTGTAAGCTTCAACTGTTCAAGACTGTGTTAGTCTTAGCCCAAGTTTCGAGGCTGAGCTAGTGTTTAAAAATGCAGCATTTGCCTAGTGATTGGTCATGGTAGACGCACTTTAGCTGCTGGCTATAGGTATTGGGGATTAATGTTTGAAGACGTATTCATGACTTCCTCGCACGCAAATCAGAAACGACTGTGCTCTCTATATAAACTTACAAGCCATTAGAAACCAAGGGGTTCCCAAATGCCTCTGCACCATACATACAAAGCCCTAACGGCCCATCCTTTATCAATGTTGGGTTCCTGTGAATGGATCTAGTTATTCATCCTTTCATTCATAGTTAACTCGGGAGAGTAGATATAGGGCAGGCATCCAGGCCTGAGTCAGTTCGTCAGGGGATCAAGCACGACATACCCGTGTGTAAACACAGTTCTATCAATATCCCATCATTGTCTAACTGTTCAATTCTTGTTTTGCCGTTTATATTAAATCCCAAAGTCCTCTGACCAATTGAATGAACGTTGGTCCACAGTTTCCTATGGGGCTACACTGCCAACTATGATATAACCTGATATCAACAAGCCGTCCCGTATGCAATGTGTTTCACTCCAGGTCCATGGCTTCAAACAAAGCGAGTCCTCCTCTACACTGCAAAAATGGTGTTTAGATTTTAAACATGTTTAGGTCTAAACACGTTTAAAACCTAAACATATAGGTCAGTTAGGTGTCTCATCGACTACACATTTAGGAAATGAACACTTTTATTCTAACTACATAAACATTTATGCTAAACATGTTTAGATGTTTAGAGTTGAGACAGTTGAATAATAGGTGTTTAGATTTAAACATCAATATGTTTAGATACTTGGATGTTGAATCCACACCAGGTAGCAGCACTACCTTTGACTGGACTATCTCCACACAGTTATAATCAATTGTTGTGACAAATGTCCCCAAATCCCATGTTTATCATGGTTTCATTTCCTAGAATGTCATGTGAATAGAAAGGGCAATGGAAAATTGACAAGATTCCCCTTATGCCACCATCATTAGCATAAAATAATCAATAAGCTCCATGACTGACACCTATTTGATGTTATTCTGGAATAGATAAGGCAATTTCCTTCCTGTCAAGCTGTTGTACTTTCTCAAGTCTCTCATTCTGATTCAGTGTGTAATATATGTACACGTATATATCTGTGGCTGACATCTTTGGAGACTTTGACAAGTAAATACCTGCTGATGTCCCCCCCCCCAGTAAATGGGAAAAAAAAATATATCTCTGTGTTTTAATGCATACATGTCTGCAAACCTTAAATCTCCGTCAAATCATTTAAACATCTAAACACAAAAATTCATAAACACCTAAACACAAAAATTCATATATCTAAACACAAAAGTTTTAATCTAAACACCTACATTTCTAAACACTTGAGCTAAGCACATTGTTTGGCTAAACATGTTTAGGAAATTAATGTGATTACAAAAACGTTGCAAGAATATGTTTAGAATTGTGTTTAGGATCTAAACACCATTTTTGCAGTGTATTCTGATTTCCCATTCGCCATAATACAAGACATGGGGCAGGCATGTATATTAGTGCTAAGAAATAGCTATAACAGGTTCTGCATTTGGTACAAAGAACTGATTGAAACCGTAAGGGTCATTGGGGGAACCCCCAAGTAGCTATCAGCACGTGTAGATTGTGGTGACAAAATTGTAAGAAGACGTCCACGTGAACACGTTAGGGACTTCCCTCACTGTAAGCTCCATTCTATCTAACACCTCCTGCTGCTGCTGCCTCAGGCTGCCTAGACCTTTAAGGGCCGCACGATGCCTCCATGGCCATTAGGTCGTCTGTACTGGCACTAGTACTGGAGCATTATGTCAACCCTTTGAGACTGTATCAACTCTTGTGGTGGGGGGGGGGGCAGTAGGGTCACCATAGTGCACGTGTGTTGATCTGGTGAGTTACTTACCTATGCATGATGCAACAGTGAGCGGCCCTTAAAAGCCCAGGGGTAGATAGAGGGGAGGGGGGTGAGATGAGGTGGGGGAGAGGGTGGTAGGGGGCATGTACTGGCCCCTTGTGGAGAGTTCGTTATCTCTTCTGCAAAAGAATTTGTGTGGAGCGGTGAGGCCCGACTGTAGGAGTGCCAATCTTTGTGGCAAATTATCGCTGACAACCTATAAGGGGTATTGAGGGTAGGGGTGGGGGGCGCAGAAGAAAAATAGGGGTAGGGGGTGGTGGATATAGAGTATAGAGGTTTGCGCCATGATATATGTAAATGATAAATGTGATTTCAAAAGACAACATGAGCACAGTGCGGAAGGTACTAGGGTAACTGAGAGTTACCCCATTCAACATGAAGAATCACATGTAAGAAAATGTGAACACTTTTCCTCATTTTATGCTTTTAATATGCGACTCCATGATAGTATTACAGAATCGTAGGTAGAGCATGGATACTTAGGGAAACAACAACTGGAATACTTTGTGCAATAGCTAACAGGGAACACCCTTATTTTGAAAAGAAATCTTGCAAAGATAGGTCCAGCTATGTAGTGTACCACAGGCAAGAAACAGGCTTAAACAGTGAATTTAAGATGATGGTTTCCACGTGATAGGGGTCTCCGAATAGTAAGTCTAGGTAGTGCACATGCCAGTAAGCTATTTGAGAATGGCTAGAATTATAACCTGGCCCTAATCACCATACCCTGCTAACCCTCGCCCCTCTCAGTCATCATTAAAGTTAACCTATTTCTGTTATCCTCAGTAGAATTAAGCCATGTATCCCTTAGGAGGCGCTCCAGCTGCTGGTAGTGATGTTTTCCGAATCTGCCGTGTCAGAGAGAAGGGAAGATAGAAAATGGTGGTGGAGCGAAGGAAGGCCTGCAGAGGGAGGGAAAGAAGGCAGAGGGAGGGCACGGACAGAGAGGGAAGGCCAGGGTGGGAGGCAAGGAGGGGCAATATGCGTGGGGCGGGGAAGCGAAAAGCAGACAGGGACAGCGGGTCGAATGGGTATAGATTAGTTGCAAACAGGAAGGCAAGAGGCGCGGGTGGGGTGGGGGGACATTAAATCTGTCAATCACGGAACAGGCAGTCAGACAACAAGAGGTAGGCAGAACGACCGCAGATAGGTATTATGTTGAATGAGGATGATCTAGATGGGTTTGCTAGCAGATGTAGACAGGGCTATGGGATGTTTGTTGCAGAAATTGTGAGTGTGAGAGCTTGGTCCATAAAATAGGCTAATACTAGTACTGAGAATGACCCCAGGCTGCCCCATCTCCTCACCAACTCTGTCCCAATAAGGCCACCTCCGGACACCCTTGTGTTAATTGGAGATACGAGCCATGGCTTTGACTGGAAATCGACTAAAAAGTCCACAGTTTTATACCAGCCTAACTTAACCAAGCCTGTGTCGTAGAAGGGCAATTTGGTCGAACAGTGGAGTGAAGCATAGAACTTATAGATTGAATCAATTAAATCCACGCATTTCAAATGCCTATGTTATTGTGGTACAAAAAAGCCAATAACATCCTGGATGGATCAAAGGAACAGAGAGCTTCTTTTTTCGCGTTACCTAATTTTTCTTATCCTTTCTTTCTTTGAGCAACCAGTGTGTTTTAGTAAAGTGGGCATGATGTATAAGTGAGCCTGCTTGATGCATTTATGTCTTATGGTGACCTAACGGGATAGACATTCTCTGTCAGGGTCCCCAAGATACGCCAATGTAGTCCAGTCGAGTGGTCTACATTGTATCAGTGTGCCATGACGACCAATGTACATAAATCTCCAAGAGACAGTGTGTACTCTATACAGGGTGTTAACCTCATCTGGAGCTTGTTTCAATAGTGTCTACGACAGGTTCAGGCCCCTACGACTTGAGAAGGGCCAAATCTTACCAGGTGATCTTAGACTTTGGCCATAGTGACTAAATAGCTGGCTACATTACTGGGTGATCGTACTGCCTGCTGGCTAAATAGCCACCAGAGCAGTGACTCAATAAGTGATCCTGGTGTGGGTAGTCGTAGCTCCTGCTGTCTGCACTCCTTTGCTCAAATGCACCCCACATGTACTCTTTCCTCTGTAACTACGTATGTAATATAGACTAATGCCCTGACCTCAGGCCAATTATGATATTTGTAGGTATATTTGACCACCTTTAACAATATGATCCATTTTCATGATAATTGACCATGTGTGCGCCCTTGTAACCAGGTGGGATCACCTATAATTATATAGATACTGTAGCCCTATGCTCATTTGAACAGTAGAGTACAAACTTTACTATGGGGGAGGTACGACTGGGCACTATTTAGCCATTTAGTATGGGTGCCTGGGGCTTGTTTCAATAGTGTCTACGACAGGTTCAGGCTCCTATGACTTGAGAAGGGCCAAATCTTACGAAGTGATCTTAGGACTTTGGCCATAGTGACTAAATACCTGGCTACATTACTGGGTGATCGTACCGCCTGCTGGCTAAATAGCCACCAGAGCAGTGACTCAATAAGGGACCTTGGTGTGACAACCCTCTATGTGAATACATACTGGGTAGTCGTAGCTCCTGCTGTCTGCACTCCTTTGCTCGAATGCATCCCACCTGTACTCCTTCCTCTGTTACCATGTATGTTCTCTACATATAGACTAATGCCCTGACCTCAGGCCACTCATAGAGGTCAATGGACCTTACTATAAATATATATAGCAAGGTGTTGAGGAGGCTATGTATCTTCAACCTCACGTTGAAGGTAGAGGAACCTGCTGCCAAATAGAACCTTTCCGTACAATTTTCATGATCCATTTTCATGATAATTGACCATGTGTGCGCCCTTGTAACAAGGTGGGATCACCAATAATTATATAGATACTGTAGCCCTATGCTCATTTGAACAGTAGAGTACAAACCATACTATGGCAGAGGTATGACTGGGCACTATTTAGCCATTTAGTATGGGTGCCTGGCCTGTACGACTGGATGCTATGACTTCATAGTGGTCCGTATGAAGCCATCAGTTGAATACATAGCAGGGCCTATTTTGAGGTCTGTAGTGTAGCTCACTGTGTAGTCATTGCTATGGAGCCATTTCATACACCTCCCACTACGATCTGGGGGTGTCCTGTCGTGGACACTATTGAAACAAGGTCCAGGCCTGTACGACGGGGTGCTATAACTTCATAGTGGTCTGTATGAAGCCAGCAGTTGAATACATAGCAGGGCCTATTTTTAGGGCTGTAGTGTAGCTCACTATGTAGTCATTGCTATGGAGCCATTTCATACACCTCCCACTATGATCTGTGGGTGTCCTGTCGTGGACACTATTGAAACAAGGTCCAGGCCATGCCAAGTGTGCCAGATTCGTGTAGTGTCATCTCTTCCCCACAGAGTTACAACATTGACGTGTTATATGAAATGATGCCATTGTGAGGACAACAACAGAAACGGTAATTCTTTGAGAGTCGGTAGAGCAAGTAGGTCTACACACTTTACTTCTTTCGGCAACGGAAGCCCAAGCATGGGTATCGGGAATAGCAGGGGGAGGGGCGGGTATCTATAGGCATCTCGTTCGTCAACCCCCCCCCCCGACTTGTAGAGAAGTAATCACTCACTAAAAGACAGACGATCTGTGTGTGGCAATACCCCCGAGGTCTGAACGATGTTCTCATTTCCCTATACTACTTACACAACAAATGGAGGTGACAGCTGTTCCTATGATGCATGTGTTTGTAGAGACTTTTGTCATTGGGCATCAAAGTACGTGCATAACTAAACTGATAATTGATGTCATAAAAATACTGTCAGCATACATATCTGACAGGAATGAATTGACTGCTGTACCTAGCACATAGCTTAAAGCCTACACCTTCCGACAGTTTGACCCAATAGACTAGTAAGCGATTCAACTGGGCTCTACCCCGACCAACTTTGAAATTGTTAGCCGACAAACGTGGTTATTATCGGCGTGTGGACACAAGGTTTTAGTGATGATACGGCAGACCGTCGGCAGTGAACCAAGTTTAATCCAGACAAATCCAGTGCATCGACCAACCAACTTCACACATTTCCTATATATCGAAAACCGTCGGATTAGCATCTGTTGGTCTCGGTAGAGTGCAAAATGTTGCAATAATATCCAAATATAGGGATTTATACTGTTGATATGCCATTGTGAACTCTACTTTAAATAACAAATTGACAGTTCCTCCCCTACATAGAACACTGTGTTTCATTTACATGACACAGCACAAAGGTGAGTGGAGGCATGGAGTAGGAGGATTAGATTTGAGGTCACCAGGCAGTGAATTAATGCCCCTGATGACGGTCATTGCCGGGCATGCATCATGGCTTAGTAATTGAATGGGGCTGGTATGCTGCTGCCACCTACTGTATTTTCATGTTACTATGTAAGGTTACAATGTCCACCTTTTTTACTGGTCACATGACTTCCTTTGTCTTGGCGCCTCCCGCCACATTCAAAAAGGGTTCACTGGAGTACGGACGTAAATTTTTCACGGAGCGTCTCAACGGTTTCTAGCTGCCATTTTGTGGACGATTACCATTGTCCACAGATCACCATACCCATGGCTGATATAGGAACCGACGGTACCAAGAAGAAGTCAGAGCGACTTTCTAAAAGACAATTTAAAAGGTGGCGTCAGGAGAATGACGCTAGAGTCTCCAGTATGAATGAGAAGGTGGACCAGATGATGACTCTCTTGGAGAGATCTCAGCAACCACCACCTCAGAACCCTACTCATGTGGGTGTAAGTCAGCACCCGCACGCGAATGTCAGCCACCATCCGCAGTTTGCTGCCCATCAACACCAGCAACTGCCAGGACTACCACCGCAGGCAGGGGCCGGAGCTCAACTATACCAGTCGATGCCCCATCTTGCCCCGCCAACGATGCACCAGTCTGCCTCCCAGGCGGTACCGCCGTTCCTACACCAGCCGGCGTTCCCGGGACTGGGAGTCTCCGCTCACCCGGGCACCCCCTTCAACCTTCAGGCGGCAGTTACCACCGACCCGGCGGGCGATATGCAGAGGCAATTGGCGGAGTTCATGAAATCCACAGTGGCGAAGTCGGGTAAGCCAAGTCCCATGTTCGCTCATGCCCATATCACCAGGGGCGATAAAATGGAGCCAACAAAATTGGCAGATCTTGAGTTTTCAGAATATATCCTAGGCTTGCTCAAGATCTATGACTCTGCCATGACCCCTCACCCATACAAGCATTACTATCTCAAACATGCCATCGATGTCGCTGAGGATAACGTGAATTATTATTGGCCCGATGTCCGGGGCTGGAGCGAATCACTGATCGCCTCTACCCTCCTACCCGAGTCCGGGGTAACATGGGACAAGACCTATGACATCAGGATTAGTAGGTCGGAGAAGTCCCGTAAAGGATCTTGGCTCGATCCTAAAGCCAATACTATAAGGAATGCTGGCGAGAAAGTATCATCAGCAGCACAGAGCGCTACGGTGGCGTACGGCAGGAAGGGCGATGTGTGTGATCTGTCCAACGAGGTTAAAATTGCTAAGGCCCGTCCCCCCTGTAAGGCCTTTAATGAGGGGAAGTGTGGGCATGACTCTCACCATGTGGAGAATGGTGAAAGGCGTCTCCACATCTGTTCATACTGCCTACCCAACCTGTGTAAAGCGAATGGTCATCCTCGCTCAACATGCCGTGCAGTTCCAGGGTACAAGTTCCAGTCAAAAAACGCCAAAGGTCCGGCAGCCGGGCAGTAGACTGCTGGACCAGCGAGGATAGCGCATCAGTCGACGACATAGATAACAGCACCGCTACAGAAGCATCAGTACGCACAGACAGTCATCAAGAGTTTACCCCTGGTTGGTCAGTGGCCACAGACAAGTGGAGGAAGGCACAACCTGCAAGTGCCGCTACCAGTGACTCAGTTCATGATGATCATAATGCTACTGACAATAGGCCTATTAAGGTAGTTCGCTTTGATAGTTATGCTAAAGTCTGTAAAATTGTCGATGACGTAGTTAGCCTTAACAATATTGTCACTGCACCCATCGGGATGGGGGACATGGAGGACGGCAGTCTGCCAGTAGATGATTGTGGAATTGGAGTGGAAGGGGATGATGGTGTGGAACCCCCCTTGCACTGTAGTCTGCAGGCTGGCATCGCTGGTAAGCCTCTGTGTGCCTCCACCACCGACAGTGATAGTAGTCATGATAACAGCGTTGTGCATGACGGGGCTGTGAACAGCGATATTTCTAGTAGCGCTGACACACCTCGCCAGGAGCATGGCGATGTCCATCCTACAACCCGCACTTGTCTAGTCAGTTCTTATGGTAGTGATGACTCTATTTTAGATCTCAGCATTGCCTCTGATAGCATACGGACTTGTAGTTTTGATATTGAGGCATCAGTTCAAACCGGTAGTTCGGCCCCTGTCAATGTCGGAAGTACTAGTAGTGATGAAGGATTGGCATTGGTTGACTATAGCTCTAATTGTATAGGTGCAGATTCGGTTTGTGCTTTGGTAGTAGATATCAGTAACGGCTCGGTCAATGTAGATGTAGACGGTGGTGACCCTGAGGACCCCCTCATACAGGTAAACGCTGAAATGTTCAGCGACGTCCCCCTTACTACATCAACCCCATGTAAAAATCTAGCTGGAGCGGTAAACAGCATTATACTGTATAGAAAAGACATCGATATTGACGATTGTACAGATCCTCATGATTCTGGTGGTGATATATCAGTATATGACTCATGCAGTAGTCAGCGGGTACATATTTGTAACACTGACCCAGCGGACCCACTAGACATAATTGCACTGACCTACTCTGAGAATGCAGGTCAGGTAGCAGGCCAACCGTATCCCCCCACTCAGGTGGACAAAGGGAGCGAGATTGGCGCGCGCCAGGGCCATAATAACGCCTTAGCCGCCCCTCAAGTAGGCACGAGTAGCATAAGAAATGATACCTTGACCCAGGACGGTAGTAGTATATGGAGAGCTACCCCAGTATCAGGCTCGGCACATGTTACTATCCAACAAGCGGGAGTAACTCAGGTAGACCAGGATGGATATGCTGTCCCCATCCCACATATGAATCCACTGACTCTCACCCCGGAAGAATACGCACCTATCTTAGACAAGATCTGGCCCCACCCTACCAAAGAAGCCTGTGACAGGTTTCCCACGGAAATGGCCATGTACCACGCCATCAGGGCTACCGCTCTCCCTAACTACAAGAAAGCGAGGATCCCCCTTGTCACACAATTTAATCTGGACGAGTGGAGAAGGTTGTTGGAAGGTTACCATGACGACGAGATTGTAACCTACCTTGAGTTTGGTTGGCCGAGCTCATTTACTGGAGACTCTCCCCCGATCATGTCTAGCGAGAACCACCCATCAGCCGAGGACCATATTGACCAGATAGATGCATATGTCAAGGAAGAGATGGAAAGAGGTACCCTTCTCGGTCCCTTTGACTCAGCCCCTTTTACACCATGGAGCCAAGTAAGCCCCATGCTTACGGTGGAAAAGAAAAACACACACAAACGTAGAATTATCGTGGACCTATCCCACCCTGACCATAACTCTGTCAATTCAGGCCTGATTAAAAACCAGTTCCAAGGCAGATACCTTAAGTACTCTCTCCCACAGATAACGGACCTCCTTAATGTGGTGAAGGAGTACGGTCAAGGATGCGTCTTATGGTCCGCTGACCTCCAAAATGCCTACCGCCAGTTAAGGGTGGACATTTTGGACCTACCTCTCTTCGGCATTCAACATCGCGGACAACTGTACTTTGATATGGCGCCCCCCTTTGGCTGCAGGAGTTCAAGCGCTCATATGCAAAGAGTCTCGGTGGCCGTCACACATATAATGAAACTGCAGCGGTTCCAGGTCCTCTGTTATATCGACGATTATGCCTCAGTGGCGCCTACTGTTGCTGAAGGAGAAAAGTCACTGGTATACTTCGAAGAGATTAACAAGAAACTTGGACTTCAGCTCGCCAAAAAGAAGACTATCCGCCCCACTACCTGTATTACGTGGCTCGGATACGAAATTGACACTATGGCGATGACCATCACCATTCCCATGGATAAGTTGCAGATGGTAATCCAAGAGGTAACAGCATGGGACGAGAAAAAATGGGTAACAAAGAAAAACATTCAGGAACTGACCGGGAAGCTATTCCATATAGCGACCTGCCTCCCTCCGGCCAGGAGGTTTATGGGTCGGATCCTGGCCCTCCTCCGGTTGAGTAACTCAATGAACCCTGTCCCCGTCTCCCAGGAGTGTAGAAAGGACCTCCAGTGGTTTAAGCACCATGCACAGAACAGCAACGGAGTCCACCTCATAAAAGAGTCCCGACCTCAATGGAAAATTGAGTGTGATAGCTGCATGCAGGGTGGAGGGGCGTGGTCAGAGACGCACTTCTATGCTACGACATACAGCGCTGAGTATAAATGGGATCCGGTGAAGGAAGTAGAGCACCACATCACCCTACTCGAGGCAATGAATATGGTCACAGCTATTAAACACCTCGGCCCGCCGGACCCCACCGGATATGAGATCCTGTTGGTAGGTGACAACACCGGGGCGGTTACGTCACTGGCGACTGGCAAGACCAGCGAACCCATACTCTCCTCCTGTGCCCGTGAGATCTGGCTGTACGCGTCACAGCGGGACGTGAAGGTCAAGATAATTCATGCCCCCGGCGAATCGATGGTACTGGCTGATGCCCTCTCGAGGATGTCTCTTGGGGTTGGGCATAGGGTCGTGGCAGAGCGCCTCATAAAAGAAAAAGGACTATCTGAAATCTCTCCAGACCTTGATATACCAGTGTTTACTCGTGGTCTTTGACATTATGCTTGTTGTTTTCTCTGCAGCATGGTACGGGTCACCTTTGTATGATCAGATGTTGCACACCCGCCGGAGAGCTGTTACAGAGGCAACGGAGAGGAACAAACATCGCCAATACCAAGATTACTACTCCTTTGCGACCACCCATGGTGTTCCTGTGTTGTCGCCGGGAATTGACGACGTGTGCATGTATATTCAGTATAAGGCGAATGCACTCAAGGCCCCTGCATCGGTCCGTAATTATGTCTCAGGTGCTCGCCACTTCGTGTTGTTGATGGGCGGGTGTGATGCGGCCTTTGACTCACGAATGGTACAGGACATGCTCATGGGGGTCAAGAAAGTCTCCAAGCATGTTCCCCGTCCTGCTCCCCCCATCACCCCGGCCATGTTGTTCAGCATTGCCGACGTATTAGACACTGAAGGACTAAGAGGGGTGGTTGCTAAGGCGGCCCTTCTTGTTGGATATTTTTGTTTTCTGCGCGGGTCAAACTTGTGTGTTAATAGCCCTTGGGATGCTGGTCATGCACTGCTGCGGGGTGATATCAAGGAGGCTCAAGGGGGCCTGGTTGTGATTGTAAGGAGCTCCAAAACGACGCAAGACTCTTCACCACCTATAGCACTCCCCATACAGCGCCTCCCTAAGGGCTCCCGCCATTGTCCAGTCTCTGCATATAAATTCATGATCTTGATGGTACCGGCCCCCCCCTACTGCCCGGCATTTGTGTGGGCGGACACCTACAAAGTGGTGACGTCACCAGCTCTCCAGGAGCGGTTACGTAAAGCATTGGCCAAGGCTGGCTGCCGAGATCCGCTCTCATACAGTCTACATAGTATGAGGCGGGGAGCCTCCCTGGCTGCAGCCACCGAAGGAGCAACGCTGGATGACGTCAAACGCCACGGAATCTGGAAGTCGGATACGGTACACGACTATGTACCCAAAGACGTCTTCACCACCACGGTCACAAAAGCCCTAGCCAAAGGCTTTGGGGATAATTAGGGTATTTCCTCCCTGGCTCATGTGTATTAACTATTCTGTGTGATGTAATTCCTGTTATCTTGGTTGCTATGTTACAATGATATGGTTGCTATGGTTACTAAGGTATTGTTTACCCATAACGTACATGACACATTAATTTTCACTATTCCAGGCGTTTATTGTTGGGGCCTGGCCCATACATAAGTATTTAATTCGAGTGTTCATTTCATCTGTGTCTCAAATTAAATATTATTATTTTCCAATCAGCGCGTCCAGTTGTCATTCAATTGCCGGGCATGCATCATGGCTTAGTAATTGAATGGGGCTGGTATGCTGCTGCCACCTACTGTATTTTCATGTTACTATGTAAGGTTACAATGTCCACCTTTTTTACTGGTCACATGACTTCCTTTGTCTTGGCGCCTCCCGCCACATTCAAAAAGGGTTCACTGGAGTACGGACGTAAATTTTTCCCCACCCTCCACGCCCTAGGTTTTCATATCTCCTAGTACTAGGGATAATTAGGGTATTTCCTCCCTGGCTCATGTGTATTAACTATTCTGTGTGATGTAATTCCTGTTATCTTGGTTGCTATGTTACAATGATATGGTTGCTATGGTTACTAAGGTATTGTTTACCCATAACGTACATGACACATTAATTTTCACTATTCCAGGCGTTTATTGTTGGGGCCTGGCCCATACATAAGTATTTAATTCGAGTGTTCATTTCATCTGTGTCTCAAATTAAATATTATTATTTTCCAATCAGCGCGTCCAGTTGTCATTCAATTATATAGGGGCTGCGACCATCATCCAGGAAGCATTGCCATGCCGACTAGTGGTCACCAGCACCGGAAGTCCAGCTCTGATCCTGCCGCTGTGAACTGTGACCTTGGTGGGGGAAATTAGACGAACATGATTTATATTTACTGTCCAATAAAAATGCAGTCTGTAAGGGCTACTTGCCTCTATGTCAATTTAATTTGATTCTCTGGATATTATCACAGTAAAGCCGAGGGACGGTAATCGAATTTGCCCACAATCGTAAATGGGCTGAGGGTAATTTCACACTGACTAGGGTATCACAACATTCTCTAGCCTAAAATAACCATCACCACGCAGTAGCACTGTGCTGTGCTCGGAGGAGTAATAATTCAATTAGCAAATAAGAGACAGAATATGTACAGGTAATGCCGAACGGAAAGTTCTTCTGCGTAAAGTGAGATGGGACTCAGCAAGGGTTTGGGTGTAAATAGTATATTTATACTGATTATATGACTTAAAGCACGCCACGCCTCACCTACTAGACAGAACACAAGAATAGGCTTCTAACCTTGTTCCTCTGAGTTATTGTATTTGGTTTTACATACTTGGAAGGGAGACGAGGGCGAAGAACCATTCACCAGTGGTCAATGCATATTATAGTATGGGTGTGGACCACTAAAATCGACATGGCGACATGGGCTATTTTAGGGTAAGTGACATGGGACATGTACAATTTCTTAAAATTGACATGGTGACATTAACAATTTCTTAAAATCGACATGGTGACATGGTCACTTTTCAAAATTGACTTGTGACATGGGGGACCCCTCATCCACATCCCCTATAGTCAATAGAAGAAGGGTGTTGGAGTGGGTGTAGTTTCAGTTCAGACGAGGAAGTTGATACATGTATTCAGTAGATCTATTATGAATGGTTTTAATCTCTAATCTAGCAATATTTAAGCTTCTGGTTGACATAATGTATGCATTCATTTGATACTAAACCTTCCATAAGCATATGAAACGTAATAATTAAGATTCCCAGTAATGTGCTCAGAGAAACATTATAAGTGTCGATCATGCGTAATGTTCGAGCAATTAGGCCAAATAAAAAAAAAGTTTTGTTTTCAGTTACCCGACAGACCCTAGCAAAACAGTGCCGACCCTACATTTTTTTTACATTTTTCATAATTTTCTCAACTGAAGATTACTTTAGATATGGACTCCATAATCCATCCTTGGGGTGTAGATACCTCAACAATATCTCCATCGTCGTACATCGATTTAAAGGAAAGCCCATAGTCGCCATTGAAACATTGGAACTCTCTACAA
The DNA here is from genome assembly GCA_949317995.1 of Acholoe squamosa. Lineage (NCBI taxonomy): Eukaryota > Metazoa > Annelida > Polychaeta > Phyllodocida > Polynoidae > Acholoe > Acholoe squamosa. The sequence goes on along the minus strand of OX439048.1, from coordinate 38,740,752 downwards.
GAAGAGGTAATAACTGACCTACTTCCGGTACAGGAGGAGACGATACAAAAAATAGTCCACATGGAAATTGAAGAAATATCTAATTATATAGTATTATTTTGTAAAAAAACATTCTGTATTTCTGTATTCTGTATTTACGCGGAAGGAAATGGATTATTATCATCATTTTCTACGTTAAAAAGGTATGTAAACATTGACCATCCTGGATGGTTACTCATTCTCATTCTCTATTATAAGCCATTTTGGTATAGTGGTTATGGCATGGAACTTTAGCCAGCCGGGCCGGGGTTCGGGTCTTCATCGATCCTTAGAGTTTTAAGCACTATATTAAACAGGTAAATAATCCAGTTCTAATATTCTTGGAATACTAAAATGTGTTCAGGAATGCGGTTATGGCTTGATAAGGAACTGTGAATTATAAGAAAAAAGCACAGTCCAAGCCAAAATCGTGAGATAACAGTATAAACTCTATATGTTATATACTTCAAGGCTTGGTGACTTACAGCCTCTTAGACAGAGTCAGGCACGATGAGTGCTGAGGCTATTACAGCAATGAATGTAACATGCTGTAAAGGAAAATAGGGGGGAGGTACATTACCCCTACAGTCATTAAAAAAACTGTTGTTATATCATACTTCGGACTACGCATTGTATAGCATTGTGCCTTTATACATGGAACATAAAGTTCTAGTTATAGACCTATCATATATGTTTTGTCGACATATAAGTGATGACTGTAGTTTTGCTAACACGTAATAAAAGCAAAGCTTTCGCCTGAGTTTTAATTTCACGAACGAGTTAAAGTAGCCTATCCACTAAACGGTGGTCAATTAACGGATCCCTGTATAGTAATTGATAAGTTATTTTAATAGGATACCCTGACAGTAATTACAGTTACCTTACATTTCATTAAAATAACTTATCAATTATACCATAGCGGGTATGGAGAATAAAGGACTTCACACCTGTTATATATTGCATACAGCCGGTCGTATAAAGTAGTTATAATACTCAGACCAAGCTGAAAGGGGCGTTTAATCCAGGCGTCCTATATATAGATAATAAGGTTGTAAAGGTTATATATCGCTGACAGCTTTGGTCCTTGTACTATAACCCCTTCCTACACCTTGAAATCACAAGAGAAGAATCTCTACTCATGGAAGAACAAAAGGAGGCAGACTAGACAAGAAGCCTTACCATGTCCAACTAGGAGATTCCATCTTACATCAGAAGCCATGACATTGACGGTCAAACAAAGGATGTCTTCAAATTCCATCGGCCACTTCTCAGTTGACGACACCATATCATGTTAGCTGCATTTTGGAGTGCAAAGAGTTGAGGCTTTTGTAGGATTTCATCACAGGTTGCCTCTCTGTGCAGCAAGCACTAACGTAAGAAAGCTCACTGTTTCCTGTGCCTCACACATAAGGCCCTACAGTTACCAAGGCATTAGACAGACAGGGGCCTTGTGGAACATGTTCTGCTGTAGCCTCTGTCAAAGCCTTCAACATTATGGCTTATTGATGCAACTTTGATATGGGAGCTGGTTGGCTTTATTCGTGCTGTAACCTGTTCTTCTTTAAACATGAAGACTATCACTAGTTCCTCCCAACGAGAAGCGACACAGAAAGCTGGGAACTCCCCGTCTAAGACGGGAAGCCCTCTAACTGAGAGTCAACAGGAGAATATCCTCTAATTTCAACCGGTGTTTCCATTACACAGGAAGCATCAGTACAGTAGGTTTATACCACCTCCATCCACACCTCCAGTTACAGTCACTTCTTGCATCAGCAATTCTCCTTAACATGTCCTAATAGCGTCAAAGCGGTTGCTTACTAAATGGACAATCTTAATTGGAGATGACTTTGTTTGCCCTGTGTCCCTACTATATTTATATCATAATAACGTTTCAGGAGACCATTTCACAATGCACTACGATCGCACACAGCCCTACGACTTGAAATCTCAATGTTATTCCAGTGCTTCAAAATACTGTCTTTACTTGAAATAAAAGGAGAGAATGTAGCCGAGTCAAGTTCAAGACCTAAATGTTTCCTTGTACATTCTGTTTCTCCTTGCAGTCTACTTACTTATTTGATTCAAATCAGAAACAGGAGACAAGGGAGGCGGACATTTTATTCTACCTGCTGGCTGACGTTGGGTGGATAAGAATGGTGGATAATTAAACAGATGGCATGGCGATCATTGGCATAATTTATATGCCAGCCTCTAAATCAGGTGACAAAAGGTAACACTAATAGACCAAAGGAGAATTAAGAGAGGTGCCATAGACAGGATCGATAGAACCAACAGAGGAGATAAGAGAAAGATAAGCAGAAAATAATGAAGGGTTGTTTGATAGGAGACATCAGCAGGCCAAAAACAAAATGGTATTTCAAACCCATAGTCCACTTGGCCTCTATCGTGCGATTGAGCCATACATTTCCTATATATATTTCTAGGACAGAGGTCTAGTGGACTATTGATGTCAGATTGCAAGTCTAAAACCCATAGTCCACTTGGCCTCTGTCGCACGATTGAGCTATACATTTCCTATATAAATTTCTGCGACAGAGGCCTAGTGGACTATCAACGTTACTTAGCAAAACAGGCCCAACAACACAATTTCTATCTTCAATTTCGGATATATATTGTGTAGCCTATTGGCAGCCATTGTTTTAGCCTCAGTGAAGATGTTGTAAATCAGAGCAGTCCTGTAAACCCATTATAAAACGACAATACAATGTACAATTGTGTTTCATTACTAACGGCCCAACACATAATTATATTAAGGGCAACTCCCATATTCGATGGCAACTTGCATCTAGTTATCATCTATTTATTGACTATTCCCACCTCCGAAGACAGCCCCTCAACATGTCTAGGATATAATATACGAATCTAGTAAAGGTTATTTATAAGAATCTACCGGTAATTGCAAATTAGAGTACATGCCTTTGCTCAGCACGAAGGTTGACCATACAGAGTGAATTTGTAAGAGCCCAAAGGGGCTGGACTCCAAGTTCCCCTCCCCCCATGGGTAAAAATGACTTTTATAGTTGATATTCTTAAGGCCACTGTAGGGTTTCGTCATTGAATAGACTGGCCGTCTGGGCAGCCTCTACTAGAGAGACAAAGGCCATAGTGTCCTGTACATCACACACTCCTTCACTGAAGGCATTGCTCTCCTGGATACAGAGTCTTTATCAAGGGTGGAGCTATCAGGTCCACTTTGAATAGATAACGTTCATGCACACAGCCACGGTAAAGCTGCCGTGATAACATACCCGGTACTTGTCAACACTCCTTATGATACTCTATAATCTATTGGTAGCAGATTGTTTGGTAAGTTCCTGGGAAATTACCTTAAATGGCCGCTTTAGGTGACACATTTTCTAGCATAAAGAACCATAATTTATAACAAAGTGGCTTATCTTTGGACACTGATTCTTTTAAAGCATCTTCAACGCTGTTCAAGATATCACTTTGGCACCTTCTTTTGGAGAGGAACCTTTATTTCCGGTCAGTGACATTGTTCCTAAAACCCATAGTCCACTTGACCTCTGTCGCGTGATTGAGCTATACATTTCCTATATCAATTTCTGCGACAGAGGTCTAGTGGACTATCGATGTAACATCAAGAGTCCACTTGGCCTCTATCGTAGCAATTTACATAGGAAATGTATGGCTCATTCCCCGTTGAAAAGCCAAGTGGACTACAGGTCTTAGATAGAGTGAATAATCCAAAGTTTTTTTTCGCCTTACATCCTACTCAGTCATCAGAACAACATTAGGGCCTATTTGATTATTTTCAATCTCCTATGTATATACGTGGAAAAGGGTGACAGAAACATGATCTTTTATTATCTGAATTGGGTTGTCCATGGAGTGTTCATTTCTTAAGTCAACAAATGTGTTCTTGATGGTTATTGATAAGGAATCATATGTATAAGATAGGTTTGCATGCTTGGAACACAATATGGTGTATGCATAAGACAGTATTACATAGCTTATGTAAAACACATAATGCTGGAAGGTTGATGGACTTCTAAGAAGAATATATATCATTCACTGGGCCCTTATGGCTGTCTCTGGCTATACAATTCCTACAACGGCTGGCGGATCCCAGAGGTCTATTGGCCTAATACCCATAGGACACTAGGCCTCTATCACCAGATTTTATATAGGCATTGTATGGGTCATTAGCACGATAGAGGCCAACTGGACTATGGGTTTAACATCGATAGTCCACTTGGCCTCTGTTGCACGATTGAGCCATACATTTCCTATATCAATTTCTGCGATAGAGGCCTTAGTGGACTATCGCTGTAAGCAAGAAAGGCTGGATACAAGTGTAGTAGTCTGGACTAATAATTTTTATACCCATGGTCCACTTGGCCTCTATCACATGAATGAGCCAGACAACCCCTATTTAACATCTGGCAAATGAGGTCTAGTGGACTATGGGTATTACATCGATAGTACATTAGACCTCACAGAAATCTATAGGAACGTATGGCTTTCAGCAAATAAGAACCAGTCCTTTAAGTCCATTTGCTTTGCTTTCAGGTTCCAGTTGCTACCTTGTTAAGCACACCATATATGAAAAAGGACATTTCTAGAGTGAAATAAAATGCAATTCTGAGAACTTCTAGCCCTTTCTGCCAAGAGTGATGAGGGATGTCCTCATGACTTCACTCTGTCAAGGCATGGTTATATTGATGGGTAGAATTGTATTTTCTTCTGTCATTGTCCAGACCCAACCAGCCAATAGCTTGACTGCGTTTCCTTATCTAGCCTATGGGCCATCATAGCTATATTCCCCCAGTGAATGTCTGACGGGCTCCTTTCCTCAGATGAAAGTTATTTGTCACCTTTCACCACCATCTCCCTTTTAACAACATACGCTATTGCTTGTACTCATAGTCCACTTGGCCTCTATCGCATGATTGAGCCATACAAGTCCTCTATGCAATCTGGTGATAGAGGCGTAGTGGACTATGGGTATTAATCTTGAATGTATATACCATACTCCTCCATCTGCCTATATCTGTTTCTAATCCCCATAGCCCACTATGCCTCTGTAGCCAATTTTCATCACTTTTGGCTTTGTATGGCTCGTTCACATGACAGAGGCCAAGTGGACTATGGCTGTTACTCTCTCGTTTCCAAGAAAAACGCATGTATACACACTTTATTTTGCCCTCTTTCTATATCCCTTCATTAGGCCTATAGCCCACTTGGTCTCTATTGTGGGAATGGGCAGCACAAAGCCTATATAAGATCCTGCAAGAGAGGCCTAGTGGACTATTGATACTATCCGACCTTGAACCCTTACATTGATAGTCCACTATGGCATCTATCGCAGGAATTGATATAGGAAATGTATGGCTCAATCGTGCGACAGAGGCCAAGTAGACTAGCGATGTCAGTCCACTAGACCTCTGTCGGCCGATTGAGCTATATAAATCCCACATAAAATCTGCTGAGAGTCTAGTGGACTATGGGTATTACTATTGACTGCATATATACCATACTCCTCAGTGCCTCTGAAACTCATAGACCGATTGGCCAGATTTTATATAGCATTTGTCTGGCAATCGGGCAACAGAGGCTAAGGGTCTATGCACATCAGTTGAGCAAAAGGGATCATCAAACGATCACAAGGGATATGTAGAGGCCCTTCCAACACAGAGATAAGAGGAGGATGGGGAGGAAGTTACAAAGCAGGGTGCTTGGTCAATCAATAAATTAGTCCGAAATCAGGTAATTTTCTATATGTACACTACCTGCCACAGTTGCAATGTGCTCCAATAGTAGTGTCCCGAGCACGCATGACAGCTATGTCAGCTTCTACTGGCGGCTTACCAGTACACTTTGCTATGATAACAATTCATGACATTTGATACAGAGGTGCATGGAGTCTATATAGGGGGCACATAGTCCTCTGTGGAACTTGTTTCAATAGCACCTACGACAGGTTCAGCCAGCTACGACTTAAGATGGGCCAAATCTTACCAGGTGATCTTAGGATTTTGGCCATAGTGACCAAATAGCTGGCTACATTACTGGGTGATCGTACTGCATGCTGGCTAAATAGCCACCACACCAGTGACTCAATAAGGGACCCTGGTGTGACAGCCCTCTGTGTGAATAATTAGTGTATAGTCTTAGCTGCTGTCCTCTGCACTCCTTTTCTCAAATGTACCCAATATGTGCTCTTTTCTTTGTAACTATATAAGTACTGTCTATACAGACTAATGACCGAAAAGGTCCTGACCCCAGGCTGATGAGCCTTACTATATATAGCATGGTGCTGAGGTGGGTTTTTGCATTTTAACCACTCATTGGAAGTTGAGGAACCTCAGTGGCCAGCTCTCAGGAAAATGGACCCTGCATTGTACACTTGCGTAGCAACTAGTCCTACCAATTACATGATAACAAGTGTTTATTTATCGTTTGGCGTCTATAAGCTGTTATATAAGATAGGTTAAATCTCTTGATTTAATCATGAAAATTATAAGAAAATATTAGTTATAACAAGGAAAAGCCTAAGTACCAAATCATTACCATACATTTTCAATAATCATTTCAAAATAAGATTTTTTTCACCAGATTTCATGGAAATGTAATCGAGGAAATTTAGGTTCTCAACACAACAGAATAGATAATTTTCTATGTATATCCCTGGCCTCAATGATCCTCTGAGAGATTGTGGGATCATAACATGATGCATTTTTTTATCTATGCAGAATCATGACCATTGACCCTATTAAAAACTATAATCCATTTTCATGAGAATTGACCATGTGTTGGGACCCTGTAACCAGGGGGGATAACCTATATATATACCCAATCAGCAAATTGAGCAGTGGAGCATTGGGCCATGCTTGGACCAATATAAGCCGATATTGGCCCAATATATATGCCAACATTGGGCCAATGTATCCTTGCTACCTGGGTAGTTACCTCAGCCCTATGCTCATTTGAACACAGGAGTGCATACTAGAAAATGAAGGAGGTACGACTGGTCACTATTTAGCCAATAGTGGCTCCTAAGACTGGATAATATGACTTCAGAGTGGTGGGTATTGAGTCAGTAGTTGAATACATAGCAGCTGCTATTATGAGGCTTGTACTGTAGCTCATTATGTAGTCCCAGCTATGGAGTCATTTCTTACACCTCCCACTACGATTTGAGGGCATCCTGTCATAGAAACTATTGAAACACGATCCAGTCCTGGTTGGGTGTTGAGCAATTCTTAGTACTAAATTTTACTATGCCCCGATGGGCATTGCAGTGCAAGAACTAGCTACTTAAAAACAATAACCTATACTTGTGATACTCCACTGCACAGAGGGATATGCTGTCTCGTAGTAGAAAATAACAGCATGGAATTGCATAACCCCATTCAAGATTAAATGTTACAGGATAAACACTCAGCTGAAACCCTTACCCTCGGATGATAAAAGTTCTATGTTTTCCGTACATCAGCATAATTGGAACATAGTGTCGATACAATGGCTAATCTTCACAAAACATGGTAAAAGGCATTGCAGGAAAGTTGAGATAGCAAAGTAAAGCATATCTTTTTGTCAAATGCCTCGAATTAAGTGAATATATGAGATGAGATATCAGGACTTTAGATCCAACATTTCATATTAGAAACAAAAGTAATGTGTACAGATCATATTAGAAACAAAAGTAATGTGTACAGATCATATTAGAAACAAAAGTAATGTGTACAGATTTAACTGGAGAACATTACAACAAAGGGGAGTACTGCCATGCTGTAAACCCAGGCGGCTCACCAAGCATCCCTGTATTGTTAGAGAAAAGATAAGACCAGAGAGAGAGAGAGAGAGAGAGAGAGAGAGAGAGAGAGAGAGAGTAGAGCCTTTCCAGGTAACTGCATTAGTATCATACAGCCAGTGTGATACAGTTAATGCCTATTGCATGGGCTTACATGATACAACATCTTTATAGGTTTTATAAAGGAGGGCCTTCAAAGCCATGTCCTGGCCATGTAATGAAGTGTAATGAAGGTGATATAATATATGAAATAGACATGTACATGCCCGTGTCTAATGACCCTGCCTCCCCATCACCACTGCCACCTGAGACTCCCTTCACAGAATATGAGCTATTTTTAGAGCCATATCTAGGCATGCCAGCAAGGCAGAGATGTAGATCATTCAGAGAGGCATCCCCTATGTCAATGTGGCCTGACTGTAATGGGTTAATGGGCCTTACCATTATGTCACTCTAACTGGTGATCCTGCAGGTGTGCAATACCATTAAGGTCCCCTACCACTCTGTTACAATCAGGGCACTGCATTTGATACAAAGAGGATTTGTAGATTTCAGAGACCTTGAATGTTTGCTCCAAAGAGAGGGTTGAACTGTAAAGGGGATAGTTTTTTCATCTAGAACATGAATCAAGAATACATATGAAAGATTTATGTGATAGTCAATACCATGTGTGGCCTTGTCCCCACATGGTAGCAGACCCGCCCAACAGCTTCATTGACATCCTTCTTATTTTGTGTTTATCCTGTGGATCTGTTTTTATTTCAAACAAAGATCTCCTAATATTTCGTGACAGTGTCCTGGGTCCGCCCTGCTGAATAAAATGGCAGTTGGTTTTTCACAGCCGAAATGCAATATGGCGAAGTGGCCTATTTTTAGACCCTCCGAGCTTAACGTTCACGGGATGCGGTCTACCCTGGCCTGCCGTTTCCGGCTTTCGTGTCTTTATTCAAATCAATTGTCGCTGGAATTCTCTGGCAATCAATAAAATAGATAACAAGCAAACATGTTTGAGTCTTCCCGCCGCCGTCCACTTACAAACCCGATTTTAGACTGATTGTTATCTTCTGATGGCGTCATAGAAATACTGAACTATTTTGAAGGAAGGAAGACCATTTGAACATGATTTTGAAGAGGAGGGTAGATAGAAACAATGACCCGAGGAACAATGATGAGGAGGAGCAAAAACATACAGAATGAGAAAAATGATTCTGAAACCTAAACGTATGCATGCAAGATTGCTGGATAAACGTCCTCTGCATTTACTAAGAGAACAATGCATGGTTATAGTGGGTATGTTACTAAATTTAATTATCGTTATGGATACTGACTGAGAAGAGATAATGGTGTGTTCGACCATCTAGAGGCAAAAACCCAGATTCAAATAGGAATGTACAGACTACGTACGCTCTTTGGGTGTCAGTTAATCGACGACCAATCATTATACCCGTTACAACTGACACTTGACGGCGCTGGAAGCGTCTAGATGGTTGGGTAACGATACCAAACGGTGTCGTGGATTGGCTTGAGGATCACTCGTGATAGGTGGAAATCCTTGTCTACTTGACGGCGTCAAGCCCTAGCCTCTACTGACTATTCTGACAGCTTCCGACACTTGTAGGGGGAAGGAATTTAGGTAGATCTATGTTGGTTATCAACTATTATTTCCTCTTGAATATGAACAGGTCTTGATGTGTTTTTCATTAGAAAGGAATATAAAAATGAGAAGCCCTGTTATGTCTGTCAGTCTAATGAAGCTCTCAACAGTAGCGAGACCAAGACGGCAATAGTAGAGTAATGCCTTTAGTGCTTATTATATTGATATACAATATCTGTTTTGTGGCGTGTCTCAGACTTCCAACCAATGAGGGAGAGAGCAAGAAAAGCATTAATCACAAAAGTGCCTGAATTGATAGTTTTGGTCAGAACCAGACTTCCTACCACTCCCAGATGGCATGTTACTCTATGTCCGTCCCTATATGCCAATATAAGGCCTCTGAGTATCTTCAATGTGGACTATTGTGGTTTAAGTAGGATACATGAAAGGCTGGCAGGAGTCAGTGCTTGTTGATCAGGTCTACATGTGCTCTGGGTCATACAAACTATCATGACTAACACCCATAGGCAACTGCTCCTACGGCTTACTCTCCAAACACACTCGTGAGCATGGGGTAAAATATAGCTCTCATAGGAATCTCAGTGTGGAGAGTGTCTAACTGGTTGGCATTCGGGTAAAGAAATGCGTTCTTGGTCATCAGTTTGAGCTGTATTTCAGTCTAAGCAGTCATAGACTGGCACTCAGCTGGTTAGTTCATGGGGTAGCCCCGGGTACTTGAAGGGGTGCAGTAAAATGGTAAGTGTTGGCAAACAAACCCGTGTGCCAAAATAGGGGTAAGGTGACTATGTCTCATTGAGGATACAGGTAGAATACATATGGGTATTGCTAGGGGTATTTTACAAAGATTTATTGCTTATGGCGCATGTACCTGAATCGTATGAGCGTTTCTTTTAGTTTTTTTACCATTAGAAAGGACTTGTGCTTTACCTCAAAGTGGCATTTCCACATACTGCTCATTCCTACATCAATGCCACTTCCACATACATAGATAGAACTAAACGACCGTGGTGTACGAGGTGGCTGATCCACCACAAGGGCTGGAACGTCCACCGAGGACACCATGGGAGTTTAGTTCTATATTTATTTTATGTTTTTAGAGGGTTTAAATAAGGAAAAATTATCAAAATCCAGTACCGTAGTTCCCCGTACGAGCGCCGGTCCGCCATTTTGAATGTTTACATGCACCCAGAATGAGGCTACGGTACCGGATCGGCCGCTGTGGTGGATCGGCACAAGTTACGCCACTGGGGGTGTGCGGATCGGCCCTGCAATGCTAGCTCTATGGGAAGAAGTTATTCACATAAAATAATGCTCATTCCTACATCAAAGTGCCACTTCCACATACTGCTCATTCCTACATCAAAGTGCCACTTTCACATACTACTCATTCCCACATCAAATGGCACTTCCACATACTACTCATTCCCACATCACTGCCACGTCCACATGCTACTCATTCCCACATCAAAGTGCCACTTCCACACACTACTCAGTCCCACATCAATGCCACTTCCACATACTACAAATTCCTACATCAAAATGCCACTTCCACATACTGCTCATTCCTACATCAAAGTGTCACTTTCACATACTACTCATTCCCACATCAAATGGCACTTCCACATACTACTCATTCCCACATCACTGCCACGTCCACATGCTACTCATTCCCACATCAAAGTGCCACTTCCACACACTACTCAGTCCCACATCAATGCCACTTCCACATACTACAAATTCCTACATCAAAGTGCCACTTTCACATACTACTCAGTCCCAGATCAAATGGCACTTCCACATACTACTCATTCCCACATCACTGCCACGTCCACATGCTACTCATTCCCACATCAAAGTGCCACTTCCACACACTACTCAGTCCCACATCAATGCCACTTCCACATACTACAAATTCCTACATCAAAATGCCACTTCCACATACTGCTCATTCCTACATCAAAGTGTCACTTTCACATACTACTCATTCCCACATCAAATGGCACTTCCACATACTACTCATTCCCACATCACTGCCACGTCCACATGCTACTCATTCCCACATCAAAGTGCCACTTCCACACACTACTCAGTCCCACATCAATGCCACTTCCACATACTACAAATTCCTACATCAAAGTGCCACTTTCACATACTACTCAGTCCCAGATCAAATGGCACTTCCACATACTACTCATTCCCACATCACTGCCACATCCACATGCTACTCATTCCCACATCAATGCCACTTCCACACACTACTCAGTCCCACATCAATGCCACTTCCACATACTATAAATTCCTACATCAAAGTGCCACTTCCACATACTGCTCATTCCTACATCAAAGTGCCACTTTCACATACTACTCATTCCCACATCAAATGGCACTTCCACATACTACTCATTCCCACATCATTGCCACGTCGACATGCTACTCATTCCCACATCAATGCCACTTCCACACACTACTCAGTCCCACATCAATGCCACTTCCACACACTACTCAGTCCCACATCAATGCCACTTCCACATACTACACATTCCTACATCAAAGTACCACTTCCACATACTGCTCAAACATGTGCCACTTTCAGAAACTACTAGTGCATGTGCTAGACACGTGAACTGCTGTGACAGCTAATCCTTTTGGATATCTTACGCTACTCTGATAAGTGCAATTGTAACAAATGCTCGATAGAACTGAGTAGTAGGTAGCATTTTTCGGACAAAACCCCCTTTGATGTACATAGTATCATTTAACACCGCATATACAAATAGAAAGGTCCTGTGCGACTGGTACCGCACACTCGCCCTGCCTATCCACCCCATCGCCCTCCCCGACTGCTGTATTACCTTGTGATTATATGAAGGAATAGACCTTCTCTTCCCAGGCACTACATCCAGTAACTACATGGCTATACCCCAGCACCTAACACACCACCAAAAGCATTGCCAGCCCAGCCCAACTCGCTAAGTGAATTAGGGGCCAGGGTCGTCAGCATAGGAACCTTGGTTTGGACAGTAACGTGAGATGGGGACAAACTCAATTGTGGCAGACTGAGAGAGTGAAGCGGGGATGTTAGCAGGCACAGGGTAACAGAGCCTATGCATGAATTCAGGAGAGCTGAGCTGAGAAAGGGGAATGGGTGGAGGGTGGGAAGGGATTGAAGTGATAGGAATATTACAGCAAAATAGAGGTACATGTCAGCACACAATGATGGAGGCAAACAGACTGGTGATACAGCAGGATAGAGTGAAAAGGGAAGAGATGAAATGAGATGGAAACGGAAAAAACTTAGGGGGTGGGGGGGACACTTCTTGATAAAATAATAAAAAAAAAACGCCCAATACAAAGGCGACCAATGGAGAAAAGTGAAACTTTATCTCAGACCGAACAGGAAAGAAAGACCTGAATGAATTACTCTCTCTTTGGCAAAGGGGAATGGGTAAAAAATGTGTTATCAATATGGAATTGCACGTTTTTATTTCTTTCCTATTAGAGAAGGCTATAAGCGGACAGAGTATTAATGCAATGACAATCATAGATTTGTCTCAGAATAAGAGTAAGAAAGCAAAGCTTATCACCGGCTAATCTAGGAACTGCCCTCTTTACTGCCACACAGTGTATCACATCCAATTTTAGGGGTGGAATATAGTCAGTTACATGGGATGTGAGTAGATCTATGGAGAAGGCGGCGTATCAGTAGGCTATTTCACATGGCCCATGAACGATCAGTATTTTTGGTCCTAAGTGCATTACATAAATAATGATAGCAGAATAATGTTAAGCTTATGAGAATCGAGTTAGCAAATTCATGTTATCACCTCAGTAGCATCTGCCCCTACCTTGAATCTCATATACTGTTGTGTTCAGTACTGGCCAGTGTTCCCGCTTCATAATCACATCATGTTATTATATATTACCTTACCTTATATATTATTGAAGGTGCATTTACGCTGCAGGGTCCCATGGGACTCGGGAAATACTCTACCATAGCTCCCACGCACCCTCTTGGCTCGCCCCATCGCCGAGATTCAAAGGGAGATTGAAAAATACAGCCAGATACTGCATTTTGCTGTGCTTATCCGGGTACATGGCTTTATACCAGTATATAGAATATGCAGATTTACTTTAAAAAAGGTTTATTACTTTATGCCTAACTGTTCAGGTTCTCAAATGTAAGAATTGCAAAAATAATGGTGCTCACAAAGTATGCAGAAGTCATATGGGCTCTTTTACGTCCTGATCTAATATCAACCATCTCATAATTAACGATCATAACAGACATAAAAGGGATTCTGCCATAGAACTATGAACGTTATTCCAGGACGGCATTTCTCAAGATGGTATGACTAGACACAAGGTAACATTTATTCCATTCCCTGCATCAAGTCAGTTCAGAGCCCTAGTCGTACAGTTCAGTCACACCAGGCTATAGTGCTAATGGGGAAGGCCGTAGTGTACTGACTGGCATAAATTGGGAAATTGTTGGGTGCACTCATGATCTCAAAATGAAACCTTGTGGCTATGTGTGAAGCTTTAGTTATAGCCCTCCCAGATCTCTAGCCTCTTGTGCTCAGTCCCTATCCCATAGGGTAATTTACATCAACTGTTGTTGATTGCTTATATAGGCTGGAGGGTCTTGCCAAAAGAAAACGATTTTTAGATTTTTAAAACGTGCACGTTTTCGCCATGCCAAAAGTATTCTCGTCTTATCAAAAAGTGAAAACATGCATGGATGCTTGATCCTCAGAGAGTGCATGTTTACTATAATGTATGTGTTATACTGGGGGTTGTTTGGCAATGCAGTACCAAACGAGTTAGACCATGCTCCCACAGATCAGTGATCTCTGAAAGTTTTTAGTCAGGTTCTTCCTCATTTTCTTTTGGCAAGACCCTCCAGGCCTATACAGGCAAACAAACCAATGAAATATATTAACCTATAGGTGTGTGTTGGGTAAGGTGACTATTTCTCACTTCTGTGCAATCACGAGAGGCATGATAATTTAGTCTTAAGTCTTTTTCTGTAGCTTAGATAATAGTTTGATATTTGTCAGGTTAGGCCATTTCATTTTAATTACTTGAATTATGGATCCGTTGGTGACATTTTTGGCATTTAAAAGCAGAAAAAACATTTTACCTCTGGCCGCCAGGATTTTTCATCATTTGCGCCAAAATAAGGAAAAGAATCTCCCTGGAGATCAGTAAAGTGTAAGGCATTGATTCATTTGTCAGGCAGTTGCCTACCGAACATCTACCTTTTGTTGGCAAATAAAACATAAATACACCTTGCCCACTGCTGTAATTTATATGCCCAAACAACGATCAGCCTTTTTCATATACATGTACTACCTAAATCAAATTAGCACAGATTCCTATTTTGACGTAGAGGGCAAGCTACTTCAAGCCCTGAAATGCAAGAGGTACGACTGAGGTGCCCAAAAGAATCATGAATAGGGAATATCTTCTATTCGAGCAGGGGCGTAGGAAAAGGAGGTGGGGCCTGAGTATGTCTGGGCCCCCCAATATTTTCCAAGAACTCATAAACACAATGGAAAAGAAGCTAAAACTTTACATCTCAAATTAGATTATTATGGTGATGTCATAGGGAGAATGGGGGTCTGAGCCTAAAGTCAGATCCAAAATTTACCAAAAATCACTTTTCTATATGAATTCTAAATACGCATATGGTCAATTGCACTGAGATGGGGACAAACCCATTTTTCACCATGGGAATGGGGTAAATGTGACTAAAGATTGAACGTTTTGGATATTTTTCAATCCCATTAGGTGGGTAAGGTCAGGATCTTGCTTGGAAACTATGGTTTTGCCCATGTACTATTAATATTTAAAGCAGCAGACTACAAAATATAAGATTTTTATGGGGTATTTCAACCGTTTTCTTCATAGTGCTCCCACTGGTATGGGGCAAAGTAAAGAAAAATGCATTGGAAATGTATAATTTTTTTTTATATTTCCACTAGCTCCCAATATTTAGCATTATATATAATCAATTTAAGAACTATTCCCCTTATCTGCCTGGAGTTATTGCTAAGAACCTTGTGGTGTAGGTAAAGTGGAACCATATGTGCCTCATTCTTTAATACATGATAGTGGGGAGAAATAAATTATATTTATCAAATGCAAAAATATAATTAGAAAGCCTTAGGTGTCAACTATCAGTCATTAGATAAAGAATTTTAGATTCATTAACATTATACCTCAGTATTGCCATATTTGAAATTGCAATGTGATTTGGTGTAGTTTTAGAGGAACCATACATGCCACATAAAGTGATTCCTCTAGTGCATAGTTATGGGATTTCCTAGAGATGCATTGTCATAAAGATTAACCACTTATGCATCTATCTACATGTAAATATTACAGTCCCATTATACAACTCAATGGAAATGACAGTTTTTCCATGTCAGGAACCATACGTGCCACAATATGTATTATGCCTGAAATATCATGAATTAAGAAGTTTTGTTGTTATGACAGATTGCTATTATAAAACGACAATGCCCAGCATCATGCAAAAATGATATCATATGAATCTGTTCACTTCATGGTGGAAAAATTAACTCCCCAAAAATGAGCCTATTTGGACCAGAATCCCATAGGAACTGGTGCTAAATAATGGAATTGACTCTAAAATTGGCAATTTTTGATATTAGTGTTCCCATTTTTCAGGGTAGGTGCCCCAGTGTGCCAGTATTCTGGACACACAATTTCAAAACAATCCAAGCAGTTTAATTTTTACCCCTTAGTGAGCCCTGTGTGACCCCAACTCAGTGCAATTGACCATACAGTCAGCCCTTGCTTCCTCAGATATGGAAAATGCAAGGAAAAATATCTGAGGAAGCAAATTATCTGAGGAGTTAAGTCCAAATATAATAGATGACATAGAGGAAATACCAAATATTCTGAGGAATCAAAGGGTCGAGGAAGTGAGGGTTGACTGTATATAGACGTCATCACGCATCAGCCTACAATTCAAGGTAGTCACGATGGTGCCCTCGCCGGGCCCCCCCCCCCCCCCCCAATGAAGATTTGCCTCCTACGCCTCTGTCGAGCCAGGCTAAAGGGTGATTCTGGTACGAGCTGGTACCGCCTGAACAACTGCAAATCTTATAGTGTGACCAGACAGTCGTAGGCAAATTCTGGTACAACTAAAATCACTTCAAGTCGTACTTGTTATTCTTAGTCTACCGTCTTGAAATATGCCTTCTAGCACCTCTCGCAGTCCAAAGGTTTTAAGGCCAATTAGATATATAGATACTAATTCTGAGCCCGCTTTAAGGGATGTTTTGATAAGCGGTAAGCAGCAGTGGGTTTGCATGGATAGGAGAGAATGCTAGGGTGGTAGATTAGGAAAGGGGTTAAAATCAGTCTTTTGTGAAGCCTCATTAAGTCGGACTAATTACCCTGGTCCTAATGCAATCAAAGTGCTCGGGTGCCGTTTTGAGGACATTGGCATTTAGAGCCGACACTTAGAGTAATCCGTCATCGTTTCAAGATGACCAACCTTTCATGTCATTTCAAACAATATCGGATGTCTCTCCCTCTTCCCCCTTCTCATCCCGTTCAGTATTCAGTCTTCCCTACTCTTTATAAATACATCTGTCCATATAATTCCGTGTTTCAATCATTTTCTTTGTTGCTACATGGACAGTAACTTTCATGGTCTTTTTATTTTTATCCTGTTCATTTGCCCTCCTTTATTCACACTTTGCCTCTTTGTCTCCTCTTCACGCTCTATCTCTCCATCCTCTCTCTCTCTCTCTCTCTCTCTCTCTCTCTCTTCCTCTCTCTCTCTCTCTCTCTCTCTCTCTCTCTCTCTCTCTCTCTCTCTCTCCTCCAATCTCTTTCTCTCTACCGTAATTATACCGTCTGCCTCTCAACTACCCCCTCTCTACAACTGCTACTTCAGTGTTCCATCCTCTTTCCTTATCTCCCACTCCCCGTCAGCCCACCTAGCCTCTCTCGCTAATTATCTCTCTAGGCAATCTTCACCAACGAGACGGCCTTAGGGAATACTTTTTAATTGCCTGCAACTATTAACATTATTAACTTCACTTTAATGGCCATTTCGGGAACAGCCCACTAGGTGAGTTACCTACTTGAGATACAGTAGAATTGGGCCTAGAAAGGGCTGGGATTAGCATGATTTAAAATGGGAAGCCTTGGGAGGTCACCCTATGATATTCCTATATCATATAAAAATGGTAGCTTTTAAATTGTTTTATTACGATCGACCTCCAGTCGGGTATGGACAGGCATAGGTACCGGGTATGTGGATATATGCTAACCCTGTTCTTGCACCAATTATAAAATACGTGATTTGTGACATGTACTGGGAAAGGGGGTCATATTGCCCCCTGCACTAAGACCCCTTTTCGCAGATCGTGTCACATTTGATGTATTAATTCTCGATGCTGGTAGAGATTCATCCATGATCCCCTTGCTGTCCTATTAAAGTTGAGTCTTTTTTTTGAGTAAATGACGACATTATTTTTTTATGAAATCTTCTTTAGTTTGATGTTGCGATAAAAGGTTATGTTCTTCTTAATAATCTATTGTTAAAGCAGTGATACCCGTCATTTACATCAAATCTTTTGATGAAAATTAATGTCTATCTTCTGGGTAGAATCTCACTATCTTGCTATCACACCAAGATATCCCTTTTATAAGTTATGAAGGTAATCCTACACATTCTTAATCCCCCAGATCCAAGACCTTTATCCTTTTCACAGTTTCCTCTGTCTACTCAATCCGTTTGAAAGGTTCTTAATGTTCTTTATCGCTGGGACCGTTTCTCAAAAGCGATGTAGCCTGTGTGTGTTTGTCAGGTACTGGAGAGTTAAGTAGGGTGATAGGAGGCTACCTCCTGATGGGTCATGGCAGGACTGGTGATGACAGGACCCCCACTCTTTCTCCTGGGTGAGGGTTAAATGTTATAGGCTCTGTTAGCGTGTATCAGCTAAGCACCCTGCATGAGAGACCTCTGATAAGGTAAGAACTGCAGGATGGGGTAGGGGTTAGGTGCTGGGATTGAATAGGACAGGGGCGCCTGACATAATTGGGTTGAAGGCTAGCATGGCCTCTTCTATATTCCAAGACGCATTTGGGAGAAATAGGGATGGGCTGGCAGGAATCTGGGCAAAGAGAGGAGGGAGGAGGTGAGGGGTGAGCTTTTCCATCTATAGGTGTATTAATATGGGAATAGCGTGTAGGGATGCCTCTACACAGCACAGCTACAAGCACACCTACACATGAACACATCCAGATGCTGTAGTCATGGCAAACTACAGAGGCTCTGCCTCACGCCAACCTGTATCTTAACAAACAGACATGTCCCTCCCACCTCCCCCCATTCTTCCATATCTTAACCACTGCCATCAACTCTATAGTACAGTTTCTTCTGGTGAGAACTTAAGAATCTGTTCCCATCGGGCTAACTCATTTGACATCAGAGTATGAATTGTAAGCTCTCCGACGTACATCTTAAAGCAAATCTAGAGTTAGACCTAAAATAATGTGATTTATAGAAGACCCTCTCCCCACTGACAAGCAAATATATAGATATTCCTACATCATATGATGTCTGCGTACAGTTACTTTTAGTTCTTATACTTCAGGGATAAGATACTCTAGCTCTATCAAAAGACAAAATGATGATAACTTGAGTTATAAACTCATTAGATAAATACATGACATGACTTGTAGCGTCACTGTCAGAAGCTGGCATGTGGAATGCTTCACTGGTCCCAGTTCAATATCATTCAGACCCATTACGCATTACAAGGTCGTATATTCCAGATCTGCTACGACTTCATTCCACTCCAAAATCTTCTTGGCAGATTTATCGTCATCCATAGCTATAGAGGAACCCCCGCCCCTTCCCTCCCTTCAAGGAAGACCTCCTAAGACACAGAGAACTGGGGGTGGAAAAGGGGGCTACAAAAAGACAGCAAACGCAAGGAGGATGCAACTCGATCCATTCAAAACAAACTGTATTATATTTCCACAGAAGGTGAATATTGAATGATGGCATAGTTGATGTAGGAGCCTAGGCGCCGCCGTTACCCGTTGGGCATGCCTCATGGCAAATCAGACCGGGGAAAGGATAGAGAGCGAGAGGAAAACTAGAAGGGAAACGCACCAGTGAAAAACGGAAATGCATGAAAGAGCAGGTAGAGTAAGAGCGTAGAGCAAATGTTTGGGGAGCAGATGGAATTGATAGAAATAAAACGAATGAAGTAGGCAGAACATGTTATCATATTAGGAAGATGCAAGGAGGTAGCGAAAGACAGGTGTGAAGTAAGTCGGCAGAATGGATGGAGGGGGTATCAGCATTCTATTACGGTTAGTCATAAACTACCTGTGCCGCTTTTTACACTAACCATCCTGTTCTGGGCATTTGAAAGGGTGTGTGCTGCCAGCTATGCATTATTAACATTGATATCAAAATACAGTGGACCATGCTGGCAGTTTTCTAATACCTTTCACTGTCCATTGCATCCCTGGGTAACATTTGTAGTAGGCAGATCCTTTTTTAACATCGCTCTTGCCATCACGTTTCTGCTTATATCAACAGTTGGGGAGGCGCCAAACACTCACAGAATTATACTAAAAAACACCTCTCTACATAAGTCTCTCTATATGGTGTTTGGATAACACAATGTAAATCTAAATAAATCGGTTGATTGACATATTTCACAGTACATTGTAAATGAGAGAAGCTCTCTAACAGAACTGTACTAACAATAGCCATCTTACTTAAAGACCAATTGTTCGCCGTCTCCTCCAATAACAATTTGCATACGGATCATTTGCCTGAAACTCATTTGCATATACTCATTAGAGAGCATAACGTGGCCTAATTCCTCTTAGTAATTACAACAGGTGACATGTGACCGTCATTGGTACATCTTTTTTTCCTGGGTTGAGGGATTTGTCATGTTAACTTATTTGTGAACGTCACTAGGCGACCTTTTATTTCCCACAATAAGGAAACTGTCTTCTTGTGGCTAGCAGTGCTAACAGGAGGTTGCTGCTCAATTTGTTATGACAACACACAGACGATACGATATTTAAGGCCGTAGGGTTTGTACTCTTTTAGAAATAAGTTTCCTAGGTATGAAACATTGATCAATTCCCTTTCAATGGTAAACGTTCAGTAAGAATACAACATCACAAAAATAGAATTTTTGTGATCAACATTAATCAGTAATGTGTCACTAGCAGTATACCGGTATTTGTAGTGTTTATATTATTCAGAAATGTAACGAAATACTTTATGATACGTAGAAAGTATACGCAGCATACATTACGAGAATTGTGCTGAGCAAGCTGTTCCTGTTCATCCTCCCAGAGGCCAAATATAAAACTTTGCATCCCATGTTATCCGACCTAGGCTTGCAAAACAGGACCAAACCTCACATTTTAACTTCCATGATGAATATTCGTATCTTTCTTGACCAAGTTTTGAGTCGACTTAATCATGCACTAATGGCGAGAGCTCACAGGTTGCCAGTGTGCAAGACGGAAAGATTTCAAGATGATATTGAGGCAACATCCCGTAGACATCGTATAACAAAAATGTGCTTCAAAAATACTCATCTGCTTTTAGATATTCACTTTTTTGCAGCAACAGAAAATACATGTACCAAGGCCCGATATTGAAATTTAACCATCGATGTTGAATATCTGACAATTTATAACATTCAACGAAGTGAGGGCGTTGGGTTTCTATTTTTATTGTATAGTGCCATCATTTTATTCATGAACACAATGGAAAGTAGGGGAACACTATAGCCTTTTATAAGAAGGTGACATTGAACGATTGTGGTCGAATGGATCGATATGAATACGGGGTGTGCAGTTCCGATTTCATATCTATGGCCTCTCTCTTAGGTTTCAGACTAGGCCCTCTATCAACCCTCTTGATGCCTATCGCACTATAGGCCTATAGCTATTTCGTTCGTCACAATTTCCCAATCAATGTTTCAATGTTCACTGCTGTAGGCTTAGCAATTTATAAGTGTGTTTTGTCGTACACTGTGAGGCATAGGCTTCATCGTGTTCCATATCCTTATTTAGCTGATGTATGTTTGGATTAATTTGATTATTTCTAACATTTGGCATTATTGTGTAGAAAGAATGCATCACAAATCTGTGGGTGCTTTCTCTAGTACACTGCAAAAATGGTGTTTAGATCCTAAACACAATTCTAAACATATTCTTGCAACGTTTTTGTAATCACATTAATTTCCTAAACATGTTTAGCCAAACAATGTGCTTAGCTCAAGTGTTTAGAGATCTAGGTGTTTAGGTTAAATTTGTGTTTAGATATCATGAAATTTTATGCTTAGATGTTTATGGTTTTTTTGTGTTTAGATGTCTAAGTGATTTGGTGGGACTTTAGGGTTTGCAGACATCCATGCATTAAAAAGAATGAAGAAATGTCTTTTGTTAGTTTTCTCATTAAAATTTTACTGGAGGACATCAGCAGGTATTTACATGGCAAAGTCTCCCAAGATGTCAGCTGCAGCTATTTACATTATGTACACACTGCATTAGAATGAGACTTGAGAAAGTACAACAGTTTGGTAGGAAGGGCATTGCTTTATCCTTTACAAAATAACATGAATTAGGTGTCAGTCATGGATCTTATTGATTATGTTATGGTAATGATGGTGGTGCAAGTTAGATTTAGTCAATTTTCGATTGCTGTTTCCATTTTCATGATTTTCAATGAAATGACACTATGATGAACAAGGGTTTTGGGGACATTGGTCACAACAATTGCATATAAATGTGTGGAGACAGTCCATTCAAAGGTAGTGCTGCTACCTGGTGTGGATTTGACATTCAAGTATCTAAACCTATAAACATTTAAATCTTAACACCTAGAATTTAACTGTTTAAACTCTAAACATCTAAACATGTTTAGCAAATATGTTTAGGTATTTAGAATTAAAGGGTTCGTTACCTAAATGTGTAGTCGATGAGACACCTAACTGACATATATGTTTAGGTTTGGTGTTTAGATTTTAAACATGTTTAGGTTTAAAATCTAAACACCATTTTTGCAGTGTAGGTAGAGGCTATGTGAGACAGGTAAATAAAGATATAGATAAGCTACAGGTAAGCTTTATTAAGGCCATTATCAAACAAAATCGATGCACCATCCCGACTCCCCAGAGGATATCAGCAAAGGGAGGTCTGCATCAGAGATGTATGTAGAGGCAACTATTGACATGTACGATGACGATATAGTGGCAACGTAAATCTAAGTAAAGGAGAATATTGCTATGGAGCTTGATATCCACTTTTCTGCGGTTATGGCCCTAAGCAGACAAGGTGGACTAAACATGCGCAAATATGTATACCTATACTTCACCTGCCGAGAGCTTTATACCCTTTATTACAATAGGTCCCTGTAAGACATTCATACCATTTTATAGTATATTCTTTCAGCATGCAGTGTCCATTGGCTGCACACCAGCAGAGATCCTTTTTATGGCTGAGCATAAATATATCACTAAATGACACCTTTAGACATGGTCCCAGCAGTAGCTAACTGGTCCAAATAGCTCCGAGCAATTCCAGGGCAACTCGGGAAGTTAGCCCTCAGGGTTAGCAGCTTTAAGAGGCAGAGGCTTTCGGGGAAGAAGACGGAGAGGTGGTACCACACATTAGTCCAACTTCACAGACCTAGACCACTAACTGCCAGGCACCTTTGACTAACACCTTGTACCTAACACACAACAGTAACCAGCCCCAGGTCATATGGTATGTATCTAGGCATACTCGGATTGGCTACATTCCGTGTGTAGTACTACTACTACTATGGACTGGTTGTCAAGGTCATTGTTTTCTAAGATATGAGCCTCCTTGTCCTTAATCTTCCCACCCCACTTCCCCAACATTTCTCCCTTCTTTCCCCAAGTTATTCAATCATTTGTATATACAGGAGAAACAGTAGTCCTTTACTAGAGGTAGAAGGGCTAGCTCCGTCATAGCCTGTGAAAGGATTGCTTTTAATTATTGAAAATAATTACAAGGTGATAATTGAAATACAATCTGTCTTTTGCATGTTGCATTTTCTCACCAGGTGGACTAATCCCTCAGGTTTGCCTTTGGGCCTGTGACCTTCACCAGTTGGAGTGTGTGAGATAGGGTCACACATCTTGTGTTTTAGTGTCTCAGCTCCTACATATTTTGAGGATTACAAAATTGCCAAAGGTTGCCATGCAGCAATGCAGTATTTGCACGTCGCTTTACTGTATGAGGGCCCATCATGGCGACCTTTGGAGTTGTATCAAGCCTGAAACTCAACAGCTAGATCCTGCCCACTCATGTATTTATGCACCACTTGGACAAACAATACGATATCATAGTGCTTCAATGAAATAGGTCGCCTTCAAAGGAGTAATCCGGTAGGCAGAGACGCACATGAGACATACCTGATTCAGTGGCTTTTAGGTTACAGAATTGTGTACACCTTTGGATAGTTTATATCTGCCCTGCACATCAACCATAAAACGTATTCTCTATAAAATAGTGTCTTTACTTGAGACAAAGATGTGAATCATTGGGTGTTAGACATTTGGATTACTGTCCGTGCCCTTAATGTCAGTTTGGTGGTGATTAGGTACGGTGGTCCATTGGTGGTAGCGATAATTGAACACAATATTTCTTACTCTGTTACTCACCTCACTAAATATATGCTTGAGAATGCTTGAGACAAGACTATATCGTACAAACATACTACACTGTGCATAGTTAATATTTGCATGGATTCAGGGGAAAGGTGTATTCCAACTCAATTGGCCTAGTCTTGTTGTTAAATTGTATTCCTGCCAAGCGAAGTAGGTAATACGAAAAGAAGGAGAGAAGTAGATACCAAATGCATGCCTGTAATATGACTGTTGTTGAGATAGATCATGAAATTAATTACAAAAACGATAGTTGTAGCTTCTAACTTCTTACACCTAGGCCTTTCTGTGCCCCAAGGCCGCAGTGGTTATAGATTCCTCTTGTAGCTGCTGGCGTACGGCCTCTGCCCCTAAATGAAGCAGAGAGTAATTACTTCCGGAGGCCCACCGGAAGCTACATATGGCATGGAGAGGGAGGGGGTGCTGGGTAGTGAGGGGTTGTCTAGTTGAGGAATCGTTCTTCACACCACCCATTAGCTTTGTTAGCACGTGTATTCTTCCGTGCGGTAGACTGTCTTTATAGTAAGTCACATCAGATGGAAAGAGGTAATTGTAATTATGGATGTCTAAAACTACTGGGGTCTCTGCAGAGCGTGAGTTAGGGTTAGCAATAGCCCATTAACGCTACGAAGTTTTATATCAATTTCCTGAAATTGAGAACATAGATTCATTATTATGATGTCATTAATCAATATTCTACATCTGAATTGATATTAAAAATGATATCAACTGACTTGTCAGTGTAAAAAAAGAACAACATGTGTTGCATTGAATTAGGGCAAACAATGGGAGGGGGGCTGTTTTAGGTAACCCAACTTAGTCAAGAAGAGTGTGATCAACCTTAAAAGTAACCCCAAAAAAATTAACAGAGTTTTTTCATTTCTCATAGCACCGTGACCTTACTGTTCATCATTTACACATTAAAATCCTATAGCTACCTGTATTTCTGTTTGTAAGATACATGTTATGATCCATGTTCACCCTATACACTATAAAAGGCCTATGCGAGATGAGATTGATCTCCAAACAAAGCCATTGTACCTAAACAATAGAACGCCCTCAATATCACATTGCTAGCCAAATAAGCTTAACAGAGCCTGATCTTGCAGAGAACAAAGATGATATGTTATGTGTAAAATGAATAATTCTTTGTGATACGTTATTAGTGAGCGATTACCTGCATGGCGGCAACATGAGAGATGGTGGATTAGATATTTGTATCGATACAGGTAGAGTAATGTAACCGAGGGGATATCGATTAGCGCCATAATATCTGGCATAACTTCGATTCCTCCTGCTTCATTCTCATTAATCTGTACTTAATGAACTGCATACTTTCCATACCTGCCTCCCATCAAAGCAAATCCTGCTTATTTACCATTGATTTCTCATAAAACCGTACAAATAACCCCGCCCTCCCACCCACTCTCTGACCCTTTAGGACAGCTAGTTTACCTCTTGCCATCTTGCCCATTTACCATCATTGCAGCATCACAGATTATAAATGTATACATTAACTGAGCAATACTACATCGGTGCACCATCCTGATCCTTCCGGAGTGTATCAGTCTTAAAGATTCAGCTTGATGCAGAATATAGAACTGGGAAGCTAGGTTCCAGTGTTGGAGTAAATGATGACTATGTAGTGTCCATCGGATTAAGGAGCCTCCTGTACCTTACCGTTAGTAGCTAGGTAGGTAGTTTAGCAGCATGGGCATGGTACATGTATGTGTATGCTTTGCAGTCTCCCATTGTTGTGCACTTACAAAAGGCCACCGCAGGTGAAAAGGGATAACTGAACACAATACTTAGATGTGCATTTATATATTGATGGGTCCTTTTGCCACCCTGCCTCTCACACGTTGTCTCATTATATATATATATATATATATATATATATATATATATATATATATATATATATATATATATATATATATATATATATATATAAGGTATGCATAACAACTCTATCACCATGGCTTTGAGAAAGAAATGGTTGATATGAATACAGTGAATATAATTATCCTTGTCTCATTTATCTGTTTTTTCTTCTACATATAAAATCAATATTGCAATTCTTTAAAACATATGAAGGAAATGCTAGCCTGCCTTCATTTTACCAGATTCATGTGACGATGAACGCTATCCTTAAATCCACGTCAGGTGGGATAGGTCTGTATGTATCCACGTTACCGCTGCCCCTTTTATCAATATGTTATACATTTCCCTCTAATCCTTTCTGGGTTGTATGGAAAGGGTTATTGTTGATCTGTCTACCTTAGGTGTGTACGGCTCAGGTATACTTTAGACGTCAATACAGCACACCCCAACCCTACACCTAGTAAGGTACCCTAGGGAGGTAGCCTGGCAGTGGGGGTACTGTTTGGGCCTTTTCCATAGTGCATCGATTAGTGATGCCGGGTAGACCATAGTCTGAAAATAACAAATGCACACAGCCCACTAGCTCAGGTGGATTGGGTGTTCAATAGATAGAGGCTACACAGGTATGATGGTAATAAGGACTTGTAAGTTTGGAGTATTTAGTGGTGTGGGTTATTGACAGGAGGCGGCAAACAAGCTGTGTGATGTAGCTTACATAGTGTGTGTCTACATCGATATCTTGGCCTTTCCATTTCCCGATACAAGGTATTATAACGGACCCGCTTTTTCTAGTTTATATTATCAGTAGAAGCAGTGCCTTTGACCGAATAGTAGGTGGTTATTGTCTCACGTAAAAAGTAGTTGGGAGGGGGTTCATAGGTTAAAGAGCCTTGTTTGCCGTTAGTTACAAGGATATAAAAGGAAGGTGTATGAGAATAGTTGCTTATGGCTAGGGATATGAGTAGTGAAGGAATGGGAATTTGTGTCAGGGGCAGTGAGAAGTATATGAATGGGGATTTGATTCAGTGGTATTGTAGAAATGGGGAGTTGTGTCAGTGGTAGTGAGTAGTAGAGAAATGGAGATTAGTGTCGGTGGCAGTGAGCAGTATAGAAATGGTAATTTGTGTCAGTTGCAGTGAGGAGTGTAGAAATGGGGAGTTGTGTCAGTGGTTGTGAGTAGTATAGAAATGGGGATTAGTGTCGGTGGCAGTGAGCAGTATAGAAATGGTAATTTGTGTCAGTTGCAGTGAGGAGTGTAGAAATGGGGAGTTGTGTCAGTGGTTGTGAGTAGTATAGAAATGGGGATTAGTGTCGGTGTCAGTGAGTAGTATAGAAATGGTAATTTGTGTCAGTTGCAGTGAGGAGTGTAGAAATGGGGAGTTGTGTCAGTGGTAGTGAGTAGTATAGAAATGGGGATTAGTGTCGGTGGCAGTGAGTAGCGTAGAAATGGGGATTTCTGTCAGTGGTGGTGAGAAGGATAGGAATGGGTATTTGTGTCAGGGGTAATGAGTAGTGTAGGATTGGATCTCAATGATCCTTCATAACATGCAATCGTAATAGAGTGTTTATCCATCATGTAACCTTAGATATATCATAGTACAGATGGGGTCACAGTTCCCTATCACATGCTATGTCGTAAAATCCTTGGCATATTGTAATCTATGGTCAATTATACTCGATCATAAATTATCCTATGATAAATTCATAAATCACCAGTTGGACATAATTCGGTTCAGAACATACCAGCTAGCTAAATTGAGCAGGTTTGTTGACTCTGTTACTCTGATCAAAATTGATAAGACTTTCATACTACCGATCATAGAGTATGGTAATATTTTGTTGTCAAATGCTAATGTTGACTTACTGAAGTCCTTACAAAGATGTCAGAATCGCTGTATCAAGATTAGCCTTAGAGTACCAATACTCACATCAACACACTATGTACATGAGTTAGTTCATATGAACAAAATTAATGATAGGAGGCATGCTCATAGGTTAATCGCTGCTTATCAAAGGTCTAGGTTAGACAAATATATTGACCATAGAGAGTTGCATAAAAGATGTTGAGATGGTCCAGTCCTAAAAATGGAATGGTCACGATTAAAAATGTATCAAGATAGTCTTGAATATACTCTTGCCACAATGTGGAATAGCCTAGACAGAGTTACTAGATCGATCCCTACTCTTGAACTGTTTAAATCAAAAATGAAAGAGCAGCTTGCTGCTAAAATACAATCAACCATTGTACTCACACCAAGGATAGGTGGTAGTCATAAACAATTGTAACCAGTCCAAGGTGAATTGCTTATGTATACACAAGCATACATGTTACTGTTAACATGACCCATGTGGTCTACATTTAAAACAACAAACACATTCTCTCTTTTTTTCTTTTTCTGCGTTTGAAAAGTTGTATTATTATTGTTACTCACTTCCAAGGACTAGGCGGTCCTCTCATAACGGCTATGAACCAAAGCTATATAAATTTGCAAGGTATTATTTGGGTTGCTGCCCAAAACCAGATTAAAATAACAATTTTTAAACTGAAATGCGGCCCTCTTTGTTGTAAACGTAACGATTGAAAGCTTATGACTCAATCTTTTGACCTTGATGTAACTGTTTATAAATTTCATGCAATAAAGTAAATTTGTTCAAAAAGAAATTATCCTACCAATAACACGAGTCGGTGCTGATACCTTCTATAGGTCGCACATACAATAACTGCCAGTCCGACACCACTTTGGCTCTCTCTGACCCATACACAAAACCCTGCTTCAATAAATTATCACTAAGTCCCATTGTGCCAACAATAAGCTGTTTCACAGGGTCCTGGGAGCCGTGGCCACCCAGCTCACTGGTACCCAGCTACGCAATGGGCACTAACTCACTTCAAACTGGTACCAGCAGACTGATTTACGGGTTCAGGCCCCCTCGGAGAGTTCCGGAATCGGTCGGAGAGAAAAAATAGGTGGAAGGGGAGTAATCATCTCCATTTGATGGTGGCGTTTTTGTGAGGCTGATTAGAGGGTGGTGGCCTCTACCGGAGTTGGGTTGTACATCACTGGGGATTAGAATCCCCCTGGGAGATGGGACAGGGCCACGGGGGTAGGTAGCAGGGAGCTCGGGACTGGACGGGAACACGGTATTCCATCAGAATGATTGGGGGAGGGAGGAGATCCGGTGAGGAGAGTAGGACCAGTATAGGGAGTGAAAGGGCGATTTGTAGGATGGGAAGAGGTGATAGTTACTTGGACAGTAGACAGTGGCTCAATCGATATGTTTGGCAGATGTTATGTTTTAGGCAAGAAAGGTAGGGTTAGGGTAGAGGAATTAACTGGCAAAAAAAGCAGCTATACGATCTAACTGGCAAAATCAAATAAAATCAATTGGTATTCCATTCCTTCAGAATCATTGTGTGTGTGTGTGGGGGGGGGGGGTACTTACGGGATGATAAAGCACAGAAGAAGGTAACAAACAGGGAAAGTTAGAGACCACAGAAGGGCAGGCAGTCAGACAATGGCTGCTGATTGGAGGGGATCTGTGGAATTGGTGCTTGACTAAGCAGGGATATGTAGACATAAAGGAAATTACAAGGAAAGAGAGTTGAAAGGATCCATACAGTGTGTGGAGTGGGAGGGTGTTTTTTCCTACAGTGGAGCTGATAGGTGGGAATATATCATAGGTCTGTATTATAAGGTGTATAAGACATCCTCTGTTCTGTGCACAGCCTAGCAGCCAACTCAGTGATAAGCGTCTCAGGAGGAAATTAACAAACTGTATCTATTACTGCGCCATAAAACATTGCCATGGATCGGTAGGCTCTTATCTATGAAGAGATCCTTCTACTTCTCAGTGTAGAGTACCTATAATGGAGATTGCACAAAGGGTACTTAGTACTTGAGGACAGACACAATAGGTATACAACGTCATAGCATATATTGAAATTATTCCATGTCGGTTAGAAGAAACATGTGAATTTCAGTCAAAATGGCAGCTCAGAGGTCAAGTGAAAGGCAAATTCATATTAGGATAGAGGGACATTTTGGACGTCAGACAGTGGAACATATTGGACGTCAGATATAGGGGCATATTGGACGTCAAACTGAGTGCCATAGTGGACGTCAAACTAAGGCCACATTGAAGGTTAGATAGAAGGGCATTGACCACAACTGTGAGTCAGTAGGCAGAGGAAAAAGAATCTGTAATTGAAGTCAGTCCTGTGTAGGGGGCCACATCAGGAGCCTCTGCCGCTCCACTGGATGAAATAATAGTTCTAGTTCACACCTGGCCCGGAAGGGGTCGCCGACGTATTAACATAGAAACGAGGCTCCTACTGACCTCTCCATCACTAGGACGACCCATCTCCTCGCTCGCCCTATCAATCCCCTCCCCCTACACACATACCCACGACGCCTACCCCCTCCTACCGCCTCCCACCACCCACCTGCCGGCCCGCTAGGAGGCGACACCTCAGGGACGGTCCAGAAACCACGACCCCCCCCCCCCGAAGATACATCCGGAGACTCTGCGGTGGAGTACCAAAAGGTCATCAGGACACCGAAAATGGTCTCATATAATCATGTGTCGAGGCCCCACGAGATATGTGCATAGAAAATGGCGGTTACATGTATGCCTATGGTATAGGGCTTCAGGTAAACCTCATGTCATAAAGACCACTTCAGCTGCCCCCTTTTCTGCATATCAACTTGGTGTGGGAAACCAAAGACATCAACTTGGCCTGAGTCTACCCGAGGTGGGGATTTTGGAGTTGCAGAGGAGGGATTCAAGCTGATGAGGGGCGAGTCGGAAGAGTTACTCTTTGGTGGACCTAGGCGTATTAGTATATCAAAGAAACTCAGTGGCAACTAAGAAGTATTCAATTACCAGATGCAGGACGGGACATGGGACGTAGGGACACGCGGAATAGGAAGTTGTCACGTGGGGGCGCCACCGGATAAATGAACACCACGCCTATCGCAGCACCCTCTAGAAGCAGGCGATAATAGAGGTGAGAGGGTCTCAGTGCGGGTCAGCGGCTGGCTCCCGGTCACGTGGGCTGATAGCGTGATAACGCGAGACCACGGGGGCGTGGTGGCAGCCTAATGAATAGACGAGAGATGGACAAGCTATCAACTCTCGCAAACTCACGTCCAAATCTCGTGAAATCGGTGGACTTCCATATTTGCGGCGACAGATGGATCGAGTTCTGATTCCTGGTGTCTGACGTAAATGACCTTCTCCTCCGTCAGATCACCAATAACAGAGTCTGTCCCCATGCCATATCTTAGACTCAACATCACTGGTTTGTACTTAAAGTGACGGGAATGAAGTCTCCATTGTGATCAATGATGTGGCCATAAATTGAAATTGCCTTCCTCCTTGATCACCTTCTTAGTGATAAAGTGTTGAGTTGATGGTCGCCTTCACTTTTAGCTGACGGGAATTGGAATTTACTGCCATTCCTGTTAATCAAAACGTCGTCTGAATCATTGTCAAATGGCTATTCGTTGAAGGTCATCTGCTCCAGCATGATATTTAATTGCAAGATTTTCTTAAAGGTAGCCAAAGTATTTCCAGCTGCATCGTCTACTTCCTTGTCAAAATGTCGTCTGTGCTGTCTGGACAGGTGTACATTTCTAAATTCGTTTCCGTTGTCAAAATGTCGTCTGCTCTAGTTTTCCAAATGCTATATGACAAACTGTCGTATGTCTGTGGCATCTTGTCTGCTGCTTTCACATTAGAGAGGCGAAGATCATTATATATATATATATATATATATATATATATATATATATATATATATATATATATATATATATATATATATATATATATATATATATATGCACGACTAAAATGAACGTTGTAGTATGAAAGTTAGCCAATGAACACAGGACATTGGATTACTGTTGGACAATTGGTTGATTTACATTGATCAGCCAGTCGTCAACATTTATTCAACATTCTGTGCTGATGAGTTAGAAGTAGGCAATTGTTCATATTTACTCACCTTAAAGACGGTATTCTGCAACGTAAATCCAGGAGTCTTCATCTACAACGAAGCAGAAATCATACCATGTAGTTTCGTTAATTCTAATCAGAAATGTGATAAGTTGCAAAACCGGCCTTATCACAAACCCTTTTGCTTTCACCTAATTTAACCTAAATTGATAAGGCGTGTATCATAATGTATTCCAATGCTCTCAATGTAAAGCCAACCAAAACATCACCTCCATGCATCCCAATTTTAATGTTTTCCTTATTACAAAATTTCATAAAATACTTTTATGATCATGATGATGATAATATGCACAAAAGTCAATATCCATATCAAGGTTCCCTATGTTAAAAGTACCTGAAGAATAACCAATAGGTAAAGGTCGGAAAGGTAGAGCTATCCTCATGAAGAATTCAGTCATTACAAATGGGGTCACAGTAGACCTGTGTTGAGAGTAAGGTGCCAGTACTGGGTTGTTTGCTAACTCTTTAAAGACCAGATATTATATTGCATTCCTATGCTCACTTGTCGTTGTCATGTATGAATGCAGCGCTGGCAAGCAACTCAAAAACGCTGCATTCACTGTTCATGCCTATATGTGACAGGTTTCATACACAGCAGATGTAGCATGAACGTAAATCTGGTTAATACTACCAGCAGGGCTGCATTGCTGCAATATGACGACAAAGAGCTAAGCCGTCCTGGGCGTGTGTAAAATTGGTTTATAGGGTAATTGGAGGTGTTTACATCAGGACATGATTGGTTGAGGCTGGTGGGCGGGTGTAGGGTGGGTCGTATTACAGGGTGCCTAGCTGAGTTACTACCACCTCTACATACTGATTATATTACTCCCGTCATCCAGGTGTGGCCCTAGCCTATAGCTACTGGAGGAGCAACCACTATGGCCTGGCCTGATCGGAGTAATGGGAGGGTAAATTTCATCAGAGCTGACGACTGCTGTCCATAAGGACTTGTATGCCCTGGGAGAGGCAGTGACAGACCGGGGCTAAACAAGATTGCAAATGTATTGTAGCAGCCATGGGGAGGTTCAGGCAAAGCACTCACCGACGACCCCCCCCCCCCCCCCGCTCCCAACCTCCAAGGAGTTCAGAGGAGCTTGGAGGAGCTCGGAAGAGTTCGGAGGAGCTTGGAGGAGTTCGGAGCAGTTCAGAGCAGTTCGGAGCTCAGAGAAGGAAGTGATGACGTCACAAGTGGAGGTCTAATTATACTGCTATAAAAGGGCACTTGAGGAAAAAGAGCAGACAAACTGACACTGGAGCTCAGAGAGACAACATCTATCAGTAGACTAATGTAAATTATACTTGCATAATATGACCTTGGATATGACCTTGGATATGACATTGAGGCTTCATGTAAACATCATTGGACCTTAATAAAGAGTTCTATAATTAATCTGCTTGTCTCTTGTGATCTATCCCGAGTCATAAGATATGTATTAAGTCTGAAGATTGTTGATACCATATGTATGATTAAAGATATCAATGCATGTCCAACAGGAGGTGGTTCTATCAGTAGCTTTAGATGTATCTACATCTAGTTGACAGAGCATAGAGAAAAGTTAATGGGGATCCAAGAAGGCGTGTATCTATGTACAGGGGAGAACACACGTCTGTATCATTATTGTTAGTCCAGTGGCATTAAGTGATTTATTAGATTTATAGCCAAACTAAATTTCATGCAATTTTAATTTCCATCTAAAACGCAATACATGAGAATCCCCTATGGTGAGACACCCATTTAGGCCTGATATAATTGTGATACATTGACAGCAACATCAAACAGATTTAGGCAATGCTTGGTAAGCCTAAAACTTGGACTATATTTCATAGACGATTATGCCTAAGATGACAAGCTAGTGATATATAGCCTCCAGAACCTATCCATAGACATGGATGTGAGTGATGCATGTTCTAAGTAATGATTCAAAGCGCCGCCCTGACGTAGTTGATGGATGAACGTCCTCTGACAAGCTCTTAATGGATTACACTTTCAAGTAAGGATTGAGGTGTATTATTGTCCATTTTACACCAATAATTCATATAAAATGATTGAAGCTCCCTATAATGAATTAACTCTCTAACTGTTCGATAATGATACATCAGTAATGATCAGGATTGTAGAGTCCTCCCCTACTCCAAAGGGAAATGTGCTCGGACAGAAAAGAACGAACCATGAGATGAATGATCATGGAATTAATAATAGAGAGGTTTTAGCTAACGAGCCTTGTTTACGGAGTTGCTAACAGAGTGGTAGCTCACAGTGTGGCGCCCATTCTTAACATTCTTATCCTAGACCATAGTCTTTATGACCATGAAGCTTAGATTTCACGACCCACCCGACCATTAGTCAGGGCACTAAAATGTTATTGTTATTGATTTCAGGGTGGTTGCACATGAGCATTATTGCCTGTGGCTAATGTTATTAGCATTGTAAAAAAAAACTATCTAGTATTATCATTTATAATTGTTTCATATCATACCAATGAAGAGTTACAACACCAACAAGATTAATCATATTTAGGTTCTGGATGGGATATGCAAATTAGAAAAGTGGAGTTTGGTAGACACTAGATTTTGGGCCTTGGCCCACAGGGGCCCGCTGTCTAATGTGATGTGTTGTCAAATATTCGCAGGCCAAATGGCCAATTTCAAAGGAAATCTAGAAAAAAAGAAAGATTCGTCGGCCCGAAGTCAACACTACTGGCCATTGACCACCGGGTCTACCCCTGGTGGATGTACGAACAACATATTTCTTTTTATCCTCATTTAACCATAAACTCTTGTTATTGGTATAGATAGGGCTCCTAGTTCTCAATATAGATTCTCAATGATCAGAATAAAACTTTACCGTCATCGCCGAATGGATTTCACTCCTACGCAGGCCTCCATGTTGCACGCCCTGCCTCACTGACGGAAAAAAGAGCATCGGCCTGAGTTTCACCTAGTCTCTGGCGCTGCATGAGTATCATGAGAGCCTCTGCTAGAGGCTCTCCCCTGACATGCCATACTCATGCTGAGCCTGCTTCAATGCCACACATTGGGAAAAGGATCAGCATGAGTATAGCACAAGGCTCAGGCATGGTGCCATACTCAGTCTGAATCTAACTGAATACTCCAGCAAAGCAGGGGTCTAGCCTCTACACTGATGTCTGAGACTATATCATATCCTAGCACCAACCACACCATGTGCCTCATTAGCTCAGTTGATATGGCACTGAACTCTGCATCTGAAGGTGGTCAGTTCAAGCCCCATTGAGAATTTTTGTAAAGTCAATCTTGGTAAGTCAATCTTATTGCTACAATGTGAGCATGAATATGCATTCATAATGGATTTGTGAGAAAATTGTTCCCTATAAAGCCCCCCCCCCTTCACCCGTTCTTGCACATACTCAATATCCTTTCTATTATCCTCTAGTCCTTGTAACCATGATATCTAAGAATATAATCTTATCTATATAGGAATATAATAGGAATTAATCACTAAAATATTTAGAGTATGATCATATCTTTGCAGTAAATGTAAAAGTGACATATGGTCCCCGGCATATTTCTAATGTTTTGGGGCTTGGAAAAAAGTAGAATACCAACTTTCAACACACAGAGGGAGCAGATCATAAATGAGATTTCAAGTGGAGATCTTTCAGCACAGGCAAGATGGTGTAGTGGTAACATGTTTACCTTCATATGAGAAGGTCCTGAGTTCGATTCCAGCCCAGGGATGCTCATCAAAAGCAAACAATTTATTTTCTTATTATTTTCTGACTTGGCAGATGTTGAAGATTCTGTCAGTTTTCAAGCAACCATCTATTTCAATTAGTTACAAAGTTAGGTCTTAGAAGAAATACACTGCAATAGATGAGATGTTTCCTATTAAACTGAAAAAATGAAAAATGTTTCTCAGCACCACCGAGACTTGGCATACTTAGTCAGGACATTGTGGACATTTGTCCTTACTATGGGCGTTTTTCCTTACTATGGTCACTCCAGTCTGTGTTTCATATTAGTCTACTGGGCCTCATATGACCAATGACATCTCACTGTAGTAGGTCTATGGTTGAAATATCATATTGATAGTGCCACTTTCAACACCTGCCCCGCTAGCACAGATAGGAGCACAAAGGAGTCACAATAAGGAGGTACCCGGTTCAAATCCCACCAACGAGCAATAAGGACACTGAAACCAGGAATGCACAAACTATTCATCGATTAATTAGACTGCTTTAGGAAGTTGAATGTTTGACCATCTGAAATCCTTGTGTGTACGAAATAATAAGCTTTTCTCATATGGTCACCTTAATTTCTATATTTCTTTATAGTGTTTAACAAACCACCTATGTGTTGAGCTTAATACACCCTACAGCTTAGTAGTTCAATAAGGGCTACAAATGCAGGGCTACATAACCATTACAATTTAGACTGTCTGTAAGCTCTACAGTACAGTGCTGATTAATAACTCATTAAGTGGGGTTGTGCCCACTGGGTGGTGTTGCTGGACTCACTCTGAAGGTAGAATCCAGCAAAGTGTGATCCTATGTATTGGGATACTCTGGCAGTGCATTACACCATTGGTAAGAAAGACTCCTGCAATGTTGGAGACTGTTCAGGTAGGATCCAGTATTGCCTGACCCTCTTCATAGAGATACTTAGGCAATGTCCTATTCTCTTCTATTATGTTGCTTCAGTTTACCCTGAGCCTGTCTCTAAAGAGACTCCTGCACTGTGAGAGTAGGGCAGTAGAGAGGGTAGGCCATAAACAATCTAGAGTAGAGTGTCGGGTATTGCTGGAGTATGCCTACACCCTAGGCTCACCCTGAGTATCAAAATATACTCATTTTGGCGACATTTGCCTGAGCTAACATCAGGCTCACGGTGAGTTTCAATATTTTCTCTGTGCTGGAGAGGAGGGTCAACAGGCCATATGACCCTTCCCCTTCACCCTCCTCCACAACACACCCTCCTACCCCTGCTAGATTATAGCTCTGGAGCTAAAAAATAATATATAAACCAGCTCAGCCCCTGACCCTTATACGGCCTCTAATGTATGGATACTCATACCCTGGCCAGAGTGATCCCAGAGTGCGCTGCCAGATCAAAGACGCCACGCCGGAAGTCGGTATTAGGGCAGGAATAGGGCGGTGTTTTGATAAGAAGCAGTGCTGAGTCAGTAAATTGAAGATGCGAAGCCCCTAGGGTGCAAAGTTCAGATTGGGGTGAGATAATGTGTAATGAAAAATGGATTGGGTGTGACTGCACATTAAATTCCATGGAGGGAACTGTCTTACAAATTTTACAACGGTAAAGGCTCACATAACCTCCAACGTTGACATGTTGAGCTTCAAGGAAAGTATATGGAAGCACAGTGAAAGACTCCGAGGGATTGTTATGTTCAATGTGGTTCAAACAACCAGTGTATACTATTGCATTTGCCATAGAAGATATTAGGTCAGAGAGTTGTATCTATCCTCAATAGAACACCATTATCTAGATGTCTGCCTCCCCCTTCGCTTCCCCCTTCTCTCTCTCTCTCTCTCTCTCTCTCTCTCTCTCTCTCTCTCTCTCTCTCTCTCTCTCTCTCGCTCTCTCTCTCTTTCTTTCAGTAGGGGGGGGGGAGGCTACATCCGCCAAAGAGCCCATCTATAGCATCAATGACCCAACCAAAGGGCAATGGAATGCTAGCTTCAGCGGAGGCCGTTAGTGGTATATATATATATATATATTGTGGCGTAGACCGAGCCGACGTCGGTGGATCCCGAAACCATCCTGGCATGGGGGCGGGGGGAAGCCGGCGGAGGCGGAGTCACGTCAGCATTGTGTTATTCGGAGTAGCGTCTTCGGCGGCGGTGTATGTTGTACATACACCAGCGCCGGTGGACTTGCAAGTGTATAAATACTGGAGGTGTCCCACCGGACAGGCAGTCTGAGATTGGGGTGGCTATAGGACGCACCGGCACTTGCACCAGAGAGGAGGAGCAGCGGCATATAGATAGAGATATACTTAGCTGGTGTGGCAGAGCAAGCCAGGCAATAAAGAATTCACGTTAATTATACTTGTCCGTGTTACTGGTCGTCATTCTCTTATCCGGAGGAGCTTGGAGAGCGCTACATTGGTGACAGCGGTGTTTTCAACGGATCCACGCAGGACTAGAGATGGCGGAGGCAAGGATAACGGGAACAGACTCATTGAAATTGGAAGGAGAAGGAGTTGGTCGGGGGACCCTCTTGGAAGTAGTGGACGAGGAGGTGACAATCAGAAGACCCGCAGAAAGCAGACCTGGGGAACCATACCCCGAAAGGCAGGAGGAGCCTATGGATCGGAATTGGACGGGGGAAGGCAACCAGGTAGAGGTGGGAGGAGGGCGTGCAAGTCCCGTAAACGACTTCAGATGGCCATGGGAGAAGGAGGAGGTGGAGAGGGAGATACCCCGGAGGCCTAGCCGGGGGAGGCGCCAACCCAGAGGCAAGACTGAAAATACTTCAAGCATGACTCGGAGGAGATTGGAGGAAGGGTCAGAGGATTGGACGGAGGAGGAGTGGGACCAGCTCCTAGAGACTCTCTCAAAGCATAGGAAGATGAAACCGGCAGCGGAGGGACGGGAGGAAGGAAGAGGGACGGAGGGCCCTGACAACAAGGGAGAGGGGATGACGGTAAAAAAAGAGGTGATCGGGGGAGAGCAGCCATCAGTGGATGAAACCCGGTTACCTGCGTTGCCGTCCCTATCTGGCGGAGCTGACGGCGAAGTGAGTGCAAAAGGAAAGCCGGTGGTTAAACCCACAAAATACGACGGGACGGGGGATCTAGGCGATTACCTCAACCACTTCGACCTGTGTGTGAAGGTGAATGGATGGGACGAGGCTGAGGCAGGCATGTTCCTAGGGCTGAGTTTGGCGGGGGCCGCTCGGAGGCTGTTGAACGGCAGAAAACCTGCTACGCCGGAAGGGTACACCGAACTCCGGAAGGCGCTGGTCGAAAGGTTCGAGCCCACCAATCAAGAAGAGACCTATAAAGCTGTCCTCCGCACCAGGGTACGGAGGAAGGGGGAGGCGTTGCAAGAATTGAGGGAGGATCTGATGAAGTACACCCGACTAGCTTACCCCGAGGCCGACGCCCGAACTACAGACACCCTGGTTTTGGACAGATTCCTGCTATGTTTGGATAATCCTCTAAGACAATGGGTCTATCAGTCACAGCCAAAGGACCTACAAGCTGCCGTCATGACAGCCGTGGGGGCAGAAGCCTACCTGAAGGTGGAGCAGGAAACATCGCAGAGGGTTAGGACCGCTGATGCGTCGGTAAATGAGCATCTCAAAACCAACACCGACAGGATGGATAAAATGGTGGAGCTAATGGACCGTATGGCTAAGAAGATGGAGGAGCCTCTCTCCACCGAGAAGAAGAGGCGGAGTACTGCCTGCTATGGGTGCGGTCAGGAAGGGCATTTCAAGCGGGAGTGCCCCAACAGGAGAACTGACAAACCTGGGGGGGCCCCCGAGACGGGAAAGGATGTTATTCCATCGGGAAACTAGAACCGACCTCTACCCAAGGCCAGGTACAGGTCGGGGGGATTGGGCCTATGAATATTGTGCAAGGAAGGCGAGAGAGGGGCGGCGGAGGACTAATAGTGGAAGGCAAGTTGGAGGGAGCCGTTATACAGATGCTGGTAGATACTGGCGCCTCACTAAACCTTATCTCCCACGGGTGGTGGGAACGACATGGGGGTGATCGGCCGCTCCAAGAAACGGGGGAAGTTGTCTTTTCGGTGGATGGAAGACCCCTGAAACTTAAAGGGGAGGTGCAGGCTTCATTACAATTGGGGACCAGGAGCACGAACGCGATGTTTATCGTGGGGGACACAGGGACGGAAGGAATATTGGGCGCCGCCTTTCTACGAGAAAACCAGCTTGTGGTGGACGTGGCCAGGGGAAGATTAATCTGGACCCAACCAGAATCGTTGTGTCGAGTGGTGAGCACCCGCTCAGCAGTGGTCGGAGCGGGGGAGGAAGCATTCCTGGAAGGCGCGGTGATGGGTCGGTGGTTGGACGGTGGGAATGGCCTGATAGAAAGTATGGCCGGGCACAAGGGTGAACCCCACTTCCTGGTGGGCAGAGGCCTGGTCCAGCCAATAAACAGAGAAACCTGGGTCAGGGTGCTGAACCCTGGGCTGGAACCGATCATCGTCTACAAGGATATGACTCTGGGTGGCATCCAACGGGTGGAAACGCCGGGAGAGGATCCGG
This sequence comes from Acholoe squamosa, assembly GCA_949317995.1. Lineage (NCBI taxonomy): Eukaryota > Metazoa > Annelida > Polychaeta > Phyllodocida > Polynoidae > Acholoe > Acholoe squamosa. The sequence continues at coordinate 38,700,461 of OX439048.1, read as the reverse complement.
GGGTGAACCCCGGAAGCTGGTGCCGTCGGGTGGAGGCTATGTCGCCGGAGGAGAAGAGAGGGCTTATAAGAGAGCTGGTGGAGGGAACAGAGCCAGACAGAAGGAAGGAGCTTGCGGGGTTACTTAATCAACACCTGGCGGCCTTCCAGTGTCATAAGGGTGATAAGGGACACACCACTATGGCCCAACACCGAATAGATACGGGGGATCAACCCCCTATAAAGCAGCCCCCAAGACGCTTAGCCCCCCACCGAAGGGCCACGGTGGAAGAGGAGGTTGAGAAAATGTTGGAGGCAGGGGTAATCGAGCCTTCAGTAAGCCCATGGGCATCTCCGGTGGTGCTAGTGAAGAAGAAAGACGGGACAACCCGTTTCTGTGTGGACTATAGGCGGTTAAACAAAGCTACAGTGAAAGATGCCTACCCTCTGCCCCGGGTGGAGGACTGCTTGGATACTATGGCGGGGGCCACCTGGTTCTCATCAATGGATCTTGCCAGTGGGTATTGGCAACTAGATGTAAGGGCGGAGGACAGAGAGAAGACAGCGTTCACCACCCACCGGGGGCTCTACCAATTCATCAGAATGCCGTTTGGGTTATGTAATGCCCCAGGGACGTTTGAGCGAGTGATGGAGGTTGCCATGCGGGGGCTTCAGTGGCGTACCTGTTTGGTATATTTAGACGACATTGTCGTGTTTGCCGAGTCCTTTGAACAGCATATGGAGAGGTTGGGCGAGGTACTACAAAGACTGGCGGAGGCCGGCCTTAAGATAAAACCCTCCAAATGCCAACTGGCCCGCCGGAGGATACTGTTTCTGGGGCACCAGATCAGTGAGGCTGGGGTAGGGACCGACCCAGGCAAGGTGGAGGCTGTTCGGGGGTGGCCCCCACCACAGAATATCACAGAAGTGAGGAGTTTTCTCGGTCTGGCGGGGTATTATAGAGCCTTCATCCCCGACTTCTCAACTAAGGCTAAACCCCTCAGTTCTCTGGCGGAAAAGGGACGGCCTTTCAAGTGGACGCCGGAGTGTGAAAATGCCTTCGAGATACTGAAGCAGAAATTGATAGAAGCTCCTATCCTGGGGTTCCCCCGACCAGAAGGCCAGCTTATTATGGACACGGACGCCAGTGATACGGGGTTGGGCACGGTGCTGGCACAAGAACAGGATGGGGAAGAGAGAGTATTGGCTTATGGCAGTCGCACCCTTAGCAAACCTGAGAGAAACTATTGTGTTACGCGGCGGGAGTTGTTAGCCATCGTTTTTGGCCTCCGGAAATTCAGACACTATTTAGTGGGTCGGCCGGTGGTAGTGCGCACCGACCATGCATCCCTTCGGTGGCTATTGGAGTTCAAAGAACCAGAGGGCCAGCTGGCGCGGTGGCTTCAGATCATAGGCACTTATGACATAGTGATACAACACCGACCAGGAAAGGCCCATGGTAATGCGGATGGCCTATCCAGGACACCCTGTAAACAATGCGGCAGAGACCCTGAAGAAGACAGGCGGTGGTGTCGTGTCTTCACAAGAGCTCAGAGTCAAGTGCTAGAAGGAGGGAACCGATCCCCCGCGGAGGGACCGGACCCTCCAGTGGGGCCGGCATGGGAAAAGCTGCAGAATGATGACCCCCTTCTCAGGGAGGTACGGGGGTGGGTGGAAGGAGGAGAGGTCCCCACTGAAGCGGTAAGACGGGACTGGAGCTATGAGAAGAAGGCCTGGTATGCCCAGAGAGAGAGGCTGACAATACACAAGGGCGTGTTGGGCCGGAGGTGGATAGGGGAGGCGGGGTCGGCCCACTTCCAGATAGCAGTTCCCAAGCCTAACAGGAAAGATGTGCTGCAGGAGGTACACGGAGAACCACTGGCCGGACACCTAGGGCGTAACAAGACCATCAGGCGGGTACAGGGAGGATATTACTGGCCTGAATTCCGGAGGGATGTCACCCGGTGGTGCGAGCAGTGTGAGCCGTGCCTGCGGCGGAAGGCAGCCCCCGCCCCCCACCGAGCTCCAATGGGACATGTTGGGGCTGGTCTACCACTCCAAAGGGTAGCCCTGGATGTGATGGGACCTCTGCCCCCGACCTCACGGGGTAATCAACACATTCTGGTAGCGGCCGACTATTTCACTAAGTGGACGGAGGCCTATGCCATTCCCAATCAGGAAGCGCCCACCGTGGCAAGGAAATTGGTGGAGGAGCTCATATGTCGGCTAGGGGCGCCGGTGGAGATTCACACCGATCAGGGCAAGAATTTCCAGTCGGGGTTGTTCAAGGAGATAGTAGCCTTGCTGGGGGTCAAACAAACAAGGACTTGCGCTTTTAGGCCTCAAAGTGATGGAATGGTGGAAAGAGCTAACCGGACCATTGAGGCGTTACTGGCTACGGTGGTGGCCACCGACCAGCAGGATTGGGACCTGCAGCTCCCCTTTGTGATGGCCGCCTATAGGTCATCGGTGCATAGCTCCACCGGAGTATCGCCTAACATGATGATGTTGGGAAGGGAAACAACCGTCCCCCTGCATCTGATCTACCCATTGGACCCACCTCCGAGGAATAAGGCTGGATACGTGGCTGAGGTCCAGGAGAAGATGGCACGGGCGTATGAGGCAGCTAGGAGTAACATAGGGAGGTCGGTGGCCCGCCAACGACGTAACTATGATGCGAGGGCGGAGGAGGGCCATCTGCCAACGGGATCCCAGGTCTTCTACTATCACCCCCTAAAGAAGAGAGGACTGTCACCCAAGTTGCAATGTTATTGGACCGGCCCGTGGACTGTGCAGGAGAGAATAGGGGATGCAGTGTACAAGATAAAGAGAGGCCGTGTAACCAAGGTGGTACATTTTGATTCTATAAAGGAGGTCTGCCTGCCAGAGGAAGAGGATCTGGGGGATGAATGCAAGGAGATAGACCCGGCGAAGGAAGAGGTAGCCAACCCCGACCATGGAGCGGGGGATGGATCGCCGGGGGCTAAGGCGATACGGGCGATAATAAGGGACCCTAACCCCGGGCCGCGTGACCAAGCATACTTACCTGTTAAGATGGCTGAGGGTGGGGACAGCTGGTGGAAATGGTGGCGGGAGGAGGAGACTCGGGTGAGAGCAGAAGCTGCAATGGCCCACTGGAGGGGTGAACCCCCAGATGACGAACCCCCCCTGGATGAAGAATATTTATCCCCTCTGGAGGAGGAGACCGAAGAAACTAGGGAAAGAAACGAGTTCAAGAGGGCAGAGTGGGCCAGACGGAGGAAGGACCCAGAGAGATGTCGTATCTTAGGCAGGCATGCAGAGAGGTGGCGGGTCTATGAAATGCTAGAGGAGGCAGAGCACGATAACGAACGGAACGAGGAGAGGGAGAGCCGTCTAGTAGCCCCGGGTCGCTTACCCCGGAGGCCTAAAACACCGCCTAAGGCGGAGGAGACGCCTAAGGTTGCGCCTACGTGTCTACACTTAGTACAGGCTGGGGTCACGGCACCGCCGGGCGCCTTCAGGCCTGCTACGCCGCCTAGCTCGGGGGACGGGCCTAAAACTCCGCCTAAAGCGTCGAGCGCGCCCTCTGCCGGAGTTATAGCCCCGCCAAAACCGGTGTTGCTACGAAACCAGAATGCGAGTGACGTCAATGAGGAGGGAGACGACCACTATTTGAAGATAACAGTCACTTTCCCGATAGAAATGGCGGAGGACAGACGTGTTGTAATGAGGAAGGTGGAGGAGAGCTGTAGAAATGGTGTAACAGGGGACACACAAGCCGGGCGGGAGGAAAAAAAAAAAGGGCCAAGGGAGCGCGTAAAGAAAGACGGGGTTCACCGGGAGGGCCGCCGGAGGGAGAGAGGGGGCCGATCTCCACCCAAATCCTCGTCCTCACGGTCCCACAGCCGCCCTAGGCATGGGGGAAGGGAGAATGATAGAAATAAACACCGCCAACGGCCCACCGAGGAGACAGTCCACCGAAAAGTAAACAACAAACCCTACAGGAAGAAGGACCGTGCGAAAGACAGCTGGTCAAGAACCCATTCCCACGTCCACTACCCACCGGAACGTTCGGAGGGAGGAGCAGAGCGGACGTTCTCACGGTCGGGTGACGGCCTCGTGACAGGGGAAACCCCGGTGGCACAGGCGTGCGGGGAAGGTTCCTGGCTGCTAATTGGCCAAGACAACTCAAGGGGGAGGGGTGTGGCCGGGCCGGGGGTGTATAAAGGAAGGACTCATCCCCGGGATTCGGCAATATCGACCATCGATTGGAAGCAGTTAGAACTCGGTAATATGCCTAAGACACACGAAGACGAGAAGTCCGTGCCCATGGTATGGGTAGGGGGAGTGCAGATACCAAAGCACAGGTGTGAGATCTGCAGGGAGGAGGGCAAACCGTATGCCTTTGGACGCAGCGATGCTTTAAAACGCCATCAGAGGAAGCATGAGGCCGTGCAAGAAGGATACGAGTGCCCCTCCACCGGCTGTGAATACCAGGTCGCCAAAGATTACAAGAATGACCTGGTGCGCCACGTGGAGAGACAGCACCCGGACATAAAAGGATGGGTGCCCCCGAAAGAGACCAAGCAACTGCGGCTGGCTAGTGAAGAGGAGGCGGGGGCCGTTCCAGCACAAACTCCAGGCACCTCCACGTCTACAAAACCCAAGTCTAAAGGCAAACCCCGGAAGGTTAAGGTCCACACGTCAAAAGGAGGGGCTGGGAAGGCAGAGGAGCCGGCCGAGTTCGCCGCCGCAAGCACTTCTAAAACGGAGGCGGTGGTGCCCTCCAGCCAGACACCGGGCAGCGCCTCTATCATATCGTCACTGGTGTCCCCCGGGATAAGCATAGGGGCTGAGGAAATGGAGGAGGTGGCCGCAGCGGCCAAATATCTAGAGGAACTGGTGGGACTGAAAACTCCCCCCAATCAGGGACTACCTGCACAAGGGGTGGCCACCCGGAGTAGTACTGGCAAGGGGCGGAAACGGGTGTCCGAGGAGGCAGTGGAGGAGCCCCCTGACAAAAAGGTGCGCCGGTCCCCCGGTAAGGAGGGAGCTGTCCGCCGGGTTACAGAAATGATAACGGACCCCGTTACCGGTAAATATCAATTGGAGCCAGAGGAGGAGGGAAAGGTTCTCTTTGTTCTTAAATTACTAATGGACAGGTACAGTAGGGAGGGGGAGACCCCGACCAAAACCTTAACTAGACTCCAGAAGGAGTTGCCGGTGGGCACACTAGACGTAGATGAAATAGAAAAGGAATATGAGGCGGCTAGGACGGGTATACCAACACGGAGAACCCAGCTAAAGGTTGGGACTTACGATGACGTCACAGACGACGGTTCACAGTCAGCTCAGGAGTCCAGCCCGGAAAAAGGAAAGGCATTCGAAATTTCCGGGGGACTCGATTCCAGCCCTGAAAAACTGCCGGAGTACACCTTAAAGGAGGACCGCCCCAAGCCCCACATTGAACCGGAATTATGCACACCTGCTGAGGAAGGGGCCACCTCCACCCCCGACTCCCCGGAGGAGGAGGAGGACAGGGGACCAGGTAAACCCGACCCCGAAGACGTAGCCACGAAGATGGTCTCCGCTCCAGCTAAAGTTGATGAAGAGATCTTTGAATACCCCCCCGGCGTGGCTGGCTACCCTGACCTCGAGGAGCAGTATGCAGCGATGATCAAAGCTGGTAGAGAGAGGGCCAGGCAGAAGGAGTTAGAGGAACAAAAGAGGTTAGAGAAGGAGAGAGAAATGGAAAGACAGAAGGCTATAGAGGAAAAGAAAGAAGCAGAAGCCAGGGTGGCGGAGGAGGAAAGAGCTTTGAAAGAACAGAAATCTAAAAAGACAAGAAGAGGAAAAGGGAAAGGCCCGGGAAAGAGTAGCCAGAAAACAGGATTAGAAACACTGATGGAGCAGGTTACCGTGCGCACGGGGGAGACCCCGGAAAAGGCTAGTCCACCAGCGGTGCCCCAGACTCCCACCCCCGGAACGCGGCGCAGCCTTGAGGAAATATTACTGAGTACATTAACTCCCACGGGCCAGCGCCCCAAGACCCCGGCAAAGACGAGCTCCGGCAGCAAACCCAGGGACAATGAGGGGGAACCCGTTGGTGTAACCCCCCAACAAAAAGGCAAGATGGCCGGGAGAGCAAAAGGGAGGCCTGACTTAGTGCATTACCCCAGGACGGTTACTGTTGGATTGGAGGGGCTGGTGGTGCAGTCTCCCAAGGGGGACTTTCTCTTACAAATTGAGGCTGGGGAGGAGGCGGGACACATGGAGACTATGGTGTTGGTGCCGGAGGGGGTGGAGACGGTGCAGGGGAGTGTGGAGGATGAGGACCCTTTAGGCCCACCGACCTCCGAACGTGTTATAATAGTGACAGACGCCCAGGTGGTACCCATACCTGACGGGGGCGTGGCTCCCACACAAGGAGTAGTGTCTGTAAGCCACGTGGTGGTTGCCCCTTCCCCGGCTCCCGACTCTGGAAAAAGGGTAGAGGTGGAGGAGAACTTGATGCCCTGGAATGAGGACTTCACAGGCCCCCGTGAGCTGCAGGAGTATACGAGGCGCTTGCGGAACCCGGGGAACTTGGGGCCCGAGATGAGAGTGGTGCCGGGGGGGGTGTGCAGCTCGGCAGTGCAAAGCTTGGCTGACGGTGATGTGGAACTGGTTCAGGTGACCCGAACCAGGTACGCCAAGGCGTCCAGGGAGGGACTGTGCTCCAGATGCGGGCAGCCATGGCCTATTACCCCGAAGGCCCCGGAGAAGGAGGAGAGACAGGAGGAGGAAGCCTCTACGAGCACCCAGTAAAAAGGGTAAGTGTCTCTTCCGGTGTATCTACGGCGGGGGAAACGGAAACTCCAGTACAGGAGGGCGCCGGCGGAGGTCGATGGGAGGAAAAGGAGGGAGGGCGGTGATGCAGCCGGGTCGGAGGGTGACTGCGGGATAAGCTGGGATGACGTGGAATGCACCCGAGTAATCTATGGGTGTAAGCCAGTACAGGCTGGGGGAGCAGTAGCACCTTAAATGAAGGACAAAATGCATCAGTTCCGGTGGGGTAAGCAGTACAAGTGCCTTACCTTGTGTTGCAGACCTGGTCGAGCCGCGGGGGGGCGGCATCCGGAGGCAGGCGGAGGAGAAACGGCAACAACCGGAGGGAGGTGGCCGTCGGTGGACGGTTCGGAGGACCGGTGGACGGCTCGGTGGATGAGTCGGGGGCATCTCGGCGGTGGCAGTGATGTTGTATTGGTCTTGAAGGCAGCGGTTGTATAATAGTTAAACCATTTGTAAATTATGAAGCTATCCGTTGGAGCATGCTATAAGTATTGATACTGTGTATACTGTATGATTATCTATATTGCTCAATGTATTTGTTTAAAAGTAATAATCACAAACACCCAGGGGCCATGGTGTATAATTGTTTATTCAAAATTGGATACCCATCTGCAGGAGGGTACTCTGACATTCTTTCCCAGTACGACTGTTAATTAGTTGGGGAGAGTGTGGCGTAGACCGAGCCGACGTCGGTGGATCCCGAAACCATCCTGGCATGGGGGCGGGGGGAAGCCGGCGGAGGCGGAGTCACGTCAGCATTGTGTTATTCGGAGTAGCGTCTTCGGCGGCGGTGTATGTTGTACATACACCAGCGCCGGTGGACTTGCAAGTGTATAAATACTGGAGGTGTCCCACCGGACAGGCAGTCTGAGATTGGGGTGGCTATAGGACGCACCGGCACTTGCACCAGAGAGGAGGAGCAGCGGCATATAGATAGAGATATACTTAGCTGGTGTGGCAGAGCAAGCCAGGCAATAAAGAATTCACGTTAATTATACTTGTCCGTGTTACTGGTCGTCATTCTCTTATCCGGAGGAGCTTGGAGAGCGCTACAATATATATATATATATATATATATATATATATATACATATATATATACATATATATATATATATATATATATATATATATATATATATATATATCCAGCATTCCCAAAATGAATGGTCCCAAATGGACTTGCCAGATGGTTTTGACCGAGGTTGCAATTAACCTCCCCATATTTGTGAACCTTTGCTGTGGATGCCAAGATGACCTCCTCTGAGATTGTGAGGGTTATGATAGATATCCTTCAAGAATTTTCAGAGAAAACTCACTCTAACTTATATAATTCCAGCTCAGAGGCGTACATCTATACCTGGCACATGGATTCAAACATCCAATTTAAACGCAAAAAAGATCACTGAAGATAGGAATCATCCACTAAAGATAGGAGGTGGTGCAGAGGATAGCAGGAGGTGTAGAGATGATGCCAGTTAGACTATAAACATGAGATGCCCATGGCTTTCCATACGGTAGCCTGCACATGGAGTGAAAGGTTGCCTGTTCTGATGTGACGTATACTGAATGGAAAAGGTGTGGGCGGCTGCCTGGGGAAAAAGGAATTGTAAGAGGGCCATGATATCCTCACTTGACAAATACTTTTAGACTTAGCTGCAGTGGGATGCGTGTGTAATCTGTTGTGCTCTACTAAATCTGCTGACACGGGTATTTTTACATGAGATAACTAATGACTAGGTGGGAGGCTATAGGCTCACAATGTACCTGCCACAATTACATTACTCCGTGTCTTACAGTCCTATCTCCCGGCACCTCCCTGACTAAACTGCTGTTCTCACCGACCCAGTAAACACACGTCGCCAATCTACGTCACTATGACGTTAGTTCATAACGTCACGACCATAGTGACGTCAAAGACGTACAGTGCATCACGTTAGGGAAGGGAAATTGAGTTTGGAACCTGTGGCAGGGTTTGGTATGAGAGGGAGGGGAGTTGATACTGAAAGCGGTGTTCGGATTGGGGGCTCTTTGGGTGATTCTTGGATGGTGAAGGCCGAGGGAGTTGTTTAGGAGGAGCTCCCAGTGCCCTAAAAGCAGAGTCAGAAGTAGTTAAAGTCACTCTGAGCAACTCACCCCACAATGAGGCCTATTGATGACTGATGTAGTTGGGTGAAGGTGGAGATGTTCATACATGTTTGGCATGGACGAAAACACAGGAAGAACACTTTCAGTTGAGTAAATTGCCAACACTTGAGATGCACAATGTCTTTTCTATACCATGTTCCTATGGCGTATTCATGAGGATCTACAACAAAGAATATCATCAAACAAAGTCTTGACATAAATGAAACTAAGATATTTTCTTAGCAGGGATTTAATGTGTAAGAAATAATAAAAGCCTGGACTATACACTCTAGAAAATAACTGTTGAATATACTAAGTGTCCTCGTAAAATTTAAGTGTTCCACCATAATCATCTTGCAGTGAACCAGTGTAGTTTCTACAATGAGGACCCGAATGGTAGTATAGTGGTACAAGGAATCTCTCTGAAAATAATGATGTATCTCTGGAAACTTTGGGACAAGGAATCCGCCATTATTTTGACGATATTTTTCTATACAGTGTGGGGGGAGCAGGACCCTAGCATTATGGCAGTATAAGAAGTGCTTTCACAACAAAGTACCCCCAAAGTGGTGAACACAGTGCAAGATCACCTAACGGTGACAGGGCTAAGTAACGGCAGTTACTGAAAATGGCGTTAGAGGCCGTTGCAGTCAAGATTAACAATGAATAATGGAACTTGTGTAAAGATGTACTGTAAGTATTTTTTTAGTGAGACATTTTAAGTGGAGGGCCAGAGGGAACAATGCTTTGGGCAAGGCTGATCCATTCTTGTTGGAGAAAATGGGTGTTCTACACTGGACATTGATATATCTATTAAAGTTGGTGTTATGCTCGTGCCCATGCTGACATGAAAATAACATTCATCAAAATTGTCAAAAAGAATTGGCTACTGTTGTTCGTTTTTTCCATCTTCATGAAGTATGTACAGCCTGATATATAAGTTGTACTGCGCTGTGTTTGTCATCATTGTACTTAATGAAAATGGTTGAGAAACATGGGTGGCTCACAACGTTGTATGACTGGAACACTTCTGAACAATCTCTAAGAGTTCCTAAAAAGCAATTTCATTCTTAGCAATATTTTCTCCTAATGTCAGCTTTGTGGGTCTCTAACCACGACACATGGTCCCTTGGTGAAATAGACCTGTAGACATTACAATGAGTATTGATTGACTTTATATCATAATAACATACAGGTCTACGGTGCGCCCCGGCCCCACAATTGGATCTTGTTGAGAAAAATTCCAGTGATCAAGTTGAACAGTTGAATCCGCGTGCCTAGTTGTAAATTATCATTTATGTGTGGCGTGGTGGCTACTAACCCACATCTCCCTCATCTACCACATCATTCTCCATGTATACAAGAACAGGATTCTTTGTCCTCATTGCCTCTACAAGTAGCCCCGGCAGCATAATGTAGGCAGCAGGAGGAGGGCTGACCCACACAACCTCCAATTCTGTCCACCATGCCCCCTCATCCCCTACAAACCAAGACAGATAGGTATTGGCCACCATCTGTCCTTGTAAAGACCTTGTGGATTGGGGGAGACGGGGTGAACAGGCCTTGCTGCATCCATTGGCCGGACTGAGGTGCTCACGACCCGGGGTGAGCAGCTCACACTGCCGGGCCGCCTAGGGGTGTGCTCACCAAGCGTACTCAATCCATGTTCTACACCCCACTTTGCCGTCTCCTTTCAGTTTTATAGCTGATAAGGGGAACGCTCCCTCCTCAATTCATTTTCACCTCTCCCAGCTGGTCAGTGAAGGTGATCACTCCTCGTTTGAAGGGCCTTGTTCTGGTAAGTGGTACATGCAAGTTACCGCTCCAACAACTGTCCAATGTTCTAGTACGCCACGGGTAACTGCCACATACTGGTAGTAACACTTGAAACAACTTTGGAACATGAGGGTTTTCGGGATCATTCAAGATTCCATATCTATTGTAATCACATTTTTTCTATATTGGTACCTTACCCTGCCAACGTACCTAACCCTCCCTCCCTGTCTTTCTATACCGCCGTGCTCTCTTCGTTCATTCACTGTCTGTTGGCTGGCTGTCTGTCGCTCTCTACTAATCCCCCCAGACTAATCCCCCATTCTCTGGTCTGTTGACCCCTTCCTACTACCCGTTGCAATCCCCACTTGGTATATACTACTCGCTTTCTTGAATCCTGTTCATATCCCCCAGCCCGGCCCTGTAGAGACGGTAGGGACGTCTCCCTTTGCCCACCCTCCACTCCAGTCTCCATACACTTACAATTCCTCCCGTCCATTCAGCTGTTCGTGGTGCAGCCCTCGGCTCATTGGGTCTGTTTTTTCAGGGCTTGGTCCCTGAATATTTACTAAGACGGATAGGACGTGTCACACTCTCCGTCACTATTTCACGGCTAGACGATTTACACGTAAACACCCTGCTCTGCACGCCCCCCCTCCTCATATATGTGTCTTAAAGCACTACTGTTGGTTACTGTCTGCTTGCTACATTCTAGAACCAGGTCCTCTACTTCCTTACTTCTTGTAGGGCGACAGAGCAGTTAAATGCACTATGCCATTTGGTCGCCGTGCCGACCTAACGGGGCTGATATTCAATCCTGGAGGATCGGCATGTTGCAGCAGAAAGATGTTAGATAGAAGACCCCAACTTGTCCATAGTTACATCACGGCCATCAAGAGACATGGACCTGGATACAATGCCGTCCCCAAAGGGTTTAATACCACAAAAGGATGGATATTTGGTCTCATCATCCTAGGTAGCTACGTGCCTGTGGCACCTTGGGTGTTCTCAGTCGGAGGATCTTTGAATAAAGTGTCTCTGTTAGCAGTGCAGGGACGAAGGGGGGGGGGGTGAGGATATACTGTGTCAATAATAATTTGTTCTAGAGTCGATACTCAAATTGCGTGCTAAAGTGATCAACAGTTAAATTTTGTTACCGCTTTTAAGGTTGAACGTAATGTAATATATGATGATTATCGATGCACCAGTTGACTTTAGGGCCAGATAAAAGCATGAGGCAAAGCCGAGTGCTTTTATAAATCTGGCCCTAATTTCAACAAGTACATCCATAATCATCCAGAGATGCCACTTTTCTTGGTTTACCAGGAATTCCTGGTGTTGATTTCAACATTTTCCGTATTAAATCATGTTAAATTCCTGGGCAAATGTGTCCAAAGTCCAGTTTCCACGTTTTTGTCGGCCAGTGAGTGGCATCTCTGATCATGACACATTGTGTTTATACAACGGTCTGCACCTTTAGGATGCATTATAATGCATCAGAATGCATTCTGCATTCACTGACATACAAACATTATGGTATCCATAGGGTCCCAACATAAGACTCATCTAACCCAACACCATTGTCCAGTCCCATGGCCTAATGGATAGCATGAAGCTCTTTGGATCAGAAGATCCCTGGTTCTAGCCCAGCCCATGCTGAGCTTTTCCTGTATGAACCACTGTCACATATAAGAATAATGTAGAAAAAGAACATGTGTCAACTCTCAGTGCCTCTATCATGTGATAAATGCACTCAGATTATCCAGTTTGGGCACCCAAAATCGTTAGTAGTAAAGGGATTTCTATAACATTACTGGGAGCTCTCCTTCCCAGTGGGCACAAAACGTAGAATCGACGTTGACCATTACCGATCAACGTTATTTTAACTTTGGTGTCTTTGACTGATTAACGCTGTTTCAACTTTCTGCGCCGACTGATTATTCATAGTTACATTCAGTGGTTGTAATAGAGCCTCTATACTAATTCAACACAAGATCACCCATGTAAAACAATAATGTTCTTGGATTGAATAAGACAGCAATTAGCTTATTATCAAGTTTTCTGCACACCACATATTGCACGACAGAACTACTCATATATGTAACATAAATCTATGTTTCTGGAGAGATAGTAGTGCCTTCATGACAGCTGGCTATCTGATATTGATGTCCCACTGTTCTAATGACAATGTGGGCATTGTCGGACAAGAGAACAAACATAATGGATTCATAGAGACGCGAAACAAATTAATCCGTTCTTTGTAAAATCAGAACTAATGGAACCATATGGCCTGGAGGTAGATTTATTGGATAATTTCCTCAAATAACAAAATTGTAGCCTGATGAATTATTGAGACTATTTTCTATGCGACAGTACATTCCCGACAAGGAAATTATTAATTTGAATTGCCCTCCTGCACTATACCTCTCAGATGTATACGATATTAATGTGGCAGTACCTCCACGTGGTTCAGCTATTGAGCTATTGAAGCTAGAAATTCAATTATACAAGTTTAATTATGAGATCTAGGTTGTGGACGGTGATAAAGTCTCTGACTATATTACTCTAGTCTGGGCATGTAGTTCATTTGTATAGGAAGTTTATGGTTGATACGCCAACAAGAGCGGACCAGGAGATGCCAGGCCATCCTGTATTGGACGATGTTCCCCTAATCAGCTAGGAGAGAAGATTGCCCCGTTAAACAGATGGATTTCAAATCAGCCACATCTAGGACAGATGTTGTGTTTATATTTAGATGACCTCCTGAGAGGAGAATATCTCCACTGGTCCAAAGGTAATTACCCTGTAGATAATTAATGGGTCATCTAAGTTGAAAGTGTATGTAATGAAAACAACCTACCTTCCAAACAATCTGGTGTCTTAGATTATTATTGTATTTTCTCTCTCTCTCTCTCTCTCTCTCTCTCTCTCTCTCTCTCTCTCTCTCTCTCTCTCTCTCTCTCTCGCCCTTTCGTACTCTTCCTCTCACTGTCAATCTATTTTTCTGTGTCTGTTTCCCCTTCACCAACTTCTTTATGACCACCTATACATTTTACATATTGCTGTTCTGAGAAGTATAGTTCACTAATAAACTTATATCATATCCAATATTCACTTTCCCTACAGACATTTATGATCTCCTACAGGACAATAAAAAGTCCACAAATGAGGACTTATTGCATTGTGTTCATTGCATTGTGTTATGAAGATGTGGCTATCCGCTCCCTGAATAGAGAAAAAAAACTCTAAATGGTGTTTTAAAGAGCAGCCCCATTTAATTGTAAACGTTGTCCTCCTGCAACATTATGAGGCTTCTATTTGAATTTTATAATGAAGGTCTTTTAAGCACATTGGTATTAAAAGAAATACCTTGTCGCGATGGTGATAGTAATTTCCTTGTTCTGCGTCAATTGAATTTTACCACGATTTGAGATTGTGTTTGCATTCCACTGTACGGGCTTTGCTCCTTCGTTCCCTATCGATACTGCTACTTACGTAGTGATTCCAGGTTCACAATTATTATGACCGGCGGGGTTCAGAATGGTCTTCTTATGCATTGTTGCCTTTTAATGGATGCAAACTGGGGTTATCAGGATTGCCTGTTTCAAGAGCAAAGTCAATAGGATAGATGTCTACGCTTCATGGGGAAAAGTAAAGAGGTTTTGGAGTTTCATTTCTACACCAAATTATTGCAGAGATAAGGATATATTGCCATCTTTTCCTTGTACTTTTTGCTGGAGGCACCCTTTCCTCTGGGTGTCGGGTAAGGAGAGAGGCAGGGACTCGGGTGGGTAGCAAATCGATCGGTTCCTCTCTGTCTCCATAGGTATGCACAGGTAGAGGGCGCTACAATCACATCATGCATGGCGGGGGACTAATGGTCGCCATGGGGATGGGGCTGGAGTCACGTGATCGTACTAGGTTTGGCTTTTGGACGTTGTTGATTGATTTGGCTTTAAGTTTACACGGCTGTGCACCTTTAGTATAATTCTAATGAATATCGTCATGTTGGTTCATATATCAACTGCACCTTCATTTGGTCCTGATTTATATATTCATATCTACACTGTTAAAAAAAATTCCGTGTATTTTACAGAGAATCATTGTTAAATTTTATCTGGTTTCACTGTGATTTCTATTATAATGAAACACCCTTAGATTAAGTGATTTTACTGTGAATCTGTGTAAAACACTATGGAAAAGTACCGTTATTTCGTATATGGTGAATCATTGCCCACTAGGTGGTCTTGGGGCTCACTTTGAGACTTTCTTCAATGTCCTAGACCCTAAACCGATAAAATTGTTGCAAAATTCAAAATGTATACACTTTGGTTTATGTACCATGTTATCAAAATGCATGTCTACATTGTAGTTTCATAGATTTCAGATATTCAAAAAATAATCCATCTTTGTGTAGCAAAGGAGAGTAGCAGCGATATCATAAACACCCATTATGTGGTAATAGAAAATTATACCTAGGAATACCACTAAAGTTTTTAATTCATCACAATTCTGAGGTAATCTATGTTCTTAGATTGTTACTCTAAAGTTATGAAGGGCATAATGTGTCTCTCAAGTACTTATTTATAATCATAATGATTATGATGCCCCCCCCCCACTAGGATGTCTAGATGAACTGCATATATGCAACCAAACCATATATAAAGACCACATCCATTTTGGATTAACAGTGGAAGTTCGAGAATGTCAAGCCAGAGGTTGAATATTCATATAAAAAAACTAATGGTGAAACCAAAACAATCTGTAATTAATTATCCTTAGGCGTTGTTTAGAAATAACAGAGAAGTTCTGTAAAAATTACAATGACATTGAAAAAAACGGTGACCATTAAAAAAACGGTGAAAGAATGGCATCCACTATTGCCAATGATTCTTTTTTTTCTACGGAAATTTTTTAACAATGTAGTATAACTCCTATAATACATTTCATTTTTTTCTGACCCTGTTTCTCTCTTATAAATACTCACTTACACTTGCCACAATGCCTGCAGCATAGTCGGGAGAGAATCACTGAATCAAATGTGCCTGGAAATGTGGATTTGTGCATTTCTAGTGTTCTGATAGCTCCACTCCTAGCAACATGGTTGTCACCCTCATCAGTCTCTCTGCTCTGGTGACCTTCTACATGTATTCCCGGTTAGCGGATTCCTTAGTGGGCCGCCCCTGCTGAAGCTGATACCTTGCTAGATACGGACTGATAACAGTGAGCTGATGGGTACCAGGTGTGACATAATGCACCCTAAAAGTCTGCACTGAATGAAAGGAATTTTCTCATTGGTCAATAATGTATCCCGCTAGGTCGGAATAGGGTTATGTCTCCCTATAACAGCAGTTTGCACACTAAGGGAGTGATCATTTTTTAACAACAGGGGGGGGGGCGGTGGGTTTGAGGGGGGGGTCAGAATTTTTTCAACCCCTTGACCAGGGGGGTCAGAATTTTTTCAATACCTCTGATGGGGGGGGTCAAAATAATTTCACCTGTTTTCAGTGGAAAACCCCACGCGTTACTATAGGCTAGAAGGGGATGTTTGCGCGCGATTTTTGTACCTAATGGGGGGGGGTTGAAAAAATTTTACCCCCTCGAGGGGGGGGGGTCGAAATTGAGATGGGTCCATATGCACCAGCCACGTGTCGTGCCTGAAAACCACCCACGTGCATTCAGTAGGGCCTGATTTAGAAACGCTCAACCTTACCTCTGGTACTTACATTTACCTGTTAGCTAGAATTCCTAATGCTATATGACTATATCCAGAACACACACGCCACCCTCACCCTTCCAGTATACAGCCCCCGCCCCAGCCACTCCCTGTCTGCCTGTACGTGGAACCTATAATGCTGACATCTATACTGGAGGCTGGGGCTGGGTGGCTCCAGTCACTCATGGAGGTCGGCTCACATGCTCCCCCTGAGACCACCCAGCCCTCTCTGGTCTAGCCCCTGTCCCCATTACCTGTTGCACAGTTCCACAAACTAGCCCCTGGGCAAACCACTCAATCTTTCTGCTGCCTATGGTTGTTTCAATACTATAGTGAACAGCTTAATTGTGGTGTCTTACATAGGACAATTGCTGCGCTTGTCCTTGCTCCTAAATTACCTATTAACATGGGTGAGGTACTTAAACGTTGGTGCGCGGTGATGGACTGTATTGGTTTTACCGCAAGAGATATTCAGTACCCAAATTTGTGTAACAACCCCCTGTATGTGGCAGCCATTGATGCCCTGTCTCAAATATTCTCTAAGCGGTCTGGTGCTGGTGATGGGGAACACAGCCATCTATAACACTTGGCTTTGACTGTGTTAAAACCAGCCCTGTGGACCAATTAGTCTAGTAGCCATAGAGGGCTCTGGCATGACCCTACCTAAAGCCCTTCTGGACACCGCCATCACCATGGTGAGGGATATTTAGGAGGCAGGACTGGTAGGGGGAAGACAATTTTAGCTGAGCTCGGCAATATTTGGCCTTGACCACGGCACCAGCCAATCAGCACCCGCCCCCTGTATCACGTGCCTTCATGTAAATTACCATTTACATCCCAAGGGACACCAGAAACGGGTGCATCCCCCTTTTCCTTTCTCAGCCACAATGGTGGTCCTTTTGGGAAATTGTCTTTGGTTCTCTCATTTAGTGTATAGTGGCATTAGTAAGGAATCAACTCGGGATAGCTGTGTTCGACTGTTCGACCTAAGAACCCAAAGCCGGGACCCCAAGGAGTGCACAAATCGATTTACCATGCAGGTTTTGATGGAATACAATTGTTGGGGACAGTGTCAGTTTTCTCAGACCAAAGTTAAAACACCATGGTATGTTGGTTTTAAAACAGCCTACTGAGAGGGAGGTTCATCCTAAGGGCTATCCTAATAACTCCACACTGATGAATCACTGCCACCAAAATCAGCTTAAATGAAACTCCTACCCTGTCAAAGAAGAAAAAGAAAATCCCCTAAACAATTCGTTCAATATTTTCTTTACACTTAATCTGGTTTTGTTTGGGTAGGCTTTGTGTTTTATCAGCCAGTGGAGGTCCCTTTTGGTGGGCCGTCATTTTGAATATGAAGGAGCTGGCGGAAAAGCAGCACACATTATCCGCATTGGGGTGTGGAGTGACCCGGAAGCAGTAATTTCGTCATTGGGGTCAGGGGTTAAGGGTGGTGGCCGGAGGAATGGAGGGTAGGAGGGGTTAGCTTGGCACTGATGGGGGCAGTCACGCATAGGGCCCATTACACCTTTCTCCAGCACCCCCGCCTTCCATCCCGCACTTCCATGCACCTCCTCCAGCACCAACCCCAAGCTCTTCGCCCCATTACCTCGACCACCTACCCCTCTTCAGGGTGCTCAAATTAAATCAGGTCATTAAGTGGCCCGCCATTTTAATCCAGGAAAGCTAACAGGGTAGGCCGAGGACCAGCCTGGTCTCCCCCTTATTGCATCTCCAAACGCCACTGAGGGCAAATCAAGTCAGTGGGGAGAGGCTAGTAACGGAGTGCTCCTAATGTGAGGCCAATTCTACAAGGGAAATCTCAAAATCACTTAAGTTTTTTTTTCTGCGTATTCACGTTTACTCAAGGTAGATATAATATTATAGTTCAGGAAGGCATTTCTTAACATGGTACGACTAGATACCGCCACTACAACTAGAAACCTCAAAAAAATCAGAGTGGTTGAGCATAGGTAATATATATGCTACGACTGCTCTGTACAATCAGCACATAATGAAGTAATTATATAGGGTTTGGTAGGGGAGTTTTACCAATGCAATCATTAGTGACACCTACATGCAGGTATGAGAGATCCCACTACCATTTGAAGGGGTCTAGTAGCACATCTTGAGAAATGCCTTCCAGGACCTCTAAACTAAGTAGAAACCTCGACAGGTTTCATTTGAATGAGGAAACTGTGTTGTCGGTGATTGTCCTCTCAACTTCCTTGGCTATGCTTCTCTTATGTTGTTATTCCGCTCATAATAGTAAGTCAGTATTATGTGTAGTGTTCTCATCAGTGTGGAGTGGTATGAGGTGCACTGTTAAAAAAATGTCGTCAAAATAAAGATTCTTCATTATTTTCACATTGTTTTCACAGAGATTCCTTGTACCACCACACTGCCACCTGGAGATAATACACTGGCCCCCTGTTGTGTAATTACGTTAGTTCATTGTTCAGTTTTTACAAGGACCCTTTGTAGATTCAACAGTTATTTCTTACAGTGTGGACAGGTATCCATATGTATAGGGCATCATAGTGTATAACGTACCACATCTTTTGGTCGATATTGCTGTATGAATGCAACATTGGTATGTATTGCCAATGCTACATTCATGTTCTTCGATGGGATGAGTGTGATGAGTCAAGCAGGATGAACCGAGGCACTGGCATTCATTATGTATTACTGCCTTGTTGTATTCTAATGGCAATAGAGAGTATATTGACCTTTAGGCATTCTGCCATACTCACAGAGCAAACCCTAAGATATAGATGAATGCACATTAAACCTGCAACAAGACGTGAGATGTCTCCATTTCTATCATAAGCCCACTTGTTAGAATGTGGTGATTAAATCTCATTCTGGTTGCTGAGTCCTGCTACTTGGGGGATTACTCCAAACTATTTAACTGGGTGTAGCTCCTTCGCGCCAAAAGGGAGAGAGGACTTCAGCTTCGTTCATTACAGTTCACCTCACACCAGAATGAATGGCACTGCTTCTGAGAAAAAGAGCTATGGAATTATCTGAGAAGGGTATTCCAAAATCCATTGCATTTTAATGGGTGTTTTACCACTGTGAACTGCTTTTGTTTGTTCTAGCCTTACAGATTATTACCTCTACCTGGATTCGCATTACATAGCCGCAATATTAGAGCAGTGTCGTTGTGGTATCAACAGTAGGTCCTACATACTAAGGCACATTGCCTTTATAGATAAAGATACATCAGCCTAAGTTAACCATTGATATAGCTTCGTCTGAGAATGCAAGTTCATGTGTATACGTCCCTGGTCTAGATATAAGTGTTTTAGCCGAAGGTGACAGAAAGCTTTGATATTGTATGATTCCCATGTTTCTATGTTACTAAAGCTTGGGGCATGTCTTGGATATAAGATAGGCCTACCTGCTTAAGTAAAATAAGTCACGCAATGATCACGAAGGGGGTTCCCCTCTTCCCTTGGCCAATTGGAATGCAGTTTATTGTGTAAACACTGAGCAAAATACACCTGGTCCCTCACCGCAAAGCAACCACTTCAGCTTCCATTTAAAGTTCAATGAGATATGGATCTTTTACTGTTATTTGCCTCACCAATTTCTCACATGAACAAAACAACTGCCATTCAGATCTCACCAGTTAATCAAATTTCTTTAGAAATTATTTCTTAAGTGGACACCCTTAACAAGGTCCATGCAAACACAACTCCTTTCTGTTTTAACCTCTTTAAGAAGAATGTAGTTGGCACATGTCCTTTCCTATCCCTGAATCTGAAGACATTATGACCCCCAAACTAAGACCGGTCCTTTATACAGCAATAGCGCATTGGTCTAAATGAGCAATTGCTAAATGTTGATTACACGTAGCCTTCAATAACCGCTAATCTTGTATAAGCATGGTTGGAAATATTAAGTGCTAAGGCACTTATACAGGTCAATTCCAGTACCTGGCGTTCCAAATAGAAGCAGATCGATGGATGAAAATACCCCTCACGTATATAAATGCCTCTTTTCAAACACGTCCTAAATTCTTCGACCAAGAAAGGCTATTTTAAAACCAACTCAATCTAGCACCTCTCTCAAAGATATGCTATCATTTCATTTACCCTTGTATGAAGCTGCCACTCTCTCTCTCTCTCTCTCTCTCTCTCTCTCTCTCTCTCTCTCCCAAATTACTCTACCAGTAAATCCCCACCTCTGTACTCAACCCAAATACCTTACTCCTTTCATAACCAATGCCACAAAAAGCTTTCCCCGTGGCTACCTTTATAGAATTCCAATCTATTCCCTACATACCATTACCATCCCATACACCCTCCGAACCACTACTAACCTCCTCCTGTAGAGCTCTTACAACTCTAATCCCAGTGCTTCCCCGCCAAACCGATCCAGGCTTGGCTACTAGGCAGAGATGACTGCCAACTGCCTCCAGGCTCTCTCTGCTAAGCCCCCTAGACACGGTCCTCCAGGCCCTCAGCTGCCCTAAGTAGCTTCATTTTGCTCAGCATTAGTTAGTTTTAGATTAACTTGTAATGCTGCTATCACGGAGCTCTCCCTTAGTGTGGACTGAAATAGACTCATGGTCATATTCGTCAATGTAAATAGTCTGATGGAGATAGAAGGAATAATGAACATGGACTAATTCAAAGACTCTGAAGACAGTGATTAAATTTGCAATGGAGTTACCGTTATTCAGCTAGGTTTTCAGGAAGTATTGAGCCATCTGAAGCTATTACATGCTATTTGCATCATGACACTGACTCAAACAAACTAAGATCCAACGTCTCCCAAGGGCAATTGGTTAACTGCTATAGCTATTAAGAAGTGCATACTGCTATAGCGGCTATAGCTATCAAGTAGTGCATACAAAATCAGATTAAAGCAAGAAGTATAGCTGTTCGGTAGCCACTGGCAGGTATACAGTAACTCTGTCGTAGGTTTACCTTGGTACAAGTTAATAGACTGTGATTTACCACGTGGTACTATAGTGGTCTGTCAGAAAATGAGGGTAGTTTAGATGATAGAAAGGAGGGCCTTCATTACCTACAAGTAGCACAGATTACCTAGGTTCTCCATGTTATAGATTCCAACCTACCTGTGTGCCTACCTGTGTACCTGGATCTACTCACCAGAAACAAAGTTCTCTATCTCTGATGTTAAACAAATACGAAGTGGTTATTGCAGACATCTATAGAGATTGAGTGTGAAAGTTTTTTTATTGGTCAAAGGCAATCACATACATAATAATGCGATTTTGAAGCTGACCAATTAAGAGAAATAATAGAATAACAAATTGAACAAAAGAATATATATTCAAGATGACAGACCAGACGTCAACATCCATATTGACATAGATATAAAACATGCGACTTGTTTCATATTGATACCTATATTTATCACAATTGCAAATGCCCTCAGGATTTTCTCTAGACCCTAGTTTGGAGCAAAGGCCACGGGGGCCTCGATATCATTTTAAGATTCCATTGAGAAAAACAAACTATACACAAATCATATCTAAATCTGAATACGAAACAGCAAGTATTAATGTATTAAACCCAGACTACCTCGAGGGGGCTCAAGTTTGTTTTTTTCTTAATCTCTAAAACAAGCGTATGGCTTTTTCTTAATTTCAATATAAATATTGGTCATTCTATGCTTGGTGCTTGCAATATACCTCGATATTGTGTATTTCAATATAGTACTCCACTTGTAAGGCTGATTCTAGATCGGTGCTCATTTGAGACCCCGGCTCTGAAACAGGTCAATATGAGAGCAGAAAAGACGTCACTTCCCGTGAGTTTGAGCGTCTACTGAACTTCCGGCATGAAGCATACTTTAGGAGACAGACTTCTAAACTTCTTTTGCTCAACACTTACTTAAGCCGTAAGCAGGGCAGTTCATCTTCCTTTGTGTGTGATGTGAAAATCATATTATCTTCGAAGGTGACAGAAGCCTCGCTTTGATAGATATAATGTTTCAGGGATGTCATTTGGGTCCGTTTAAGACAAGCTGACAGGGAACGAACTGAAATCTAGGGCAGGATTTGTTGTACATTCACCGATTTTTCTGTAAATGAGCATTTTTCTGTTGATTTACAGCCATCTTTGCTGTAAAGTTGGAATAATCTTGCTATATGATCGCACCTAAGTTTGGCGCATTATTGGACTGTACGATAATAATCAGAGCACTGAAGATGTATGGTGTTTAGTCAACGACTAAGATGCCTCTCCTACCTCCTTGTTTGCTTTTATAGAAGGCCTGCCGAGGAAAGTCCCATCGGCACTGCGTTTGTATATCAAGTGGATCTTTTAGGGTGATCTCAACTCTGTAGGATTGGCATGATGCAGTGTAATGCAAAAAAAAAAACCTTCCTCATATATGCGGTACAAACAAGCATTCCGTACTGGTACTAACAAACTGTGCGGTGAATAAAGGGTTAAACATTTTAAGTCAGATACCCGGTATTTGAAGTTACTCTTAACCTCTAACATTCCCATAGAGCTGAGTCGTGACTGTTTACTTCAATATGTGCTGAGTGAGACCCCAGGGGACAGGTTGAGCGATAGTGATGGAAAGGTTGTAGCTGGTGATAAGGTGAGTTGAGGCGCCATGAGCAGGGATTTATTTCTTCTGAAAGTCAATGACCCTCAGTGCCTTATAGGGCCCCTTATAGTCGTGAATGACCGCCCCGGCGCTTATAGATTTGGAGGTGTCATTACTCTCCCCCAGGAGAGGGGGATGCTCCAAGATTCTCAGCTAGATGTTGAAGATGGTTTTCTAGAAAAATGTGAAACGCTTCGAAAGAACTGAAGACAATGTTGATGCTGAAAATGTCAGCATCAACATCGTCTTTAGTTCTAAGTGTACTTAGATCGTTTAAAGGTGATAGAAGATGAACGTTTGAAATCATGGTAAAAGCTGCCTTATTGAATGCAATTGCCCATATCAGCTCTTCATGACCATTTGTGACCAGATGGCGGAAAAGCTGCATCCAGGGGGGAAATGGCTTTTTAAAACTGAAGTCATGTGCTTTAGAATGAGATATCTTGAGCTAAGATATTCCAGGTAGTTCTTCTGTAATTGCTTGCCAAACCTAGGTCGTTGTGAGCAATTAAAAGATGCAAATAAGCTCTAAATACATAATATCCGAGTAATAATATAAATAAAACAGTTTTGTAGAAAAATAAACAAAGAATTGTAAGTTTTCTATCATAAAATCGGTTCTTCATGGAATTTTCTGGGTCTCTTTTCGGTTCTGAGTTCCTCATATAAATATCCAACACATTTGTGGCAAAAATCCCCATTTAGAATAATTTAGTGGTTTCCATGGTAACCAGAAATTGCTATATATGCCATTATCTATGTTTCCATGGCAATGGATGTCTCTTTGCATTCCATAAATGGAATGTTTTCATTAGAAATGGAATTATTCTGAGCATACCACTGAATTCCCCATCAAAATTGATCTAAGCCATTTTTTGGTATATTTTTCAGTGCTTTACTCATACACTGCCCTCTGATGGCCAAATGCAGAACTAAAAATCCCCCCGGATGTACGTTTTCTCCAGTTGGGTTGTACGCAATCAAAATGTGGTAAAGAGAAATAAAGAAAAATCAAATTACACAGTACCAAAAGGAGGGTCTTTAAACACAAGAACAGAATGGTAAATATGATGCCTTTACTGCTGTTTTACACACTGTTTTAAAGGCGCAGTAATAACAGAATGGTAAATATGATGCCTTTACTGCTGTTTTACACACTGTTCTAAAGGCGCAGTAATAACAGAATGGTAAATATGATGCCTTTACTGCTGTTTTACACACTGTTCTAAAGGCGCAGTAATAAAAGAATGGTAAATATGATGCCTTTACTGCTGTTTTACACACTGTTCTAAAGGCGAAGTAATAACGCGGACCTCATGTGGCATGCTCCTCCCATGGAGAGAAAAAAAAACACAAGTAGCTTCAGTAAATGGATCAACAAGTGGAGTATCCGTTTCCATGACGACTGATAAAACAAACTGGGGCAGGCCCAAATGCACACTGGACTCCCTGAGGGAAGGTATCAATTTACTGGGTGGTCCCTAATTCAGTAGACATAGGATATTCCACTCTTGGCGTTGGTGTAGATAGCCCAGAACCCAGTAAGGATACCAGTTGTACATGGGATAAGGTGATTGTAGGACCCACCTAGACACTTTGTCAGAACATCATCAATGATATTTTATACATCTGAGTATAGATAAAGAAGGACAATCACAGTTACAAAATTGTATCCCAGGCAGTCTATACACTTCACGCCTCTTCAGTCACCTCTTCTATCGGGCCAAAAAGGTGTGTGTTTGGTCACAATTGTCTGAAAATATCTAGGCGGGGGGATTCCGAGTTTAAATTAGACCTGGAAAGTTCTATAGAATTGAATTGCAACTCCTGTCATTGGGTTATAAATCAAAGCAAGGAAATAAAGTGGCCTCTGTGAAATTTCTCTCTTAAGATGGGATCAGGATTCACGGGTCGGTCATGTTTTGTTATATGAACAGTGATGGAAGCTCAGATAATCTAGATCACAACTTTACTTCGGCCTCAGGCGAGAACATGTGTTATGCAGGGAATGATACATCAATTTAACAGATCACCAGGCATGATGAACGTGTTTCTAAGTAGTATCTTCATTCTTATGCTCAATCACTCTTCTGGGAGTTTCGGGTTATCTTGGTGAAGGAGAAAAATGAGATGAGAAGTGAAAAAAATGGAATGGATTTCCTACTGAAAGGGGGCATCAAGGTTACGACCTGTGTCGTGGCGATGATTCAGAAGGTCTTGGAAGGGCGTTGCCATAGTAATCTCATGTGACGTACCAGTAGGTGACATAGTAAAATCGAAATTGCTAAATAGGTGACGTATATTTGGGTGGCGTCTCTGTCACAAACCTAAATCCTCAGTGTATGAAGCGGAGGTTAGTACTAGGTACTAGACCAAGACGATATACCTGTCATAGAAGAATTTTGAGGGATGGGCCTATTAGGTTTGGGTAATGTCTAATATGTGTAATGAATTCAGCTACCCAACTGCTTGTCGCCAGGTTGGAGCAGAGGTTAATGACAAAATATCCTAAACCTGCAAGTAGAATGCAGTGGAAAGTAATGACCACACTAATCGTTAAAGAGCATGTGCAGACAAAGGTTCAGCTGTCAGCCGCCAGACAGCAGTATTCTGCGCACCTCGTGATGAGTGGTAATCACGTGATCGGGTGGCGCCAAATGTCGTCTGCCGCAGAAGTTATAGACGTTTTCTGCTCTTTTCTTTTCAACTTCTTCACCTGAAATTGATTTTAATGTGGTATGGTGTGGTTTTTGTCTTAATTTGTCTTCCTTGTTGATAAATCCTTACAGCAAACTAACTTTTAACTCGTAACATAATTGGTTTAAATCAATGAAGTGAATATCTCCGAGAACTTAACGCCATGGTTATGGGGGAAATGACTAGACTAATGACATATTAGGAATATCAGTATCCACTGTCTACGTATACTGTAAAGAGGCCCCGAACATGTGACTACCAAGGAAGACATCATTATTCAGTACTTTAACAATTATTTTATGGGCCATGCTCATTGTCGACCAGTAACTGACCACTGTTTATATAAACACATTTTAGGTGGTTATAAGTGGCTGAACTCGTTTTGTTTTCTGCAAGATCCTCCTGGACCCAGTCAGAAACTGCTCTGATCTGTCTACAGGCTGTACCTCCTCTACCCAGGGGTATGTTCCATAACAACGTACAATCACCAAATAGCTCTACAATCATCAAATTACCACTACGATCAGAGAATATGACTAGAATCTGACTAAAGCATAGGATCTATCCCCTAACATATAAAGCATTATACAGGGTTTGAGTACATATGTATATACAATGATTCTATTTCTACTATAGTTTTGAAGAGCTCAATGATCTTTTCCATGATTTCTAACAGTCAAATATTGTGCAATTGGTAACATGATACTCATGGACAAATCGTACACTGGATGATCGTTTGAGACAGAATATGGGGGGCAAATCGTTGCCTGTTCTGAAACATACCCCTGGTGTAGGGTCTATCTTAAAGGTACACAAGTATGGGAGACAATGGTATGGTTCTGACTGACCGTACAACCTATAGCCGCATGGTTTAATAAATAAATAAGTGAATATAGTCTAAAATATAACAAAATTTCCATGCCTCTATTAGGATTCTGTTTGAAGCACCTGTAGGTCCCATTCTACTGTAAGATGGTGAACGTAGAGTATAGTTGGTGGATAACACTGAAAGAAACATGAATACCACTGTATAAATAATTGATATCATAATAGCTATTGTAACCAACAGCTCTATTTGTTAATAAGTATTCATGACTTTCATTCCATATCACCTTTGTGAACTGGAAACAGGAACCTCCTCGAAGACAATGGAGCAAATACTTTAAACCATGGTGAAAGGACCACTAACAGTGTCAACTACCTCGATTGAATCAATGTCAGGGAAGACCACATTGCTTAAGATGGGCAAAGGGAACGACAAAGCCGAGCACTGGAGGAAGGACCACCCAGACAGGGTGCCCAACTTCCGGCCGCAGAAGGAACCATGGGAGGGCTGCTTCCAGCCGCGGGCGATAATACAGGCAGTTTGTGAATGGTGGCGTCTGGAGATAGTATCAGTGCGTCCCGCTAGGAGATGGTGATTACAGACCAATGACATTACGTTGCCACTGATTCGTTGAGATGCTGCGTCTCTCAGAGACGACGACAAAATGTCGTCTGCTGCCGCCAATCAACGCGCCGTCTAGCGGAAGTAGGCGGCACTGACGAGTGGATTAATGCGCAGGCGCGTGATGAAGGAGGTAGAGGGCTAATTCACGACATAGACAACAACTTGTTCAATAAAGGATCCAACCCTCCTAGGACCCCATTCTTAACTCTTCCGCCATGGTCCCTGTAGTGGTCTCCCGGGGGGGCACTTCAATTTTTTTTATACGAGTGTGTGGCTGAACCCCCGACTAACCTTACCCTTGCTAGGGCCCTCAATCGCGGGTTTTTTCTTCCCCTACCCTTGCTAGGGAACTTTTGACATAACAGTCTTAGATTTTGCTCAAAATATCTTAACTTGACCTTGTTTGGGAGAAGATTTGAATTTTGTTCATGCTATTATCATGGAAACTGGGAAAATGTTCATGAAAATTTCTGAATTTTCCACTTGAATCAGGGTATTTTGCTGAAAGTTGACTCTTGCTAGGGACATTTTGGTCTGAAACCAGAGGCTTGGTAGGGACATTTGGCTGAAAAAGTACCCTTGCCAGCTGCACATATGTGTATGTCCAACATAGGGAGTGCCCCCCGGGAATGGTCTCTTTGAGCTATCAAGCCTATAGCAACGCCTGGTAGTAGCTGTGGGGTTGGAGCTACCGGGGTACTTGAAGTTGAAGATGTCCTATAAGTTCAACGACTTGTACGAACTGTTGCAGAATTTTAAATGGGATGGTGGACCCTGGGTATGTACCACATGAGTTTAAATTTTAAGCTATACACATCTATGTAAAATAGACCTTCGTCTTTTTCAAAAGTATAAGGTCATTGTTAGCCCGAGGTCAGTACCGAATGTGACTGCTGCAAGTTTATCTCAGTTATCAGCGATGGCTGAAAACACTAGAGAAGTTTGACTGTGATCTATACGTAGGCCACCTGATATACCTAAACTATTGATCCTGGTTGGTAAAACAAATCTTTTCTACTTTGAACATCAGGCATTCGTCCCCTCTGAACAGACATCATGTGCCTCTAGCTCGCACCACTGATTTTATCTCGGCCGTAATGCTATAGGGAATAAAATCACCGTAGGGCTATAGGCAGGTGATTTTATCTTTGTATACACAACAAACCCCCGATTCACAGCCAACTGACGACCTTCAGTCACTGACGGACGGTGTAGGGACAGTATCATTAGCCCTTTAATTGTTTCTAATTCTATTAGAGCTTGGAGCATGATTATATGGTTCGCTATTAATCCCTCTTTGCACTGAAAAACTGAGAGGCACGAAACTAGTCAGTGCAGACGACTTTCAGTCTTCAGGTTGACAATACTTAAAGGTTGTCATCCTGACCACCTAAGTCATCACTATGACGACTTACTATTGTCAGTATGACGAGTTTAGGTGGTCATTTGACCTTGACTACCCTCAACTAGTCTGTATTGACGAGTTTTAGGCAGCAGCATGTTTTCTGTGTGTAATTCCACTATCACTGCACACGGCCAGAGTGAGCCGCCATCACTGCATGTGACATCATGACCTCTTGACCTAGTTGAGCCTCAAAACAAGGCTCAAGGAAATCACATGCCTCTAGCAGCAGCATGATTGTAATCACCTGCCTATAGTACTACCAGTGATCTTATTCCTCATAGTGTTACGGCCGAGATAAGATCAATGGTGCAAGCTAGAGGCATGTGATGTCTGTTTGAAAACCTCCAGGGCGTTCTTTCTGTACAGCAGTAAATCAGGTAAAACAATAGCAATATTTGAAAGATCCTATAACTGTCATGTGAGGACCATTAGAAGGAGATCTAGACTTCCAGAGACGAAAGGTGCCAGCTCTACAGAATTCTCTGTCAGTTCATCCTGTCGCAGTTGAAATCTAATTTCCAATCTAGAACATTTTCCCTGTGGAAAATCCATAATTATTTCTCAGACTTGTACTGTAGATAGCAATTATACAGTAGAGATGAGGGATGAGGTGGCCGAGTCCTCATCCAAACCGGTGTAAATCAATGCACAGGGGTTGCGATCCTTGTTCCCCATCCATTAGAATCCAAATGAGGAATCAATGTTCAAGCAGCCATTATGGGAAGTTACAGGACGTCTCCATCAAGATCTAATACTCGACTGCAACTATCTGTCACTCTGGGCCGAGTTACCGCCAATAGGACCAAACCCTGCTCACTAACGGATCGATTGTTAAGGGGTTATAAGAGCCGGGTTGAAAATGCAGTTTTTAAGACACTACTAACAGTGAGAAAAGTTACGACGGTTTTCACCCCAATGCTAAACCCCATAGGGGGTGCGAATGGGGTCAACATTCCCGCTCTTTTGGGCAGAGGTTGTGCAAAAAATTGATGAATGTTGATGAGAACGTGAGCGATAATGGATGAATTTGCCCATAAGCTTAAGCATCGATAATGATGACTCTGACAAAACCAACGAGGTAAGTAATTTTATAGCTATAGAGGGGGCCGAAAAGAAGAGGTTAGGTGCCCTTTCGGGTTACATGCATTGCAGAATGCTATTCTATATTTCTATAGCGCTTGATGAAGATGTTAATCTTTAATAGCTGTGCATGGTGTAGATGTGATGGAGATGGGCTGGAGGATTGTGGAGGCCTCTATATATTAACGGGGAACAGTATCGTGATCTAATCAATGAAGCCTATTGCTTCACCGATTGCAGCGCCACTGTTTCAGTATAGTACTGGCTGTAAACATGAACTGAGATTATAGCTTGGATTCACTCCTCTATATGAATACGTAGCTTACTGGTATTTACGGTCTCATGACATTCTGACCAACACGAGAATCATTACGTTTTGTAAAGCCTTATTTTCCTTTAAGTTGTGAATCTAGATTACTGGTAGGTCAAATTAAAGGGGTTTTACTCTATCATACCAAGAAAAACAGGGCATACATACATTAAACCCCAGTATTTGGACACGTTGTGAGTCGATTTCAGGGGAATCTTAGGCATGAAGATTTTTTTATCCAACCTACCCAGTATTTTACGACCATGTACGTAACCTGAAACAGACCTGTAGACATGAGGGGGTACAAGATGTCGGCATCTCTGTAGGGACAAGTTACAGTCGGTTATATCGCTCCATTGAGGGAGTTTTGTGAGCAGACGACTTTCAGCGGCGAACGCCTGAGCGGCACCAAAAGCGCGCCAACAAACGTCCCGCTAATCAAATTCCTTAAAGCGCTGCCAAGCGATAAATGTGGCATGAGGTAGGGCTATTTTTGGAACATGGGATATGGCGAGGATCCCCTTCCCGAACATGGAGGGGGAAACTGGGATTCGGTTTGGGGGGGGGTTAATGTTTATTGCCAGCAAAGTTGATTAGCGCATCGAAGTTATAAATAATGCATAAAACCTGCACTGGACAGCGTGTTCTCTCGAATAATTTCTCGATTCGTTTGTTTGTGATCAGTGGCAATCACGTTTATAGATACCATCTGTTGTGTCGGACTGACAATGATGGTGTTGTATTTGACCCACTACAGACATGGCACTTGCAATTCCAAATGATTTATGGAAACCCTTATTGTTAGGAACCTGCATGAGAGAGGACAAATAACATCTATTGTTCATGTCATGGCGATTTTACTCTCCTGTAATGAAATTCAGATCCCCCTCTCCAGCCCGTCCACGCAATACCAGCCAGCATCGATCCATGAGTTGATAACTAAATATGGTCTCATTAATAAAGTAAACATATTGGTTCTATGCATGAAGGGGTCATTGATAGCATGAATTACAGCTATGGGATCGAGGTTTGGCTTCTCCTCCTTCAGTATTAGCATGCCAATCGTGTGTCAATGATCGGCTGTTCAGGGAACAGGCACGAATCCACTACCACAGCTAATGCAAATCGCTTCACCCAAAAGGCTACAAGGCCTCCCCGGGACAGCCCTTACAAAAGCAGTTGGTTTAAGGGCCGGGGAAGGAGTCAATAGTTCCCTTTCACCAGCACATTGTATTGCCCACATTACTTTTCAATGGGTTCCTATAAAATATTCCAGGCGCCCTAAGCGACATTGTGAGTCAACATGGCGGCCAGTGGGTACTGCTTCCCCGGCGTCCCACCAGACGGCGTGCGCTTTGATTGACGACCACAGAGGAACCAATCAGAGGACTCCTTTCTTTACAGAGGGAAAAATAGGCGCTCGGTGCCATGAGAACCTTCTTGTGATTGGCTGCGTGATAAGGGCCTGTGTGTGGCAGGGTGTTAGGGGTTCTTTTGGTCCACAGAACCCCGTCACCCCATTAGGACCACTCACTGAGCTTTAATGTCGGAAGATGTAACGATGGGCATCTGGTTAAAAGGAAAAGGGAAGGGTAAAATATGTCAACCTCTATTCACATTGCAGACTAAGTCAGACACCATTCCATTGTGTCCCCTATGGAGGCAGCCTCCATATAGACAACCCCAGGGAAATCTACTTGTGGCTGTCATCAGGGACGGGACTGGAACTAGGTGGGTATCTTCAAAGAGTCGCTAGGACGGAATACCCATCCCCCATCTCCTACCTACTATAAAATGGCCGCTGTGAATTCTCTTCTCTCTTCTTCAATGTGATGAATAGCCGGCAGCCTAGACGTCTTACATACTCTACTAAGAACCGGTCGTCGCCTTCTTTTAAATAACATATGATGGTAGGATCTCAGAGCATTCGGATTGGCTTCTATCTATTGTGTGTGCTGATTCTGACTTCATCTAATGACGATGCTGTTATTTCTAGATATGAGTTGAGTTAAGAGTTGAGAATGATGTTTTCGCTGTAGGCCTGTCATTGGCATTTCCGGTGCGAAGGAAGAGAGTACACCATCTGAGCCTATGACACTCGACCACAGCATATTCTAAATATACTTTCTTTTGTGATATAATAATACATGTTGTAAATGATCACCATCCCTCTAGTCACTTATTGCCTCACCTCTCAACCATTCCTAATACCTCCAACCATATTCACGCTGTAATCTATGTGCAGTGGGGTGTGTCCATGGCTCTATGCTATGCATAGACTCACCCATGTGCTCACAAGGCCTGGGGGAGCAGCTCTCACCTGCTCCACCTACAAACTCATATATTATACACATAGCTATGTTAATAGTCCTGCTGTCTTTGTCTACATAAGCCTGATAAGGTCAACGTTAGTTGATCATTAACCATAACTATTTCGGCTCTATTTCACCAGATTCAAGGTGCATAAGCCAATAGTATAGAGGCTGATCGAAGGGTGCAATTACAGTAGAACTTGGCAATTGCAACCCCCTTGTTTTGGGCCTAAAAGTAGGTTGTGTCCAGAATTCTTAGATTTAAATAGAAAAGGGACTGCCCAAAGGGACTGTTGATATAAAGAAGTTCGTAATAAGGGAGTTTTGTTCCACTGTATAACCGGTTACGGTCATAGCCACCCCCCCCCCCTGCAATATGCCCTGTGGGCGCCATGATGCACGACAAACAGAACCGGTGGGTGAGTCGATAAACACTAATGCAGTACTGGTGGATAGACTCGCCAGTGCTGCATTCGTGCATTATGATGGTAAAAGGAACATGAACCTTGAGACATCATGCAGTCCTTATTGGTTAAGCTCTACCGGCACTGCAGTGAAACAACTCCACTCCCCAGTCTCTGCTTGAGGCCATATTGCACCATGGAGAGCGTGCAGCTAGGGAATAAGCAGCCTAGGGTCAATGATCAATGAACAACATTGGCAGAGGAGGCTGCAGGTAGTCATAGCTGAGTGGGCAAGGAGTTGTTGAAGCATGACCATGGCCTGCTAACTACCAGTGCCGGCTGTTGGGGAGGCAGTCAGCCAGAACGGTGCCAGACTGCCGTGTGCCATGCCAACTGCATGGTTTAATTGGGGGTAACAGATTAGTCCCATTTGAATCAACCACTTTTCAGGTACGACTCTTTTTTGTATGAATCAATTCTCCATGCTATAATTCTCATAGAAGTGATAAATGTCCCACTAAAAGAAAATGATACATTCATTGAGTTATAATATTCCATTTCCCTATACTACTCGTGTTATGTTAGAAACTGCATTGGTCAGCAAAGTCCCACCTACTCCTTTCATCATTGAATGCCTGGGCTCTATGCATATATAAAATATTTACAGATAAGAGGATACTAAGCTATTAATGAATTGATATTCGAGGACGAGGTGACGTTTGCTTGCAATATTCGCCCGAACGCGGAGCAGTCGGGCTAACGCCACCGAGTCCTCGAATATCAATGCATTAATGCGTTTATCACACTTATTCATCCATTATGTATTAATTTCTTACCTTATAACCCCAGAATTAATCCATGAGAAGACATTTTGTAAGTGCATGCAATCTGCACGGTTTGCCAAGCCAGCGTAGCCATTGTTTTTACTCCATCCGTTATACCCTCGTCTTTCCAACGACTTTTCGGGTTAAATCCAAGCATGTCAAGTCCTGTACTTCTAGCACTGCCAAATATACGATCTCTAGTTGGTGTTCGCATATATTTTGTATCCATTTTCTTATAAATAAGAACCCATCGATTTTTCATAGCGATCCAACACACACGGCCTGGTACACGGCCATTGCATCTTGTTGACGAAGCGGGTAGGTGCCCAGATGTAAGAACTAGGTCAAAGATGCATCGAACAAGGAATGGCCCGGACGGGCCGGGTCCCGACGTGGATCGCTATGGAAAATCATGGATTCTTATTTATTTCAAAGAAAATGGCGAATTTAGGCATGGCATGTTCATCTAGGATATCTAAGGATGTTTCCCTGTTAATAACTCCACCTGGCACTATTGATTTCTATGCTAACGAGGTTTGTAAACATCAGGTATGTCAGACAACTTTTTCATATCTTCCATGTGTATTGGTTTCCACCACCGGTTGGCTTGGTATGGTGGACAGCGAGCTTGTCTTCTGCCCCAGAGGCCGGGGATCGATTCCCCGTTGAACTTAAACGGTTTTAACTGGAAAACTATGGCGTAGTTAACTTTGTATACTTCTTCAATTTATTAACATGTCCAGGTTGAAACCAGCAGCCTCTTGGAGAAAAATAAAAGGTCTCAGAGTGCGGTTATACCCCAATAACGGAACAGGGTTATGACCAAAAAGCCACTGTAGAGGCCAGAATCGTGAGATAATCTATGATACTAAAGCTATATAGCTTCTGGTTATCATACCCCCTTTACAAAGCAGTACTGTTCTATTACCCTGATTAATAACACCATAGGTCTCTCCGTTCGTTAATGCCACGTACATGTACCGACGTATATAATGAACATTACTTCACAGAACAGTGATATTCCAGGGGATAGGGAATTAAAGGAAGGCTTACATTGTGAAATCTAAAGAGATGACTTACTCTTCCTAGACCGAGGGCGCCCAAATTTATTTAAGTACAGTTTAGTGTGATTCATGTCTTCTGATGGGATAGAAGGGGATAAGGTTATAATAATGTAATGAAGTGCCTGTACTGATACTTCGGTACGGTCAGTTGATCAGCAGCATTAGAAAAGCAGGTTAGGTCTAGGGAAGCCTATGTCTAAATAATAGGATGTGGTTGGGCAGAGGTCTGCAGTAATCGTCTGTATCAATCATGTTTAATTGTCACATGTGAATAATTCATTCAAAGACATCTTAGTTTTATATTGGAGGTCTATTTCCGTGCCTCAGGAATTTTCCCACCGTCTATATCCGACTGACGTCCGCTGATAAAGTCTTCTCTCTGTTTATCTCCTTTTCCTTATAGGATTTTTTATTCTAACTGACTGCTGCTTCTCTCAACAGCCTTCTTGTAATTATGATTTTAATTAAGTTACTTAATTGCCATACCCACCTCTGTCAACTGCAGTATGTTACTTTTTATTACAAGCACATTGGGTGTATCTGAGTTGTATGGAACCACAGACATGGGAGTCTATTTCCCAATTAAACCATTTTAATTGCATTTAAAATCATGTAAATAACACAGTAGTCAATTGTGCCCACATTTAACTCTGATTTAATTCACTCCCTCTAGCAGTGCACCACCCTCGTGTCAAGATCGACAATGAGTCTTTTCTGGCAATAGAAAGGCGGTCGGAAAGACTTATCAATCAGTTGGTAGGGAGTCTAAGCGAGTATAAAAACACACAAGTGAGACTTAATCAGTCCATGTGAGACATTACATCATCATTCAACCACCAGTCCAACGGGGGCAGGCCACCATGCGAATCCATTAAGAGATATTGAACTGTTTTATCATAATTTTTATTCCTCAATCCCAACAGGGAGCTGTTAATTATTTCTTGCTGTTTTAGTTGTTATTAATAGCCTTCATTTTGTTTTGTTAGCGGTCTGTGTGTCACTGTAGGGTGTGATAGAGACTGACTGTAGGTAGACAGGTCCAGGGCGCCTGTCTATATGTTCGAACTCACAACGTTGTAAAAGTGTGCAAGATCCAATGTCTTAGAACGAAGAATGTATGTCCTACTCCGCACATGACCCATTCATTTAGACAAGTACCATGAGTCAACCTTCAACTAAGAAGTTTTTAGAATATCATCCACCCCCGCCACTCCTCCAAATGCCCCCCCCCCCAAAGAAAAAAAAAAGGTGGGGTAAAAGAAAAAAAAAATGAAAAAGCGATTGAGTATAATATAGAGAAATTAAAGAGGGAATTTGGGAACAATAGTCTGAACATATCTCATTAGAGACCCACCACCAAAGCCCAGCTCACTTTCAAAGCTAGTCATAATTGGGTCTAGCCCTCTAAAAGCTAACTCTCGTGAAGTCACGCAATGGACGAATCCTCGCGTTGTTAACCGTGAAAGGGGGCCAGTAGAATGCCCCCCTCTGAGTATGTGACCATTTATTTATCCTCCATCTATAGCCCCCGCTACTACCCCGTGGCCCCATTCCTCCTGGGGGGTATCTGCGCATGCGACGGCTCGGGTTCCATTCAGCCTTGTTATGGTGTGGACAGAGGAGATAAAGTCTGTCGTGCGCAGGCGCGAGGTCCACCCGCCTGAATACTATCCCTACTGTCTTGCCAGCCCCCTTTTGCATGTTCCTATAAAGGAATTCTTTGTTTAAGGAATATTGTAAGAGGTGCATGGAAATTGCGGGTCACATCCTTTCTAAATAGGTCAGGTTGCGAGTCATTTTGCTGACAGATAAGTTCAGGACGTTAGGATATCGGTTGAAGTTTCAAATGCCCCTTCAAACAAGTTTGACGGGGGGGGGGGGGGTGAGGTACATCAATGTTTGCCATAGTAATTTTCCTGCTTCTATCCTTATTTGCAAAATTAATTTGAAAAAAAAATAGATATTGTTATGAACTCCAAAAGAATAATAAGCATAGGATGGATCAGGGGCACTTTAAGAACAACATTGCATAATTTGTGAGATAAACTTACTTTAATGTTATTTTGTTTTTCTGAGTAGGTTTGGAAAGCAAAGAAGAATCCTATTCCACTTGATCGATAGCTGATATCTGCAAAGGAATGTACAGATATATGTCAGAAGGCGGGTATCTATTGGGAGGCAAGTATTTTCCCCAACAGCCCTGGCTAATCTCCTGTGGGACACCCCAGGCCAAATAACAAAAAGGTTTGCTTCCGGTAACCCGACCGACCCTAGAAAAGCATGGGCAAAAAAACTTCTTTTTTTTTTATTTTGAAGAATTTTGTCTCATTTTTTTCACATTTTAAAGAAATATGCATTACTTTTTGGGGGATTTTTCCTGTACCCTTTTCATGTTCTTCCCCTCTCTCACAGTTGCCATTTTTCCCTCATTATTTTACAATGAAAAACAAAGAATTTGACACATCCATTGATGTGTGCCCTGACATTTCCTATATCAATGTAAAAAAATAAAATTTAGAAAAAAAAATCCGACCTACCGACCCTACCTTTTCAAGTCATATTACTGGAAACGCACCTTTATTTTGTTTGGCCCCATCACCTGTCTCCGTGTCACCCCTTACCCACGTTCACCTGGAGGAGGCCACAGGAGGCGTGGAGCTAACCACCTCTCAATTATCCTGTATGCAAGGACTGCAAATCAGGGCTTGGCTATGTAAGCGTCTATTTCCATGAGAATGATGAATGGTTTAATGTCATGACTTGGTAGAGCTAAATCATTAGATGGTAGGGTGATGAGGGAGCTAGCATGGATGTGATATAAGTGTGTTGGTGTGTCTGGGGAAGGGGGTGTGGCCTATATGGTGGGCCCTGCTGAGGGTGGAGATGTAGAGGAGGGTGGATTTAGTTTGGGATAAAGAGAGTTCCCGAGTATGAACAGCAGAGCAGAGGCACACAGGAATTTCACGTGGCCAATTTGTAAACAGGGTAACTGAGGTAAATATAAGTGAGTGCGTGCATGCCTGAGTGTGTGGGTGAGTGAGAGAGTGAGTGAGTGAGTGAGTGAGTGAGGGAGTGAGTGAGGGAGTGAGGGAGTGAAGGGGTGAGTGAGTGAGTGAGGGAGTGAGTGAGTGAGTAAGTGAGTGAGTGAGTGAGTGAGGGAGGGAGGGAGTGAGGGAGGGAGTGAGTGGTAAAGACAGACAGACAAACATACATGGAGACAGACAGACAGAGACAGCCAAAGACAGACAGTCAGTCAGCCAGTCATAGAGACTGACAAAGCCCGCAATTGAAAAGGAAAAGTGAAAGCACAACAAAAACGTAAAGCGGGATATTGGTTATTTGGGGGCAGAGCAGACAGATAAAGGTAATAGGGGACAGACAAATAATTGAACGGGGTATTGATAGAAAGTATATGATCAGAAAAAAAATGTATTGTAGTAGCATTCAGACCTCTTGGAATGCAGATGCTGGAAGAATTAACGAGGGAATGGCATGTACATGTATATAAACTAAACAACAAAGGGACCACTTGTGGGCAATTATACCTGAAATTGGAAGTAATGCAATGAATTGAAAGACAGTCTGCCATACAGACAAAGTAATATCCACTGCGGGCCTGTACCTTCCCTTCTCCTCGTCTTAACACACACCCTTAGCCATCCCCCCTCAGGCATCCATAGAGATTGGAATTAAATGAGTACATCGGGTGGAAATTAAACTTAATTGACAAGGATTACCAACTTGCAATTATTTAATTGGGCCGGCCCAGTTTTTAAGGAATCTCTAGGGGATGTGTAGAGTGGGAAAGAGGAACTGTGTGTTGGCGTGCACGCCTCGACTTATTAACCATATCATTATCTGTGGATTATTTCATTAGGACCCTTTAAGTCTGTGTTGAATCACGCCAGAAGCACCATTCCGCCATTGTCAGGCCCCACTCGGTAACAAAGGCCTTACAGAAATTCAGACTGGAATTGCTAATCACAATGGATATGTCTGTATTCTCCACATGGTGGCAGTACTAGAAAGGGTGATAAGGCATCGGGTGACAAGTGCAATATAGTATAACAAGGGAGTGGCCAAGTTGTCCCGTGCACCTGGTCTACTAAAGAAGGTTATGCAGAGAAAAAAAGATGACATGGAATGGGATTTGAAGCTTTCTTTGAAATGCTCATCAAAATCCCTCCCCCCCCCCAATCCACACACGCGTTAGACACGAATAGTATTGGCATTGGGATAAGGACCTATTTATAAAGTATATCACACAGGGGTGGTGTCAAAAATGGGACGGTGCGGAAGGTGTGACACTTATGACGGGGATGGGGCGGAGGCATGTCCAAAAAGGCCTAAAAGCATGACATACTCCTACTCACCCCTTCTAGTCTTCCATAGAAATCCTCCACCCTTTTATTCTGCACTGCACAAGCTTCACGTCCCCTCACCCATACCTGCTCCAGTATTGTGATCACGTGGGCCCTTCCAGTTTCCTTAAGCACCCACGTGTTCCAGACGCGTCTAGATCATGTGATCACCGTGCCGATCATTGATTGGTTGTTAGGGAGGTGATGAGGGAGAGGGCAAGGGCAGCCAACCGTGACAAGCAACACTTACACAAAACGTTAACCTCACACTCCATGCATAATGCCCCCCGTTGGCACCAATTGACTCAGTGTGTCTACTAAACTGTAATGCTGCTTGGAGAGTGAGAAGAGTAAAGATGGTAGCGCAGAGTTCGCCCTCGCTGCTGCTGAGAGTGGAGTGCAATGACATTTTGTCATGCAAGTGCTAATTCTACTGATTACATCGAGTACTTTATCATTCGAATATTGATACAGAGGTATATAATGAGGACAGAATACAAAATGAATGGGATAATATAGAAAAATGAAAGGGACGGGGTCATAAGAATGTATATGTACATCACAATTTAAAATCAGGAATATCAATATCATATTTTATATACAGATAGCACATAATAGCAATATCATTTGACACTATCGTAAGGCACGCACTAGTCGCGTTGTTATGTTTGCCTTTGTGCCTGGAAACAAATGTGCTCTACATAAATAACATGATTGTAGTGATGGCATGAAACAACACACTGAGTCCCCTACACTGCACTAATGCCCTTGTAACATACATACATTCCACACAGTCCACCACCTAGACTACTATAGAAATTCCGCTGTCTCAACATTTAAATATTTCCATTTGTCGAGTTCCCCTGGCCATATATATCCACCTCTAGAGCCTATGGGTTTTATCGTTCCAATAGATGTGAGGTAAATTATACAAATATCTCCAAATCAGAAATAATGATTCATGTATTAGGAATTTAAACAACGGGAAAAGGGAAACTGACTAAAGCCTGGGTTTCAGAGTTCCACGAAAACATCTTGTAGGAAGATAAAGAGACAGAAAGTGAGGGACAGAGGATGAGATAACAGGCACAGACAAAAAAAGGGAAACTAAATTTACCACATGTAAACGTTAATCGTGTTTCCGTCTGGCACACAGTACAAGACATCACTGTTAGCTGGGTCAAAGCCCTTGGTAGCTACCCCAAGACTGTAACATCCTCCGTTTTCAGGTACTGCCCATAGTTGTGTAATAGTTCGATTTTATATGCTTGTATAGTTCAAAGTAAAACCAGACAAGGTATCTCAGGTTAGTGCAACTGGTACGTGTTTATTTCGTATATGTTCACATCCACCTCGAATGCTAGCACTAAATGATAAACTTAGCTCAGGAGAGATTGGTCTGACTCTGATGGTGGTCAAAGCCTGACTAACGTCTTCCCCGACCCCAGGTAGGAGCTGTAGGAGGACGAACAGTGCTGCCATCACCCCACAGCAGCCAGTGGTCTAAGCGACCCTATAGTAGCTACCGGTGGTGGGCGCACCACTCGAACTGCCCTCTTGAGGAAGACGCTTACACTATATCACGCTCTACGAGCCCCTACAGTATTAACTGAACCCGGGTAACCCCCCACCCCTCCTGGCCTACAACATAATTGTTTGGTTTTAGACAAATTTATCTGTCTGGTGGAGATTTACACACATATTTCATGTATTCGTT
The DNA here is from genome assembly GCA_949317995.1 of Acholoe squamosa. NCBI lineage: Eukaryota > Metazoa > Annelida > Polychaeta > Phyllodocida > Polynoidae > Acholoe > Acholoe squamosa. The sequence continues at coordinate 38,659,833 of OX439048.1, read as the reverse complement.
TGAAAAATGTCATTACATTAGAATGAGAGTTCCCCGCTGCTTTCCCACGTTTCCATATACTACTCACGGGTCTAGTATAGCACCTGCTACATTCTCACATTTACCGGTACTACTCACGTGGTAGGCCCATCCACGCTGCACTTTTTGGAGGAGCTGTTCTCCTCAATTTCAAAATATACCAGCATGTTTCAAAGTAGGTCAGCATGGGAGTACTCCATGTACGCGCCAGCAGTGTTTCATGATAGGCCCCACTCTAGCATTCCCACATGTGTACTCGGAAGCCGTCACAAGAGGGCTGTCAGGGCTTTGACCCTTCTCTTCCCCTACTCCAACGACGCAGGTGCTCCTGTGCCCCACTTAATGCCCTCCAGGCCTCTAGGTGATGTCCCATTGAGTTTGGACTCACACCAGGGGCCGTGGTAATGATCGACTGGTGAGAAAGGTCTAAGGGGACATGACAGGAGAGGTTGACAAGGGGCAGGGAGAAGGCTTAGTGTAGAATAAGTGGGGGGGGGGGCTTACCGTGAATCAGAGAGCGATATAAATTCCAACCATGCGCTCAACCGCGGAATACTGAATTCAAAACCTGAATTGTTGTCTTTCCGGGAGTCCACTATCTATGCACGTGGTTATTCTAACGGAGAAGTTATACCACTGTTATGACTTTGGCAACCGTGCCAGTCGATAAAATAGAGCATACAATCCCTGCAAAAGGAGGAATAGGAAAACTCACGTCAGCCTACTCTCGTGCAACACAAAATCCAACATTAAGTAGGTCCTGTCGCTATCCAGCCTCAGCTCTGCCCTAAAACATGCACACATTCCAGGAAGAATCTCAGCAGATGGGTGCAGAGGGGGTAGGCAGCTTCTTAAGCTGGCCTTGGGTTGAGACCGAGACGAGTTAGAATTAGCTTAGCTTGGCTGACTGGCTCTGACGTACAGTTTCTTGGGTTTTGAATGGGCTGGGATTTGGTCAACTAGCTTTGCTATTGGAGATGGATGTGGCTTGGTTCATTGGGGGACTGTTGAAATGATCCAAATATAGGTCAAAACAGTTGTAAATTAGCATTGTTTTGAATCAACCTCCTGTAGTGTGAAACAAAAAGGTAACACCAAATCTTACTGTGGCGTCTTTCGAAATATTGACTTTACATCATAATTCTAGTACGTTATTCCTCTTTACTCAAAGTATGGGAGTAAGTAATGATGTTTCTTTATACGAATGTGAAATTCCAAAGATAGTTTAATGCTGCTTTACATACAAAAGATTACACTGAGGCAAGCATTACTTATGATGAAATACATATGCCTGCTTCCTCAAAAGGGAAATAATATATGAGTTGTTCTATTTTATCCAGGCGTATATATACTGCATGAAGTAGATGGGTAGTGCATAGCTATATGACACTGTGGGTTCAGTAATGTTAGCTTTGATGACAGACATAAATACAGCTTTACTTTTACACATATTCTTCCCTCCTTTATAGAGTCAACATAAAATTAACACCTCCCTGTGCCTCTTCCTTCCCCTCTTGTGTATATAAATAGCCTATGTCTGCATGTACGCACATGTATATTGAAACCATGTAACAGCTCCAGCTTACATGCATGGTATACCACTTATTTACTTCACTGGATGAGAAGTATGGATAGAAAGGATGCTTTTGGCATCCATTGCTACCAGAGTCTCCCCCACCCTATCTATGAGCCTTTTGTCTTTATTTATCAAAGACATGGATATGTATGTAGAACACAGGCATACCCATTAAACCGCCCTCTAGCCAATCGTTGGGTGGTTTTGCAATCTCTACAAACACTTCTATCTTTTTCATTAGAAGGGGTCCTTTTTATCTCGCCACCTCCTTTAAGAGTAATCATAGAAAGATGTCCATGAGATGGTATTTAAGCCATGTGTTCATATGTTCATATTCACACACATAGACCTGTAAGTGTGATAATGCTTCTATATTAAAGATGATATCCATCTGATGGATTCCGATATATCTGTGACCCATCAAGGGAGAACACCCCTCCACATTTTTTATTCCCCATTTGGCCACGAGGGGTGATTGGAGGGGCAAAATCACTCTAAAATCATTATAAAAATACATTAACCTAATTTTTTATGCAAAATTCAATGGCCTGATTTAAAACGCACCATTTTTGTTAGAAATGGCCCATATTTGGAAGGTAAAACAAACATTTTTCATGAGAAATCAACTGATATGCCTGTTCCTGGTTGCCATGGCAACCATTCCAATAATCAAAATTTGCAGATTTTTATGTCAATTTTTGGGGATACAAACCCAAAACTGAAAACAGAAATGGAAAATCCCTTCTAGATCAAAATCTTTGATAAAAATCACCATTATTGTTATGTATTTTTATGAAAAAGGCTGATTTTTTGTGTTTTTAGACATTATTATGTTTAATTATATATTTAGAGCTTATTCATCGATTTCAAATATGAATAACAACCTATGTTCAAGGAGGGGTTCTGACATAACTACTAAGAATATTTAAGCCAATGATGTCTCATTTTAAAGATATATATGAGATGAATTTTGATAATGAATTTCCCTGCAGAGGGGTGGTTTTGCTTGCCTGGTCACATCTATCATTCCTTCATTGATTAACATCATCAGCCCTATTATTGATCATGTAAACCGTTTAGATTTAGATACCAGATTGTTTATTACTATAATTATGTTACTATCATGTTGTTTTTTGTTTGTTTTTCCTCGGTCTTTACTTGGAACATAAATATAGTTTATAAGTTACAATCATTGCTGCTTTCTAAAATTTTAACACACCGTTCCACATAAACACTAAGGTGTATGCGCTAGCTCACTAATCATACGTGATTGTAGCAGCAAGTTACAGGTAGAGGTCAGATAGGCCATGGAGTTCAGTTACATAGGTCAGCCTCAAGATGCACAAATCATAAAAAAAAACTGCATTGTGACGTCATCTAAACACTATATTCAATCAATAGACAGGATCTTAAGAGTCAGCATGGCATAAGAACAGTGAGGTGATAAGCTCAGATACTACTCAGCCAATAACATTTTTTGCCAAATTTAGCTTGCAGGTCCTTAAATATTTGATTCTTTCTTTACAAAGGAGCACTGCCAAAAGTGGGATGGTCAGGGTTGTGTTTTTGTCAGGTTGTTAGTTATGGGTTATTAATCAAGTCTGTGCTACCCGTGGTTTACCATGGGGAGTGGCCTGTGCTGACTACAATAGCTGTGAATAATGTAGTGCAGAGACTTACTGGTAGTAAGCCTGTTTCAGGGAAACACTGCTAGAGGTGTGACGCTGGTGCCTTATTCATGGAAGCAGTGAATTGATGGCAGACAAAGGAGGGGTAATAACACAGCAGACCATGCTGGGCTATTGTATGGCTAACGCCATTATTGGTCACACCTATAGCATTAGGGAATCCACTTATGCTTCTCTACAGCCAAGAGGGATTTATGTGACACGGTACAGTTATGGTAATCATTTGCTGTTCGATGGAATTGTTCAGTAGCAGGCGATTTAATGAGAAAGACATAGCAAAGTATCACATGATTAAGTAGTTAATTATTTGTCTGTCATCTATCACAACTTCAGAAGATTATTGTGAGAGTAAAGTTAGGGTTGTATTTCAATATAATTGAAGACCCCATGGCCCTAAATGTCAGTAAATCAATTGAGTGTCATAACATACAAGCCTATATAATTTTTATAACTGCTGCGACTGTTGTCCAAAAAAGAACTTGTGAATGCTTAAATGGGGACCAATCTTAGGGAAAATTCTCTGACGAGAGCACGCCTCTTCAGCGATAGCTAACCAAAACAGTAGTAAATTGTCGGATCATCAACATTCTACATGGACCACATGACGGGTCACAGCTACTAAGATTTGAAATCCTCTATAGCAGGTGGCTGTAGGTAATGACCAAAGAACGCTCTGTAAAATACCCTCTTCTACATCAGTTACTTAGGATTTGGTCGAGTGGTCGTAGAATGCCTGCACCGATTTAGTATGGTACATGTGTATCTAGTTAATGTAGGACTGCCCAGATCTACCCAAGGTTGGTCCCGATGTAACCTTAATATGCACTTAGGATTTGGGTGTGCTACAAAAGAAATAGGCCCCCAGGTAGCACACAAAAATTTGCCGACGTTGGCTGCCCATCGGGCCTACGCAGGCCCGACCAGTGGCAATTGCCAACCAAATGCCAACATTGGCCCAATGTTGGCAGGACATCGGCAAATGGTCGGCCCCTGGCCGACCATTTGCCGATGCTGATGTTTGCCGACCAAAAGCCAACGTTGGGCCTATGTTAGCATTTGGTTGGCACAGTCGGGCCTATGTAGGCAGGATGGTCAGCCTATGTAAAGCCGATGGTTGGGCCAATTGGTACAGAAGACATTGAAGCACGATTTCTGAAGATTGCAAGTCATAATTATATGATGAATGCCTCCAGATGGCAATGTTTGTAACCCAGGTGGCGTCGGTCATACAGTATTCCTAATAAGTCGCCCTCAATGAATTTGTATAATGTAGATGTGGAGTTAGTTTTACCATGCATCCTACTATTGTAATAAAGTACCGGCTATCTACAAAGTGATTTATTGTATGTGTTGTATGCATCTATTCTTTCATTTATTTATACCTCTAAGGATACCTATGATTGTTAAAACCTGGTTCCTCATACTCCCCCCTTTAAACTATGTGTTCCATCAATATTCTGGATATTTAATACCTACTTTACGTGCTCATCTTTAATCCCACATCCCCCCCCCCTGCCCATACCCCATGTAATCCTTCTACCATCCATCCAAATTTCCCAACACAAATGACGAATCTGCATTTAGAGAATTCCTTGATAAACATTACCTTGCACAATTTCTTTCACCGACAACTGCCAATTTCCTAATATCTGTAACCAAACCCCAAAGCGATCCTTTTATAATTGAATCAAGATGAATTCACAATCGAGTCACCACACCACAATGGCAAAGGCAGCCAACCTCACGTTAACCACTGAGAACTTAATTTACCCGTTTTCCTCATATTTCTATGAGAAAAAAAAAAGATTTATTCTGGCCTGGATAAATATGCCCAGACGTGGTTTTCATTCCTGTGGGGAGTTTTCCGGTGGTAACTATGATAGGCACTTCCGCCGAGCCGGTCTCGGCATTTAACGAGATATCTTGTGGTATAACGAGATCTCGACGTTTCTCTGCAGGTGTCTGGGTAAAGACGTTAGGGACCACAGAGCACAGCGTCACAGCAGAAAGTGGGACACCGACATACTGGTAGTTATTCATATTGTAAGGGCCCAGAAGTATATTGTTTATAAATAGAAAACAAATCATCTTCAGGCTGTGTTGTGTGTTGGGATTGTCCCCTTTGAGATTAGAAGTTAATGTTAACCTCATGTGTGTTCACTTATTTCTTAATCAATTGCATCGGTACTGGAAGTAATGACACTACATAGAAAGGGTATCAAAAGTGAACGCACATAAAAGAATCCTGGATAGACCATTTATTTTGATATTACAGATTATCATGGAAAGAATAATCCTGAAATTATTTGAGAAATTTATCTTTGTCTTCATACTGCCAATAGTCACGAAAAGCTGGTGTATGACATGATGTCATTGCACCCGAATGAGGTTCGTGACGTCACTGTGTCTCAGCGTCACGTGACGGGTCCTATCATGGTGAAAATTTAATTATACTTATAAGTTGGAATGCCTGAGATTCATGTAGGGGAATGTTGCCTAATTTGGACCCCCTAAGAACCTTTTCCTGTCCAGTGATTATTTCTATGAATTTGAATGTAATATTTATACACTTTGTGATGGTACCTTATAGCTTTATAGTGATAGCATAAAAATCTAGGAATTTGAATTTCTCTTGTCAGGGTGGGCAATTAAAAATCAAAGCCTAATGGTCCAATTTAGGCACCTGGTTGCCTAAATTGGACCAGTTGGTATCCTAATTTGGACCAATATGCACTAGTTATTGTTTTGTATATCCATATACTTGAAACATCATATTGAAAAATAATATAAAACTAAGGATCTTTTGATATATGATATCAGATATGCTCTTAGTATTTCCATCAATATCATGTGAATTTGCTCCGTACTGGAGTAAGAAAAAGGTAACAAATTGATCCAATTTTGAAAACTAGGCCTAGGCCCCACGGGGTGGTCCAATTTAGGCAACTAAATTGAATCCAATATTACAACTATGGTCCAATTTAGGCAACTCAAGCTGATCCAATTTAGGTAACCTTTCATCTTTCTCATTGATAGTTTGTTTTCTAAAACATGACAATAGTTTTTATCCAATTTTATTTTAGTCTAAAGGTATATGACATTTAAAATTTTGAAAGGATTTTGAACAAAAAAAATGTTGCCTAGCAACCAGGAGGGCTTGAGTAAGCAGAAACATAAATAAGATCAAGAGGTCCAAAAAAATTGAAAGGATTTTGAACAAAAAAATGTTGCCTAGCAACCAGGAGGGCTTAAGTAAGCAGTGATGTAAATAATATCAAGAGGTCCAAAAACCATTTTTCACAAAAAAATGTGCATAAAATTACAGACAAGTTACATTTTTCGAAGTTATTAGGAACTTTAGTGATATTGACTAAAAAAATGACAGCATTGGAACCTATTCCTATTACTGCCACTAGGGGAAACAAGGGTGGTCCAATTTAGGAGCCGGTCCAAATTAAGCAACCTTCCCCTGTTCATCTGTGTCTCTACCCCTGTTTTTCTGTCTGTCCTCAGATTCATGTATTTATCTCTGTCTCTACCCCTGTTTTTCTGTCTGTCCTCGGATTCATGTATTTATCTCTGTCTCTACCCCTGTTTTTGATGATAGTGTGGGTTTAGATGAGAACTGACTCATTAGCCAGATGCCAGTTAACACTGCTGCCTCCTTGGGCCATCTCTGGTACTGACATTCTGGCCACGTTCATCAAACACTAACACACAGGATAAACAACCCTCAGCGAAGAGGAATTAATTGGAGATTTTAATCCTCCAAGTCGCCTTTACTGTTAGGATCAGAAGTTAAGATATGGATATCCAGACTGTAAGAAGCTTGCATTAAGGGGATAGAGTAGATGGGAAAGTATCTTCTTTTCCATCGGCTGTATACGTAGGGATGAAAGGCACTCTAGAACTTACATGCTCGATAAGTGTGTTTAGCAAAGTTTCATATCATCTAATCGGAACTTTGAAGGAAAAACTGTTAGATAATTATGTGATGGAGAGATGAGGAGCTAGTCAAAACTTTCTAGAAATGTGGTGTAGGTTTGATATTTCTTATATCAGTTAGTCAAGAACTGAAGAGTATTTTGATTAATAAGAAGAGTATACGGTTTTGCCGAGGCCATGTGATGGTGATGGGGGTCTAAGGGAAGGAGTAAAATACCTCGGATGCTAAAGGATGGCGAGCTTTAAGAGAGGTGTCGGAACAAGGATCTGACCCCCCCCCCCAAAAAAAAAAAAAAAGAAAAAGAAAAAGAAAAAAAAGGATGGAACCCAGTATATAATTCTGTACTGGCTTGGTTACTTGCTCACAAATTGATCTAAAATCGCAGGAAAGTGTCTAGATTTTTCACGGGGCCACGCCCCTAAACTTTCTGAAGCATTCAAAGTGCTACACTTGTGATTCTCAGAATTGCCAATGCGTCCTGCTCAAGGCGCTTTGCCCCCCCCCCCCCCAAAAAAAAAAAAAAAAAAAAAAGTCAAATTGCTTTCGACAATCCTGTTTTTAAAAAATGGACTCTCAAAGCTCAGTAGCTGTAGCAAATAGGGTGTACGTGGTGTTTTATCTCTGATGGTAATTCAATCGGGACAACAGTTTATGAGCCCATGGCACGCTTCTGGAGGCAAGGGGTACTAAAGCCAGCACTCAATAATAATTTAGTCTAGTAACTAAAACACGTTGAGGTTACTATGCATTAACAACTGTTTCAGAGGCTGCAGTCTTTACTTGCTTTTTTTATCTTGTCGTTTTTATTTCACTTATCTTTGTTGTATTACTGGCGGATTCACCCTGGGAATTAGACCTGAGACGACTGCTTGAATATTTTACAACCATTCCCTTTTAAAGGTAACAAGATCCTAGTGTGAGAGCTACGCATCTTTTATAGACACCCACCAGACAAAAATTACACTCCTCCCTGGAGAGAAATTTATGGATGAGATGCTGCCATAATATAAAAAAAACTTACTGCTGCAATAGAGGGGCATGTGTAACTTAATACCTAAAATTACTAAACACGATGTGGGGAGGAAAATGGTCCCAAGAGTGTATACTTATTTGTCTTTTAACTGCAATATCTTCCAATTACATGTTTAAGTATGTATATCAGTTGTGTTGCCTGATGCATGTGCATGGGGATTATAGTATTTGTCTCTCTCTAAGGATCTACTCATCCCTCTAATATACATCGTACGATAGACACTTGTTTTCTCAAGAGCAACCACGTGCTGGCTAGGAATGAATACAGATGCTGGAACCAATATAAATCCCCTTACAGTTAGCCAGAAGATAGAGTAAAGAGAATACATCTGAAAGTGGGAGTTATAATAATCTGGAAAAAGTACAGCCTCCTATATAATTCTGTTAAAATCATTGAAGCGTTGTGGCATTAACATTCGCACGACAGAGAATGTGATGGCTAGACGAGTGTGCATTCACTGTATAGAACCAAACCATGATTGAATAGAAGTGCTGAACTAAAACCATCACATTCAAATCAATCGTCGTTTATGCGACCTATAGCATGCAAAATCAATTGTAACCTTGGCCATTGCAACATCCGCTCCCCAAAATAGAATTTTAAAATTGACACTCATAACAATGATATAATTTGTCATTCCTCTTTCAAACATAAGTATGGGTTATACACCCAGGCTCTACTGCAAACTGTGCACCAATTACCCAATCGGGGTGAAATATTCATTTTCCCATTCCATCATACCAACATTTGTTGTATTACATTCCACAGTGAGCAAGATATGGAACATTGAACATGATCCCCCTATTGTTAGTTTAAGTGCAGTAACGCGTGTATACATGCACCTTTGTCAGTGTTCAACAATCAATGCTTTCTATGAATGTAAGCAATATCAATATGTGATGCATTACACCTCTGTTTGAACTATTCTAAATAGACCTCGGCTCTTAGAACTGATATGATAAGAGTTCTCTCTCTCTCTCTCTCTCTCTCTCTCTCTCCCTCTCTCTCGTTCTCCCTTTCTCACTTTTCCTTCGACTCTCATCTCCCTACGTTATCCTCTGCTATTGTCCGCCACCCCTTATCCCCTCTTCCACTCTGTCTATATATTGTAATGCCTCACTCTCCTCTCACAGTAAATTTTTTCCCTTGTTACCTTGTCTGCACCAATCATCCCTGCCCTCGATTTGCCATGCCGTTCTCTGAAGCAACAAACATGCAACGCATCGGCCCTAGCCAGCAATCCCATCCCAAATCCTGCCCTGTCCCCCCTCATTCTGCCAGTCTGTTCCAACAAACCCAGACCGGCCTCACCCCATCCCCAACCCCCACCCACCCACACGCAGGTAGCTGGGCCGTCAGCACATCAGTAGACAACAAAAAGCGCGGATCCATCACGGCCGTAATGAATTGCTATATTGCTGGATAATGGAGAAAGTTATTAGACACCCCGCACGCCGGCCGACATAAAGTGGCCGGCAGGGGGTGGAGGGTGAGGCTGGTGGAGAAGGGGTGGGTGGGGGAGTCTGAGCTGGTGCTAGAACAGTTTGCAATTGGAGGACGGAGAGCACTAGGCCATAAGTGGTGGTGTAGGTATGCCTGTTTAGTTTAAAGAGAAATCGGAAGGCGAATACCCTCTCTACTTGCCACACGAAATTTTCATACAGGTTGCCCCTAAGGCTTGTTCTATTCTACTTTTCTATATCAATATCTAATTGAAGATTTTTCACATTACTACGATTTGATACAGCATTTATTTTCCTTTGCTCTGTAAACAGAAAGACATTGCCTGGTCCTGTCTTTATACAGAATAAAGAAAAGAATTTTAACTCACACCATATCAACGAAGAGATGCATTTTCATAAGTATGATGGTTGGGAATATAATATCGGGACCAGGGTAGCATGCAGATGTTGCTGGGATGAGTAGATGCACTTTTAAAGGAACGTGGTAACTTTGATTGGATATTATTATAATGCCATCATCAAATAATTGATACTATGGTTAATAGAGGGCTACATTTATATGAACATGCTAAGACAAGTCCTAGAATCTCTGCAATTACAGTGACAGTTGGTGCTGATGTGATTTGGACTGTACATGGGTTTGGGCTAGAAAAGTGTGAGGTTTTTGGACGCATAGTAATTTCTTTGGCCCGGTTCCGGTAAGTTGCTTTATAAAGATGGGAGGTGAGGGATGTCAGAAAGATGTAGAGTATAAAAGGGGCAGAGATAGGGATAGAGAAGTGATTGAGAAGGATGGGATAGAGGGGAGGGTACACATTGAGTTAGTCTGGTCACGAAGCTGCCATTGGCGCCTCGTTTTGAGCGGCTGTCGCTGGTTGCCGAGTGAGTAACGTCGGTGAGCACACGCCACGTCAGGCACCAGCGGAAAAAAAGACATAATGCAATTTGTCATAGGGGAAAGGATGCAGTATGGTTTGTCTGCAGTATTTGTGGATATGTTTATAGATGTAGATCCGTGATTGGTGTACAATGTTTAACATATGCTGGCCGAAAACCGTCAATGACCTTTTTTAAAATAAGACCAAAGAGATGTTTGTTCTTACTTCTATACCTGCTGAGTATTTTAAAAGATTTACCCCTTGACAAGAAAATATCTTCAAAGATGAAAAAGTTGCTTTTTTATCCATTGCCAAAAGACACAACGTGTATGTAACAACTTTCTCTTGCCAACTGCTTTAATTGGGGCTAAAACCGTTTGCTTCCATGCAATGGTCACCCGATACGTTTTCGGTCATACGCATGGGGTTTGAGGACATGACGCGAATATGCATGGGGCGATCTGTTACCTACTGACCAGTACTAAGGGAGTGGTAATTTTTTAACAACAGGGTGGGGGTGGGTTTGGGGAGGGGCAAAATAATTTCAGACTCCTCTTAGGGCAGGGGGGCAAAAACAATTTCGCAACTTTTGTGCCTGCTAATCGGTTAATCACCAGCCTTGAAAATTGTGAAAGGTGGCTTTTGCTAGTGACTTATCAAACAAATATCAGTGCTATTTAGTACAAGGTCAGAGCAAGTGGTGGTGTGTGCTCATGAACAGCTTCATTTTACTGCATATAAAACCACATACTTTAAGTACCTAAGTAGGGATTGTAGATAAGTACCACACTGGTTAGCCAGGTATAGCTGATGATCCCCATCCTATGCGACTCTACTATTTACTTGTGGTTGCTGCTAATGATTCATTGATCATCTGCCTGTTGCGAATAACATGTAAATTGTGAATGAAGCTCCCTAGAATGCCAAAAATAGATTACACAGTAGTAGAAGTGTCCAATGGGAATTCAAATACAATGCTCTGTTCAATACATCGTTTTGTAATGTTACAGATTGTGAGGTACACTGCAAAAATGGTGTTTAGATCCTAAACACAATTCTAAACATATTCTTGCAACGTTTTTGTAATCACATTAATTTCCTAAACATGTTTAGCCAAACAATGTGCTCAGCTCAAGTGTTTAGAAATGTAGGTGTTTAGGTTAAAACTTTGTGTTTAGATATATAAATTTTTGTGTTTAGGTGTTTATGAATTTTTGTGTTTAGATGTTTAAATGATTTGATGGAATGTTAAGGTTTGCAGACATGTATGCATTAAAAAACAGAGATATATTTTGTTTGTTTTCTCATTTACTGGGGGGACATCAGCAGGTATTTACTTGCCAAAGTCTCCAAAGATGTCATCCACAGCTATATATGTGTACATTTATTACACACTGCATCAGAATGAGAGACTTGAGAAGGTACAACAGCTTAGCAGGAAGAACATTGCCTTATGTATTCCAGAATAACATCAAATAGGTGTCAGTCATGGAGTTTATTGATTATTTTATGGTAATGCTGGTGTCATGAGGTGAATCTAGTCAATTTTCTATTGCCCTTTCTATTCACATGACATTCTATGAAATGAAACCATGATAAACATGGGAATTGGGGATATTTGTCACAACAATCGATTATAACTGTGTGCAGATAGTCCAGTCAAAGGTAGTGCTGCTACCTGGTGTGGATTCAACATCCAAGTATCTAAACATATTGATGTTTAAATCTAAACACCTATTATTCAACTGTCTCAACTCTAAACATCTAAACATGTTTAGTGTAAATGTTTATGTAGTTAGAATAAAAGTGTTCATTTCCTAAATGTGTAGTCGATGAGACACCTAACTGACCTATATGTTTAGGTTTTAAACGTGTTTAGACCTAAACATGTTTAAAATCTAAACACCATTTTTGCAGTGTAGGCGACATCAACACACTCATCCATTTTAAAGTTGTTGTTTTGTTGTTTTCTTTAACAGGTAGAACTCAATTGAATCCATTGGCCGGCGCTCACAGTTTGTGATTATATTCGAGTACATTATGTGTTCTAAAATTACAAATCTCTCTTCACCTAATTGTATTGGAAGATACTTGCATGGGCTACAAGGTTCTATTTGAAAGATGTTGTACAAGGTCTATCTCGTTTTCTTTTGGCAGCCCCCTCCCCCTCTACAAGGTTCTATTTGAAAGATTTTATACAAGGTCTATCTCATTTTCTTTTGGCACCCTGCCCCCTCTACAGGGTTCTATTTGAAAGATTTTATACAAGGTCTATCTCGTTTTCTTTTGGCACCCTGCCCCCTCTACAGGGTTCTATTTGAAAGATTTTATACAAGGTCTATCTCGTTTTCTTTTGGCACCCTGCCCCCTCTACAAGGTTCTATTTGAAAGATTTTATACAAGGTGTATCTCGTTTTCCTTTGGCACCCTGCTCCTCACATAATTAGGTCCATTTTGGTGAGTTGCCTAGCTTTAGTGCAGAGTGTAACAGCAGCCAAATGTCCTTGGAGAGCACCTGCTAGGGAACAGTGGTCAATGGAGGAAAACTGTGGTCTGTTGCAGAACCGGACAACCTCTCGCTAATTAGACAAAATATGCCTGCTTCTTACACCCAAAGAGTGTTTTTTTTTCATGCATTCTACCGTGAATTTATTTTTCCTCTGAAAAGGTTTACAGAGGTCCTTCTCCTTTATCTTTTGATAAGAGCCTCCTGGTGTCCCTACCGATGTTGAAGTGAATGGTCGAGTGCAGAGAGGGTTTCCTAGGCAACAATAGAAAAATGTATGAAATCCCTGTCATGAACTGTTCCCCTTTTTTAGTATGGAGTCGAGTCTAATCACACTACTAACTTCTACCCCACTATCCCTGGGCATGGAATCATGGCATGGCATGGGTAGACACAATTACCCCCACACCATGCAATCGGCCCTACAAGGCCTCGCGTCGTCCAGAATACTTTATATACCTACCCCCAGGGTCTATAGCACCATACCTGTGCTATTCTCTGCCACCTGCCAAATCACCAGCAGTACCTGTACTCTCAGCTCTAGAGGTTGTCTTATGTGAGTTGTCATATCTGAGTTGCCATAGCTACTATTCTGGTCATCTAATATCGATATTTTTTATAGAACTAAAAGATTTCAATTGGAAATGGTATGGACCTTTTCCTTGTTAATCAGTTTGGTGTATTTTTAAGAATCAGAGCCCTATGATGCAATGCAACCATTTCATTTTTTCATAAACATGTAATTATCTCCACATAACATCTTTGATATCGTTTTCTCCCTAATCTGCTATCAATCATCCACATGAACCAAATGTGGTAATGTAAGTTCTGCCAGCCCCATTGTAACACAGACAATAAAGTAAAGCCCACACGTCATCTAATTGGTTAGGCCAAAAAAAAAAGTTTTTGTTTCCAGTTACCTGACCGACCCTAGCAAAAGGTCAGGGTCCAAAGGTTGCAGTCAGACAAGTGTGCAACTGTCTGGCAGTTTGCCCATTTCTGCTTGCCTGGACCCAAAAAACTTGATAGTGGAGGTAGTGGTCAAAACTAAATATGGGCGATTCAACAACTAGTATTCATCGCAACATGTCATGTCACATGTGTATACAATTATTTTTTAATTTGGATGGGGGGAGGGTCACTTTGCTCAGTCATTCTTAGTGGGATGGGGTGTGAGTCATGATGATCATATTGGCAGGGTGTCTGGAAAAAAATTGTTGGTACACAAAAATCCATCTACCCTCCCCCAGCTGAAATAAATCAATAAATGACTCGTCCATAAGGGACTGATAATTTTTTAACAACAGGGGGGTTGCTGGTGGGTTTGTGCACCAACCCACAAAAAGATTTTGCCCCCCCCCCTTGAGGCTCAAAATTAGTTTGTCCCCCCCCCCCGCAGGGCCGAAAATCATGTGTGTATGCGCCATTTTAACCTATAGAAGTGCGCAGGCTTTTTCGCTGAAAACAGGTGAAATTATTTTGATTCCCTGGTTAACTACTATAGGTTAAAAACATCCTGTTTCTCCTCCTTTTTCCATGAACCTGATACTTAAGAGTTTAATTTGCCTCTTTTTCCCCTAGAATCTGGTCAAAATCAGGGGCTAAATAAGTCCACCTCAAAATTAGCTGTCTTTTGTTATATAACATGCCTATATTGGAAAGGAAGAATGTTCGTCCGAGGTAAGGTAAAGGCAAGCTTACCAAAAAAAGAAACAAAAAAAACGACCTACCAACCTTAGCATTTCAGTTCATGTAACTGGAACCACACCTTTTTTGCCTTATTAGAATTTAACGAGGAACCCTTAGGAGCCCTTATCACTGGAGAATAATAAAATGTGTTATCACCTATCTCTGCCCCTATTAACTGTTTGTATCTCATCATCCATACAAGATATTACCTTGGTGTAGGGGAGGCGAGGGGTTCAAGCTCAACTCCCCTCCTCGTTGGTCCCCATCCCGTGGCTAATTTATTGCCATTTATTTGAATGATTGATTGACAGATCGTGTATTTATCTAGTCTACTCCTGCCCCTGTGCTGCTTATTGGGTATGTGCCAACTACATGGGCTGCTGTCGTGAAAACGTCATTCCCTGCCAATGTTAGGCAAAGAAAAATAAAAGCTGTTTTCCAGTAACAAAGCTCAAAGAGCTAAGGTCGGTAGGTCGGATTTTTTTTTCAAATCTTTGTTTTTTACATTTTTATAGGAAATGATTGTAAAATGATGAGAAAATGGCAACTATGAAAGAGGGGGAGAACATGAAAAAGATACAGGAAAAATCCTCAAAAAGTATTGAAAATTTCTTTGAAATATGAAAAAAATTAGACAAAATTCTTCAAAATCACAAAAAAAAAGGTTTTTTGCCCCTGTCTTGCTAGGGTCGGTCGGGTTACTGGAAACAACCTTTTTTTTTGTTTGGCCTTACTACCAGGGGACACTTCCATTATGCTGAATTATTTTACCATAAAGCAGCAATAGCTTAAGCAGGCTACATCTTCAAAATTGTCATCCTTATGAATTTATCGTTCTATCTCTACATAATAAAATACTGAGGTGAGTTTGAAATTTCAACCCATCTTGTTATTACATGTATTAAGGACACTTGCACTAAGGCAGTCTACTAAGAATAGAAGAAACGTTGCTCAAATTACTGACCCCCCCCCCCACGCTTTCCCGGTGTAAGATTACCCCAATAAAGGATTTAAAAATGAAAGTTTGATGCGATTTGTCTGCCTTTGTGTGGATATTTAATTAATTGTACACATTTACAATAGCCATTATCAAGTAGAGTCTTCCAGAATGAATTAATCAAGCACAAGCTGTAGAGATCAAATGACAGCACATTGTGGTCCTAATACCTATATCTGGATCGTATAGATCTTCCATCCACCCTGATTGCGTAAGAAAACATTCCAGGGGTAGGCTACCCCAGGTAGGCCACATCAAAGTAGTTCTGACGTTTGGGTTTGAATAATTCTTACAAACCATGATAACAATGGAACATATTTGATTGTATTGCGAGATAAATTAATTAAGTCTTGAATATTAACTTGATGGAGTGTCGTAGGGCCTCCAGTCATACCTCCATACGCTTCAGAAGGGTTTTGCTTCAAAGGGAAAAGTGAACCAAAAATTACCCCTCGTAAAATCTAGGAGAGTTGGAATTGCACATGCGCAGTCAGTTCAGGATCTGCTAGGTTTCCTTGGTATAATCTTAATTATGCCCCAACTTAAGTAAGGTTAAGTCTCGAATAAATTCAAAAATAAAAAATATTTGATCTATTCCCATCAGCCCATGTACTTGAAACGTGCACAGGTAGGTAAAACTCAAAGTGTGCTGGTGTCATCAAAATGTCATCGAAATCAGTCAGACTTCACATTATTATCAGTATAAGACATGTGACAAGGGGTATCTATGTATGAACTGGGCATTCCAATCTTTATGAAAGGCCATTTAAAACTTGGCAGTTATTTGGCAACACTGTGAAAACGATTTGAGCCATGCACGTTTCACTTAATTTTTAAAAGGATTACATGTACCAACACCTACAAACTCGTCATTGTGAAGTTTGGCTCTCAGAGTCTAAGAGACTGATGTCATAATATTTCCACTTACCGTGAATCACCGCACGTATTCGTAGATGGTCCTGGATTCTCCATCCGTCTATCCTCTAACCTCTTCACCTGGATAAAGAATAAACATATATACAAGTTATAAGTGTCTCCATAATCCTAGTAGATGTAATATATTCCTTTATATTTGAAGACGTGTGCATGATTTGGTACCAACTTCTCTATCAATATTCTTTATATCCACAATGTACTAAAGTACTCGTTTTGCAGGTTTAACATGTAGTAGGGTTTGTTCATTTCCATATTATTGAGCACTTATAAAAAAACCAAGAAGGTCCATACTCAATCCTTAGTTAGATAACCTTAACCAATAGTTAATGGCCTTCGGCATGGCCAACTGACACGTTTTTGTTTATATGAAAAAATATGATATAGATGTCAATGTAGAGCAACCGTGAAGGAGTAGTAGGAGTAGTCAGATTGTTGATATCTTATTCGGATTTGTGTAACCCTAAATCTGATAAACCTTTCAATGCAGTAGTATAATTGTGGACTAATTAAAAATTGGTCGTAATTTGACTCGGAGTGTGATCTGCTTATACCTACCTGACACCTACAGGTGTATACCTCTACCTCACTCTCACCCATGAACTACTGGACTCCACACGTACAGCTAGAGTGAGTACAATTCCCACCCATCCACACCTATTTTGTTATTTAAATCCTATCTCCCTCTTTAAGTGGGCCCAACAACAAAGGTGCTCCTCATACCCTCGCTCTCAGGTTAAACCCTCGTAAAATTCGTCATTTTATTATGTCTATTCATCTGATTAATTCACATGTCTCACATATCGTGTTTTAACATGTTTATTTTAATCTCATATTATTCATTTGATTCATTCACGATCTTATATCCAAAGATTATTATAAATGTTATCCAATCCGTAGTCTGTCCCCGTTCAGTAAATTACTGACGATGCCGTAGTAACTGTACCATAATTTCGGCTTCTCTTGTTGAAGAGGAGGAAGGCAAGAAGAGGTAGGGCGACCAGGAGCGTGTTGCTCCTATGGTACCCTCTTTTCAAAAGAAGCCAAGCTCTGTTTCACCATTCAACTTGCACTCACCACATTAGTCTGAAAAAATCACCTGCCTTGTTTAAAACAGAGAGAGCTGCACTATCAGGTACCTACTCTTGTCACAAACTGTTTAGTATATTATACTGACTGACCTCTCCCAACTAGGTACCTAATCAAATCCCCCATTTTTAGCACCATACTTGAATGACCACTTGTAAGCAACAAAAGGGCATTTTAAGCCAGCTCTTCTTTTTACTATAGGAGCAACACCCTCCTGGAAGGAGATGGGGGAGGGGAATCGAGGAGGGAGAGATTGCCTTCTCCCAGGAAAACAGCCTAGTGGTAATAACCTTTTTCCTCAATACAATTCGTTCCTTTAGTATAATGTGCAAAAGAAATATAACAGGCCTTAAAGCTGACCAGACGCTGCCTTAGAGAAGGGGACAGATGCCCCGTCACATTCAGAGGTGGACAGGTCAGATCCTGGAGGGGCTCCATCCCCTGCCCACCTCTGTCCCACAAGACCTTCTATCTACTATGGGGTGCCATGTGAATCTTTCCTGACAACAATATAGCTCGAACTGGTAAGAATTCTTTTGTCATAAGAGTCCCGAGGATATCACCGGTATATCAAAGGTTTAGAGGAAAGTTTTGCCCTATCTTGATAGCCACTTAAGTTAAATCAACATGATGCATTTGACTCACACAGGTTCGTGGATATGTGCCTTAACCCCTTATTTGTTTGACCCATAACCCAAGAGGAAAAAAGGAGCCAAACTTTCATAGTGAAAAGTTAATATTTGAGTAGCTCCGAAAATATCTTTACTACTTCCATGCGAACGAGTGGACAGATTGTAAGGTGGATACCCGGGTTCTGAAACACATGTCTTTCTGAATCCATATGCACCTCATCCTGCCTCCTCCCCTACGCTTTCCCCTATACCTCTGGTCAAACCGATAGCGTCTCCCTATTATGGCCAAACACTCTCTTTGCGATCTCGTGCGATTAAGCAATAAGTGCTGCACAGGCCAGGGGCTTGTCAATATAAACCTGACAAATGTTATTGCCTGCCGACCTGCCCATCCACCATCCGACCCTGTCCGTCCGCAGGGGGTCTGGGGACAAACATTGGTCATTGGAATTCCTGCTTCTTTCCCGTCCCCAATGGAGGAGCCAAAGGGTAAAGAAAGGGGCAGGGGTCACTATGATGCCCCCTAGATAGTTATAATACCCCCTCAGCCCTGAAACAACATGCAAATGCTACCCGTAGTTCATGCTTTTTCACAGAAACACTTGATGCTGATTCTAATAAATAGAACAGTGGCAAATAGCATTGCAATTCGAATGCCCCCCCCCCCGCCTATGTGACCATTCCTAAAACTGGAGCATGTTGCTCCTATGGTAAAAAGAGCTGTCAGTAGGTACCCTCTTTTCAAAAGAAGTCACGCTCTGCTTCACCATTCAACTTGCACTCACCACATTAGTCTGAAAAGTCACATGCCTTGTTAAAAACAGAGAGAGCTGTACTATCAGGTACCTACTCTTGTCACACACTCTATAGTATACTATACTGACTGACTTCTCCCAACTAGGTACCTACTCAAATCCCCCTTTTTTAGCACCATACTTGAATGACCACATGTGAGCAATAAAAGGGACAAGTTATAGCTACATGAAAAGAAAGGACTGGAAACAAGGACATTTTTAGCCAGCTCTTCCTTTTACTATAGGAGCAACACCCTACAGGCCTTTACGTAATGATGACAACGTTTTGTAAAGCTGGAGTATTCCTGTCAGGACTAGTAAGAGCACTAATGGCAGTGTCAGTCATTCCACAACCAGGAGAGGTCGTAGGACCAGTTGAAAAAAAACAACGACCTGACCGAGGAGGTTCTTTATGACTGCCCCCCATATAACCAGAGACTTCGGGAGGCCATTTCTCAAAGAACTACGATCGCCCACTGCCCAACGACTTGAAATCCCATTGCTATTCCTATGGGGATTTTGGTACGACATGGAGGATGCAGGCATAGTGTTAAGAAATGACTCCTGCATCTATCAGTTGTCTATCCCATGCACTCCTTTCTCCTCCGCTGCTGGCACCCCATCCAAAATACCAACCACTGTCCAAGCCATTAAACACTGACGAAAACCTTAGGTTTTAGTTGGCTGCTATGAAACAGATCCACAGGGGACACATATGAATTTGTAGAAGAGGAATGTGATGGGGTATAGGGATGCAAGAAGAGGAGACTATAGTTGGCTCCAGTTAGCTGGTTTATTGCCTGTTATAGGTGTAACCTACACGTGGAGGGCTGTCAGAGCCAGGGGGTTTCTGATATAGGACATGTCTTCCGACAGGAACATTATGTCTGATTACATAGTCTCCACACTCAGATTTCTTGGAAATGGCCTCTTTGACACTTCTTATGATTTTGGTGCACTGACTTGAGTCCGGGTATATGATTCAAGTAACAATGCGTTAGAATACGATTTTAAATCTTAGAACTACCCCAGCTAAAAATCTAAATACGTTGTAGAGTGATTTGGCTATTTTCTAAAACCTCTCCATGTTCTAACTTCCTCCTACTCACCTTACAACCTCGATATATTATTTCCTGCCTTCCTAAAATCATCTCAGACATGTCTACAAGTCACACGCTGTTCAGCCAAGGTGTCTGATAAAGTCAGCTATATCTCAGGATACATTGAACAGCCAGGGAAAGCAGAACTTTGAAGTCAATCCCTAGAGAGATGGCTGCCCTGCAGCTGGAAAGGGCTTAGATACCACCATACAGATGTGATGGCGTAAGGTAATGAAGCCACCGTACCCACCTCCTCCCCCCCCCCGCATGACATATCATGCCTCTTCACTGTATTGGCGATAGCAGTAGCCAGAGGAAGTGGAGCGGGGGTATGAGGGAGATTGAAGAACGGGAGGGGGGGGGGATACAAAGAGGTAGGCAAGGGGTGGTGAAGGATGAGTTGGGGAAGAAGAGAGAGAGAAAATGCATGGGGAAGGGAGGAAGAGAGAGAAGAAGGCATGGGGTGAGGAAGGAGGGGGGAAGGTGGAAGGAGGGAAGAATAGAGAAAAGAAGGCAGGAGATGCGGAAGAAAGAGGGGAGGAAGGGAAGGGGTAGGTGGAGGGAGAGAGGCGGGAGACAATAAAGGAATTGACAAACATACAGCCTGTATTGAGGAATGTTGCCGGTGTGGTA
This sequence comes from Acholoe squamosa, assembly GCA_949317995.1. Lineage (NCBI taxonomy): Eukaryota > Metazoa > Annelida > Polychaeta > Phyllodocida > Polynoidae > Acholoe > Acholoe squamosa. The sequence continues at coordinate 38,638,858 of OX439048.1, read as the reverse complement.
ATCTGGCTACACATACTTTCAACATATTCATGTTTTATACTTTTTCATTTTATATTTTCACCTGTGAGAGCAGATATCTATGTAGTGCCTCAGGAATTCAAACAGAACTGCCCACAGCCGGCAAGCCATGGGAGGTGGTTCCCGGGAGTAATCAGCTCTCATATCTCTTCTTATCAATAAATGCGAATGGCTGCCCCCTGTTACAACCCTGTCTGGCACTGCCGCCAATACTGATAGCGATGGGGTCAGCTGTCACTGGCACTGCAGGGAGACCGCCTCTACCCTTCCAGCTTGACGGCGCCGTGGGCCTGCGTCTCCCGGGAGGTAGAGCCGCAGGAAAAGGTAGGACCTTTAGAAAGGAAAAGGCAGTTGGAAGTAGGTAGCTTTTGCCTTCGCCTTTTCATTTGTGCATTTGCGTTAGAGTAGCCATTATTACGAGAGATCCAACCTCCATTACGTTCGAGTTAACATTTGGTTCGCTTACCGATAATCAAGTTAGCCTTTGCCCTCTGTATTCCCCAATACTGTGTCTATTAGATTTAATGCGAGAATTAAAGTAATCATACCCATACATTACTTACGGAAGACATCCCAGCAAATTGTCGTGAGTCCTCGTCAACCTGTGTGAAGTGGCTTACACATGCCATTAGATGGAACATGACGTCGTTATAGCACAAGATCACCAGGAATAGCAATTGCTATGCCACGTGAGTCTAACACACAGTGGCGAAAGATGACGGAATAAGTTATCACTCAAAAAGGAGTCACCATTGATGACCAATCATGGTGACAGATGACGACAATTTGCTGGGATCTTTGTAAAGGTAAACCCCTCAGATGGCTATGAAGCAGTGGGATGATAGAATAAAAGGGAAAGCTATGCTACCAACTCCTTCACTACAATCATTTATAGACCAAGGGCCACTTCACAAGGTGCCAACACAATGTTAAAGAATGGCTAAGGACTAACTGACAGCCCCAGCAGGAGGTGTTCTGATTTATCTATGGCTTCTTTCTCTGACGTCGTTTCCGCCTTGTCGTCACTGACAATTACTCCCAAACCCTCGCCGTACTTCTTTATACCCTTCTATCTTTTTCTCTGACACAGGTAAAGAAGTCGGTTGTGTACACTCCTAGTTACTATTCCTTTCACCCCCCCCCCAACTCTCCTGCATCTCCTTGGCCATGTAAAGGCCACACAACACTTTATCTAGCCAAGCCTTTCGTCTTCACTTCGCACGATTACAGCTCTGGTGGCCAACTCGCCAGGTATCTGCATTTATATCGTGTCAAGTCGTATAAGCAGCTGTATTCCTGTTGTAAATGTCTGCAGGATGCACCAAGTGCTGCGTCAGCAGAAAGTAGTTCGTCATACCTAATACCTCATGCTGCATTAAAGCCATATATGTAAAGCCATATATGTAGACCACACCTATACCTGTGTGTGTGACTGCGCTTTTCATGTTAGTACAATAATGTGCTGATAACTATGCTGATATGTTGATATTGAAGGATGATATAGTTGGACTTCAGATACCATATTAGATTAATTGATGATAACATTTTTATGGTTGTGATGCTACGTCTTGCCCAATCGATAATATCTAACACATATTGAGTACATCAGAATTCATTTGGCTCTATCTGTCTGGGCCACATCCCACTGTAGCTTCGGTTCGGCACCGCCTAGACTGAGCTTTCATGAACATGTAGACATAAATATGCTACATTATATATACTGCTAGTCTAATATCCTGTCCTACCTATGTAGATCCCATTCTCCATGCCCTGGCAGTATCACATCCAGGCACCCAATGTTTATGCCACCTGACCTATTACCCCCAGCACAGCTTCCTCCCATCTACAGTACAACAGGTCCTCATGCCACCAGACCATCAGGAGTCGTCTGACGGCCAGGTCACACATTAGCCAAAACTACCGTTATCTCCCACCGCGTAACGAAGTGGGAGCAAACCACGAAACAACAGGGGCAGAATGGCAGGGGAATGACAGAACAGAGAAAGGAGATTAGAACAAAGGGGCAAGAAACTGAGAGACAAGGATAGTGTGTTTGAAGAGGAAGACTGAATGAGAGACAAACGGACATGTGCAGAGACAGCTAGACATGCTATTTTAATAAGTGAAATGTGGACACCAACAGCCAGTTTCATGAAATGTTGTGGAAAACACATAAGAGATAAACACAAAAATAGACAGAATAAGGTAGACTAGAGAGAAGAGATGTATTAAATGACCCATCAAGACATGATAAAACCACCACCAATGGCTCAGATGGCATGCCTTGTTGGGACAAGATGGCTGACAGCAGAAAATGGTCAGCTATTACCATATACAGCCTTCCTCCATGGCTTGGTGGTAAATGTCTGGTGCACTGACGTCCTGGCCGTGTTTTACTTACACACACCCATATAGTGGCCATGATCCGGACGATTGAGCTCTTTCCGCCCAGAGCAGCTCGCCCGCCAGCACCAGGCGTGAACAGAGTAGCTCCCCTTGCCCTAAAAGCAGGCTAATAATAGCACAGCATGCCCCGGGAGCTGCTCTATGTATAAGGCAGGAGGTGCTTCCCCACACAGCAGCAATGCCCTTCTCTATACAGAGTAACGTGCGGCTCCTGTATCCTGATACCTTCTCTATAATAACAGTCTGCTCTTTGCATGGGGTGGGGACATGAGCAAGGGCCTTGTAATAGTGCTGTTTTCATGTGCATTGGGTAGGAATTTCAAATTAGGAATAATGGTGTTCCATAGTTGAGCCTCGGGGTTTATTAATGACCATTACCGCCCTTGCTGTGTTTTGGAGTTTGTATAGATCCTGTATGCGCTATGGGCTGACTGCAGGTTATTGCTATGGCTTGGAAATTTGCTGTGCTGTGCATTGAATTAACCATGTAATTTAGTGCCGGACATTGCCGTGACTTGGAGTTTAGTGTTAACGATTGCTGTGCATTTAGAGTAGAGTTTATTGCAGACTAGATGTATTGCTGAGGTGTGTGATTTCGTGCAGACCATTGCTCTGCCTAGTGGTTTAGTACAGGCCATTGCTGGGACCTGCATGGGGCTTTGTGCAGGCTATTGCAGTGCCTTAGGGTTTACTGCAGTTCATTGCTGCTGCATCTTGGGTATCAGGATCCGAGTGTAGTGGACGGCTATGTGTCAGGCCACAAACTGCCCCCGGCGCTGACCCATTAAATCTGTGTCTCACACGCCTTTTTTCACCCTGGAGGTACAACCCCACTCCCTGTAACTGGGCAGGAATGTTAACACTCCTCCCTCAGGCTACATCTCATGCAGTGTATGCGTGGATGTTCTTCTATCAGAACTGGAGGTTAATTCAAAAGGTCCTGTGATTTCTACCCATGCGATCTTAGCGTAGGCACATATCATAAGACCTAGCCAGTCCACCTTATCTAATGCAGTGGTTGCAGGCCAGTCAGGCACAGCAAATAAGTCCTGAGATCATTTCACTATTCCTTTTCCAGTGCTAAGATCACTGCAATCTTAGTGAAATAATTGCATAGTGGTTTCACCTGAGTACAAGAGCACTCACAGGGAACACTCCTGCTCCCAAGAGTGAATGCCCCTGCCGTATTCATATAGAGGGGAGGGAGGACGTTTGCTGAGAGTCCTTGAGGGCTCCTCAGGATACTCAGGCATGAAGTGCACTTGAATACTGTACGAGGTTAACTGCACCCTATACTCTATAAGTGTCTCATATGGGGGGGGGGCGCTTGTGTAATCACCCTTGTGAGAAGGAGTGTTTCCACTGCTATTCTTTCAGTATGGGCCTCTTGCCCCTGTGCACAGTGTGTTCTACTTGGAATGGTGTAGGAGGGCTGAGGCTAAGATCATTGCAATCTAAGTGCTGGCTGTGAAAAGGCAGGACAGTCTAATCTTAAGATCACTTAATTGGATAAGGCAGAATAATTCCTAAGATCACTCAGGTAGCGATCCCAGGACCTTTTGAATTAACCTCCTCAGGTGGAAGGGAAAAAAGTCTTCGGACGTATCTAATACGATTCCGAATTTAGTTTTGAAAATGTGTAGGGTGATTTTAAATAGGTATACTATATACATAGTCTACGAGTTCTTTTCTATACCTTGAGGTTAATGTTACTCTCTCTTCTGCTTATACCTCAAGAGGAAATGATCGCCTACACTTCTCACTACCACTAACCCCATGGTTTGCTGGCTATGTCTCACAGTCATTACTTCCACGTTATGAGTCAAATCCTCCCAAAGTCTCGGCTAAAACAATGGCCAGTCACAAGGGCGATCTCCCCCTCAGCCGTCAACGACTTCCCATCCATAAAAACTCAGATAATACCCTAGGGCTGCAGTCCCTGCTCCCAGCTCAACCTACCCTCCCTGTATCCCCAAGTGAAGGCTTATCACTGGTGCTCAATATTATTGTGGTTTTTTTGTGGACGAGGGGGAAGGTGGGGTTTCCTCCTGTTGTGGGATGTGCCCTTGTTTGTCGGTGGTCCATGTTGGCATGCCGTCCGACTGTAGATAAGCCTCCTTCTGACCTCCCAGGTCATGCCATACTGCCATCTGGTGGGGGAAGCCAGAACCAGCCACATCCACCTCCACCCCCACCCACATAGAGGCAGGGACAGGGGCCTGGTACTGAGACGAAATAGGTAATATGGGTGGCGGGGAAAGGGGTGGGGTCACCGAAGAAGAATCAGCTAAAACTGCACATATTTGTTAATGTCTAAAGAGCTGTATCCACTGCGACGGATGGGCCATCCGTCTCCTTTCATCTGTTTTTTCTCTCCATAGAAATGAATGATAAATGAAACAGATGAAACCGACAGATGGTCCATCCGTCGGCAGTGGACGCATCCCTTAAATGATCGATGCTAGGCACAAGGGAGTAGGGAGGGGGCTCACAGGAGGGGAGGTAGCGAAAATAGAGAGATGATAAATGTAGACACATGTAGGCCAATTGGAGATTGACAGATAAAGAGGAACAGAGGGGGATGTTGATATAGAAGATGGGTATAAATAGATAAGAGTGATGTGGTTCAAGGGAGATTTAATGCTACTTAAAGAATGGATTGGACATTAGAGCTTGATCCAACGACAGAGGTTCACACGCATGAAGCATATTTTATCGTTCTTCACGAGTTGGGTACCAGGTTTGTGGTAATATTTCATGAGGCAGAGCCGAGTGATGTTCAGTAAAGAACATTATAAGTATACCTTCGGCATACTCATGGCAGAAAGACCAAGAACGGAGTTGATCAAAAGACAGAACCTGTTCCTTGTAAGTGGCATCTTGGGTGGAGCCTCCAATGCCAGGAGTACTAGGGGGGAGGTTATTCAGTCAAATAGATGATAGGAATGTGAGTAAAAGATGCTACTCATCATGAGAAACAAGAATCTGGAGTTTTTGATTTTGGGCACTCTAACCCCCCGGACCACCCAATCCGAAGTTAAAAAGTTGGAAAATATCTAATTAATTCATTACTAAATGAAGCGCAACGTTCCCTTCATTTAGTAGAGGAACGAACCTAAAATCAAGATTAAAGAAAGCTCAATATTCCCTTAATAGATTTGGTAGGGGAACAGACCTAACATTTTATCTACAAGAATTAATAAATGCTCAGTGGATAATGTAGAATAATAGCGTAGGTCTGTCCCCTACTAAATTAAGGGAACATTGTACTTAATTTTGTAACATAGATGGATATAAGTTAGTCTCATTCTTATTCTAAATGAGAAAATTGTGCTTTTTTAAGTAACATAGATGGATACAAGTTAGGCTCATTCCCATTCTAAATAAAGGGAATATTGTGCTTTATTTCCCAGGTAGCAAAAATGGTGTGGCCCGAGTCTGGGCCAGAGCGGGCTCCTGATGTGGGCCACACTGGGTTAACACAGTGGGCGCCCGATGGGTTTTGTCCTCAGCAAAGGGTCTGGGCCACACTGGGCTAATCGATTCGGGCACAGATCTGTTTGAAATTGGGCTCACCGATTTGGGCTCAAAGTGAGTTTAACATGGGTTTTTGGTGTGGCCTAAAGTGGGCTGCCCGATTTGATGAAAAATTAGTGGTGACATGTTAAAAATTCTTTTTGAGAAATTTATCCAAAATCTTTTCTTTTTTTAAAGGTCAATAAGCAACAAATCCTTGAGCTAATCTAACCCCCCCCCCCATCACCAAAGCAGTAAATGCAATATCTACCCAAGTGGAAAGGCAGAGCAGTACCATTCATTTGAATCAAACTCATTCAGCTAACACAAGGCACTTTGATTCATTAAAGTGAAATTCTGGCCTCAATATTCCCCTACTAATTCCCTATGTAGGAGTAGAGAAGAGAGCCTTCAAGTTCATAATGACTGTACCTCTGCATATCTGCTCTTGTTCCAAGTTCAGTGCAATAGAAATGGTGTTGCCATTCCACTACTACTCAGATGACCTTGATTTGCACTTTTGACTAGAAACATCTAAGTATTTCCAGACTATGAGAAAGTCTGCACATTATTACTTCATATCTGATTTAGTAGTCTATTCCAGTTGTCCTATGTCTAAAAGAAATAAGTTTGGTATGGGTAGTAGAATTCTGCCTGGAGTGCTGTGAAACCACTTTGTAGTGAGTCTGCCATGGACTGGCCTACAGGTGCAGGGGATATTTTTGGTTTCTCAATTGCCTCTATATATAGTCCTCTTATACCTGGCCAAGTGTGGGACCTGTTTGCCCCCACACCACAAATACACCTTGCAAGCCTACTAGTACAAAGAAAGACATGAAGCTGTTCTTTCCAGGACTAGTCAGTGTTGCCTTTTACATGAAATATCTGGATCCCTACTATGAACCTACCTGTGTATTAATGGTATAGGGAAAGTGTCCTACAGCAGTGGTGGAGGGAAGGGAGGGGGGAGGGCAAGGCAGGGTGAGAGGAGGGCAGGGCAGGGTGAGAAGAGGGCAAGGCAGGGTGAGATGAGGGCAGGGCAGGGCAGGGTGAGAGCAGGGCAGGGCATGTGAGCAAAGGAGATGCCAGGGCAGTGCAGGGTGAGAGTAGGACAGGGCAGGGTGAGAGGGCAGGGCAGGGTGAGAGCAGGGCAGGGTAAGAGCAGGGCAGGGCAGGGTGAGAGCAGGGCAGGGCAGGGCATGTGAGCGAAGGAAATGCCAGGGCAGTGCAGGGTGAGAGTAGGGCATGGCAGGGCGAGAGCAGGTCAGGGCAGGGTGAGAGCAGGGCAGGGCAAGGGTGAGAGCAGGGCAGGGCAGGGTGAGAGGAGGGCAGGGCAGGATGAGAGTAGGGCAGGGCAGGACGAGAGCAGGGCAGGGCAGGGCGAGAGCAGGGCAGGGCAGGGTGAGAGCAGGGCAGGGCAAGGCAGGGTGAGGGCTGGGAGTGAGAGTGAGTGAGTAATAGATGTTTAACACTATTTTGACAGCTAAGGTCATATTCATGGTGAGATCCTCATTACACAAATTCACAGAGGAATGTGTCAGTGCCTGCGCATATGTGCACCACACACATCCTGAGGGGATAGGAAAGAGGAGAAATAGACCCTTTTAAGTGGGCTAGGGAGGCCCAGGGAGGGCAGGGTGACAGAAGGGCAGGGCAGAGCGGGGTGAGAGGGGGAAAGGGCAGGGCAGGTTGAGTGGAATGAGGAGGAGATGGAAGGGGTAGGGGATGGATAGGGGAGGGATGAACAAAAAAGAGAGAGGGAGGGGGAACACTCATCACAGAGTTTAGAACAGTTCAGAAGATGAGGCTGCCCTGTCCAAACCCACTCTCACCCCAGACTGGGAAGACTTTATGCAGCTAAGTACCCATCTCGGGATGCCCATTTTGAAACCATCCTGGGCCCAATGTGGTTGCCCATTTTAAAGCTGACCAGTGCCCAAATCGGGCGGCCCAATGTGGCCCAGACCGTATGCTGAGGACAAAACCCGTTGGGAGCCCAACGGGCTCAAGTGGGTTTGCCCGATTTGGGCTGCCCTGTGTGGCCCTGACTGGAAACCCAGCATCTGCCAAACCTAAAACCCATGTACTGAATACTGCCCGCTTTGAACCACCTTATCCCGGGTAAAACCAATTTGGCCCCGAGCGGGCTTGCTACATGGGTTAGTTACATAGATGGATACAAGTTAGGCTCATTCCCATTCTAAATAAAGGGAATATTGTGCTTTATTTAATAACATAGATGGATACAAGTTAGGCTCATTCCCATTCTAAATAAAGGGAATATTGTGCTTTATTTAGTAACATAGATGGATACAAGTTAGGCTCATTCCAATTCTAAATAAAGGGAATATTGTGCTTTATTTAGTAACATAGATGGATACAAGTTAGGCTCATAATATTTTGCTTTATTTAGTAACATAGATGGATACAAGTTAGGCTCATTCCCATTCTTAATTAGGAGAATATTATGCTTTATTTAGTAACATAGATGGATATAAGTTAGGCTCATTCCCATTCTTAATTAGGAGAATATTATGCTTTATTTAGTAACATAGATGGATACAAGTTAGGCTCATTCCCATTCTAAATAAAGGGAATATTGTGCTTTATTTAGTAACATAGATGGATACAAGTTAGGCTCATTCCCACACTAAATGAAGAGAATTTTGTGCTTTGTTTAGTAACATAGAAGATTACAAGTTAGACTATTAACCCTTCCAAATAAAGGGAATAATATGGTTTATCTAGTAATTTAGAGCTTATTAAGTTAATGTAGTTAAAGAAGCTTTATCTAGTACATATATGTAGCAGACCAATCCTTACCAGTAACTATTCTATAGATTAATCAGTTGAATAGACGTGCCTGCACCAAAGCCCACTTCCTTATAGGCGACTATATCACTTCCATCGGTAGGGGCCCGTAATTTGGATCTTGGAGACCCTTAAACATATTGAAAATGATGAATATGGGCATTTTCTTTTTCCCTATGCCATAGTCTCATTATTAACGGAAATGTAGTTTTTTTCTCAACCTTGATCCATTTACTGTTGACACATTCCACCTTTTGATTCCCTATGGGATTTATAGCATTGAGGACTTTGACAATCGGACTTGGATCCTTGTGCCTAGATTTTGCCATACCTTCCCGCCATCTTTATCCTTTTCTCAATATTCTACATAGATATGAGGCCCTATGCAGTAAAACCGTTCCTATAGCCACACAAATATAAACCCGTAACTACCTCTATACTTCCATGCTATAACTAAGCATTTATATAACATTTCTGTATCGCACATGACAATGATACTATATAAATGTGTAGGAAATATCGAATGCGGCAAGTGATATAAAAAGGAAAATACTATGTGGATATCAGGAGACCTCTGTCATTAATATTTCTTCACATGATACCCTCCTGGCATTTAACATAACATTATACCTACATGTCACAGGCCTCTGCTGCAGTCTCAGGGGAGATGAAAAAGGGCAGGTAGTTAGACAACACTACAACACCGCACCCCCCATTACCCTGTGATATGGCCGTCTTGTGAAAGCCACGACTCAACAAGAAGGGATAGACGGTCCTCTGGGATTCGGTCAGTTTTACATTTTCATCCGTCATTCTGAAAGGGGTTAGCTGTTCTGTAGGTGGAGTGGGGGGGGGTGTCATTGATTCATAGCGGACCACTGTCGCAGACTCCGCCCCCCGCCCCCCGCCCCCCCCCCCACCAATATTGGCCTCCTGCTGTGCTGGTTCTTAGCCATCACCCCATCATCTAAGCTCCCTTCTTCTTCTGTAACATGTACACCCTTGATGGTTTAATGCATTGTAGGAATAATATGAAAACCACAACACTCTACTGAAGTCCACTTTAATTTTGGCTAAGACCTGATCTTTATTATCCCATACAATTCATTCATACTGAACGTCATTTATACAAGTACAAACTGTTGTTTGTATTTTAATGTGAAAACTACAATCCTCTCCTTGCATCCCTTCTAGAGGGATTGACAATAATGTGTGAGATTTTATATCATCCTACCCTCTCTACAGTCAACAAGGGCTCAGACCTAACCCCACCCCATCGTCTCCCACTGCTTCCTTAGTAGCACCCCTTACACTGTCAAATATCCCCCATGACACTTCATCTACCCTCACATGTCCTGGTCGCAGCCCTCCTTCCTCCATCTATATGCCATATTTCTGCGGCAGACCCTCCAAAGCTCCTACTTATGGATTCCTTTGGGCTGGATTCATCACCTTTTATGGGATCAGTGGTTAGATAGCACGATGTACATGTTTATGGGAGTGTCAGACGGCAGACAAGACCGCTTCACACGCCTTCTACCCTTGTATGTCCTGTGTGTATTGAGGGGTTTCAGGGTTGTTGGAAGTTAGATTCCATAATAGCGTTCACTTCCTATATCGCCACATGCTACCTAATGTTATCCAACATTCAGGCAGCACAAGCGTGAATGCTAACCTCAAAAGGTATAAATCCTTAGTAGAAAATGAAACGCAAAGGAAAAAAAGAAATACTCCAGCTCCTTTCGCTTTTGCCATAGCTGCTATTCTACGATTATCCTCTTTATAGCCTGGTACATTCTTTTTCCAGCATTCCTTTCTCCCTTGAGACCCACCGTGAGGCCTTAAAAGGCTGTCTACGGCCACTTTATCCCAGGTTATTATAAGCTTTTCTCGGGCTATTGCTATTTCTCATTGAGGGAGGAGACATAAATATCACTCCTGGACTGATTCTACATGTGATGAGCAGTAGGCAGAGACACCTGTGGGAGGCAGGGTCACACTTAACTCCTCCATTTCTCATTTTCTACTATTTTTGTGAAGTTCTTATTCCCTATACATTATAAATAACTGGGAACATCCGGGAGGAGAGTCCGCAGGCTACTCCCAAGTGCAGGCTTTATGCCACACACAGGTTAGAGAGGAGGAATTGGCTGCCTTTATATGGCTAATTGTTTACGTCCTGAAGTGGTGGTCACCGACCAAATGTCGTCTGCTGATCCTGCTGTAATTTATGTCTTATCCCTGATTCTCAATACTGTACCACATTGTTTGTATTGAGACCTGTATTGTACCAGCCTCTGACCCCCAGGCGGTATTGGAATGTACCGCCTGGGCCGGCCCTGTACTTTTGATCACCATGCCCCCACTGCTCCCACCCTGCTAACTACCTGTGCTTTGCAGTAAAGGGCCAGGAGTTTAATTCAAAACATCCTGGGATCGCAACCCCAGCGATCTTAGGAATTATTCTACCTTATCCTATTAAGCGATCTTAAGATCAGACTGCGTTCAGCTTTCCTAGCCAGCACTAAGATCGCAGTGATTTTAGCCTCAGCCCTCCTACACTATTCCAAGAAGTACTGACTAGGCACAGGGGTAAGAGTCCCAAAATAAAGGAATAGCTGTGGAGTCACTCTTCTTCACAACAGTGTTTATACCATCATTCCCCATCCCCATATGGGCTAACAAAAGAGCACAGGGTGCAGTTGACCCCATACAGTATTCAAGAGTTTTTCCCATGAATGTATGATTTATGCTTGCCTATTAGAAGCATTGTGCCCCCCCCCCAGGACAAAGAGAGAGAAGGGAAGAATTACCCTACAGTGCACTTAACGCATGAGTAGCCCTAAGAGCCCTCAAGGACACTCAGCAAACATCCTCCCTCCCCTCTATATGTATGCAGCAGGCTATTCACTCTTTCGATCAGGAGTGTTCCCTGTAAGTGTTCTTGTACTCAGGTTAAACCACTATGCAATACTTTCACTAAGATCGCAGTGATCTTAGTGCTGGAAAAGGAATAGTGAAGTGATCCCAGGACTTACTATTCCTGACAGGCCTGCAACCACTGCATTAGATAGACCGGCCAGGTCTTATGATATGTGCCTACACTAAGATTGCTGGGGTTGCAATCCCAGGATGTTTTGAATTAAGCTCCAGGTGACACATACACAAGGCCTATGCATAGAACAGACTTTTAGTAAGCTATAGCTTCTTTCGGTAGTATATAGACTAAAATCTTAGGGAACGTTCAACAATTATGTCACTGTTTTTTGACAGTTTTTAGGACCCCCACCCCCTGCCTATAAGGCCCCTCGATGTCTCAATGCAGTCTAGAGCATAACCATGGCCATGACTAAGTGCCTTATTCCTGTTATAACACATAAAAATCACATATTAGCCACCTAATAGCATAGGGACATCAATTGTGAAGTCTAAAGGAGAGATAAAGTTAACCTCCTGTACTGGGAGTGCATTATCCATCTAGATAATGCACGGTCAATCAGCCAATCAGAATGCAGCATTGTGGATAATGCACTATGAGTTTGCCCAGCTGTGTTATAACATACATATGACCGCTATACTTAACTAAGGAATAGAACCAAACAGTGAATATAGTTTGTCACAATTGGCACTCTTAACACCCTTAATTGATTAAGGAAACACAAAAGAAAAAAAAAACATTGGGCACCTACCAAACAATATGGTGGCCTCCTTGTGCATGTGTGGAGGCTACCTGGGGGGACAGGTGACCTAGATGAGACTACCCAGCAAATTGTCGTGAGTCCTAGTCAACATGTGTAAAGTGGCTCACACATGTCGTTATAGCACAAGATCACCAGGAATAGCAATTGCTATGCCACATGAGTCTAACACACAGTGGCAAAAGATGATGGAATGAGTTATCACTCAAAAAGTAGTCACCATTGATGACCAATCATGGCGACAGATGACGACAATTTGCTGGGTATGTAGGCCTGCCCCCTATGTGAGTCCCAGGGTAGCACACACATATATAGTAGCAGAACCGCTACACATAATTTTATACCATTATAATAACTAGTACCAAGATAATTATAACACCCTTATATATAGGAAATAACCCTAGAGGTTATTTCTTAACATACTATGGCTGCTCCTTTTTAAGTCGCACTAGAATTGGTTTAGTCGTAGTGCAATGTGCAATCGTAGTAGCTTAAGAAATGCCCACCTGACCTTTTTATCCGTAATGTGATTCGTTTTACGGTCGCATTCATTCACACAGGAATGGTCGGAGAGACTATAAATATGTAAAGCAGGTTGACGAGATATACCAGTTCAGGCAAACGTCAATTACTGCATGGTATAAATCATAGAGTACCAAACAGACCACCCTGAGGTAGCGTAAAATGCCTTTTTAACATTGACTATAAGAGAGTTGCATCTGGTGATCATATAGAGTGCAAGGCCATTATAACGTTGATATTCCTTGTATTCTTTGTTTCATGGTAGATATGGACGTCATATTCTCATAATAGATTTGTACAGGGAAGGCCGTATTCCACACACACCCGATGACATACAAAAATGTGTTCGTATTCCATGTCCCACCCATGTAACTGCTGAAGACATCATAGATTTAAAAAAGAAAACACCAGGAAGGAGGTAAATAACATTGTAAACCATGAAATGTATACAAATGCCCCCCATAGAATATTTTGGCATTGTATTCCCCAAGTTGTAACTGGATGCGACATTTGCTCATTTCCTCTACCCTCCCTTGCTCTCTGTCTATCTGTCCGTCAGGTCTGTCTGTCAGTACACCTCTCTGTCTCTCTCCCTCTCCATGTCTTTCACCTACGATGAGCCTGTTTCTCCTCTTTCAGCTATCTCTCTAACAGTATATGTCATAAGTTATAACCGGTCTGTACGTAGCAATACTTTATAGCTTCAAGTTGGAGGACCATCAGACAGAAGCCTCTGACAGAGGCCTCCAAGGTCAGGGGCGTAGGAAAGGGGGGGGGGCAGGGGGGCCTGGGCCCCCTCAATCATAAAAGAGGTGGGGCCTCAAGATGTCTGCCCCCCCCCCAAATATTTGCCAAGAATTACTAATAAATTGAACAAGATGCTAAAACTTTGTATCTCAAATTAGATTGGTATAGTAATGGAATAGGGAAAAGGGGACCTGGAACTTAAATCAGATATAAAATTCATCAAAAAATACTTTTCTATAAAAGTCTTATATAGGTATGTATTGGTGCTGTTGCGCTTCAGCTAACAGTTAAAGGTGGTTGAGGTGGGGCCCCCGCAGCCCCCCCCCCATGAAGATTTGCTTCCTAAGCCTCTGAAGGTGGCCACCAGGGATCTGGGAAGACCTATAGAGGTGAGGCAGAGAGAAGGGCAGAGGGAGGCCTATTAGAGGGAAGCAGCTGTAGAGTAGCTCTGGGGGACTCCAGGGCCGAGTGTCAAGAGGTCAACTCTATTAGAGCACCACACGTATGTAGAGTGGTGATATTCAGGGCCACCTTGGTTAAATGCCTTTAGGTTTTGCCAAATCTCTCTCTGTATCTCAGCTCCGGTATAAGTGACGTTTCTATTTCCACCATTGTTAGAGCTGGGACATGTGTCCTTGGGTTTATCTTTTTCTGCATATTCATTTTAGCCTCCCTTGTAGGATGCACTGGTATCACATCGACAAAATTACAAGCTGGCCAAACGTAAGGAATCAGATGTGAAAAGAACTGGAGGCCTTTAAAGCTTGGGGTCTCAAATAAGCGCCGGTCTAGTAGAATAAGCAGCTGGGGATGTCCGTTCAAATCAATTGTGGGGTAGAAGGGGATTCGAATTTGAAAGGGACTAAAGGAGCGTTATTGTATTGCAACAGGTAAACGACATCATCTAAAGTTATACAATATACAGTAGAATTCCATATTCTTACAAACAGCACAGTGCTGCAATCTTTGATTTGTGATCAACTCTGAACAGCCAGACCTTTCCCAGGAAAAAGGTCGAATATTAAACGCCTTTCAGAGAACATAACAATCCAGTTCACGCTAAATAGCTTATCCGAGGAGGTAATTTGTCATAAACCCATCTAAGCTACATATTTAAAATACAAAAATAATATGCATCAAGTTGACACTTGCTTTACAAAAATGATATAAATCAAGTTGACACTTGCTTTACAAGTAAGTATACAATATTGATAATAGTTAACACTTGTTACCCCATACGTTCACAATATTACCTGTCTAGTAGTAGAGAAAATCTCCCGATGTGTCGCAGTGAGACACATGAGAGCTTTGTGACGTATGGAAGGACTATAAAAGTGCCAGACCAGCGGGAGGGCGGCTGAGTAGGGGGTTGAGAGTTGTAGGTCCTTCGAAGGTAAAGGAATTGAAAGACATTTCTCTAAAGTCTAATGTCTTTGATACTGTTCTTCCTCTCGAAGGAGGAACGCAGTATTAGCATACAGGGGGTGGCCATTATGGGGATGGTAAGTCAATGTGATCCATTAAAATACAACATGCATGTATATCTATTTGCAACGGATTTAAAGGATGACAACATATCGAGAAATACTGCATATTTATGTAGCAATACTGCTCCCATTAGCATCTGCACCTATTGTACTACTACACTATATTATGCAACATTATATATATATAGGGAACAGGAATCCACAGGTATGTGATCTGAGATACTTTAGTTTGCATCAGTTTGTAACAAATAAGATGAAGAACACACCCTGTCTGTGAAGTTTAGGCCTGAAGATGTGTTAAGCAAATTGATTCAAGTCATCTCCTGTGAACTCCTTGATAAGTTGATGTTATCCATCCCTGGTAAAAGGCTTTTAATAATGAGGGGCACACCCTCGCCACCTAGAGACGGCACTAGAATCTATGTCAATATACCGCTCTACCTATTCAGCCACACCCTCATATTATACAAGGAACGGGAGCAGGTTTCCCTTTCAACAAAAATTGATTTTTTTAAATGCTACTTTTATGCATTTCATCTGTACATTTATCAAATTGCCTGCTACACGCAATTATCTTATTTGTATAAATATGAATCAATATCAGGTCGTGGGGAAAATGCATGTAAAATTGTCCTTTGATATCTTCCTCATCTGCAACAACCTTACCAAAATCTCTCAAATTCAATTTCAAACTAATTTGCCGTCACATTATCAGGCACACAAAGAGAGATTGTAAAATCAATGAGGTTCATTCTGTAGGTCAGCTAAATTCAAATTGGCGTGAGGCTTTAATAGAATGGTTTGATGCGTAGTTATTTATTTACCCTTTAATTACTGTTGTTTGGGGATTGATAAGGTTGCTGCCAGTGACCATGCGCTGAACTGGCAATTTGTCAATCATCGTGGCTCCCTAGGGTCAAGAATAAATTTCGAATTAATGTAAACCAAGAAGCGTGTTATTGCATGACACAAGCATCTTCCCACAATTATCATCACAGGTTTTTGCAATAGGTATGCCAAAACTATGATTTAGAGGAATATACGAAAGCCTTTAGGTATATTTTTAACTAATTGCAGGACGTCTCATCTTTGTAAAAAAAAAAAAAAAAAAAAAAAAAAAAGCCAATGTAAATATTGTATATAAGACGCGGCTTATAATATCTAGTAAGGAATCGCAACTAGTGTAGCTTATAGAAAACTGGGTTTGGCCACAGCGGTTGCGTAGCTTACAAACCCCACAATGACTTGATATTTTCTTTACCTACGTATATTGCTAAATGAGGCACGAAGAACTACTGCACTGCTTAAAGAGGACAAGGGAAACGACATTTAGACCTAGATACCCTTTACCTCTGGACTGTACCAAATGCCCTTTTTAGAACAACGCCAAAGAAGTTGCTGTTCATAATTTCATGCAGTATGGACCTTGTGTGTTTCAGTTTAGATAAAAAGTGTGAAATGAAATCCAGGGCTTTAAATATTGCAGGTGTTGCACTGATGTTAGGTGTGAGTGGCGTTTTATAGTGACACACAGGTGGAGGAGTTGGGAGTAGCTCTGATTACCTCTAATGGTGTGTGGTGAGCTGCTCACCCACCTGTGGTCACACCACTCAACCCCTCACACACACACACATACACACAATACCACCCCCCCCACACACACACACACACAAACACACAAACACACTTACAGGCTGTCAGATTGGAAGAACGAACAGTCAAGAACATCAAATTTATTCAAAGGCGAACATCAAACCTTTAGGGTATTATTCAAAGGCGACCCAGGTTGGACGGGCTCATAGGAAATGAAAAAGAACACCTAAACTTACAGAATAGCATATATATATATATATATATATATATATATATATATATATATATATATATATATATATATGTAGAGGCACAAGGAGAAAGGGGTCTTTGTGCTAAAAGTCAACTTTAAAATTCAGATCACTGGCTTTTCAGTGATATATTGTAAGAGAAGATACTCCTGTTAGTTTTAGAGGAATGGCTTGCTAAACTTAGGTAGGTGTGACCATTTCCTGAATGGCAGTAAGCTCTATGCCTAATTATTCATGAGATACATATATAATCAGCATAATTTATGCTAATTTGCTAAATTAGCTTAAATTTTTATTCTTTTGCCTATAACTTTTGATCTAGAAATGGTATTTTCATTCTGTTTTCACCATAGTAAACCTAGTGAAAAATTTTCTCAGATGGGATAATTGATTTTCCTATTTAGAATAAAAATCATGTTTCCATGGTAACAGACATCAACAAAAATGACTATTTAGGCCAAAAAACTTTCTTTTTACATGCCTAATTTGGAACCTTTCCACCCAAAATAGAAAGTTTTATCTAAAATCATTGAATTCTCCATAAAAAAGTACCCTATAATAGTTTTAGGCATATTTTTCCTATTCTAGCCCATAGTGGTGTCCCCTGTTGGCTAAAACAGGTACTAAATCCCACAGGAACCCCCATTTCTCCTTGCTGGCTCACATATATATATATATATATATATATGTATTGTAGCGTTTTCCGGATCTACCTCTATTAGCAAACACCACAAGACTCGAACTATGGTTTAACACTGTTTATTGAACCTGGCTTCGGGCCACACCATCTACTCAGAGCTCTCTGGTCCTCGGAGATAACCTTTTCCAAGCTGTTACCCGTGACTTCAATAAACTCTGGTGCCGAAGAACCCTTGTCGTTGACTCCAGCTTCCTTATATAGTAGTTGTTGTCTTCGACACTGGGGTCACTCCAGCGTCGGAGACTCACTTATCTCTACTCCGCTCTGGCTCGGGCTCCGAGAGAACGAGACTTCGCCGCCCCCATCCCGGATGGTTTCGGCCTCGTCTCGCCTCCCTCGGCCTTACCGCCACACTCTCCCCGGCTAACTTTAAACTATAGGAGAGAGAGCTGTTCCTCCTAGCAGGAACCTGACTTACAATACTTATGTCCTGGCACGGGTCCCCTACTGTGCCCTACACTCCTAACTATTTACACATGTACAGTATTTCAAAAAACTGATATCACATCAGTCTTGAGTCTCCTTCCCTCTATGGCCAGGTCTCTGAACGCTCTGAGCGCTCCGAGGGGCTGCACCTCCTCATGAGGCTCCCGTACTTGATTCTCTCCAGTCTTACCGCCAACGTCTATACAAGCAGCTCTCGTCCACTGCTCTGAGCGCTCTGACCGCTCTGATGGGCTGCACCTCCTCGTGAGGCTCCCGTACTTGATTAACACTGGCCTTACCGCCAAGGTTTATACAAGCAGCTCTCGTCTACTGCTCGGGAGCGCTCTGACCGCTCCGATGGGCTGCACCTCCTTGTGAGGCTCCCGTACTTGATTAATTCCGGCTTTACCACCAACGTTTATACAAGCAGTTCCAGTCTACTGCTCCGAGCACTCTGATCGCTCCGATGGGCTGCACCTCCTCGTGAGGCTCCTGTACTTGATTAATTCCGGTTTTACCACCGACGTTTTACACCAGCAGCTCCGTCCGGCTGCTCCGATGCCCCCGCATCGTTCAGGACCGTCGCATCCTCCCTGGCGCCTGCCTCTCCTTCTTCCGGTACCCCCTCAACGCTCCTCATCTGCAAGTACCACAGACGGACTCCGGTTGAGTTCCCTGTTTTTTTGACAACCCCGTCCTAGGCAACAGTCCACCCCGTACTTGACTCCGGGCCGTATACCACAGACCCTGATTTCTTCTCCTATCTTCTACCGTTCTTCCCCGGGCTCCGTACACACGGCAGCCCCCCTCCGAAGACCCTTGCAGAGATAGTGACCTTTAACACTTACCCTCCGGGATCATCACTGTAGCGGCCGCTCCTTCTCCCTCTTGTTCCAATATGGCTACTTGCATGACAAACTCCCCCCAGGGTGATTGCATCACAAGTCCCGTGTCTCCAACTATTATCGTCTGTGGCTGCATGGTGACCTCTTTGACCGGTGAGGCGGCTGGTGTTACAACCTGTCTCTGCCCACTTTCTTTTGAGAGTCCCCCCGCCATCTGTCCCTTCTTTGTGCTAGGCTCCTTCTCCTTTTTGGCCTTCTCCGTCTCTGCTCCCCGATCTTCCTCCTCCTGGCACTCCTTTCCTACTCTCTCCTTCTTCTCCCTCTCCTTCACTGCCTTCTCCTCCTTCAAGCGCTCTCTCTCCATTCTCTCCTTCTCTTGCCTCTCCTTCTCCGCCTTTTCCCTCTCCCGGCGTTCCTTCTCCGCACCTACCCTTTCCACTCGCTCTCTTCGCACCTGGTCTGCTTTCCTTACGTCTGCCTTCTTCTTTAGCTCCATGAACTTGGCCATAATAATTGGATCATCGCCCAGGAGGGCTGACACGTCCGCTGTCTTCGGGAGCTGGTCCACCCCACTGCCCAAGGTATAGCCACATCGGAGATGCCCTGTAGCGCCCCTGGTAACTCCACGTCAGTGTCTCCGCTACCCCCTTCCTCTGCCGATATTTCTTCCTTCCGCTGCCCAGCGGCTTGAGGGGGGTGCTAGTCTTCGTCCAGCTGTTGGTTCCGGAGTGGTCCAACCCTACCCCGAAGAGCTCCCCCTTCTCCTCTCCGTTGACGCTTCCCTCGGAGTAGGCTTCCTCCTTGTCCATATTCCGGGCCAACAGATCTAGTGGCTTGGTCTTAGCTCCGGGTAGGGGTGGAAACCTTGCCTCAATCTCCTTCTCCAACTCCATAATGCTCAACCTCTCCGGGACTGCCCCCTGCAGTCGGACCAGTGTCTCCTCCAGCATTTCCGTTGCCAGGCCATACTGCCTGTGGATTTCTTTTAGTATCCAATCCAATTTCTCATCCTGGCCGGGGGTCAGCGGAAATGGCAGCTTGGACCTCCCTACGACTGCGACCTCCCCACTAGTTCCCTCCTTCATCGACGTGTTGGCCTTAATCCTCTTGCTAGCCCTCGCTGGAGAGGCGGAAGGTGCCCCCCTCTTCGGAGCACTTCTAGTGCTGTGTCTCGCTGCTTGCTCCGGGGTACGGTACCTCAGTATCATTTCTAAGTTAATTGCTGCCAAGTCCGTCTCATCTCCGGAGATTGTGCCTAAACTCCCCAAGCTGATGGTGGGCAAGACCCACCTGCTGCTGCTGGTCACTGCGGAGCCGCCTCCACCCTGAGGGGGGACAACCCTGGCAGCCGGTGTGTGTGTCGTTTTAGGCTGCTCCTCCTTCTCCGGAGCTATCTCTCGACAGGTGCTGGTGGCAGGGGTTTCAGGGGTGGCAGACACCCCCCTCGTCTTCGACTTTTTAGGCTTCGGCTGCCTCTTGGCAGGCAGTCGGGGAAGTACCACCTTCTCCGGCTCCCATCCCTGCCTATCAGGGTGTCTCCTTTCCACATGACTCCGGAGGTCAGGTACGCCTCTCTCACTTGGTCCCCGCAGTCAGGCTCCGGGCAGATGTATCCCTTCACTTCGTCGTCATGCTTCTTCATGTGTCTCTCCCGGTTGCCTTTCTTCGAGAACCACCATTGGCCCTCCCCACATTCCCGGCAGAGATCACAGCAGTGCACAGGCAAACTCCCTGGCCCTGCTTCTAAAGGCACGTCCTCCTTATCTATCATAGGCATGCTGCTGGGTCTTTGAGGCTCTCTGCAATGGTTGTGACTCTGCGGTCCTCAGTTCAGTGACTGATGCTCGGAGCAACTTCATTTCCCGTTATATAGCCGAGCTCCGACCAAAGCGTGGGAACGCTCGGACTCGGAGCGTGAGCTCGTCGTTTCCTTGCGTTTACCTTCCCCACACTCCATGGCAGCCCCCTGGCGGTGTTTGTCCATGTGTGACTCCCTTACTGAGTGGTCCCCGCGCCCTACCGCCACCCTCAGTCTAGAGTGGTCCCTCTCCCAGCTCCGAGAGCGTGCCGTTCTCTGTCTCCTCTCCGCCGATGAGTGGCTCCGTTTTCGGCCCTCCCTCTTGCTAGTAGAGTCTGGTCGAACCTTTCTAATAGCTTCCTGCTTCTCTCCCTCCGTCTCCCTCCGGCCAACTTCTTCCGCCCGACGCACCACTACTCGCCTGTCTCCGTCGCCTGTGCCCATCGCTTTCAGCACCTCCCACAGGATGGCTTCTTTTATGCCTCCCGGAATGGGCGTCCCTCCTCCTGATTGGTCCCCGCTGTCTCCTTGGCTTCCTTCCTCCTTGGGTACCGCCGGTCCCGCCCGCTGGGCCGTTGCTAGGGCCCTCGCTCCGGCACTTCCCGCCCCATTGCCATCTTGGTCCCTAGCTGCTTGACTCCTCAATTCCGCCTCCCTAGCCTCATTTATCTCATTATCCTCATGCGCCTGCATCACCATGTCCCCTATCCTCCAGAAAGTGGCCCACTGCCCCCTCCACTTTTTGACAATCTCCTGTCTCTCCTCGTCCTGTCGCCTTGCCTGTCTCCTTTCCTCTCAGCGGGCGTTTCTCCCTAAACGTGCCAACTCCCTCATCGCTATCCGTTCTGAGTCGCCATTGATTCCCTTCTGAATCCAGAGAAGACCAGAGAATCCTCAATGGGCCTATAAGGTGGTTCCTCCGGCCACTGTATGGCAATCACCCTCCGCACTATTGCTGTCTCTGTCTCGTCCGCCTCGTTCTGGTTTTCTTGCTCCGCGCTCTCTGCTTCCCCTGGTACCCTTTTTAGCGCGTCGTGATGCACAATTTTCCGGAGACGCCCTTTCTTGAGTTCATATACCGCCGCTCCTAACCGTCCCTCCACCCTCCAAGGTCCGGTCCAGTAGCTCTGCAGTTTCGGCGACTGCCCCAATTTCTTCAGAGGATGAAAATAGTACACCCATGACCCTATCGGGATCTCTTTTGTCTCCGCCCGGCCATCATGGTTCCTTCTCTGTCTTTCGACTGCCTTTCCTATAGCTGCCCTGGCTAACTCAAAGGCTACCGCCATCTTATTTTGCATGTGGGCTACGTAGTTCAGGCTGTCCCTCTCCATGGGTTTATCTGGATAAAGGAGTGCCAAGGGAGTAGTGGTCTCCCTTCCCATCATGAGGAGATTTGGGGAGCAGCCCGTGGTGGAATGGGCCGACGCTCTGTATGCCGCCATCACAAAAGGTAGCCGGCTATCCCAATCCCTCTGATCCTGTCTCATCATGGTGGCCAGCAGCATCTCTATTGTTCTGTTAGCTCGTTCTACCATCCCATCACTCTGGGGTCTAAAAGCACAGGTTCTTCTCTGGCGGATCTCCAGTAGAGCCATCACTTCTCGGAACAAAGCCGCTTGGAAGTTACGTCCCTGATCCTTATGCAGCTCCTCCGGAGGCCCCAGTCGACACACGAATTCTTCCACAAATACCCGTGCCACTGTGCTAGCTTCCTGGTTTGGGATGGCATAGGCCTCAGTCCATTTGGTGAAGTAATCGGCTGCCACCCATGACGTCCATTGCTATCCTCTGCAGGGGCAGCCCTGCTCCGACATGCCCCATCTTCACCCAATGTGGCGGTGGGGCCCCTTTCCTCGGAATGCAAGCTTCACATCGAGCACACCCTCTGGTCACATCTCGGCGAAACTCCGGCCAGTAGAACCCCTGCTGGAGCCTCCTAGTGGTCCGAGTCCGTCCCAGGTGGCCCGCCAGCGGAGCTCCATGAGCCTCATGTAGGACTTCCCTCCTACTGCTCTTGGGCACCGCTATCTGCCCTGTCTCCTGCCCTGTCACTTCCCGCCATTTCCTCACTAGGATACCGTTCCTCAGCTCCAGCCTACTGAACTGGGCCCTCCAAGCATGCTGCTCATAGCTAGAGTCTCTGGCCTCATCCACGGAGGGGGGGCGCCCCAGGATAACCCAATTGCGAACCTCCCGGAGCAGTGCATCCTCCTCCTGGAGCCATCCCCAGTCTCTCGGTTCCGTCTACGTCTCCATCGCCGACGCAGGCTCCCCCTGCAGCACACCTCTTGGCTACGGGTCAAGACCCTACAGGTAGCCAGTTCCTCCTCCAGGGGCTCTCCCCACCCACACTGCTTGCAGGGGTCCCTAGACAGGCCATCTGCATTTCCATGTTGCTTCCCCGGCCTATGCCCAACCCTGATATCATAGGTATTAATTATCTGTATCCAACGAGCTAGCTGCCCCTCCGGTTCCTTGAACCCGAGCAGCCATTTCAGGGACGCATGGTCCGTTCGTACTAATATTGGCCGTCCCACCAGATAGTGTCGGAACTTCCTCAAACCGAAGACTATAGCTAGTAACTCCTTCCTAGTGACACAGTAGTTCCTTTCTGCCTTCGATAGTGTATGGCTGGTGTAGGCCAGGACTCGCTCCACCCCGCTCTGCTCCTGGCTCAGGACTGCTCCGAGGCCAAAGTCACTGGCATCCGTGTCCAATGTTAGGTAGCCCTCTGATTCCGGGAAGGCCAGGATAGGAGCTCCCGTCAATAACTCCTTGAGTCATGTGAATGCTGTCTCACACTCACTCGTCCATCGAAACGCTCTTCCCTTCTCGGCCAGCGTGCTCAGTGGCTTAGCTACCGTGGCAAAATCCTGGATGAACCCTCGATAATACCCGGCCAGGCTGAGGAAGCTCCTTACATCCGTAACTGTCTCCGGCGTCCCCCAGTCTCTTACAGCCGCTACATTTCCCTGATCCGAGGATGCTCCTTCCCTGCTTATGATATGGCCCAGGAACTCGACCTCCTTCCGAGCTAGTTGGCATTTGCTGGGTTTAATCCAGAGTCCCGCTCCGATTATCCACTGCAAGGTCAAAGTGGTTCAGGTAATCTGTCAGATCTGCTTCCCTGTCAAACTTATTTGGCTTCACCACCGGCTTCCCGTGCCTCCCATCTCCTCTCTCCGACAGCTTGTGTTTCTGTCTCCCTCTCGACGCTTCTCGGGCTGACTGGGTTATTGCATTCACCAAGCGATCCCCCTCTCGGGACCAGTTGTCCCCTTCCTGGCCCCCGTGTCTTCGTTCTCCGCCTCCTCCGTATCGGAGCTGTCCGACTCAGCTTGTCCCCCCCGCGCTGGTTTCCGGTCGGTGGTTACCCCTTGCTGAGCCCTGGCGTAAGCGATTGCCGATTCTTCTGTTCTTCCCAGGCTCTCCCCGTTTCGTTCACTCCTTCTTCTTCCTTCCAAACGGTCCCTCCTGAGGATCTCCAACTCTTTTTACTTTTTCCACGGCCATTTGTAGCTGTCCGCTTCGTCGGCTCGGTCCCGGGACTCCTGCCTCTCCGCCCCTGTCTCGCTCCGGCTTGGTCCTTTTTTTCTGAACAGCACATCTTCATCCGCTAATTCCAGCAGAGCACCCTTCTCTGCCCCCCCTATCCTTATGTCTGGCATACCACTGTCCTTGTCCATGTTTGCTCTGGGGCTGATTGATCCCACCGCTGTCACCAATGTAGCGTTTTCCGGACCTACCTCTATTAGCAAACACCACAAGACTCGAACTATGGTTTAACACTGTTTATTGAACCTGGCTTCGGGCCACACCATCTACTCGGAGCTCTCTGTTCCTCAGAGATAACCTTTTCCAAGCTGTTACCCGTGACTTCAATAAACCCTGGTGCCGAAGAACCCTTGTTGTTGACTCCAGCTTCCTTATATAGTAGTTGTTGTCTCTGACGCTGGGGTCACTCCAGCGTCAGAGACTCACTTATCTCTACTCCGCTCTGGCTCTGGCTCCGAGAGAACGAGACTTCGCCGCCCCCATCCTGGATGATTTCGGCCTCGTCTCGCCTCCCTCGGCCTTACCGCCACTATATATATATATATATATATATATATATATATATATATGGGTGGGGCTCCAGAAAATGTCCATTACGCAAATTTGTCATGTTTTCTTTAATAACTCTGTAATAAGATCATTTCAGGTGATATGAACAGCATGGTTACAAAGATCTCAATGAGTACTTATGTAATAACTAAGGAATAATTTATATTTTTCCTGTTATTTTCTGAATTTACCCATATTTTGCTTGAAAAATACCAAAAAATCCATGTCCCCTGAGAAAAAATGATTTTCATTCAATTTTTTCTCTATTCACATTGTATTAACCCATTTTGCAATTAATACAACATATTTTAGAGACCCTTCTGTACATCACCGTGAATTTTCAAGAAAATCTTCAAATTTTTTCATTATCTGATGAAAATCTTTAAAAATAGAGTTTTTCTCATAAAATCATGTTTTTATTTAAAAAAATGTGTTATCTATATGAATAGAATGCGTTTGAGGTAGTTTTTTGACAGTATGTAGAAGTCTGACACCCACATATTGGAGCAGATATGCAAAAATCTGAATATTTTACTGTTTTCTCTCCATAAATGAGGCCCAAAGAGGGGTAGAAAAATTACCCTTTTAAGGCTATTTTCTTTGGGGAATAATTTATTACATAAATATAAGGCATATAAAGATGAAATTCAGTTGACACTGTGTGTGGTGGGGGCCTGGAAAGGATCTTGCCATTTGATTCCGGAAATTCCACTTCAAAGTATGATAAAAGACAGAAAATTGAAAATGTTACGTTCATCAGATTTATGTTACGTTCATCGGATTCACATGGATGATTTACCTCTAATTTGCCTAATTCTTCAATAATAGTTAAAACAAATATCAATAGGGTACCCAAGTAGTGAACTGCACCAGCTAGTGTAAGAATTTTTTCAATGTAGATTATTGTTTTGCTGTAATAGGAATGCAATCATAAATGTTACGTTCATCAGATTTATGTTACGTTCATCGGATTTATGTTACGTTCATCAGATTTTTGGTGTTACGTTCATCAGACTGTTACGTTCATCGGATAAACTGATGATAGCATATGTATGGCATAAATCATCCATGAAGAAAATTTTAAACAACCAGTAAACCTGAGAAAATCAACCTAATCAGCATGGGATATGAATTTTCCAGATAGATATATTCTTTAAGGAGATATTTCATGATTTTCCCCAAAAATGTTACGTTCATCAGATTCAGGCTAATGACTTATCAAAGATACAATCCTTTATAATGCATTAGTAGATCAAAGAAATATCTTTAGGTATAGCTAATAAAAGTGAATACAATCATTTCCAATTGTCAGTTAGTGGAACATTGTTCAATTTTATATTTTTTTTGTTGTTTACAAGAATTTTTAAATGAACTTAGAGCAAACCCATCATTTTCTCAATTTACCTGATATTTTAAGCATGACACAAGATATGTGGAAATGAAGGAAAAATTTATATATGATATTCTGTGCATAGAAGAGATACATCTCTACCAGGTTCCAGTGAATATATATCATGGTGTATTGTTTGAAAATCATTTTTCCACAATTTTATCTCATTTAATCAAATCTGATGAACGTAACACCCCTCTTAATGCTTAAAATATATGCATTTTGAGCTAAAAAATAGAAAATGATGGAAAAATCCCAACTTCACAATATTTACCATTCTCATGGCTTATCACCTCCTCCACAGACATGTAAAACTATAGAAGTCTAAGGGTAATTAAAAAATTTGATCATTTTTTCTCAAAATTGGACATTTTCTGGAGCCCCACCCATATATATATATATATTCAAAAGTTCACCCTGGCTGTGATATTGATTAGAATTACCTGATATTGCCAGGGAAGAATTGGCATGGTATTACATTTATATATGTGAAGTTGCGATACGACATTTCATGCCACTGGGTAAGTTCTGTTTTAGAATACTCTACATCTATCTGCCTCACTTAAAACCAAGCTTTAGGTGAACGCAGTTTAAATGAACCTCGCCTTTTAGTACAGATGGAACAGATGGACAAGACCAAGAATATTCCGTAAATCATGAAGTTGACCTTTTCAAAAAAATCAGTGAACATGAATACGTCCCAGTATCATTATCATGACATTTTAGCTACATGACTGTAGCCAGGAATATAACAAGCGCAAACAACATTATTACGAATATGCATACAGTGGAAAGCATTGGTTGTGCCAATCTAGAGCTATAAACCGAGAATTATTTTTGATCTAACACAAAAACGTGCATTCACTGGCAACAAGTTCGTATATGGGCAAGCAACCCTATAGGATGGAAGTGCACTTTCGATCAATGAATTGATTCATAGTCCATTATCAGCCCAAAACTTCACTTTTGGAAGGCGTTTAAAACCATCTATGATACACATTTTCTCTCTTTATTGTATGTCATTACTTATACACTTGGGTAACAGGTATTTCATTAATAGGATTCCCTCTTAGTATCCCATATATACTGATGTCTATAGTTCTGACAGCAGTGGAGGCAGGAAAATGAGAGGACGCGGTCAAAAAGGAGGGGGCATACCCCCTATTTTGAGAAAATTCTTGGGTCTAAAAATATTTATTAACAGCCCAAGGGGCACTTCAATGTTGATTCAGCGTTGAAACAATGTTTAGATATCAACAGGTGACCCAGGGTTGAAATATAGTTGAATTTGAAAGTTGACACAACATAACCAAAATCAACTGTGATTCAACATCTAACCATCAGCGCTGATTCATCATTTGTATTTCTATGATGTTTCAACATTGTGTCAATATTGAAACAAAGTTGGGGATTTTTGTAGACATGTCGATTTTGAATCAACATTGAAATCAATATCATTGATTCAATAATGACAAATCAATGTCAAATCAATGTTAAATTGAGAACAATATAATTAAATATCAACATTGATATGCCAACTGTTGACTGGATATTGAAATGGTGATGGTTGACAACATTGAAATAGAACCATTGAAAAAGTGTAGAAGATGGGTTGATCAACACCATCAACACAATATCAATCGGTTGTTAACATTGGTGCAACATTCTGTGCCCACTGGGAGTCAAGGACTGACAAAAAGGGGGCGCACGCCCCGGCACCCTCATCTAAATCCGATACTGGTTCTGAGACAGGTTGCCACACGTTATTCAGCATTCAGTAAGGTAAAGCTGTCACAAAGGATTCCATTACCTTTCTGTGTAGGTATTCTGCCCATGGACACTTCCTCAGGTTTGTATGGAAACTTTCCCTGTACACTCACAAACACATCAAGCCTTGGGCCTTTGGCCCTTCTCAATATTTCATGGTCACCTTCATGTAATATTCAGGCTGTTAGTGACCAGTGTCGTGTCATCGCCTCAGTACTCTCTAGGCTCGCATCTTCTAGCCATCTACTTGTCACCCCTGTCTCCATCCTACTGCCCTAAGACTTATCACTCTGTGTACAATATGTAAGTCGTATAGGGACCGTCATTTTACATTATGGTGTATTTAGAAAAAGACTGCCACTTTGAGTATGATGTATGTAGTATAACACTGTCACTTTGTGTGTGGTGTAAGTGGTATAGGACTCACTTTTGGTCTGTCAGCTTGTGTGTAGTGTAAGTAGTAAGGACTGTCACTTTGTGTGTGGTGCTAGTAGTGTAGGACTGTCACTTTGTGTGTGGTGTAAGTAGTATAGGACTGTCACTTTGTGTATGGTGTAAGTAGTAAGGACTGTCACTTTGCAAAACTGTTTTTGCAGGTGCAAGAACGTTTTTTGTGGGTGCAAAAACATGTGATACATGTCCACTCCAGGGCTCCGTAGCCGTTACTCATCCATGTTTACATTTCAACTTTTATAGAGTCAGGCACCATTGACTGCCTATCTATTGGTGTCAAGATCCTCACTACACGTATATTTTTGTATTTTGAAAACTCATTGATTAGAAAATTTTGAATGTTTCGAGGAAATGTTCGAACTCTAGGTGCGTCTTGTATGCAGGGCTGCCTTATACACAGGGTATTACAGGGGTAGCATAGGTATTGCCATTTTGCACATATCGTAAGTAGTAAAGGTATAGCTACTGTTATAGACAAACAGGTTTTACTCTTAGAGAAGAGCTATGCATGTCACCTGCAGAATCACCTTGAAATACTTAAAATACCGCACATTATCTGACCTAGAATATTTAAATTAGACGCATATCATCTACAAATAAAAGGTTACCCATATATATAGGTTTTCATACCCTTTCTCAGTCAACTGCATTCTCGAAAGATAACTGTATAATATATCTGGGAATAAGGTACTGCTGATCTCGGTAGCCTGATATACACAGACAAGCTATTCAGGCAAATGATTAATAATTCTCTCTCGTCCAACGTAAATACAATGGCTGGAGCAACAGTATGGTCCTCCAGTAGACTGGCAAGGCTGATTAAAGTAATTTTAACCAACTTTAATCAAATAAACCTCAGTGAGCCCCACAGAGGGAGGCAGGAGGTGCGCTTTGCTTTAAGCTGGTTCGGCTCCGTCCCTGCAAACATGATAAAGTTTTTCTCTAATTTAATCATTTCTCCACCTGAGATCAAAAAGAGCACAACAAAACAGTCTTTTTATTTATTTTGTCCCTTTTTATTTGAAAATGCGGCTTTGGCGCTTGTAACTATAAGAATCCTTCTTGTTAATTTGTTTAGAGTTTTTATCTCCACCCTTTTTTCCCCTTTTTTTTTTTTTTTTTGGTCTTTCGCTCTTTCATATCCAAAAGCCCAGTCCCTGAAATGTCCAGAAATGAAAGACATATGAAGTGCGTATAGGGCCAGGGAATCATGCTAGTATCTAAACGCCTATTTATATCAATGTAGAGAAAGGATTTCCTTGCTTTGTTTATCTACTATTGTATAGTATTTGCCTAGTTTCACTTGGATTTATTTTGAATCTAGTTCGAGGCTGTTACAATGACGTCTCATGCTTAATTGGCTTACCTGCCTGTCTAGCCTTCTTCACCACTTCTGTCCCTATTAATGAGGTCACAGGCTAGGCAATTAAACTGATTGAAAGTCAAATTATGTTGCTTTTTACTGAGAAGGAAACATCAGATTGGCTATCTACCCACATAACCCTCGTTCCCCACACACTATCCTTTTCTGTACTATTGTGTATGCTATATCTTGAGGCGTTATTCAGCAGCATATAAAACAGCTAATGACCCATATATCCCTGCCTTTCTATCGCCAATCATCCTTCCAGCTACTCCCTTGTCCAGCCAGATTACCCCCTAACGTGATGCTATCCACATTATCTCCCCAACAGTGCTGTGATTAACTGACGACCGGGATGTTTCATTAGGCAAGCCCCTGTTTTTCCGTGCCGGCATCACCACGCCCACCCATCCTCCCATGACCTAACTGTTGCTGATATAGGTAGAGCCCACCCAGACACTGACAGCATATATTTTACCTGCACTTGTATGAGCCAGCAAGCAGAAATGAGGGTTCCTGCGGGATATAGTACCTGTTTTAGCCACAAGGGGACACCACTATGGGCTAGAATAGGAAAAATATGCCTAAAATTGTTATAGGCTACTCTTTTGGGCCAAAATAGACATTTTTGTTGATTTCTGT
The DNA here is from genome assembly GCA_949317995.1 of Acholoe squamosa. NCBI lineage: Eukaryota > Metazoa > Annelida > Polychaeta > Phyllodocida > Polynoidae > Acholoe > Acholoe squamosa. The sequence continues at coordinate 38,608,318 of OX439048.1, read as the reverse complement.
TGCCATGGAAATATGATATTCATTCTAAATAAGAAAATCGATGATCCTATTTGAAGGAACGTTTCACAAGGTCCACTATGGTGAATGAAAATATCATTTCTAGATCAAAAGTTATGGGCAAAAGAATGAAAATTAATGCTAATTTAGCTAATTAGCATAAATTGTGCTAATTATAGTTGTATCTCAAGACCATGGAGACATAGGGCTTATTGATATTCACGAAATGGTCATACCTACCCATATTTAGCAAGCTATTCCTCCAAAACTAACAGGACTATCTTCACATGCAATATATCACTGTAAAGCGAGTGATCTGAATTTTAAAGTTGACTTTTTGCACGGAGCACCCTTTCTCCTTGCCTCTACACTTGTAGACAAAACTAATCTGTCAGTGTACACATTATGGATAAGTACTCCTCTGAGTGTTCCATCCTCCATCTATAAAGGATGTTACCACGTCACCTTTACACGAGCACTGGAATGCAGAGATTGTTGATAAGGTATTTCGCTTATTGTAACAGAGGGAAACGAATAGCCCCAGGAATATTTGCTAGTTTTTTCAACAGAAAAGAAGAGAAAGAATTAGAATATAATCTCCCCATTAACTATATCAACCGTGCAGCTACATGTGATATTTTGGAGCTGTCGAAGGTTCGTGAAGGTTCGTGTGTACAGGTCAATGTCATACCAACCTCTTCAGAATTTAATCAATCATTCTTAGTATGGCCACATAGCCAATGTCAATCAATTGTTCTAGGGACTAAATGAGTTAACTTAGAAAGGCGACGTTATGCAAGACATCGAAATCAATCATGATACAGCACACACACACACAGGAGTTTTAGTTTAATATCGACCTTCCGTCGTACAATGACTTTATTTTGAGTAACCTTTGTCTGTTTGAGTGTATATCAGTAAGAAGAATGGCTGCCAGAATTTCCACCTGTATAGGAACTAAGACACTTTCGTTAATATTTTACAGAAGGAAGTATAAAAACCTTTGCCTTTTTTCCATCATCTTACATAGTATCGACCCGTTAGCGTATGTGTCATATGTATACCTTCCCTACATGATCTAATTACCCTAGATACCTAGTGACCGTCTTAAATATATGCTGCTTTCAATATGTATAGGTGCTAAGCCAGCTAGTTCTAACAAAAATAGTGATAAACTTTCATTATCGGGGAACCCATGTCAAGGAACCCTCATTATAAAGATGGTGGCCCTGTAGATGGTGATAGAAATGGGTGTGGATAAGTGAGCCTGATGGCATAGCAGCCTCGACATAGGCTGATCTATTGGGACTGGGGGCATACTTATATATCATTGTTCATATTTGGGTCATGAATGATGTTCCTCATCATTCCTATCAGTCTCAGAGTGGTGCAAGAAAAGCTTTGTCAACACTCGTGTTTATAGAATACTAGGCTTTAGCAACATAAACTCATGGCCATTTCTACATGTGTCACATAATGGGGGCTTCTGAATTCAGTGCCATGCAAGGCCGAAATTATTTTTTTATGATAAAAAGGAGGCTAAAAGGGAGGCTATTTCTTAACGTACTGTATACGACCGAGGTCCGCATGTGAATGCCATAGATATTTGCAGTCATAGGGCCATGTGCGATCGTAGTACCTTAAGTAAAGACCTCCAGTGACTTGCTCTATCTTTATAGGGAACCTGAAAGCTCACAGATATAATTTGGCTACATAATCTGACACAGATTCTAGTATCGAAAGGGTAACGCCCATGTAAATGAATTTCATTCCGTCTTCTTTCATTCCTGTTCACTTTCTATAGTAGCGGTTATAGAAAGTTTATGTTACCAGGGGGGCAGTGGCCTATGCATCATCTGTCAGCAAACAGTCAATAGACACTACCATATTTTTCCTGTTACCCCATCGCCCCATGGTACTCACAACCATACTGTCCTATGAACCCCAACTCATCGCCATACTGCACCTACCCTGCTTCTCCACGTGTCATCTATTTGCTCCTCCTTCATTGAGGAGCAGGCACGCCGGTAGACAGAGACCAATCAGTCAGTGGACAATGATAGATGGTGTTTCTAATGGTAAATGAGTTGGTGGGCAGTGCCTGGGAACAGGGCCAGGGTTTGGGAGATAGGGAATGGGGAGAACACAGAATGATCAATGTAATAAGAGGCCATTGTTTCACATGAGGAATGGGCTAACTGCATACTTTTCCCACAATGCTAGGGACATTGTAACCATTCCTCTAACCTGACTTACAATAGTCCCAAAATGCTGTCCGACCATGATAAATAGGTGATAGTTCTGGAGGCCATTTCTTAACAAAGTGCGACTGCTGTACTTCAAATCGTATTGACTGGCCTTAAAATAAGGCCATTACAGTATCATGCATTAGTGTGTATTAATACACGACTTCTGTGATTCTGGGTGCTTTTCCCGGATATTCCCATGTACATACCTGTCGATATTGCATGGCATGATGCATGCATCATGACTTTTGTATCCAAGGATAACCGGCACCCAGTGCGGTTATCCATGGATAACATGCACAACTTACATGTCATATGTTACATGTTAAAACCTATGAAATTTTCATTGCCAGGGTAGGGGTCGAACCTGCACTCTACTGATCCCAAAATCCAACTCCCTATGCAGTGAGCCACAGGGACTGACAAGAAATGGTTAGAACCAGGACTCTATGAGTCATTGATACGGGGAGGCCACTCACATATAACTACTATACATTCAAAGTGTGAAAATACCCTGCAGTCTGGCTTGCGACCCCCCCCCCCCAGGTTTCTCGCACCTGCTCCCATAACGGCGACGACTGTGGGATGCGTTCAAACCAAACCAAGCCAGTAGCGACGCCAGCAACTCTCACATGTGCAAGGTTAGAATAGCATTATAATTATAGAGGGCTGCTGGACGCGTTCAAACCAAGCCAAGCCAGGCGCCCTCATGTAATTATCCTTTGCTAACACACACATGTCATGAATTATCCATTAATTACTTGTTCATTAAGGCCTGTACCAGTACGACTGGTCTACCAAGTCTTGTGCAATTACTGCATAGGTGCTAATCGTACAGAGCAGTCATAGGATAGTATCTACTATCACCTGGAGCCTAATTCAAAACATCCTGGGATCACAACCCCAGAGATCTTAGTGTAGGCACATATCATAAGACCTGGCCGGTCTACCCTATCTAATGCAGTGGTTGCAGGCCTGCCAGGAATAGTAAGTCCTGGGGTCACCTCACTATTCCTTTTCCAGCGCTAAGATCACTGCAATCTTAGTGAAAGAATTGCACAGTGGTTTAACCTGAGTACAAGAGCACTTACAGGCAACACTCCTGATTGAAAGAGTGAATAACCTGCTGCATACATATAGAGGGGAGGGAGGATGTTTGCTGAGTGTCCTTGAGGGCTCTTAGGGCTACTCATGCGTTATGTGCACTGTATGGTAATTCTTCCCTTCTCTCTCTTTGTCCTGGGGGGCACAATGCTTCTAATAGGCAAACATAAATCATACATTCATGGGAACACCTCTTGCATACTGTACTGGGTCAACTGCACTCTGTGCTCTTTTGTAAGCCCATATGGTGACGGGGAACGATGGTATGAACACTGTTGTGAAGAAGAGTGACTCCACAGCTATTCCTTTATTTTGGGACTCTTACCCCTGTGCCCAGTCAGTACTTCTTGGAATAGTGTAGGAGGGCTGAGGCTAAGATCGATGCAATCTTAGTGCTGGCTAGGAAATGTGAACGCAGTCTGACCTTAAGATCGCTTAATAGAATAATTCCTAAGATCGCAGGGGTTGTGATCCCAGGATGTTTTGAATTAACCTCCTGGCTTATTCCTGGGGGTCGGAAAAGCATATAGTGGTGGTGTGTAGTCGTAGTACCTGCAAATCTTGGTTTACCCAATAAAGAGGGGATCTTTTTCATTCTGCTTGATTAGATTAAGGTACAAGGGAGTAACGTTCTACTACTATAGTCGTTGACAGCAAGTTGTGATAAGACCAATCATGTGTCATCAGTGGATGAACTAACCAGTTTGAGTGTGTCCACCCCACTTATTTCTATTTTGACCATGTGTTGGGATGCCTGGATCGTGTTTCAATAGTTTCCATGACTGGTTCAGCCAGCTATGACTGGAGATGGGTCAAATCTTAGCAGGTGATCTTAGGATTTTGGCCTTGGTGACTAAATAGCTGGCTACATTTATGATATACCATTTTATTATTCCATAAATTCTAACATATTATTGTATTAATCAAAGAATATCTATGAAATTAATACATAGGTTGGTTCTAAGAGCTATAAGAGCGCTCAAACTTTGTATAAGAGCGTTCATGCCCCACTGCACACCAGCCACAGTCAGTTAGACTGAGTTTATGACATCAAAGGGTCCGACCTAATGGTTCACTGCACAATATAATAAGAATAAGGGTCTCAGTGTGCGACCTCATGGTTCAGTGCACAAACTAATAACTTGTAAGTGAATGCAACCGACCGTCACGGGTGCCTGAGCACCGCTGACGCCGTCATGAGTGTCTGAGCACTCTAAGGACTGAACAATGGGTTACATAAGCACGACGCCATAACCTTCCGGTCGCTTTAGCGTCGCTCCTGAGCAAGCTAGGTCAAATATCAAAGCATTTATGGAAAGCCCATAATTAGACGGTCAAAATGAGCCCAAGATCAAGGCGGAACTTCCATTATTAAGGAAGTTATGCCATGGAGACTGAAAGGAGCTCCGAGTGCACTACAGACAAACCGGCGCAAGTTACGCGCCTATCCAGCGGGCATTATAAATTTGGCATATTCAACTCCGCGCATGCCCAAAATGGCGGTTATAAACGCATAAACGACTGAGATATGAGGGTCTGAAGATGCAGAACCGACCAAGACAATGGGGGGCCTAGCGGCGTCCATGGGGGTCCTTTGTCCCCCTGTGACACTTGAAAGAGTCCCCTCAAACAATTGTAGAGTTAGGCAGATGCTGCTGGCTCCAGTCAGTCTGGAGGTGCTTTTCCAAGATTTGCTACAAATAGCCTGTCTGCACCTCCAGGAAGACACATCACCAAGAACCGCTCTAGAGGTAACATCTCCAGTCATCTCCTGCTACCTGCTATACCACTGCACTATTGTGAAACTATGCTAGACAGGCATTGGTTTCCTACCATTAGTGGCCAGAGGCTATCTTCTTCAAGACTTCCACCAGAGGGTAAAGTTATCCATTATTACATTATTCCTCTAAGCAGCAGGTCAGGAGCTAGGTGTGGGAACCCACCTAGAAGTATGCTGGACATTGTATTATTATTACCTCACAGGTGGAGTGGAACTGAACATTATACTTTATAAATTACTGTATGTTTACTGTATGTGCAAATTACCTACATACTAACTACTGTACGATTGATATTTCTTACATGTTGCCTAAAGCTGAATAAACCAGTGACAACTGGAAATAACACTATTTATAAGAGCCTTGAGATAATTACACTATATACCACTAGTCTTATGATATTTCTCATATGACAACTTGATCATGCCAAACACTACCATGACAAAGTGGTGGAGAACATCCTACTAAGATCCCATCTCTCACAGGCTCATAAAAATTAAAGCTGGTAACACAACTAAGAACAATCATACACACAGTAAGTTAAAGCTGGTACCGCAACTAAGAACAATCATGCACACAGTAAATTAAAGCTGGTACCGCATACACACAGTAAGACCCACTCCACCCACCCAGTGACCTTGACCTTGACACCATACCCACCAAGGTCACCAGTGAGATCTCCCACACATCAATGAGATCTCCCACATATCAGTGAGGTCTCCCAAAACGTCAGTGAGGTCTCCCAAGACGTCAGTGAGGTCTCCCAAACGTCAGTGAGGTCTCCCAAACGTCAGTGAGGTCTCCCACACGTCAGTGAGGTCTCCCACACGTCAGTAAGGTCTCCCACACGTCAGAGAGGTCTCCCACATGTCAGAGAGGTCTCCCACACGTCAGTGAGGTCTCCCACACGTCAGTGAGGTCTCCCACACGTCAGTGAGGTCCACCACACACATCAAGGTCTTATCAGTCAAGCTGGCAGAACAACACACAATGACCTTACGTAGTCAGGGGCCTGTTGAAGAGGTCTCCCTCCCACCTAGATCTAGGAGGCCCACAGGAGGCAAACCAGCCTCCAATACAACAGACCCACACTCAGTAGACCCCACACCTCCCACCCTGTCTACTCAGGGAACAACCAGTTCTCAGGGATCCAACATTTCCCAGGGATCTCTACAGGACGCTCAACTCACGCTATCTACCTCAGGGGAAGAAGGATCTGCCTCAGGGGGTGGATCCACACCCTCATCTATATCCTCCACCCCAGCTCCAGCCTTTGACAGCCACTCCTCCAGAGACACCTCCCCCACACCCTCCATCATGGACACCGATGAAGGCCCCCAACCTAATCAGACAGCTGAGAAGATAAGGGCCTATGAGAAGGCCATCCAAGATGCAGTTACTGCCCTAGAGACCAACAAGTCCCAGCAGGAGGAAAGGGAGAGGATCCTCAACCAACAACTGGCAGAGAGGAATGCAGCCATGGATGCCCAACAGAAGGCCATGGAAGATCAGCGGAAGTCCCTAGAGAGACAACAACAACAGATAGCAGATCTCATGAAAATGGTATCATCCCAGACCCCACAGCCTCCCACACCTGCCATCACACCTGTTGTCACACCATCTGCCTCTGGATCCAAAGATGACATCATAATCTCCATGGTGTCCAACATGACCAAACTCATAGACAGAAAACAACAGGATGACAGAAAGATCAGGCTACATGAGGTAACAAAACCCAAAACCTTTTCACACCCATCACCACTCATGTCAACAGCATTATTTACTGATCACAAATTCCCAGAATATCTGAAGGATAAGTACAAAGTGACAGACAGTGACACCATGGTAACATATTTACCCAAGTACCTCGAAGGACAAGCACTAGCTTGGTTTGAATCCTTCAGGGAGAGTGCCACACCTGATATGTTGACATGGACCAATGTAGTGAATAAATTAAAAGAGTATTTTGCTACTCGAGACAATATAATCTCAAGGACTGCACTCCGTGCACAAAAGGTAGATGAACCTGTCCTAGACTATGCATGCCATCTCAGGAAAGTGTGTAATGCCCAACGCCAGAGTGATGAAATCCTAAGCAAGGCATTTACCCAAGGCATGAGGCCCTGGATCTCTGTAGCTCTTGAGAACAAGAAAATAGACTCTTTTGACCAAGCCCTAGACCTAGCCCTAGAGGTTGAGACCCAAGAGAGATCTAGGAAGGTGAGGGATGCAGAATCCAACCCACAGCCTACTAAGAAAAAGATCCAGGAAATCAGCACTAGTGTAGATGAAGATGTTAACCTAATGTCTAGTGCCCATGTAAGGCAACAGGAAGCTAAGGTTACATCAAGAGACCCTACCGGTAGATATAGAGGAAATAACTATGACCCCAACTACCAATCCAATAGAGGTAGAGGTAGAGGGGGCAACAACAACAACCGGGGGGGTCACAACAGTAGGAAAGACAACAGCTCTTCCAACTCCAACAATGGTAACTCTTCATACAGTGATAGGAGAGACAGAACCCCAAGTAATGGCAGATCCTATAATAATCAAGGATCCAACAGTAGGAGCCAGAGTCCACATAGGAACTACAACTCTGGGTCCTACAACAACTCTGGATCCTACAACAACAGCCAGGGTTCAAGCAACTCTGGATCCTATAATCAAGGATCCAACAGTAGGAGCCAGAGTCCACATAGGAACTACAACAGTGGATCCTACAACAACAATGGCGCCTACAACAACCAGAGATCCAATAACTCCGGTCAATACAGCAACTCTGGTCAATATAGCCAGGGTTCCAACTCACGCCGGGAGGATTACAAACCTGACACAAGAGGTTACCAGGGGAACCAACAAAGTAACCCCCAAATACCACCTCATGTGATGGATCAAATCTCCAAACTCCTGGTGGCAAGCATCTCAACCACCCCACAGAACCAGGAAAACTAGGATGTCACAGTGCCGATGGGCCAGTGCACTGTGACACCCCAAATACAAACAATCAATCAGGATTAACAAAGATCCAACCAGAGACAATTGCTAGTGCAAATCTACCATCTAACAGACAGAGACGTCCATCAGTGATACACATCACCCCACCAGATTCATCATCAAAGGATACAGGTGAGAGTACCAAGCTTTCTATTGTACTTCTTCAAAATGGCTGTATCAATGCAAATCTATATGATGTTTCAGATGTACAATGTTTGGTTGATACAGGTGCTACTATCACCTGTGTCAGACAATCATTCCTCATGGATCTCCAAAAGAGATTCCATATCCAACTGAGGAAATCTAAAATTAACATCCATTTGGCAGATGGATCGGTGTGTCATGTTAGACATTCAGCTATGCTGAACTTTAGAATCCAAGGTGTCAGATTTCAATACCAATTTGCTGTAATTCCCAACCTCACACAGCCCGTTGTTCTCGGCACAGATTTCTTAAGCACTACAAAATCTCAAATTGAATTTAATGTTGATCCTGAACAAATTCTCAAACCCATTAGGGCAGTGAGGGATTTTACCATCCCTCCATTCTCTGAACTTGCAGTATTGGGTAAGGTCACATCTACTCAATCACTGCAAGGGAAAACTGGAGTAGTAGATAACCTCCAAAGAAATAACAATGCCCCATATCTAGTTCAAAGGGCAGCAGTAACCCCCAGGGAAAATAACAAACATCCCCTAGTGTTACTCAACACCAGCAGGCGCCCACATAAAATCAAAAAGGGCGCCATCATAGCTCTATTTCAGGAAGTCAAGGAATCTGATTTAGAAAAACCTCAACAGGTGTCAGACACTACCCCACACACTGATCAATCCATCTCAGCCATACGGCCTGAGGATGTAACTCAATTCAGTGACACAGACTCAGACTGTGAGTCCACATATGCTGACCCTGAACCCAACTCAATCAGACTCTCTGAAATAGCTGCTATACATAGTGAGGCACATGACCTCGAGCCAGAATTGGAAGAGAATGTTCCACCAAAATCTGTGCTCACATCCAAAGATCAGCATGATAGATTAGGATCACTGCTGACCAAGTATGATGATGTATTTGTAGGAAAGGATGGAGACATTGGTGCCACACACCAGTATACACACTCAATACATGTAAAACCTGAGGCAGTACCATGTCATTTCCTACCATATAGACAAACACCAGAAAAACAGGCCGCAATAGGGGAAGAGTGTGAAAGGCTAGTACAACAGGGCATTCTGAGAGAATGTGCTGAAGGCCCCTGGGCCTCCAGATCCTTTTTAGTACAAAAATCATCGGGAGGCCATAGGCTCGTCACAGATTTTCGTTATTTGAACCAGAACACGATAAATCAAGCCTTATCTACACCCCGGGCCGATGACACTCTAGACATGATAGGGTCACTCAGACCAAGAGTATTCAGTAAGCTAGATGCCCAACAGGGATTTTTTCAAATTCCTATAAGACAGGAGGATCAGCATAAAACCGCATTCATAGCAAATGACAAAAAATATGTCTATGAAAGGATGCCGATGGGTTTAGCGACGGCACCGGCGGGATTCTGCCATCTAGTCACATTAATTCTGAACAAACTCAAGTACAAATGTGCCCTACCATACCTAGATGACATATTGGTATTATCACCATCAATCGAACAACACTTCCATGACCTGGAAGATGTGTTCAACAGCCTAAGAGTTGGTAAACTCAAACTGAAGAAATCAAAATGTGAATACTTCATAGACAGAATAGACTTCTTGGGAATGAGAGTCACACCCATGGGACTACAACCATCTCCCACAAAGGTGGAGTCAATCAAAACCTTCCCAACACCAAAATCAGTCAAAAATGTCCGATCCTTCACAGGCCTATGCCAATACTTCAAAAAGTTTATCAAAGGTTATGCCCAAATTGCTAGACCATTATATGATCTACAGACACATCTCAAAGCATTTGTCTGGACAGAAGAGGCAGATAATGCTTTCAAAACATTAAAGCATGCCCTCTGTACCAATGCTCTTCTCAGATATCCAAACTATGAGAAAGAGTTCAGTTTGGCAACTGATGCTTCCAATGTGAGTTTAGGAGCTGTACTCTCACAGAGAGATAATGAAGGAGTGCTCAGACCAGTAGCCTTTGCAGGTAGAACCCTCTCAAAACATGAGAGAAATTACAATACCACAGAGAGAGAACTACTGGGAATAGTGTATGGAGTATTACACTTCAGACACTATCTAGAGACCAGACACTTCCAACTATACACAGACCATGCAGCCCTAATCCCACTATTAACCAATACAGGACTCACACATAGATGGGCCAGATGGGCTCTAGACATACAACAATTTTCATTCACCATCCAACACGTGAAAGGTGATGATAACACACCACCAGATGCTATGTCTAGAAGAGAATACCCAGATTCTGGACCCATGACTAACCCTCCACCCCCACCAAGGAGAGTTAGAGCAGCCAGTAGAACCAAGTTTGCAAAAGTAACAAAGAAAGTACCATTCAAAAGGGATGATCCACCCAACACCATTGAAAAGCCAGAGACACCCATTAGGGGTATCTTGAAGCAATCTACACACTATGTGTTTTGCCACTGTGAGAGAGAATACTCACAACTCTTTCCAGATAATGACTTCGAGCCTATTGAATTCTCATCACTCAATCAGATGCTGAAGGCAACTCCTAAGGAGCCACCCTTCACCCCACCTGACTCAGATGATGAAGATCCAGAAGACACAATATATGCTATTACTCAAGCAACTTCTAAATCAGTCAGATTCTTTGAACCAATGCAGGGAGAGGAAACATCAAACCATTTGTGTCCTATGACCACACGCTCAAAGACTAGAGAAATGATTCAGGAGGGCACACCAAAACCCCCCACACAATCACAAACTATTCTAAATGAGAAAAAGGTCACAGGAAACAAACCTACCAAAACCCCACCTGCCAGGAAAAATGTCACGAAAGACACTGCATCTACTAAGTCAAAGAACTCTGAGACAAAGAAGAATGACAAAAAGCAAATTGTGCCTTTAAAGAAAAAGGTTGCCACTCCCATCAAGGCGAGAATAGGCCCTCCAAAGGAGCCTACACACCAAAACAAGAGTGACACACCCCAACAAAAGGCACAAGATAGGCCAATAGTCGATGAAAAAGAAAAAGAAAGAGACAGAATAAAGCAACATGTGCTAGATATAAATCAACTACTGGATCAGATTCCCGACACATCCATCTCAGGTACAAACCTTGGCTTGGAACAAAGGAAAGACAAGGACCTATTGCCCCTCATACAATATCTTGAGGATGGAACCTTGCCTGCACCAAAAGCACAAGGAAATAGAATCATCAACCAAGGCCAGACATACACCTTGGTAAATGGTACATTAGTCCATATATGCCCCATAAATTGGAGAAAGACCAATACTGTACCACTTCAAATTGTTATACCACAGCAATGGGTAACAAGTACACTACAGTATTTCCATGACTCACCTACCGGCGGCCATCTTGGTTCAAGTAGGATGCTGTCAGCACTCCGACCTAGGGTATATTGGAAGTCTATGCTAGCAGACACAACAAAATATGTTTCCACCTGCCACACATGCCTCACAGCAAAAAGGCAAGTACACTCACACAAAACACCAATGACAGTGAGAGAGTACATGACTTCACCAATGAAGTTCCTAAACCTAGACGCGGTGGGACCACTTCCCACAACTGCCAGGGGAAACAAACATATACAAGTCTGCATAGATTATGCTACCAGATATGCAACAGCTTGGGCTACTACTGACTTAAAAGCTGAGACAACAGCAGCAGAGTTCTACAAGAATATAATTTGTCATCATGGAACACCAGCCACTCTTCAAACAGACAATGGGACATGTTATACAGGTGCAAAGTTCACAAAGCTGACCAAACACCTCAAGATCAGACATAAATTCTCCTCACCATACAGGCCACAATCAAATGGGCTTGTAGAGAGATTCAATGCTAGCATAGGCACAGCACTCAGAGCATTCTGCTCAAAGCACCAAAACAATTGGGATTCATTTATTGAACCCATAACCTTTGCATTAAACAACACTGAATCCCAAACCACAGGATTCACCCCTTTCTTCCTACTCCATGGAAGAAACCCAGCCACCACAATGGACTTAGGGCTGGGAATACAGGAAGACATATCCACAGTAGCAGACCATGTAGCTAACATGATAACAAATCAAGATACCTCTAGGAGGAAAGCTATAGAAAGGGTCGCCAAGCTACAAAAGGAAAGGAAGGATAGATATGATAAGAAACTTACACCACAGGAAATCAAGGTCACCGACATGGTGTACCTAAACATACCAAGAATCCTGACCAACACAGAGTGTAAGAAACTTCAACCCCTTTTTATGGGACCATATGTTGTAGTAGATAGACCTAGTTTGACAAGTGCCAAACTCAAAAATTTGGACACCAATCTATTGGTGGCCAGACCAGTGCACATAGACAGACTGAAAAAGGTCGTGGCTGTCAGAAATAATGAATTTGCACACAGGCTTATTCCACATGAGGCCAAATACTACAGCAAAATTGTAAGGAACAAAAATGATATCACCCTTACAAGAGAAACCACAGGCATAGGCCCTATCAAGCCTAGGCCTGCACACCACATACTAAGAAAGACATCTAGGTGTGGTGCAGTTTCAAGAAATTAGAAACAAGATTGAGATACCAAAAATCATAAGATTTTCAAAATGTATTACAAATTCTCTTCATCCACACATAAGACATGTGTGACTGATAATGAATTACTATGTATATAAAGCCAATCAAATTTGTAAATATATCAGTAGGTTATTGCCTCTGAAAGGGTCAAAGACTGGGACCCCCCAAGTAAAGCAGACATGAAGTCTAAGAAGAGTAAGGGTAACACAATGGAGTGTCTAAAACCTAATCCCCACATGAAAGAGCGCGCTATGCCAACACAGCAGTCTATAGAGATCAATTGACCTTATAAGCTACCCTCAGACAACTGTCTAGACGGTCATGAATGGCTGTCCTGGATGACAGGAGGAGCTAATTACCAGTACACAGACTACACAATAGATCCCACAGTTAGCAGACACTGGAGATTATGCATGGTCTCCAGAGAAACAATACCAGGCCCACAATGGATGTGGGTAGGGTAGGCTACATAAGAAGCACTGTGGACCATAGCCCACCATCAGTCTTCATCCAGCTGCAGTCTGGAACACAAGTCTACAGGACCCCACTTGGGAATTAGCCAGCCCACTTCTCCATTAGGAGAGACTGCACTAGGATAAAGAACACACCTACTTCACCTTCAACCCGACCTTACCATTTACTGGTCAACCTCTATAGACTCACCGGACATATTGCCAAGACAGCTCAATCTTGCAAAGGTACAGTTTGAACCACTTCATTTAAAGTGTTACACCATACACTTAGACTTTACCAGCACCAAATCACTACAAATTTGACAAGACTTTAAACAGCAAACTTGCTTTACACAAGCACCATGGGGAGACTGAGAGTTTCACCCATACTGCTAACTATGCTGTTATTATATACTATAGAACCACTTACTGCAGGTTATACACCTGTGGTGAGACAAAACATAGGAGTAGTATTCAAACCTAGCCCTCAACCATTGGTCAATGGACATACAACCACAACACTGTTGTTAGCTATTCCCTACAAGATACCTCGGGCACCCGTTACCCAAGGATCCATAAGGGATAGAATACTCCAGTTGACCACTCCTACTCTACAAGATCATACCTCTGGCCAAATTATCCAACAAGCTAAGGAGCTAGACACCTTGCTGGAAATTGCAGACAAGGAGATAAATGAAACACTAGCCTCCATCAAATTGTTCTTATCCAACCCCATAAACACATTGGACAAAGCCAAAAGAGAGGCCATACTGGGTTTTCTAGCACCCCTGTTTCGCGGTGTGCTAGGTCTAGCCACAGTAGAAGATGTAAACCAAGTAATGGGACAGCTCAAGAACATAGATGAAATACTAAGAAAATTTGCTAAACAGGATCAGGAAGCAGCTAATCTCATTGAAAAGATTACAGACAGACAAGATAAGTTTGTCAAAGCATACATCCAAGATAAGAAGGTACTGGACAGCACAATCAACACCATAGGTGACACCGTCAACCTGTGGGCCTCTAACATGTCCAGGTCACTTGACTCATATTCAAGGCACGAGAAAACTCAAAGGGAGAAAATGCAAGTATTAAATGATGCACTAATTATCATAGCAGCAAGAATGAATACAGTTCAATCACTGCAAAGGACAAATGCAGCCCTGAGGATGCTATCATCAGGAATCCTAACCCCTGATATAGTACCACCCTCAGACCTTGCTAGATACCTAATTGACATTAATAACAAACTTAGGATTACACACCCTGGAGCACAAATCGCAATTAATGACTTAGATTTCTATTATTCACAGAAGCTGACCTCATACACTTAATCAGCCCACCATATATATATTCATCTGGACATTATAATTCAATCTACCACCTCAACCTTCAAACTGTACCAAATGATTACATCACCCATGCCTATAGACACACAGGAGACCCCCACCAGAGGAGTCACCAAATTACAAACCACGACTGAGTTTCTAGCAGTATCTTACGATGAATCATTATTTATCGAATTGGACTCAGCAGATATGCAGGCATGTGAAGGTACTACAGTAAAGGTATGCAGAGATGTAAATGGTAGAATCTATAAACACAGGCCTACATGCCCTGTAGCCATTTTTACTAACCAGGCTCAACAGATTAAGGAACATTGCAAGTTTACAGTTTCACCACTGCAAGCACCTACCACCCATGCTATTTCCATTTCTGAAGATGAGTATCTGGTCACTACTAATGAACCCCATTACTTTATCAACTGCCATGGTAAAACGTCTGAAACTCGGAAGGCCCAGTCCTACTCAATCATAGGTGTACCCTGTGGGTGCACGATCAGTGTAGGAGAATTTTCTCTTCCAAACACAAGGTTGCCCTGTAACTCAACCTTATCATTTCATTACATTCTCAAGACAATTAATTTACCATTCATGGCAGCACTTAACAAAATTTCTGAAACCAAACCAGATGAAAGAGAGAATCTTCCAAATTTCCCAGTAGTAAACCTTTCTAGAACCTTAGAAAAACTACAGGAAAATCCAATCATGGATGATATTACTCAACTAAATTTAGAGCCCTTTGCTAAAACAGTATTAAAAGATGCCTCCAACCTTAATAAGGAAATGGAAACGCGCTACGAGGAATCATACCTACGTCGAGTTACAGAGCATCCAATCTTCCAAAGCTTAGCACTCATCCTAGGGATATCAGCTCACATTTTTATAGTATACATACTACTCAAACTGTACCGACTAGGAGGAACTGTAGCCTACCTGCCTACAGCCAAAGCATTCAGACTAGTCACCGAGCTGCCCCTACACAAATTGCTCCCAGATAAGAACCCTACCAAATTAACCCCTACAGAGGAAACCCACACCCCTTTCCTCACAATGCAGGAAACCCACACCCTGATAATTGCTATATTATTCACCCTGACCATCTACTCAGCCTACAGAATAATGAAGTACCTTAAGAAATTTGCACAGACACACTGTGGCAAGAAAAATGTGGCCAAGCGCACAAACCCCACAATATATTTTAAAATATATTGTGGAGACTCAAACTTCGCGCTACCCTTGAGGCCAATACCACATGAATTTGATGAGATTAAATCAGCAGCTGCCCCTACCTATAAGGATATAGTGGTTAAAACCTTCCCACTACCTAAGGCTATATTTACCTGGAATGGACCAGCAGTTATAACAACACAGAGAGGAGAATTTGCTTATCACCTCCCTCAGGTGATACACCTACCTTGGCGCACTAGGTTCAGTACTATACCAGCCCTTAAAAACAAAGGACTGTACTACTCCATGCTTCTCCAGAATGATTGTGGCACCAGCCCGGTGACCATGACAGCACTGGAAAATACAACAGATATAATTATTGACGAACAACAGGAGGAGACCGCAAGGTCAAACATGCAGACTATTGCTAATTTTCTAAACCACCAGCCCTCCCTGGTGACTGTGGAAACAGCCTAGACTGCCCACAGCCTAGGCTGCCCCCAGTCCACCACCAGGAGACAACACATCAGAGACAGTATTCAGAACTTTTCGGACAATTTGCCGGCCCTGAAAAGGGCCTTTGGGATGGCGGGTTTTTACACCCTAGGTTTCAGTCAGTCGGGATCCTACCACAGATCCTCGGGTTCAACATCAATGGGAGAGTCCGGGGCCGAGTCCGAGCCATACATATGGCCGTGATCCTGCTCCCACTCAGCGAGCCGGGCCTCCAGCATCCCCAGTCCATACTCGGCAGCCGTGGATGGATTCCCGGATGCCGCAAGATCGAGGAGGGATGCCGCCAACAGATAATCCCATAGCACTCGCTCCCGCGGCCCTAGGTTATAATCCATGGGCCAGAAACCCATATTACCCAAGGCCCTAGTCAGAAGGGCCACAGTGGCCCCCCGACGCAAGGCTGAGCCCAGGAAATAATGGCAGGAGTAATTACAGACCATCACATCACCATGCTCAATGATCTCTTTGAAATTACTCACTATGTACCCATAATGGATGGTCTGGTTAGACTCAACCAGGGCCCTAGCTGGACTCCCCACCTCCATCACCTGGGGGACAGGCAGAGCAAAGAGAGCTTGTAGGTGGGCCATGGTACTACAGCAGTGACTTCCAGAGAGGAACTGATGCTCCAATACCAGCCACACACTCCTTAAATGGACACACACACACCCCCCCCACCCTGAACTGTCCACTGACACCAAGCTAGGCACTGCCACAGACACATGCCAGAATCTGGCACCTAACACCTCAAGTGCCACCACTGCATGAGCACACCAGGGAGGAGACTCACATCTCACTCCTGACACACCTCCACTGTCAATGAAATTATCAAAGTATTAGAAAAAAAAAAAAATTATATACACAGCCACTTGTTGATGTATAATATGAAAATCTATGGTATTCTCACAAAACCGATGATTAATGCACGCATATACGCGCAAAATTGCGAAATTGCAAATTACAAATTGTAAAATTGTACAAATCTAACATTAATATACATGAATGCAGGTAGATAACTAAGACAGTTTTTGTACCCACTAGCACTTGTATACTTACCAAGGTTTACTTAAAGTAACACACTTTAGGTATCCAGGAAAATTGTTGGAAAAAATGAATGAAAAAAAAAAAAAAAAAAAAATTGTTGAGAAAATTGTTGACATAAAACATGTTTACTTAAGATACTCACCAAATAAATCTCTTTCAGGGACACATACTCAAAAGGCTAGGGGAAAAGTCAATTAAGCAGCGGCCCACTGCCGAAATTGCCAATTAATACACCCATATAGCAAAATCAATGAGTAACTCAGAGACAAACAAGCCTATTGTACATGAAGTACTTTGTTTTTCCGGCCCTCGGAAAAATTTGTCTCAAATCCCATAATTTGAATAGTGTAATCTAGATTGTACGTTTGTACCCAATTTGCACACAAAATTGTATGTTTGCACACCAGAGTGTACGCTTGTACCCAATTTGCACACTAAAATTGTATGTTTGCACACCAGATTGTACGCTCTTACCCAATTTGCACACTAAAATTGTATATTTGCACACCAGATTGTACGCTTGTACCCAATTTGCACACTAAAATTGTATGTTTGCACACCAGATTGTACACTTGTACCCAATTTTGCACACAAAGATTGCATGTTTGCACACTAGATTGTAAGTTGTATCCAATTTACATTTGAATTATATGTTGCACATTATACTGTATGTCTGTACCCAATTCATACACTGAAGTCAGATTTTTAGAAAATCAACATTTCTAGGTGTATCCAAGCTGTACGCAAAATTATATATGTACATACAGAAACTATCAATTGAACGCAAAATTATATATTGGCATACTAAAACTGTGAAATGTACGCAAAAATTATATATTTGTACACCAAAAATTGCCAAATACACGCGAAATTATATATTTGCATACTAAAATTGCCAAATGCACGCGAAATTATATATTTGCACACTAAAATTGCCAAATGTACGCGAAATTATATATTTGCACACTAAAAATGCCAAATATACGCGAAAATTATATATTTGCACACTTAAATTGCCAAATGTACGCAAAAATTATATATTTGCATACTGAAATTGTCAATTGAACGCAATTACACGCGAAATTGTAAACTTGCACACCGAAAATTGTCATTTATGTTCAATTTGCACGCTAAATTGAATATTGAATGCCAAAATTGCACACTATTTGCCAAATTGTATGTTGTACATAAAAATGGGAAATTGTACACAATATTGATGTCACATAAGCAAATAAGCTCAGGTATGGTAAGATATAGAAACTCGGAAATGTACTTATACCCAGGAGAAAATTGTTTATACTGACAAAGCTCTACCACAAAAATTGCATTTGAAGCACTCCCCATCACTTCAAATCCTCTTACAAAACAGTATATAACTCCAAAATAAGGTAAAAATTGTATAAATTGTACATTCCCTCGGCGAAATGACGGAGTTTCGCATTCTTTCGGGGGAGAGGGAGTATTCTATGATATACCATTTTATTATTCCATAAATTCTAACATATTATTGTATTAATCAAAGAATATCTATGAAATTAATACATAGGTTGGTTCTAAGAGCTATAAGAGTGCTCAAACTTTGTGTAAGAGCGTTCATGCCCCACTGCACACCAGCCACAGTCAGTTAGACTGAGTTTATGACATCAAAGGGTCCGACCTAATGGTTCACTGCACAATATAATAAGAATAAGGGTCTCAGTGTGCGACCTCATGGTTCAGTGCACAAACTAATAACTTGTAAGTGAATGCAACCGGCCGTCACGGGTGCCTGAGCACCGCTGACGCCGTCATGAGTGTCTGAGCACTCTAAGGACTGAACAATGGGTTACATAAGCACGACGCCATAACCTTCCGGTCGCTCTAGCGTCGCTCCTGAGCGAGCTAGATCAAATATCAAAGCATTTATGGAAAGCCCATAATTAGACGGTCAAAATGAGCCCAAGATCAAGGCGGAACTCCCATTATTAAGGAAGTTATGCCATGGAGACTGAAAGGAGCTCCGAGTGCACTACAGACAAACCGGCGCGAGTTACGCGCCTATCCAGCGGGCATTATAAATTTGGCATATTCAACTCCGCGCATGCCCAAAATGACGGTTATAAACGCATAAACGACCGAGATATGAGGGTCTGAAGATGCAGAACCGACCAAGACAATGGGGGGCCTAGCGGCGTCCATGGGGGTCCTTTGTCCCCCTGTGACACTTGAAAGAGTCCCCTCAAACAATTGTAGAGTTAGGCAGATGCTGCTGGCTCCAGTCAGTCTGGAGGTGCTTTTCCAAGATTTGCTACAAATAGCCTGTCTGCACCTCCAGGAAGACACATCACCAAGAACCGCTCTAGAGGTAACATCTCCAGTCATCTCCTGCTACCTGCTATACCACTGCACTATGGTGAAACTATGCTAGACAGGCATTGGTTTCCTACCATTAGTGGCCAGAGGCTATCTTCTTCAAGACTTCCACCAGAGGGTAAAGTTATCCATTATTACATTATTCCTCTAAGCAGCAGGTCAGGAGCTAGGTGTGGGAACCCACCTAGAAGTATGCTGGACATTGTATTATTATTACCTCACAGGTGGAGTGGAACTGAACATTATACTTTATAAATTACTGTATGTTTACTGTATGTGCAAATTACCTACATACTAACTACTGTACGATTGATATTTCTTACATGTTGCCTAAAGCTGAATAAACCAGTGACAACTGGAAATAACACTATTTATAAGAGCCTTGAGATAATTACACTATATACCACTAGTCTTATGATATTTCTCATATGACAACTTGATCATGCCAAACACTAGTATGACACATTACTGGGTGATCGTACTGCCTGCTGGCTAAATAGCCACCACAGCAGTGACTCAATAAGGGATCCTGGTATGACAACCCTCCATGTGAATGATTAGTGGGTAGCCTTAGCTGCTGCCCTTTGCACTCCTTTACTCAAATGTACCCAATCTAGGCTCTTTACACTACTACCCATAACCCTGTGGCCAGCAACTTTGGCTCTGGGATTCGGTTTTTTTCCCTAAAGAATAAAATATCATTTGGAAAAGTGTGGTGTTTCACCTAAGAATTGAGCATTACGTCCACATATGGGCCAATTATGTAGTTACTAGTATGCAGTGGTGTAGATAGAGCACTAGGTCTTACAAAGCTGTCATGCCTGTCATACCCAACCTTCACCCACCATGGCTTTCTAATAAAATTACAAAGGATATCACACCTAGCTGACAACTCAGCCCTACTATTAAGAAAGATTATCTCACGATTCTGGACTCTACAGTGCTTTTTTGCTCATAACCAAAAATCCTTATCTAGCCATAACACACTCTCAGGCCTTTTGTTTGTCTTCAAGAAGGTGCTAGTTTCAATCTAGACATGTTAATAAATTGGAGGAATATACAAAGTCAACTCCTCCATACATTTCCTATTAAAACCATTTAGGTTCAACGGGGAATCGATCCCCGGTCGCTGTGGCAGGAGGCGAGCTCGCTGTCCACTATACCAAGTCGACCGGTGATACAAAGCAATGTACATCAAGGATTTGAAAAAGTTGTCCGACATACCTGATGTTTACAGACCTCTTTAGCATAGATTTCAATGGTGCCAGGTGGAGTTATTAACAGAGAAACATCCTTAGATATCCTATATTAACATGCCATGCCTAATTTCTCCATTTTGTTTGAAATAAATAAGAATCCATTGATTTTCCATAGTGATCATACGCACACAGGCCATTACCCGGCCATTTCATCTTGTTGAAGAGGCGGGTAGGTGCCCGGATGTACCTGACCTACTTTTGGTCAGCAAGTCGCTGAACACGACGGAATGGCCGTGTGCATTGGATCGGTATGGAAAATCAATGGATTCTTATTTATTTCGAAGAAAATTGAGACAAAATGTATGCGAACACCAACTAGAGATCACATATTTGGCGGTGCTAGAAGTACAGGACTTGACATTATTGGATTATACCCGAAAAATGTGTGTAAAGGTGGAGGTATGTCGGGTAGAGTGACAACATGGACACGGCGGGTTGGCAAAGCAAGCGGATCGCATGCACTTACAAAATATCTTCTCATGGATTAATTCTGGGGTTATACGGTAAGAAATTAATACAAAATGGAGAAAAATGTGAGATAAACGCCTTAATGTATGTTATGGGAGAGAATGAGTGGATTATCGACCCGTAAATCCACGAGTGTCAAATGTACATTAAATGCTACATAACAGAGTGTTTTCAATACAATTAGGTCATTAGATATAGATCTATCATATATGTGATTTGAAAGGGAATTATCTAGAACAGTTATACATCATTAGGGCTGGGGGTTCTCGGTTGTCTTCCTAAAACCACCTAAAACTGGCCCCACCAGGCCCCTATTCAAGGCCCAGCCACTATTGATTTGACAGCCCTCCTACCCCGGCCCCTATTCAAGGGAGGCTGCTATTCAAGGCCCGGTTCCTATATGAGACATTACGGTAGTTACTGCAGCCCTATGCTCATTTGAACACAGGAGTGCATACTAGACCATGAAGGAGGTATGACTGGTCACTATGTAGCCAATAGTGGCCCCTACGACTGGGTGCTATGACTTCATAGTGGTGTGTATTGAGCCAGTAGTTGAATAAAAAGCAGCTGCTATTTTGAGGCCTCTACTGGAGCTCACTATGTAGTCACTGGTATGGAGTCATTTCTTACATTTCCCACTACGATTTGAGGGTGTCCAGTCGTGGAAACAATTGATCCTGAACTTCATTTCTACACATATACAATACAGAAAAGGGGGTATTTTGTCAGGAATGGGCCAATTTCTCCCACTATCCAAGGTCCTGCGAACACAATTGTTTCTTCTTGAGCCTGCTAAATCGCGAGTTTTTATCCAATTTGCATGTGTGAGGGATTGATTTTATGCAGTATTTCAATGGCTTCCATCTGAACTAATTTTCTAAGCTCTCAGATGCAGTCCAGGCTGACTTATCAGGCCACAAACATCAGGAAACAGTATTAAATAATAAGAAATTTTACAAGAATAATTCTGTAGCATTGAGTTCTCAACCAAAAATCACAACTAAGACGTCAAAATAACGGAAAAGATGTGTATTTTTTGGAATACCAAGTTTCATAACAAAATTCTGAGTGGTTTCTGAGAAAGACCTAATAAAAGAAAAAAAAATTTTATGATTTTTTGAGCGCTGAATAATGCTTTCTTTTGAATTCTGTTTATCCTGAGAGGAAGCCTGTAGTGGGGCAGACATGTTGGTAAAATTCATTATGGTGGTACCACCCTAAATATGCGGCGCGATCTGAAAAAATCCACTATCGCTGACGCTTGACAAACTATTTCAAATACTTAAAATCTCCTCAGAACTAAGCCAAATATACCAGATTGTAGCTTTGAAATGGCAAAAATTATACACTAGGTCTGTCATAACAAAGTGCAATCAGGTTTTTCGCAAATCGCCATGGAAACCACCAATGTGATTTTGTGCTCTGCCACCTGCGTCACTACACATCTATCATAGGTCCCTTTGGTCTGCAGTAAATGATCTAAATTATTTTCATTCTTTTCCAATCTTTTTTTTTTTAATATTCTCCAAGCCTCCAGGATAAATTTAGTGCCAATATATACACAGACAGCCTGTTTAGAACCCATTTTATAGCCCTAGAAATGAAAAATTGACTGTATTTAATGCAGGACTTTCACCATTCTACCCGGAAGTGACCTGATTTAGGGTGGTACCACCTTACCTGCTGGGCCTGTGGGTTAATCCACAATCAGCCTCCAAAAATTAACAGGGGTTGCGAAATGATCAATGATTCTCCAAAATAAACAAGGGAAAATTAAAAAGTTTTATTGCAATTTATTGTAAAACCACTATAGCTGGATATGATATCATTCCCGTCATATTCACGCACCTTCAGTTTTACACCTACTATAGTAAAGGTACTATGTCTATTGAGGTCATTTGAGGTGTTTCCTGCAATTATAAGTAGTAGCCATCAAATAATGTCATAAACCAAACAATGTGCAATATATGATAAGGGGAGTGTATAGAGACTCTAGTACTGGTAGAACAGAGGGTTGCATCTGAGCCCAATAAAGGGTAGGCCATTCCTTTACTTTGATGGTAATGGCAATAAAGCCAACAGTTATGGCTTATCTGTATTCTGTGATCATTGGTCTACCAGAGGAGTATGGACCAAGGACAACAAGCTCCCATCTGATACGGTAAAAGGTGTGTGTATTGAACCTGGAGACTGCCCAGGTCCCCTGCACTCAACTCCGTATAGTTCTACTACACAGTACTACGCTGATGATCTAGGTTCTTTAGAGGCACAGGAGATATTCTAGTTTTCTAGTGTAGGCTACATGGATAAAGGCACATGATTACATTGGTTGCTGTTAAAATACGCTTATTGGATATGCTATTGTCTTTCGTCATACCGACACATTCCTGCATCTATATCCATTTATCATGAGTACTGACTATAGCCGTCACTCTATGATGACCCCTCCCCCATCACCATTATTGGTACTATCTATGATGACTCCCCATCACCATTATTGGTACTATCTATGATGACCCCCCCCATCACCATTATTGGTACTATCTATGATGACCCCTCCCCTCATCACCATTATTGGTACTATCTATGATGACCCCCCCATCACCATTATTGGTACTATCTATGATGACCCCTCCCCCATCACCATTATTGGTACTATCTATGATGACTCCCCATCACCATTATTGGTACTATCTATGATGACCCCCCCCCATCACCATTAGTGGTACTATCTATGATGACCCCTCCCCTCATTACCATTATTGGTACTATCTATGATGACCCCAATCACCATTTTTGGTAGTATCTATTATGACCCCTCCCCTCATCACCATTATTGGTACTATCTATGATGACCCCTCCCCTCATCACCATTATTGGTACTATCTATGATGACCCCCCCCCCCATCACCATTATTGGTACTATCTATGATGACCCCCCCCCCAATCACCATTATTTGTAGAGTTTACAATATGCAGCACTTTCCATTTTAGGAGCCATATTCCAATGCAATCCTCATATTTACATTACAGATGAAAGGTTTCCATCTTAGGATCGTACTTGATGCATACTGCAATCGACCAGGTCAAAATCATATCCATCATATACTTCCTCCAAATTGTCTGAACACGCTGAGAGAGGTTTTCTGTAGATCGAGAATAGCAGAAAAAAATCTGCATGCTGCCATCTGTGGCCTTAGGGTACAGTGACATTCCTCTGAAGTTTTCCAAGTAACCATGACAAAGATGTATGGGCATGTCCTGACATCAAAAGATGTACCTGGGACACAACATTGACAACCTGGCCTTGGAGGTTGCTCATCGGTCAGGGACATGGTGATAACAGTAGATAAGGAAGGATTGGGGAGGTCTGGATCCCCTATATAGCTACAGAGAGGGATTGAGAAGGGGTTGTATATAAGGTGTGGAGGTGGAAACAGGCAAGGGGGGTAAAATAATGAAGCAGAAGGCAGGTATAAGAGGGCGAAGGGGAAACATAGGGAGTTACCGTAATCTCCCGCGTATAAGGCGCGTCTTATACGAGAGGTTTTAGTTCTTTCTTGATCCGCAAGGGGGAGACCAAGACCTTCATTTTGATATCTTACACTCCCTTATAACCTAATCAGCTGAATATGGGGTCCAGGGGGGTCTGGGGGGTCCATGCAACACATAGGTTTTTGAATTTTCAAAATCCATTCAGTAGAACAAAAGTTATGAATCTTTTATTTTTCTGGTCAAATCTCTAAACTCTGGGTGCGCCTTATACGCGGGCTGCGCCTTATACACGGGAGATTACGGTAGTGCTCTGTTTAAAAGTGAAAAGAAATGCATATAAAAGTATGTTCCCATGATCGCCAGATAGGCGTTCAATCCAATATCATTGTCACAGTAGCTGTAATTGTAGACGAGAATCCTGGTGGTTACAATTCTATTTAGGTTTACAACCTTAAATGATCTACAATTTTGCGTCTAATAAATAAACATGCATGCACTGCATTTTCCTTTGAAGGTAAGCAAACCCATTCATCTTAATATATCACCTATAGTGAGGCCCGATTGCTTTGTGATCATGTCGTATTTGTAAATAAAAGCTAATATTTCTCCTTTTGTACAGAATCTTGTTTTAATACTTTTACTATGATCCTTTGATGTTGATCTCCACTCCCACATCGGGCCTTTTCCATCCTGTCTATTTCTAACATCATATAAATACCAAGACACTGTAGTGAATAGCCCTGCTAGGTCCAGGTTCAATATTACCAAGCCTTTTGATGATGAGAGAAGGTAGTCTTCATGCACATCCATCTAACACCCTCTACCACTAGTTCCTTTGTCAGCTCCTGCCTTGGCACCTCAAAGACATGGCCTAAGTACCTCGACCCCCTCGTAGGCCTCCACAGATAAGGAGTAGGTATGGTAGGGCTGGGCAGACAACTTATCCTTTGTCAGGCGTTACCTGCCACCCACACACTTTCCACTATGGCGCTGTGTCTACCTCCGCCCATCTCTAGCTACCCACCTATACCCCTGTGCACTTTCTCAAAGGAAGATATCTTAGACTTTAAAAGAGTTCAAAGCGTTCAATAAACGTGTTCGAGGTCACTGAACGTGTACAGAAGGGGTAGGTAGGACAATAAGACTTAGCAAAATGTATACCTATTGCCGCTAAAATGGTAACATCTGTGTACTTTTAGCTCCTGTTGAGTCATGATCTATTCGTGTGTTGGGATGTAGAAACCTATCAATGTAAATTATGCACTACTGTAAGAATTTACAGTGTGCATTGACTACACATTGGACGAAAGACTATGTGTTGTGAAAGGGTCAACAGGGGCCTACACTCATTCATCAGTTCCTCAATGCAATGCCTTCTTTTTTCAATTACAACGACGATATCAGAGAAGATCAGGGTCAATATGACACACCATATTATCAGAGAGCATAGTAAGGCATCCAAAAGGTATAGCCCATACAATACATCGTAGCATCATCAGGCAAACCAACCAGTGCCTAATTTACATCCGTGGAAGAGCACTAAAAGCAATAAGATATGATCCATTTAGGTGCCTGGGATGTTGGTGTCGAGCCCTGTGCAAAGGCCCATGATTACCCTAATCCCCACTACCGGTAGAGGTGGGATCTACAAGCAGCTTAACAATAATCTCACCTACAGTTCCCAGAGCTGCTGCCTTTACCATAAAGATCCACATTTACACTGAGGGTCAATAGTGCCTTTAGTATTTTGTATGGCACTCTACATGATATCATTATAACCTACAGAATACAAACACGATAGAGGCACATGTATAATGAACATACAACTGGGTAAAGTCCTTTATTTCACATCTTCGTGCATTTACCTATACGGAGATTATTTCAAAACAGCCAACCATTGCACCCTCTGATTTATTGTTTTTTGGAACCAAACTATAGGGTGGGGATTGTGTCAGTTTGGGGTGCACAAGCCTGAAATACAGCTTTTGCAATGTCACTAAAATTGCCCCCACGTCCTTAGGCTTTGACAAGGCCGAAGGAGATACAGTAATGACTAGATCAGAGGCAAAGTAATCTTTAATTCGGTGGTGAATTATACAAGATTCACTACATTATGTACAATTGGGGGGGGTGATAAATTTACTTTCCTTCGGGGACAGGCTCTAACTATGCATTTAGACCCAAAAACACAGGAAATCACAAAGATAATTTTTTTGAACCCCCCTAACCCCCCCCCCCCATATGGGGGTCCGAAGTTCGCCCATATAGTTGAAATACAGCCAAAATTGAGACTTTTAGAATCCTAATCAAACCTCATTATAAACTCAGGAAAGTGGTTAGAAATAATCATTTGGGACCTAAAGAGACCCTTAGTCTTCTAGTTGTGATGATAAGAGAATAACCTGAGGGGGCTCAGCCTTGCTAAAATACCAATAAATCAGCTTTTTTAGAGGTATAATCTCTTATTCAATCCAGTGTTTGTTCCGCCATGATACATGTGAAGGAGGTCAGATTAGGCAGTGTAGAACAGTATAAAGCCTCCTTCAACAGGGGCAGATCCAAGAGGACCCCCCAACACCCCCACCCCTGCCCCCAAGATCCCCCACCCCCTATCCCGAAAGCCCCAGTAAATGGGCTTTACTATGAATCTTAACCATAGGAAGTTTGGCCTGGGACCCTGTCTGTGTACCCCACACTAGATCCACTGTGCCCCATAGACCAAGCCTTTTGAATCCACCCCTAATTAAGACCTTTCCCCCACAATGACCCCCCACCCGACCCCACCCCAAATATCTAAGCTTCCACTTCCAACAAGCCCCCTTACAAGTATAATAAAGGTGATGTTATAACAGGACAATGTTATGATGTGCACCAACACTCTCCTTTCCCAGATAAGATGCCCTATCCAGAGAGGGGAGGCAAGGGGGCATAGCTCCTTCGATTCCAGACAGGGGGGACCGAAATTATGTTTTGCCCTCAAAATCTGGAGACCAGTATACACTTATGTATTGGACTCATAAATCAACCTTAAAATGCAGCAAGTGATGTCAAGATTCTTTCAAATCAATTATTTTGGGAATTTTTTCCTCCGGGGGGTCGGACCCCAGATTTAGTAAAAAAGAGTAAAACAGGAGGGAACCACTCACTGCCTCCACAACTCAGCCAATGGGAAACAAGGACCACAGCCCCTACCTAGAGTAGGCAAGGACTGAAACAACAGTGAGTGCAATCGCTCAAGTCACCCCAAGATTACAACCAATCAGAAGGGGAGATTTTGAGCGGCAACAGGGGAAAATGCCATAGCCATGGAGACAGCCAATCATGGCCAGTCACCTGAACATGGTAACCAATCACGGAGGAGCACTGCTGCATGACTCTAAGCAGCGGCGGTCTTTTCAGTCTGTTCTGCCTGTTGTAGGGAGCGGTACATCGTCCAACAACATTCTTTTAAATCAAGCCCCTCGAATACTCACAATGTGGCACTCACCACACAAATCACAAAATAACAAATTATTGGGGTTCCCCCCGACCTTAAATTGCTTCTGACACCCTGATGTGATGATATACTATAAACACATAGTAATATGCGCTTAGAAGAGGGAGATTGCAAACCTAAGCCAAATTTTGGGGTCCACCTGAATATCTGTGGGTTAGTCATGTAGATTCAGTTGGAAAGGCTTGAGTGTAAGGGATATGTGTTTTTCCCTCTTTTACAACATTCTCAGCTTAATCTTGTAGCCTAATGGGGTGGTTAGGGGGCCAGGGGGCTGGGGCCCCTGCCAACTATCCTTTTCTTTCCTTTGTGTCTGGGACAGATGAGTTTCAGGAGTTTATGCATCTTTATGGTCTTGGTCAATTCTTGGTATGCCCAGACATTCATTTTGGCTCATTTACCTTTTATTTAGATGGAACCTGCTGACCAGTACATGAGTATTGATGGGGGTATTAGCCCGCCTTCTTTCATGAAATTATGTTCCCAGAACAGGCAAAGGGAGTAGAAAAGCATACTCAAGGATATAGGACAATCAACAGTTGGATATATATGTATACCTTGTATATACTGCATATTGTAACAGAATATGGGGTGTAGGGGAGTAGGGCAAGGAGTAGGCAGGGGGGGACTTGGTGATTGGAGATAAAAATGAACATTTGGCCTTTAAGAAGACCCCCACTGCCTAATCAGTGTCATGGTGGAACAAGCACTGGATTGTATATGAGCAAATACCTCAAAAATAGCTGATTTATCGGTATTTTAGCAAGGCCGACCCCCTCCCCAGGGGAGGTTAAACCCATATCATCACAATAAGATGGGCTCTTGAGGCCTCAAATGAATATTTTTAACCACTTTCAAGAATTCCTCATGTGATTTGATTAGGACACTGAAAGTCTCAATTTGGGCTTTATTTCCACCATATGGGCAAACTTCGGACCCCCAGTACAAAACAATTATTTTTGAGATTTCCCTTGTTTTTGGGGTCCAAATGCATAGTTCAAGCCTGTCCCCGAAACTAAACGGCAAAGTTTCCCATTAACACCCCCTCCTAGTACAGTCGTGCCTCAGGTTATAGGACTAGTCCCATTGTCACAGAGCAGTAGAAAGTCTGGGAAAATAACTGGGCTATCATAACCTTTTTGTGCCCAGGATTATTTGGCAATTTCTGTTTAATTCTCATTAGACAGCCCTGGTATCCGATACATGCATATTATCCACCAATAATTATTAGTTATGGTTCAGATTACATTTCATTACCAATCTTTGAGTGCATATTTCTTTAATATATATGGAAACATGAAAGTACCTTTGGTTACAATGACAACCAAACGTTCTATCTGGTGATATTAGACAGCAGCTTGCTCAGGTATCTAGAGGGCAGTTTCTCTCTATTATTTCGAGAAACCCTACTATTTTTACACAAAATGATTCCTTTGGCATTTCAAGAAAGGGAGCTGTTGTTATAATAATCGTATTACAAAGAAAACATAAGCAGAATGTCCTGCAAAGTTAACCATAATATGGTTTAACACAACCTACATAATCTTCATCAATGGTTCAGTAAACATTGTCATACCATACCCTTATTCAAAATTTTCCCCTTTACAGACACCCCCTACCACGTCATTCACGCCCCAATCTCTCTGGACTAAATGATCTGGTCAAGCACATATGAAAGGCTCGGTAAAGCTAACAAATTACCCCACATATCAACCCTTGATGAACTATATTTCTACAAGCCCCTGAACAGACTAGGGTGCAGTGTGTTAAACCTGTGTAGGATAACAGACGTTAGAGGCTGTTTATCATCCAGCTGTCAACTGTGGTGATGTGTGTAAAGATCAATTTGGTTAAAATCGCCATCACCATCGCCCCTCTTCCCACATATGATCCACCTGCTCCCCCTCCTTGATTGGGGAGTTTGTAAAGTGGTACATATAGACCAATAAGTCCATAGGCAATGATAGATGGTGGGCCTAATGGCAAATGACTGGGTGCATGGGAATAGGGCTCGGGTAGGTGAGATGCGATGGGAGGTGGGTATGATAATTAATGTGTGTCTTCCTTGAGTCACATCAACAATTGTCTTATGACATGCTATACCCCATAAACGCTAAGGGTTCTGTATTATTTGAACACTACCGGGACACTCTGGTCAAGGTCTGTTCTAATGTCTTCAATACTGACACAATACTTCCCGGTAGCAACAGGGGGAATGCCATGCCTTCCCCCTCCCTAATTCAAACACAATATATTACTGCATTCCTGCATTGTGCTTAATATATAAGATTGATCATTTAATTCAGTGCTCAAGAGCTGGCAAATGATAGCAAATGAAGCTGAAACTTTAAATAACATGCTTCCCTCTATGTGCAGTTTAGAGATCGGCATCACAAAATACCAAGCCTATACTTCGTGGCGGTGGTGAGCTACCTTTAGTTATGTATTAAAAAGAAACTTAAAAACCACCCTTCGTACTTTACCTGCTCAGTCTATATTCTGCCCATAACCCTTCACCCTCCTTCTATTCACGCACCCAAACTGCCTGCCACATTCCCATACTGCCCAGATCCTACCCCTTGGGTCATATCTGTTGAGAAGGTCATGTGGAGTATTTTTCCTCCAAGATACAATTAACATCAAAGTATCCTGTAATTGCCAGGACAGGCTATGTGACAAAAACCATTACTGTGGGTTATTTGATAACAGGGTTATACCTCTGGTAGCACAGGGAGTGGCATGTAAGCTCAGGAAGGGGTGGGCTATTGCTTGACTTTGATGATAATATCAATATAGCCAACAGTTGTAGCATATCTGTGTTCTGTGATCATTGGTTTACCACAAAGACATAGACCAACGCTGTAGACCCCAACCTGATAAGGTAACGGGTGTTCATATTGAACCAGCTAAATAATCAGGTTAACTGCACTGACCATGCAAATAGTTGCAATCGGTCTCGTGTGGGCAACACCCATGCTACATAGGGTAAATGACAATATTCTAGAGGTTCCTTGTTAATCCTGACAAAGACATTGAGGCAGGACATAGACAGGTGATAGGGCAAATATCGAGAGCTAATGGGGGACGTGCATGAAGATGTCTGGCTTGATAAGAGAGGTGTTTGTGTTATGCTACTTGTGGAGAAGCTGACTTTCATAATAATAGGGGAAATTCAGATATCTGGGATTTAGTCTTTGTCTATAAAAACATTGATTTAATCCCCCCCCTCGTGATTCATGGCTTTGGTATGTTTTGAGATAATGTCATGCTGAAAGTAGTGAGTTTAAAAGCATGAAATGTAGAACAAACTGTACATCTTTAGAACCATTACTATGACATGGAATGTATGTAAAGTTATTCATTTTATTGGCTTAATTTAAGCACAATTCACTTGTAGTCACCCTTTCAACATTGCGCCCAGCAGTCAATACACCATGACTGCACTGGCTTTATGGTTAAAAGAACATAGCCAAATCCATCTAATTTTATCAATTACCTCATTAAGGCCTGCAATTTTGCCATTGAACCATATCTGAATATAAAAAATTGTGATCTTGGATTATTGGGTATATTTATCCTCGATTTTGTAATCTTTTTCTATGACACCTCTTATAGACCTACTATGTCCAGGTTAAAAAATACCAATGCTTTTGATAGTGACAGAAAGTGATATCTGTGTACTCCCATCTAACACCAGTACAACCCTGGATCCTTTGTAAATCCTGTCTTGTCACCTCAAAGCCCCTCCTGCTCAAACACATTTTTAGCCTACAGAGAGATGGCCAGCAATAAAAGGGTGGTGTATAGGTAGCTGGGTAATAAGAGTGCACCAGCTAACATTTACACTTTATCAAGCCAGTCATACAAGGCCTACAATGCCGCTATATCTACCTACGCCCACCTTTAGATATACATGTACCCACCTACCCCCTGTGTCAGGCTATCAAAGGGAAATACCTTAGTATTTAAAAAGGTGACCTTGAGTTCAGTGCGTTTACCACACCTGGTCAGAGCACTGCACTAAGCCTGAAAGGGTCAAAATGATAGATATAGTAATATATGATAAGATTATTGCATTGGAGTTTCTTGCCTTTATCGAAATAAGGAGAATGTATTTTGGTTTGATAGTGACTCATGATAATTCTTTCGGGAAGTGACTCATGATATTGCAATATATTATTTTTATAACAGATTGTTGTGTGCTGAAAAATACATAAATGAGTAACATCTGAACCTGCATGGAATGAGTGAATATCATTGAACACCGGAACTGGTCCATAGAGATGGTATTAGCAAGTTGATTTTGACAGGTTTACTTGACAAAACCCAACTGTCTATTTCTCTAGACCCTATGAATCACGATTTCCATCTGAAATACTCACAATGCCTACCGCATTGACTCATTGTATGGAATTCGCACAAAAAATGGTAAAATTATATTCCATTACAAAATCAGCGTTGTTAAAACAGTCGCATAAATCTCTCAGGCCTATTGACTAATGTATGAGGGATATAGCTATATATCCCCCTTTAGGTAGCTATGTGGAACTAGGGGCAGCTTAACACTAATCCTACTCACAATGCTTACAATTGCTGTCTTTAGCCCATATTCACCCTGAGGTCAGTGGTACCATTAGTCTATAGATCCATGTTACTGTTTGTACTATGAACACACATTATCAATACATCAAATGTGCCTATCATGCACACACAGTAGACTAAATATACATATTAATGATCAACCTCCACCTTGCAGTTTATGAGGCCGCTAGCCTAACTGTTGAACCTATTTGCTAATATACAGGGATATAGCCTAGAGGTCTTTTCCTATACCATTATTATCAAAGATCTCTTGTCTACTTGTTGCAATTGGCATAGAATAAAGGTTCTATAAGTTTATTGTTATTGCATTCTGCCGAAACCACCAGGGAAACCCTGTGGGTTTTTTTTACTCAGCACATACACATGCATGCATACTGGTCCCAGAGTTAATTACTAGCGTCCTAGACTCTGGTCTTCTGCCCTATGTATGATGGGAAGAGAATGAAAAGTAGTCCCTGTTATGTATGGATGAAACACCAGAGGGAGCTGTGGTCTGACTGGTCAGCATCCATTGTGAATGGGTTTGGGGAATTTAACACCCTATATGTAACCTGTCCAGAATAGGGTAGTGGTTAGAACACTGGACTCATAATACAGGGTAACTGAGTTCTAGCCTCACCTAATGCTTTTGGTTTTATTGAATCTAAACATTTTATTTCTAGATTTTGATTGTGTTAATAAATTGCAATCAATATCTATCAAATAAGTGTAGAAGACCACTGTTCAAAGAAACAATGATTTTCAAAGAAGAGGTGATGTTTCTGGTGATATTTTCTTACAAAATAGATAGTATTGA
The DNA here is from genome assembly GCA_949317995.1 of Acholoe squamosa. Taxonomy (NCBI): domain Eukaryota; kingdom Metazoa; phylum Annelida; class Polychaeta; order Phyllodocida; family Polynoidae; genus Acholoe; species Acholoe squamosa. The sequence goes on along the minus strand of OX439048.1, from coordinate 38,574,484 downwards.
CCCAGTGGACATATGGTGACTTGAACCCACCTCCCTGATATTGGGAGCTCAACTGTCTACTGCCTGAGCTAGTGGGACTGTTGTTGATTTGTAGTAGACAAACACCTCATATTCCCACATAGGTCTTCAGCCCAAGTTATGTTGAGCTGAATGCATAGTCACAGGTGATTGCATTTGAGGTCGAAAATCATAGAAGGTTTGCATATGACGAATTTGGAGGTATTCCAGCCCCTACTATTCGAATTTTAGTTTCCCCCTCTATTTTTTTGGCTCAAAGTGTCAGGCTGGATGAGATCTTTCTGTTACATATGGGTTTTGATGGTCCCATATGAATATTTTGGGCTCCAGGGGGGTAAAATGGACCCAAAATTGTCTGGGCGAAATTGTGTCTGGGCGAATGACATTTAGGGGCCTAAGTTACAAGCCATGTTGGGGGCTTCATTTCCTACAGAAACAATCATCATACCTCCATGAAAATCTCAGGTCCAGACTATTTTGACCTGTAGATTAAGAAAATCACATTATCATTTATGTCAGATGTGTCCTTGCTATCATAAAAGAAGCATACTTATAAGAATTATTTTTCATGATTCTGGGCACATGTCTGGGCGAATGACATGTGAGGCCCCATATGCACACTTTCTATGATTTGTGACCTTGAGATATGTTGTTGTTAGGTAAGTATACTAAATGAAACCTCTATACTCCTGGTACAATGCACACCTGTACCACTGCACCTATATGCAGGTATGACACAATACATGTTTTGGGCTGTGCTAAACATAGGGTCTACTTCTTGTGTTGCCCAAGGATATATGCATCTAATTAACCTGTACAGGCTATATCCCACAATGCAGGGTGCAGAAGATCAGGGGCTACTAGGAGTGAGCTAGTGACACCTGGTATCAGGTTGACATGCATGTGGTCAATTCTCGTGAAAATGGAGCACATGGCCAAGGAGGAGAAAAAAACTGAACTGCTCAGATGTTTTGTATTTCTTGTAGGCTGAAAGGTGGCATATAATATTAATTACTCGCAAAATTGGGAACACTAACTATGAAAATTAAAGATTTTATGACAGTTTTAGGAAGAAAACTGGTGGACCTACGTACGGTGATGAATCTTGTATAAGAACAAATTACATGGGTTGCTATAAAACAGAAATATTTGCAAGAAAACTTATATATTTTGTTCATACAGTCATAACAACATGTTGGCTAGGGGTCTTTATCATGTATATCTATGATAAGAATAGATTATGCTGCAATTAATAATACCCACTTATGGAGCTGGACCTACGTATGGTGATGTACCTACGTACGGTGATGTCTATGCATTGCAGTCATTATCTTCACAAATTTATTGATTTCTGGAATTGTAACTGGTCCATAGTATTCATCCTTGGTCAATTGAATTATATCAACAGGTTTATAGATAGCATTAGCTATTTCTATCATTCTATGGCATAGGTTTCAATCATGGACCTATGCATGATGATGTACCTACATACGGTGATATTTCCATGATTTCTCCCAATAGGTTGTAATGTATTCATCCAGTTATGACAATTTTTTACATGGATATTCCCTGGACCACATATATTAACATTGTATGAAATAATTTACTAAATGTTAATTACTCTCCTTTAAACAATGATTCAATGTACCTATGTACGGTGATGCTAAGGGGTACACCACATGCTTGTCAGTCCTATAGGTCATTGACATATGCATGTTAGAAATATTTTATATTAATATTATATTGCCCCCTCATTGAGCCATAAAAACTGAGACATCTATATATCCCAAGAGGATTTTCTCCTTGACATTATGCTCATTCTAGTGTACCTACGTACGGTGATGCAAATGTTACACAACTACATTTTTCCTTAAAAATAACAAGAAAATAATTGAAAATGAGCTCTGATGGTGTCAAAATTTTCGTTTTTCAATTCTACAATAGTCCATATGAAAAGTGTTATTATGGACCTTATTGTACCTCAAATAAATCACCTAATGTGTTTTACTTATATTTCTTTTAGTTGAAAACCGTTGAAATATCCACATTTTACCCTGTTATTAGCATAGATTAGATTACTACATGGGCTAAAGAAGGTACCCATAGTATGATAATGTTAGCAGCTATGTGAATGTATAAACAATATAGCAGTTTGACCCCCTGTCAAGTGTTCATGGATGGGGAAAGGTATAGTGAGCCTGTGCTCCATTTTCGTGTACACCTAATAACAAGAGCCTCAGTGGGCAGCCCGAGACACAAAGAAAGAGACAGGTGCAACTACACTATACCTGACTGCTGTGGTCTGGAACCATCACCATACAAACCTTGGGTCTGACGCAGTATTCAAAATATAAGCCAATGGACTGATATATTATTCATCAAATACTTTTTTTTATAGTTGTCATTATTAATTCACCTGGACATTTCCCTTTAATAACATATGAAAAGCTATGAAACCTCGGGGGTATCGCCACACTGAGAGACTTAATTTGCTTAGTGATATGTATGACTCGTTTTATCATTTGCTGCACTTCTCTGTTGCTTGTATCAGAGGCTATTTATGTTTCGTCCTTTAGAGGCACATGGGTACACACAGTACAAGTATTATTCCTGTGAACACGCTGACTTTGGCCGCCTAGATTAAACACACTCTTAGGGTAGGCGTGCCAAATGTGTGTACATGGCAACGCTGACACACACACATACACACACACACACACACACACACACACACATATATATATATATATATATATATATATATATATATATATATATATATATATATATATATATATATATATATGGTGTCCTTGAACTGGGCCTTGCACATGGACACTTAGGTGCATGCTTTATCCAAATATGTGCATACCCAACACCAAGAAACTTAATTCTTCTTTGCAGTTATAAAACCAGGGAGATACCCAAAATCTTTAATGTCCATCTGAGAAACGAGCTTTGGACCTCCTTATTGTCTTTCCATCACAAACAACTGCACATTAATCGGGACATCCTTTCAAAAACCTGGTGAAATTCTCCATTTTTATTCTAAAACAAAAGCCACCTTAAACTGCGTAGGCTATACTATTTCCTCCGACTATATTCTTCTATTTCTCTTTCTTTTCCCTTTCTAAACTTCTTTCATACGCATCTTTCATATTCGTACTTTCTCAATTCCTCTTATTTCTTTCCAGTCGAAATATTGGCTGTGGTGTTGGACGCCGACCCACGGTCATTCACCAGGGGAGTGTTTCGAAAAGATTGGGACATGGTGGGTATGGTTCACTGTAGCCTTCCAGTTCCGCACTCTTCGTCACCATGAGAAGCAACTTCCCACCTTATACTGTAAACGAATGGCCTTCCTCTGAATTAAACAGTGGTGCAAAAGTGGGGGATGTTGTTCCATGGGAGCTGGGAATCGGTTCTTACGTTGATAGTACACACTGATTCTGGACTATTCCTGAAACATTTCTTTCACAATTCACCTTTTGGCAACACAACAGAGAATCAATTCTCCAAGGTGAGTCAGTTCTATTATGGGAATAGCACCTCTGACAGAACTGAGTTCCAATCTTTTACAAACACCCTCCTGGTGGCGTCTTGAATCCATCTTTCCTAGACCAGACGCAGGTCGCGTTCAATGTCTGACCTCGTATCAGGGGTGTGTTCGACCCCTGTAGGGCTAATCCCTAACCACCTGCCTCCACAGCTCCCTGGGCACTATGTTTTGTGTTGTAAGCAGGCCGGCTCAGGGACAAGACCCCATAAGGGCACGAAACCATAGCTATGAGGCGTAGCCCCGTTTGACCTAAGGATTGTGTGATGACCCTACCCCGTGGTAGTGTTTCCCTACATGGCTACCAGGTGGCAGAAAGTGTATACGGACCAGCACGTGAACCCTTTCGAGGAGAAACGGTATGATCGGAAGTGTGTTCCTGGTACCGGCGAAAGTTGAAAGTTTACCTGCTCATATTTAACAAGCGAAAATGGCGCCACGTTAGCGCTTCTCCCCAAAAGACGTAACCGGACCAGCACGTGAACCCTTTCGAGGAGAAACGGTATGATCGGAAGTGTGTTCCTGGTACCGGCGAAAGTTGAAAGTTTACCTGCTCATATTTAACAAGCGAAAATGGCGCCACGTTAGCGCTTCTCCCCAAAAGACGTAACCGGACCAGCACGTGAACCCTTTCGAGGAGAAACGGTATGATCGGAAGTGTGTTCCTGGTACCGGCGAAAGTTGAAAGTTTACCTGCTCATATTTAACAAGCGAAAATGGCGCCACGTTAGCGCTTCTCCCCAAAAGACGTAACCGGAACAGCACCTTTAATTCTACATCTGTATCACTGACACCTAACGTATTATATACACTGCAGCTATCTGCACTGTTCTCCTCCTTCTAACCCTCCTCCTTCCTGCTCCGATACTCAGTATTCTCCTTTTATTCTCATACCACCCATAAACCAGTCACCACCATCCACTATCATTATGTATTACGCCCTTCTGTCAGATTACGGTCTACGTGGACATTTCTTACAATCAACATCTGACAAAAGCTTAATTTAAAATTGACACTGAAAATGAGTATTGCACATAAACGATGATGGGCAATGTCATTGTTAGGTGACCGAGGTAGGGTATAATAATGGGTTTTTTCTCTCCTCAAATTAGACATAGGGGACATAGGGACCACTATCACTTCCAGGGTACCTTTGTTGAGAACCGAAGGCTACTCTGTAGCACACTGTTTAATAGTACCCCTAAACATTTCTCCTTTCTTTACCTCATGTCTGAGGTCATCTCCTCTTCCATACTCCCTATCCTTTAAATCTATATAGCCTCATCCCTCCATCCCTCTACGTCGTCCCCATTTGTCTCTATTACCAGATTACCGATTGAGTTCTACTTTGCCCTACTCTGTCATTCCTGATGTCTCCTATTACTCCAGTCGCAATTCTACATCTGATAGAACTTTATATATTGACCTTTTTATTGACGTTAGGGGAGACAGATTAGCTCACGAGAAACACTCCTTATAGCCATAGTCCACAGAGGGAGGCTGACAAGAGGGGTAGATAATGAAAATTGGGGATGTTTTGGGTGGGATTTCTTAATTATTGTCAGGCAGTTTAGATCTGAAAATATCAAATGATTTGATATTATCTCTCCTTGAATCATAGGCCATTTTTGTTGGATTTTTTTAGTCAGATAATCATTATCTGCAAGCAATTGTCACATTTCAAAGTCCACCGGATAGTTTCCATCCTCTTTGTCTGGTGATCATCGGCCAATAGAAGCTCTGTGGACTATGGGTATTAAATCCTCGTGTCCACAGGGCGATAGAATTGTTGAGCGACAGAATTCCTGATGACAAAACCACTTTTGTCATCAGTAGTACAGTATGTATCAGAATGGGCTATAGCTAACTACAGGATATTACTTACTCGGGATGCAGCCAATCAGAGGCCTCCATTTAATCAAGTGACCCGTTGCCATGGTAATGTGACCTACTTAGGGGATTAGCGACTACCTCTCAGCCAATCAGAGGCCAGTATTCTGGTAACCAGGGCAACATGACCTACTTAGGGGATTACCAACCAGTAACCATGGTAACATGACCTACTTAGGGGATTAGCGACCACCGCTCAGCCAATCAGAGGCCAGCATTCTGGTAAGCATGGTTACATGACCTAATTAGGGGATTAGTGCAGTCACGTGACCCCTTGTTTGTAAACAACAACACTTGGTGTAGTCACATGTCCCTTTGTTTGTAAACAAAGGGGCAGGGCTAATAATGCAAATGAGATACTCCTAAATTCTTTGCGCATGATGATGAGTTCACTAGTTTTAAATAAGTTATGTATGAAATAAAACACAAAAAACTAAATCATTTTCATTTTTTTATTTCCATGAATCATCTTTTTATCATTTTTAATCAATCATTTTTTCTTTCATCCAAACAGACTGTAAAGTCTCACTTTGCCAGTGTCACAGTCACTAACTCTTTCCATCATATATTGCACTAGTTTGGATAAATCCAGCACTATTTCAGCCAGATATAGGACCTTGTCTGCATGAATTGTAGATGCTTGCAGCATCCCATTTCCTCTTTTTCCGAATTCTTCACATCATCATCATCGCGAGCCTCTGACTCACCGACTGGTCGCTCAGTTTTGGGTTTTTGCTCATCCGCATGACGCATTTCTTGGGGTTTCTTGTTCGACATGCTTCAATCAGTAAATGTATGCAATGAGGTCCACAGGTGTCAGCAGTAGTGTCTTGGAGTTGAACACGGTTTCTTTGCCACTTGAACGGAGCAGAATGCTTCAGGAAAGATAAGAACTCTGCGCTCAGCGGAGGTAAGTCGAATGAATCAAAGTAGTACACCTCTCCTGTCCTCGACACGTAAAACGCCACCCAATGTTGAGCTGGTAATTGTTGAGGATCCGTGTTACTCACGAAACAAGTGTTCTTGATAGGGTGCTTGGGGATTGTGTCACAAGAGAAAACACCTAGGAAATGGTGTTTTGTGTGAATGTTATCCTTCAACACTTTGTCTATTTCAAGTGTGTTCATGCACTTTCTTGTCTTTAGTTTAGTCTGTGATGGGATGTCGATCTCTGGTCAGCTCGATGACGTTGTTGTACACCAAGTAGAGCAGTACCATTGTGGTCTCCGCCAGCGCCACACCAAAACTGAGCTTTACCCTCAGCTGACCCGCTTTTATAAGGTTCACTCTACACCCGTCATGCAATCTATCCAGAGTTAAATCCGGGGGAACAGCGTATAACCATTCAGGAAATCGTCATAGGAAAATGCCACAGGAGCGTGAACCCTTGTACATCCCCATTTCCGTGTGTAGTGCTAGGTACTCCCTCACCGCTTCCCTTTTGGTAAAGTCGGGGACGTAGGCGTCGTTCGGCACCTTCTGGTCGTTCACTATCACTTGAAGCGAGTTGACGTTGCAATGTTTCAGTTCGAACAGGTTCTTGGCATAATTTCCGTTAAAGGTGTCGTGGTCTAGGAAACAAATCATCATGGACTTGGGTAGTTGACCTGTGTTGGAGTGCGTGAAGGTGTGATCTCTGTTGCCTGTAGGGATGGCGTAGGTCATCACCTCCACTCTGTTCACTGGGTAGTTGAAGGGACCCTGTTCTATCACAGCCTTTTTGTGCGTTTCCACCACAGAATCAGCTATGACCACTTGACGCACGTAGAGCTTAGCATTGTGGATTTTGAGTTTGTATGCGGTGGTGGCCGCGCTCATCAGATAGAAACCAGGGGCTTGTCTCAGAGTGAGGTTGATTTCCGTCTCTCCAGCTATGAACTTTGGTTGATGAGCTAGGTCAAAGTGGAGTCTCGACATCAGCGAAAAGCGACCATTGGAGATGAGTTTCTAGTGAGCCTTTAACCCTGGGTTGTCATTGGTCAAGGTGTCGAAGTGACCAGCCCTATCTTGGTGCCAACCTTGGATGTTCATGATGTTCTCCTTGACTACTCTATCGTAGTTGAGTAAACCTTCCAGGTAAGCTCTGTAGGGGTAAGTCTCAGGGTTACCAGACACTTTGAAACCTCCAATGGAGACTTAGACATCCTTGAAGAGCAAGTGAGCCAAGTTGTTCACCGGAACCACCATGTCGGTGTCATCCAGTGCGTCACCGTTCGGTTTCAGCACCTCGCATTCCAGATGAAGGTAATTTTCAGTCAGGTGCGTGTATTCTTGGGACTTACTGTTGGTGAAATTGATGTTGCTCCCGTCTCCCAAAGAGTTTTTTGTTTCTAGCCCGACAATGGTCGACTTTAGGATAGAAGTTTGAGTTGGCGCTATGGTGTGCAGGTCGAGCTCAGAGAGCGCGCACTCGCTGCTGTTTTCGTGTTCGTAAGCTATTGCGTTCCCTCTTCACGTCGGTGGTAGACTGACGCCGGTGACCTCTAGTCCTTTTATTTATAGGTCGCCTCCCTAGCGATCAAAAATGTCCCCCCGCCGTCTCTTGCAAGAAGCGCCTCATGTTTGAGGAGCTGGCCTCCGACATTTGGTCCCCGCTTTCTTGGGCATCGTTTTTTTTCCCGGAGAGATCACTTTACCCACCAGACTCTTCAGAGCACCTACTCCTCTGTGTTTCACGCTGTTCTTGAAAGTACCTCCCTCCATCATATCCTTGGCCACACCCACGCCAGCGCAGAACAGAGTTTTTTCCCGAGCGCATGAGTCCTATGAGGGCGCCACCGAAACCGTGACCGTTCTGGAAAGATCGTCTGCTGTATACGTTGATTCCGTTACCGAACTGAACAATTAATTGTTGTATCCTTGTCCGGAGGTACCCTTCAATGAAAAGTATGGCGCTCGTTTATGTATCATGTTTGCACCTTTAACGTTCAATGGGTCTCAGATGAAGTGTCACCGTCACCTCTCCTCTCATGAACGGTATGGATCGGCCGGATCTGTCTCTTAAGTAGATGCCGACCTCGTCCAACCTTTTTGACTTCAAGGGAAAATAATCCAAATGTGGAAAACTAATAGCTTGCATTCCCCCTTTCCGCTGTCCACTTCTGTAACAGAGGTACAAGCATGTTACCCACTCGTCTGTTTTGAATAGCATCGGTGTATATGTACACAGAGCACACATCTCCGAAGGGGTCCATGATGTAGACACCTGTGGTTGTTGTCACGAAATGAGTCTTCACCCTGAATCCTAGAATGTGCGCCGGATGTTCGGTGACGAGCACGCCAGTGTGTCTGGGCACGTTGATGGTGACGCGTCTCGTCAGCGAGTTGTATAAGAAGACTGCCTTCGAATTTTTCAGGAAGTTCTGACCTCCTAAATTATCTGTCAGAAGAAGGTTCAAGTGCTCGATGAACTGAATGTTGTTTCCCATGAAAATGGGTGGCACGGGGAATATGTTCGGCAGCAACGTTCGACGCACGTTTTTCTCTCCATGTCTTGAACCATGGCGTGTGCCATACTCCTCATTTTTCGCCTCTTGTTGGATGTATCAGGAATTGCTTGTACAGGAAAGAATTTCTTGTGTCAATGTGACATACTTTGACTTCTTCCCAGGTTTCAATATCTGTGCCTCCAACTCTTTTTCTAACAGCTCCGCCAGTGAGTTCCTTGTGTGCAGAGGAATGATCATGATCAAGTTGTTGTCCTGCACATTGCTCCATTCTCTCGGGAGGATGATTTCGCTGAGAGCCGCTTAATGGTCCTCTGATAGGAGGAGGGGTGAGTTGAAGTGGGTTCGAAAAGAGGTCAGAGTGTTCTGAGGAAAATAGTCTATAGAACTGTTGCTAGGCAGGGTGATGTTCATAGTGTCCTACAAGATTTTCTTGACAGGAATCCACTCGTTGAACTTGTCACCGTAACCTAGCCAACGCACGAAAGCTAAGCGTTTGCCCTTGACGGTCTTGTAGCGCAGCACCTTGTCTATCAGGTAAGTCTACCGTAACAACTCTTGGAGACCTTCTGAACCTCCTCCGGATAAAACACGCCCTTTATCTCCTCCTTAGTGTCGTCTTTCAGCTTGAACCCTCTGCTACCCAACATTTTAGCGACGTTGAACACTTCCTCCTTCCAATTTTCCTTCTAACCTTTGTCGAAGGGTCCTTTAGCCCTCAACATTCTCACTCTGTCGGCTGGAGCGATGACGTCGGTGTCGGAGCGTTGAGGGTCTGTCTTTTTCCATATTTCCTCGATTTGTTTCTTAGTAGGGAGGTCGTCTGTAGAAAATAGTTTCGCTGTTTTCCGCGCTGACGTCAGCAGGCGGCATTTTCAACGTCTTGTGGTGAGTGCGATTGGAAGAGGACACCACCTCGTCCAGTACGTCTAGGTAGCGATATGTACGCTTGTGTGTGAAATAGCACCACAGCTTCTCCTTCAGACTTTGATTCAAACGCTCCACTAGACTAGCTTTGATGTTGTCGTTTTCACTGGTGTAAAACTCTATTTCTTTGCTCTTCAGGTGATCTTGGAAGGTCTTGTCGAGAAATTCTTTCCCCTTTTCTTTTTGAACGGAGCGCAGGTGTCTCTCGGCAGTCATTTCCTCGAACGCCTCGGTGACAGCTGCGCCGCCTTTGGATTTGACGGAAGCCTCCCACGCGTACCTGGAGAAAACGTCACCGGCCGTGACCACGTACCGGAACCCGTCGTTGTGAGATGCTAAATCTTGCATGTCCATGAGATCTAACTGCCACTGTTGATCGATTCCCCCAGTTATCGTCTTGTTCCTTGCGAATTTTCTCCAGATGGGTTTATGTTTAGTGTAGGTGTCCAGAGATGAAAGCCAAGTTTCGGTCGTGGTTTCTGGATTTTGGTGACGCTGGTGAAACTAGAGGGTGCTTTAACTTTGGTGTACTTAGCCACCACCCGTCTATTTTCTTTTTCCTTCTTGTTCAGTTTCTTAGACCTTGCCATCTTGGTGAGTCGGAGTACACTTGGCGACTGCGTCCTTTCTTTTTCTTGCTTTGATTACTCATCCTGACGGAGGAAGGGCGAGGTGAAGCAGGGGATCTCCTGCTGGAAGTCTGAGTTTTGTAAACGTCGTCGTCATCCTTATGACGGGAAAAGGGGCAAGTATAGTCGCCGGAGGGGAGTGGCATCCTCGTAGTAGTAGTCGTCGTCATCGACGTCTTCCTCTACCTCGTTGGAACTCATTCGTTTCCTCCCTCTGCTGGCAGGTATTCTGTCCGAAGCTTTGTTAGCACCCCCTGCTTTGTAGAATTGGTTTCTGATCAAGGAACCGGTGGGATCTTCCATGCTCAGCACGAGCATGATCGGCGTGTACCCCTCGGGTCTCGACACTGTCTTCCTCAACCTGCTGGCATTGTTCAGTAAGTCCACTATGCTAATTCGACTAGCGGGATCTGTTTTTTTTACCCATCATCTCGCTAACCAAACCGCTAACCAAACCAAGTCGGATTTTTACAGTCTCTTAAACAGCTTGGTGCTGGCATTGCATTTCCTCTGTGGAACTTGGTCGAGCAACACCTCAAGGAGGGAAGCTCAGGGGGTCGGTGGTGGTGTGAGAGCAGATGCAGGAACCGTGTGGTTGTTGGGATTTGCGAGAAAGAATTGTAACCTCTTCAACAACCTTGTATTTCAGCATTTTTTCCCGCGATTTCAAAGTGGGGTTGTTCAACACTAGGTCCGAGTCCCTGTAGATAAACTGTAGCACCAGGTGTAATGCAGCGTTAGGATGAAGACCTTGTTCTGCCTGTCTGTAGTAATAAGGCATATTGGAGGATGGGGATACGGCGGTGGCGAAAGAGGAGGGGTACTTGTTTTCACGCTCATCAGCAGCAAAAGCAGCAGCACTCCAAGCAGCAGCACCAGCACCAGTAGGAGCAGCACCAGCAGCTCCAGCACCAGCACCAGCAGTAGCAGCAGCAGCTGTGGGGACATTAGGTGGTCCTCGTAATTTCGAGACCGACTTAGGATCTACGAGAGCCAAGCACTTGTAGTGTTGCTCCTCGGGGTCCGTCATTGAGGCAGCTGTGGTGGTGAGGTGTCGAATGAGGAGCTTAATATATTCGGAGAACTCTTTTAAGAAGGGGTAAGGCCATGCCTATCAGAGCCGGAATGAGGAAACCGCCCCTTTGAACCAAGACGTTTCTTTTGATGGTGGTAGGTTTTTTGCTCACCGCCCTCAACATGTCAGCAGATTCTCAAAGACTTTCCAGTTGGTTCCCGGTGAGCCGAATGTTTCCCTCCAGTAAATTCTGACAGATTTCGCTCAACATCGTGATCAAATCGTCGCTTCCAGAGCTTATTAAATACTCACAATCCTCCGGCCAACACTTTGCCAAGTGTTTAAGGGTGCCGTAATGTCTTCTGAGTTGATGATTAGCCATTACTTTCTCTTTCTCTTTTTGTCTAGCGGAACGAACATGATCTGATTGTCTATGGTCATCAGGGAGGAGCGTATTCTCAGGTCGTCCAGTGTTGTCTGCTTGAAGTCCAGAAGCAGGTATGAGTGAGGACGCTCGAGTTCATGGGTAAATATACTGAAGAGGGCCGACGCCTTGGGGGGAAACACCTGACGAGACAGAGCGCCTATTTGTCCCATGTCGCGAGGGTTCTTAAAAATGATCATGTAGTGAGTGTTCAGACTCATAGTTCGAAATTCGGGTGATTTCTGGAATAAGTTCTGAGTGATATATATGACGCTCATGCTCCAGTGATGGGAAATATTTGATGAAGATGTCGGCTACCACTTGCTGATTGGAACTGCTCATCAGATCGTCCAATATCAGTAGAGTGTGTGGTCGAGGGGTGGTCTATTCTTCTTCTCCCGCTATGTCTTCTTTGCTGGGAAGACCTTCTCCGTAGTCTTTTTGCATTTTTTCAAAGAGGGGCTGCCACTTGCCGTAATGATAAAGATCTTTTCCACCTGCAGTGTGAGCAAATTGTTAACATCGCTCAGAAATCGATATACCAAGCATGATTTTCCACAACCAGATGGACCGCTGATGATGCAACTGAATGGTCCTTGTAGTCGGGGATCTATTTCGTTGAAGGTTGTGATTTTACCACTCAACATTTTTCAGCAGTCATTGTGGGGTCTTAGTAGTAGTAGAAGAAGTAGTAGTAGTAGAAGGGGTGGTTACTACGGTCATGGTGACGGTGGCTGGTTTCTCAGTCGAACGCTCGGTGATGAGTGGTTGTCAGGAAAGAGTCGTAGCAAGTTTTATTCTATCTTGTTACGTTTCACGACACCCGATAACATCACAGTCTCTCATATTTTTTTTTCTTCTTATGCAATATATTTTATTTTCACTCAATTTTACACATGTCATTATTATTTATTAAATAAAAAATAGCAATAATAATAAAGGGGGGGCAATCTTTTTTTCCTCTTTGGGCAAAGCTTGTCGCTTTGCCTTTTTCTTTAACTATTTGTGCAAAGCTTGTTGCTTTGCCTTCCTCTCCTCTTTAACATAACTGTATCCAAAAAGGTATCAGGGGTAACAACACAGTGGTAACAAATACAAACTCGGATGTAATCTTTAAAGTAGTACGTCCCCTTCTTCTTCAATTCGGCCTCATTGTAATAGGCCAGATAACAGGTGACAACTTCGAAACGATTCCAGATGGTGTTCATGTCAGCCACCACGCACACCCACCGAGCGGGAGCAGCGGTTACCCCCAAATAACCAATGTCCTCGTCGATTCTTTTCAGAGCACTTATTCTCACCATATTTGAACACCCTTTTTTTGAGGTTTGAAAATGTTTTATTGTCAAGTCACTATTCATACAGAAAGTGGTAAAATTAGACAATAATGTGAATCCTCGTTCAGTTATTACATTAAGTGGTTGTTTGCACATAGTTCAATGAATAAAGATGGGAATTTATACAATGAAGAATGAGAACAATAATATAAACAGAAAAAATAAAATCTATATAACAAACAGTATATACTATGTACACAAATAGCAACCTCTATAATCTTACAATAAAATTTCAAAAAGAAGGGCAGCAGGCATGATACACCAGTTTGTTACTATCAACAAGTTTTATACTAGCATGTATTACACTATACCAATAGGATATATATGGACAGATCAGTAGGTACAAAACATATCTTAAACAGATGATCAGCAGATATACAGTATGAGAGTATAGTCACTGTGAGCTCATGGATGAAATTCATGCAGTGTAGTCTTTCAACAGCTCCACATGAATAAATTCTAGTAGAGGGTGTAGTCAGCAAACAACAGCTCCCTCTACTCAATCAGGATAAGGTGTAGTCTTTCAACAGCTCCCTAACCTGTATCTTTTTTCATATTACTCATCCAGCTCATTCAGCTCATCACCCATTAACATCATCTTGGACAAGTCTTGTATCTGCCTAATTCTTGCTTTAAATTTAAGTTTACTTTCACTGTGTTGGACATCAGCTCGGAGATTGTTCCATAACTCAACTCCTCTATATAGTGGCGACCCTTTATTTTCATGAAATGCCCAACGAGTGGGTGCACTGAGGGTGGTTAACAAACAGTAATGGGGTAAATTCTTTTCTTTAAAGACAGCTTTCAGCCATACCCCTACTTTTTCTTTTTTTACTACTTCTTCTACTGCAACTGCTGCTGCAACTGCTGCTGCTTCTACTGCTGCTGCCGAAGAAGATCCGCTACTTCTTCTTCTACTACTACTACTACTACTACTACTACTGCTGCTGCTGCTACTACTACTACTTTCCTTTCCTTCTTCTTCTGTTCCTACTGCTTTCGCTATTTCTATCACTACGATTACTTTTGGTACTACTGCTGCTGATTCTTGCGCTGCTACTAAATTCCTCACCTTTGCTTTTCATTAAATTATTCATCGCCTTAAAAGGGGCATGATCTCTACATTCAGATAAGAAAACAGATGGGGTTTCCCATAGTTCTTTTAAAATCTCGCTCTATCTCAAGTGCAATATTTCAAAAAAGAGTGAAATAAAATAAGAGCTCAAAAAGAAAATAATAAAGAGAGTGATGGACTCAGCTCAAATTTCCTCCTAGAGTGTAGGTGGTAAACAGGTGGCGAGGTATCTACAGTGACGGTGGTGGTGGTGGTGGTAGCAGCAGCAGAAGTGGTAGAAGTGGTGGTGGTGTCAAAGGAGACAGCAGACATGTTCTGCCCTTCCAAGAAAAATCAGGGCTCTTTATATAGTTGAGAGAATGATCTAATCCCGTTTTCACCTGAATCCTTTCACCCCGCATCAAGGGGAAAAAAATGTTCTTTGAATAAGGGTATCAGGTGGAACAACTGTGATAATTACCTTAATGTGTGGTCGAGGGGTGGTCCCGTTTTCACCTGGATCCTTTCACCCCGCATCAAGGGGAAAAAAATGCTTTTTGAATAAGGGTATCAGGTGGAACAACTGTGATAATTACCTTAATGCGACTTACATGTATAAGGGGATTATGGATCGTTAGGAGATTAAGGCATTCAAAGTCTGTAGACAAAAACTACAGGGGGTGGTTAACAGTAGAGGGAAAATATAACAGAAAAGTCAAAGTGTTTTAATTGGATCACTCACTAGCTAAGGTGTGGGGTGCGCAGCAGAAGCAGCACCCGTGGCGCTAAAAATGATGGACATGTGCACACCTCCCCGCTTACCTACCTACCTCCCGTAGTACCTCGCGTATAAGGCGTGCCCCCCAACTTGAGGGAATGCTATAAAGTGTATCTGCAAGCTTTATTTTTTGGTCATTTCAGTAGTGATTTATAGTAACACCTACCTATAAGGTACACACCTAGCCTAATACGCGAGGTACTACGGCTCCTACCTACCTACCTGTCTATGTATCACAGGAAAATATCCCAGGGTGCGTGTCTGCCACTCTGTCTGTGACAACAAAGGCGCACATGCGGTAAGTAGATTAAGTCTAACAAAATCAACAAGTTAGTCCCTCTTCCTCCTGCTCCTCTTGTCGCCATGAGACAACACTTTGATGATCTAAGTTAAACCCTCCTGCAGTGAACGGTGGGTGACAAACAGATACCCTACCGAGGAAGAATCTCTGTGACTATGGGATCAGATCCTTTAAGTCTTTTATCTTTTCCCTCTGGGACCAACCACACTTAATGATCTAAGGGATCCGTGCCTACAGCAAACGGCAGGTGAAAATCAAAACAGATAGATACCCTACCGAGCGAAGGTCTCTGTGAAAATGGGATTAAAGCCTTTGATCGATTTAAAACCACAGATGAGAGGACGGGTACATAAGAGAGAGTGAAATTTTTTCCCTCACACTTTCTCTGCCACCTTCATCATGGAAACACCGACCTCTCTACAGACTATCAACTCTGTGAAAGCTAAAACTACTACACCATCATCATATTCCCCCACGCATATCGAGATCCTTGCTGATCTGTTCACAGGTGTCGCTAACAATGAATTTTCTATCGATCTGTACGGATGGTTGGACACTGCTGCTGCTCACACCTAAACCCATAGACATCGCAGCTCCGGCTAAAGACGCTGAGGCGGGTAACCTCACCGGAGATGGAGGTAAATTTCTTGGATGCTGTACAAGATCGCACGTTATTACCACCATCACCCCCATCGCCTATGGATATAACTCTTCTGGCTGGAACCTCTAACGTTCAAGGTACTACTTTGCCTACTCGTATATTGTTAAAGGAGAATATGTGTACTTGCGAACCGTTTTACACATGGGAAATAATCAATGTAACAGATATGCTGTTCTTTACAGCACCGTTGTTAAAACAAAATGTTCATAAAGGACTCATTTCTAATCAGACATTCGATTCATTGAAAGAGTCTTTCAAAGATGTTTTCTGGAGAGGGACTGATGTCTTTGCAGACAGATCGATAGGACTATATCAATTTCACAATCAGAAAACCTGTCCTCTCATCAAAAGGCAGTATACGTTAGAATCTACTAAAGCTTTGATATTTATTCTTGAGAAAAACTCTGACTTTTTACGGGATATGTGTTGTCATAACTCTGAGAGAAACACCTTCTGTCAAGAGTGTTTAGATCGTGTGCTCTGTAGAGAGTTTCATTTTGAAAATATACAGAACGCTCTACTGAGAAGTGTTATGTCCACACAAACTGAATGGCATACTTGGTATTATACTTCAGCGGATTTCTATTATAATTTAGATAAAATGTGGACAGGGGGTATGACTCACACCATTCCTTCATTTTTAAAGAACGCTTGCATGAAAACCGTATACAAAGATTACACTATGTACAGTCTGGATTATAATTAAAGATGAATGTTTATACTTGTATTTATATTTTGATAAAATAAAATATAAAAAAATAGTGAAATGTATTTGATATATCTCATTTACATAATTAACCTCATCCACATAATAATCACTTGACCACCTATTTGCATAATTAGCCCCGCCCCTTTGTTTACAAACAAGGGGTCACGTGACTACACCACGTGTTGACACCATGTGTTGTTGTTTACAAACAAGGGGTCACGTGACCGCACTAATCCCCTAATTAGGTCACATGGCCATGGTTACCAGAATGCTGGCCTCTGATTGGCTCAGAGCATCCCTAATCCCCTAAGTAGGTCATGTTGCCATGGCAACAGGTCACGTGACCAAATGGAGGCCTCTGATTAGCTGCATCCCCAGTGAGAAATATCCTGTAGTTAGCTATAGTCCCGTTCCGATACATACTAAACTACTGTCGTCCAATGACAAAAATCAAACATGTTAGATATTTTCGTCAGAAATGGGCGACAAAAGTGTTTTTGTCGTCGGAAATTTTGTCGCTCACCAATTTTGTCGCCCTGTGGACACACGGCTTCAAAATATGTAACGATATAGAATGTACTTGGGCAATTTTTTCACTTGAAACGATTTGGAGTTAGGGGAGAAATAATTCTTAGTTTTTAACAGTTTTTTTTATCCCTTGCATAGCCGTTCCCATGAAGAATGGGTCTTCCGGATCATTGATGGGCATATGACATATGACTTGTGTATGAGGTAGAATTAATCGATACATATATGTTGTACATTTTGCCATATGCATTTATACCCAAGAGGACAGGCCATATTAAGCACTCACTTCCAGGCCTCTTTGAGGGTCCCTTATAGAATCCACACACCACCTGGGAGGACAGTCCATATGTACGCTTTACCTAAGAGGACAGTCCATGGGCACTCACATCTCACCGCGGAGAACAGTCCATGGGCACTCACATTTTACCGAAGAGGACAGTCCATGGGCACTCACATTTCACCCAAGAGAACAGTCCATGTGCACTCACATCTCACCCAAGAGGGCAGACCATGGGCACTCATATCTTACCCAGGAGGAGAACCCCACCACAGATTGCCCATGGGGCCTGGCCTGCCTGAAGTGTATCGCCGATCTCTACGCATCTGCCCCACTGACAATGATATAAATGTTTCAAACCAGCTCATCACAGGCACGTTTTTATAAATAACCCACACAAGCAGCCCACCGAGCAGCTCTTCAATAAAGCTCCTACGGCGCGGAAAACGCTGCCACCTATCAGCTCTCATCAACATCAATATGCAAATATAAGATTAGAAGGCCAGGCTTCCCATGGCTCATTAGACGATATTGGAAATTATCGCATTTGCAGAACCGTCATGTAATGGCATTAAAGCTCATCGACAGGGTGGCAGCTGGGCATCGTGTACGTGTGTGTGCCAGGGGTCGGACATTCGGATGGTGGGATGGATAACAGTTTGTTCCCAATATTACTCATTTTCATCATCTTTCAGGAGTTGTCATATTTCGAGTAGCTCTATCCAACCATAGTTCAGTTGGTACACCTTGTCCAGAGATGCTCGGACGCTAGGCAGAGAGACCCCATAACTAGAATACTATCATTTACCAGGCACTACCTAATATTACAAAAGTTGATAGTGTTGTCAGGTTACATCACTAGTAGAAGATTATTATTTCTGTTTGACAGCTTTTAGGCCACATGCCACAGCTAATGTCATTGGTGGTCGTGATGCTATTCCTGATACCCTGGTATTGTTACCCAATACCCTTCTCCAGGCGCACCCCTGGAGGCCATTACAGCCACACCCCCAATGTCAGTCAGGCTTAATTAGGGGGAAATGGTCTCTGGTATGGCTCATGCTACAATACTTATACACCCTATAATATCAGCAGAACGGGAAAGCTGTCCTAGGCTACCCTATCCCATGGCTGCGATTTATACCAATGGCGAGGGTGGAGAATATAATAGCTAGAATAGCTACTCCGTCGAGTGGTTGCATTGGAAAATCTAGGGTCTGTTCGCCAGGTGATTTTTATTTTCATGTTATTCAACCTTTCTTTTACATAAGTCTAAGTATCCAGGAATTAGATCGTAATCAACAAATATTGCTTTTGAATTATGTCATTGAATTGTGATGAAAATGTAGTTCTAAAACAACATTGGTATCTTTTCGTGAAAACTGTTTAAAACTATCTAAGTAGTATTAAGTAGGTAACGCGAAGCACACATTTTTCTGGCCCTACATGTGTCCCACGTAATTGTTTTGCCCAATGGGCACAGTCCTTTCTATTCAGGTTGTGAGTTCCTAACAACCTAAGCATTCCTCATCGGTATTTTCATGGGTAATCAATATATCCCACCCCTAGAACTGTAACTACAATGACCTGTTTGTGGTGACGTGAGCACACCTCAATGCTGAGGGATAAGCGGAGCAGGGACCATGCACAGGGGGAAGACGGATATCTAATGACAGAAGTGGACAGCCTGGGAGATAGATGAGGACAAAATAGACAAAACTACATGAAGAAAATAGTAAAATATAGAGTTAAATAGTCACCATTGATATCTCTATGTCACACATACCTCATATCGACATGAATTCGCCCATAGAGACTATGCCTAGACACGGGAACACACATTGACAACACATGTCTCTCCCTCAACCCATCTTTAGCATTAACACCACTGCAACGACAGTAGGCTTTGGCGGGAAATATCATATTTGTAACTACCGACCACTGCCGGCTATTATTGTGTTCATAACCGGTCAATAAAGGCCCCGGCGCATGCGCCTGACATTTGGACGCCTGTGTCTATTAATAGTCCCGACCACGACTCGGCTTGGTAATGGCGGCAGGTGTGGGGGGAGGAGCAGATCCTGGTTGGAGGTGAGCAGCCCAGTAAGCTGCTCTGTTTATTCCAAAAACTAGAACAAATTAATGTGACTAGAGAAAAAAAAATGGGAGAAAACCTCCTAGGTGTACCTTTGCTGGTTTGACAGTCGTGTTCAGTAGTAAAGGTTGTGTGTATCTCTTCACTTTTTTTGTTGTCCAATAGGCCTACTTTCTTCTAAACTCTCTCTCTCTCTCTCTCTCTCTCTCTCTCTCTCTCTCTCTCTCTTTCCCGATCTACGACTCCCACTGTCTCTGTTTTGTACCTCTCATCTGTCATGATAATCGAATAATTCATTGAGTTATCAATAATAAAATAGCTAGGTATAAAATTCTGCCATTCCATCCATTTCTGTAGTTGATTGGGGGTATTATTTGCAGGGGAGCAATCGGCATCCTTAAAGGTAGAATAGCTACATCACAGATTCACAAAAAAAGTGTCAGCCATTGACTCAACCTAGCCTCGTTAGGTCAGGCATAATGAAATCAATTCGAGTTAAAACACTTGTAATCATTCTCAATTATAAACACTCCTTCAAGCCAAGTGTTGGGTCTGTCTGTCTCTACACTTGATATCGGTATCCTACACCAAATTAACTCAGATTTTAAAGATATTTCATTTGTTCTTCAATAGACGGTCATCAGTTCCAAATAAATAAATGACTATTGCTCTAGAGTGGGGAGTAATGGCTAATTCATAGGGCACGTGTGGGAGGATGTGTGTAGCAAGGTGTAGAATATGTTGCTCAGTGAAGCATTGAGCATTTTCTCTGAGCAGTACGTGCTGCCAGTCACGGCCCTTCACGCTCTGTTTAAAGTTAACACGGGAGGAGGAATGGGGGGTGGCATACTGTACCACTTTGGAAACCGTGGCTGATGGGTTTTCCGTACCAGACACACCTTTCAAACATTCTCATTTTTCATCATCCCTCAGAAGTCAACTGATTTCAAACGAAATCATTTTGGAGATGGATGGCATTGGGCTCTCTCAAGGTAATAGTCGGTTACCTTATTTAGAAAGACCAGATATTATTTTCACCATGTTCTGCATATAAGGCGTGGCTTAGATATAGGTCATTCTATTTCTATGTAGCAGATCCATAAAGACATGGTGCATCTTATATTCCTAACTACTTACACCACACACAATGTGACAGTCCTATACTACTTACACCATACCCAAAGTGACAGTCCTATACTACTTACACCATACCCAAAGTGACAGTCCTATACTACTTACACCATACCCAAAGTGACAGTCCTATACTACTTACGCCACACACAAAGTGACGCCTATACTACTTACACTATTCACAAAGTGTCCTATACTACTTACAACATTCACAAAGTGACAGTCCTATACTACTGTCAACGGACGGTTACATGTGGTGAAGTGAATGTACACGGAATCCAGGGAAGTTCAGTTGATCCTTTTATTGCATAGCTGACATGAGTGTTTCATAAAGGTGGTAACAATGATAACACTCGCCAAGATCTAAGCTCTGCCTCCGATCCTATAGCTCAACCTGTCGTAGGTTCTAGGTATAGGTGTAAGGTGTAAGTTGGGAGAGATGATTGGGAATAGATAGCTTAGAATAGATGATTGGGAGCTGCTCAAGCTACCTTATATACTGAGGGCTTGAGCAGCTCACAGTGTTGTGAAATGTTCTGTACATGTGGCTCAATAGAATAGTGACATATGTCATATGGAGAGAGTGCCACCTGTGGGTAGATTATGTTAATGAGGATTGAGAGGAGATTGTGAAATATCCTCTCATTCAAAATATGGCACCATGGGTGGATCCCACTTCCTCCAGTTGGACTGAGTAGATAAGGTTGGAATGTTATTACATCCTTGTACCTTATGTCACAGAGTCTAATAGAGGAAGTGTGTTTGTGATGACTAAAGGATCCTGGTTCCTACTGAGGAATACAGGAGATTATTGAGTGTGGATCATGGGCAGAGCTTAGGCTTTATATGGCGAAGAATGTAGTAAATATGAAAAATAATAATAATACCCAGAATGATCCATTGACAAATCCCCACATTCCTACTCGTCTCTGCACGAGTGTAAAAGGAGAAAAATAAGTAGAAACGATGAGGCTCTGCCTAGTCCATTGACAATTATGGGTATTATGATACAAATACTGGGTTTTGTGAAAAACCTGATGGGTTTGACATTATATGCAGTATAAAAAAAGGGTTCTTTATGGAAATACAAAAATAAAGTTTTTGTGTGGATCAAGTGACTTAATGTATATATACAGGTTTTAAATGCCGGGATATGTACAATGCCTAAAATATATATGTATCATGGGAAAATAAAAAATTTTCTGATTTGATAACATGTTGGATTTATACACTAATACGCAATGAAATATATCCAGATGAAAACCAAGTTTGGTGATTCTTGGTATTGTGGGGTCAACAATCAACACAAGGGTGATGAGTCTTTGGCTCCACATTACCAAGGCTCATAACTGAAGCTGTGTAGCGTGTGCTACACAGTCGGGTATAAGGTATAAGTCAAGGTGGTATTCAGTGTTACTGTTGACTAGAAACATGGTAATTTTTCATGAAAATATACAAAAATGGGATGCATACAACCTGTTGATTATGGATAACTAATTTGACTAAAACTCATAAATACATGTCATAGTTGAGCTTGAAAAACAGTGGTAAAGGTGATGAATTTTATAGCACCTAGAGAGGCAAGCCAGAAGGGTATTTTTGGTGTGTCTCTTATAAAATTCATCAGAAATCATGAATCAACGTCACAATTGTGTCTCAGCAATTTGGGTCTAAAAGATGGTTATACAAAAATTGGTTTTGAAAAAGTGTCTATTTGTGTCTCTTGAAGTGTCAATTTGGGTGCTGTTGGGAAGTAGGCTTTGGTGTCCTTATGGTGATATTGTCATTTTGTGGCCTGAAAAGTGCCATGGCGAGCTACTGGTTATAATTTGTCATGTTGTTTTGGTGTTGCTTGTTTCCGGACTTGATGGTACTGGTCCTTTCTCCTTGAGTTTGGCCTCTGGCACTGAAGGAAACGATGCTCTGTTGGTGGTAGGCCTGTTGAGGAAACAGCAGGAAGATGAGACAATTCATTGACCTATAGTTTGTCTGTTATGGGTTGCAGACAGGCCACGGTCAATACAGAAAAAGGATGTGAGATCAATATCATTTTGTTAACGTACAAAACCTAAGTACAGAGCTAAATTGATTCATTTGGCTTAGCGCGGGTCCTGTATCCAGGGACGCTATGGTTAGTTTATCTAAATTCCACCAGGTGGTAGTAGCGAGCTGGCGCTGCACCGTAATGGCGAAAAATCAGATAAGTTATGGGGATTAATGTAGGTATGACCTGCTCAGGTCGACTCCTACCTGTCTCAAATATCCTAAAAAGAACTCTGTTGATGCTGATTGAAGGGAAATTTAAATTTTTGGGCCGAAATGGCGGGGGGGCGAGAAAAAAAAAAAAAATTCTTTACTGTGTCGCCAAAATTTTGATCCAGGCTGCTATAAAAGGGGGGGGTGTGATGTCATAATGTTACATAATCATGGAGGTCTGCGAGGTGGACATCGTATTGCCTAACGGCACGATCCTACACGTAGTGATCACCATGACGGGCGGATTGTAAGTATATTTTGATACACAAAGGGGTGATACTTGAATTTTTGACAATTTTGAGGGTCGAGACATGGGACATTTTGGTCTAATCCACTTCTTGGATTGTGTTTCAGCATCACACAGATCCAGTGGATAATTGTCCCGCCCGGGGGTATGCCGAGTGGCTACTGAGGTAAGTCCGATCTGAGCGAGTTAAAGTCTGAACATGTGCTAATGTTGTTGTTGTGGTAGAGGTGCCATGTGCGGATGTCACATGACCGATGGTAGTCATGGTGACGGCCGTGACGTCCGTCAGTTTCGGTAACTAAAACGAAACCAAGATGGCGCTGGGCTGCCGCGTATGGTGCGAAAGTTGCGGACCAGATGCTGCAGCCGGTGCCAATACTGAAGAACATTAGTGTAGGCTGGTCTATTGTATTAGTTAGGCTTAGCCTTGGCTATGATGTTGTTTAGCTCATTATGTTTGATGATGGCTGTGTAAGGGTGTGGTTTTGGGCGTCTTGCGGAGGCTGGGGGGTTCAGTGTGGGGCAGGTGGGGGGAGAAGGGTAGGCTAGATGGGGGGGGGCGATCCCCACATAAGCGTCTTTGCGGCGTATGTGTTGGGGCTACCTACCATCCCCACATAAGTGTGATGGTACCTTCCAAACGCTACTGACATTTGGGTATAACCTTGGGACGGTCCTAAGTTATATGATTGTGGGGGTGGCTGGTAGTTAGTGAGGTGGGATGGTAGTTTCCATCATGAACCGAAGCTGGCCATGTTGGAATGGTGAGTCGAAATTTTACCTACCATAGACTATGTATGTGGCCCTCTCAGCCAGGTTGAGTTTAAACATATATCTATAGTTGGGACACTGGGCTTCTTGGGTTTTAGCAGATCCCCATATGCTTGCCGCCGTTTGGGCCCGAGCCTTCTATCTGGTATGCTCTCCTGGATTGGGGGACGATGCCATGGCTAAACTCGCCGGGCATTCACTATTACAGCGTGGGGACACCTGTTTTATAAATAGAATGGGTGATTCCCCCGTTGTTATGGTTACGGGTATACTGACAAAACGGTTTGTTTTGATTTTGCCAGTGCACATGTACTCTACTGCAATAGTGACTCATACAAATTTTGATTTGGGGGGGAAATGGGGCTTGGATGGTTGAGTGGGAGGGGGCTTGGTTTTGTGTGAGAGAAAAGGGTGGGGTGTGGGGCGCGGTGAATTTTGGGAATTTTGGGTTGGAAAAATGAAAAGGTTTATACAAAATTTTCGGGGGTTGTTGTTTGGGGTGTGTTGCTAATAGGACACTGGTAGGCATAATTTCTAAAATAGACTAGCTTGTTAGGTTAATCTATGGCTAGTAATTGATGTATTTTTACCCTGACTCTTTTGTAAGAGTTTTTAGTGATTAGTGAGCTAATATGGTTCAATACAGTGGTGGGGGCGTTTGGCTTGATAACAATAAACAGCTTGCCAAACGGATCCATGGCCTTACTCCTATTTGCCATGTAGGCCTAAAAGGCTATGGATGGGCCACCCTGGATTGAGTCCATATGACTTTGGTGCCTTAAGGCTTAAAAATTAGTATTAAATAAATGGGTAATTTGAGGTAGGATGGGTTGTGTGTGGGGTGGGTAGGGTGGGTGGGGTGTTGCCAAAAGATTGATAAGTAAGATCTAAAGTGGTCAGGTCGTCGCAGAAAGGCATGAAGTGGACTGCGAATTCAACTATCACATTTTACAAAGCACTCTGGGTGCACACTACCATTGGCATGTAATGGGTATCTGGGTCACATGATGGCATAATCCATCATTGTCATTCTAGAACGATTGATGACGCTACTAATGGACACATAAGACAAAAACCTACCTGGGCTGGTTGCATGGCAGCCTCGGCATTTGGCCCTGTGGTCTCCGGATACTTGCTCCATATGGTGACTGGGTTTGGTAAGTTTGGTATATTGTTTGGGAAGTGGGAAGGATGGGGGTAGGGTGAGGCTTATAAGCACTTCATGAGGTTGGCTAATTCCTCATTACATGCCTCCCGATGAGGTATGTCTCACCCATATATGGCACGAGGCCTAGCTATTGGTTGCTTTGCATATGACAGGCCTTGTGATATGCAAATTGAGGAAGGGTACCATTCCTGATGGATGATCATTGGATGATCTGAATATTGAATATAATTAAGAGGGGAGTAATGGCTGTGGTGCTGAGGTTAGTCAGCTTACCAGGGGTGCACTTGTTCCTGTTGTGATAACACAGCAGGGAGCTGTGCTGAATTATTTTATTAAGTGTCTCACCAAACATTCCAGCACCAATGGTAAACAGAGGTATAAACACGGATCAGGATGCAAGAGAACTGCGCTCCTACAGTAGGCCGTCATTTGGTAATACCTTAGGGTATAGAGGAGCCCTGAGCTTGTAACAAACCGGCGCATGCATGCCCCAATTTAATGGGACACAAACCGAGCGTACGCTGTGACCGTGGGTAATTTATGTGGCGTGCCAACCAGATCATCCAGTTTACGGCTGCCTGAGCCTTCAGAAAATTAAATAAAATTTTTGGCAATGTCACCCACTTAGTTGTGGTACTAAGGTTTTGATGTGTTGGAAGGAATTTTGAATTTTTGTGGAAAAATAAAACATAAAAAAAAAGGTGAATTTGGCTGTTCTGATGAGTACTCTCCATTGAAATAATATATGGGAAATGGAGAGGGGGCATCTATTACACGAAGAAAATATGCCTATAGTGTTAAAGTGGTTCTATGTATGTCTGTTTTAAGGGTGGTAAGAAGGTTACCATGGGTGAGTTTGTTAGAAATAATAGATTGGGGTGTAGGGCTGGGGTGGGGGCGGGGGGGGGGGGGGGGTTTGGGGAGAGGTGGGGGGTGCCTATACTCTGAATATAGACATTGTAGGATGCTTTTGGAGGAGAAAGGTTTTATCAGCCAGTAACACTGTGAGTCTAAGGTTCCTAACATATTTCAAAATGTGTGCTTGCTATTCTATCAACCATTTCTGGTTAATAAAAACAAGGAGGCGCCAGAATCAACGAGAGCTCTATACAAGTGGTTGTCCATGTTAACAGATACTGCACTCTTAGTCAATTCTGTATCAACGAAAATGGCCTTACCTTGCTGTCCATATTGACCAGACTTGCTTTTAGGCTCCAGAATCGAGGTATCCTGGCTGTGCTTTTCATCGTCAGTGCAAGAGTCCTGGAGGTGTGAGAGTCAATTGAGAGTTAACTTCTGCTTCAGTAGTAGGAGCAGGAGTAGTGGTGGGCGGTCGTGTGGTTGGGTCCTGTGGGGTCGGGGTCGGGGTCGGGGACTATAGGTGCTGTAGTTCCGTTCCCTGAATCCTAATTATTGTGACTGTTCCTGGGGCTGTCGCTGTCGGCGTCAGATTGTGGCGCTGTATAGCTCCTACCAGGGGTGGTGTTCCTTAGGGTGTCGGGTGGGTATAGCTGGGTCATTTTGAAGGCGTCAGGTGATGAAGTTTGCCTCTGGAGGTGGTGTGTAGTATCACTTGTGGATTGGTTGGGCGCGTCTAGCCCAGGTGATGTAAGGGTGCTTTGTTCTGAAGCTGGCTCCTTAGGTGACGTCTCACTATTGCTCATGTTTAATGAAAGGTTGGTAGTGGGATATTCTTGGAGGGTTCATCCACCATCGTGTCAACGGACGGTTACATGTGGTGAAGTGAATGTACACGGAATCCAGGGAAGTTCAGTTGATCCTTTTATTGCATAGCTGACATGAGTGTTTCATAAAGGTGGTAACAATGATAACACTCGCCAAGATCTAAGCTCTGCCTCC
The DNA here is from genome assembly GCA_949317995.1 of Acholoe squamosa. NCBI lineage: Eukaryota > Metazoa > Annelida > Polychaeta > Phyllodocida > Polynoidae > Acholoe > Acholoe squamosa. Next base: position 38,547,406 of record OX439048.1, on the reverse strand, counting down.
GATCCTATAGCTCAACCTGTCGTAGGTTCTAGGTATAGGTGTAAGGTGTAAGTTGGGAGAGATGATTGGGAATAGATAGCTTAGAATAGATGATTGGGAGCTGCTCAAGCTACCTTATATACTGAGGGCTTGAGCAGCTCACAGTGTTGTGAAATGTTCTGTACATGTGGCTCAATAGAATAGTGACACATGTCATATGAGAGAGTGCCACCTGTGGGTAGATTATGTTAATGAGGATTGAGAGGAGATTGTGAAATATCCTCTCATTCCAAATATGGCACCACGGGTGGATCCCACTTCCTCCAGTTGGACTGAGTAGATAAGGTTGGAATGTTATTACATCCTTGTACCTTATGTCACAGAGTCTAATAGAGGAAGTGTGTTTGTGATGACTAAAGGATCCTGGTTCCTATTGAGGAATACAGGAGATTATTGAGTGTGGATCATGGGCAGAGCTTAGGCTTTATATGGCGAAGAATGTAGTAAATATGAAAAATAATAATAATACCCAGAATGGTCCATTGACACTACTTACAGTTACACCACACACAAAATGACCATTCACAAAGTGTCATATACTACTTATGCCATTCACAAAGTGCCAATCCTATACTACTTACACCACACACAAACAGACAGTCCTATACTACTTACACCACACACAAAGTGACAGTCCTGGGTAGTTTTTCTCTTATTTTGATATCTTTATATAATCGTTTCAAAGAAAAAGATCTAATAAAGAAAATACTCAACTTGGAAAGAAAACTCATTTCTACCTTTGAATTCTTTTCAGTGTATTTCAATATATTTTGAAGAAAATAAACATGTAAAGAATATAAAGGAAATCTGTTTCATTCTTTGGGTTTTCTTTAGAATACTAAAATCTTTATTAGATTCTCAGAGAATGAATTCTACGTTGTTTCTATGCTGATACGTACAATTTGATGATCAGACCTGGGAAACTCCCTATGATGTCATAATGTCAGGAGGAGATCCCTTCAATTAAATATTCATGTAATGATTTTCTTTGTATTTTCTTTTTCAAATGAGAAAGGCTATATTTCTCTTTGTAATTTCTTTTTCTCACCTTTAAAGATTATAGAGGTAAAATTTGATTAACGATTTCAAAAAGATTATCCATAGACCAGCCATGTATAGGGGAGGGTCACGTGACCCTATCTGCATATCTATAAAAAGAGTTTGTAAAGATTTTATAAAGAACAAAAATATAAAAAAAAATATGAAGAAAATCTTACACAGGACTTGAGTCTTTCTAAAACAAAACACTACCAAATTCATTATTGTGAATTCTTTTATGTTTATAGCCTTTGTAAAGTTATACTTTGATAATCTAAAGAAAAATATATTTAAAAAAGTATGTGGAAGTTTCTGAATTCCTTATCCCCACCTCAAGAGGTGGCCCTAACTTCACCCTGAGCAACAGGATTTGGACAAAAGAAAAAAAAATATTTTCTTTTCACTAAAAGAAAATAAAAAAATTTGTAAAGATTACAAATAGCATTACTTCAAATCTTTCTTCAAAAGATTTCATTTAAACCAATTTACATGGTTTTCTAAAGAATGAAAATTTGAAAAGAAAATAGAAAGAGAAATGGTTTTGAAAACGATTTTTAAAAGATTAGATTTAGTATATTCTTTTTAAAAAGAGAAAACCCACCCTCTACTACTCACACTACAAAGTAAGAGTCCAGGGGCCTTTTTCTGTTTTGAAAACGAGAATTATAAATGAATTCGTTAAATTGATTTTGTGTTTCTAAATGTGTTTTCAAGGAAATATAATAATCTATCCGTTTGTGCAAAAGATTAGTCAAAATGTTCTTTTGGTAAACAATTTTTGGCATTTCTAAATAGTTTTTCAAGATTATCTTTGAATTTTCGGTATGATCTATGATAATCTTTACCAATCTTCATTTGGCTAAAAAGTCTTTCTTAAGGCTGTTTTGGTCAGAGCAAAATAGGTGGGACTAAATATATCAAAATGCTTAAAAATGTATATTCCTTAGACATAACATTTCAGGGTAAAAGTATGTTTTGTTTTAAGTCCATAGAAGTGCTGAAATGAAAAATGTATTCATTCATTACACTTTTATTGAGTGCACTATTATTTGTGTTTTAAAGAATACTGGACAATAATCGTTTTAAATTCTTTTAGCCAAATTAGCATGATTGTGAATGTATATTATGGGGAAACCTGTGGGAAATGGAAACACATTTAAAAGAAAATCTTGAGGTATCACATGATCATAGTGTAATAATTGTAAGATATAAGATTTCAATGCCATAATAAATTTGTAGTTAACTATATTTTACTGTAGTTTATTTTCTAAGGCATTCTGGAAAGAATAATCGTTACAGATTCTAGAGAATTCTGAAAGATAATCTTACAAAGATCGTATGACCAGGAATTCCCTTCCTTTTATGAAGTCACAGGGGTATATCCCTATCAATTATATACAATTTGGCACACATTTCATTGCACCGAAATTCTCAAAGAAAACTTCTACATTATTTGAGGTTCAAGCTTATTTCAAATAATCTTTTGTAATCTATTTCTGTTTTGTATAAACCATTTCTCTATTTAGAATTCTCTAAAGAGTGTCAAACGGGAATCCATCCAGAAAGGCCTACTCTTTTAAGATCAAACAAATTCATTTTATAATCTTGAGACATCTAAAGATTATATAGAATCTTCGTTTTCAGAACAGAAAAAGGCCCCTGTACTACTTACACCATACCCAAAGTGACAGCCCTTTATGATACGATCATTACTATAGATTAGTATTAGAACTGCCGTATCCAATTGGGGGCATTCCCCCTGAAATAAGGTCCCTTTTCGCAGATTCTGTCACATTTTAAATCAAATTCATCTCGAAGGCCTATGACATAAATGTAAATGTCAACTTGCATGTTGAATACGGGAAGACTCACTTGCTTATATACCAAACACAAATTGACAGTCCTATACTACTTACATCATACCCAACTTGACAGTCCTACATTTTCAGGAGATAATCACGTTCTCTATTCTTGTTGTATTCACAAGTCGAGACTCGAGAAATTCCCGAGTAATTCTCGAGATCTTGTTCAGTGGGCTACTTACATCACACAAAAAGTGACAGTCTTGTATGCCTTGGTATCTACACCTAGACACTTTAGCACTTTAGATTTGAATTAAAGTGGAGGCCAAAAAAACAGAGCCCCCTGGGCCGCCTCAAAGGACATCTCTACAGTATGTAGATTTATGAATATGTGCATGCATCTGTGTATATGAAACAGAACACAAGAAAATGTAGACATAACCTGCAGGGCTCTAGTACTACCGTAGTAATATCAAAGGCCACTCTAGATGTGCTGGTCCCTGAGGAGCACAAGTGTAATATTGTATTGACAGAAATTAGCACCTGAGTAATTAATCTAATAGGGCCACATTGTTTAAAGGCCCGGCCGCACAACCAGGAGGTTAATTCAAAAGGTCCTGGGATTTCTACCCCTGCGATCTTAGCGTAGGCACATATCATAAGACCTAGCCAGTCTATCCTATCTAATGCAGTGGTTGCAGGCCAGTCAAGCACAGCAAGTCCTGAGATCACTTCACTATTCCTTTTCCATCGCTAAGATCACTGCAATCTTAGTGAAATAATTGCATAGTGGTTTCACCTGAGTACAAGAGCACTCACAGGGAACACTCCTGCTCCTAAAAGTGAATGCCCCTGCTGTATACATATAGAGGGGAGGGATGATGTTTGCTGAGAGTCCTTGAGGGCTCTTCTGGATAATCAAGCATGAAGTGCACTTGAATACTGTACGAGGTCAACTGCACCCTATACTTTGTATGTGGCTCATATAGGAGAGGGGGGGGAATGATTGTGTAAAAAGACCCTTGTGAGAAGGAGTGATTCCACTGCTATTCTTTCAGTATTGGCCTCTTGCCCCTGTGCATAGTGTGTTCTACTTGGAATGGTGTAGGAGGGCTGAGGCTAAGATCACTGCGATCTTAGTGCTGGCAGTGAAAAGACAAGACAGTCTAATCTTAATATCACTTAATTGGATATGGCAGAATAATTCCTAAGATCACTCAGGTAGTGATTCCAGGACCTTTTGAATTAACCTCCTGTAAGGGCCGGCCACACAACCAGTAATACTTCTATGTCAGAAAATCCTAGGTAACAATGATCCTATGTCAAAAATTCTTAGTGATCAAAATATTAGAATTTTTACCCTAAAGTCAGAAAAATCCTGTGTGTGGCATATATTTTTGTTAGTAAATCCTAGGATTTTCTACCTAAGATTTATTTGTGTTTGCATGTACAACTCTTAAGATTTTTTCCTCTTAGAACGTTTTTTCCTAGGATTTTCTATGTTAAGATTTTATGTTGTCATATAGAGCTGGACCAATATTCAATTTCATCGACCTTAAGGGTTTGTCATACCATGTTCTGGAACCAGAGGCCGACCCTTGCACATTAATACTAAGGCATTATTTACTTAATCCTCCGGGTGTTAAACACACTTATATAAGTGTCCACTAACGACCAGGTCGATTATAAATATACATAAGTAGATAAATATCGTTGGTCCCAATTATTGGAGAGACTGGTGCCGGACTATGTATGGTATGTACACAGACTGGGCTTGAGCATACTTACCCCTCAGAAACTTGTAGTGACCAAAACCAGGCCGCTTACTCACAGAGTGTTCTACTTTACATGGACTTATAGTCTACTTGTAGAAGTCAAGTTGCCATATATACACCTACATTTGTCAAAAGTAATCTTTCTTTGGATGTTCCTAATTTCTTCCTGTGGCATTGTAAGCTTTCTGATTATGAACGTGCAATGTTATATACCGTTAGCCTTATGTATATTTATGTTAGATCTATTCCTTAACTAAGGCTATATTCATTTGGAATCTAAACCCAGGCTAGGTTAAAACATCCATATAAATTGGCATGTCCAACCAACAAATTTGCCATGAGAGTGAATTTGCTGCTGAATCAGCATTGTCAAATGGTTGAATCAATCATTTGACAATATTTATTCATAGCCAACCTGATTCTTTAAGCCCATGGGGTTGACGTCTCTTGGTATTTGGACGTCCCAAGTTTAATTTCCTGTAAATGGAGAGATAGCCATCAAATGTTCATTTCCTTAGCAACTGCCCTTACACCCATCCCTTCCACATATAAGCATTAAGATATCATTTGTATAATAATATAATGCTGATAGTACGGTTACAGCATTTTTCTAAAATGAATAACCTACCGGTATGCCTGCTGGAGTGCGTCTACATTGTCAATATCCATATCTTTCATCAACCACACCCTCATTTCCCGTCTTTCTTTGCAATATCCTCCCATCCATCCTTGTCTCTGGCTACCTGTCCATATGCTGAATTTAGCCCGAGTTAATCAATTAAGTAAACCCTTGTGATAGTGGGACCTTGACATGTGCAACATGTATAGAAATTACATGACATTGTGGATGTGGCACCTGTGGCATGCAATACCTCAGTGGGCACAGAAGACAGTGTTGAATCAATGTTGGTATCTGGCTTATCTATGATGATTTATCTATGAACCAATTCCTGTGCCCATTGAGCTAGGTGATGTAGAGAATAGACAAGGGGTCCTATAAATATAATAGACTGGCTTTTCAAAAATCACATAGGTTATGTTAACCGTGCTCGACATCCAGATACCTTCTGACATTCACCCCATAAATTGGCCATACGAATAAGATTTCTTCTGAATCAGCATTGCCAAATGAGTTTTGTGCATTGTATCAAACAATATTGATTTACCACCAACCTGCTATTGAAAGTCCCTAAATGGGGTGGACGTCTTAGGGTATGTGGACGACTCAAGGTTTATCTACCCTAGTGGAAAAGTTCCATATAATTCATGAAATTGAACAAAGATATTGAACTGTGTGTACATCCCGAAATAGCTGGAACTGGAGGAGCTGATGAGGGGTGGCATGGAAACAAAGAATATGAAAACCGGTATACAGAAGTTTTAGATTAAACCATGATTTATTATTGCGTTGCTCATCGTTGCAATAATTGTATCTCACTGCGAATATTTATCCGTTAGGTCGTTATGAATATTTACTGGGAGCATTTCCCATAGTGTACACTACTCATAATTTCTTTGTGTTATCTTTTTTTGTGAGCATTCTCAATTGCATCTTCCCAACAAGTGACAGTCAAAAATAATTTTCTTGCAATCTTAAAAAGAATTACCTAATGGACAAAACAACCAGTTTTAAAATCATCTATTTTATTCAAACTGGTGGTCTTGTCTGCCACGTAAGATTTCTTTTATTTTCTTTTTTTTTATTCAAGAAAAACGATTTAGGCTGTAAAAGAGGCGAGGAAAGCAGATTTTTACTGGGGGGCAGCTATACTTTTATATAAGCTTATGTAGGGGACCTTTCCATTTGCATTATTGCCCCCCCCCCTTTCTACGCCACTGTATGACCATAAGGTAGCTTTGACCGTCCCCATAGTTATTCCTATACCAGAGCAATATATAGCTGACACATAAGTCGCCTTGGTTTATAAATGCAACAAAGGATTTATGACTCAAACCTGTCAGTGGTTTTAACCCATAATCCCCTTATTCCCGTGCGTTGTGGTTGAAATGGTAAGCTCAATTAATACTGCCTCCCAGCTCATCCTATTAATTCCACTTTTTATCAGAACTTCTTCTCTTCTTTCTTATTATGTGGCAGTTCATTACTCAAACATTAAGGCCAGATCCAGATGTCTGCCTAATGATTCCTCTCATTAAGAAATTGTTCTCAAGTTTTAGATATGAAATTAAGTTGTGTCAAATCTGCTATGAATAATGGCTATTTCTAAACTGCAGTATTGTTGAATCATTAGAGAGTAGTTCTAAAGTCAGAAAATTCACATATCGTTAAAATAAGCCAGGTTTATTTGTTGTTGGTGATTATCAAGATCCACGTTGAAATGACAAGAGTTTTAACGTTACAAAATGTTTAATTAAAAGCAGCAACTCCGAAACCACAAATAAATATTTCATTTACGGATTCTACTCTACGCATTCGGAGGCCAGTAGGGCATTTCAAAATTATATCTATATCTATAGTTATGAAATGCCTTGCAGATCAATGGTTTGATACAATGTTAATCAAAATTCGAGAAAGACATTTCAAAGAATAATTCTGAAACTTTGTAACTTATTCGTTTTACATAGTACAATGCCATGGCAGAGTTGTTTGATGATCTAAATCGTTTGGTCCAATATTTCTCCCATTTTGCAGAATATATAAACAATCTGCCAAAGGTATGGGACGCTCTTCATCATATTCATCTATGTTTGTGATACCACCTCTAGTGTCGCTATGTGGCTGGGGTGATAAAGCCTTGTGGTGTGAAATTATGACTCAATATAAAACCCTATTAAACACAAACATAAAACACCATTTCTTAAGCCCCGTGTTATAAGGACTTATAAAATAGATGGACTACATCAAATCAATAATTTTATTTGATGTAGTCCATCTAATCAATTCCGACCTAGCGTGATGCATTACTAACCAATGAGAATATTCCTCTCATTCACTGCAGACTTTTCTGGGTGTATTGCATAACACCTGGTACCCATCAGCTCACTGTTATCAGTCCTTATCTCGCAAGGTATCAACTTCAGCAGGGGTCGGCCCACTAAAGAATCCGCTAACGCCGAATAGTAGCATGAACGGCATGGTGTGTAAAGTCTTCATTATAGCATTTCCATCCATGGACTAGCTGTATTTCATGTTCTCAACCCACTGTTACTGGTAAATCTACATAATAATGCACTTGTAACTCCAGGGAAAAGCATATGTTTAAAACAGTAACAATAATAAATTGCTTTTGTAATTATGTCACGCAAGTCACAAAAAGGTGAGATGTTCTACCTGTCAGAATCCATGTCTACTGTGTCCGTGTTTCTATATGCCCAGGGAAAACCATTAAAACATGGGATCTGCTGAGTGAGAATTGCTAAATATAAATGAAATCATAAAGGCTTAATTTTTCTCCTCCCCAGTTATCACACATCGACACAGCCCCATCACCTTCCTAATCTCAAAATCCCGATTATGACCGATCCATACTTAAACCAAACCCTACCTAATATAAGCATGGCCAGACTGGCTTTACACCCACTGGGACAAATAAGCCGCAAAAGAACCCTACCATAAAACGATCAATACCCCTTCTATATTTATTCAGCCTGTGGTCGCTCAATAACCCCTACCCCCACCAGCACACACACTGACGGCTTTCCTCCAGATCATGAGGGCCACCTCCTATAGGTGGTAACTACAAGAAACACTTGTTGATGGCTTTTTTCTACAACTTACCCAACTCCAGGGTGCTAAATCCGATAACGCTGCACTGCTCCCTTATTCATAAGTCCTTCTAATTCTGATCAATAATAGAATCGAGCTTGGCTCGTCCGTGGGTGTGGCTGGCAGGATGCTATGGTTGTTATTTGGTTTGAAAAGTAGAGGGATTCTTTTTTGGATATTTATCAGGGAGCATCTGCTTGATGGGTGTGTTTAGAGGAAAACAGTGCCCAAAAATTATCATATCATATTTTGATAGCATTTATATCAAATAAAAATATTCTGGCATAGTAAGCGAATATCAGCATAGAGGAAAACAACAGGCTTATCTGATGCATCTGATGACGTCATGATTGGGCAAAATGCATCAGATTTATTTTGTGCTTGCACAGTACTGTTAGCCCACAATCAGATATTGTTTGTTGCATTTTACTGGTACAATTTGTATATTTCCTTTGGGAGATATTACAAGATGACCCTACAGAAGGTCCTGGTGTAAGATCATAATGCCATATAATTTATTATTCTAATTATGATACATTTTGTCATGCACCCTATGCATTAACAATACAACACCTGATGCATTTAGCCCAACCATGACGTCATCAAATGCATCACATAATCCTACTGCTCTCCTCTATAGTGATAAACATTTTGACAACTTTGCCAGAATCTTTTAATCTAATACTATTAAACGCTATCAGTTAGGTATGTAGAAGCGCTCCAACTCTTGCACCGGTTCACAAAGGAACCCCAAACTATTTCCTTTCTAGCTATATTTTAATGGCCTGACCGAGCAACTTATCAAAATGTGATCGATAGAAAGTCACATATGTACAATGACCAAGCGTCCTATATATGAACAGTCTTTCACACTCATAAGTATGACCCCACAAAACTCAGGGGTCTTAAATGTGCGCAGGTCTTGAATAAGCACCGGGGGTAAAGGTGTATTGAAATTTTCTACAGTATTCAAATAAGTGCCAGTCTCAAATAAGGGCCGGGGATACAGGGGTACTGAAATTCAAAAGCGCCAGGGGGCTTAAACGGGCCATTAAGCTGTTCTAATGCCCGTCATGTAATCATAGATGTGGAGCCATTTGAGATACCTCCCTCTAGGCCTAATATTTTGGGGGTCCAGTCGTTCAGTCATTTGAAAAAAAGCTCCTGGCAACCTGTGGGTCTGGATCGTGGAAAAATGATTTAGTCTAGCTCACTATGATGTATTTATGTCGGTTCTATAGAAAAGTACTAGGCTCCAAGCTAAACTAAATGTGTTTTCACAACTCTTCACATGTGAGAAAGGATAGAACCAGACTGCTGAGTGACCTAACACAATCAACATTGAAATGATGCTACATCATGTGTAATGGAAAGATAGTCTGAAGATGCAAATCTTTCTCATGTATACTAACCAGTCCTGTAAATGGGACGGTCTGACATCTTTGTGCTAAGAATAAAAGGGACATTGGTTATATTTATATGAATCAGCAAACAGGGGTAGAGTGGTATGGATTCTATGCGATTCGCCATCCATCAATTTGGCAAGTTTGTGGACATTATTGATAACTGTTTCAATCTCTATGAAGCTATAAGGAGATTATGAAAGGTTTCCTCTTCCTCATCCAGGTCCCAGAGCACATTTCAGTCTTCAAAGATTAGTGTAGAAATATAATTACCAAATGTGATGAGTGAATTCTAAACACTGCAGCAGTTTGTTGATTGGTAGTTGCCGACAATATGAGTGACTTTTTGATTGCTATTTCGGTTTCATGCCATTATAAATCTATGAATGCACGCCTTCTAAAGATTATCCTAATCATTAAATACTATAAAGGACCCCATAGCCTTACAATATAGTTGTACGTGTACTATGCTTATCAAGGCTATTGTGCTTCTGGTTGTCTTCACAATAATTCTTCTGTAACATATCTCTCCTGCTGTTTATATTCTTTAACATATCTTTCCTGCTGTCTACATCCTGTAACATATCTTTCCTGCTGTCTACATTGTGTCACATATCTTTACTGCTGTCTACATCCTGTAACATATCTTTACTGCTGTCTACATTCTGTCTCATATCTTTACTGCTATCTACATCCTGTAACATATCTTTCCTGCTGTCTACATTCTGTAACATATCTTTACTGCTGTCTACATTCTGTAACATATCTTTACTGCTGTCTACATCCTGTAACATATCTTTCCTGCTGTCTACATCCTGTAACATATCTTTCCTGCTGTCTACATTCTGTAACATATATTTACTGCTGTCTACATTCTGTAACATATCTTTCCTGCTGTCTACATCCTGTAACATATCTTTACTGCTGTCTACATTCTGTCACATATCTTTACTGCTGTCTACATCCTGTAACATATCTTTCCTGCTGTCTACATTCTGTAACATATCTTTCCTGCTGTCTACATTCTGTCACATATCTTTACTGCTGTCTACATTCTGTAACATATCTTTCCTGCTGCCATGCCTTAATATATCGGTCTCCAAATGTTTGATGATTCACTAACCAGCCACCAATTCTGATTGTCTTTACATTGATTATTCTATAACATATTTACCTGCTCTATACAGTCTATAGGCCCAGTCTATTCAGGAACCAGTCAATTTTTGTTTGAAACGGAGGTGGCCGGCAAAGATATGCATATTTGGGCAAAGTTGAAAGCACTACAAAGCTTGTTCTTCAAAATCATATGACAATGATAACGGACACAGTGCAGTGGTGGAAATGGGATCATTTTGATCAAACTCTAGGCTCGTAGCCACCTACGTTACATGAAGTCCATAATATTATGAGAGAAGATAATGGCATATCCCACCACCATAAAGTATTCACATAACTTCATTAAATAATTCGTTCTAAAATCTAAGCAACTGATACACAACAAGGCCCACAGCAATGACTCATCGATTATATCCTAGCATAATGATTGAGACTGTTCAGTTGGTACAGACCATTGAATTGATATTGATAACTAGTTGATATGTGATGACAATATTGAACAACAGGCTTTCAACTCGTTTTCATTGATGCCATTTGCATGTTGATCATCAACTAATTCAACATTAAACAATACCATGTCAACAATTAATCAATGTAGAACACATAATGTTGAATCAATACTGAATGTAAACGTTGAATCATGGGTGATTTGATTATTGTCCCAACTTTTAAATTCAACCTTGCATCGATTTCATGTGAGCGTGCCGTTTGTGTATGGTATATGTGATTGACAATTGCATCATTCCCTCAAGTGTGCTTTTATACTACACTATATTTTCGTCTCAGCTGTCGTTAATCATACATTCTACACACCTATCTACACAGCCTGGTCCCATGTGGATATTTCACAATGTGTCAAAGACCTACTCCCTTCTTACGTCTCCCCTAGTTATGGTCCCACGGCCTGGGTGCCATTCAAGAGCAATTACCTACGGGAATAAAATCCCACAGGGAGAGCATAGAGGTAGATAGGAAAACAGGCTTTATATAGGGAACAGAGCCATTCCTTTATGGAGGTGGCCATCTTGAAATCAGTTATGTAACTGCCCCCCTGAAAGCCATCTTGGAGTTGGCAGAGGATTGTGGGTAATATCTTATCTTTCTCTGCATCCATCAGAAAACAATGGCAATTGATAAGACTGATCAACTTAATCTTAATCACCTTAAGTACCTGTCCATTGTTTTAGGTGTGAATGGAGGGGATTAGCCTGATAGGGAGACAATGGCTTAGTTTTACTCAGTCTGGATCATATATGTGCCCTCATAGAAAACATTTAAAGTTTAATTCCTCTTGTATTTGCAATACTAAGTCTTTATGAAGCTTATGTTGTTTAAGCTTAAAGTATTTGCTATCCACAGGTATAGGTTTTAGAATATAGCTACAGATTGTCTATTAGGAAGAGCCAACCAAAGTAACCTGTACAAAGAGACCAACTGCTGATCTAGCCCCCAACTACATGAGCCACCTGGCTGATTTCTTTTGGTACTAGCAATGGCCTTGTCCCGTATACTGGCTATAACTGTAAACATCTATACTGTATCTAGGTAACAGGTGAGTTAGCCTTATCAATGTACATGACAAATGATGCATATTATATAGTGTTAGGGGTATTAACTGAGAAGAATAGAGAACATGAGAAAATGAAAGGAAAGCAATTAATACCATGTTAACCCAAAGCTCCCATGCGTGAGGCGATAAGACATACCTCTGATTTATTAGTGTTTGGTCTGGGATTTTCTATAGGCACAACATGACATAAAGTTATACGCGATTATTTACAGACCTATAGATTCTTTGTTTTAGAAACATGCCACATGGGCGATATTGTATTTCTATATCCCGGCATCGTCAGGATGAGTATTTGATTATGCTGATCAGATTTAATTGGTTTACAACTAGCAATTTGATCAAGAAATTGTGTCAACAGAGATGTGTATAATCTATAGATATTCTTGCAACCTTAGCAGTGGACAAGGATTAAAACTCCCATCCCTAAAGTTACCTCCCCCATTTCTACCTCCCCCCTTCACAACATCTCTATATAGTGCTTAATTATCGCCTCAAACATGTCCATCAACAGAAGCAACACTGGTTAGATGATGCTTGCTTTTTACCGAGAAAAGATGAAAATCCTCTGTGGAAAATTCATTAGTATTCTTCAGCGCTTGCCAGGCGTGTTAAATAACTGTTGACGTTATTTTTGATAAGGTCGTCTCGGACGGCTGTGACTTGAATAGAAAGAATTTAATTTGGACTTACAGTTATCTGTTCTGCTGCTGTCTGTCTGTGCTAATGTCGTAGGTGATACTAGAGATATGGAGGTCTTGTCGCAAGTGCCGAATAGAGAGGGTTGTGATATGGTATCTATACCTAGCCCATCTTGATACTCCCACATATGAATACGTGTATTGTACCTGTCACCATCCAGGTGACTGTTCTGTCTACCTGTGGCCTAATCTAATGATAGTACAAGTCTATAAGGCTAACATGTGTCCAGCCCATTCAAGGTCCACTCCAGGGTGTCTAGTGTTATAAAACTACGCAAAGGCCATCAAAGTTAGATTTATTATGGGAAAGTTATGGGAACCTCCCAGGTGGGAACCTATCCCCTGGACTGCCTCCTGTGATTTTCACACCACCTCCTGTCCCCTCCTCCTGGTTCTTTCCCACGCCTACTGAAGCACTCCTTATGTAAGTGGGTAGGTATGTATTCCAGTAACTAGAAGTTACTTTAATGTCCATTGCCCCCCTCTGTTTAAGGGTGTCCAGACCTTGATGACAAGGGGGTGTATGGCAAATATTGAGGAGATCCTTCTACGCTATGATATCATTATCTAATCTCTCCATATCTCTCTCCTTGGTCCGCTGACCACACCAGCACAGATAGAAGTAATCCACAGATGCACCAGGTCTCTGATGACACAGTGCTCAGGTGGTGAGCTGCTCCTCCTGGTGATGGTGTTATTTTGAGCCTCCTGTGGGGAGGGAGCAGCTCGGCGAGCAGCTCGGCCAAACAATGCCTGGCTGTGAACAGGTTAATGATGGCCAGCCCTGCCTGCTATAGCCCTAGCCTTTGCCTTTATGGGTTCCGCCAAGCGAAACCGAGTCTTGAGCCTGAACCGCTCGGGCGGGTCGACCAGCTCGTTGATCAGTTCAGTAGAGACGGTGAGACCTGACCTGCTCCCTGTTCCACACACCTGCCTGCTGCGACGCCTATAAAAGGAAACATGTACTCAACAACAACAACATGAGCAGCTGTCGCCCCAGTCAACCCACACTGAGCAGCCCAGAGCAGCTTGGATGAGTAGATATATAGAATTGCTTAGTAGCATTATAGGATAACAGAAAGGACAATAATAGGGAGGGTAGCGGATCGCCTGTCTGCCCCGCCCCCGGGTGTAAGTAATTACATAGGAGTTGTTGGGAGGGGGTTACAGGCCGTTGTGGACAACAGGTGGCAGGTTGCTGAGCCATACTTGAGTTAGTATGTAACATCAAGTGAGCTAGGAAGTCATATGGCAGTTCCCTTTTAGACAGGTAGGGGTAAGGACCATTTGGTTGTGGAGGTGGTCGTGTGGCCAGGTGACTGCATATGCAATCAGGTACTTGTCATCCATTATGTACGTAGTCAGGTGGTCCACAGGAAGGAAGGTTATTTTGGATAGAACTGCAGTGCCACGGCTAGAATTACAGGCCATGGGCTCTGGAGGTTAATTCAAAAGATCCTGGGATCGCAACCTCAGCGATCTTAGGAATTATTCTGCCTTCTCCATCCCCATATGAGATAACAAAAGAGCACAGGGTGCAGTTGACCCCGTACAGTATTCAAGAGTTGTTCCCATGAATGTATGATTTAGGCTTGCCTATTAGAAGCATTGTGCCCCCCCCCCAGGACAAAGAGAAGGAAGGGAAGAAATACCTTACAGTGCACTTAACGCATGAGTAGCCCTAAGAGCCCTCAAGGACACTCAGCAAACGTCCTCCCTCCCCTCTATATGTATGCAGTAGGCCATTCACTCTTTCGATCAGGAGTGTTCCCTGTAAGTGCTCTTGTACTCAGGTGAAATCACTATGCAATTCTTTCACTAAGATTGCAGTGATTTCAGTGCTGGAAAAGGAATAGTAAAGTGATCTTAGGACTTGCTATTCCTGACAGGCCTGCAACCACTGCATTAGATAGGCTAGATTGGCCAGGTCTTAGGATATGTGCCTACACTAAGATCTCAGGGGTAGAACTCCCAGGATCTTTTGAATTAACCTCCTGTAGAGGTGGGGGCTGTATTAGGAGGCAGCAGGGTGCATTATTGACCAATGAGATAATTCATGTAATGCCCACTATAGTGATTCAATTGGGTTTGTAGGTTTTCTGCAGCAGTGTGTGTGTCTGTTGTTTTTTTATATCCATAAGGTTGGTTTTGTCATTTTGTCGACTATTACCCAGTTCCGTGTTTATGTATTTGGTGAGGTTGTCTGGAGGTTAATTCAAAAGATCCTGGGATCGCAACCTCAGCGATCTTAGGAATTATTCTGCCTTATCCTATTAAGTGATCTTAAGATTAGACTGTGTTCACATTTCCTAGCCAGCACTAAGATCGCATAGATCTTAGCCTCAGACCTCCTACACTATTCCAAGAGTACTGACTGGGCACAGGGGTAAGAGTCACAAAATAAAGGAATAGCTGTGGAGTCACTCTTCTTCACAACAGTGTTTATAGCATCATTCCCCGTCCCCATATGGGCTAACCAAAGAGCACATGGTGCAGTTGAGCCCGTACAGTATTCAAGAGTTGTTCCCATGAATGTATGATTTAGGTTTGCCTATTAGAAGCATTGTGCCCCCCAGGACAAAGAGAGAGAGGGGAAGAATTACCTTACAGTGCACTTAACGCATGAGTAGACCTAAGAGCCCTCAAAGACACTCAGCAAATGTCCTCCCTCACCTCTATATGTATGCAGCAGGCTATTCACTCTTTCGATCAGGAGTGTTCCCTGTAAGTGCTCTTGTACTCAGATTAAACCACTATGCAAGTCTTTCACTAAGATCACAGTGATCTTAGCACTGGAAAAGGAATAGTGAAGTGATCTCAGGAGTTGCTATTCCTGACAGGCCTGCAACCACTGCATAAGACAGGGTAGACTGGCCAGGTGATATGTGCCTACACTAAGATCGCAGGGATAGAAATCCCAGGATCTTTTGAATTAACCTCCTGAGGTAGTCGTGCAATTTTTTTTAATTGTTTGTCAAGAATTCATGTTGTTTTCTGGTCTTCACTCATGTTTCAGCACTATATGTTATTGTGGGGATGGTGCAGGTTTCTAGGAGTTTCCAGATAGCTGCATAACCTTTGTTCCCGGCTATGTACATGGCGGTCTGGAGAGCTCCTCCTGCTTTTACTTTCACATTGTCTGTGTGGTCATCCAGGATAATCTTGGAGTTTAGGTGTAGAGGGCAGGTGTTGGTGTTAGGTGGTTAGATGGCTGTGAAGGTGGTTAGGTGGCCAGGTGGCTCTGTAGAGGGAAGGTGGTTGCATTAGGTGGTTAGATGGCTGTTGACCAGGTGGCTCTGTAGGGGGTAGGTGGTTGTGTTAGGTGGTTAGATGGCTCTGTAGGTGGGTAGGTGGTCAGGTGGCTCTGTACAGGGCAGGTGGTTGTGTTAGGTGGTTAGATGGCTGTGTAGATGACCAGGTGGCTCTGTAGGGGGCAGGTGGTTGTGTTAAGTGGTTAGATGGCTGTGTAGGTGGTTAGATGGTCATGTGGCTGTGTCAGGGGCAGGCAGTTGTGTTAGGTGGTTAGATGGCTGTGTAGGTGGTTAGGTAGCCAGGTGGGTCTGTAGAGGGCAGGTGGTTGTGTTAGGTGGTTAGATGGCTGTGTATGTGGTTATGTGGCTGTGTAGATGGTTAGATGGTCAGGTGGCTCTGTGCCTCTGTTAGGTAGTTACTTGGCTGTGTAGATGGTCAGGTGGCTCTGTAGAGGGCAGATGGTTGTGTTAGGTGGTTAGATGGCTGTGTAAGTGGTTAGGTGGTCATGTGGCTGTGTCGGGGGCAGGCCATTGTGTTTGGTGTTTAGATGGTTGTGTAGGTGGTTAGATGGCCAGGTGGCTCTGTGCTTCTGTTAGGTACTTACATGGCTGAGTAGATGGTCAGGTGGCTCTGTAGAGGGCAGGTGGTTGTGTTAGGTGGTTAGATGGCTGTGTAGGTGGTTAGGTGGTAATGTGGCTGTGTCAGGGGCAGGCAGTTGTGTTAGGTGGTTAGATGGCTGTGTAGGTGGTTAGATGGCCAGGTGGCTCTGTGCTTCTGTTAGGTACTTACATGGCTGAGTAGATGGTCAGGTGGCTCTGTAGAGGGCAGGTGGTTGTGTTAGGTGGTTAGATGGCTGTGTAGGTGGTTAGGTGGTAATGTGGCTGTGTCAGGGGCAGGCAGTTGTGTTAGGTGGTTAGATGGCTGTGTAGGTGGTTAGGTGGCCAGGTGGCCCTGTAGAGGGCAGGTGGCTGTGTTAGGTGGTTAGATGGCTGTGTAGGTGGTTAGATGGCCAGGTGGCTCTGTGCTTCTGTTAGGTACTTACATTGCTGAGTAGATGGTCAGGTGGCTCTGTAGAGGGCAGGTGGTTGTGTTAGGTGGTTAGATGGCTGTGTAGGTGGTCATGTGACTGTGTAGGTGGTTAGGTGGTCATGTGGCTGTGTAGGGGGCAGGCGGTTGTGTTAGGTAGTTACATGACTGTCTATATGGCAAGGTGGCTCTGTAGAGGGCCCCTGGTGGTTGTGTTAGATGGTTAGATGGCTGTGTAGCTGGTTAGGTGGTAAGCTAGCTCTGTAGGGGGCGGGTGATCGCGTTGGTAGGCAGGTAGTGTTGTAGGTGGTCAGGAGAGCGATTCAGAACATGTACATAATTCATGTAATCTGGATATGTAATGCATTTAGAAGCAAACATTTCCTGGAAGGAAGATAGCTATAGTTTAAAATACTAGCACCCCCAGTGTTACAGATGCCTTAGTGTCATTGTCATTTGGAATAATTTATTAGCTTGGTTAGATCTTACTAGATCCTGACGGAAATTTCAGTTCTATGTCGTTAGTTTTTGTGAATTACCCTCCTGGTGGTTGTCTAGGTGGTCAGATGGTTGTCTAGGATGGAATGTGATTGTGTAACTGGTAAGGTGGAACCTTGTGTCGATGGTCAGGTGTGCTTTTGGGTGGTCAGGCGACTGTCTAGGTCAGTTTGAATGTACAGTTCTATAACAAACACCAGTTACCAACAAGTCATTTGCATCCTCCTGAAAGATGAAAGTACATATTGAGGGTGTCATGTTGTCAGTCTGTAGACCTATCTTACCCAGGTCTGTGTCACTCAAAGCATGTTGCCATCGTATAGTCGGGCTGGCATATACGTGTGGAGGGAACACTCTATTTATATATGGATGTAGCATCTATAAGGTGGTGGTCATTATTTATCAACAGGGGGGGGGCTGGTGGGTTTGAGGGGGGCATAAAATGTTCAGACCCCTCCCGAGGGGGTCTAAAAAAAATTTGACCCCTCTTTAGAGGGGGGGCTAAAAAAATTTACCCTCTTTTTAGCAAAAAAGCCCAAGCGCTACTATAGATCAAAGAGGGGCATGAAAATTCTACGCACCTCTGGTTCAGGGGGGAGCGCAAGAAATTTTGACTGCCGTCGCAGGGCTGGGCAGCTGTCATCATGTAGCCAAAAAGTGGTGACAACGGCCTTGAACTTGGCAACAGCTTATCATCAGATTCTGGGCTTTCCAACAGTAAAATATTCACAATAGAACGAAAGTTATGGAGTGATTCTCAGAAGTCAGGAGAATGCATGTTTTGACATTGGAAATTTCCAAATTTTCTCACACTGTTCCTAAGATTTCTTCAAAATCAAATGAGATATTTTATGACCTGTATTGAATGAAGGTGGGTCTGATATACATTTCTCTAAATGTCTGATCCATCCATATATGGATGATTTACTATTCTTATGAGAAATTTAAACCCTGGACACCAAACCTTGTCTTCACCCCCAGTTCCACCCTGCCCTACCGGTCACCCTCAGTCCCACCATTCCTCCACTCCCAGTCCCACCATTCCTCCACACCCAGGCTCACCCTGCCCTCACCCCCTGTCTCACCATTTCTCCACCCTCAGTCCCACCATTCCTCCACCCTCCGTCTCACCCTGCCCTCACCCTGCATCCCACCATTCCTCCACCCTCAGTCTCACCCTGACCTCACCTCCAGTCCCACCATTCCACCACCCTCAGTCTCACCTTGCCCTCAACCCCAGTTCCACCCTGTCCTCATGGTCACCCTCAGTCCCACCATTCCTCCACCCTCAGTCCCACCATTCCTCCATCCTCAGTCTCACCCTGCACTCACCCCCAGTCTCACCATTCCTCCACCCTCAGTCTCACCCTGCCCTCACCCTCAGCCCCACCATTCCTCCACCCTCTGTCTCACCTTGCCCTCACCCCCAGTCTCACCATTCCTCCACCCTCAGTCTCACCCTGCCCTCACCCCCAGTCCCACCATTCCTCCACCCTCAGTCTCACCCTGCACTCACCCCCAGTCCCACCATTCCACCATCCTCAGTCTCACCCTGCCCTCAACCCCACTCCCACCATTCCTCCACCCCAGTCCCACCATTCCTTCAACCCAGTCCCACCATTCCTCCACCCTCAGTCTCACCCTGCCCTCAACCCCAGTCCCACCATTCCTCCACCCCAGTCCCACCATTCCTCCGCCCTCAGTCTCACCGTGCCCTCACCCCCAGTCTCACCATTCCACCACCCTCAGTCTCACCCTGCCCTCAACCCCAGTCCCACCATTCCTCCACCCCCAGTCCCACCATTCCTTCAACCAAGTCCCACCATTCCTCCACCCTCAGTCTCACCCTGCCCTCACCCTCAATTCTCTGATTTATATTTATTGATAGTAAATCCCTTTAACTTTACCTAGATGAGCTTTAACAAATTTAAAGCTTGAAATTCCTTCCCCTCACCCCTCACACCTCAGGCTTAATCCCTTCCCCTCACACCTCAAATCAGGTAAGGTATGTTAAAATGTAACATAGTGGTCTATATATTTCAAAATTGGCAAGAGAGGGAATGCCAGGGAAAATATTGGCTGTCCTTAAATATATAAACCAACCCCTTAGCAGTGACTGGAAATTATGAGTCAGTATAGCTCTCAAGATGCACAAGAATGCATCAAAGGCCCTTCAACCACATCCCTTGGCCAAGAGGTCTTATCCCCCTTCCTCAAAATTTGATCCCCTCCCGAATCTTATGCGGTCCATCCCCGGTCCTCGGCTACAGCCCCTCAAGCATTGACTCCAGGATTTTCAGATATGCCCAGCCCTGCGTCGAGGAGGGGCCATAAAACCCACCACCCCCTCCCTGTTGATAAATAATGACCACTCCCTAACGTATAACCCCGACACAATGGAATGTATTGGGGTATTACCTACCCTATCCTTTTTGCATTACTCTAGATCCGTTGTGCTTCTTCGAGAAATATTTCTTCAGCTTATGGGGAAAAGATCCGCTACCTGAATACAAGAACCGTTTTAGGCCTCATGATGATGAGTCAGTTTTTTGCTCGTTTTTAAACCTCAGCAAAATAAGCAGACTGTATCTGATGTTTAGTGAGTCGCTCGCCTACGTCGATGTAACCCACTTACCCGTGTTCTATAGCATTGAGCAGCTCCCCTCTGTGTGCCAGGGCCTCGAGAACAATAGCAGGACCACCTTAGGTCAAGGGTGAAGCAGGAGGAGAATCACTCACAGTCTCTAGTAGAGTTTTCCTCTACAGGGTCCTCAGTCACACAGTGGACTCTCCCATGGAGAGCTGAGTGAGACTAACCAACTGCTCATGAGCGACTCCTGGCCTGGGGACCTTACAATAACACTCTGTCATGGATAAAGGCAGCATAAGGAGGTTGTGTTCTGCACGTATACTTGTTTAGTCTGAAGCACACTGCTGGTAGCAGAAGACGGCTGAGATCAAGGACATAGTATAAAAATGTAGGGGTATGACAACTGACAGTCTCCAGAGAATGGAACCAGAGGGAGTCCAGGCAGTCTACTCCCAAACTTTTGGGTGGCAATTAAAAAACTCTCTAATGATAGGCCCTAGATGAAGCTGCAGACGCTGCCTTAATTTGTTGTTTATTATTATTTTCCCGTTATCCCCTGAATTCCCCTGATTACAAGACGTCATAAATCATGGTTAACCGGTGAAATATTCCCCTCAATTCACTGCTGCATCTTTATGGTGCAACTGGTACCCATCTTGACAGCTCTTATCAGTGCTTATCTCACCAGATATCAGTTCAAGCAATAGTAATGTGCAATATGGGTCATGCCAATCAGGAAGGTTGGGAATAAGCTTAGCCAAAGAAAACGTTTTCATGGTTACTGGAATAGTTTCCAGGTGGAGAAATCCTATTTGGGAGAGCATCATGCGAGAGAATTCCCACTACCTGTTAGACAGAATGATAGGCAGGAACGGATGACATGTTGCGACTACACCACAAAATAACTACAGGCTATTTACCATCTGGCCGTACAACTAGGCTAGGGAATATTCCAAAGGGACTAGAAAAAAAATAGGGAGGGGAGGATAAAAACGAATGGCTAGGATTAATAACGGGGGTGATAACATGGATAAAGAAGAAGTGGAAACATGCTTGCAATCGGGTGTAGAAGCTTTTAGGATTAGAGCCAAATGGACATTAGGGGTATGGAGGAAATGTATAAACTGCTATGTGCACAAAAGGGGTGGGGCTGTAGAGGTTAAGTCCTAACTTTGCCAATCAGAGCCTGATCAATCTTTTGGGTGACACAGCGTACAGTAAGAGACAATTGGCCATGATAGATCAGGACGACCCAATACCCACCCCTACCCCTATTCAGTATCTAGGCTACATGCATAGCATACCAGATACTTGACTCGAACCGCTACACTCAAATGTCAACCAAACAAAGGAATATTCACTGGTCTCGAACTTCGGGTTTCGAATAATAGATTTATAAGTCTTTATGGCACGTCATTTGAGACCATAGTAAAGAAATCTCTGTCAAAATATAATAAACACTCCAATGACCTAAAATTGAGCATACGCTCTGCTTACCCCTGTCAGTTTACCTGTTAGTCAAAAGATAATTGTCGGGTTTATTTTACAATTGCTCTGTCAAATCTCCTGTAGTGAAGCCATGCTCAGTTTGGATTCGGATCGATAGAGGCTACTAACTAAATTGTTACTGATTACCTCTCAAGAATTCTTTCTTTTTCACTATGATATCAGTAGCGAATGAATTTTACATTTAGATTAATCCCCGCAGCGTAACTGTGATGGAGACAACATTCTATGATTTGTGACAGCGCCTTTAAATAAGAATCTGTGTATTTCCCGCATTTCACCATTAATTTTGCTTCAATGTCAGAAAAAAAAGCATGCCTCGGATTGGGAATTATTAATCACTACCAAATGCAGAAGAGATACTCTTATAATGGGTTCATTCCCAGCAAAACCTATCACAATCAGATGTCAATCTATCAAATGCAGCCATATTCCAAGGAACCATCAAGACAACATGCGTACTATCTGACACATGTCATAGCCACATGTGAAGTGACACCAATCACAGCCACATCTCACCTATTAGACTAAAACCCAAAGATATTCACAAAAAGAAACTGGCGTGAGGGAGGGGAGTGAAATCAGTGTATAAGAAATATACAATGTTATTTACAGATTAGAGTGACAAATATAGAGATACAACAAAGTAAAGGAAGAAGAGCCCAATGTAATATTGATTCTCATCCTTACATGACTTCCCTAAGACGCGATGTTAGAAAGACAAAATATGAATCACCTCTCAGACACCCTGGGTTACCAAGTCTCTCTTACCACTGGATACTGCCACAAAGCAGTACCCCGGTTAATGAGAAGATGTGGATAAGAAAGGTTGAAGATAGAGGTGTCAGGTGTTCGTATAGAACCAAATAAATCACATATTCACCAGCGGGCTACTGACGTCACCGATATGCATATGAACAGGCTACGTCACAGAGAGGACCGTAGGTGGTGGGTTCACGGAAGATTCCACATGCCAGCATCAGATCGGCATCCTGCAATGCCCTTTAGAAATAAGGGTACATCAGTTCGACCCCAGCGCCATGGACGGGCTGGCAGTGTCAGTAACGGGAACAACCCCGTAATACCGGTACATGGGCGTAGACAAGCAGAAAAGATCATGCATACTTCACTGCACAGGTGTCCTTTTCTGTTTGCCTGCTCATATATTATATAGACCCATGGGTTGCAAAGCTATAATTCTAATGGTAGACACTACATACGTTAATGATACGTACAACGTTCTCTATTGACACAGTATGGTTGCCTGTGCCAGGCGATGTGTTACAATGCTACATACTACTACCCTTACAAACATGGCCCTGTTATCGTCCAGGGGCTGCCGTCCTCAGGCTCCCAATGAAGCCCCTTAAAAGCTCCACCATGGGACAGCTGAGACCTGTTTCGTAAGCATTCTTTATTTAAGATCGATCTTTCCACTCTATGAGTGACCACTTAAGATCAGTCATTTTGGAAATGACTACTAGTGTTTCAGAACAAGCTGTTACTCATATTGAAACTTAAGACTGGTCCTTTAGAAACATCAGTCAATTAAACAAAGGGGCAGTAATTTATTTGCAGATCAGTTGTAAGGTCACTCATAATTATCCAGCTAGTAAGATCGATCACCTAGGCGCAGAAGATGGCTTTACTTCATAAATCCATGATAGAAAATGGTATTAAAAGGGAGAATTTCCATTTGCTATATGCCTGACTTCATGCATTGGAAAATGTTGTGGGATTCCACTTGTTGATAGGATTTTTCACATTTATGGTTACCCTCAACCTTCCCCATAAATCAGCTACTTTATGTTGGTCGCAAGTCACTCTTACATTGACCATTTACTAGTAAGTTTCACTCCCCATTTACTTTTGAAACACCTCCCCTAAGCCTAAGAAGCCTAAGATCAGTCTTAGAATGACCATAGGAGTGATCTTGCTCATACACCAATCTTACTTGTACATGGTCCTTGTGAAACAGAGACCTGTTTCATAAGCATTCTTTATTTAAGATCGATCTTTCCACTCTATGAGTGACCACTTAAGATCAGTCATTTGGGAATGACTACTAGTGTTTCAGAACAAGCTGTTACTCATATTGGAACATAAGACTGGTCCTTTAGAAACAGCTGTCAATTAGACATAGGGGCAGTTATCAAGATCAGTTGTAAGGTCACTCATAGGCCAATTATCCAGATAATAAGATCGATCACCTAAGTGCAGAATATGGCTTTACTTCATAATTCCATGATAGAAAATGGTATTAAAAGGGGGAATTTCCATTTGATATATACCTGTCTTCATGCATTAGAAAATGTTGTGGGATTCCGCTTGTTGATAGGATTTTTCACATTTATGTGTACCCTCAACCTTCCCCATAAATCAGCTACTTTATGTTGGTCATAAGTCACTCTTACATTGACCCTTTACTAGTAAGTTTCACTCCCCATTTACTTTTGAAACACTTCCCCTAAGCCTAAGAAGCCTAAGATCAATCTTAGAATGACCATAGGAGTGATCTTGCTCGTACACCAATCTTACTCATACATGGTCCTTGTGAAACAGGTCTCTGAGACCTGTTTCACAAGGGCCATATACTAGTGACATAGACTTAAGAGCAAGATACTCGTAAGGTTGTGTTAAGATCAATCATTGGATTCATTGGTCATATCTCTATAGCTCACTCTTAGTAGGAGGTGTTTCAAAAGGAAATTGGGATTGAAGCTTACTAGTAAAGAGTCAATGTAAGAGTGACATATGACCAACAGAAAGTAGCTGATTTATGTGGAAGGTTAAGGGTACACATAAATGAGAAAAATCATATCAATTAGTGGAATCCCACATATCTTTTTAATCCATGATGTCAGGAATATATCAAAATGAAATACCCTTTTATAATACCTTTTTATATTGTGAAATAACAAAGTAGAGGCACGTTCTGCACCTGGGTGATTGATCTTACTAGCTGAATGATTGGTCTATGAGTGACCTAAGGACTGATCTTGATTACTGCCCCTATGTCCAATTGACAGCTGTTTCTAAAGGACCAGTCTTAAGTTCCAATACTAGTGACAGCTTGTTCCGAAACACTAGTAGTCATTCCCAAATGACTGATCTTAAGTTGTCACTAGTAGAGTGGAAAGATCGATCTTAAATAAGGGATGCTTATGAAACAGGTCTCAGGTCTCATTCTGAAAGCACTGGAGACAGAGAGTGGCGACGTTGTGCAGGTATTGGGAGAAACACTGTTAAAGGGAGATTTAACGTCCTCATATTGAAGACAGTAGGTCTGTATAGGCTTATAGGGAGAGACAGAATGCCCCCCCCCCCCCCGGCGCCATTTTCCTTTTATTTATTTATTGATCTATTTTTATTGAATCCTTCGGTCGTTTACATGGTATTCGTCAGATTTACCCATAATATCGTGTCTGTGATACCAATTTTGTATCCATCCTGAATCTAGAGAGAGAGTCATGATGCCACAAGTATAGGGAAGGACCGTGCTCGTGAAAGGATGTTTGGAACATTTAAAGAATAGGCGGGATGAAATGTTTTATGAGATGTGATTTCTGAACATGTCCATATTCATAGCGTTGAGAAGGCGAAATGACTCAAAAATAGAGCTCCATAAGGGTCTCACGTACACGGTAAAACCAGGATTCACATGGATAACAGAGAGATAGGGCTACCAAAGTTTATCATGGATATATGATGGAGGAAATACATGTCGATGTCATATTTGATATGAAACTTTGTATAGAGGCTAATGGGCGAGTTGTTATACTGCACACACACGCAAAATAGACTGTCCTATACAACGGAGCGCTGATGCTTTTTGTACCCGCATTGCCAAATTCTGGAGAGATGTAATCTGGTGATAACGTAGACTCTTAATACATAGACCGCTTTTAGCTTCACAGAAATCTTACTATAGAAGATTGTCCATCACTTCTCTTCGATCAATGATCCGATTGACAAACATTGAGATAAAAGAAAAAGCTAGATTTTTTTCTGATAATTCTAAGGTATACACCAATTGTAGTTCAGGTCTAAGCATTGATATAAAGGCGGAAATCTCTTTTAGTTTTAGATATTACTTGTAATTCACATATTCTAGCGACCAGGATATCAAGGGTGAGATATTGGTTGCACCTGACACGCAGCATACATTTCCTTTTAATACGTAGGAAAGGATTGTATTTTGATGCACCGCCTACCTGTTGATATGAAAAAGACATTAGACCTACCAATACTTCAACTCAATCATGGTTTACATACACGTCTATTTATATTAAGGCCAAGGAAACTCTTAACTGACCTGAATACATCTTGACACGTACACCTGAGCACCTCTATGCTCATCGACTTTCTCCACCACCCCACCCCTACCTCTAACCTACAACACAAATCAGCACCTCGTCTATCCAGAAGGAAGGCCTGCAGAACCCTCTACCACCTGATCTGTGTATTGACATTCACCTTGTGTTCTATATCATTAGTTACACGGCCGGCCGCCGCTCCTCCAGTAGGCTCCAGTAGCCTACTGGAGACACATTGATCCAACCCCCAGGGTGTGATAGTGGTGTGATGTGGTGCAGGGGCGGAAAGAGAGAAGTCTTAACATGCCCTCAATACCAAGTGTATGGGGCTATACAATGCATTATACAGTGGTTTCTGTGTCATTCTATCATAACATTTCCCATTAATGTGTATATAATGGGTGAGATACGACTGGATGACTGCTTCAAACAAGAGCTTCTTCCTCCTGGGAATAGATTTAGACATTTGTAGGTTATAAAGTAGTTTTTCTTTTAGCCCTTATCTAATACCTCTGAACATGAAGCAGGCAATGTTCACTATTCAATAATGAACAAGTAATTCATGACGCGTGGGTGTTAGAATTTAATATACTTTGATAACACCCACAAGTCATGGATTATCCATTAACTACTTATTTTATTACACGACAGCCCCTTAAATAGACATTATTTACCCTAATCAATAAAATATCAATGAATTCAATAAGTTCACCTCCATGCCAGGGCCAGGACTTAATGTGCTACTGACTGCTGCATATATTCTATAGAGCCAAAAAGGTGGACCAGGCCTAGACGCGAACACCTGTGTCTGACTGTAAGCGCGGCGCCGTATCCATTTGGCCACCTGGCAGTTATTGGTTACGGAGGTGAGTGGTGACTTTGCCAAAGTAACCCCTCACCTCCGTAATCAAGGTCTGTGCATAGCAAATAAAAGCACCAGAGGGCAGCACTGTCCCCTTTAGTTTGTCACCCTTCTATAGCATATGGATAACACCTACACAGACTTAACCTGGTAACCAGTCCACACCCATGGTTTGGTGTGCACGCATCCACCAGTACAGAGCTGTATAATTACAATGCCATTCTCACCTTGCACATGTGAAATGCTGGGGTCGCTCCTAACCAATCCCAACCTATGACATTGTATATATACAGGCAAGCACACACTCTTTCTCATCAGTCCCTGTGGCGCAATGCATAGGGAGTTGGTCTTACAATCAGTAGGGTACGGGTTCCACCCCTGCCTTTGGCAATAGAATTCCCGTAGGTTTTAACATGTGACATATGACATATGAGGTGACCCCTGCCTTTGGCAATAGAATTCCCATAGTTTTTAACATATGACATGTGAGGTGTACCTGTTATTCTTGGATAACAGCACTGGGTGCCTGCTATCCATGGATAACAGCACACCTTACAAACATCATGATGCATGCATCATGGCATGCAATATTGACAGGTATCAGAATGGGAATATCCAGAAAAAGCACCCGAAAATCAAAGAAATCGTGTAATAATCATGAATGTTCCGTGACACTTGTGATAGGACATTGCGGCCCGACCTTTTCCTCACCCACGCACATTACCTGAATGTTTCCTTGAGCGTTGTCAACTTCATGACAACGTGTCTGATCTTTATTGACTTTCTGTTGCTGGGTTCAGGCTAGAGTGAAGATGGGGTAAATCGGGTAGGGATATCAACAGTAAAAAGAATTCTAGCTTGTTCTGCATCGTATTGATTAATTTGAAGTAGCATCATATTGGTTGAAATAAAGGCTGTGTCAATATCTAAACACATTCTATAATAGCACTTATCCTATTAGGGTAGAGGCACCCTGAGTCAGACAGACACCTAAAGTCGGACACCTTTTGCATTGAATTACATAATAGATATGAAAAATTCAGCTATCATTTGAATAAGACATGAAAACTCAGGTGTCATACTCTCTAACAAATGAGGGATACAATGTAAAACTCCTGTCATACATGGTTTTACAACTGCACAAACCCAGGGTGTTTTTGTTATATTTTGAGGATGAAGAATAGTGAGTGAATGGAGATCCTGGTTTGATTTGTCAATTTGTCATGTCTTAACCTCCATGCTTACAGGATTTCTGTCAATATGGCAATATACACATTTTTGTTAATAATTTGACTTGATAAACCTGAATACATTCCTCATGTTACAGTATGGGAGTTATTCTTCTATGACCTTCAGATTACACCTACAGTCGGACACCAATTACACCCCACCTGGGACACAATTATATCATGATTTCAATACTTATATAATGGAAATTTCATTATAAACAGAATCCTTCATAATATACCTGTACTCCCAGATCTGAATAGTTTATCTGTGTTTGGTTTACCTACTATCTAACACCTAAACCTGATCATTACTCAGTCTGTCCATAGAAGTCATGTTCATCTGGGCCTGTAGACTGACCTGTTATAAGTATGCAAAATTAAACATCTAAGAGTATCCTGGAGAAGAGTATTGTATTAGCTTGGATTCTTTAGAGTTATATGCTATGTGCCTTTATAGATTATTTCAGATAGAGTGACCCATTGTGTCTGTACCAATTAGATAACATAGTGTTTGACTCTAGGGTCACCTCTGGCATGAGCTGTCTGACTTGAGGTGCAATTTGATGTTTTGGAGACTAAATATGTACAGCCCATTTATTCATATGTATTGGAGAGTTTCGTCAAAATCTCTTCAGGGATTTTGAGGGAAAAGTATCATGTACCAACTGGTGAAATGGAAAATAGAATTCAACACTTTTAAAGGTACAAAATCGGAGCACCAAATGTGGCCACCTCCTGTGTGGTCAGGAGCGTCTGAAATGGGTGCCCCTACCCTATTTGCATCATGGTTATGACATCTGCAAGGCATTTCCATGGAATCAATACATCACTTTGAAGGTATAATATACCATAATTCTGATACCATCATGATAAAATATAAAGTGCTATTGTGGCTGCAAAATGTGATTTAGTAGAGACACTGTTTCCTTATGGTGATCATGATACATAGGTGTATGGCTCTGCATAACATATTGACTTGATCAATATTTTATAAATGTAACGGATCCTCTGTCCTACTGTGATAGGCCACGTTAAGCATTGTTCCCAGAACCTTCAAATATTCATTAGTCCTCATAACTCCCACTAAATAGAGTCTGGTGTTCTGTTCAAAATCAAAATTGATTTTACACTTGATGTAATAGAAATGAAAACTAATATGGAATAAATGTAGACACGATAAACTGTAGTTAATGACAACATAGATTCAGACGCATATCCATCCCACCATAGAACAAATACTTTTCTCCCTTTTGTTATCTCTTCTTGAATTAAGAATGTAGGGAGAAAGGAGGTCAGGCGTACTTTGACCATGTATAATGTATAGCTTATGATGTCTGCTTCGATTGGAGTAGTACCAGTTGTATAGACGGTTTTATCGATTTCGTGTCCAATTTCAAGACAGCTAAAGGGGTAAGATATTTTTGTCATAATCTTAATAAGAACCTGCCAATTGAAAGATACCTTAATTGTAGTGGGAACCTTGCCACATGTGGCTCCAGAATAGAGTGTCTACATGGATATATATTTACCGCCAATTATGATATTTGACCATGCCTTAACATGTAGAATGCAACAATATGATATGATCCAACAAGTAAGATATAGTAAAAGTTGGATTTAGTTGCTTGAGTGACTGGCCATATGTCCCATTAATCAATTGACAAATGTTTCCATACAAGCAACGAAATATCAATATGTCCACAGACCCACGCTCCAACATAGAGGTGGTGTGGTGTGGAATGCTTTCTAACAGGTATAGGATAGCAACGGGTTTTAATGATGTGTGTGATCATATTTAGAGCTTAAAGGTGATTCATGACACGCAATAACAGACTAGAATTTAACCTATGGTAAATGACATCTAATGAGTGTGGTTGAAGATCGACATTCAACCAGTTCAACATAATCCTTTAAAAACAGCCATAGACCAGTGTCCTACTAAGGTGACACACATTATGACACATCGGTGTCCTGCTAAGGTCATGTTTTGATAATAACTTAGGTTTCGGAGACAAAAACAAATCCCCCTAGGAGGTCCCAAAAATAGGGTAGGGTCGCCTGATATGCCCATATTAAAGAAACACTGCTATTTCAACAGGTTTTCATTGTTTGATCAGAATCTTTGGTTATATTGAAGTAGCTGAGATATCCCCTGCAGAAAAGAAAATTCATGTCCAAATGTCCAGGAGTCTGTTCCCTTTGTGGAACTGGTGAGTGCCACCTTGTGTAGCGGGAACAGATCCACCTGTGGACAGGTGGGAGAGGGTCCATCTAGTTGAAAATATATACCCCTTTATTATATGGCTAATATCGATGACCCTATAGATTAGTACTACTTACTCCGTATTCAATGGGGGGGTGGAATACGATCCTCGCATATTCGGCAGCGCCATTTTTATAATTTATACAGAGCTAACTAGTTTCGTATTTAGGTATGGTTATTAGAAGTTTTACGGTAAAACAATGATTGAACTAGTTAAATAATATGTTATGAATTGTTTAAGGTATATTTAGGTATAAACGCCATGTTAAAAATAGAAGATATTGCCCTGCGCAAGGAACATTTATATCGAAACTAAAAGCAGCGGCTAGCTCCGTATCACGTGACCTACTTCCATCGAACAAGCTGTCATGGCGGATCAAAACAAACCGAGACGACTCAGCGTCTTCAAAATCAGTAAATATTGTTGAAATCCCTTATTTAAAAGCAATTTAAACCTGTGGGCCATATAATAAATGCAAATGTCAACTCACAGTGAATAATTTAGCATCGTATTCCCCTCGGTGTAGCTGTCCCGCATTCAACTCAGCCTATAAGGCCTCGTTGAATACGGGACAGCTACAACTTGGGGAATACGATGCTAAATTATTCACTGATCATTGACATTTGCTTATATATCTCCCTCAGTTCCTTCGAATATATAGTAGCCATTTTAGAATTTTGCAGACATGGCCATATTACCTCACATGGGAGGCAATGTGGCTATAACAGAGCCATACTGGGTACTCTCAAGGGATTCCTGTCTAAACAGCCAGTACTGAACATGGTATAACCTCACACATTGTCATAGACCTTTCTCCCACATCCCCTTGTCAGCTTTTAATGATCCATATTCATTTGGCCTTCTCATTTCAGTGAGAACATGTATGGTTTAAAGGTGAAGCTCACAATTCACCCCACACTGAAATTAAATTCAGGCCTACTGAAAAAAATTCACAGAGATCCTTGAATACCATAGAGTCCATTGGAATAAAAAGAAAAAAGTGGGGGTACCCATGCATTTTATTTGGTACTGGGATAGAAAATGTGAGGGCTGCCATTTTTTCATCATTCTTCATGATCCTAAGATAAAGGTGTTATTCCATGCCCTGACTATTTCATAATGTCATAATAACCATACATATGGACTAGGATTATACTAAAAAACAAAGGCAAATGCATAAAGGGCCTTTACAAAATTATTTTATAGCTCTATTTTGGACGTAATTGTCAAGTCATTTTTTTTACCCATTCATTGTTATATCTACATATGAAATCCAGATTCAGGCACCTAGCAAAAGCTATATGTTCTGTGTTATTGTCTGGGCTAACTGAAAAGTGAAAAAAGGGGGGTACCCATACTCGTTTCTTCTCTAATTGATCAGGAACTTCAGTCACCCTGACAAGAGGCAGGTCTTCGGGTCAGACTGCAGAGTCACAATTAGTATGGGCATGAATCATGAATAGGCCTACAATGTAACACAGCCAACAACTATGTCCAGCCTCAGTAGCCACATTGGCATGTTGTCCCTCTTGGGGCAGGAGGGTCCCAAGTTCAAACCTAGCAGGGGTATGGATAATGCTGGCTGTTTCTCTAGATTTGTGTTGTTCTTATCCATAGTCTAAGTAAACTAGTGCTTTACTCATGCCACTCTATTGTGATTGATACAAGTATGACATTCCTTATGATTTCTACTAAATTAGATACAATACATACAAAAAAAAAACAGCTCTCTGAATATTTTGGTGAACATATCTGGTGCCACCAGATAGCCATAGTAAGGAAAGGAGCTGATTCTAGTTCTATGACCACCCCATAGATGCCATCAAGGTGAATTCGGAGCCTCAGTCTTAATTGGTTCATGATTATCTTGGTCAACTGCTTACAATGTACAAGTTCCTAGCACGTGTGACAAAAAATACGCCAAAATAAGGTAGGCCCCTCAGCTGACGTATACGATGGTCCTTTCCACACTGGTATCCGTAGTGTTAGATAAGAGGAATCACACAAGTCGCCTACCAGCTACGATGTACATGCAAATCAGCAATCCAATGTCAAGGCCGCAGGCTATGATGCCCGTGTGAAGGACGGTTGCAGCAGTATATGATTAGGAAGAAATATGAGTTTCACCACTCCAATCATTGTACATGTTCAGTCAAAAAGCGACCAAAACTTGCACTCGTCAAAATTGCAAAGTAGTATAATTGAAGCCTGAACTAGTAATTCACGGTTTAGCTTTTGTTCAAATTATTGATATTTTATGCTTGAAAGAACACATATTCATTACGAGAGCTATACATATATTATGCATGGGCCCAAACTAAATATATTAACTCCATAGAGATATACGTAACAGGAGGAGAGTGATAACTATATGATCAAGCAAATTTAAGGTTTAACTGTAACACCCTATGGATAAGATGGGGTTTTTTTCTATTGAATTGAAGTTCCGAGTATGTCCCCCGGCTGGATTGGGATACCTGTCACTGGCAGATACAGTCCTTTTTATAAACTATTCTAGTCCCTACAAACACGCCTCTGGGTGATTTGAATGATAGGATTGCCATTAAATCCACAAATGCGATTCAGTCTAGCATTCAGAATCCTGAATAGATTGCTATATTACTAACGCTTTGTATGAGGTGACCTGCATAGATTCAACACACCTGTTTGGACTAGGTAATTTATATTTCATTGGGCTGGAACATTGAATATGGGATTCAAAGTATCGGATCAAATCGACGTGGTGAATCCAGGATTCGGAAAAGGACAGGGCGCACCCCCGCCCCATTATTTAAAAGTATAAAATAATTAAACGCTTTTAAAACTATACACAGACAAAGTGCTCTCCCTGCCACAGTTATATGCAAATAGCCATCTTCCCATCATCGGTGTTACTGAAATTCATGCACCGATACCACCATGCATGCCCACAATAAGCATGAATTTGTTTAATCCTCCTATGGTACATAAGGGATAGAGACCCACCTCCATTCTCATTGGCCCATTGTAATTGCCTTTCCGCCAGAATGCTGAGCAGACCACCAGCCAGTTATGTATATCTACAAAGTCAGATACTTTATATTTTAGATTTCATTGCAAGAAGGTAAATGTTCCCTAAAACTCTCTCTAATGTACATATAGGCAATAAGAAGGAGACTGTAATTAAAATTTGTGGAACCGACGTGTTTCGGCCATCTATAAACACTATAATAGTGTCTACTGGACACTGGTATTAGTTGCTTTTGTGTTTCATCTCTTATTTCACAAAAACAGTTTCATTTACTAGTAAACATACTATAGGCCTACACAGTCATGCATGATGATCAAAAGCCATCCCCAGAATTATTCATTTGAATCAAGATGTACATAATACGAGATGAAATTATAATGGCATCATATACTGTTGCCGTCGGTTTGGGAATACATAGAGAGAAACAGTACTGGTGTTGTTATGGAAACCAGCAACCTCACTTAGCTTCTCTTTTTCTTTTCATCATAGCATATCCTTTTATATAGTTTTATTTTTATTGTAAACTAATTACAACATTTTACGGTACTGTTTTCCTTTTTCTTCTACATTTTTTAGGTGAAAATGCACCAGGACCTGATGAGAATATATCGCACCGGTGTGGAGAGATGGGATGGGATCTAGGGTGAGTTAAGGACTTCAGACAATGAGGTGACGCATGCCAGGGGTCCTTTATAAAGGAAACCTCTCTGTTTGGCCTCTGAAATTAGTTATTCCTCACTGGGTACATCGGGGACCGCCTCCCTCTGTTATTGTGCAATAAAAGCATGCCTCCCTGCAGGCCTGGAGGCGAGCTGGAAGGGGAGGGGGGAATGGGAGGAGGTCAGAAGAGGGCCGGTCCTCCAGTAATGACCTCACCTGTGGGGTAGGAGGCCACTTTGGCCAACTCCCGGCCCGCCTGGAGGAACGATCCTCTGGGGGTCGTAAAACGAGTCCCACCCGAAGCAGCTCGGTGCACGTCACCTCACTATAATAGTATTTGGTGTTTACTTTTTAAACTTTTAGCTACAGGGCCTCCTTATAGTCACTGCTGGTACATTATGGTGCCTCGTGTCAATGGGTGATCTCGGGGGGGGGGGGTGCTAGTCTCTAAACGGCATCATCCGCCAACTACACGATGGTTCTTTATTTAATAAAAGCCTGAAAATCTATGCATAAACTATTTGATGGCGAATTTGGATTTCTTTTTCTCCTGCAAATACACATTGCTCTCGTCTGCATTACTTGAAGTGATCAACACCTTCACAAGAAGGACTTGTATGACTTGTTCAGCACATGAATATGGATTTTTAAGTTAGGATTTGGAGATGCCTAGTCTGCCTACATAGTCACCATCTTGTACTTAGGTGGGGTTGCGATAAGAATTCCCATTGAATCCCAGTCTAGATCACAACAGGTGATCAAGCCTTCAATTGAGGCATTACATGACCTGTTCTCCCAAAGATATAGATAGCCATTGAATTCAGGATGCTTCTTATGAAATAATTATATGCATTCCATATTAAAAGAGCAGTTGGGTCCAATATCTCCATTTTAAGGTATTACATGACCTTTTCTGTCAATAAATAAGGAAGTTATTGATCACTAAGTGGAAGTGATCAATAACTTCATTTTGAAGTATTAAATGACCAGTTCCGCTGATAAATAAAGATTTTAGAGGAGAAATATCAAAATTGATGCCCAATCGACGGCCATCTTGGATTTTCAGTTGGATGTGAATCTCCCTATCTAAATTGAAAAAGGGATTGAATACCATATTTTTGAGACAATGCATGATCAATTATCTTGAGTATTAGGGATTTTAGAGAAATGAATTGGAAACAATTGGTGGCCATCTTGGATTTGGGGGATTTGGGCGAAAATTCGCATTTTCTCCCTGTCTAGATTGAAAGAGGGGCTGAAAATGAGCCCATATGCAAAATTTCAGAGTTTTGTCCAGCAGGTTCCCCTGAAATCCGTAGCAGCCCCACTATATTAATATAAATAGGGCTTAGATTTTAAATAGTTTTGAAGTCTAAATCCACCACTAGTTTAGTATAAACGGAAAGCGACTCTGCTCCTAATTACACACTATACCACTGAATGCTTCTTTATAGGAAACTGATCTGTTTAGGGTACACTGCACTTGATCAAATGATTATAATGTTTATAACCAGCAGAAGGGAGAATCTTACATGACCTTTCTTTTAACAGTATAAAAACCATAAGGGGAAATGCACAAGAAGCATTTGAAGTCAGAAGCTGCCCATTACTTACAAAATATCACATAACGAATCCACTCCATTG
This sequence comes from Acholoe squamosa, assembly GCA_949317995.1. Lineage (NCBI taxonomy): Eukaryota > Metazoa > Annelida > Polychaeta > Phyllodocida > Polynoidae > Acholoe > Acholoe squamosa. The sequence continues at coordinate 38,511,381 of OX439048.1, read as the reverse complement.
ACGTCACAACTAGCCAACTATGACGTGTCTGTATAATACAGGAAAGAGACGGGTGGTACAGCAATACCCCCTGCATGGTGTGCCTCACAACACTGGCGTCCCTTTTAAGACTGTCCGGGCTATGGGATCTGTTACCGTTTGACCCTCCTTAGACAGGAGGGTGCATTCACGAATGTAAATCATGTCCATCTGTTGGAACATTTCATAAATGCCCCTTTAAGATATTCACCCAGGCATCATGGCGGCCGTCTGGAAGGGTCGGCATGATGCACCAATACACCATTGGTTCATCATCCAGACCATGGAACATGACATGGAGGCATGATGCACCAATACACCATTGGTTCATCATCGAGACCATGGAACATGACATTGAGGCATGATGCACCAATGCACCATTCGTTCATCATCCAGACCATGGAACATGACATGGAGGCATGATGCACCAATGCACCATTCGTTCATCATCCAGACCATGGAACATGACATGGAGGCATGATGCACCAATACACCATTCGTTCATCAACCAGACCATGGAACATGACATGGAGGCATGATGCACCAATGCACCATTCATTCATCAACCAGACCATGGAACATGACATGGAAGCATGATGCACCAATGCACCATTCATTCATCATCCAGACCATGGAACATGACATGGAGGCATAATGCACCAATACACCATAGCATTGGTCCCTCATCCAGACCATGGAACATGACATGGAGGCATGATGCACCAATGCACCATTCATTCATCATCCAGACCATGGAACATGACATGGAGGCATGATGCACCAATACACCATTCATTCATCAACCAGACCATGGAACATGACATGGAGGCATGATGCACCAATGCACCATTCATTCATCAACCAGACCATGGAACATGACATGGAGGCATGATGCACCAATACACCATTCATTCATCAACCAGACAATGGAACATGACATGGAGGCATGATGCACCAATACACCATTGGTTCATCATCTAGACCATGGAACATGACATGGAGGCATGATGCACCAATGCACCATTCGTTCATCATCCAGACCATGGAACATGACATGGAGGCATGATGCACCAATGCACCATTCGTTCATCAACCAGACCATGGAACATGACATGGAGGCATGATGCACCAATGCACCATTCGTTCATCAACCAGACCATGGAACATGACATGGAGGCATGATGCACCAATACACCATAGCATTGGTCCCTCATCCAGACCATAGAACATGACATTGAGGCATGATGCACCAATGCACCATTGGTCCATCAACCAGACCATGGAACATGACATTGAGGCATGATGCACCAATGCACCATTGGTTCATCATCCAGACCATGGAACATGACAAGGAGGCATGATGCACCAATACACCATTCGTTCATCAACCAGACCATGGAACATGACAAGGAGGCATGATGCACCAATACACCATTCATTCATCAACCAGACCATGGAACATGACATGGAGGCATGATGCACCAATACACCATTGGTTCATCATCCAGACCATGGAACATGACATGGAGGCATGATGCACCAATACACCATTGGTTCATCAACCAGACCATGGAACATGACATGGAGGCATGATGCACCAATACACCATTGGTTCATCATCCAGACCATGGAACATGACATGGAGGCATGATGCACCAATACACCATTGGTTCATCATCCAGACCATGGAACATGACATGGAGGCATGATGCACCAATACACCATTCATTCATCAACCAGACCATGGAACATGACATGGAGGCATGATGCACCAATGCACCATTCATTCATCAACCAGACCATGGAACATGACATGGAGGCATGATGCACCAATACACCATAGCATTGGTCACTCATCCAGACCATGGAACATGACATGGAGGCATGATGCACCAATGCACCATTTGTTCATCAACCAGACCACGGAACATGACATGGAGGCATTATGCACCAATGCACCATTCATTCATCAACCAGACCATGGAACATGACATGGAGGCATGATGCACCAATACACCATAGCATTGGTCCCTCATCCAGACCATGGAACATGACATGGAGGCATGATGCACCAATGCACCATTCGATCATCAACCAGACCATGGAACATGACATGGAGGCATGATGCACCAATACACCATTCATTCATCAACCAGACCACGGAACATGACAAGGAGGCATGATGCACCAATACACCATTTGTCCATCATCCAGACCATGGAACATGACATAACATGACATGGAGGCATGATGCACCAATGCACCATTCGTTCATCATCCAGACCATGGAACATGACATGGAGGCATGATGCACCAATGCACCATTCATTCATCAACCAGACCATGGAACATGACATGGAGGCATAATGCACCAATACACCATTTGTCCATCATCCAGCTAGACCATGGAACATGACATGGAGGCATGATGCACCAATACAGTATTGGTCCATCATCCAGCTAGACCATGGAACATGACATGGAGGCACCATGCTGCCCTTAAGACGTAAATCAGCTCTATGCCATTAGCAGGTCCTGGATGACGTCGGATGTGCATGCGCGCCATAATCGGCTCGCGCCGCGCGGCTTGAGCTGGGCCGGCGGCGAGGTAGGGCTCGACAATAAAGAGATGCCAAGTCAAGCTTCCGGTAAGGGAGCCGACGGCAAAATGAGAAGTACAGGAGCAGGGAATGAGCGATGGGTGTGGGGAAAGTATGCCTATTCAGATGGAGCGTATAAAAGGATCAGTAGAGAGAAACAATCCCAGAATAATGTTGCAACCTACACAATGACCAAGAAACCTACTTCACTGGTTGTGGGAATAATACTCCTGGCATGTTTAAATACATACCTTCTGATAATCCAAGGAAATAATAATGAAGTTAGATTACTTTTTGTGTCATTACTATCATTTTAGACTCAACTTAAGTGTCTATTTTCCTTTAATTATCTACCTTCCTTAAAGTGGCATTTTACCTGTCCATTTCTCCTTTGCCCAAGTGTCCCCTACTCTAGGGTTTCATGTTGTTGGTCTATTGGAGTCTTTATATCTGTTCAAAATCTCTTCCTCCTGTTTCTCTCCCACTTTTCTCCTTGCCTAAATCCACCCAACCCCCTTCCTTTTAATTCACCTCGTCCTACATTCTTCAATAGCATCTATCTCACAAACAAAGCTGTCCCTCTCCCCTAGTTCCATACTATCAACCTTTCTTACCACATGGCCCCAACTTTCCTCACCCCACATAACACCTCCACTGCCTTCCCACCCATTCCCAAATCTGGCTCCACTCCTGCCATCCGACAAACTTTGTTAGCCCCGGAAATTGCCTTTCTCAACAAAGCGGCGTTCATTTGGGTCTGGTCGTCGACTATCTGGTCGCCATTACTACGTTAGAGGATTATTCGGCCTGGGAGAGAGGTATAAGGCATGGTTTGGGAATGGAGTGGGTGCTAAGTCGGCAGTGGAAGGGGGGGAGGAGGTGAAGAAGGATGGTGGTGTGGGATGATGTAGGCAGAGGGAGATGGGGATAACGTTACCCCCCGTGGAAATGAAGAGAATGTTTCAAGGTCAGAACAAACTGATCCAAGATAAAGTGGCTGGCGACAAGCTATCGAGTCAGCCATCTTCAAATTTAGCCATCTCTATCTTAAATCCTCGACAAGAAGGAGCAAACACAATGGAAGTATTAAATGGTCGGAGGCGTAGCATCATAACTTTCCATTCACACACGAGTTAAGACGTCAATCAATACACACACTTAGACCTATTTCTTACTTTTGAAATCAGAAGGCAACCTTGGATTGTCTATCTGCTAAAATACCAAAATGTGATGCAGAAGCTTTGCTTGGAGCTGACAGCCCGTTTACATGACGACCTGCTATCAATATCTAGTCATATCTAGGCCCACAGGTTATAGTCCCATTGTATACTATAGTTCAGTGGCGCCCCGTTGATGGCACTGTCAGTAGCCATACTTTAGGAGCGTCGTGAATCATGACCATGTGACCGTGGCCCTTTCACAAAAAGCCCCCTTTTATCATCTGGATATGACTTGCGGTTTACGTATGCATAGAGCGGCGCCGAGGGTTGTTCAACATGCTTCTAGAGAGGAAATGAGCTCTGTAGGACCAACGATAAGCCGACGTTAACGAGAGGGTAAACCAAATAAAGGGAGTGATAAAAAGAAAACGTCATTGGCATAGCAATCGTTTAAACGTTAGGGCATATAAATGCATGTAATAGTAGCATTTACCACCCCTTAATCACCAGAACTTTGGCGCTATGTACTATGATTTTACTAATATGCCGACTTCGTAGTAAGATACTGGTGTGTCGATAGCAAAGGGTCCCAAGGGCTCTTACGGGCTATACCAAATTCTTACTTGAAACTGGAGACCATTTCTTAAGGCATTACGACCGCTCACAGCACTACGACTGCAATATGCCAAAATTCTCTCTCTCAACATTCCCTATTGTAATATCTCATCGTGGAGTCACTGTTTCTCCGGTTTGTAAATTACCCATGAATGGTACCACGATCGGCGCCTTCAGCTAATAAGCTGATCCGCCATGATGAAATCCTAATAGTCCTCATAGCCGATTATTGAGATAACAGGGAAGCGATAACGTCTTCATGGTAAGGATATGGTGGATGGAAGCTTGGTGTTGAATATGACGTCATATTTACCTCTACAATAGGATGCACTAGAAAACAATTATGCACGATCATCTGTTTTAATATGAAAATTAAAACCAATGCCATAAAGACTTCCAATTGGGATATTGTACAAAACATGTGAAAGCTTTGTTAAGAGATGACATTGCAAAATTGAGTTTTTAATCAAGAGTGTCATACTTTATTACAGATGGATGAGTTATTTTAAAATGAAGCTTTCAAGGGCCATAAAATGTTCAAATATCGTATTCAGTCAAGAGTTTCCATTGAGTTTCCTCATCGGCTGCAATCATCCAAAAATCAGGGGAAAGGGCATTTAATGAGTGCTGGCGTTTTACCGATGTTTGGGGGAATGTTAAGCTGGGAACCATAAAGGTAAAAAGTCGAGAAACTACCGGATTTGGGATTGATTTGGCAGAGCCAATAACCTCTAAGGTATTTTTACTCTGACATCCCATACACCTAAACAGGAATTTACAAATGTGTAAAACTACCGTTAGTTTGAATTAGGTCTAATGTAAGAACTATAGTCTTCTCCTTTAAGCCATTTTAACGATTCGATGAGAAAGATCTATTCACCCTCATGTACTTCAATGTGCCATTTGCATATACTCATGCCTACCTCAAAGCGCCATGTTTACAAAGGCTACGCTTCATGCCTACCTCAACGTGTCATGTTTACAAAGGCTACTCTTCATGCCTACCTCAACGTGTCATGTTTACAAAGGCTACTCTTCATGCCTACCTTAACATGCCATGTTTACATAGGCTACTCTTTATGCCTACCTTAACATGCCATATTCACATAGGCTACTCTCTATGCCTACCTTAACGTGCCATGTTTACATAGGCTACTCTTCATGCCTATACATTAACATGCCATATTCACATAGACTACTCTTCATGCCTACCTCAAAATGGAACTTCCATATATTACTGGTACTTATGGCCACCTCAAAGTACCATTCCCACATACATCTCATGCTTATCCCAATGTGCCACTTTCACATACTACACTGTCCTCCCGGACCACGTAGATTTACAGTGCTTTTATTCTGAAAGAAAGTAGCAGTTACTGTAGATTCACAGGGCCCCAGCTACTAATGCACTAGCAGTACCTTGCAGTGTATGGGCTACACCTGCAATTAGTGCTTACCTATAGTATCTTACACATAGGGATTGAACAGATGTTGCTAAAGTTAGCCTCTCTAATTATGTGTCAATCACAGACTTCAGTGGTATGTCTGTGAAGCATTTGGAGGGTCAGGGAGTGTAAAGGGGAGGGGGGGGGGGTAAAATACATTACCAAAATGTACCTTGGCCTTCATGGGTCCAACCTCCTGCTGCAGTAGTTACATGTCCAAAACTTTGGGTAGCAAACCTCATTTCCTACTAATCATATCAGTATGGTTGAGGAATGTTCTTTAAGAGGGAAAGGGATAGAGAGTACCCCTACCTGTATTTTGATACATAGACCTCCCCTTTATTGAAAATGAGTTCATCCAAATGGGGTGACACACAGAGTTACCCCATGTGCATAGCAATTTTAAAAGCAATCAGAGTGAGGGACACATCATTAAAAATGCAGATTACTGACCACTACAGTACCAGACACCTGAAACGAACCCATATATAGGGTGCATAAGACTCCCAGGCCCCTTGAACACCAAAATACACCTGTTATGGCTAAGGGGAATGTAAGATATAAAATAAGAAGTCTTAGTAACCCTCCCCTTGAAGGACTAAAATCCCCATGTATAAGCCACACCTTAAAATTGTGACTGAAAAAATGTATGTAAGACTAGTCATATTTATTCATGAAATCAAATTTCCAAGCTCATGGTGTTCCTTATACCTTTCTTTTATAATACAACATAGGGTATGGATTACATATTGGTGCGCTTAATAGGAAAGGTTAGATGATACACAGCAGCATAGAGCTATATGTTGCTGTGATATGCCTTCTTGAGCCAAATCAAATATGAATTCCCTCCCAAGAGTAACATTATGACCATTCCATAGTGTGAGTTACAGTTACTAATTGTTACTATTTATGGGTTTCTGCAGGCAAACAATGTACCGGGTTGACCTATGGGTGTATAGAGGGAAAAGTTACTATGTCTCATCTCCATGTAGTCAGGCCTGGGTAGGTGAAAACATGTCACCAAAAACTTGAATTTGGGGACATTAGGGAGATTTAGCTATACAGGTTTTGGGCTTACAATAGTAAAAGAATTTTTCTACTAGGACAGAAGTTATGAAGGGATGCCCAGAAGTCACTGAATGCATGTTTTAAGATTAATATATCTAATTGTTTTCCCATTTAAATGTGCCCTACACATCCTCTCATGAACTAGCTTGTGTGAGTTATTACAGGGGAGGGGGAGAGGTGGTACTATCTCTGTATCATTTCTTTACTCCTCTCTCACATCATTCCCTGTCATTCCCTTGCATACCCCCATCCCTCTTTACACCCATACTTATGCTCTCCTCTCATTCATCGATTGCCAAAACCCTTGCCTAGAGAGGGTATATATATATGTGATTTGTTATATTTAAATCAGGTCTTGATACTTCAGTCTGCAATAAGTGACTTTCCCCACCTATGAGTCACATAACCCTCTAAACAGATAGGACTATGGTCATAACAGATAGGACTATGGTCATAGAGTTTCATACTTTTTGATTCAGAAACCTGGTCAGGGGTGTCAGCCGATATGCACTTCTTCATTTTACCCAAAATTGACATAGAATGACAGGGAAAGTTTCACTGGAAGGCCTTGTCAGATATAGAGAGTAAAGTTAGTATTGTTTGGTCTGATGCCAGAGTCTGTGATGTGTGAGACACAGTCAACCTACCCAGCATAGAGGAAGGTCAATATAGTATACAGGGTTGTTTGTGAGGACAGACCTATAAATACTTGGAATCAACAGACCAGAACATAGCTTTGGGCTATTTCAGTCTTACTGTACATACTACTGCTAGGAGCTACAGCACATTGCCTTGTATGCCTGAACAGAGGAAGTTAGGTTTCTCAACAGAAGTGACTACTGTACACTGCGAAAAAGGTGTTTAAAGATACACACCAAATTTTCTCAACACCCGCATTTAAACACCTAAACACTTGAAGTGTTTAGGTGTTTAGCTTTTGCACACTTGTACTTAAACATCTAAACACTGAACTGTTTAAGTGTTTAGCATTTAAACACTTGGTTAAACACTTTATAATTAAACACGTTTAAAATTGAATGCGTTTAGCACTTAAGAAACGTTTAGAAAAGTGGGACAAATTGGTTAAACAAGTGTTTAAGTCCTAAACACTGGTGTTCAATCCCTAAACACTGTTTTTACAGTGTAGGTAGCAGGGCAGGAGTATGTGTTGTAGGTGCACAGAAATATGCACTGCCTATCTATACAATTCGGTCTGAGAGTGTACTCATGCCTTGACTACTTCACCCTCGAGGAATGCAACATGCCATTTTGGGCTATGGCAGGCGGAGGGAGTTATTCCATCAAAACAATTGGATAATAGTATAATTAATTTGATAAATGAAAATAAGAACACAGTAGAAATACCTGATACTGCCTCATTTATCAATGAATTTTTTGTCAATATAGGACCAAACTTAGCCAGCAAACATACCGACCCATGGTCCTTCGATGGCACAACTTGTATAGCAGATATGCCTGACCTGGAGGTATCCAGAGATGAAATTATTAAGTGTTTAAAAGACATAGATACTTCAAAATCTTCTTGTCTCAATTATATACCCACAAATATATTAAAAGAAGCAACTCTGTGTATGATTGAAAAATTTGAGAAAATCATCAAATTATGTATCGAAACCTGTAAAATTCCTAACAGTTGGAAAATTGCTGTAGTCACTCCCCTACCTAAAGGAGGGGACCATACAAATGTATCTAACTATCGTCCCATCAGTGTTCTCCCTGTACCAGGTAAAATCTTTGAAAGGCTAATACACAATGCAATCTCTAAACACCTAACCACGAACTCCATATTAACCGAATGCCAAGGTGGATACCAAAAAGACAAATCTACTACTGACTCCATAAGTTTCTTTGTAAACGATGTATTAAGGAATCGTAATATTGGATATATAACTCTAGCTGCATTCATTGATATAAAGAAGGCTTTTGATTCAGTTAATTATTAAATACTACTAGATAAATTGGAGCATTATGGTGTAAGGAGAAAAAACTTGGAATTAATTAGAAATTACCTAACAAATAGAAGACAATGTACTATGGCAAATAATATTAAATCAGCTGAACTACCTCTTACTTGCGGAGTACCACAAGGTTCAATTTTGGGTCCTCTATTTTCCTTACTATATATAAATGACTGTATACAAATAGATGATACACACAAAACCATGTTATATGCAGATGATAGTGTACTATACGTGTCTGGAGCAAACATCGATATATTAGAAATAACTCTGCAACATGCCTTAAACAAATTTATAACATGGGCTAATAAAAATAATGAGAGCAAAACCAAGATCATGACCTTCTCCTCAGCCCAAACACTAAAGAAGCTGCGTAGACCAAATATAGAAATTAATGGGTCAGTACTACTGTGTGTCCAATCGTATAAATATCTAGGAGTCCTGATAGACCAGGAGTTGAATTTTAACTTGCATGTAAAAGCTTTAATGAAAAATGTTCGCTACAAATCGTTTCTACTGTATAAAATACATCATATGCTATCACATACAGTACTCCTACGTGTATACAAAACCTATGTATTACCAATAATTGATTATGCTGATATTTCCTATGGTACTGCCAATGGAACACTACTTGATGAACTCCAACGACTACAAAACAAATGTATTAAAACTTGTCTAGGTTTGAACATATTAACATCAACAGATAGAGTTCACCATATAGCTAACCTCCCGAAACTTATATATAGAAGACAGTACCACTGTAAGACTTTTGCACACAAGATGGTTAGACAAGGCCTGAATGTTAGAATAGCTAATAGACAAACTCGCCTACATGATGCCCCAGTACTTTTCTATAGTAATATAAACTGTAAAGCCTATGAGACTAGCCCCGAAGTTAATTGTGCTCAAATGTGGAATGCTTTACCTATAAATACTAGAAATATAAAAGAAATTGGTACTTTCAAAGACCTGATGAAAATTGATTTAAAGGATACTATCCCATAAAAGAAATGTATGAGATCTAATTTACAATTGGTTATCAACTATACCTCTATGCAACATTATGATTAGTAATAACAATTCTTTTTTTTTTTAATATACACGTGTTATTATTTAAACGCAATCAATTATACCGCCATGTACCATATCAAATATCAAACTACTTCTCTGAAATCATTATATATTTCGATATATACCATGGGGAGAGGCATAATAATATCTTTTGATACGCCTCGACCCATGAACTTATTGGTCTTTAGTTCTGCAAAAACTATTATGTACTTCTCTGCTCATTTGCTTGTCAACTCATATGTTTATGACCAATAAAGTTCAATGTTGTTCAAATAAAGAATAAAGTTGTGGACCCAGAGAGCACTCCAAAGCAGTGACCAAAGCTCCAGTAAATACTATTCAGAATTTCAATTGATTCCTACTTGTGGACTGCCAAATATAAATTTCTTCCCCTATGATTCCAGGACAGACCGTGAATCCCTTCCTTTGGTACACAGTCTGCACCCCACCTCTACGGTTCCAGCCTTATATACTCCCAGACTGCCGGTGGTCTTGGTCTTTTGCCATCCGACACCCTTTGGACTTTGTATACCCTCAGACTGCCGGTGGTTCTGATATTTTGCCATCCGACACCCGTTGGACTTTGTATATCCCCAGACTGCCGGTGGTTTTGGTCTTTTGCCATCCGACACCCTTTGGACCTTGGTCTGGTAGTGCTCTAATAGTTTACTCATAGAGGACACACACACATCCACCCATAAGGACATCACCTCTACTGCTGCCACCGGGACCTCCAGGAACTACTTGGCTCAAGTCCAAAACAATGACTCAGCCTTCTCAGCCACCTCCAGTATCCTATAGGGCTATCACACACCATGCCTACTCTAGACTTCATGTGACTGAGGACTTATAGTGACATTCTTTAGCTGTTCCCGGTGACATATCGCATTCAAAAGTTTCTTGTCTTTAGATCATGCTTTATAGTAACCATTCATCTATGCTTACGGGGATATATCTAGTATGAAGGAACCCCGCGTCTTTATATTATTTCCAGAATTATTATTGTAACTCCCCAAACAATAGCGATCAACTTGTCGCTCTTCTCAATTCCCTATAACTCAATTTACACATACTACTCATGCCTACCTCAAAGTGTCACTTTCATATACTACTCATAGTTGCCTGAAAGTGTCGCTTTTTCACATACTACTCTTGCCTACCTCAAAGTATCATTCCCACATATTATGCCTCATGCTTATCCAAATATACCATTTTTATATAATACTCATGCCTCCCTCAAAGTTCCATCTCCAAATACTACTCATGGCTGGAAGAAGACCTCTAAGTGCCACTTTCATCATATACTACGTATGCCTACCTCAAAGTGTCACTTACACATTATCATATACGGCACATGGCTATTGTATTATTGACCAATGGGAAGCATCACTGGCATTTACTGCGGAGACGGGGGCTGAAGGTGTTAGTCATAGTGCAGTCGGGGTCTAATGGCGGCCTCCATAGCCTAATGTGCCAATGCCCCTATACCACCCATGTCTCATGAAAGTGCCCTTTTCACATATAATACTCCTTTGAATAATGTATACATGTATAATATGGGAAGTATTCATGGAGCGAAAAAGTTAATTTGTTATTCTGAGACTGTAATAATAGTACTTACTTAACAATTGATATATGCATGTGTTTATATAATGTGTGTTCAGTATGATGAACTATCTTGAAAGTTGAATTGAAATAGAATTAAAACAACCCAAGCCTGTCTAGAAGTATACATTCTTCACATACTACTCATGCGGAATGAGTGACACAAAGTACCATTTTCACTACTCCTCCATTTTGGCTACTACTCGCGCCTTCCTCAACTACCACTGTCTCACTACTGCCTGCTCGCACAAACCTTAGGGCCAATTCAGAGTAAATCTTTTGCATGGTACTCAGGCCTATTTTTCATTCCACAACATTAATTGTAATTTCTAAGGTGCGTTTATAGGCCTATTCCTCTGCTGCACTGTACATTTAATGGGAAAGTGTTGCGACATTAAAATAAATAATGTATTGGGGGGGATGAAAAGAAAAACGTAGTTCTCACTTCGTATACTCTTATTTTTCATTTAATTTGACAAGGGGGATGTTTGGCTCGTTAAGGATATAGATCAATCAGAGCAACAGCTTGGTGAAAAGTGATAGTCAAATTCTAATTCCGAGGCAGCGTAGGAATTAGAGACATAAAAAGAACTTTTTGATCGCCTGAGATTGCTACAGGCAGGTGTTTAGTTTCACAGATATTAGATGAGTGGAACGTGGCAACTACAAAGGAGAAAGATGGAGGATAAAAGTAAAATCTTGATATTAGTTTGTAGTTTCATTATGAGATCTGATATAAGGTGAAATTCTTCAGAAACGCATAGGTAGCTTTTTGAGCATGTCTAGAGGATTTTAGTCAGTCTCTCTTTGGTCTGATTTGAATGGGGGCGATTATAGAAACCTGAGTCGTGAATTTGTTGAAATGTTGGCAAGTGTATTTTTCTTTTTTGTTTGTTTTGTTTCTTTCAGTTATTGTTTTGTTGTTGTTGTTGTTTTTTGGAGTTTTTTTTGTTGGTTTTTTTTTTGCTTTTTTCTTTACTTGCAACTTAAGATATTTATCTACCGAGGGAAGTTACTTGAATCAATCCTAGCATCTGCGCATTACAATCCTTTCATGGGAGTGGTTATCTTTAACAGGGGGTGATGGTTGGGGAGGGGGAGGCGTCAGAAATGTCAGATCCCTATGAGGGAAATTGGGGGATTTGCCTCCCACGAAATCCACCATTACTCTGTTGTTAAAAGTGTACCACTTCCTGAGCCCATTCAAAAAACCTTCAATTCTCAATGTCTCGTATCTAGGAAAGTGTAGTCTAGACTTGTCCAGAATCCCTTACTGAATGACCTCTCAACATTAGTATTCCTTCCGTTGTTTCAAATTCATAATTATGATAAAAGGAACATCATGCCCATGGTTGTAGACTATATATACATACCCTAGCGATCCTATTCTTCCGATATACACCTATGAGATGTCTTTTTGCACTTCATAGCTCTAACCGTTTCTGTGGCTTCCTATCGAGTGTGCCTATGTTACAGAACCCCCTCTGTCGCTGAGAGCAAATATAACTGACATGACTAAGGCTACTTAATGAAGACCGATCCGCTCACGTTCGTGAACACAGAGCAGTCTACTTCAATCAATTCTTCATCATTCAAATATGCTGTTGTCAAGGCAAACATCGCGCGACAACCAGCGAACGTACTATGATTATCAACAGTCTGGAGGGTCTTGCCAAAAGAAAAAGAGGATGAACCTCTGTAAAACAATTTAGAGAGTGCTGAGGAAAATGTGTATGGCCTAACTCAGTTTTATAGTATTGACAAAAAAAAATACAGCAAAATCTATGGAAAACTCTTTTTGAGATGCAGGTTTTCTCTAAACGATTATCCAAACAATTATTTAGCAAGACAAAAATGTGCATGTTTTCTTTCTTGGTTCTCATTTCATTTTTGGCACGACCCTCCAGGAGTTCGCCTGTACCAGCCACAACCAGTGCCACCAGAAGTGATACAAGGGACAGTACATGTATCAGAATGGTAATGGGTCAGATGTCGGATAAATAATGGACCTGTGAAATATCCCTGAGAAATATCACTCCCTGTTTACAGCTCAAGTTTAGGGTCAATTACAACCGTTCTGATAAAAGGGAAATGGTATCTTTTTTTCATGAGAGCGTATTTTGATAGCTTTTGTATGCCATTTTGTATCAAATAAAAAGGTCCTGTGGAACATGCGCAACAGGTATGAGATACACTGAAAAACAGTGTTTAAGGATTAAACACTAGTGTTTAGAACTTAAACACTTGTTTAAACACTTGTTTGTCCCACTTTTCTAAACACTTCTTTAATGCTCAACGCATTCAATTTTAAACATGTTTAACCATGAAGTGTTTAACCAAGTGTTTAAATGCTAAACACTTAAACACTTCAGTGTTTAGACAAGTGTTTAAAAACTAAACACCTAAACACTTCAAGTGTTTAGGTGTTTGAATGCTGGTGTTGAGAAAAGTTGGTGTGTATTTTTAAACACCTTTTTTGCAGTGTATGCCCAACCTGATGAAAAAAATGGTACTTTTCCCTAATGGTACTTTTTTTTCTTTTATGCACATATTGGACAATCAGAATGCATCAAAGCTCCCCCACCCCCATAAAGTGGGATTAGGAGATGTGCTAAACTACCCAAAGTTTTTTAGAATTTGAAAAACCATTTGGGGCGTCTTATACGAAGGGCAATACGGCAAATGAGATTCTTTTAAGTGGAGCGCGGGGTGCAGTGTGCGCAAATTGACTGTCTACATTTAACTGAGGGTGTGTCTTACATGTATACCTATTAAGGCCTCCTCATGAATTGAATTGGATTTTTATTGACCAACAATTCCCGGGCAACCATAACATTATAACAATATTTAAGCCTTTCAGGCTATAGTCAGTGGTAGTAAAATGAGAATTACATAAGGGCCAATATACCCAGTGAAGGGACAGCTTAGTTAGCTGATATACATGGACCTTCATAAAGCTGTCATTTAGCTGACCATTTCATGTTGATGAATTAATTCACTGTGGCCTTATTATCGTGGTTTGCTGGCGTTCGGACAGACCAAACACATGTAACAGCATCGTTGATTGGTGCGTCACGTCCAGTCAATACTCCACTTAGCAGGAACGACACAGGGTGGCGCCACGAGCACAGGCCCTGTTTGCTTGAAATAGAGGACTTTATTGAGAATATGAGAGGATTGCCATAATTATGCTACTCTGAATGGAAATGGAATATGTATATGAATAAATAATTATGTTTATGTGTTGCATATTATTCGTGAAAGGGGAAACAGCATGTCATAGCCTGGTTTTGTAAAAGAGTATAGGCCTAAAATGGGTTTGAAATGTTAAGAATTACCCCTACGCCTACGAACCCTGCTTTCAGTAATAAAGGTACATGCATCTGTTTTCTCCTCTGCTATAATTATGGGCTTGGGCTGTGTCATCTAAGTCATGTTCTCAGACTCAATACATGTATCGATAAACCAAGTTCCTCCGGTTTTGCCCTTCTCAATAACACCAACCAAGCTTCACCGTCACCAACACAGAATATCAGCACAATGTAATGTGTCAATGTTTAAGGCTGACATTGGAATTAAACATGTCATACATGAACCCTGATAAGACAAGGGCATGTGTCCGGCTGACAGGACGGGTTGTGTGTGTGGAGGGATGGCGACCAAGGTCAATATTTCACATGATATTGCCTATGTTACAATAGCCTCTTGTAGGGTCTGACAGTCAGCGTCCATGTAATGTAGCTGTAGGGTCAGTGTCATGTTTTCTTATGTTATGTTGATATACAGCCACCACCCATGTAACGTACCTAATATATATCCCGCGTGTAAGTCGAGTTTTATGCTCAATAATAGACCCCGTACTGCTCCTTATAGAATCTATCAAGGTTAGGGGGCGTTATATGCGCAAGGATAGTATACTAAATCTGTATAAAACAATACTAAAGTGGCCAAAATCACTCCCAAGCTACCCATATTTTCCTTGAACTCAGGGTGACCTTATACAATTATTTCATACAACAGACCATGCCACTTTGCTCCCCCTCCAGCAGTCTCGGACGTGCCCAGACTGTACTATATACAGTCTGGGAGGCTTGTTATGGATCCATTGACGTTGCAACAGGTTGAAGCAGGTGTTAAAACTTACCACTACTGTATCCTTACCCCAGTGAACACATGGTATGATTCCTGTATGGTTAATGAAGACAGGTATATCTACATAGAAATTAAGTGACAACTACATAGTTTTGTTTGGTACATTACAGGGTACCTTGTACCTACAGGCAAGAGAATATGTCATTCCTGTGCCTGCTGGAAAATTGAGGTTGTGAGTTCAATCCCAGCCTAAGCCCATGTTTTGTAGTTGCCTTGAGCCTGCTGGTTCTAGTTATGAAGTTGGAACAGGTACAGTCACAGGGGAACAAGCTTCATTCATAAATATTCATTAGCACATAGGGGAATGCACTAATCAGTGAGGCCACTAACTTATGGCAAAATGATCGAGGATCCTGGATCATTTTAGAGGAGTCATTGCAGTGATTATTGCCACTATTGATTCTTTAAAAAGTACAGGCATAGAGGTGTCAACATAAAGGACCTAGGTCATACATGTTCCTCATTCAAAAGCTCTGAAGCAAAATATTTTAATAGACGAAAGGAAGCTTATGAAATAACGTAGCCTACCCAACTTAGATAATTTCTGATCACGTGATGAAGCCCAACTAGATGTGAAACGTTGTTTTCTTTGATTACAATACAATAAGAATTGGGTTACTGACATTTTAGTGCTAGGCTCTAAATTGTACCCTCGCTTACAGACTTAGCCTCTGTAGAGTATTAAAGTGACTACATGTATAGCTATCTGAAGACTGCTACTCGGTCAAGTATATTAAAGCCGCGCCTTATACACGAGGTATTGCGGTATTTACCCTCAATCATCACCCAACAGCAAAAGTCCATATCACCTAAATAACGAGGGGCGCTCTGAGAGCAGTTTGTACGCTTGTGTGGTGGAGGTGAGCCACTAGGGGCAGTGATGAATGCCCCCTAACAAGCGTCCTATTTCCTGTCGTCACCGCGTGGTGGCTGCACTGGTGACAGCGAACGCTAGAGGGGTGCAGAACGGGTGGCGCTTGTAACGGTAAGATGTATGGTAATACAGTAACGACCCCGCCTCTCTGCTGATAATACCGGGGCCTTGATGTATACATCAACCGTCTCCTAGGTAGCGCTTGGAAAGCACCTTTAGTACGGCTTCCTGCCATGGGTGGCGCCCCCGTGCCCATCAGTAGGTAGGATAACGTAATTCTAAATAATTCACTGAGTACATCGTGAGAATTGTGTGGAATAGATGAAATCTAGTGCAATCCCAATCTGCAATCTGTTCATTCCTAGGTTGTTTGGTGGATTTATTATCCTTTTTCAAAAGATATTTCTGGACTCATCATACCTGTAAAAAATTCCCAAGTCAAATATACATAATCTGGTGTCTTCCTTATATCAGGGGTAAGGAGGTGCAGACCCCTTACTGCATATATATATATATATATATATATATATATATATATATATATATATATATATATATATACACACCATTAATACCCCAGATCTAGCGATGCTATAGTTCTATGATATCACCAATGCCTCATGAACAGAAATAGTTTGGCAAATACCACTACAAATACACCCCTCACCCACAAATCCGGCAATACATATTGCTATGTATACATAGCAATATGTATTGCTATATATAGCAGGTCATATGTTGATGATGAATTGTTGTCCTATCTATTGATGGTGGTTCAATGATGGTGGTCTATAATGATAAGCTAGTTACACCTTTAATAATCCTACCAGAAAAACCGTCCCAGGTCACACAAAAATGACCCTTTAAATAAATGAAACAATTGAAATGCAGACAATGAAGATTTAGACCTCGCCTGTACTACTGATATACTTTAATGCACCAAACATCTATTACAGACAGTCCAGGGCATGTTTAATGCTTTTTAGGTTTAAAGGTTTTTAGCACTGTTACACATATGGTGGCGAGAGTTGGCTGTAGGGCTGGCCTTCCGACCATTAGACACTCTCCAAATGTAGACCTGGATCAGGGGCGCAGTCCTCTGTGTGTTTCTGGGCTGGGCCTCCATGAATTTATGTACATCTATAACGTCATCTATAGGTGAATTCTATAGGACTGCTCTGGATAGGTTTATAAGACCTAGAAGAAAGGTAGTTGCTACCTGTAGGCCTACATCCATGGGTGGAGACTTCCGTAGATGTAGGGGTGGTGTCTCAAGAAAACAGGAAAATCAGTTTTAGATTTTATACTGTAGTCGTCTGTTGTATTCACTCGTCTAGTATGTAGCTCAACACCAGTACGTGACAAATATCTCATTAAGCCCGACAATTTGGTCCCAAAAAGTGGGTGGGGAGTCAAGGCATCCTAGGGCTAGGGAGGTGGATAGCTTTATTAAAAATTCCTACTTGTCCACTTTCTGTGATTTGTGACCCAGTACTCATGCCCACCTCAAAGCAGGTCTCATGCTTACCCCAACGTGCCACTTTCACACATTTTATATATATATATATATATATATATATATATATATATATATATATATATATATATATATATATAGTATACTACTCATGCCTTGACTACTTCTCCATCATGTACTTCAACATGACACCTACATGTATTACTCATGCCTACCTCAAAGTGCCACTTTCATGTACGACTCATGGTTGCCTCAAAGTGCTGCTTCTACATACTACTCATGCCTACCTCAAAGTGCCACTTTCATGTACGACTCATGATTGTCTGAAAGTGCTGCTTCCACATACTACTCATGCCTACCTCAAAGTGCCTCTTTCATGTACCACTCATGGTTGCCTCAAAGTGCTGCTTCTACATACTACTTATGTCTACCTCAAAGTGGCACTTTCATGTACCATTCATGGTTGCCTCAAAGTGTTGCTTCTACATACTACTCATGTCTACCTCAAAGTGCCACTTCTACATACTACTCATGTCTACCTCAAAGTGCCACTTTCATGTACTACTCATGGTTGCCTCAAATACTCCTTCCACATACTACTCATGCCTACCTCAATGTGCCATTTTCATGTACGACTCATGGTTGCCTCAAAGTGCTGCTTCTACATACTCCTCATGCCTACCTCAAAGTGCCACTTTCATGTACCATTCATGGTTGCCTCAAATGCTGCTTCCACATACTACTCATGTCTACCTCAAAGTGTCACTTTCATATACCACTCATGGTTGCCTCAATGTGTCGCTTCCACATACTACTCATGCCTACCTCAATGTGCCATTTTCATGTATGACTCATGGTTGCCTCAAAGTGCTGCTTCTACATACTCCTCATGCCTACCTCAAAGTGCCACTTTCATGTACCATTCATGGTTGCCTCAAATGCTGCTTCCACATACTACTCATGTCTACCTCAAAGTGTCACTTTCATATACCACTCATGGTTGCCTCAATGTGTCGCTTCCACATACTACTCATGTCTACCTCAAAGTGCCACTTTCATGTACCACTCATGGTTGCCTCAAAGTGCTGCTTCTACATACTACTCATGCCTACCTCAAAGTGCCACTTTCATGTACGACTCATGGTTGCCTGAAAGTGCCGCTTCCACATACTACTCATGCCTACCTCAAAGTGTCACTTTCATGTACTACTCATGGTTGCCACAAAGTGCTGCATCTACATACTACTCATGTCTACCTCAAAGTGCCACTTTCATGTACCATTCATGGTTGCCTCAAAGTGCTGGTTCTACATACTACTCATGCCTACCTCAATGTGCCACTTTCATGTACCACTCATGGTTTTCTGAATGTGCCGCTTCTACAAACTACTCATGCCTACCTCAAAGTGCCACTTCCATGTACCACTCATGGTTGCCTCAAAGTGCTGCTTCTACATACTACCATGCCTACTTCAATGAGCCACTTTCATGTACCACTCATGGTTGCCTCAAAGTGCCGCTTCTACATACTACTCATGCCTACCTCAAAGTGCCACTTCCATGTACCACTCATGGTTGCCTCAAAGTGCTGCTTCTACATACTACCATGCCTACTGGTTGCCTCAAATGCTGCTTCCATCTACTACTCACGCCCACCTCAAAACACCAATGTCACCATTCGAACATACCCGATCGTTGGGCTTTCTCCAATGTGCCACTATGGTACTTTTTAAACGTAATTGATCTTTGTTAGAGTGATGGTATATTCTAGATTAAGGGATGCTAAATACATAATTAGCTTCATTTTGATACTACCCCAGGCCCGGAAAATTACAATTCATGGTGTTAATAATAAAGATTGAAAAGTCAGGCAAATGTGCAATGATTTTGAACCCATGGATTCATCGGCCCTTATAAAATGTAAAGGTGTACAATATATGTAAATATGATCAGCTACTTTTTTAATGGTACCCTGTCAAACAATCAAGACTGAATGCAGTGGAAGGAAGTCCATTGTCTATTGTTAGTTTAGTGTACATACATTGTTGCAAAGAATATTATCTTTGAGCGACTACATAATTATGTACATTACCGGTAATGTCTGCCATTTGGTTCTTTTCTATCCCATAAATAGGTATAGTGTTCAATCTAAATACCATACACCAAATTCAGAGAAAGGCTAAACATGCCTTCCGAATCCAAATTAGGCTAATCCATATCGAACTCATTCACGAATAGACTGCTGATACCCGGTGTCCCTCTCCCGTCTCCCTGGAATAGGTCAATCCGAAACAAAACAACAAAATATTTCTCATACAACTCAATTTAAATAGGCAATTCTATGTGATCCTAAACCAATTGCCAAGTCTGTTCAATAGAAACAAAACAGAAAGGGGAAGTTACAACTTCAGACATCTTGCAGTATAAGAATAAAAATGCACATGGGATCACATAAGACCATTTCGGCACCCTATCTTAGAAGTCGATACCAACAAACACCAGATCCGTTATTGCGAGGATCCCGGACCGAGAATAGAATCACTGAGACGATTGCTGCATCCATTATCATACCATTCCCCCATCACACACACACACACACACACACACACACACACACACACACACACACACATAGCCCTCCCTTAGACAGACACATTCATGCCTGACTCTTGTGAAACTGTCTGCACTTGGGAAACTGAACTAGAACTTGATTTTTGGGACGTTAAGTGGATCGAATGGCGGTGGTGATGTGCGCAGGCAGGAGGTGGCAAGTGGACGAGCCTGGTTCCGGTTCATTCCTACAATCGTATTAAGGAAGTTTCCATCTCTCCTCATCTAATACTATTATGGACGGTTGCGTCCTCTTGCTCTCATTCTAAGTAGCCGCCAGCTGGCGTGACTTGGCGCATGCGTAATAAAGTCGCCTAATCATGTGATTGCCGAAGGGCCGTAAGATGGTTGTAGTGACGTCAGTTCCGGCATCCTTTTGATGATTTTCAGATGAAGGTCTCCTGTAGTAGGGTCCTCATAGTAGGAGCTAGAAATAATTTCTCAAACACTACACATAGCCTATCAGACCAAATCGAATAGACGAATTTTCTCTTCCAAACTCTTTCCAATTATGGGTTCAAGTTTGTTTTGTTTTTTTAGTTATGACCAACTGCACCATACCGGCATATTGTCATTAGACCCCCTATACTTGAGTGAGTGTTTTTTGGCCCATAATTGGAAAAAGTTTGGAAACAAAAAATCACAGATTGTGAGCATTTGACTAAAATCAATGGACCCAGGAAAATCATGGGGAAAAAATCAAATGAAATAAAAAAAAAACACTCTATGCCTGCCTCAGGAGGGATATCTACATAGACATAATGACTCTGTTTATAATGGAATAATAGGTCAAACAACATTAGAAAGGAGTCAACGATAAGTCTATTTCCCAATTGGCATATACAAAAAAAAATCAAAAGATCCCTAAGATTACAGTTGATATGGCAGGGTGGGGTAAGACGCCCTTAATTTACAAATGTGTCATTTATAAGAAATTCATGGCTGCTTCCAGAATACTTTTTTCATTAATCAAAGGATGGAATGATATTTTCTTCATGCGCAAAAGCTTGTCAGCTATGCCCCATAGATTGTTACAGTAAATCATGTATGAAAAAAAGTGGATGCTAGGGTCAAAGGCCCACAGCTGGGGTAAAAGGCCCACAACCTTTCGGATAAAAGGCCCATATGCACAATAAAGAGGATCATAATTGGAATAAATGTTGTATTTAGATTCTTGTCATAAAAAAGAAGCTAAAGTTAATATTCATGAACTACTGTTGAGATTTGGACATCCTAAATCAGCTAAAGTAGCATTTTCAATAATTCATATCAAAGTCCAAGGGGTGATAGGGTAGGATAAACTAAAATATCCTAATAGCACGTCACTGAGCTAGTTCTAAGAGAATAATCAATAATTAATGCATATTTTCACACCAATCAAGAGATGGAACAATGTATCATATTTGTGAAATAGGTTGTCAGCCTAGCCTTATGGAATATTTCAATAGAATGCTTGACAAAAAGTGGGGCATTTTGCCCTGTAGGTTGAGAGGCTAGGGTAAAAGGCCCAAAGCGATGGGGCAAAAGGCCCATGGATCTGATGATAAGATAAGGTTCATCTCAAAAGCCCATGTAGGTATTGGAACAAATCTTTGTATCTTTATGACTTACCCTTCACCCCTTTATCTAATAATACCTCACCTAATATTTTTAACCCATTTAACTTGCTACCCAAAAATCCATGCATATTTCAGGACGCTTTTATTTCTTATTATCTCAAATTCAGCATGATGATCTTAACAGTTATAAAATATTGAATGTCTGATAAGTTAACTTTTTCTCATCCAATCATAATGAAAACCTACAAAAGGGATCTCCTTGAAGTTATCCTTACTTCCAAGTGTTAAATGGCTGCATACAAATAGTACCTTGGTTATGAGGGCTAAAAGGCCTTTTACCCCAAAGGGCCTCTTACCCCCTCCTACCCTAAGGCCCCGTTAGGGCTGAAACAGCCCAGGACACCAGTGGTAAAGAATTTCACCTACCCTAATGGAGGGAGTCATGTTGGCCTGCATGTTGCATTCCACAAGCACATCATGGGGCATCACACGCAACCCATTTTCATTAAGATCTTTTTTTTCTAATGACAAGCATGAGATGGTAGTCAGTATGTAAAATTTGATTCATCAGATGCATATGGAATTAAGTTTAGTTGATATTCTCTCACCCAAATGTTAACCAATCATATTGACAAAAGGTGTTATAGCCTATGACCAACCGCAACCCCCAGAAAGTGCAAAAATGGCAAACTGGATGATTTGGGACCAAAAAGCCACGTCTCATGATTGAATGGGACCATAGAGTTAGTATGAGGTTTGTAAATAGTATATAGGGGTAACCTCAGTGCATAGCTACAGCTACTGAAATCCGTTTGATGTGGGTGTGTTGGATGGGCAGCTAGCAGACTGTCTTAGATCAGACATGACTATTCACGGCACTATGGGAGGTCCAGAGGAGGGGGTAAGCCTGGGGACATCTAGTGGGGAAAACGCAAAACAGTTCGCCTGTGGTGCAGCATAGGGGGCCAGTATTGCCCAAACTCTTACGAACACGGTATGGAAATGGCTCAGTACTGTCCCCATGTGAGTGGTTGAAGAACTAATTAACATTATCAGTATAGAGAATGAGTTGGGCAGGTTTCATATTATTGGTCATTAAAAACACACATTTCACCCACAAGGAGTGGGTCTTTATGGGGCTGCATCAAACATGTCATGCATCAAAGATAAATAAAACTCTGACCACTGACAGCTTTGTTGGTGGTCAACCCAATACCTTAAACCAAATCCTCAAAGGTGGACAAATTTAGGGTTTCACAACAATCCAATATCCACCAAAGCAGGGTTGATTTCTCTATTCACATACCTTCATGTGCATCTGAAATGGTTTAGACACAAAGGTGAAAGTGTCTTTGTTGTAGATGTAGCATTGGTTAGCTGGTGCATGTAGTGATATGGCAGTATTATGGAATTTTGCCAGGCATGTGTAATTTCAGAGGCAAGAATGCTAGTTCAGTAGTTTGCCACTTGGTAGCAGTTTTGCAGTTTTGCTTGACTCCTCCTCTGAGGGAGGTCTAAGGGTCTACATTCCCTCACAATAGGAAGGCCAGCCCTACAGCCAACCCTTGCCACCATATGTGTAACAGTGCTAAAAACCTCAACATTAAACATGCCCTGGACTGTCTGTAATAGATGTATGGTGCATTAAAGTATATCAGTAGTACAGGAGAGGTCTAAATCTTCATGGACATGTCAAATTTCAATTGTTTCATTTATTTAAATGGTCATTTTAGGCAGAGAAAAGATTGCTAAGACTCACATTTTTCTGTGACCTGGGACGGTTTTTCTGGTAGGATTAAAGGATAACTAGCTTATCATTATAGACCACAATCATTGAACTACCATCAATAGATAGGTCAACCATTCATCATCAACATATGACCTGCTACATAGCAATATGTATTGCGGGATTTGTGGGAGAGGGGTGTATTTGTAGTGGTATTTGCCAAACTATTTATGTTCATGAGGCATTGGTGATAGCATAGAACTATAACATTGCTAGATGATCTGGGGTATTAATGGCATATAATATGCAGTAGGGGTCAGCACCTCCTTACCCCTGATATAAGGAAGACACCGGATTATGTATATTTGAATTGGGATTTTTTTACAGGTATGATGGGTCCAGAAATATCTTTTGAAAAAGGATAATAAATCCACCAAACAACCTAGGAATGAACAGATTGCAGATTAGGATTGCACTAGATTTCATTTATTTCACACAATTCTCATTATGCACTCAGTGAATTGTGGACAGGTGAGGGAAAATGTGCCTCCTGGAGGAAATGGCTTTTTAAGGTTTAACCCTTTCGTGCCCAGAATTATTTTGAGGAAGCTGATTTATTCATCAAATTTGATGTAGTAGAGGCTATTATCTATTTCATGTCCACATTAAAGTACTGATTTAAATGGTAACAAATAGGGCAGTTAATTAGTTTTCAGAAAATGTAATATGAAGCATATGTTAGAGTATTAGATGAGTCAATAGGGAATGATGATGGTAAATGCATTTG
The DNA here is from genome assembly GCA_949317995.1 of Acholoe squamosa. NCBI lineage: Eukaryota > Metazoa > Annelida > Polychaeta > Phyllodocida > Polynoidae > Acholoe > Acholoe squamosa. Next base: position 38,486,632 of record OX439048.1, on the reverse strand, counting down.
AAATGAGCTGATTTGGATGAAGCCCAGAAAATTGTTTTTATTATTATTTTTTATATATTTTGTTTGGAATAGGCTATTTTTAACTAATAAAGCATTATTCTAACATTTAAAGAAGGCAATATTGACTGGAATTGAACAAAATTCATATTATAATTGGATTCCCTGGAGAAAATCACATAAAAAATATTTCATCAATTATTTTTGCTATCTTTATCAATACTTTTGTGAATTTAGTGAATTTTCTGTATTTTCCCTGTATTCTCATGGCTAGAGCGCGCACTTTTCATGTATTTTTAGCCTATTTTCAATCAATTATTTTCGGCAATAGCATTTATTAACAATTAAATAATTAATGCACCATGGCATATTTGGTATCGTTGGAAAGCCCTTGCCATTACGAAACTTATGATGCAATCATCTTAATTTGATTGATATTAAACCCATGGTGGTCTATTGAACATATATACATGCTTAAGAGCACACTTTTGCTAATCTGGGCACGTAAGGGTTAAGGCATGGGCTTTAAAATCTTGAGCTAAAATATCTCTGGTAGTTTTGCTGTATTTGCTTGTCAAACATAGGTTGTGGTGTGCAACTGAAAATGGGAAATAAGCTCTAAATTCATTATATCCTATCATAAACACTAGTAATGCAAAGTTTGGTGGAAGAATAACCAAAGAGATTTGATGTTTTTGTCATAAAATTGGTTCTAGAGGGATTTTTTTTAGCTCTGTTTTCGGTTCTGGGTTCCTGAAGTAATTTTAAAAAAAGTTTATGGCAAAAATTCCCAATTGGAATAGGGAAGTGGTTTCCAAGGCAACCAGAATTTGCCTTATCTACCAATTTTCTATGTTTCCATGGCAACCAACGTTCCAAAAATGGAACATTTTCAGTGGAGATGGAATGATTTCAAGCATACCATTGGATTCCTTATCAAAAATTGATCTAAAGCTTTTTTTAGCATATTTGTCAGTGTTTTACCCATATACTGCCCCCTGGTGGTCAAAACCAGCACTAAAAATCCCCCCGGAGGCACATTCTCACCCGTTGGGCCACAATTATTTAGATTTACATTACCCTACCTACTCACAATCCTAACACAGGTAGGTAACTACGTTGCATACCTTGTTTGCATCATCTAAAGACTAACTCCTCCACGTAATTAACTGTTAACATTTCTTGTTCATACAACGTACTATCAAGTTTAACGTTTAACATTATATCTGTGTTGGTTCACATGACGAAACTACAAATTCAGTAGGGAAGTACAAAACCAGCAGCGCCCCCACTGGAGGCCATTTCACCGTGTTTAATGTAATCAATGCGGACGTCCGTATATTAAATATGGACGTCCGTTTTTCAAATTTATGTCAATATTTGAATACCTACTGCCCCAACCTGCCTCCATATTTGCAATATGAAGCCCATTTCAAATACGAGGGGAGGATAGGGTCAGTAGGTGTTCAGATATAGACATAAATATGAAACACGGATGTCCGTATTAATATACGGATGTCCGCGTTTATCAAATGCGGTGAAACGGCCACCTGGAAACGCACTATTGCACCCACTTCACGCTTTAGCCACCATCTTGGCTGGAAAAGTTCCACAACCTACCCCTTTTTAATTGAAATCATTACTAGATACTAATTTACTCAAACAAACCAGTGGCGAAGTGTAAAAGGAGGGGGCGCGGCCCTAAAGGAGGGGGTGCACCCCCTATTTTTGTGCAACTTTTGGGGTCCAACAAATTTAACTCTTTAGTATTGAAAAAAAATGGGGTGTGCGCGCCTCCTTCTCAATCTGTCACAAGACAAGCTGATTGATAATGAACGATTGTCAGAGTCACCACCATATAAGGACTGACTACCTCATGTACTCAATCAAGAGCATTACATTTACAGTAAAGAGCTTGTATCCTTTCATTCCTACAATCCATTAAGGAAGTTTCTCCCTCCCTTCATCTAATACTAATGACCTTGAGTAGGCCGCCAGCTGGTGCAACTTGGCACATGGGTGATAAAGTTGCCTGATCATTTGATTGCTGAAGGGCCATAAGATGGCTGTAGTGACATACGTTACAGTATCCAATCATAGTAGAGCTATCATAGTAGAGCTTCTATAAACTCTAGAAGACATTTTTCAAACACTACAGATAACCTGCTCCTGATAGGAATTGAAGGTATATATAGGAACAAAGAGAGACGTCCTGCTGGCAGAAGTCGCTTAGGCCATTAGCTTTATAGAAAAGACCCCCGGAGCAAAATGGCATGATATCAATAGTCTTTTTTCCTTATGGACTTTTTACAACCATGAAAGATTTTTTGCAGCACTTACGTGATAGACATGAGGTTTAGGATCCACAGAAACCAATGATATATTACATTTTATATATTCAAATGTGCAACTAAAGATGGGTGATGGATACCTACCCAGCGGTAAAGACTCAGGTCATTTCCTGAGCCAATGTTAAGGACAATTGAATTCAAATCCCCAGGACTTTGATATTGTAGGGGTCAGCGAAAACGTTTAGGGAAACCGGGTTTCGAACCCGGGACCTCTCAGTCTTCAGATGATTGCTCTACCACTGAGCTACTTCCCCGTACAATGCTTTCTGCCTTCCACCCACGCCTGGATCGGTGTGATACCGATAGGGGACATGTGACTACCCGGTGACCCGCCTCCTCAGGTCGGCCACCCTGGGCACGGGGACTCACATAGTCACGTTCCCCTACAATATCCTGTGTCACACAGTGTGTGGGTAGGTCTGTAACTGCAAATACATATCCTCAAATCATCAGGACTTCAACTCAAGTCCCTAGGACTTGGAGTTAGGTCGCTAGGTTTTGCTGTCAAATATTCTCGACTTAAACACCAGTCCAGGGGAGTTAAGGCAACATCCTCAGATCCTCAGAACTTGAGTTCAATTCCTCATGACTTTATAGAGAAAGTCCCCAGGATTCTATTAAGTCATTGTCTCAAGTCCCCAGCACTTGTGTTTAAGCCATGAGGACTAAAGGCTGTGGTTTAAGTCCCGAGAACTTGGGTGTATATCTGACAGAAAGTCCTTGAGACCTAACTAAGTGCCAGAGACTTGATTTGGGGTACTGAGCACTTGATGATATGTATTTTGGTTTACAGACTTAATCACCCACTGTATGACATAGAATATCTTAAGTATACACTGTTAGTAGTAGCCACGGTTATTTTACAGCAAAAACCCTTGGCAACTTTGATTCCAATACATTTTTCTTTAAATCTACAGGTGAGTTGCTGTAATTCTACAACACATTCCTCAGTAATCATACAGTAACAACCACTGTAACCATACAACAAGATCATTCAGATCTACAGAAACATATGTTGTGAATAAACAGCAAAATATGTTGTAGAATTACATAAATAATTTATGTCTTGAAAAATAACACCAATACTTTCTGTAAATGAACAGCAAGTTTTGCTGTAAATGAACAGCAGAATATACTGTAAATCTGTGTATTGCTGTAAATTTACAGAAGCTAGGAAGGTAGAATTACAGCAAGAGGTTCTGTGAATCTACAGGAACTGTATTGTAAAGTATAACTTGTATAGGCACTGTTATATATACTCTACAGTGAGGTGAGTCCATGATACAATCCCCATAATATTTTTTATGTGTGCACTCTGTGCATGCATTGATACTATAAACCATGCATGCCTGATGAAGACAAGAATGTCTCCAATCCCAGTGAAGTGCCATCACTGAGAGTGAGAGAAGTAGACAACCATCTCTCCCAAACCATTTCAGTCAGTTTTAACACCGGGCTAACCTAAAGGCAGGTAGGCCTATGTTAGCTTCTAGGTCAGAGTCCAGGCACTTGCAGATACAATTTAGACACAGGTGTGGTGTCTTTGGTGTATATTACTGGTTGTTCCTAGTTTCTTCTCAGATAACCTTATACATTATCTATTGTGCACAATGTTAGACTGAACCCATTGAAGTTATCATTGTATTACAATTAATAATTATTGATAAGCTCTGGTGACATTGTTGGATTGAGGTGGCACCATAAGCATATACATTCTGAACAAATGGTGAATACTGCTGGCCTAGGGTATATGAGAGTAATTATACAAATCACTGTACACGTGTTTCTACAGGCAGAAGCTTGTCACTAAACAGTGACACTCAGTGTATTTGAAAACACTGCTCCTTCCCCTGTTGATTTACATAGAACAATCCTGTTATATAACCCCAACTCTTTACAGTGTAGAAGTCCTGGGGACTTTATATAGTGTTCAAGTCCCATGAACATGAGGTTAAGTCCTGGAGACTTAATTTGTTATGGCAATGGGATGACTACTTAAAGGGACTCGAAAGCAGTGCTGCATAGCACAGCATGTACTAGCAAGCAAGACTTGCTTGCCCAAAATGATTGCCCTCGGTGTAGGCCTACACGTTCATATTGCTGAAAGGCGCATGCTTCGGGCAACTAAGTCCTGCATATATCTGACTATATCTGAGCCATATAGCTACCAAGTGCTAAGGACTTGAAAGGAAGTCCTGGGGATATTAGTCAATAGAGATACTGGAGATTTACTGGACAACACTTGCAACTTAAGGGGTGGCTCTACTGTGTTGGCCGGGTCCACTTTCTTCTAATCCGACTGATTTTTATATAGCAAATGTATGGAAAAAACTGCCAGATAAGTGAAAATTGGACCCGATCGACATAGAGGAACCAGCCCTTTAGTCATGCCACAACCAAGTCCCCAGGACTTAACATCATTCCCCAGGACTTACTCTCAAATCTCCAGGACTCTTACACTTAAGATACCATGTGTCACACATTTTGTGATTAGGCTGTCGCCTGATCCAAAATACCCTCAAGTGCTCAGGACTTCAATTCAAGTCCCAAGGACTTGAAGTTAAGGCTCAGGACTTCCCTCTATTCCTCAGGACTTATGCTCAAGTCCTTGGGACCTAAAGCAATGTACCCTCTGATGATATGATACTATCAATTGCTCAGGACTTGAGTTCAACTCCTCATACTTGAGGATTCAGATGATATTATATTGAGATTACATATGTAATTTTGTTAAGATTTATCAAAGTCCTCAGGACTTTGGATCTCAGGACTTTGGATCAAGTCCTCAGTACTCAGTATCATGGACTTGCTGCCTTCAGACTTGCCAAGTAGGACTTGAGTGCAAGCCCTGTCTCTATAACAGTGCCTCAAGTCCCCCGGATATTCAAAGTCCTGGAACTTGCACTCAAGTCCTGCAGACTAGATAGAACAACTCAGGTCCTCAGGACTTGACTGTACGTCCTCAGGACTTGGGTTCCAGTGCTGGTGACTTGATGTATCATTAGCAGGCAAGAACAAGATGGATGACAAGCAAGTCCCAAGGACTGAGGTCCTCAGATCAATGTGTATTCAAGTCCAAGGGATTTAAATTTAAGTCATGTATATCCAAATCCTGGGGACTGGATCGGTGTGGGGACTCTACACTAGGCTGAGACTAGTCCCAAGGACTTGACACCCATGCAGTCCCAAGGACTTGACGCCAAGTCCCTATGATTTGATGGAACGACATAGTTTGAAGCCTTAATCAACACAGAGTAAGGCATTTTTGCTCCAGCTCAGCCCCAAGTCCCAGGTCTGTATACATGTACAGGGGCAGTAGCTGATATACTGCATGTGGCATCACCTATGCTGTGTGAGGCGTTAGCACCAAGTCCCGAGGACTTATAGTTGCCCGAAGCAATCATCTTTCTGTGTTCATATCTTAATCTCTCTATTGATTTAGGTTTACAAAATTATGACACAAAGTTGGAGCATACGAGCTTTGATGTTGAACTCCTTTATTATCAGTTGAACCTTGAGTTATAATAGCCAATACAAATTGTACATGAGCGAGCCTTAGCTTTCAATCCGCTTAGCCGCAATCTGCTTAGCTACTTCCGGTCCATTGAGATCAGGTATACAAACATCTCCCTTTTATAACTTTTTTTTTCTTTTTCAAAATGTCAAACACATCCCTCCAAATCTCAAGAAATACAACAGTCACAACCTGTATAGTCAAGTGCTGGAAATAGTTTTTGCTGGAAAAAAAGAAATAGGAAGTCACAAATAAAACATAGTCATCATATCTCGAAGGTTTTGATATCTCCCTCGCCCTGGTGCAACTATTGCTCACAACTGAGCCACCACTGTCACCAGGCTGAGATGCACCAACGTTGGGGCTAGATGGTGCAGGTGACCTTAGAGCTTTCTGTGGAAAACTTATGTTACACCTCCTGCTGGCTGTCTGGTGGGTCTGGTGAACCCTTGGTTCTAACTGGTAGTGATCATTACCGCCACACTTGCTTCACTTCTGTCCAGAGGAGTCAAGCAAGGTTACGTCTTTCGAGGAGAAGCGCTAACATGGCGCCAATTTCGCTTGTAAAATATGAGCAGTAAACTTTTGCATATTCACCGGTACCAGGGACACACTTCCGATCATACCGTTTCTCCCCGAAAGGGTTCACGGTCAAGCAAAACTGCAAAACTGCTACCTAGTGGCAAACTACTGAACTAGCATTCTTGCCTCTGAAATTACACATGCCTGGCAAAATTCCATAATACTGCCATATCACTACATGTACCAGCTAACCAATGCTACAACAAAGGCACTTTCACCTTTGTGTCTAAACCATTTTAGATGCACATAAAATATGTGAATAGAGAAATCAACCCTACTTTGGTGGATATTGGATTGTTGTGAAACCCTAAATTTGTCCACCTTTGAGGATTTGGTTTAAAGTTTTGAGTTGACCTCCAACAAAGCTGTCAGTGGTCAGAATTCTATTTATCTTTGATGCATGACATGTTTGATGCAGCCCCATAAAGACCCACTCCTTGTGGGTGAAATGTGTGTTTTTAATTACCAGAAATATGAAGCCTGCCCAACTAATTCTCTATACTGATAATGTTAATTAGTTCTTCAACCACTCACATGGGGACAGTACTGAGCCATTTCCATACCGTGTTCATAAGAGTTTGGGCAATACTGGCCCCCTGTGCTGCACCCCAGGCGGACTGTTTTGCTTGTTTTCCCCACTAGATGTCCCCAGGCCTAACCCCTCCTCTGACTTCTGTCCTTTGGCAGGACACTTTGATCAGGGATGTGGCCCACATCTATCAGCAAACAAGTGGCATATACTGCTCTCACACTTCAGTTGCATGTCCTTGCAAACCTTCCCTTAGGCCGTCCAGTTTACATCTCATCTCATCTGTTAAGGTACCACAGTCACACAGGCTGCACTCAAGCCTTACATGGGTCTCTCAGTCTTGTACAGACTCATGGGTGCCCTGTGTGGCCATCCAGAAGGAGAACCTGTCAGTCAAGAGTGAAAATGTGGCCTTGCCAGTGTAGTGAGTTCTGAGACGCTCTATCAACATTTGTCACAAGCTGGAATCTGAGGCTCTATGCTGTACCGAGTAACCTGGAGTGCCTCATCCGGCATGGATGAGCAGCGTGCTGCAATTTCCATCAGCGGCTTGGCATAAGTCCCTATACTCAGTCACAATGCAATAATCATTAAACCTCATTTTAAACTTCTTGAAATTTTCTGAATCAAGAGACATTTCCAAACAGATTAAGTTCAGTTTTTTTGTGCCTAGACTTGATTTGAGTGATTGTGGGAGCTCATTTTGGAGATAAAGCAGTTACTGTTGATCTACTGACTAGTCTAACACTGCTAATTAAATACACTACTTTCAGTTGCACTTCTAGACACAGAATGAAATGTTTGTAGTACCCATATGTGATTTTGCTTTCCTTAGCTTGCTTCCTGGGAGTTCCACTGGATGAAAATTAACCAACTTCTGACACCAAGTTGGAGCATGCAATTATTATCAGTTGAATCTTGACTTATAGATAGCCAATACAAACTGAACATGAGCCTTAGCTTTCAATCTGCGCCATGTGTGCTGCCATGTGTGCCATCTGCTTAGCTACTTCTGGTCCAGTGAGATCACAAACACCAACAAAGGGATTTCAACAAAGACACCTCACACCTAATCATATCTCCGGTCCTGGCGGGTTGATATCTTAAAGTTGGCATATCGACTAAAAAGGCAGCATTGCAAATTTGTGTCTAAATAGTTTCTAAATGCTCATCTCTTGTGCTGCGTATCACTGCTAGTCCATAGTGGCTCAAAATGAAGTGCCTAATCACAACACAGTATACTTCACTGGATGGCTCTTGACATTCTTGCTCACCAGAGAACCACCTGTTAGCTAGGCTCACAGACCTTTTTTTAGTAGTGTTTAGTACACCTTGAAAATTAGGACTTGTTATTTATTTCATGTTGAGAACAACAGTTCCTATAGTAAAGCATAGGCAGAGCCATTCCCGTCAGGGCGTGCAGAAACTGAAGCTCGTTCTGCACAGCCCCATTCTGCACTGTGAGGTCATTAACATAGCAACAAACCAAGTGACTTTTAAGCTCTCTTTTACCCAGAATACATGAAATAAATACAGAGTTTCACTGTAAAGTGTCTCCACTCCTGGTTTCTTCACTTGTGGGTGTCAGGCTGTTCGAAACTTGGCCTCCGACCTCGTTTGGAACAGCCTGACACCCACACAAGAAGAAATTGGTTGTGTCAACACTACTGTGCAGCTCTGTTTATTTATCCACAGCACACAGGCTCCCTCTATAGGAAATCAGACACACATGTCTGATTTATTACTAGGCTAGGAATAAACACAGGACATAGGTTTTCTTGTGTTACAGAGCATTTTGTTTTTCAGATATTATCTTGCAGTAAGGCTATATCCTTGCAAATTTTCTGAGAAACAAATAAAATGAAAGTGATCTGACCAAACCTGTGCCTTTTAATGACGCTCTGTAGAATTAGAATTGGAATTCTAAGTTATTATTCTTGATATAGGTAGAAACCCTTTATGTGAGTCAGTAAAACTGACAGTTTTTTTATACTCTTCCACTGGGTGGCCTGCCCTCTGTGGCTCCACCTTGTGTATGAAGAGTTGATCAAGGAGGGGGTGGGGAAGGCAAGGGCAAAGCGGGACAGGTCAAATGCTCCATGGCTTTATCTGCTGGGGTAAAGCCAAAAGATGCAGCCTCTCCCCCCTCCCGCCCCCCCCCCAACAAAAAATTAATAAATGGAAAAGAAAAAGGAAACAAACAAGCACACTACATTTGCCACTGTCCCCTCTTTCCCATTTTTTTTCTTTTTATATATATGTCCTATATTGTAACTGCACATGGCGATTTTCTGTTACAATATGAAGACAGGATATACAAGATTGGATACATTTGTTTCCTGGAATAGATATAAAAACAGTTTCACAAAAAGCATATTTGCATCATTTGGTATGTCGGTAATGCCAGTAAATAACTATATAGCATATCCAATGTTATATAGTAATTTTAAGAACATTTCTATAAACAATATGAACAGGGATGAAATTATTTACATTTGATGATAATGAACAGGTTAACACATGTTTCGCTTTAAATGGTAATGTATGAGGTACTGATGGATCACTCTTCATCTCTTTTGGACTAATAATCACAGTTTTGTGTTGGGCATGAGTTACAATATTCAGCTTTGAAGAGCAAAGACTCATTAGGTCTTTAATCGTAAGTGAGTTTCCTGCCTTCTAGTTCTCATCTCTTGTATATATTTCTCCTTCATACCTTTCATATCTGTACCATTTCGTTTTTTGATCTCCTTTTGAATTTTTCCTTCACTGATATATATACTGGACCTCACATGGTAATTCATTCCACAATTTTATATCTCTATAAAGTGGACTTTTTTTGAATGATTGAAGTCTATACCGCCTTTCAGAGAAAAATATCTTATCATTCTGTCTTGTCCTCCCGTCTGTATGAGTATAAAATTCCTCTAAGACTATTTTCCGTATCTGAGCCTTCCTAGACATTAATGAAATGAGCAGCTCCTTTCTCCGTGCCTCCAGCATTGGTACTTCATATCTGGCATGCAGCCCTACAATAGTTCCATGTCTCTTTTTCACCTTAAGGCAGATTCTTAATCCCTGGTTTTGTATTATTTGTAACCTTGCAATATCTGGTACATTAGCACAGTCAGTGATAAAGCAACAATAGTAAAATATGGGTATACACTGTTTGTAGATCGATATGCTAGCTTTCTCTGTTAGATGTCTAATTTTTGCAAGCTTAAAAATAGAGGCTGCTGCCTTTCTTACAGTGTCATTTAAGGAGGCCATAGTGAGTTTACTATCAATGATGACCCCTAGATATGTGTATTTGTTAACAACTTTAAGTTTCTGTCCATTTATATTTACATCTAGATTTTGTAAATTTGGTGCTCTTTGGGGAGAGGAAAACCACATGCACTGAGTCTTATCAACATTAATAGTCATAAGGTTGTTATCACACCATAGACGTATTCTATTAAGATCCACTTGCAGGTTTCTGATAGCCACCCTATCTCTTCTTTTATTTGCATCGAGTACAATATCATTTGCATACATAATAAACAACAATGGACCCAGTACTGACCCTTGAGGTATGGCGAAGGTCAGTTTTTCCTCAGTAGAAGCATTATTGTCAATTGTCGTTTGAATGGTATGGTTTTGGAGATAGTTGTGTAGCCATGATAATGTGCTGTGGTGGAAACCAGCCTTTTCAATTTTCTGTAATAATATGTTATGATCTATGGAATCAAATGCCTTGCGCATATCTATGAAACAGGCTGCTGTGACATGTGACATACTTAAATAAATCAGAGACAAAATAAAAAAACTGCTTCTCCTGTTCCCCTGTTTTTCCAGTAACCATACTGGAACTTTGACAATAAGTTATTTGAATCAATGTGAGTCATCATATGTTCATGCATTATCTTTTCCATCATCTTTCCAACCAATGGCAAGATGCTTATTGGCCTCCAATTTTTTATGCTTGTTAGATCTCCAGACTTAGGAAGTAGCTTGAGCTGCACCTTTCCCCATTGTAACGGAAACTTGCTAGGTCTGCTGATGTTTGGAATAGCTTTACCAATTGTGGTACAACCACTAAGAAACAATCCTTAAAAACCCTTGTACTAATTGTGGGTATACCTGATAGCTTACTAGTATCAATGTCTTTCACATGCCCTAATACATCAGCTGGATTTACCTTAACTTTTTCTGAACCATTCTTTTGTACAGTATACTGTCTTGCTCTTGGCAACTTATAATCATGTTTAACATAATTTGGTTTGGCCTTTGCTAGTTCTTCCCCAATGGTGGCAAAATAATTATTAGCACACTCTAACACACTTTGTGCTTCCAAGAAGGGTTGTGTGACACTGTCCTTTAGCATTGGAGTTTCTGAGGTTTTTGGGACTTTAAGTAGACTATTAAGGTGTTTCCAAAAATCTTTTGGGTTCTTTTCACAATTTTTCAGTTTATCTATAACAATGTTGGATTTTTTTTTCATAATTAAATGTTCCACATATTGTCTAGCATTTGTTACTTCATGCATAATAAGTCAGATGGATGCCTTTTATGTTCAATAACTAAGTCATCCCTGTCACGCATTCTTTCTGAATTTCTGAAAGTGAAGGTCCACTTTTCATCAAGATACACTGGGATCGCATTAAGGATAAAGTCCCATTTTTGTTCATCTGTTGGTGGCATGTAGAAAGCATCCCAGTCTTGCTCTTGCATGCAACCTTGGAGTTCATATTTATCACATTTTCTGTATGTCCAACCTGAAATCAGCACATATTTCTCAGGTAGTTTCTTCTTCACATAGAATACTGGCAAATGGTCACTGATCAACTTATTGATCACCCCTTATTCCATGAAGTGTGCACTATTTGTAATTATGTTATCAATAGCGGTGCCGCCTTTTTTGTTTAACTGGGTTATCTTGTCAATCAGCAAAGACCACCCCTGTAATCTACAGAGTGCTAGCAATTGTTTGCATTTAGGTGTGTCTACTTTCCTGACATCAATTTTAAGATTTCCCATAATGAAAATCTCACTCTTTACATTTTCCGCCAGTCTCTCAAGGTGTTCTTTACATGCATTCATATTCCCTTTTGGTGGCCTATAAACAGTGCAAAGTGTCATCAGTTTGTTATTCAGTTTTCTGAATCTGATAGTGAGGCATTCAATATCTAGATTTGCTACTGTTAATTCAGGTACAGTATAGAGACAACTTTCCAGAGAGATAACAACACTCCTCCCCCTCTTTTACAAGTTCTGTCTAGCCTGAAGCATTTCTTGTGTTGCCAGTGTTATATTTTCATCATGATTCTTGTTTAAAACCAAGATTCTGATAGTGCTATTACATCATTGTCCTGAAATTCTGTTTCCAGTTGATCCCTTTTAGCATAGAAGCTTCTACAGTTTAGATGTATAAAACTCATACCCTTATTTGTGTTTTTCCCATTCTTGTTACCTCTATCCATTTTCTGTTTCAGCTTCCTCACCTTCTGTTAATGTTTTCTTTCTGATTTGATTAACAAAGAGCGTATTATGATACCAATTGTGACACGATCTGCGAAAATGGGGCTTAGTGCAGGGGGTTCTAAGACCCCTTCTCCCAGTACAAGTCACATTATTACCTAAGCGAAAATGATCAAATAGTATACAATTTCCCAGCTCTGAATTTCTTATCAAGCCACGGTGATAGATCTGAACCAATGACTCCCATGTTGGGGTGAGCCTTGTGAGTCTGATCATGTTAAGTTTATAATACATTACCATATGAGCCCAGGGCTCCAGAGCATATCCAATACACAGCAATGATACTTACTACTTAATACTTCCCATAAAAGACATTACTCGTCTATCCTTCTACCAACCTCTCAATGCTTCTCCATTCCTCCTAATAGCTGGGGAGCCAGCCGTATCAAATATCAATATTTAAAAATCTGGTGTTGAGTGATTAATAGATGTTTAACGCTATTTTGACAGCTAAGGAGTGCATTCCCTCTGCCTCACCCCCCCCCCATTGTTTTACTGCACCCTGGTGTTTCTCCTATTGTTCAAACTGTTTACTTTCCCATTGTAGGCCCCCTTAATTAAAGGAGTCATTGGGAATCTGCGGAGGATGGTGTTTTGTTGAACGTCTTTCCCTCTTGACCACAACCACAAGTGTTCGCCCAAACGTCTGGTATATACCAGCAGACCTCTAGAGACTCTGTTTGAGTTCCCACTATTTTCTCAAGGGCCCATGCCCGTTTTTATTGGCTGACAGCTGGTTTTGTTTACCACTTGACACCATTCCATGTATAGTGCACACTGAGATCCATTCTGTGTGTGACTGAAATCCCACACTGACTTTAATTAGGTCTAGGTTGGATATAGGAGGTGTGGCTGGAAAAGTATTGAACATGTATATATGTACATGTGCAATATTTTACAACCTTGCTCTCTTTTAATCTTAGCTGATTAAAAAGCCTGGATATAGCGTTTTATAGGGCATGCAGATTTTTGTGCTATAATCGTGGCACAAAAACTCAATTATTTCAGTAAGAATTACATGAAATAGACCTTTGTGATTTCGACCCTTTCGGCATCATCATCAGTTGGATATTGATGGGATTCTCATATAGGTAGCCTGTACTTATATGCTTTATTTTTGATACTTTTTTTTTACCTTTTGTCATGGTGTGTGGCTTAGGTCCAGTTCTCAAACCTTTTTGTTGAAAGAAATCATTTCCAATTTATTTCATTTTCTCTCTAGGGAAATACTGGGCTATGTTCCCAGTGCTAGAGGTTAGTTTGGGGGGTGCTGGGTTCTGGCTGAGTAGGGAGTAGAAGAATTTTAGTGTAGCCTTGTGAACGAGGATATTTCTCTCCTTACCCATATTTGCCGTCATTGGCTCCCCAACTATAATCAAAACCCTGGAATATTCAACCAGAGGGAGAGTAAATAGAATGTTAGAGAGGGAAGGGTATAAGAGACAGAGAAGGTCTGTTGTGTAATGAGGTGGGATTGGGTTGGTGGTCAGTTTGCCAAGAAAAAAAAGCTTGAAAATTTCAATGTCAAAACATGCATTCTCTTGAATTCTGGGAATGCCTTCATAACCGTGGTTCTAGTAGAGATAATTGAAAAAAAAAGTTGTTAGAAAGGCCAGAAATAAGGCGGGAGCGCATCCCCTCTGCCTCACCCCCCCCCCCCACATTGTTTTACTGTACCCTGGTGTTTCTATTGTTTAAACTGTTTACTTTCCCATTTTAGGCCCCCTTAAAGGAGTCATTGGGAATCTGCGGAGGATGGTATAAACGCAGATAATCTAACAGAGGGTGTGGGGAAATCCCGTGTTAAAATTCTGCATTACCAGGGTGCAGTTTGAAAAAAGAAAAGTTTTTCATTTGAATGTGCACACCCCGCATGTAAGACACATCCCTAACTTGAGAGAATGCCAAAGGTTGCACCTGGAGATTGACTTTTGTAGCTGCGCAGTTCCATTCTTCACGATTAATACCTCGTTAGATCATGACATACACCTTCCATCACTTAATACAGTCTCGATGTGGGATGGCCAGCATCCCCGGGTTACAACTGTAACTACAATAATACCCTGCATATAAGGCGCAGCTTAGATTGGCCAATGGTGGGGGTGGACTTGATAGGCAAGGACATTATAACATTACTTAACTGCTTGAAACTGTTCAAGGTATTGTGGTAAGTTAACATTTAATAAACTATAAACTAATAATATATGTATTTTTTTATCTCAATATATTTATAATCTTGCACATATACACCCTACATCCGCCCGGTGTCTCAAATTTTATTAAGCACATATTGCATACAAATAATACTATATTGATATTGACATTTGTACAGATTAATAAAGAGGCTCCATGATATCTCTTCTCCAGAGTCCTACAACTACAGGCACTTGTGCTGTGTACGAGTACTGATGGCATCAGTCAGTTTAATACACCAGATGTACCAGTGTATTGATGACCCAGTGCACACATACAACAGATACGGTAAGCACCTTTCTATGTGAGAATGGTCAGTGTTTGTGGTATTTTCATGCTTACACTCACTTGACATAAGTCATGACATTCTTCTATGGTTACATCGATACTTAATAACTAATTTCTCTTGTATCGCTATTCATCATCATCTTCCGATTCCTCCTCGGCCTCCTCTAACCACTGCACGAAAGGCGCCACCTAAATGGGTAAGAGAGAATAAAGGGTATTTTATTAACATTCCTTGGATCTGTTCTGGTTATTGTACTTAAATAATCAATGTTTGATTTCTACTGGCTTATTTCTGTCATTGATAATGAATAATGTTTCCACAGTGGCCTGTTTAAGTACTCTTTCCTGCATTCACAGGTCTCAAATAAGGACTGGTTGTATACAATCAAAGACAAGCCACCGAGATATATGAAGAGTTTGGTTCCAAAACGCAATAAACACCATTTTGGAAAAAATGGAGTTAAGATGAGAAAACAATAGGTTGGGGTAGGTGATAAATGTTGCAAAATCATTTTCCCCAAAACAGTCACCATTTGGCAGCTACGGCCCATCTAAAATCCACTTTTATTCCAAAATGACATTAATCCCACACCTGTTTGGTTCCAAAACACAATGAATCCACTCAGACAAACATTGTCATGATATGTATGTTCATTAATAATGGTGTTTCCATGGATTGAATGATCTGTTAATGTCATATCATAATGTATATTTTGTAAGTTTTATAATGGTGAAGAGAGAGGTATATGGATGTGAAAGCTGTTGTGATGGACTTACTGCGTTTTGGAACAGTGTGGATTTATTGCGTTTTGGAACAAAATAGGATTTATTGCATTTTTCCAAGGAATGTATGATAAATCAGCTTTTGTCTGTGAAACAACAATCAGTGTAAAAAAAGGACTTGAAAATGTTTCATTTATATCAAACTAAATGAGGAAAGTCAAATATAGAAAAGAACTTTTGTGGTTACTATATGGATACAAAAATGAGTCATGTTGGATTTATTGCTTTTTTGAACCAAACAGCTTAGGCATTTATTGCGTTTTGGAAAAATATAATGCAGCAATGTAAATTGCTGATAACTTGAAAAGTGAAAAGCCTGTGATTGGCTCCCATGAGATGTACACTCATCCTGTTGCATCAGCACTTCTTCACTAAGGTTATTTGCACGACCAAGCCACTATTCGCATAAACTGCACTATTCGCACCACTTTGCAAAAAAGGCAGGAAAGTTGAGACATGGATCAACATCATATACCTTCACCATTGGAGGCAAAAAGCGTCTTATGGCTGCTAACCAACTGAGTCTGTACAAAATTGACAATTTCTCAAAATTTACAAAACTTGGTAATGAAATACCTTTTCCTGCAAGACCCCTACATCTCCTCCTTTAATGGCACTACAAATTCATTAAGTAATTCCACCTCTTATATATAAAATTTACATCTTTTTTAAAACTTATTCACACCACCAAAATGACTGAAAGTGCAGGGGCCCAGGGTGTCTCCTTATAACTCACTTTTCGAGTTAAAAATGGGATTAAACCACATACTGTAATCACTCGCGTATAAGGCGCGTCTTATACGAAGGGTTTTCGTCATCCCCAAATCCACAAGGGGGACACCAAGACCTTTCTTTTGATATGTTACATGCCCCCTAAGTCCTAATAGGACATAATGTGGGCCAGAGGGGTCTGGGGGATCCTAGGTACACGTAGCTTCTTGAATTTTTAAAATCCATTCAGTAGAACAAAAGATATGAATATTTTATTTTTTTGGCAATATTTTTAAACTCTAGGTGCGCCTTATACGCGGGATGCGCCTTATACACAGGAGATTACGATAGTTAAGCTATGAAGGAAGACTCAAGGATTTCAAAACGAAATGTGGAGCCGTTTTATTTATGGTCCCCTAGATATTGGAACTCACAAAAATGGCCACCCCCTCTTCAATTTTTTGGAATGATAAATGTCTCATTATCTCAAAATACCCAAAATGGATTTGTTGCGTTTTTGGAACCAAACTCTTCTTATATTTATCTAATTATCAATGCAGTCTTCACCTTCTGTCGTATGTCTTGCCGTGCAGTGGAATCAGATCCTGCTTCTACAGTGGATGCGTGCCACGTGATGACCGCCTCCTCAGTCAGTATGTCGTGTTCATATAGAGTGTGGAGGACCTTCAGCAGGGCCGCAGCAATTGGGGCTGAACCAATACTAACATCCTGTAAGAAAATAGCGAGTTAACTTTTTATCTATATAAGCTTGTGAGATTTTTTCTTAAATGTGTGTTGTGTCAATCGATAGTTTCTTATTCAACCCATCAAAATGAGTGGGATTTAAGAATGGTCGCTATAATAAAAGTCAATAATGCTCCCATCGATTAACTCTTTCAATTTTTTTTTTCATCAAACTGAGACGAATGGACCCTTTAATTCCAAACTGTGTGTAGATGGTAATGTTAGAGGACATATGACCATGATTTAGACTCCAATCTCTTCTCTATTTCATGATAAATGTCTGTGGTCACGAGTATGGTGTAGGAATACTAAACATTCCCAGTATTTCCACACAACAATGCGTTCTGATGCATATATCATATACAGGATACATCCTAAGTAATAGATCAGTGTATTAGGGAGGAACCCACTACATGTACCACCAAGCTTGTTCCTTCACATCTCTACCATGTCTCACACCACCTACCTCTAGAGCCTGGAGGCAAATCTGTTGAGATTCCCGAGACTTGATGTAATTTTTTAGAAGAGGGATCGTCATCTTCTTTAATAACTTGAAAAAACAAAAAGAAATGAGTAAATCCTACTAGTTATTCAGCGAATATAATTGTTGTTCTTTTTAGATGTATCTATAAATTCATGACACTTCAAGATATACATGTTATTTTATCATGAAATTCTTCCTAACTTCGCTTTTCCTGAAACTCTTTCACTTCAGAAAATATGGTGCATTAAGAACATAACCTGTTCCGGTATGTGATAACAGTTTACTTTGAATATTTCTGAGTTAAACTTGGGTACTCACAGATTTAAACTTGGGCAGATATTTAGCTGCGTCGAGGTTGGGGTCTAGTCGTAGTGGGACCTCAAACACTGCCTTAGTCACGATACTCGTTACCTCAGCAATCTGAATATTGTACGCATGCCTGAAAAATAGACCATTAATTATTATTTAACTCTGTTCACCAAGTCTTTTTAATCTAAGGGGTGAAAATGGAACTGCAAGTGATATTTTACTGAACTTACTTGAGTGAGTTGATTTCCAGTACCATATTGTCGAAACCAACATTCTCTGACAAGGCTCTCTCTAATGTCACCAGTACTTCCTCATGGAACACTGCAACAACATGTAAACTCATCTAAGGAGAAGCAAAGCTATTTTTGTGTTACCCAGAGTATCACAAGTAAGCAACAACCAGAGAACTTTTAAATCAAATGCTTCCTAAGAAGGTAAGAGGGACTAAACTAGATTCTCAATACAAGCTAGAAGTGTATTTCTACACGATGAACTAATTGGGCCAACATTTTACTGCAGCTACTCACCTTTGACATCATCCATAAGAGGGCTCTGTCTGAAGTCTCCATCCAGTTCATCGTCCTCTTCACCCTCTACACTCGACACGCTCTCCTCGTCCTCTGACCGTACCGCTGCCCCCCACACGTCCTGTATTAGGTCATCCTCGTCTTCACTGTCTACTGGCGGCTCATAGATGTAGGCCATACCCTCATTGCCGATAACACTTGGGTCTGCTTCTGTGAACGTGAATATAGTATATCAATAACTAACAGAAGTACATGAGCAGTATTATGCATACACCGTATGGCCTGTATAAGCGCCGGGGCGCTCATTGATATCAACAAGGGTATATCCCCGGCCCTTATTCAAGACCAGCGCTTAAATTATATTGAATTTTCAAATTCCAATACCCTTGTACCCCGGTGCTTATTCAAGACCGGAGCTTATTCAAAGCCCCGGAGCTTACACAGGCCAATACGGTATGTCAATGTGGATAATTGGCTAAATACTGAGAGGAAACTTTTCATCTATATTCTAATCAGACATGGTTGCAGTCTTGATTCGACTTTGAAAGTGGTCGACCGTTTTACACATGAATTATTTTCTCTAATATATAACCGTTATTCACCCTTGGCCACCTCCTGCTGGTCATCTTCAAGGTCATCAAACTCATCCTCCATACCGCCTGATGTAGATTGTGGAGGGTCAGCCATCAGCATCAAGCCTGGACCTAACCGCACGTCAGGCCCTACTTTTACCTTTTGTACACAATAATAATAATGTGCACAATCAATGACATCAAAGTAAAGAATCTTTTATATCTTCTATTCATATTGTTTTCGATGATATCCTTGCTTATCTAAAGTATATTTTGTTTTGTGTACATGTAAGCAGTCAGTCTACATTATATAACCTGTATATCCCATGTATAAGATTTGTCAGAAATAGAATTTCCTACTTACTCTCGTTGATAGGACACAGCCAGGTAGGAGGGTGACATTGGGTAAAAGTGTGACATTGTCAGCCACCATGGCCGTCTGTACGCTGCACCCGTCCTCCACCCGTACCCCGTCCCAGATAAACGCTCCCTCCAATCGTACATTCTCTCCTGTGAGTAGTGATTGGAAGTTTATAATATTAAGGTAGGCTTTACTGCAGGATGGAAATCCAATGTTTGTTTGTTTGTTTGTTTAGTTTTACGTCCGGGGGCCATCGAGGAACTCAGACATTCAAGGGTTCTTGGACATTAAGTCCTTTCTTTTCTTTTTGGACAGGTATTTATATGCTGTTTGCTCGACACAGCAGTGACCGAATCTATGAATGACCGAATCTATGAGATGAATGACCGAATCTATGAGGAGGGTTGAGGGGGAAAACCGCTACCAGGGCTTCATTCCCCTACTCTTTTCGAAGGATAGCAAGTGTTCTTTTATTTGCCTGGTCCCATAGGCAGGGCCAGACAAACCACGGCCTTTGATCACTCAGACATGGTTCACTGAGGGGGAATCCCATGGCAAAAGACAAGCATGTAGGCCCGGGCCAGCACATATGGACACCAGCTGCCCACATGCCCACCCCAAGCCACAAGAAACCCCAGCTTTGTCGCCTTTTACGAATCTGGTATGCCCACTGTTAATATGGAAGGAGATTTCTCCTTGTGGACTCCCAATGAAGTTATTCTGCTCCTTCATGCCCTCACATGAAGGTCCCCCCTCCACAGGGGGAGGAAATCCAATGAAACTACTTTAATCCTTTAGGCTGTAATGAAGATCACATGAGCTGTTATAAATAAAAAGGGAATTTCGGTATATAAAGATATAAAAGAAAAACATCATTTGACAATGATAAGTCCGAATTTCTTCATTTGATCAGGTTCATTGTTCACTTATATAGATAAAATCGCTTTCTTACCTATAACACAGTTTTTGCCAATAACGGAGTTTGAGATCTGTGTATTGCTACCAACGACACTTCCCTTCCCTATCACAACGTTCTCTTGTAGAACAGACCCTCTGAAATGATTTTAAAACATGTTGTATTGTACTGTAGATCTACATGAGTATCGTCCAATGCTAAAACATTAAGATGCAAGGAATTAATTGTAATGAGTAACCTGAATGACAATGTAATAACAGAAATGGCTGTTGTAGACACTCCCATCTTCTATGACACAACATCTAGGCTAATACATAGTTATGACTACTACCCGGTACATGTATTACTACATGGTCTTTGTTCTTTATTATCATCCCAAGCTGCATTTCCTACAAGTCCACCTAAGATACTAAATCAAACGTCTTCGATAATTTTATTCATATATACCTGCCGAGTGTGACGTCACGGTGGAGGTAGATATTTTGCCGGTTGAAAGTGTAATAGTTTTCTGAGAGGTTACTCATGTTGCCATCTGGTACCATCGGGTACGACCACCGACTGATGATATCTTTACTGAAATGTTAAAGTATGAAAAAGTTATAATACAATTCGAGTAAGTGGATGCATTTAATGGTCCATCTTTAGACCTGAATTTCAAGACTCAAAAGCCTACAACGACCAGGTCCTTTTGTCCCACTTAGCCCTTAGCTAAGTACAGGCTTCGCCACATCAACAATTATATTGGTGTCTTCAGTTTTTACTTTTGAAAATTATTAGGTGATTAAGAATCTAATATATTGATTTCCAGATGAAAATTGCAATGGTCAAAAGAAAATTAGGTTGGATCTAATTTGTTATGTATATCTTGAGCGATGATGGTGGCTGGGATGGGGGGCTCATGCATAATAGATATCAAGAAAGACTTGCTTGTTATCAAGAAGGAATGGTCGAGTGTAAATGTATCTAACCTGACCGCATTGTACATGTGAAGGTTGGAGACTCGCGCTGCATACTCCTTCTCTGTGACGTGAACATGGATCGAGTTACCCAGGATCTGAATCAAGATTAGAATGAAGTCAAAAGAGGACACGTTCTTCTTACACAATTTGAGAAATACACTCACTCTTCCCAAGCCACCATAGTTTTCTTAGCTATCTGCACCACAATATCTCAAGACAGAACTGAATACACCAAATCGGATTGAGGAATTTCGCTTAAACTTACCTCCTCATTAACAAGGATGCCCCGCACGAAGTCGTCTCGTGTCAAGTAGTCAAACTCATCAGTGAAGAGACAGGGTACAACAGGTGAGCAGATACTAATGTGGGTGTCTAACAGGTCGTACCTTTATAGAAACCAAATTCAGGTTTGAGTAGAAATTTATAAGTTAAACAAGACTTACCTTGGTAAAAGGTGAAGTTTGACTTAAAGTTTATAAGGGTTGCTAGACTGCCGACGAAGAGAACAATGCATCAGTATTTAAAGCTAGCTGGGTAACAAGGTAAATCCCAAAAAATGGGTCTTCTGGTATACCAGAAGTACACCCAGAGAACAACGGGGTGGGTGAAAACTTGATCAAATCAGGTGGGACCGTTGTTCTCTTCGTCGGCAGTCTAGCAACCCTTATAAACTTTAAGTCAAACTTCACCTTTTACCAAGGTGAGTCTTGTTTAACTTATAAAGTTTATGTCTGGTTGCTATGCCGACGAAGTTCTCACAACAGAGATTTGAAAGCTGCCTTGTTACCCAGCTGGTAATGACAACATAGAGATGTGTAATTACCTTATTGTGTGCTGGAGGCCATGGAGAGCACTGAAGACAGGTACGTGCTGCCATGGTCCTTGTGGATGGACCTTTTGTAGAACTTAGCAAAAGTCAATGCATTGGTCCATCTGCCCTGTTTCAGGATGTAATCCACAGGTAGTTTGCTGTAATCCGCCTTAGATACCGAGGTTCCTCTGGTGGAGTGTGGGGACACCTGCTTCCCAAATGGCGTGTTTTATCCATCTGGATACAGAACTAGTGAATCTGTTTTTTAGTGGAACATAGTGACAACCAAAGTTGGTCTTTGCCACCTTCCCTGAAGGGTTCTATCACTTTAAGATATCTCCTTAAAGTCCCCTAGGGGCATAGAGCCCTGTTTTCAAAGTTGTAGACATGAAACCTGTCTAAAGGTTTTCCTTCCTTGGTGTGTTTCAATTGACTGTCTACCGGTAGTATTACCTCATTGTCAGTAAATACATTGTTGTGCTGTTTCCCCCATAATGAATGTATCATCTATGTACCCAAAACAAGAATGGCTTTGTTTTTGCAACTCTGCAAAGGCTAGTTTTAGGACCTTGGTGAAAGTTCTTGGTGCTTGTGCTAGTCCATTCGGCAGGCATGTTTATTGATATAACGCCCCCCCATTTGAACCTAAGCAACTTTTTGTCGGTATCTGATACCAGTACGCTGTAATAAGCGTCAGAAAGATCTAAAGAACCTAAAAAGGCGTCTTTCTGCACCATGTCTATGGCTGTCTGTAGGCTTGTCATTTTGAAATGTCTAGACTGCCAAAGAATTCAGTTCTGACAGGAATTTAAATTTAAATCTAATTCTAAGACCTACGTGATTGTAGAGGTCTGGTTGCCATGGTAACTGAAGTTAATCAATTGTCACTTCAATTAATCGACTGGCTATTTGGTTCTATCATCGCAATTTTGAAATACTGGAGTTTCCCAGTATTTTCTAGCTCCATATAAGGAGAGTCACATGACCTGATGAACACATAAACACAACCATGCGGGAGCTGTCAAAACGTGAAAAGAGATTGAGGACGTCATGATCGTTTAAACATACAATCTTTTAAAAAAATAGATAAGAAAACTATGACAAAGTGCTTACCGTATGTAATTTCATGTGAAAGCAGGGAAAACAAAGGGACAAATCTGTACTGTGTACGACCTCAGAGTCATAAGCAAATGTCCACGACCAGTGAATAATTTTACAGCGTATTCACTCGTATAACGGCTTCGTTGAATACGGGCAGCCCCACCGAGGTGAATACGCTGTAAAAATAATCACTGGAGTGGACATTTGCATTTATGCCATGGCCCTACGGGATGAATTTGCTTTAAATTCAAGAAACACAACCATATTTACTGTTTTTCAACATATCAAGTCGTCCCGGTTTGTTTTGATCCGCCATGACACCTTGCTCGACGAAATTGGTCACGTGATACGGAGCTAGCCGCTACTTTTAGTTTCGATAGAAATGTTCCTTGCGCAGGACAATATCTTCGCTTTTAACATGGCGCTAACACATAGATATACCTTAAACAATTCATAACATATTATTTAACTAGTTCAATCATTCTATTTTGCATAAAACTTCTAATAACCATACCTAAATACGAAACTAGTTAGCTCTGTATAAATTTCAAAATGGCGCCGCGGAATATGCGAGGATCGTATTCCACCCCCCCATTGAATACGGCGTAAGTAGTACTAATCTATAGTGTCATCGATATTAGCCATGGCATAAAAAACAAACCGCCAGGTATTCTGGGATATTTCCAAAGTGGAGGGGGCTTGCCCAAATTACTCATACTTTCACCTTCATTTCGAAAGAAACCCTAGAGAAATACTTTTCAAAAATTTGCGTTTTCCTTATTTAAACCATCTTAATTGATTGAGTGAACTGATTTTGTTCATGCCTGTCTCTAAGTACCGTCAGTAGAATCATAACACCACACCGGCTAGATCTGACCTCGATTTTCCATGGGTTCAGCCAACCAGCGTCCGTGCTGCATAGCCCGTATCAAACTGTAGGTTATGTCCCACCTAGTGTTGAATTTTCAAACTATATTATGGTGTAGGTTACATGGACGTAAATGCTGCCCTCTCGTGAGTCATATGGTATTCAGGCCTGCACTGAAGATGATCTGGGTGCTGATTGGCTTAGAAATCATATGCAAGAAATATTGGTAAAATTATGAAAAAAATCACAAGTGACCCCAAATAGTTCCTTAATGGAACAGTAGATGAGTTTTTATATTTTGCCAAGGTTTGGGGATTTTATCAGGTCTGCAAATGTTCATCTGGCCAATGGAGGTTTTGAGGCCCAAAATAGGGTAGAATGGCACTTGCTGTACGTATCGCTCCCTTAGTTAAGATTTTCAGGGTTAAGCCTATCCTATATTCTAACACATTGTGTGTGAGAGATGGTTTAATCTTGCTACGGTCGAAAATATTACCAACGAACATTACGGGGGGCTGTTTTTATGTGTTATGCTATATAGAAACATAGAGGAAATGGAATTAGTTCCACGTAACCTATAGGATGATTGGACATTTGACCTGCCTATTTCAAATGCCCTTTTAATGTCATTTTTCTGTTACAGCAAGGATGGTTTTACAGGAATCTGGCCAAATTAGTCACAGAAATGGTGTGTAAATAAAAAAAATAGGAAAACCTTGCTTGCGGAGGTAGGGTAATTCACTAAATATTGCAGTTTCTATGAATCTCCCAAAACATAACTTTTTCTGGACATAAACCACCTACAGGGTGAAATTTTCAGCAGAAAATGACATTTTAGCCTCATTTTAATCTTCCTAGGGTTATTGATGCACAGATATCCATGTAGGGCCTACCATAGGGTCCATTGGAAGTTTGGTCGGGTTTGCGGTGTTTCGTCAAAGTTTCAGTGAGAGCGCAACTATCTAATTAACCAGTAGTAATTTATCCCCCAGTGCAAATATTAGTACAATATTGATAACAGGTATTCTTGATGCATGTAACAGAAAAGGCATGCCTTAAAAAATGATCCCCTGGTAAGATATGATCTGTAAAAAGTGGGATTAATTATAGGCCTAATATTAATCATTTTTCACCAGTTTTATCATGTTTTTCATGATTTTGTGAGTTTTTCTGGCAAAATCCTAACAATATTTTGCAAAATATATGCCCCCTTCATCATCAGGTGACTGAATTCAATGCAAATATGCAATTTGACAGCTCTAGAACTGCTGCTTGTGCAGTGCATAGATCTTTGATGATAAAAGTCGCTGCTCGGAAATCACATTGAAAACTGGTAGGAATTTCAGTGTGAATTGCACACATCAATCCCCTCATATCATAACATTGAGAAAGGCTGTTGCCACCAAACTTTAGGATTTTATAGGACAGACCCTAAGGTTTGATAGGAAAAACATTTTAGTTTTATCTGAAGACCCTACCCCTAATTAAGGTTACATGGACGTAAATGCTGCCCTCTCGTGAGTCATATGGTATTCAGGCCTGCACTGAAGATGATCTGGGTGCTGATTGGCTTAGAAATCATATGCAAGAAATATTGGTAAAATTATGAAAAAAATCACAAGTGACCCCAAATAGTTCCTTAATGGAACAGTAGATGAGTTTTTATATTTTGCCAAGGTTTGGGGATTTTATCAGGTCTGCAAATGTTCATCTGGCCAATGGAGGTTTTGAGGCCCAAAATAGGGTAGAATGGCACTTGCTGTACGTATCGCTCCCTTAGTTAAGATTTTCAGGGTTAAGCCTATCCTATATTCTAACACATTGTGTGTGAGAGATGGTTTAATCTTGCTACGGTCGAAAATATTACCAACGAACATTACGGGGGGCTGTTTTTATGTGTTATGCTATATAGAAACATAGAGGAAATGGAATTAGTTCCACGTAACCTGTAGAAGCAATTCATCAATTGGTTCGAGTATTGATTGTAAGAGGGCAGCACCTGTCTAAGCTGACCCCACTGTAGTTCAAGGTCAGCAGCCATTCACCTCTTCAGCAGAAGAACAACACTGCCACCGGTATGGGGCCTGCTAGTGTTGTGTGAGTTTTGTTGGTTTTTTTGCTATGGCTGAGGGCATAGGAGGTGTAGAGGACCTTAACAGAGTGTTGGCTCTACATGCTTCATCCTTGGGAAGCCTAGAACCAGATTCCCACCAAGCAAGAACGACCAGACTTTGCAGGTCAGGGTGTGGACTGCGCCATTTTGGTCCTTGGGGCAAGAGGTGTAAGAACATTACATCAGGTAATCTACAGCCGGTGGGTGACCTAGATACTTTTGACAGTGAAGAAGGAAAGGAACAAGAAGCCATGGGTACTACTCAAGAGGATATAGAGAAGGAACTAGATCGTCAGCATCGGCGTAAACAGGAGCTGGCAGAGCAAAAGAAAACAGCGGATTTAGCAGCAGAGCTAGCTCAACTCAAGTTGGAGAACGATGCAGAGGAGCAACGGATTAGGAAAGCCATGGCTGGCGCAGCCGGAGCTTCAGGTAGTACCCCCTCCCCCACTGGTTCACCAGGAACGGAGGACCCGACAGGCATGGCTGGTGGCGGCCTGGCTACACTCATTGCCGGGCTAGGCACAGCTGGCTTAGGCCTAGGAGCATTAGGCGCCTTGGGCCACACCTCTCCACTTTCACAGCTTGGTAAGGGTGTAGATTTGCTTTCTGGCCTTCAGTACTTGTCAACAGCTAGTAAACGCAAACGCTCATGCCATCCACTCTGTCCTGATAACTATATACCAGATGATAAGGACTATGATGACATGTCAGCGGGTGAATTAGCATATGGCATGGCGTGTGTATTAGAATACATCCATCAGTCAAATAATGAAAAATTAGATGTAGGAGCCTACATAAGCCATATGAAGTTTGTGCTATTTAAAGCTATGAGTGGCACCTATACTGACAAAGCAATGGCCAGGTATGAACACAGTGTCTCCCAGAAAGTTATCAACGGTACTTTAAGTGGTTATGTGGAGTCAGACAGCAACAGTTTCAACCAGGAACTGGATGCAGGTGGCACAAAGGCAGTGCAAGAAGCCCTTCAAGCCCTCATGAAAAAGCTAGCTCCACAATCACAGTCTGACAAGAAAGGCAAACAGAAGCATAAGGTGGACGTCCCTAATGATATTTGTGCGAAGTTTAACTTCACTTACTGCAATTTTCCTAAATGCAGCAAGTCGCACATTTGTTCAGTATGCCGTGGGGACCACAAAATCAAGGCATGCCCACTAAAATCAGCAGCTCCAACCTCCACGTTCGGTTCGGGAGTTCAGTCCACTAGCGGCCAGTCCAATGCTCATGTTTGACGCGGCATTATTGACTCCATTCCATTAGCACGTGGCGATCAGCACGTGGTTATGTTTACAAACAGTTCTGACACGTGCGCCTCGGATGTCAACATGACGTCATCGGTTACTTGCCGATCAGCGGAATACGGTAACACCACAACCGGCAAAGCACCAGCTGCGGCTGTTTCGCTGGGTGTGGGCACGGTGTTGGCAGAAAGGGCTGAGTACATGGATTTTGGACGGCAACAAGTGCATTTACAAGATGGTGGTTATCGAAGCGAAGTGTTTATCAATGACGCTTCGAATTTTGACAATGTTATTTGTTATGACACTATTGAGCAACTATTGAGTTCAAATAGAGATTATCTGCCTCTATGGAGTTATCAGCGTCACCGCCTTAATAACATAGACGCTCAGTTATCTCCCTGCGGCTGGCGGGAGATGCTTTCAGGCGGCCCCGACGAAGTCTATGGCCCTTCGTGTTGGGACAAGGACTCTTTATTTCTTTTGAACGGCGTGATGTTTGGCTTCAAATTAGTCGACCCAGCAGCCCCTATTCAGGAATATCTCACGGCTAATTAAAAATCAGCTGCCATATTAGCCAAAGACGCTATTGACAACATTATTTTGGCTGAATTGTCAACCGGTAAGCTGTCAAAAGTGGACTGCAAGCCAAAATGCGTCCACGCTGTTGGTGCAGTTCCCAAACAGACAGGCGGATTTCGGCCAATAACAGACGCCAGTAGGCCTAGGGGTGCTTCAATAAATAATTATATGGAGTCAACTTTTGAGCACTTTAGTTATAAGTCGATGGACAATGTTTGTGAATTATTAGAGCAAGGCTCTTATATCGCAGTAACTGATGTTTCAGCAGCCTACCGTTCTGTCTTGATAAGACCAGCAGATAGACAATGTCAAGGTTTACAATGGTCAGATGAAAGTGGGGATTATTATATGGTAGACAACTTCCTCAGCTTTGGAAGCAGAGCAGCGCCATATATCTTCACTAGAATAACGGATAGTCTCTGCAGATTTATGAATTTAAGTGGTTAAAAATGTATTAATTATTTAGACGATATGTTAATCACTGCTGCAACGTATGAAGATTGTGTGAAAGCCCAGCTCATGTTACACCATTGGTTACGGAAGTTAGGCCTTTATATAGCTTACAATAAAGTGAAGTCTCCAGCTCGTGTGCAAACTTACCTAGGAAAGGAAATAGATACAATGGAGATGAAATTGAGACTCCCTTCAGAGAAGCTGACCAAGCTACATGTTGAACTGAGCTTCTTTAAAGGTCGCCGTCAGGCGACGAAAAAACAGTTACAACGGCTATGTGGTATCTTGGGACATTGCTCAATGCTAGTACGAGGGGGCAGAATCTTCTCTCATAGGATAATTGCACATTTAAAAAGATTCACTGGTGGTAGGCGCTACATAAGGCTAACTAAGTCTTTCTTCCAAGACTTGGACTGGTGGCAATCTTTCAGTGACTGGTTCAATGGGGAGGCAAGGATCATGAAACCTTCCAATGCTCTCAACACAGCCTGTGTCTACACGGATGCTTCAAACTCAGGCTGGGGAGCGGTCCATAATACAGACTGGATCGCTGGCACATGGGAACCACGGCCACCAAACATTGTTACCAAGGAGCATCAACATTTTGTACAGGACCCGGCAGAAATGGAAATACCTAATAATATTAATGTTAGGGAGCTCTATCCCATCTTAAAAGCGGTACAACGCTGGGGAAAGGCTTGGAGGGACTGTACTGTTGAGTGTCAAACTGATAATACGCAAGTAGTCTGTGCCCTGAATAAAGGGAAAAGTGCAAATGACACTTCAATGTCTATTCTACGTTTGATTTTCTGGGAGTGTGTTCTTGCCAACTGCCATTTAAAGGCCATACATTTGCCAGGTGTAGACAACTCTGTAGCAGATTATTTATCAAGAATGTCTATGGTGATTAAACCCATTCTTCCATTGAACTTATGTTGCAGAGAGGACTTCCTTGATAAGGAGTTTGGATAAGAAAGCGGCAGATATGAAGGCTCGAGCATGGGCCCCATCTACTTGGAAGACTAGATCTTCCCAATGGAAGAAATTTTTGACTTTTTGTATTTTGATATCTTGTATTCCTATTCCTACAACGCTTCAGTTGATGTGTAGATATGTTGTATATTTGAGTGAGACCCTCACTTTCAAGAGCATAGATAATTATGTGAGTGCAGTCTTAGCACTAAATTTCATGTTTGGTTATGATGTAGCTTGGATACGTAGAGACTTCCAATTTCGTATCACCATGTCGGGTATACGTCGGTTTCTAGGAGATCCAGAACCAGCAAGACCGACACTGGACATTTCACATTTACTTAAAATGTTTACAAGAGTTCTGATAAAAGACAAAAATCACAGGTCAATGTGGTCAGCTGTAGTTTTATCTTTTAGAGCCTTACTAAGGAAGTCAAATTTGGTGGTTACCGGTACTAATGACGCTTTAAACTTACACGTACTTAAAAGGAGTTCAATCACCTTCACAGACTGGGGAATGTACCTATCGGTATCTAGTACAAAGACAATTCAGTTTGGTCAACGCACACACATTATTCCTATAAATTCCATACCAAACTCTCCTTTATGTGCAGTATCCATGTTGAAGGCACATCTATTTGATTTTCCAACTTCGGATCCTGAGGATCATTTATTCATGTGTGAGAATCAAGGGAAACGCATTCCTTTATCTTATAACAAACTTTTAATGTTTTTCAAAGACTTACTACGACAGACTGGTGAAGATCAAGATAGAGCTGGTATGCACAGTATGCGCAGGGCTGGTGCAGCTTTTATGTATCAGATAGGTATGTCCTTAGAGGACATACGACAAGCTGGAGACTGGCGTAGTTTGGCAGCCCTGATTTATCTTGCCAAACCTATGAGTGCCAGGATCAAATCTGACAAGTTCATGGCTGAGTCTATTGCTTCTTTCAATGTATAAAAAAAAAAAAAAAAAAAAGGTGTGTCTATTTCGATATTTGGGATGCTGGCGGTCACTTTGTTTTATGACAATGCCCAGATCCAATATGTATCGTCTTGTCTAATCCCTTCATATCTATCAATGTGTAGAAGCAATTCATCAATTGGTTCGAGTATTGATTGTAAGAGGGCAGCACCTGTCTAAGCTGACCCCACTGTAGTTCAAGGTCAGCAGCCATTCACCTCTTCAGCAGAAGAACAACACTGCCACCGGTATGGGGCCTGCTAGTGTTGTGTGAGTTTTGTTGGTTTTTTTTTTTCTTATTAATAAAGGGGCGGTCACTTTGTTTTATGACAATGCCCAGATCCAATATGTATCGTCTTGTCTAATCCCTTCATATCTATCAATATCACAATTTGGAAGAAGCCTCTGAGATGTCTGATTTTTAGGAAAGTTTGAACATCTGAAAATAGACGGACCTCTGAAGGTCTGACATCTCTGACGGTAGTACTAAAATTGACTAGCGGCGTGTGCTGAGTAATGTAATGATATTCAACCTGGTTGCCATGGTAACTGGACTAGCTCGGGCGGCGACTAGACAAAGGTCCCTGTTCTGAAAATGTGGTATTGATATTGTACAATTGCAGGTTCACTTAATTTCCCGCCTGAAAGGTTATGACTTGTAACGTAAACTTTGATTGTACCTGTATTGGTAGAGTGTGAAGTGATCTCATAGTGCCATGGTAACTGAGTTTGGAATGCATAAAGAAATCCTGAAGCTCACAGTTCAGTGAGTCTGTCCTGAGGGGAGATATGATGATGGAGTTACTGAAAGGCTTGCTGTCGTTACATGTGTGATGTTATCACTGCTTGTTGTTATATAGCATGTATAAAAGTGAATAATTTACTATGAATGAATTCGGTGTTCAGACAGGATAGAATGTGACTGGTATGTGCATTGTGTGTAGTTGAACTTTGATTACATTGATTGTTGCTGCGTTTTGAGTGGTTTGAGAAAGGTTGCTTGTTGTGGATTAGGAGACCCTCCTCTTATATGAAGGAAACGCCCCTTCCAATTTAACACTTGATATTAGAGTAGTATCTCGTAGACTGTCCCCCCTCCGACCAGCCACTGACCTCACAACCTATGTCTGCATTAGGCTTGCTGAGGAGTTTGTGTACTGTTTGTGTCTTGTTGAGTATGTCTATTGTCTGTTATTATTGTAATGTCCTGGGAGACATCTGGTTCGGAACTTTTTTATCTTTGACCCGACTATTTGATAATGGCTAATGCGGCAAATTATGTCAAACCTAAAGGTCTTCTAGTCATGCCATGGAATGTTCTCTCTATGGTCTATAAGAAGGTGACCCTTCCTTATTTTACATATGTACGTAAACCTGATATCTTCGGAATTTCTGAAACGTGGCTAAAACCACACATGGATAATTCATTATACAACTTTAAAGGTTATACAAAACATAGGCTTGATAGGCCTAATGGGGCAGCAGGTGGTGTCGCTGTGCCAGTGTCACATAAACATGCGCATGTAAGGTTGAATGACCTACCGTAATCTCCCGCGTAGAAGACGCCCTGCGTGTATAAGACGCACCCCAAACTTAGCACATGCATTTTCGCGTATAAGACGCACATTTTAAGGGTGATTTTTGTCAATCCAGTACTGTTCTATAGTAAAATTACCTCTCGTATAAGATGCACACCCAACTTGAGAGAAAGCTATAAGACCCCCCAGCATTTTGTTTGGCGTAGAGGACGCGTCTTATACGCGGGAGATTACGGTAGTGGTTAATGTCATGAATGAAAATTGTGAACTTATGGCAGTCCGTTTGGCGAGGATTGGTTGTAGGCCTGAGTTATTTTTTATTCAAGTCTACAGACCGGACGGGAATGTACAAAAATGTGTTGATCATTTGTCTGAAGCACTGGCTTATATTATGGCACAGCATAAAGCACCATTTGTATATGTAATGGGTGATTTCAATTTAGAGTGAGTGAGTAATAGATGAATAATGCCATTTCGACAGCTAAGGTCATATTCATGGCAATGTGTCGGTGCCCGCGCATATGTGCACCACACACATCCGAGGGGTTAGGAAAGAGGAGATATAGACCCTTTTAAGTGGGCTAGGGAAGCCCTTTTCAATTTAGATGTGTCGTTGCAAAGTCATAAGAATTGTCCTCTTGATGCATTAATGAAAAACATCATCTTGTCCCTCAGGTCTCTAAACCCATCTAGGCCGCTATACAATGCCACCAGTATTATAGATCAAATATATACCAACTCCCCTCACATTGCTGATCGGGGGGCTATCTCTTCTAACATAAGTGATCATCTTCCACATTATGTGGTAATGAAGAAAACGAGGAATAGGCATGTAAGGGCGGTCTTTAGTGGTATATCCTATAGGGGCTATGATGTGGATAAAATCCAGAATGCTATCTTGGCAAGGAACCCAGATAACCTCTGTGATAATATAGTACAGCATTTTGCAATGCAAGTAACTCGAAAGGGCACTTAATCTCTACTTTTTGGCCCCTTCTGATACTAACCTCATGTTTTCTTCAAGCATTATCACTGTCAATGGTTAAGCCTATGGAGAATGAATCCATTATCGCTCGTATGTTTCATTGGCAAATAACTCCTCTCCTGGTGAGTTAAGCATTGCACAATACCAGCAGGTCTTGAACACCGTAATCTCCCGCGTATAAGACGCGTCCTCTACGCCAAACAAAATGCTGGGGCACCTTATAGCATTCTCCCAAGAAGGGGGTGCGTCTTATACGAGGGGTAATTTTACTATAGAAATGTACTGAATTTACAGAATTGGTACCTAAGAGGTGTGCTTATAAGCGAAAATGCTTCTCCCAAGAAGGGGGGGCGTCCTATACGCGCACCGCGTCTTCTACGCAGGAGATTATGGTAGTAATCCATATTAACCATAAAAACGCATGAGACAGTGTAATTCTCCTCCATTTTGTTATAATCCAGCAGTTTGCATGGCACCGTGAGTCAATCATCTCGCTGTCCGTCATTTTGGATTTTGATGTTCTGTGCGCATGCGCAACCCCTCCTTGCCGGAAGTAGCATTTTCGACAGAGAAATGATATATTCTATCAATTTAACTTGAAATTAATGGCTTTTTGAATATAATCCATGCATCTTTGGCAATATCAATCGAATTGAATCGAATATACCCTATCTTTTTACTGTTATAGCCCCACAAGTTGATCGTCTCGCTGTCCGCCATGTTGGATTTTGGTTCTATCTGCGCATGCCCGACCCAATTTCCATGGTTATTTGGGTCAATTTGCACGACCACGACTTTGTGATGCGAATTAATGACAGGGCGAACACATATTTTTTTTTATCTTTTTAATAATACACATCGATTCAAATCATATCCTTTGTCCATTCTTTATCATATTTCTATATTATAACAATGAATAATTGAAAAAAAAAATTATTAACGACAACTTTTACGACAATAGAGATGCGCGGACGGATCGAATGATGGCAAATTCATCAACATTCTTCAATTATTTGCACCACTCCGGACCAAAGACGCGGGAACGTTGAATCTATTCGCACCTCTTATGGGATTTAACATAGACCAGAAAAGCGTCTTACTTTTTCTCTGTGTTAAGAGGCACTGAATCGGTCAATTTTTTACCCGACGCTTATAACTCTTTCGAGTTAATAAGAGATCCTGAAGAATTGTGGGAGTCCATCCTTGAGCTCATAACTGATGTAGGGAATGAGTTGTATCCCATCAAAATTTCTCTCTTCCTAGATCAAAGCCCCCATGGCTGACTGATTCATTGTACAGAATGATGAAAAGGAGAGACTGGGCACTCTCTTATGTTAAGCGTCATAGAACCCAGGAGGCACTGGCTTGGGCTAGGGACATTAGAACGCGCAACAATGATGCAGTGAATTTCGCGCAGGTTGCCTACATTAGGGGCAGACTGGTACAGTATAGGCGAGACCCTAAAAAGTTTTGGAAAGTTATAGGGGAACTTTTCCCCAATAATTCTGGAAGGACCCCGATAAATTAACTGGACAATAATTTACAGCCTGTGTCTACAGATAAGGTTGCTAATGAAGTTAACACTTTCTTTGCTAAAGTGGGTGCCACCTTAGCAGGCAACATTCCCCCGCAAGGGCCTTCTGAGTACTTTGCCGATGAGCCTCTTAATGAGCTGGAGGAAGGTGAGCCCATCTTTGATCTGAGGGCCTTCACTGAAGCGGTTTTAAAAGAAGTAAAAGACATAGATAAGTCTTAAGTCATCAGGGTTGCAGGACATCTTTAGTAAATCTTTACGTGATTGCCTCTCTTGTATGATATTGCCCTTCACGACCCTACTTAATAGCTCGGTCCAAGCTTCTGGGGTGCCCTCTGGCTGGAAGAGAGCCACAGTGGTTCCTGTTCCCAAGGTTGTTAACCCGTCCACACCTGGTGAATTAAGGCCCGTCTCACTCCTTGCGGTTCCTGGTAAGATCTTGGAGCAACTGATTTATAATCACAGTTCTATATATGTGTAGGGGCCGGCATCATTGTATATATATTAGTGCCGTTCATCCGAGAGACGTGTTCGTGTGGTGCTTGTTCCTTCTATGCTAGCTAGGTGTCGCTTTGCGATACCTCGTTGGTACAAGAGGGGGCAGCACCATGCCTCGCGTCCAGCTCCTACTAAGGAGCCGGACGAGCGGCAGAAGGGGACTGGACATGGTCCAGTCCAGACGCTAGTACTTTGTTATCAAAGAGATCTAATAAAGTCCTACCCGAGAGGTAGGGGTTTCTGGGGCTTTGCCCAACCCGAACTATTCGTGTTGTGTTGGTACATCTAGTGGTAAGCGAGCCAAAGAGCCACCCAACATATAAGTCAATACGAACCATTACACTGGTGCCGTGACCAGTTGGTTCGGGGGTGGTGCGCGGCCACATTGGCCGAAAGCCTCGGGAAACCCGAAGCGGATCCCCCCAGCCCTGGGCTAGAGGGATTCGAAGAGGATGATTACACATCCCAGCATCTGTTGTTAGACTGGAAACCCGGTTAACAACAAATGTTTAATCAGGAGGGTGAACGAAATATTTTTTCTACACCCGACCTGATGGACAATGCCACCAGAGATGGCATCGTAAAATTGTATCCGGCTACACCCCAAACAGGAGTACCGGATACCGGATTGTTTAGGGGTGTGTTAAGACCCCCAACTTTAGACTTGAGCGATTGGTCCCAAGTTATAACTAGCAGACGCCAGCTAGGTCCTATGGTACCAACGGGCTCGGCTAGCGGCTTGGGTACACCAATTGCACAAAGCCCTATGCAGCGTACTGCAACCCCCCAGGGTTCAGCACCAGGTGGTGGAAACGAAGTAGCCCCACTAATGACATCGTCGGATCATGACAGCGACGATGGCAAAACCATAAGGGTCGCAATAGTCCCAGGCGCGAAAGCAAAAAATAAGCCTAGTGGTACCGGACCGAAAAGCTCGGAAAGGCATCACCTAGGCCGATCTCTAGACGAAGGCTTGTCTGACTCCATGTTTAACCCTGGAGGCAGTCGCAAGTCTATCTACGGACGTCGGATGGGTCCCGGGTATAAAAATACCCAGGCCTATTTGAAAGCCAAGGAACAAGCCAAGATGGTCTCGGAACAAGCCGAGATCAGGAAGGAGACCAGTGAATATAACAAGTCTCAGAAAGAGAAGGGTGAAAAGTACCGCCTACTTAAGGATACTTTTAAGCGAGAGGCAATTATCGCCCAAGAAGAAAGAAACCGAGCTGTGGCGGAAAATGAAAAGATTCGATCCGAAATCTTGGCAGAAAACGCACAGCTAAGGGAGGAACAGCGAAACCTGACTACAGACGTAGCTACCCTCACAATAAATAAGTCTGCTATGGAGAGTTATTTACAGGAGCAAGAGCAAACGCATGCCCCTCCGGCGAGTAGGGATACAAACCCGAACTCGACGTTCGTGAAACAGGGCGACCCAGTCTCCTGTTCTACACCGAAGAATCCGCAGTATAATCCTTTTGTAAATGATAATGCTTCGCGGAATGTAGATCAAGGGGGCGTTTACATCAGAACCCAGGATAAGCATGGCCGAACTAGTAGAGTCCGGATAAGTGAAGTGCCCATAGTCCACAACCTGGACCCGGACTATACCCCTAGAGAGGCTTCCGATAGTAGTGCGGAGACCAGTGGATTCCACATTCATGTGGATCCGAGTAACGACCCGGGGCTGGGTGCTGGTAATGACAACACCCAACCCAATCCATCGAACGATGGCAGCCAGTCAACGGGAAACCAGCCATCCGACGGCGGTTACCAAGGTGCGCAGGGGGGGGCGGTGCTTCGGGTGCCACAGGCTATAGCGGTACCTCGGGTACCGGCCCCAACCAGGGTGGTGCGAGCTATACGAACCACAGTGGTACACAGTGGACGTATACACAACCTCCACCACCGCCTCCACCGGGCAATTCGAGCTTCGGTGGTATAGGGGGCAATCGAACCTTGAATGAAACCAAGGCGATTGAATGGAGCAAACAGCAATGCACTAGATTGATGTATGCTCACAATTCTGCCCGAAGGGTAGCCGTTATTCCTAGAGAATATGACGGTACTCGGCCATGGAAAGAGTGGTTTGAAGATTTCATCGATGTGATGAATTGTAATGGATGGACCCCATACGAGGCCAAGCCACATCTGGTGAGATGTCTGAAAGGCGGGCCGGGTCGCATGGCTGTAGAGCAATGGCGAACCTGGTACGGCCTCGTTGGGAGTTTTGAGCAGTTAGTAGAAACTGCTAGTGGACTGTTATGCAACATGGTCAAGGAGGACCCGATGGTCCGTTTTAAGAAACGCACACAGAAGCCGAATGAAGCTTTCAGAGCATACGGTATGGAACTCCATGCCCTGCTCAGTAAGGCTAGACCCGGTACTGAAAACCAGGACTGGTATATGGACGATTTGATCACACAATTCGTCAAGGGTCTAAGAGACCGAGATGAACAATTAGCAGCGAGGGATGCCTGGAAAGAAGGCATAACACTACACGGCATATTTAATGGTATAGATATGGCCGTGAAGAAGCGAGCTATGTTAGCTGGAGACATACCTAATGCCAGCGGCTTGGTACCCCTGGCATCGGTGACCCAGCAGTCTGAGGTAAATACTCCCTCAGACGACTTCGAGTTGATTGATATCGAACAGGAAGACGGCACCTTCTGTTCGATGCAATTAAGGAAGAATACTTCTGGTAGGAAGTATATTCCCAGGAAATCTTTCAATAAACCAAGGGACTCTAGACCTTCATCCGAGGTCAAGAGTGACCCGAAGGCTGTCGAGAAGGCGGTCAAGCCCACTGTAAGCGCTGACAAAGCGAAGAGTCAGTCCCCGGACATGACCAAACTTCTGGAAGACATGTGTAAGAAAATTACAGATGCCATCCAAGCCAATCGGCAAAGACCCCGGGTGGATCGCCGAACGGTTAAGTGTTTCAGGTGCCAGCGCATGGGACACTACTCATCTGAATGTACCGCTACTAAGCCGGTAATGGCTGCCTTCTATGAAGCCGAAGACGACGGCGTAGGAAGGGAGAATGCTACGGATTCCACAGATGTGGAAAACTAGTGGGGGTTGTGTCAACGGCATCTGACATAGCCCCGAGTGGGAACGAATGCCAAAATGCTACCGGGGGTGTCCCGGTGGAAGATTTCGAGTCAATTACACCTGGAGGCCGGGTGGCTGTGGGTGCGCACCCCTGCACCTCGGCCGGGGCCAGGGACCCTAGTGTTGATATGTGCAGGAGCGATCATATGGAGGCGAGTGGCCGCACTAGGGGAGAGGAAGGATGGATCAAAGAGTTGATTCGAGTGTGTGGGACACGCCTTCCCCCAAGTCATCCGTGTCTGGAATTCCTGAGAGGACTCGGATTGAATCTTGGTGATTCGGGAGACTTTCACCAGTTTACCAGTAACCCCTCGCCTTTAGGGGGGAGACGGTGGTATGTACCCATATCTGTGGAAGGCCGGGTGGGGGAATTCTTAGTGGATACTGGAGCTAGTCATTCATGTGTGTCCAAAAGATTCTTCGATTCGGTGGCCGGCAGCCATGAGAACCTCAAAACGGGGGTAAATGCTTGCACGGCCGACGGAAGCAGTATGCGTACATTTGGTAGGACGTTTATGCCTATCCGTATAGGAGGCAAAGAATTTGTTCTTTCGCCAACTATAGCAGAGGTTAGTGATGACGGAATCCTCGGATTGGATTTTGCAAGCTTATACGGGGCCGTCTTGGACCCGAGGGACGGTACGATGGGTATACGGAGCCCGTATGGCTTGCATGTCCAATGCGTATTGAGACAGGTGTCTTCGGTCGCATCAGTGATACATACGGTGAAGATCCCACCGGGTACCACTTGCGATGTCCTTTGTGGCGGGTCCATGGCTCAAAGGAATGAAACTGGAGTCTACGAACCCGACACGGTGTATTTGTCAAGCATCGGGTTAGACTCAGTGGATACATTAGTGGCTAATGCAGCTTGGTCTGTATTACCCATAACTAACCGAAGTGGTTCGGTGGTTTATTTGAGGCGAGGCGACAGTGTTGGAAGGATGAGTTTGGTAGAACATGTCGCCGAGGCTAAATTTAACAAACCACTAAACCCAGTTAGTCAGCATCCCATGGATGAAGAATTCCAAAAGCTGATTGATCAGTCAGATTTAAAGAATACGGACGATAAGGATTGCCTAGCGAGACTTCTACAAAAGTACGAAGGTGCTTTTGGTAGGGAAGGAGGCCCGGTGGGTAGATCCGATAAGGTGTTGCACACCATAGATGTGGGCAACGAGAAACCTTTTAAAATCCCGTATCGTAGACTTCCTCGCAAGAAGAAGTTAATTTGTGAAGAGCAAATACAAAAACAGTTGGACCTAGGGGTAATCGTGCCCAGCTCGAGTCGCTGGTCCAGCCCTGTTTGCATGACTACTAAGAAAAACGGTACAATCCGTTTTTGTGTCGACTACCGGAAATTGAACGGTATAACAAAGAAGAACTCGTATCCTTTACCAAGGATAGACGAGACTTTAGATAGCTTGGGCGGGAACCAATGGTTCTGTACCTTGGATTTACAGTCCGGATATTGGCAAGTACCAATGCACCCCAATGACAAGGAGAAGACAGCATTCTCCAGTCATATGGGGCTATTCGAGTATAATGTCTTACCCTTCGGATTGTGTAACGCCCCCGCTACATTCGAGGCTATGATGGAATCCTTACTGAGTGACCTTTTGTGGAAGAAATGCCTGGTTTACTTGGATGATGTGGTCGTGTTCGGCAAGTCATTCAAGGAATGCCTGGCGAATCTGCAATTAGTCCTCGACCGGATACTATCAAACGGTCTTAAACTTAAACCCAAGAAATGTAATTTGTTTAAGAAAACCATTACATACTTGGGAAGGATCATTACTCCTAACGGGGTGAGTGCGGATCCGGAAAAATTAGAAGCTGTAGAAAATTGGGAAAGACCCACGAGTGCTAAGGAGGTGAGATCATTTTTAGGATTTTGTTCCTATTATCGTGATTTCATACCGAATTACTCTCGTGTCAGCTTCC
Organism: Acholoe squamosa; assembly: GCA_949317995.1. Lineage (NCBI taxonomy): Eukaryota > Metazoa > Annelida > Polychaeta > Phyllodocida > Polynoidae > Acholoe > Acholoe squamosa. The sequence goes on along the minus strand of OX439048.1, from coordinate 38,446,550 downwards.
CCATGCAGTGCTTAGCTCACTGGACCCCAGGTAGGGCACGGGACCCATTCCCATGGACCAGCGAGCAAGAAGAGTCTCTTAATAAAATAAAAGATTTATTTAGGAATACACCCGTGTTGAAATATCCCACTCCCGAGGGACATTTCATCTTAGACACCGATGCGAGCAATGATGCGATTGGGGCAGCTCTCTCTCAGGTCCAAGAGGGAGTCGAAGTGCCAATAGCATTTGCTAGCAACACGTTAAGCAAGACACAGCGAAATTATTGTACCACCAAGCGAGAACTCCTCGCTGTGGTGGTGTATACGAAGAAGTTCAAGCATTTCCTTTGGGGAAGTGACTTTACTTTAAGAACAGACCATTCGTCTCTTAGGTGGCTCCTTAACTTTAAGGACGCCGAGGGGATGATTGGACGTTGGTTAGCTCACCTATCCGAATTCGGATTAGAGCATAAACAAATAGAGCACCGACCCGGTGCTAAACACATCAATGCGGATGCCTTGTCAAGACGGCCTATCCGAAGGTGCCAAAATGCCACATGTGAAGACTGCGGGGCCCACAATGCTGTGGTAGCCGGGCTGGTATTTAATTATACCACCCCCCGTATCCCCTGGGAGGAGGCTGTATGCAGCTATCTCGATTGGTCCCTGGAGACCATCAAGAAGTTTCAACAGTCAGACCCCACCACTGCGCGCATAATGGAATACCTACGGTCAGGCATTAAACCGGCAAGGCCTCTAGTTTCCCTGGAGGATAGGGAAGCGAGGCGATTGCTAGCTCAATGGACCGAGCTAGAGATCCGAGACGGCATACTATGTAGGTGGAAGACAACTCCCACCAACGGTAGGCTGTTGCAAATAGTGATACCCGCCCCGATGAGGAGGGATATCATGTATTATTGCCATGGCCACCAAACGAGTGGCCATTTCGGTAAGAAGAGGTCAATAGAGCGTCTACAAAGGCGTTACTACTGGCCCGGTATGAGAGGCGACCTGCTCCGGTGGATCGCCACTTGCCCGGATTGTTGTAAAAACAAACCGGGACCCGGCCTGGGTAAGCAACCCTTATCACAGGAATTGTTTGGTGTCAGATTCGCTCGAGTAGCGATAGACATCATCAGTGGGATTAAGACGACGCCGCGAGACAATACTTGCATGATGGTCGTAACCGACTATTATACCAAGTACACTCGGGTGTTCCCCCTTCCTAACCACAAAGCCGCCACATGCGCGGAGGCATTTGTGAAAGGCTGGGTGCTGCATTTGGGTGTTCCCCTGATGATGCACAGTGACTAAGGAAGGGAGTTCGAGTCAGAACTTTGGCAGGAAACGTGCCATTACCTAGCCATTTGTAAGACCCGAACAAACCCGTACCGACCACAGTCGGATGGGCAGGTAGAGCGCTTCAATAGAACCCTCATACAAGTACTAAAGCCCCTGGTTAATACCCACCAGGATGACTGGGATGAACAGTGCGAGTTTGTAGTACATGCCTACAACAACACTGTCCATTCATCAACTAACTGCACCCCAAACATGCTAGTGTTCGGCGAGGACATCATAATGCCCGCCGACTTAGTGTATGGAGTGGTTGGAATAGACCCGGAGGCACCCTGCACGGTGCTGTTTGTAGAGTCATTAAGGGACCGGTTCAAACAGGCATACGAGGCCGTTCGGAAAGAACTGCTGAAGAGTGCGAAGTGGCAGAAGGTGGGCTATGACACCAATGCTAAACGAATTCGTTTTAATGTTGGGGACAAAGTACTAAGGTACTACGAGCCGCTGGATAAGCTGAAGCTCGTAACGCCTTGGGAAGGTCCGTTTAAAATCGTTCGTGTCATCTCCGAGTCCACGGTGATGATAGAGGACTGCCTGACGGGTAGAAAATGGAAGACAAATGTCGGAAAACTTCGGCCCTGGAAGGGGCGCGAAGAGGCGGAGAGGGAGTTCGGCTACAAACCACCTGTATCTGTCCCTAGTGGACCGAGCGTGGTAGTACCGACGAAGCGCCCTAGAGGCCGGCCGAGAAAGACGCCGGGAGACGAGGTTATGGTAAAAAAGAAGACGAAGGCCAGGAAACGACCTAATCGTAAGAAATGGAAGAAAGTCTCGCTGAGTGAAGGCATTACGTATGGGAAGGGTCCCGCTTTGACTAAGCGAGATCCAGAAAAGGCCGTACGTAAAGCCGGGAAAAATAAAATGCTAACCGAAGGCGTTAGACGCAGTCCCCGGTTGAGGTCTGCTGTAACCTAACTCAGTACACAACGAGCTGCTGCGTGTTGTCCGCCATAGGCAGGCAACATACGTTCCACGGCTAGAGATGTCGAACGCGCCCTCCCCGGGTGGCTGTATCCCGTGAGTGGCGGTCGGATTAACCGGTACATTCGCTTTGAAGCGTTGTATACACCGCCAAGCTCCAGACGATAGCACTCGGGTAGTAGGCCGCGTCTCACATGTCGAGTCGAATGTTGGTTCGGATCTAGTTCCCTAGGTGGCGCTGCTGGTGTGGCGGGAAAGCGCGGAACTAGGTCACCGGATAGCCATGGCGGGATCTCGCGAGACGAGAGGTCTGACGTCATACTGGTCATAACTAGAGCGGACTCGTGGTGGTTAGACGCCACCCGTTTTTGCTCTAGTTATTTGTCGGCGGTTGTACAGCCTGTAGCTGTCGTGTTAGCCTAGCTAAAACCAAACCTTCTCTGTTGGACGAATCCTTCGGGAGGAGTCCAACAAAACTTGCCAATTTATTTTGGAAGTCGGACCCGGTGCCATGGCACAGGGAACGATTGACGCTGCGCGTCAAACTGCCAACATTCCGTTGGAACAAGACGAGGACCCGAAGGTCTCGTCTCGGGTCGAGGAATCTATGGATTCTTCGACAGAGGAGGCCGCCCGGACGCTCTCGGCTATGGCCGAGGCAACCGACCGGGAGAGAATGCCACCTCCACCACCGCCACGCCCGGAGCGCCCGTCTACAACAGCCGCTTCGGGTAGCAAAGTGGATGTCCTGGACATTCCAATGTATCCTCCGGGATTCAGGACTCAGATCAGACGTCTAGCACACGTTGATCGCCAGGAAGGTATCGTGTACACCTCCTGGGGTACGTACATCCCTATGCACGCCTCCATGTTCGGATGCGGGCCCATGGCGGTGGAAGAGGGCGTGCCCGAGCCCATACCAGATGATCTCAAGACTCTGGTAATGGACTCGTGCAGTGACGAGCTGGCTGACAACATGCCAGTTTCTTGGCTCCGCAACTATCTGAGGTTGGCGGAGAATATGGCGACTAACGAGAATTTAGCTCGAGCCGTCTTGATCTCTGCGGGCATCATCCAGAAGGCCGCGGAGTTAAGGGAGTCCGAATCCGACATGGATACAGACTCCACAGTTACCTTGTCGTCGGTGGAATCCGACCGGGTCAAGCGATTGACCCGTAAACCTGGGCCTCAGGGTCCTCTCACCGAGAGCGATCTGGAGGTTGAGGATGTCCGCATCGCCGTCGAGAGGTCCATAACCGAGACCGACCCAGCTGCCGACATCCCGGAGGCACCTGGCGAGATCTCGGAAGAGGACATCTCGCGCCAGCAGGCTGCTGTAGAGGCAAAGCGAGCCGAGCTTGCCAAGCAGCAGAAGGAGCTCACCGCGGCTCGCCGGGCCCATCGCAAGCAGCAGGCCCAACAAAAAGCTGAGATCTCTTCCGACTCTGACTCCCCGGTCAGCGGAAGGAGGAGCCCTCGGACAGTGGACAGGAGCCGACGCGAGTCGGATTCCAGTCCTGAAGTTCCGGCCCAACCGACTAAGGTTGTGCGCCGGAAGAAAAAGAATGGAGCGAAAGCGTCTCCGGCAGAGCCCACGCCCCCCACCAAGCCGAGGGGTAAGGGCAAACCGAAGACGCCCGCTCCCACTCCTACAACCACCACGGTAGCCACCTCGGTTACTGCATCTTATGCAGCCAGCACGTCGGGTGCAAAGGCCAAGTCCTCTACCAAGGCTTCGACTGGTACTACCACCTCCAGCCGAGCCAGCCGTAGGGGAGCTAACATATACACGGACAGTGAGGAAAGCGAAAGCGATCCAGAGCTGCCCAATGTGCCAAATCTGATTTGGAGTCCGTGACAACGTGGGAAGAAATGACCACGGATGTTCCCAAGGACGACAATCAGAAGTGGATGTGGAAGAATGCAGCCGAGGGGTTCAAGGAACGGACTCCCCGCTGCTTCGCGGACTGTGCTTACGACACAGTCCACTACATGTGTCCGAGCGCCGTCAATAAGGACGGTGACAGCGATGACGAGGAGTGGATGAAGTCCGGCCCCTCGGATACGCCAGTAGGCAAGTTCTACCTGATTTGGATTGACCAGCTCAAGTCCAAATTAGGCTCAGTCTATAGCTACGAGGCCCGGACGAAAGTCCAGTGGGCAATGACTCAATGGGGACCAACCGGCAACCGCCGAAGGTGCCCGTTCGAGTCTTGCCAGCTGGCTCTCACGGGTGAGAAGGTGTTCGAGACGAAGCCCCGCTTCGCTCGGCACATCGTCGAATACCATATGCATCACAAGCCTGTGATGATGTGTGTGCTCGGGGACCGCCCGAGTAAACATTGTGATGGCTCGTTCAGCACTCACCGGCGCCGAGACATGGCTCTGCACTTGCAGAAGGCCCATGGCATCGGCCTGGAGAAAACCAGGAAACGAGCCATCAAGTGCTTCAGCGAGCTCCTTGCTAATTGGTCCGCGCTGAGCATTAAAGAAGTGAAAGAGCAGGCATTCGAGACCGGATTCTGCTCGTGGAAGAGCGGCAACTTGCTGACGTACTTCCAGACGAACTCCTCTTCCACGAAATTCGGGATGCCCAGTGAGGTGCACCTGAAGGTGAAAAAGTGGCGAGGAGACGACAAGCGAGAGAAGGCCAAAGCCCGCTCTAAAGGTCCAAACGGAGGCACAGTCACGACTACTGCTTCCAAGAGGACCCGAGCAGACCGGTCCGTGAGCCCTTCGGGTGGCAAGGACCAGCCCAGACCAGCCAACCCAGCTGATCGTCGCGAGTCGGGACAACAAGTCTCGGCTCTGGATATGCCTGGCAACCAGGCCCGCAGGTCGGGTAGCCAGGCGACCACACCGGCGACTCCAGCCACCTCCACACCTGCACCCGCGGAACAACGCCCGGGCGAAGCCTCTGGCGGCCTGGATGATGGGGGCGAACTCTTCGCTCCCCCATCCGGGTATTCCACTTGGTGGGCTGGAGAGGGATCCTCCGGCAAGCGCCCCACGTACAGCGAGTACGCGGCGAAGTTCCCTTCAATGGGACCGGCTGGACCCGAGTCGCAGGTCCTTACCTCCTTGGGCCGGGCCAAAACCCGTGGTAGAGGCCGCGGTGGGCTGGAGTCCACCCGAGGCTCCCCGGGTGGTGGCCGAGGCCGAGGAGGCATCACGGTGGAGGGCCCGTCTGCTCCTCCAACAGGCACCCCGCCTGTCTCAGTGGAGGCCCCCGCGCCACCACCAGTGATAGTTCCACCGACGGGCCCTCGGGTACCCCTAATGGAACTGATCTCCGGTACCCTGTCAGGTCTTCAGGATCCGAATACGTTCGTCGACCACCGCGATGTCCAAACGGTTCAGATCCAGAATGACCTGATGGCAGAATGGCAGGCATTGCACCGCCAGCAGTCTGTTGACTACTGGCGTGTGATGACTGAAGCCACCGTCAATCTGGTCTACGAGATCCAGAGGCGGGAGGAAGAGAAAATAAGGGAGCTGGAAAGGAAGAAGGTCGAGGAAGCCCTCGAGTCCTGCCGGCGGAAGCAGAAGGAAGCCGAAAAGCTTAAAGAGTTTCACGAAGCTGAAAACTCCAGATACATCCATCGGTTTAAGGAGGCTGACCTCAAGTTTTTCCTGGCATTCGGGAAACATCTGGAGGAGTGGGACGGCTTACCGTCGTCTCTTATCTTCGCACCAGATGTACCACCGAATGCCCCAACGGTCCCGGCTACTCCACCGGTTCCGGCCACTCCACCGGTCCCGGCTGCTCCGCCGATTCCGGCAGCTCTCCTGCTCCCGCCCCCCACTTGGAACACCCGGGCTGTCCCAACTGCCACGGTTGCTGCACCAGCATCCGAGGCAATGGACAGTCCATCCGCAGTGATGAGGGCCTTGAGCTTGGGGAGCGAGACTCCCAGCGAGGCTTCAGCGGCGCTCTCTACGAGCAGCTGTAGCAGCTCGGCTCCATCTGCCTCAGTGGAGCCGGCTGAGAAGATGGACACAGATCCGGAAGATCTTTGAGTGTCCATCTGTTGGTGTCTTCTTGTACCCGAGGGTAAATGCATTTAGTATGCCAGAGGCACTGTTCCTTACGCTGGACTCCTGATACCTGGAACGTAACCTGCAGCGAGGATGGACGCTAACCCGAATACCCAAAGGACTACCACATCTAACCGGGTCTCCATCTTCCCATCTTCATCAGGGCACATCATAACAGCAACGTGGTTTGCCACCACACACATGTCGCCGGGTGGAGCTGCAGAAACCAGTCGTTCCAGGTTCGCCGGAAGTCCGGTATATTGTAAGGGTGATCCTGCTACCCTGGTAGGACACCTATATTTCATATTTTGTATAAATCTATTTTTATATCGTATGTTATATTCTTGTAAGTAAAAGTACTCAAAATTTTTTCTCGGGTTATTTACCCCACCTCGGGTCGGTAAAAACATTGTAAAAATTTATTAATATCACCTTACTACACATCCAATATTCTTCGTCGCGTCTCATGTTTAATAATAACACACTTGTAACATTACCACCATAGGTCGATGGTCCATAAGGGGCCACTTCCTATTTTTGTTATTATTTATAAAACACTTCGGGTTATATACGATGATGCCTTATTATGTACATATAACTTATAATGCCCCTTAAATGTTCTATATTTAATACGAACTGTGTATATATAGACTTACCTATTTATTTATAACACCACTGTATAAAGTCAACAATAGTTACTTATTAATTACACCCAACCCTAGGTAAAGTCTAGTGGGGGTGGTGTAGGGGCCGGCATCATTGTATATATATTAGTGCCGTTCATCCGAGAGACGTGTTCGTGTGGTGCTTGTTCCTTCTATGCTAGCTAGGTGTCGCTTTGCGATACCTCGTTGGTACAAGAGGGGGCAGCACCATGCCTCGCGTCCAGCTCCTACTAAGGAGCCGGACGAGCGGCAGAAGGGGACTGGACATGGTCCAGTCCAGACGCTAGTACTTTGTTATCAAAGAGATCTAATAAAGTCCTACCCGAGAGGTAGGGGTTTCTGGGGCTTTGCCCAACCCGAACTATTCGTGTTGTGTTGGTACATCTAGTGGTAAGCGAGCCAAAGAGCCACCCAACATATAAGTCGATACGAACCATTACATATGTATCTTGAAGGTTATGGGCTTTTGGCCCGGGAACAGAATGGTTTCAAAAGAAATAACGGCACCCACTGTCCCAGGATGCAGTCTTCCATTTGCAAGAGTCAGCACATAATGCTCTGTCGGCTGATGAAAGTGTTGGGATAGTCTACCTAGACTTCTCCAAGGCTTTTGATTCTTTAGACCAATCCGTTTTGAAATGTGGAGAGGGCTATTTTTTTTTTGGCGGGGGGTCCCTTGCTGAAAATGTTCATTTTTGTCCCTAAGTGCAGAGTAGGCCTATATAATGAAACCGGTGACATCTTTACCTATCCAATGAGTGGTCGGCCATTTCTGTACTTTTATTGATTGATCCTGTAAGCTCCTTGAAAAAAAAATCTGCAATTTTCCAGGAAATGATGCGGCGGAATCCAGACCAATAAAATTTCTTCAAAAATTAAAATTTGTATTTTGGAAAATAGGGTGCGGGAAATCCATAGACCAATATTTTAATTTGGGGTGGCCTAAGTTAAAGAAATTCAAAATTGCCCCTACCACCATACAATTGCTAACTAACTATTTGGATGGGAGATTGCAACTTACGGTGTGCAATGACTGCTACTCTGACTGGGAGGACCTGACCCATGGTGTACCCCAGGGCTCAATTTTGGGCCCGCTGTTATTTCTCCTGTATGTTAATTCTATGCCCAAGTTAATGACTGACAGCTGTATTAAACTGTATGCCGATGACACCTTATTGCACATCTCTCATTGTGACACTGAAATCATGGGACTCATGTTACAGGATGATCTTGATAAACTGGTGGAATGGTGTAATATTAATGGACTTAGTATAAATCCTATGAAATCGCGCTTTACTCTGATTTCTAAGGAGTCTGACATAACGGAGCTTCAGCTTATGATTGGTAATACCACTCTGGAGCAGACTGATGTTTTTAAGTATCTGGGTATCTCTGTGGACAAGGACCTAACTTTCAAGGAGCACTTTGATGATATGTGTACTAAAATTTATCACAAGTTGTGGCTGTTCAGGCAGATAAGAATGTCATTAAGCGATGAAGCTGCCCTTACAGTATTCAAAGCTATGATATTACCATACTTTGATTATGGTTGCATATTTTTCACTGCTCTACCGGTTACTTGCTACCAAAGGCTCCAAGTGTTATGTAATACAGGCCTGCATATATGTTTCAGAATACTTGATCGTACTGCTAGTCATGTTAAAGAGTTGTACAAATGGGCTAACTTATTGCCACTGGACCTTAGGAGAATTTACTTCCAGTTATCTCTGTGCCATAGGCTAGTATACTCAGGGAAAGTGGATATCCTTCCATCAACTGGAACCAGGGCAACTAGTGCTCCAACTATCAAGTTACCTAGACATAAGCTGGAATGTTATAAAATGTCACAGGTGAAGGAATCAGTCCTAAGGAAGAGGCTTCAATGTCAAATGTCAAAAGACAAGTGGTCAGTGATGGATTAAACCAGTGACATGGGTTAACTGTGCATCAGTGCATCATGCCATCCATCAAGGGTTAACCATGTGTCAATGCATCATGCCATCCATAAAAGGTTAACTGTGCATCATGCCAGCCATAAAAGGTTAGGCATATGCCAATGCATCATACCACCCATAAAGGGTTAAGTGTGCATCAATGCATCATGCCATCCATAAAGGGCTAAGCATGCGTCAATGCATCATGCCACCCATAAAAGTTTAAATGTGCATCAATGCATCATACCATCCACAAAGGGAGACAGTAGACAGTGACACTGCCTGTGTGGTAGTGGTGGTAGTGGCGGTAGAGGTTTCCCCCTGGTCAGTGCCTTGGTCAGTGGCGCCACCATTGCTGGCCGTTGCACGTGTTGACCTACTGGTCATGGCGACTGACTCGGACCGGCTCGAGAGCACTTGGTGGTTTTGGTCTTAAGAAGCAGCTTAGCAAAGTCTGTTTATGACAAAAGGAAGCCAACAGTAACTGGACTGTTGGGACCTAACCGACGGTCGTTAAAAGTGTGTAGATATTGTAGATTTCTGGAAGAAATTGATGCAAATAATCCTACTCTGGGATGTGCATGTAGCTGCTGCAAGATCGCGCGCTGAACTGATGCATTATGGGATGGTATCACGTGACTCCTTCTCCGTTGTGAGAACTTCGTCGGCATAGCAACCAGACATAAACTTAAAGAAATATCTTATGTGTTAAACTCAATGGTGAAACAGATTCTGTGTCCTTCCTGGCCTAGCAAAGGCTAAGAGCAGGTTTGATGCCACTACACTTTGCATAAACAGATCATAATAAAAAAAATAAATGGATGTACACTTTTTTAAATCCTTTTTATCGGCCAGTATGCTTTTGTTTTGTTTGTTCTTTATAATTGAAAAGAAAATTTACCTGAGCTGCACATCACTGTTTTCATGGAAGATGTTGAGATCAAACTGGAAGCGGCGAGCAGCGCCAACCTTCTCATAGTGTAGGACACGGTCAGATGCTGGGTTCACCGCCACCATCACCTCCTCCTCACGACACCTTGTCCGGTGACCTGGTGGCGCATGCTTGAAGATCATTGTCATCACTGGGGTCTTCAGAGCCAGACGGCGCTTTCTGTGACCAGAGGTTTATTGGGTGAGAGAGAGAAATTCAAGTCATGAAGGATAATTCCGATATATAAGCAAATGTCCATGACCATGGAATATTTTTGCATCGTATTCACCAAGGTGAGGCTGTCCGTATTCAACGACGCCTTATAGGTGGAGTTGAATGCGGACAGGCCTCACCAAGGTGAATGCGATTCAAAAACCATGGGAGTGGACATTTGCATTTATGTCATGGCCTATGGGGTTAATTTGCTTTTAGATAAAGAAAAACAGCGGACCCCTTTGAATACAAGCATATTGTATTCCATGCCCCCCTGGAATACAGCTGTTCTAGTACAAATCTATAGTAATGGTCGTATCTGCCATGACATTACGATGAATTGTCCTCTTCATTATCATAGAACAGAAATACACTACAAGGAAGTATTGCATGTGTGTGTGTGTGTGTGTGTGTGTGTGTGTGTGTGTGTGTGTGTGCGTGCGTGTGCGTGTGCGTGTGCGTGTGCGTGTGTGTTTTAAGGCGAAGAAAGTATGGATCCGTTCCTACCTGTGTTCTTCGATGAGAGGTTTGAGTTTGAGATTCGCCACAACATCTCCATTGACAAGGATAAAGTCTGACTTAATGATACCCTTGGCATCAATATCACGGAGCGCATCCCCAAGTGAACGTGCATCCTCGCTGACAATGGTGATTATCTCACATGGGCTGCTCTCACTGCTCCACTTGGATTTCCTTTTAAAAAAAATGTCTACTTTATCCATGGACAAAATGGAAATTTTGATTGAATACACTAAACTCTTGACATGTATGAGATAAGAAGCTATAGATGTATTAAACACGAGTAAACTGTATAACTCTGCAATGAGAGTGCTATGTCCATAGATATTGGAAGGAGCAGCAGTAGGCAGGTCTAGTTGGTACAAGGGTTTATTGTAGTCTGAGTAACAGAGAGAGGGGGTGTTCAGGTATAGCAGTGACTGGGAGTCCACTCATGTATGGGCCACTGAGCCTATACCTGTCCACCATTATATAACAACATCACTACAAGATTGATTTTACCATTGGTTCATGTGTGTATATTATTTCCTATTACCTGATATGCTCCTTGATCTGCTCGGCATGGATACTACAAAAGATGATGACCTGCTCTATCCCAGAGGAACACAAGAATTCAAGTGTGTAGTCCAGGAGGGGCACGTTAACCAGGGGTAACAGGGCCTGTGGATTAGGAGAATGATTGATACTGTCAATTCATATCTGTAAACTATGTTACCATATTAGACAAAGAATCACAGTAGTATGGCTTTTAGGTCCGTGACAGTAGTAGGCCCCGAAACAGCTCTCGAAGTACCAGTATCTGGCACTTCGCATATAAGACAGGGCTCACATTAAAGGCTCACCTTGAGTTAAGCTTAAGTGAATAATAAGATAAACACTGTCTGGTTCTGGGCTCCATATGATTGTCGAGGCAGCTGCGACTGATACAGGGAGTCTGGAGCATTATGGTCATCTGAGTACGGTACACGTACGGTACCGGTGCCAGGTAGTCTGGGGGCAAACCATAAAGATTTTCATGCCTGGGACGTGAAATTCACGTTCAAACGTGAATTTTGTTACACCCCCACGTTTAAAACGTGGGAGTCACATTTGGTGCACGTTTAGGGGTTAAAACATGCTAAATGACATTTATTTCACATTGCATTTATCTCAGATGGGACCAGAATGAATCCCAATCATGCAGAGAACATTCCCCAACATTTTCCATTGAAACAAATAAAAACTTTTTTTCATGATCCAAGTAAAATATTTTCCTTACTTGGGAAATTAACCTCCACGTCCCAAACGTGAATAAAACGTGGGGGCCACGTTAGAAACGTGGAGTTTTTATGGGTTGACCAAAGGTCATGTTTGGTTACTTTGGAATGTGGGAAACTTTACAGAGGTGCCACTCGCTGACTAACAAAAACCAGGAAATCAAAGATGAACAGTCCCCAAGGAAGTTAACATTATCCAATACATGAATATCTGCACAAGAACCAGGAATTCCTGGTAAACCAGGAAAAGTGGCATCTCTGACTTTATGGTAGGGATGGCAGTACTCGCCAGGTGGCATGACCAACACTCTGCCTGCTGAGGCAGCCATTCCTGCCCGAATTTTCTATCTGAGTAATGTCAACTTTGCCCCCACCCTGGAGGAGAACCAACAAAGATATTTATATGATTCCAAATGCTATGATTGCCTACAACACCTCTAGTTTTAGTATCAGGCTATAATTTTAGTAAAAACAAATTATCAATGATATGTATCAGAGGTTCAAAGTTAGGTTATGCTGAAAAACTGACAAAGTTGCTGATACTCTCTAGCCACTATATAAGTGATGGAGAGTCATTATTTTTCTATATAAATCAGTCTTATGTTCATTGATTTGTGCATGGCAGTGTTTGTGGGAAAGTAAGGTCTAGAGCAAGGTTGACCCTGACATTTTGGCTATGTCCACTTTCCTGGTCTTTAAAATTAGGAAAACGCTACAGAATATCTAAATGAATCAATGATGTGATATAATATGTCTTATTCAATGTTCAATGCCATAGTCAACAGGTGTGTCATTATGAGTGTACACTGTCTCAGATCGCCAGGAGCCTGCTATGTCTCAACCCCCCCCCCCCCACACACACACACCCAACTGCCAATCACCTTATAATAGGTCTGTACCTCATCACGGGCCAGTGGTCAGCAAACCGGCCAGATCACTCCACCTCTCTGTAGAGGGGGAGCACAGTGTAAGTACCTCTGTACATGTATGTTTTCACAGTCTTCCACAAAATCGTTTATATAATGAAAGGAGTAATTGAATTAATGTCTCATCACCGATAGCAGATACATATTCTGAGAAAGCATTATTTCAATGTAAACTAAAAAACTTTACACAGAAAAGAATGTAGCAGTACCACAAGGTGTCCTTACACTTCAACCTCCTCTGATTTACAAAAATGCACATATGGCAATACACACTTTAGCACTGATTTCTCCATAGAAACAGTGAATACTTTGTTCAAAAACAGAAAATATGATCCAATTGTACCATAACCCACTGAGATGAAACCTTTACTACATATATATATAGTTGTTTCAGAACAAACAATTCTAAAACAAAGGCTACAGAGATGCATTTCTGAATCTTAAAATGCTCTAATGCTAATCTGCCATAGGGCTCCAAATGATGAAATGTCTTATCTGCGAATAAAATCAAAAGTATGAGATATATTCTGAAAATTCCTTCACTGATAAGTAAAGTACACACACTATTGTTATTACATTAGAATAGTGGGCAGGAATAGTCCATAGCAGGGGAGCCACAAACAAAAATAGATTGCAAGGCCTCCCTATCCCTTACAGCGTGGCGACTGTGAACCATACACTAGTCTACTCATCTCACGAGTAGTACTCACTAGTCGCCGCGCTAATTATCATGATACAGTTTGCATTATTATTATGTGGTAGATTGTATTCCCACTACTGTAGTTGTAAATGGATTTTAGGTTATCAATGCCTAGTTCACTGTTTTACATGATAATTTCATGTTATCATGTCAATAGGTCATGATGTGGTTGATTTGTCAAAACTGTCAGAAGACAGTATACAATTGAAATTTACCTCAAACTGTACCATGATCATGATCATTTATAATTATATAATGTTAGGCGCATTTCGCCAATCTGCGCCGATCGCCAATTCTTCTTTGCGCCAGGTACAAATGAGCGAGAATCTAATAAATTTTCTAGCAAATTTATAGAATTGATCCTTCTAATATTTTTGGAAGATAACTTTTTATGTTATTCAGCCATTGGTCTATGGTTTGTCAAGTTTTCCTGCTTAGAGTTTTAAAAAGGAGTTGAAGTGCAAGACCTACTCGCCGAATGGCCGATATTGCTGCTTTGCACAAGATTGGAGCTTTGCGCGGTGCCGATCCTGTGCAATTTTCAAATTGCGCTGCGCTATTCATGAATTGCGCCGATTGGTGATTTGCGCCTGACATATATGCAAGAGGAATGGTTCCTAGAAGTGCCACCAGATGAAGCCAGTATACCCTTTATATACACTTGCTTGTTTAGATAATTTTGTGATTTAAATTCATTCCCTCACATGCTTCAACATTGATAGAATATATGAATGTATGAAAAGAAACCGAAAGAACTGATGCTACAATGTTAGAGATAAGTTCTACTTCTGGTTACACCTCATTTGTGGCATTCAAAAAAAAATATATGATCAGCATCATACCCAACCTGATCTCAATTGAGATATCGGAAAAAAAAACGTGTAGATCTATAAGGCGCACCCCCAGCTCAAGGCAGTCTGCCTCCCACATTTAAGACCCATCCACGATCTGATTCGCGTATAAGGCGATGGATTACAGTACTGACATTAGGAAGATAAATCTAACTGATTTATAGAGGGAAAATGTTGGGTTTGTTATGACAGGTGATAGATAGCTCTGTGATGATATTTTAATTTCTTAGATTCTTGCCAGGACCCCATGCTCGGGCAGATTCAGGCCAATCAGGGCAATTCTCAGTGAAAAGCCTGTTCCAGACAGCATCTTAACGTGATGGATTTTGCTATCAAACCCTAATAAAAACACACTTTTTGCACTTCTAGCATCTTAAAGTATTGATAAATTTTGTTTTTTGAATTTTTTGAAAAAGTATTTTTAACCCCCTGCCATGCCTATTTATGGTTTGGCTTCCTGACTCCTGAGAGTCAGTGAGACTGAGTCTGAGTAAGTTATGACACTGCCTCTTCGCCTATTATCGCTCAGACTTGGACAAGACAAATCTGTACTCTTACATATTATTTAGACAATGTCACATTACATGATCATCAGTTTCTCTAGTACGTTTGTTGCACTTTGGACGGTGACAAATCAATTGCCAATTGTGAGTTAAAACTAGACAGCAATATGTTTTATTTGGCTGGAACATTGCATCAGTCGCGCATCACTGCCATCAGTCCGATGATCGAGGACCTGCCGAGGTGGCGAACAGATGGCTGGATCTCCTAAACTTACCCGAGGTTTGGTTTGTGTAATCGGAGCAAACCTGACATTAAAACTGTCAGCTATAACGACTGCTTGAAGAATCTCTTCTTCTTTAAAGTCCTCCTTCTGGCCCCCTTTCTTTTTTGACATGCTGGAGCTGTGGTTTCGTGCCGGGTTGTAACGATTCTGAGTGCCAGATGTGTTTCACCTACATTAGTCCCTCATTTTGGACACCAGGGAGCGAGACGGTCGTTCCCGCGCTGTATCACGGCTGCAAGTAGGCCTACCAACCAGTCTGCCTACCAACAGTAGTTCAATCACATTGGGCTTGGTATACGTAATGCTGGTGTTAAAAGTAAATTCATTGAGACTGGGTCTTAAGAAATAGAGAATGGTCATATCAAGGGCCGTTTACAGGCAGTGCAGGGTGGGGCTTCAATAAAATTTGGACCTGGGGGCCTCCCACTCCCAGTAGTACCGGTACATATTCTGTACTCAAGCGACATGTAGCACGCCCTCAGTGCCATTCAGGCTATTGAGGTTTCCCATAATACACTCTGTTCGTGGAGGTTTCCTGTTAATTACCATAATTAGGTCAGTCACATGACCTGCTCTGGCCAATGGCATTGGTCACGTGACTGACCTACTTATGGTAATTAAACAGGAAACCTCCACGAACAGAGTGTATTTTGGGAAACCTCAATAGCATGAATGATACAGTTAGCTGGGGGAGCCAGCTCATCCAGATGGACAAGTGCTGGTGTTGAGAGCAGCACAAGATATCAGAGGTGGATCTGGGCATTTTGATAGTGCTGATAACGAACCTGAGGTGCGCATTTCCATATCTAGGTCGGAACAAGGTCAAATTAAAGGCCAAAGGTCAAAATCTGGAATTTACTATAGAAGAGTGAGAGAACTTACTTCCATTCACACTAGAAATTTTAAGAAATTGTTCATGTCCCATGTCACTAAGCCTAAAATAGCCCATGTTGCCATGTCTAGTTCAGAATAATGCTACTTTATCGTATAATTACTTTGTCTTAGGAAGAGAATTCATATCGAAAGTTACATCACACAAAACCAGACATTGCAAGTAAAATTCTATTTAAAGCATTTATTTGGCCTCTTTGTCTATACCATAGTAACAAATGGCACCCCAAACATATCATATATACATGTGTACCATAGTCTATGTATTCACTGTGTGGCATATAACCAGTGTGAATAAAATGACTAAGTGATCAATGATCAGTTGATCACCTTACACACGTGATCAATGATCACCTTACACACGCGGTACCTAGTATGGCCGGTAGTGTTTGACATACCGTATCATCGCGTTTTGCCTCTCGGGTGCTTAATTTTTGTTTTGGATAGCACTTTACCCCTGGCCCCTAATCAAGGCAGGCACTTATTCAAGGAACGGCGCTTATTGAATTCAGTTCCCTGGCCCTGAATAACTGGTCGGGAAGATGTGTTTCAGGATGTAAAGGCTAGGTGTAAGGTGCAAGAGGTGAGAATTGCGGTAATCACACCACAACACAGGTGCTAGAAAGACAACCCGACCAGACAAATGGTAGCCGGATTTCACACATACCTGCTAATGCTTTCCTACAGTGAAGCTATGTGAGACAGTTATCATAACAATATTCTAACATCATCTATGTTAGATGTATGTTCTACACTGATGATACCAGTAGTAATTAAGATGTATTCTGTTTTACTGAATGCTGACGATGTTATGTCTACCCATGAGAATTTAGTGCTGCACTAGGATATGTAATGCAAATTCACGGGTGTTTTGTCCCTCCATAGGCTCGCTCAAGTCTATTGATTTTGATAAAAGCAGAATTGAGGTACAATGAGAAAAGGTGATCAAATGTCAAGTAAAAGCAGCAGAGAAAGGAAGTGGGATGGGAGGGGGGGGGGGTAGTGGCATTGGGAGGAGAGCTTAGGGAGTGGTCATTATTTATCAACAGGGGGGGTGGTGGTTTTTTTTTTACGCCCCCCCTCGACGGCAGTCATAATTTTTTGTGCCCCCCCGCGTCGGAGGCGCGGAGAGTTTTCGCGCCCCTCTTTGATCTATAGTAGCACGCAGGCTTTTTTGCTAAAAAGAGGGGTCAAAAAATATTTAGCCTCCCCCTTAGGAGGGGTCTGAAAATTTTACGCCCCCCCCCTCAAACCCACCACCCCCCCTGTTGATACATAATGACCACTCCCTTAGGGGCTGTCGCAGGGATTGTCATCAGCCTAGTCCCTCCCGTACGCCCAGCGCCAAGCCCCGACTGAGAGGGGAGGGGGAGCTGGAGTGACCCATACCCTATTCAAGGCCCGGCGCCTATTGTATTAGACACCCCTTTACCCCTGGCCACTATTCAAGGAAGGTGCTTATTCAAGGCCCAGCAGCAAAACGTGACGATACGGTATATCTATTTAAGTATGCCCGATGAATATCACTGTTCATTTGTAGCATTAATCTGTCCTTTTAATACCTATATTGTGACGGTACTTTAAACCTCTGAATGTAGTGTTTAATGTAAGGAATGCTGACCCATACAACAGTATACTTGGTTCCTTTTGGCAGAAAAGCCTTACGATTCTCCCAATGCAAGGAAACTTTACATACCGGTAGTACCAGTGAATACTATCTGTAACAAATAATTGATTTCATTCTACATGGACATGTTTATGTACCTGTAGTGGCCTGTATAAGGCCACACCAAAAAAATAAGTTGGTCTACGGATTTTGGTTTTGAAAAAATGGTGCGAGTGAGTGAAAAAAACTTTTCTTTTTTTAAGAATTTTTTGGCGTTCAATGGATTCCTTGCTGGAAAATTGAGGCGAGCGAAAAAATTTGATTTAAAATTTTTTTTTGACAAACATCACAAAGAGAAAACTTGTAGAAAGTCAAGCGAAATCTGTAGACAAGATTTTTTTCGAAGAAAAAAAAAATGTATTTCTGAAAATATGGAGAGGGAAATCCGTAGACCAACTAATTTTTTTTGTGTGGCCTAAAGGTGAAAATCTGAGATGTGCACCAATTGGGTACGAAAGGTGATGAAAAATAAAGGTTAGAACTGTATACTTTTTATACCTTAACCCATTTATATATGGAACAGTCTATACTCTTCCAAAAGGGGACAGAATGAAACTGATTATTCCCCTATGTTAAGAGATAGGAGGGCATTACGTCCGTTACCATGATTCTGAACATCTCTACATGCCTTTAGATAGGTGACTGCTGTAAAATAACTGTTAAAAATGAGAGAACGTGAATTACAGATCAGAGGAATAGTATAGCTACATATTTATAAAATGTTTTAAGTTTTCAGACATTATTTTACCCCTAAACCAAACACCTAGACTCATGGTAACGGACGTATCTTAAAAAGTATATTGATTTTCGAAATTTATTTCTATTAATCTACATTAGAATGTTCTATACCAAGCCAAACAAAATTTGATGACCTAATCTTCCAATAGAGATGATCATTACCGCTGATCTAACCCACAGTATACTTTAATGAATGCTTACATTTATTTTCTGCAAAAAGCCATGGTCATTTTGCCTACTTTTTATACTTAATTATTGACCAAATGTATATCAACACTTAGATATGGATGTCTACAACAAATCTCATGAGGTGTCCTTATATTTGATTTAGCCTAATTCACGTGGTAAGCAATAAATGTCATAAAATCATTTATTTTGCAATTGGTGCACATCTCAGGTTTTCACCCATAAGCGCCGGGGCGCTCATTGATTTCAACAAGGGTATACCCCCGGCCCTTATTCAAGACCGGCGCTTATTCAAGACTTAAATTATAGTGAATTTTCAAATTTAAATACCCTCGCTAATTCAAGACTGGCGCTTATTCCAAGACCCAGTGCTTATACAGACCAATACGGTATATGCTGCACAAATGCTGTCCACATGTGGAAGTCCGATACTCAGTTTGTGATCATTCTTTGGTGTGGATAAAGATGTGCACACAAATTGCCACACTGCCACATCTGCAGTGAATATTAAGAATAAATAAATAATCAATTCAACAAGTTTCCATATTAATCACTTATCAAATGATATTAAGACGTTATTACAGAATCTTCTTCTGGTAATTGGCTCTGCACACTGGGCAGACAAATCGTCTTTCTCCAACTGCAAATTCTTCCAAAGCCTCGAAGCATGTCTGATGATATACATGTGAACAGGACAGAAGGACTGTCCTTCTCACTTTAGCCTTCTCTGCAGCCCTCACCTTTCTCTGTGCCTTCATCTTACATGATGCTCCAGAGGCAGTCTTTGAGTTATTACCACACTGATGGTCCGCTGATTCATTATCAATGCGTGCTGTCATACTTCCACCTGATAGAGCGTTCAAGCAAATCGGACAGTCTACCTCACCCCTCTCAACAGCCTGTAAGGAAAGTTTCTAGTTTTAGATATAATGTTTGACAGTTAAACCTTATTCATTCAGAGTGATATAAGTTGAGGAAGTGTTGTTAAAGGAAAACCTACTCAAAATGAAACTTAAAACACAACTTTTCATCACATAATCCAAAAGTTTTACAATGAGATAAGTAGATTGTATTTATTTTTTATTGTCATCTCTGCATGTATACACTAAATAGTTCCTAACATGGTGACGTCTTGGCTATTACCACATGCATGAGGTTAATATACAGTCAGCATAAATTATAGGATATACACAATGTGCTATCAGTTTGATCTATTCTTCTATCAATGAAAAAATCACTCCATATGGATTTCCTACATTGACATTTTGTATAAACAAGATCATACTTTAAGTTGTATGGTGGTCCATTCGTCCTCTGATATACTGCGTGTTGTTTCATCAAAGTGGTTGAAGACCTGGCGGCTATTCTCCAGACTAGCGTCCAAATCACGTAGGAAAGCATTGACATCAGTGTCATACGAGTTAACCATTCTGTCAGTTATTGTCTGGAGCTAGAAATGGGCAATAATCAGAAATAAGAACAATTGTAGCATATTCACCTGTAGTACGCCAGTGAATATCAATAGTGTGGTACTTACAATGGTGCCTGGTGACAGGGCCACTTTCCTATCCTACCTACAATAATGGCTGGTGATAGGGTCACTTTCCTATGCTACTTACAATGGGGCCTGGTGATGGGGTCACTTTCCTATGCTAGTGTAGGGGTTCGTTCCCCCGTCGGGTGCACAGAGCCCTGAGAGGGACTATTCACTTGATTGTGTCACTCCCCCTATGTGTACCATACCGATCTAGGGTAGTTGGAAGGTAGAGAATGTCAGGCCAGGGGAAGTAGCTCAGGGGTGGGAGCTTCCGCTTCAAAGTTGGAGGGTGCCGGGTTCGAGTCCCGGTTTCTCCATGACATTTTCCGCTGACCACGACAGTGGTGGAGAAACCGAGTGGTCCTGCCTCGCAAGGGGGATCTTTAGAGAGCTCGGTACCTGGGCCAGTATGGTGTAGACAAGCGCTTCAACTTGCTAGTGCTAGGAGACTTGGAAACAGGTGGCACCCACAGAAGGTCCTGGGAACAGGAGTCCTCAGTGCTGTGTGTGACTCAGTACTGGTACCGTTCAGACTGGACTGGAGGACCGGTTCTGGCGGGATACGGTTAAAGCTGGTTGGGAGGAGTTTAGGGGTTCGGTCCCCCGTCGGGTGCGCAGAGCCTTCAGAGGGACTGTTCACTTGATTGTGTCACTCCCCCTATGTGTACCATACCGATCCAGGGTAGTTGGAAGGTAGAGAATGTCAGGCCAGGGGAAGTCGCTCAGGGGTAGAGCTTCGGCTTCGAAGTTGGAGGGTCCTGGGTTCGAGTCCTGGTTTCTCCATGACATTTTCCGCTGACCACTACAGTACTTACAATGGAGCCTGGTGATGGGGTCACTTTCCTATGCTACTTACAATGGAGCCTGGTGATGGGGTCACTTTCCTATCCTACCTACAATAAAGGCTGGTGATGGGGTCACTTTCCTATCATGTTATTTACAATGGAGCCTGGTGATGGGGTCACTTTCCTATGCTACTTACAATGGTGCCTGGTGATGGGGTCACTTTTCTATGCTACTTACAATGGTGCCTGGTGATGGCGTCACTTTCCTATGCTACTTACAATGGAGCCTGGTGATGGGGTCACTTTTCTATGCTACTTACAATGGTGCCTGGTGATGGCGTCACTTTCCTATCCTACCTACAAATATAGGATAGCATTTTGCAATGCAAGTAACCCGAAAGGGCACCTTATCTTTTCTTTTAGGCCCCTTCTGATACTAACCTCATGTATTCTTTGAGTGTTATCACTGTCAATGGTTAAGCCTATGGAGAATGCATTCATTATCGCTCGTATATTTCATTGGCGAATAACTCCTCCCTTGGCGAGTTAAGCATTGCAAAACAGCAGGTCTTGAATAAGGATCTATATTAACCATAAAAAGGCATGAGACACTGTAATTCTCCTCCATTTTGTTATAATCCAGCAGTTATAGCCCCACAACTCAATCGTCTCGCTGTCTGCCATTTTGGATTTTGGTTATACATATCGATTCAAATGGTACCCTCTTGCCATACTTTATCATATTTCTATATTATAACACTGAATAATTTACAAAAAATCGATATCCGCCATGTTTGTGCCAAAATTACGACATTGGAGATGCGCGCACGGATCGAATGATGGCAAATTCATCAACATTGGATCAACGTAGGAGCAATTTTGCAATAAATCGCACCACTACTGACCAAAAGCGCGGGAATGTTGATCCCATTCGCACCTCCTATGGGATTTAACATAGGCCGGAAAAGCGTCTTAGTTTTTCTCACTGTTAGTAGTGTCTTAAAAGTTGCATTTTCAACCCGGCTCTCATAACCCCTTTCGGGTAAATAGGGTGATAGGGTCACTTTTCTATGCTACTTACAATGGTGCCTGGTGATGGCGTCACTTTCCTATCCTACCTACAATAAAGGCTGGTGATGGGGTCACTTTCCTATGCTACTTACAATGGTGCCTGGTGATGGGGTCACTTTCCTAAGCTACCTACAATAAAGGCTGGTGATGGGATCACTTTCCTATCCTACCTACAATAAAGGCTGGTGATGGGATCACTTTCCTATGCTACTTACAATGGTGCCTGGTGATGGCGTCGCTTTCCTATCCTACCTACAATAAAGGCTGGTGATGGGGTCACTTTCCTAAGCTACCTACAATAAAGGCTGGTGATGGGATCACTTTCCTATGCTACTTACAATGGTGCCTGGTGATGGCGTCACTTTCCTATCCTACTTACAATGGTACCTGGTGATGGCGTCACTTTCCTATCCTACCTAAAATAAAGGCTGGTGATGGGGTCACTTTCCTATGCTACTTATAATGGAGCCTGGGAATAGGGTCAATTTCCTATGCTACTTACAATGCAGGCTGGTGATGGGGTCACTTTCCTATGCTACTTCCAATGGTACCTGGTGATAGTGTCACTTAGTCATATTTCCCATTTCTGATATACCTAGTGATGATATCCCCATAAGGCCACCTCATAAAAAAATACCGTAATCTCCCGCGTATAAGGCGCAGTCCGCCTATAAGGCACACCTAGAGTTTTAGGATTTGTTAACTTTTGTTCTACTGAATGGATTTTAAAAATTCAAAAAGTTATGTGTAGCTAGTGTCCCATGGACCCCAATGAAATCCCTTATGTCCTACCAGGACTTCAGGGGAGTATAACATATCAAAATGAAGGTCTTGATCTCCCCCTTGTGGATCCAGGGAGAACTTAAACCTCGCGTATAAGATGCGCCTTATACGCGGGAGATTACGGTACTTGGATTACATGATTCTGTGGTTGAAACTTTGGGCGGCCAAAAAACCAAAACCAATAAAAAAGTCACGTTTTTGGGTCATTAAAAGAACATTTTCGGCATATTTATTAGAAGTGATTGTCTGGGAAAGAGATCAATGGTGGATTTTTGTCGATCAACATGGACTTTTCTTCCCCTAAAAAATCTTGAAAAATCCCATTGGCCAGAGGTAAAAAAAAAGAAAGATTTTATTTTGGGAATGTCAAAAATCCCGGCGGCGGATCCACAATCCAAGTTATCATAATAAAATGGCCTAATAAACTCATAACATCATAACAGAAATAGAGTAAGTTACCTTTTTCTCGTAGAACTTTGTCCTTAACATGGGGTCCTTTGGTGGGACTGTCTCCCTGAGATTGGTGTACCACTTCCGAACAACATAACCACGCCATGTCGCTTGTATCCTTAGCATGCCAATGGGAATAGTGCATAGGCATAAGGATTACCATTTTCAAATACAATATTAAGTGATCACCATAGTACGATAGTTTTAATACCAGTCGGCCGTTTTTCTACCATGTCTCTTAAACTGATTTCATTAGACAAGAGTTCATGTATCAATTACTTTGAGAATGGAGAAAGTAAGAAAATTGATTACAACTTTCAGAGCAATGTAGACTTTATTGAATAAAGTAGGGTTTGAAGATTTTTTATATCTACCGTGTGGCACAGGCCTGTCGATGGTGTCGCACCCCTTCATGAATCACCCGTTTCTGGTATTGCTCTTTGCGACAAAGTGGACATGACTTCTTCCCAGTAAACCTCTCAAAGGCCTCCAAACAAGCCTGTCGAGGAAATTGTGTGCTCATATACATGTAGTATTGTTTGGTGGAAATTAAGCTATGTGTGATTAATTTCCTTATCTTTATTTCTGGACGCATTATCCTTAACAGTAATTCATTGTGATATAAAATTTGCACTTTGTAATATGATAGTATTTGTGTGATAACATAATATATACTCAATCAAAATGTAAAAACATGTTTCATTACCCTGTGGAAGACGTGTGTACATGAGAGCAGGATCTACAAAAAGTAAAATTTTTAATCAATTTCCTTTTAGAACTTGACCACATCTCATTTATTTAATGGGGACAGAGTAGAGGATGAGGTGGCAGCTAGGGAAGTGTGACATTGGATCGGGAGGAGAACAGCCAACAACAGCAACTGAATGAAAATACAAAGAACTGTATTTAATGTGGCTAATGATTTACTTTCATTTGAATACAGAAAAGATCTATCTACATTAATGAAATGTTACAGTTAGGGTCCACAACAAAACACTGCAGATATATACGGTACCTGAGGGTCTGTGCCAAAGTCCTCCTTACAGATGACACATGGTTGTTTGGAGTCCTCCCGGCGGTTGGAGCTCTCCTTGACCACCCTCCAGTCATCCTCTGTCAGGTGTCCTGTTGGCGCCTCCACCAGCCCCAGCTTCTGAGCTAGTAAAAAAATGATGAGGCAATATGTCAAATCTAATATAGGCAGGCCACTGATGCAGTGATGTGATTTAATAATGGCAATCATGCAGGAAACTAAATCAGGCGAGGTCACAATGACTTGAACCAGAGACACCCCCCCCTCCCCATTTATAAATATTTTAAAAAAGATTCTCAATGGACCTGGGAAAACAACGAGGGTCGAACTTTTTCGACCAAAAGTGTGGGAAATCCTTCGCAAGTAGGAGAAGTTACATCCCAGATAATGGTTTAATAAATGATTTATCTACCAGTAGTTGTAAATTAATACCGTAATCTCCCGTGTATAAGACGTGCTGCGCGTATAAGACGCACCCCAAACTCAGCACATGCATTTTCACATATAAGACGCACATTTTCAGGATGGAATTTGTAAGATTAGTACATTTCTATAGTAAAATTACCCCTCGTATAAGACGCACCCCCAACTTGAAGAAATCCTATAAGACTCACAATGCATTTGTTTGGCCTAGAGGACGCGTCTTATACGCGGGAGATTACGGTATTTGTCAAGCTTACCTAATGTGGGTGGTGGGGGCTTTGTACCCAGAACGTATTCCTTTTCTGAGTCGACAGTTTTTTTCACTGGTTTTCGAGCTGAATATGTAATTAGATAAAGCAACTTTACACGTTCAGGATATCAATTAGTAATTGATAAGTAGTATGAACCATGCACTATCAATTTCTCTGAAAAGAACACTCAAATTGAGTCTTTTAATAACTTGGAAGGCTCACATATTTCACCCATTAACCATCGTTTGATGTGAAAGAAATTAATACAGATAGTAATATCCCCTACATTTGTGAAATAGTTAGATCAGATGGTCAGGAATCTGGAAAAGACCACCCCCCTCTCCCAAGGGTAAATTTGCATTCCCTTCAATGTATTTCTATACTAATATTGCTGCTTCTCTCTGTCTCTCACCACAAAAGAAAAAAGATATCCAGTGGCTACTGGTAGGGTCAATGACCCTTTTAATAAATTACTGCCTTATAAAAAGTTGTAGACTTACAGAGCCCTGTGTCTATTGTTGACTTGACGTTTTTCTTCCATGATGGTGTGTTATTTGTCAGTTTCTTCTTATTTGGTATCGGGTTGGACAAAGACAGATTTTTCAGCAAATGATCTTGAAATGCTACGGCTGCTAATGTAGTGCTGGGAACCTGAAAGGGAATCACACCAGGCACATATTCAAAGTAAGGGAGTGATCATTATTTATTAACAGGCGGTGGGGGGGGGGAGAAGTTTTGAGGGGGCGCAAAAACTTTTGACCCCTCCTGGGGGGGGGTGTAAAAACCTTACCCTTTTTTTAGCAACTCCACGCCTCCAATGCAGGGGGGCACAGAAAATTTTGACTACTGTCGAGGGGGCGTAAAAACATGTTGACCCAACATCATTCACAGTAGCATTACCACACCTAATTTCCAAATACATGAAAACTTTGTTACACTAATGCTAATGCACAAAGTTACAGGGATCATAAAACCATTGTAATTTTGCCTCTATCCCAATTAGAACCGAAATTATGAAAGATTATAGACCCTGAGAATTTACCATTTATTGGAGGTAAAGTCCCATAGGATGGCTCTCACAATTGCCAATTGGACCCTGTCATCAGGTCGTTACTTGTCATGAAGTGAGGTAACAGGAGTCCAGACAATTCAGTTGATGATCCAGCTTTATTGTAAGATTGGCATGAGAGTAATCAATACAGTATAACAGTATGGTACTGGCCAGTCTGACCAAGCTATATCCTGGGGCCAAGGCACCTGAGTGTCGTAAGGTCTAGGTTTGGAGAAGAATAAGATACCCTGAGTGAGTTCTGCTTGTTTATAACGGAGAGCCACTCAGTGTTACTCATGTGCTATTTCTGGAAGTGCACAGTGACTCAGTCTAGGGGATGAGCAGCTCAGCCCCTATCTGGTTGGATCCAGTCCAATCTGGAGTAGGAGGAGGGAGCTGCTCTCAGGAGTGAGTCACCTGGGCAGGTGAGACTAAAAATAGCACATGATATCATGTCTTCCAGTGGGGATCCGCAGGTGGGACCTGGGGGTACTCACTGGAGGAGGACGGGGGTGAGTGAGTCACTCACCCTGTCAGGTTAAAAATAGGGTAGCCTTGGGTTCCACAGGGGGAATCTTGGTCAGCTTGGATTGAATATGTCGTTGATAATTATAATACATAGAATAGTCCATTGACATATCCCCACATTCCCACTTTGTCTCTGCACAATGTTAAAGGGAAGATAATTATAAGGAATGAGAGGCTTTATCAAGTCCATTGACATATTTTAAGGTTGAGGAAAAATAAAAGGTGGTACATGATACAAAAAGGTTGATGTGTTGATGTGACTGTGTGACAATCGCTGGATAAAATCTAGTTAGAATTGGTGTACCGGTAGTAGTTTGTATAATGCTGTATATAGGATAACAACTGGTATTTTTTTGTCTAAAAAACTATGTGAAAAACATACATCCTCGGAAAGGTGAGGCAAACTTGGTACAAAACTTTCTAGAGATATATGGTGACAGATGTAAGGTAGTAATATTGATTTGGTCTGCCGATGATATGTCTGTATAAAATTATATTCCTGTATGTGAAATGTATCACTGCAGTTTTTGCAAAAATATATGTGTCCTGAGTTGTTGGGCAGCAGTGATACTCGCTGCTATACGCTGCCTTGCGTAATCAGGGCAGTGTTAGCAGTTTAAAGGGAACCAATCATGACTCGTTGGTTAATAAATTAAAATAAAGATAAGATTCACAAAAACATATGTCCCGAGTAATGTGGGCAGCAGTGATACTCGCTGCTATATGCTGCCTTGGGTAATCAGGGCAGTATCAGCAGTTACTACCAATCAATAAATTAAAGCAAAAACATGTACACACTGTCCTAATGTACAGAAAATGAAAATATGAGTAATTAAAGATGATGTTTAAGACAACAGTGATATTCACTGCTAATATGTTGCCTTGGGCAATCAGGGCGACAACAGCAGTGATATTCTCTGGGATTTAACTGTTGGACCTGTGAATAGTTTGTACCATAAAAAGGAAAAATAAATGCATGCACAAAAATTGGTCCACCCAAAAATTTTGGAAAATTATCTCTAAAAAAAATTGCAATCCGGGAAGGAATACAATTTTGGGCCCCAAGGTAGTATCCTTTGGGACTTTTGAGGCTGCTGTGTTTGTCAAAAGGGGTATTCTCTGGGACATTTTGACAATGAAAATGTTACTTTGGGTGGTGTTTTTCCATAAAAGATGATTTCAGATTTTCACACAAAAATATTTTCTATTATGACTAAAACCCATAAATACATGAACGGGGTTGGATTTGAATAATGGTGAATAAAGGGGGCTCTGTGGCACCTTAAAGATTTTGGGGCTGGGCTGTCAGTCAGCTCAACTCCAAACTTTCAGAGTAAATAAAAGGTAGGAGAATTGTGATCAGTGTTTCAAATAGGAGTACAGTAGTATAACTTCAAGATGAAAATTAAATTGGTAGCAGCTTTTCCATGGGAAACTTTATAGAATATGTATATGGCCTTAGCATATTCCTTAGAGGGCCTAACCTCTGCTGAAGCTGATACCTTGCGAGATAAGGACTGATAACAGCGAGCTGATGGGTACCAGGTGTTAAGTAATGCACCCTGAAAAGTCGGCATTGAATGAAAGGAATTTTCTCATTGGTCAATAATGTATCACGCTAGGTCGGAATAGCACCTTAGGAGTAGTCTTGGGGGGGGGTAAAAAATAATTGTGTCCCAACAATATCAGATTTTAAGATTATATAAGGTTGCGAAGGGAGTTCATGTGGAAAAGGTCTATTTTAATGCTTGTGTTTCCTGGAGTTAGCACCAACACTGGCAGGAGGTAGGTTGCAGTGGCTTCTGGGGGTTCTGTCATAGAACCTTCCTGCTGAAGATTTTATCCTTGCATCTACCCTCTTGATGGTCTTTGTATAGTAGGAAATATTAAGGTCTCCTCCACAGAGGCCAGGTTGCCTGGCTCCACTGAAGTGGAGGAGGAGGAGTCACTATCTTCAGTGTCTGAGGATGGTAGCACTGGTGGTGGCTGATGCCAGGAGGGCACCGACCTTGATGGGTTCTATTTCGGGTGGTTGATTGTTGGTGGGGGTGTGATGGGCCGAAAGGATGTGAAGGCTGGGTATGGTCTGTTGGATGTTAGAGGTTTAAATTTTATTTTTTTGGTTGCTATTGTCAGAGTGCAGGGACGGGTGAAACCTTCAGGTGTGTTGCTGCACAATCTGCAGCCCACAGCCTGGTTTTGGCTGTTGGTAGGGGAAAAAGTTGGGTCGTTTGGTGGTTTGGCCTTCATCTTGGAGGCACACCGGCTGTTGCTGAGGCTGTGGCTGGTCCTGATGGTGGCGGAACTGCTGTCGGGCTCATCGATTTTGGTGCCACTTCTCCAGCTGGGTCTGTTATGGCGAACAGAGAAAGAGAGAACATGCAAGCATTAGAGGTCATTTCAGGTTGTATGTTTCACAAGCAGGTCCACAATATTACCAAAACTAACTCAGAAGCATTAAAAATCAGTCTTATGACAAGGACCAGTTTTTACAGAGCTTGGTGGATAGGTAGAACATGCGCGGCAGGGTTGTTACTAAGGACTCGGCACTGTAATACGGCAGGGGGGCGCCACCAGACAGGCGGAGGACTGTCCGTCAATGGTTTCTGACTTTAGTTATGGTCCAAAACACCATGCGGTGCCTCTGAGTTGGTGTCTCTTCGGCATTCGTGTTAATGGTATGAGGTGAAAGATGAGACCAAATGGTGTAGACTTGCAACATTCCTTTGGTGCGTTTGGTGCTGGGGGGGGGGTCTAATTTGTTTGTAAGGGCCTAAGACGGGGTTGGTTGTGGCAAAATTTGGAAAAACTGAAAAAGATTAGATTTTGAGGTTCAAAAATTGGGCCGAAAAATGGGCTGAAAATTCCCACAGATGGGTCTACTATAAAAAGGGGTGGCCGGCTTTTTTGATGTTAGATGCGGCTGAAGTTTTGAACGGCGAAGGCTTTGTCGAAAGATCTGGGAAATTTTGGATCTATTGTGACTGGCACTAGAGGCAGAGGTAGACATGACACTATTGATGATCTGCTGGCATGGTGTGCCCAATGAGGCCGTGTACATCTTGGCCGAGTTTGTATGGCCGATGGGGTGAGTAAGATCGATGAATTTTCCGTAGAATTTTGTATTTTAGGTGGGTCGTCGAGAATCGTGGCTAAAGAAAGGCTTTGTTATATTTCAGTTTGATCTGTGTGTGGGTGCTGCAGTATGTTGGTGACTACCAGTGCCATGATGTTGCTGGTTCTGATAACCGTCCCAATGGGTTATCAGGGGAGTGCCTGTCAGGCGTTTGCTAAATCAAGGTAGGTGAACTTTGAAAAAGGGGTAAGATATTTCAAGAGAAATGGGGGAGAAGATGGGGAATCTAAAAGAAAAGAAAAAATTTGGAATTTTGTGGGTCATTTTATTCTGTACTAAAACGTAGGTTTGATTTTCAGGATGTTTTACGGTAGTGCATTGGTGTGGATGATCGCCTGGTGATCTGTGTGGAATGGTCGACCATGGCGGCTATTTAAGCAGTGAGGAGGACAGAAAAGGATGCCCTTTGGCTGGAGTGAGTGGGTAAGTAATAGATGTTTATCGCCATTTCGACATATAAGGTCATATCCATGGCGAGAACTGCATTACACAATTTCACAGAGGAATATGTCAGTGCCCGTGCATATGTGCACCACACACATCCGAGGGGAGAGGAAAGAAGAGAAATAGACCCTTTAAAGTGGCCTAGGGAAGCCTGAAGAGGAGATATAGACCCTTTTAAGTGGGCTAGGGAAGCCCAGAGGGGATAGGAAAAGAGGAGAAATAGACCCTTTTAAGTGGGCTAGGGTAGCCCCCCTTTGGCTGGAAGATCGGAAACAGACTTTATATATAAATGTGTGCTTGACTGACTGTGATTTCTTATTGTGATTTGGCGTATTGAGGCCTGAGGAGCCCCCAATTGTACACAAAATGATATTTTAATAATATAAGCGTCTGTGATCACCAGTACTGAGTTCTGGTTTTTGATTTTGGGGTTTCTAAATTTGATGCCGGTGTTATTTAAATTAGATTGGGTCGGTGATGGGAGAGTGGAAACTCGGGGCATGCTGCAAGTCTACAGTCAATATAAACATGTGCTTATGTTATTGTATTGATGTGCGCACCACGTGCGAACGTCGGATTGGACATAGATGTTGGAGTTGTATTGGGGACGCTCCAGTGACGTCATGATGCTGTGTTTGGCACGAGACGCACGGACGCAGCGTCAGCACCAGAAAGTCGGGGGTCCGCTATACAAGGTCCAAACTGGGTCAGTGGGGCTGCTATTTATTGCTATAGATGTGTGGCGGTATGTTTGTTTTGGTGGGGTTTGTTTGTCAGCTGATAAGGGCTAATAAGGTATGGGGGTAAGTGTGTCCGTGGGAAATGCAGTGGCTCAGCATAGCCGGGCAGTGCAGTTACAGTGGGTGGGGTATTCCCACATAAGGCTTATGTATGGTTGTGGGGCTATCCGGCGGAATCCTCCAGGTGAGGCAGTTGGGTCCATTGTTCTGGCAAGCAGGGGTGGCCAGTAGTAAATAATTGCTATAAGATGGGCATGTGGGTATCCCCACATGAGGTCAATCATGTGTTAAATATGAAATGAACCTGCCATCATTCAGGAGGAATTTTGCCACCTCATCAGGTAGGGTTGGGTCGAATACAAACTTATCCTTTAGTGGTTGGAGGTCCTTAGACTTGAAACTGGTTAGTTCCACCAAGCTCCTTGAGGTGGGGGCTGCCCTAATCCGGGAGACGGGACTCCTGGGCCAGCGGATTTCAGATAGTTCCGGTAAATTGGTGGTTTCTGAAAGATCGAGGGCTGGTGACAGTTGGAAGTCTGGCTGATTCTTGGACTTAATAACCAGGGTCATGACGTGGGGCTTTGAGTTCAAGATGGTGTTGAGAGGCAGCCTCCAGAATAGAGGACATCTAGGGTACCTTTCCAGCTGAACCACTTTAACTTGGCCGGCGATGATGAAGCTTACTTTGGTTTTTAAGTTCAGGTCCAAGTGACGGCCAAAGGGTCGCGTCAGGTGGGGCTTTGAGAACCTGGGGGCCTTAATAAAGGGGGCCCACAAATTGGGGCCGAACATCATAGTTCCCACCACAAATTCAAAGCATCGTCCTTCAGAATTAATTCTCAAGACAAATTAAGGCAATCCATCCGAGTCG
The DNA here is from genome assembly GCA_949317995.1 of Acholoe squamosa. Classification (NCBI taxonomy): domain Eukaryota; kingdom Metazoa; phylum Annelida; class Polychaeta; order Phyllodocida; family Polynoidae; genus Acholoe; species Acholoe squamosa. The sequence continues at coordinate 38,414,888 of OX439048.1, read as the reverse complement.
TCTTGCCTGTGGTAGGGCAAGTGCCTCCATCTCAGCACAAAGAGGCGCGCCAGATACAGGACCACAAGGACCACGGCCGTGGTCCACATGGCATCATACCGTCCTGGCTGCTGTGTGAAGTTCATATTTTCCTCCTGAGGGATCTTAGTGGGAGGCAAGGGCCAGTTATCATTGGCCTTGTTTATCATGACCTTGAGGTTGTTCCAGGCTGCTGCGTCTGCCATGGTTGGGATGTGGAACACTGAATGGATGGTGACCAACTGTGCCAGGCGCGTCACGCGCCTATAGGTATGACACATGATTGCACAACACAGCATGGTACTGTCATTACTGAGTATGCTGCATTTTTTATGGTAATTTGCCCTGCATTGTGGCATTGTAGGTGGGATGGTGAGCTGCTGGTGATTTAAAGATATGTGTCTCTGGTTATGGGTTTAATTAGATTTGGTATAGGTGCAGCCATGTGTGCAGTAAAACTGCAGGTGTGATGGACTGCATCAGGTAGATCTAAGAGTAGGGATAGGGTGCATGTGGGGTGGAGTGGTGACAGTAGGGGTAGGTCGCAGCTGATAAAAGGGTCTTGTATACGCATGTCCATGTCTGCTGCAGCTCTATGTAATGGGCGTGGCTGTTTGACATGGCTATTAAAGGGGGTAGGGGCTGTACTAGTGTTTAGCCTTTGGAGTCAACATTGGATGTGTCGAAGGGGACTGGGAAGGTTTCGGTTCTAAAAATAGAGTAGGTGTTATCCACTAGGCCTATGGGTATTGGTATAGCTATAAGCAAGGTGGCGTTGTCACTCCAGTGAGCGCTCACCCTTCTTTTATACCGGTACTCCTAAGATATTGATGCCCTGGTGGGTGCTGCTTAGGGCACTGGATAGGTTGTTTAGACCTACCGTAATCTCCCGCGTATAAGACGCGTCCTCTACGCCAAACAAATGCCTTGTGCGTCTTATAGGATTTCTTCAAGTTGGGGGTGCGTCTTATACGCGGGGTTTTCCAACATCTCATTTGGGAAAATGCGCCGATGACAGCTTGAACTCATAGAGCCTGCACCGCAGCAGACCAGTCGGTGTAGATTTGCTCGGCGGGTTTGACGCCGACCGTGTGCCGATGACAGCTTGAACTCATAGAGCCTGCACCGCGGCAGACCAGTCGGTGTAGATTTGCTCGGCGGGTTTGACGCCGACCGTGTGCCGATGACAGCTTGAACTCATAGAGCCTGCACCGCGGCAGACCGGGAGGTGTCGACGGGCGCTCGGCGGGTTTGACGCCGACCGTGTGCCGGTGACAGCTTGAACTCATATAGCCTGCAGCGCGGCAGCGGTGTACAGGCGCTCAGCGGGTTTGACGCCGACCGTGTGCCGATGACAGCTTGAACTCATAGAGCCTGGGGGTGGGGGGTGGGGGGGTGCGTCTTATACGCGAACCCCCCCTTGGTGAGTTGGGGGGGTGTCTTGTACAGGGGGTTTTCTAAATATCGATCCAGGGAGGTTGGATGCGTCCTCTACGCGAACCAGCCTACCGTGAGTTTGGGGAGCGTCTTCTACGCGCACCGCGTCTTCTACGCGGGAGATTACGGTAGCTTTAGGGTGTCATGGGGAATTAAGTTGGGGGGGTAACTCGCGTTCCATTAAATCATTAATGGCTGTTAGAAGTGTGTCTAAATCATCTTGAGAGATGTCTGACACATCTGAATTTAAGAGATCAATTTCAGGCTGAGTTCCCAGGCCTATAGTGGCTCTGAAAATATCACCAATAATTTGGCCAGGAGCATTTCTGGTCAGACGGATCTTGGGGGTAGATATCAGATTGAAAAGAAGGTCCAAAGATTTTTGAGATTTATCAAAAAGGTTGCTGATCATTAGTTTCAAGTTATTGGCTGTATGTGTAATGTAAGGCGAGGCGTTGGGTCTGACAAGGGGTGCTACTTTATCAGGTCTCTGGAGTGTGGGAGAGGGAGAAATTTGAGAGATGGGGCTGGGGCATCTGTGTGAAAAGAGCTCCATAGTTTGGTCTGAGGATAATCCTTGGGACTCCTGATGTTGTAATCCACTGGTGAGAGGGATGAGGATGAGTGTAACTGCCATAGGACTGCAGCCCTAAAAAGGTAATAGGAATTGTTTTAGAAATTAAAAATATCCTTGTTGTAGGAGCTTTAATTTTTGGTCGTTGTGTGGGGTATATCCTCTTGTGTGAGGCTTCTATGTACACCTAGGTGAGTGTGGGTGTGGTATGTGTGTGTAGGTGGGAGGGGTGCTTAGCTTTTATGTGAGGTAAAAATGTGTGGTTTTATGTGACGTGACCTGGAGTGTTAGTAAAAGCTAATGCTAATTGGGTGGGGGTTAAGTTGTAAAAATGGTAGCTTACCCTTTTGGGTTTTAAGTCAGCGCTGGTGGCTGGTGTATCGACCACGAGTGGGCTTCAAAAATAGCCTGCTGGAAGGTGAGCTCTATTGTATCTCTGATGGCCAAAATTCTGCCTATCCCGGTGAAATACCTGGGAAGGTCTTTAAGGGGCTTGTCTAAGGCAGTAGTGCGTGTGCACATAACAGCGCAATGTAAGCAGCTGCCTTAGGGGAAAAGGTGCTCCAATCTGGAGGAGTAGGGACGTCACAAGATAAGTAATACATCATTTTTTTGATGATTGTAGAGACCAATGGGTCATGTAGGGGCAGTTCTTTGAAAACTGCCGGGTCATTCAGGTAGTAGCTCAAATCTTCAGGGGTCATATTGACCACACTGCCATTGGTTAATAGAGGTACCTGGGTATCATGGCACCAAACTTTGCCATTGATGATACAAGAACGGCTGATAAGTCTAGTACTGGGTATGGGCAAATAGGACAGGCCTACCTGGGCTTATTGCATGCTGTGGACACCATGTTGCTCCTAATCTATGAACTTGCTCACTTGGTATGGTGATGTGGTTGGATTTAGTGTTATTGTGAAAATGGGTAAAATAGGGGTGGGCTAAGGCTTATTAACCCATCCGTGAGGGTGGCTATTTCTCACTTCCAGATCTCCCTATGGTGGTCTGTCTTGCCCTATAAGGCTGTGGCCAGATTTCATTGGATGAATGCAGTTTATGCTGCGCTGCCCTCTATGCAAATTTTGGTGCCTATGCCTAGGTAATGAAGGTTTATGATTGGGACCTTGGGGTCAGTTGTATGATAAGGTGGGAGTGGGTAAGGTCAGTTGTACGTGTGAATAACTGCTGACCTGGGGATCATGGATCTGTGGAACATGAGCTTGTGATCTGCCTTAATTGACAGGTCATAAATATTGGGTTCTGTAATGATTCATGAGTAAAAATAAGTTTGTTTTTGATGAGAAGAAATAACAAAATAATAAACAAAATAATAAACAGTAAGATAAAAGATATTTTGGTATAAGGGTCAGTATTTTGGAAGTTTCAAGATGCTGGCGTTTTAAAAATGCCGCTGGTGTTGGGTTGTTATCACCAGATTGTGTTGTAGGTCAGGATGTCACATCGGGTGGGGATAATTGGGTACCAGGTGTGTGTGAATGTTGAATTCCCTGCAGATAACAGGGGTCTGGCGCGTGGCTAGGTTGTGGGCGGGCGGCCAGGGGGTTCGGTGGTGGGGGGGTTGTTTTTGGTGGTGTGTGGGTGTGTGGGGGGGATGTTTTACATATTTTTTGTCGAGTTTCAACGGGGGGATGTTTTACATATTTTTTGTCGAGTTTCAACAAGTGATTGCTGCTTTTTTTTTCTTTACCTTTTTGAGTGGAGATGGGGCAAAGGTGACAATACCTTTTTTAGCGGTCCGTCCTCTCTTCTTTTTGGGAGGGGGGCTGGAGCAGCAATGTCAGGTATTGTACTCAAGTCAGGGTCGAAAAGGGTTGTCACAGGGCCGGTTTGAAGCCTTTTTATGATGGCTTTTGCGCTGGCTCTTGTGATTGGTCTTTTCAACCTGGATACATGTACAGCTTTTTTGAAAACTTTTCCATCCTGCAATCTTTTTATAATTGCAGTTACTGATGAGGTCATCTTGACTATGATGTAGGGGCCAGAGTAGGTAGGTTGTTGAAGGTGCATGTCTCTGCTGAGGCATCATGCTTAGCTTTCATCTTTTTATGAGCCTCAATTATGTTCTCTGCCGCCTTCATTTGGATATCATCTCTGAGATTTAATAAATGGATGGCTATATCCTCCTTCTGTTTAATATCATTGGCAGAAGTGATCAGTGCCAATGCAGCCTCTGTGGGTAGGTGTGTTTGTTTACCAAAAACCAAGAGGTTGGACGAGTAGCCTAGGGCACTGGAGAATGTGTTATTCATACTGAAAACCACAGCCTGGAAGAAGGTTGACCAATGCTTTTGTGATTTGGATACGAAAGCTCTGAGGGATGATTCTATTGTCTGGTGCTGACGCTCACAGAGGCCTTGAGACCTGCTCCAGTGTGCACTCCCTGTAACATGTTTAATGCCAAATTTATTGCAAAATAATGCAATGAATTTTGAGGTGTATTGTTTGGCATTATCAGTATTCAGGACTGAAGGTGTTCCTGGATACAGATTACTCTCTGAAAGAAACCAAGGGCCACATTGGCGGCTGTGTTTTCTTCTGTACACCATGCTGTGACATGTCTGGTGGCATAATCTGTTACCACATGTATATGGTGAGAACCATCCACAGCTTGATTAAAAGGACCTATGGTATCCATGGTGACGTGGGAGAAGGCTCTTAGCACTGGTTCGCGGAGTGTCACTGGTAATTTTAGATGCTTTGGCCTCTTTTTGGTGGACATGTATGGCAGGTGCCACAAAAGTCAAACACTTGTTTGAACATTGAGCGCCAATAGAACCTAGATCTGACTGCTGCATATGTTTTAGCTGAACCCAAGTGTCCACCTAATGGGGAACAATGTGTGGATTCAATGACAGACTCTGCCCATTTTTCAGGAATCACAATTTGAAGTGTGGGGTCTAGGGATTTACCCATGACAGTATCAGTGACTCTGAAGAGAACCTCATCTAGAATGATGAACTGATCTTGATTGCTCAAGATTCAGTTAGTTAAACCTGAGTCAATTGGCAATTTTCCAGATTCAATGTAATTTAGCATTGATGGACAAAAAGGTCTTCTTTCCTTTATTAATACCTCTCTAGAAGGTGTGACAGAGGGGTGCTTGCAAAGTTTTGTGATGGCCCTTTCAGCTATAGGTAATACCTTTTGTGAAAGCTTGGCTCTTTTGGCATTAGCTGCCCTGACTGATACCCTTGGTGACCTGGTTTTGGGGGTCAACCTCTTGACCTAGAACCAGCCGCCTTGACCTTTGTGAGTCGGCTCTGTTTATTTATAGTGGTTCGGGTCTGTGATTGGGTGGGGGCTGGGGGTGTATCTTCCTGGGAGTTCTGTGACTGCACCCTGGTTAAGACACACACCTCTGAGTGTGCTGTAAGTGAAGCTATATAATTCCTCTCAGAGCTATTTTTCTTTGCAATGACACCCTTTGGTGGTATGCCTGTGCTTCCCCAGATTTTGCCTCCTTTTAGTATTGATCTGGGAGGTCCCATCTGGATTGGGTGATTGGGTACTGGCTCATTTGATCTGATAACCTTAGTCATGGTAATATCAGAAAAAGACAACTTTTTAGGGGGAAGTATGATTTTCCCTTGTGATCTAAAATAGGAACTGGGTCATCATAGCAAGGTGGGTAGGTCCTCCTGGAGAGGAAATCTGCCACAAAATTGGCTCTGCCCTGCAAGTATCTCACTTCAAAATCATAAGACATGACTGTGTCCACCCACCGGGCTAGTGTCCCATTTGTGATGTTTTCATTTTTTGAAAAGGGAAACTAAGGCGAAGTGAGTTCCATCAACATAATGGTGGAACTTTTTTACTGCAAAGACGATGCCCAGTAATTCTTTGTCTGTTATTCCATATCTGGTTTCCTGTGGGGTCAAACCCCTGCCTGCAAATTCAATTGGTCTGTAGAAACCATATAGTCATCCACCTGTGTGATCACAGCTCCCAAGCTGTAATTACTTAATTACGGTGAAGATAACAAAAGGCTTGCTATAGTCAGGGAATTTGAGTACAGCTTCAGTGCAAATTAAGGCTTTGATTTTTTCAAAAGCTCGCTGACAGCTTGTGGTCCATTTAAAGGTGCTTTTAGTAGCCGCATATAGGGGCTTCATGATATGAGCAAAACCTTTTATGAACCTTTTGTAAAACTGTGCCATACCATTGAAGCAACTAAGGTCATGAATGTTCTTAGGTGGGGGACAGGCCAGCTTTTGTCTAGGGAAGGCAATACACCATGTTGGTCTAGAGAAAATCCTAAGAAATCCATCTTGGTGGTGCCAAATTCACATTTTTCAGATTTTAATTTAATGTTTCATTTAATGAAAAGCTTGAGCACTTCATCCAGGTCCTGCAGGTGTCTTTCCCATGTGGGGCTATAAATAGCCACGTCATCGACATATGCTACTGCATTTCTATATTTACATTTCATGAGTAGCTGCTCCATGACGTTCATGAAAGATAGACCTCAGGTTTTAAGTCCTATAGGAAGGACTTTGGTCATCTACCCTGGGGAAGGAGTATGAAAAAGATTTGGGGTTTTGATTAACCCATCTGTAGTCCACTACCATTCTCCAAACAGAGGCTACAGATCTGTCTCCTTGAGGTTTTGGCACTGGTGAATTCCATTCACAAGGTTTGGTGCATTCCTCAGTAATTCCCTGCTCTAAATGTTTATTTAAGAGCTCTTTTTGGAAGATTTCTTTGTGGGGAGACATTCTGTATGAAGGCCTTTTACAGGGCGTGTGGTCAGGTATCAATTCCAGTTTGACCTCATTTTCTACATTGGAGCCAATGGCACTGTCATCTATCACAAAAGATGTCTATTCCCCTCAACAACTTTACGGATTTGCTCTTTCTGGTTGTCGGTGAGCTGCTCACAAATTTAATATTTTAAGGGTTCATTGCCCTTTGGGAGTTGCTCATAAGGATCTTCACCACAATTAATTGGGAAGAGATCTTGATCAGGGGTGATGTGGTTGAGTGAATGGTGACTATATAAGGGGCCAATTAGTATTGCCTTTTTGATGTTGAAAGGCTTGAATAGGCCTAGAGCCATGTGCTTCTTTAAAGGTAAAGAAAAATCATTTGGATTTGCCACAGTTACCGGTATTAATTTTTGAGCTGTTTTGGGTTTAACCAAAGCATGTATGATTAAGAAGGGTAACTTTATGTCAACATTTTCAGTGATGACAGTAAGTCTAGTTTATTTATCTGGGCCAATGACCATGGCATTCAATGTGGTTTCCGAATTAGGTGGTATTGTGAAACTTTCTACTGGCCTAATTGTGAAGGCTGATGGTCGCTTGGGGCCAAAACTGAGTTTGGCCTTGTATTTGGTCATTAAGTTTACTCCAAGGATGAGGGGGTGATTTAACTTAGGTACCACATTGAACCTGGTGATAAATTCTACTCCCTCTATCAAGAAGCTTAGATTTAATGCGTGGTTTACCTGTACTGAGGATCTGTCTGCCAGGAGGACAGTCATACATGATCTTCTTCCATGTCGAAAGTTTGGGGTGTTGATCACTTTATCGGCCATTTTCTGACTGATAAAAGATAAGAAGTACCAGAGTCTACCAAGGCTCTGTAGGGGTGGTCATTTATGTCAACAAAAACTGCACCTCTAGTTAACTCGGTATTAATGTAAGCACCTTACCTTGCTGCCCATATTTATCTGACTTGATTTTCAGCTGGAGGTGTGCCACTCTGCTGTTGCTGTCCTCATAACAGTCCTCACTGTCTGAAGAGCTGTCATCAAGGTTTAGCCTGCTGTTGATATCAGGCTGTCGGGAGGGAGTTGACATCAGCATCACTTTGAACATCAGTTGATTGGTGGCTGGTGGGGGGCGTTCCAGATTTTTCATGTCCACTGGGATGGGGGTGGGGTCACGGGGTGCTAGGCAACCTTCCCCAGAAACGTATTCTTCATTGTCGTATTTCTCATCATCAATGAAGTCTTCATCGCCATCATTGTGATCAAAATCATCATCATCAATATTATTGAGATCAGCGTCATTGTCAGATTCAGTAGGCTCATTGCCCTTATTGTTCCTGGTATTCAAAACCAAGGTTTACGAATCTGCCTGGGAGCCTTCAGGACATCTCGCATCAAAAGCCTTGAAGTAGAGGCCAACGAACTGCCACTCCTCTTGAGGCAAGAAAAACTATCTCTCCAATATGCAATTCGAATTGCAGCAAACTCTAACAATCCTGCAACAACACTCCTCAAAACACCCGCATATCAGGAGGAATATGACCGCAAGAGAAAGTGGTTCCTTGCTCCATTTGGAGTGAGAGTCACAAAATCACTGGAAGAAGCAGGCATTGATCTGAACAAAGTCATGGAACTGACCATTGCAGAGAGACCACCATGGACACTGTCCCAACCAGAAATCATCCTCAGCTTAGTCCCACACAGAAAAGGAAACACGTCAAGCACTGCTTACCAGGCAGCTTTCAACGAACTGCGCGACGAGTATAAGGACTATGAGACCATCTTCTCTGATGGATCTCATATGGCAAACAAGACAGCCTCAGCAGCTGTAAAAGGCCTAGACTCTTACAAAGAACGCCTTCCAGATAAAGCATCTATCTACTCGGCAGAGTTGCATGCCCTGTACCTTGCACAAGACCATGTAGAAACCTCAGAGGGAAAAGACCATCTGATCCTTTCAGACTCCCAGTCATCACTTAAAGCCATGCAAACAGGTGCATGGAACCACCCTCTAGTAAACAAAGTGGAACCTGGTGGAAAGACACCACCAGTTAACAGAGGAGGGAAAGAACATAAAATATGGTTGGGTCCCTGGCCATATAGGGATTCAAGGAAATGAACAAGCAGACTCAGCTGCCAAGGATGCCTTGGGCCAGGCAGTAGTAGAAATGCCACTTCCATCAAGCGACCTGAAGCGCAAGATCAACAAGTACATATATAACAAATGGCAAACATCATGGGACGCAGAGGTGGGAAACCAACTCCAAAAGATCCAAACAAAGGTCAACATGACCAAACCCTACAAGTGCAAGTCTAGAAATGAAGAGAAAACTATGAGCCGCCTCAGAATAGGTCACACAAGACTGACCCATGGTTACAGAATAGGGAGAGAAAACCCTCCCAAGTGTGCCCGCTGTCAGAACCCCCTGACAGTGGAGCACATTCTCATCGATTGCCAACAGTGTCCCTACAGGGCACAATACCACGCTTGTACAAGCTTGAAAGAACTATTCGAGAAACACAAACCAGAGGAAATATTGGGATATATGAAAGCCCTTGGGCTGTACAATAACATCTAGTTGAAACCTGATGATTACTTCCCCCACATAGACAAATCATACCACCATTTCCGCTGATAGTGCCTATCAACCTGTGAAGCACAGGATAGCCACTTAGTGCCGCTAAAGTGCTGTAAAACACAAATCAATCAATCAATTATTGTTCCTGGAGTATCTGTTAGGTGTTGAGTCCCTGGTCCTTTTCTTATTGTGTGAGGAGTCATTAGGGGCTACCACATTTGTTTGAATAAGTTTTCATAATGTACAAGGTTTAGCGTTTCAAAAAAATAATCGATTCATATTTCAAACATCACCATTTATCTTAGACCTCCCATTGGTCATAGGTAGTGCACTCAAACCTGTGTGACACCCTTGACTGGAACTGAGCTCCTATTTTTTGGGATCTGTAAAGTTATTGAAGGCTCCATACAGACGACGGAATGCCAAGATGGGTATGTCTGTATATGGCATAAACCAGACTCTAATTCCGTCCTCACTGGCACCATATTCTGGCACTTTGGGATAGAACGTCACAACATTGGTACTTGGAGGTATATTAGCATCAGTCCTATTTTGAGCATACACTTTTGATTTTATTACAAAGGTCTTATGGCTAGCATTTAATAATGATGATTTTAATGTTTCTGGCACTTTTGTATTCTTCAAAAAGCTGTTCTCCCAATAATTACCTTTGAATACCTCATCAAAGGTTCTTAGATTTACAACAGTGAGAAGAGAACATTGCTGCCTTTCTGATCCAGAATTCAAATTCCATGATGAATTTGGATGCAGATCTGTACTCAGTTGGTTTATCAAAGGTCTCAGGCTTATTAAAAGAGCTGAGCTGGGCTGGGCTGAGGAGAGTCTCTCATTTTCCAGTGTCATTTGTCCCATACTGTTGCTTCTGCTTGGGCAGGAGCTGGTGCTGCCATCTGGTGAGTAGCGGATAAACCAGGGATTTCGCCTCGGATCTGCTGGTGTTAGGTGGGCCTGGCATGTATTGAGCCAGTTTGATTGCTGCATTGGAAGGCGCTTGGTGGACTTAACCTGGTGCTTGCGCCTTGTGGTAGGATGGGGGCTGCAGGAGGTGCACTTGGGGTCTGAGTGGTGTGAGTTAACCCTGTGCTGGCTGGTGTTGGGTGGGTAACAGGGGCATAAGTTGGAGGTGCCCTGTTGTCATAGGCTGTGCAAATATCCCTTCTAACATCATCCATATTTCTGTTTATTCTCTCAGAAATATCTGCAGCCAATATTTCAGATCTTAAAACATCAGCATTGTCCTCAGCGGCTCTCCTCTGTGTGTGTATCATGTCACGCTCCATCTGAGCTCTCAAGGTATCCATGTTATCCAGTCTGTCATTGACTCTAGACAGTTGGCTGGTATGTTCCTGGCCTACCCTTTTAATCTCAGCAGAGAGATTAATTTGGCCAGTCAGCAAGTTAGATAAAGAATCACTGACTGCCTGTGTGCATTCTCTTACCAGGTTTCTGGCCAGGTCATCCTGGTCATACCTGGGCGGGCGTGCAGAGGTCATGCTGCTGTCTGTGATGTACCTGTTAAGGTGAGTGAAAGAGACTTCAGTATCTTCTTCAGAAGTAATGCTGTCCTCTGCAGCCCAGTGGGCACACAATGTTGCATCAACATTGACAACCAGTTGATGTTATGTTGATGGTGTTCATCAACCTGTTTTCAACACTTTTTCAATATTTGTATTTCAACGTTATCAACCATCACCATTTCAACATCCAGTCAACAGTTGACATATCAATGTTGAAATATTGTTGTCAACTCAACGTTGATTCAACATTGATTTGTCAATGTTGAATCAACAATATTGATTTCAATGTTGATACAATGTTGATATGTCAACAAAACAACTGTCAACGTTGTTTCAACAATGTTGAGTCAACATAGAAACACAAACATTGAATCAGCGCTGATGGTTAGATGTTGAACCACAGTTGATTTTGAGTATGTTGTTTCAACTTTCAATTTCAACTCTATTTCAACCCTAAATCAATGTTGATATGCAAACATTGCAAACGTTGTTTCAACGCTGAATCAACATTGATGTGCCCAGTGGGTCATGAGAGCAGTTGGACTTCTGTTGAAGAATTGAGTGTTGGCTATTATATTTCTTCCACCTGCTGCTGAATCTACTCTTCTTAGCAGTCTATAATAAGGAGGTGTTTGTCTCCTGTGAGGTGAGCTGGACTATACTCTTCTCCTCCTAGGGCTAGGTAAAGGTGTATAGTCAGATGAGGAGACTCCAGATTCCAGGCTGGGGGAGAAGGTGTTGGGTCGTGGTGGGGTTGCCTCAGGGGTGGAGGGATCTTGGTATGATCTGAAGGGATCAATGAAAGTAATAGCGTCAGGCCACTGTTCCTCCAATATTCTATTGATACGATCTAAAAAGGCTGAGGGGCTCTCACCACACTGTGTGTCCTCGAAGTTGCAGGTTGGTGCCTGCTGAGCTCTGTCGGTACTGTTTGTGTTTGCTGATCTCCACCTGGCAATGGCTGACTTACTCTTTGTCTCCAGAGATCAGAATTAGGTGGTGTATTAGTAGTAGAGTCTAGGACTACAAAATTATCCCAAGTGAGCTCAGAGGGGTCTGGGCGTATAAAACCTGCCTGACGAGAGGTGGGGTGTGTACCGGTATTAGGCTGCTGAGTGGAAATTGGTATGCTCTGTAAGGCAGCCGGTAGTTGAGGAGGCCAGGGCTCTAGATGTGAGTCTAAATCCAGGTATCTAGGAGAGTTAATTACAGGTGTAGGCTATATTTCACTTGGTAGACCAGCAAGTCTTAGTGCTGGGGACTCAGCGTCTGAGAAACCAGGTAAAGTCAAATTAATGTACTAGGTGTGCTGGTCTGTGTACCAGTATTACTATCAACTATAGTTGATGAGAAAGTTTTGTTCCTACTCACAGGTGTTGGCTTAGATGTTAATAATGATGCTGACAGGATAGGATCCAACAGAAAGGCGTCAGGTGATAAGTCAGCTGTTTGAGTAGGCTGGTGTGTGTCTAAAGCCGCTGCTGCTGCTGCTGCTGGTTGGGGCGCGTCTAGCCCTGGGTATGAAATGGCACGTTCTGAAGCAAACTCTTTAGGCGTCGTCTCACTTTGATTCATGGCTCATGAAAGGTGAAAACAATGGGATTGTTACAGTGAGGATTCTCCACCATTGTCAACAGTTCATTACATGTCATGAAGTGAGGTAACAGGAGTCCAGACAATTCAGTTGATGATCCAGCTTTACTGTAAGATTGGCATGAGAGTCATAGGGTCTAGGTTTGGAGAAGAATACGATACCCTGAGTGGGTTCTGCCTGTTTATAAAGGAAGAGCCACTCAGTGTTACTCATGTGCTATTTCTGGAAGTGCACAGTGACTCAGTCTGGGGGATGAGCAGCTCAGCCCCTATCTGGTTGGATCCAGTCGAACCTGGAGTGGGAGGAGGGAGCTGCTCTCAGGAGTGAGTCACCTGGGCAGGTGAGGCTAAAAATAGCACATGATATCATGTCTTCCAGTGGGGATCCGCAGGTGGGACCTGGGATTATTCACTGGAGGAGGACGGGGGTGAGTGAGTCACTCACCCTGTCAGGTTAAAAATAGGGTAGCCTTGGGTTCTACAGGGGGAAGCTTGGTCAGCATGGTTTGAATATGTTGTTGATAATTACAATACATAGAATAGTCCATTGACAGCCCCTTTGATAAAGAGTTTTACTGGCTGTGTATCTGCAGGGCAGTTCTGCATAGATTTTTGCATGATCTTACTCAGTTGCTCCTCAAAAATTTACCATAGAGGAGAGGAAGGTATTTTCGGGCAGGGGGTACCCTGCCATAATTTCTGGTATAGCAATGTACATTTTTGAAGAGGCATCATGCTCTACCGTTCATTGGACAAGGAAAAGGTTTTTTTTAATAAGTTAACTTGAATTTAACCTGAAACCCTCACATAGGATATAAATGTACACATTTTCAGAGGGATCGCAACTTTTTCTCAATAAGTGCTGGCTAGGCAGAGCCCCTTCGACTGTTCAGTTATGAACTATATGTTGCTTGGAAACTAAGTAGTGGGTATTATGAAGTAAAATTTTGATAAAATTTTATTTTGGCTGGAGTTTCCTAACACATTTTTCATCTCTAGACCTTATTTTGAAAACCTTATATGACTGGCCATTGTTTTAGGGGGAAGGCCGTAAATACCATCCCTTTTTGACATACAGGGGGGTATTTTCGGCCACCTGGAGGTAATTTACATCTACATATGTCATATACTAACATGATGGATGGGATTTTGATAATTTTTTTAAAGCAAACTGAGATTGAATGTACTCACTGAAATATTACTTTTCACTTTATAAATTTAATTTAGGTCAATGCAAATCAATACTTTGGAGGACCATAAAATGTAGTCAATAAGTAAATTCATGTCTAACAGTACCCTAACACATAGAAAAAAGTTGTCAATTTAATTGTGTAACACACATTGGGAGATGGAACATAATCATTTAAATCCTGATATTTTTACTAAAATTATGCCATCATAAATCATTATTGGGTGCTGATTATTTTGCCATTTTTACCATATGATATATTTTCCTCTAGACTCATACACCAGTTATCAAATGTGGCCAAAAATACCTCCCTCTGGCCGAAAATGCCCTCCTGAAGACCTAAAATCTGTGTAAAATATGAAATTTAATGACAGACCTCTGTTATGACAATAAAAATCATAACACTCCCAAAAATTGTTGATAATGCCCTCCCTCACCTTCTGAAATATAAAATTGCTATTTATAAGCAATGAATTTAAATTGAGACATGATGAAAGATTAAGTGGCCGTAAAAAATATACCTCAGTTTATGACAAAGGTATTAAAGGGGGGGGGCCAGCGTGCTAAAGCAAGCCCGCTTTAAAAAGTCATGTGACCACCGATTGACCAACCAGGGTGTCACAATTTGTCTGCTGTTTAAAGAAATCTGACTTTCTCTGCTTAACATATTTGTAGCTCAGGTTTAGGGAAGTTCTTCTCAAAAGCAAGTACCCCAGTATATAGGCAAATGTTCACGAGAGGGGAGAACTTCCGAGGGTTATCTCACACGCAGTTCACACAAGAACTGCAAGAGAAATAACCCTCGGAAATTCTTCCCACGAGTGTTCATTTGCATTTATTTTATGTTATTTTGATCTAAAACAGATAAAGAGAAACAGATAAAGTTATCGTACAAAGAAACGTATTATTCGCTCAAAGATGTGGGGAAAAAAATCGACGGAGGTGAGCCGGTAGGTCCTTATGTTAGTCACCTACGGTTCATGGTGGGTAAGGAGATCGCTTCGTACAAATACGATCACATTGTAAGTTATGATGCTAAAGTTCGAGAAAAAGCAAAAGAGGACGGTGTGAAAGAGTTTGGGGAAAGAGATAGTGATCTAGTGCATGAAGACTTGGGCAGTAATGCCTAGGGGGGAGGGGGTGGGGGAAGGGTTAGGGGAAAAGGAGGGGGGAGTTTCGTAGAAATGAGCACACAAATATGCTACAAATTTAATGATGGCCGTTGCATGTGGGGGGATAAATGTTTTCGCATTCATGCTTGTGCGGACTGCGGAGAGAAGGGTCCTATCTCAAGCAAATGTACAGGGGGAAAAGGGAAAGGGGGAGGGGGGAGTGTGAATACATCAGGGAGATAATGGGGTGTGCTGGTACCTGTGTATTCTATTGAACTGGTGACTTGTATGTATGTGTGTGTGTTGTGGTTATTGAGCTTGAGCCTTTGTTTGCATTTAATTGCGAGAAGAGGTTTGGCAAATCATTTTTTTCATTGTATGAATGAATTAATAAATGTGAGAGTGTGGGAAGATGAAACAGAATTATTGGTATGTGTAATGTATAGTATTAGATCTAAGCAATCACATGAGTCCCAGTGGTTGCTGGCAGATGATACGGCTTTCCAATGTTATGTGTACTGGGACTTGTATTATGACGCAAGGTTTGAATCGAGGACTGAGCTAATTGATCTATGATAAGAATGAAGCCGATAATGTTATAGAAATGCCTGTAGACAAAAATATACTTCATTCGAGTGATTCATCATGCAAAAGTATTGGTCCAATGACTATCAATCAATTGATTGCTAATTCCGGTTTGTTAATTACAAAAGAGATTGAATGCTTTTTGTCGAATTGGGGAGATTCTGTTTTGTGTTCCGGAAAATGTGAACATTATATTGATAATGTGAAAACTTTGTTAAGACCATGTGTAATGTTGCGTAAAGTGGTGGAGTCTGGCGTTTGGTATTCCAGGATGGTATTTATTTTTAATACCGTAATATCCCGCGTATAAGGCGCGTCTTATAGGCCAAACAAAAGGCTGCTGGGTCTTATACGTGGGAGGAAAATTGCCTTGAGTTTGGGGTGCGCCTTATAGGGGGGGTATTTTTACTATAGAACAGTACTAAATTAACAAAAATCTGCCCTTGTAGGTGCGCCTTATACGTTAAACAGTCCTCTCTTAGTTGAGGGTGCGCCTTATACGCGAGCTGCGCCTTATACGCGAGAGATTACGGTAGTAGCATTTTGGGATGTGATATTATAAATGCGGATCTTGATGTTATTTATGACCCCAAGACTTATGAATCAGTGTATGAACACAAAGCTAGAGAATGTGTAGATAAAATTGTCCAAGCAGAGTTAAAAGAAGGCATTGTTAGTGTCGTTAATTCAAAACCTGCCTGTATTCATTCTTTGGGCACTGTGCAAAAAGATAATGGTAAGACAGTGCGTTGTATAACTGACGCGAGTAGACCTAAAAGTAGAAGTATAAATAATTTTATGAATGAAGTTGTTGAGAAATTCAATTATGTTGCTGTAAAAGATGTAGCCAAATTCTTGACGCCTGATTGTTACATGTGTGTTTTAGACAAAGAGGGGGCATATCGTTCAATTCCAGTATGTAGTGAACATCGGATTTTACAAGGCTTCAGATGGCAAATTGCAGAAAAAATGGAAATTCTTGTAAATAAGAGTGTACCCTTTGGTCTGTCATCAGCGCCTTATTTATTTACACAGTATACTATATAAAAAAACCATCCAAAAGGACAGTAAAGAAGGGATAAAGCATGAATCCGTCTCTAAATCATCTAACCATGTACGATTGAGCCCCAATTCGCACCAAATTTCCCAAAAACTTCACCAATGCAAGCGAATCCAAGATGGCGCCCCTAGAGTCAACCGGTAGGACCGCGAAAAAGTGCAATTTAAAACAATTTCTAGCCGTCTCAGCAAGTAAATTACCCACGAGCTCAAGCTCGAATAAGATTGGCCCAAGTCTGCAAAGAAACACACCTGGGCAACAATAAAAACCATACATACCAGGCTCTTTTGGTTGTAGCAACAACAGAAGACCATGAACGCTGTCAGCACAAATTTGACCAACTGACTACGCATGCGCGACCCGGCCTCATTCTCGTATAATAACCTGGACACCACTAGAAGTGTTGTCCGAGGTAAAATTACACAGTATACAGAATTCATTGTTCATTACATGCAAATAATGGGTTATAAGCACTGTTTCGGTTATTTAGATGATTTTCTGATTATGGAAGAGACAGAGAAAAAGTGTTGGTAGCGCTAAATTGTTTGTCTTTAGTGAGAACTTTTGGTTTCTATATCAATTACACGAAACTGGTGACTCCACATACTAGGCTAAGGTATTTAGGAATTGAGTTAGATTCAGTAACTATAAAACTGTTTTTACCGGATGATAAAATGTCAAAATTATTAGACAATGTTAATATATTTCTGAACTTAGAGAAATGTACAAAACAGCAGTTGCAAAGTTTGGTGGGTGTTCTGTCGCATTGTAGTACAATTATTAGAGGCAGTCACACTTTCTCAAGAAGGGCTATTAATCTGGTTAATACAGTGCACAAACAGTCTGATATAATTGTCTTGACAGAGATTTTTAAACAGGACTTATAGTGGTGGAAATCATTTGCTATCATGTTTAATGGCAGTGCTGCTATTATACAACTGGATTTTGCAAACTGTATTACGATGTATGCCGATGCCTCAATGTTAGGCTTTGGTGTTTGCTTCGACAGGGACTGGTATTACGGTACTTGGACCAATAAAATTGTAAAGGAGTTTCATTATGTACACCATTTTGAATTAGATCTGTCTGTAAAGTTGAATTCTTCTGCACAGAGAGAACTGTGGCCAATCTTGATGTCAACAGTATGCTCGGGTAAATTATGGAGAAATAAGGCAATTCATATTTTCACTGATAACAGAGCAGTAGAGATAATGTTGCGTACGGGATGTTCGAGAAACAATTTATGTATGCAATGGTTGCGTGAAATATTTTGGTGTTCTTTTGTGTTCACTTTGAAATATTTGCTCACAGGATTAGTAGTAAAGAGAACGTTTTCTGTGATGGTTTGTCGCGGGTTATGGGTAGAGCTGCTAGACGTACAGTGCGGAATTATGTGGAATTGCGAAAACTATTATTGCTTGTCAAACCAAAAAGATTGTTGGTGTTAATTGTGATTTTTTTTTTTTCAAGGTGATGAATTATGGAGCGAAGTGCGTAGATTAGAGAGACTTTTTTATTCTGACAACACTTGGAAGACAAGGAATGTACAATATAGGCATAATATGAATTTTTGTGAATTGTATGCTTTCAACCCTTTTCCACTTGACTCCATGATTATGAAAAAGTACATTGCTAACTTGTGTAAAGATTTGAAATATTCATCTATTCAACAATATGAGTCAGCGATATTGACAATTAACAGAGTATGGCAACAGGTCCCCCACTGTTTGGATGGAGATCTTCAGGTGTGTTTAGGCCAGCCACTTATGATTGGTACATAAAGAAATTGAAAAAATGTTTTAAAGCAATTGGTATAAAAGGCAGGATCGGAACACACAGCTCCTGACATGTTGGCGCTACGACGCTTTCCATGGTCGGTATGGACAAATCAGATATTTCGAAATGAGGGGACTGGCAGTCTATATGTGTTATGCGTTATCTCAACCGTCCACTGACTAATGTAATCAAGGAAGAAATGGTTTGGGCAAGAAAGATGTAATTTATGTTTGTGATGTAATTTTTTTATTTTTTTTTGGTTGTTGGGTTGCCGGTTTGGCAGGTCAATTTGACCTTATTCAATCCCAAATTTTGTGTCAATTATTGTTTGTTTACTTTGATTGTATGCATTATCCATTGTTACTTAGTGCTATTTGATGTTTGGTAGCATTTGATTATGTGCAAAGTAAGTTTGTCTTACTCTGATATAATCAGCGCGGGAAAAAGGATCGATGCTTCTGTGCATGCGAGCGTCGAGCGCTGACTTCCGGTAGGCCCCATCTTTGTTTATGAGATGAAACAAGGCCAGCTTGGATCTAAATGTAAGATTATTTTTTCCCCCCCTTATACCTTATTCAATGATGCGGGTCAATTTGACCTTATTCAAGCCCAAATTGTGTGTCAAGTATTGTTTGTTCACTTTGATTGTATGCATTATAACATTGTTCCTTAGCGCTAATTGATGTTTGGTAGCGTTCGATTACACTAGCAAAAGGTGTTAAAGGGCGACTAGCACGATAATGCACGCCCGCATTAAAAAATCACGTGACCACCCCTCGACCAATCAGATCGTCGCAAATTTTCCGCGAATCTATCAAGGATCTTTGGTCAGGTACCCATATTGTTAAAAGTCTGTGCTAGCCCCCCTTTAAAACCCTTATCGTAAAAGATCTAGACCACTTTCGGCAAAATGCATTACAGAAGATATTCAAATTTTACATCACATACTTAATGCATTATTTTCTTTTGAAAGATAATTTGGCTGACTTTCCTTTTGAAAGACAATTTGGCTGACTTTCCTACACCAAACAGTGAGGAAAGGGTCAAGTTCACTCTACAAGCCTATACTGATTTTTTTAGTCTAAAATGCGTGAGATGTGTGCCTATGTAATTTGACCCTTTGCCCGGTCCCTAGCAACCACAGTTCTGCTCCCTAGAATGAGTATGAAATTATAATGAATCCCCAGGTGACAGAATTTGAAGGGAAAATGGCCCATGTGGAAGGACTGTAGATCTACACTGGATATGTTCCAATGACCATGAGTGGGGAGTAATGCTATTCACAGTGACAGTACCAGAGGGGTATTCAATAGGCGGCACGCCCAGCCCCCAGGTAGCACAGAGACATTGGCATAACGTTGGGCCAACGTTGGCCCAACCATCGGCTTTACATAGGCTGCCCATCCTGCCTACGTAGGCTTGATGGTGCCAACCAAATGCCAACATAGGCCCAACGTTGGCTTTTGGTCGGCAAACATCAGCATCGGCAAATGGTTGGCCAGGGGCCGACCATTTGCCGATGTCCTGCCAACATTGGGCCAATGTTGGCATTTGGTTGGCAAATGCTACTGGTCGGGCCTACGTAGGCCCGATGGGCAGCCAACGTTGGCCCGATGCATCGGGCCAACGTCGGCAAATTTTTGTGTGCTACCTGGGCCATCGGCGTGCGCCCGGACCTGAACGTGCTCGCACTCCAGCTAGAGAGGAGGTGCGCCTGTGGCGCCCGCCGCGTGGCTGGCGTGCGGCTCGGGTCCAGGGTCCATGTAGTCCAGGCGGCTGTCACGAGTTGGTGAGTCCCCCACACGTATATGGCAAGCCTTTTGGGTAAACTGGACATAAACCCAGTTTTTGTTACATAAACCCAGTTTTTGTCAACATAAACCCAGTTTTTGCTACATAAACCCAGTTTTTGTACTGAAACCCCTCCTTTGTAGACATAAACTGGGTTTATGTCAAATAAACTGGGTTTTTGCACATAAACCCAGTTTATGTGCAAAAACCCATACTTTGAGTACAAAAGATGGGTTTTGAACAAAAACATAGTTTTTACAACATAAACTGGGTTTATGTGCAGAAACCCATCCTTTGTGAACAAAGAATGGGTTTCTGAGGAAAGGGCGGGTTTCTTGCACATAAACCCAGTTTATGTAAGCAAAGTGTGGGTTTCTGAGCAAAGGATGGGTTTCTTGCACATAGACCCAGTTTATGTTAGCAAAGTAGGGGTTTCTGAGCAAAGTATGGGTTTCTTGCACATAAACCCAGTTTATGTTAGCAAAGTAGGGGTTTCTGAGCAAAGTATGGGTTTCTTGCACATAAACCCAGTTTATGTAAGCAAAGTACATGGGTTTCTGAGCAAAGCATGGGTTTCTTGGACATAAACCCAGTTTATGTAAGCAAAGTATGGGTTTCTTGGACATAAACCCAGTTTCTTGCACATAAACCCAGTTTATGTAAGCAAAGCATGGGTTTGGCCTAATAACTTGGATTACAGGATTTTTGTTCTGAGACTTTGATGGCTCTAGACCCCTAAAATCGACATGGCGACATGGGCCTTTTTTGGCTTAGTGACATGGGACATGAACCTTTCTTAAAATTGACAGGGTGACATGAACTTTTCTTAAAATCGACATGGGGACATGGACTTTTCTTAAAATCGACATGGAGACATGGCAATTTCTTAAAATTGACATGGGACATGGGGACCCCCCATCAAGGGCCCCACTTTGGCCGGCCAGAGGCAAAAAAAAGTCGCCAACTTAGGGAATGATCATTTTTTAACAACAGGGGGGGCTAATGGGTTCGGGCATGGACTCGCGAAAAAACTTCTGCCCCCCCTCTCAATGGGTAAATTTTTTTTTACCCCTCCATAGGACCGAAAATTGCATGTGAATGTGCCATTTTAACCTATAATAACGCACAGGCTTTTTCTCTGAAAACAGGTGAACTTATTTTGACCCCCCCCCTGGTCAAGGGGTCGGAAAGGAGGGGTTTCTCGCACATAAACTGGGTTTATGTGAGCAAAGGAGGGGTTTCTCGTACATAAACTGGGTTTATGTGAGCAAAGGAGGGGTTTCTCATACATAAACTGGGTTTATGTGAGCAAAGGAGGGGTTTCTCACACATAAACTGGGTTTATGTGAGCAAAGGAGGGGTTTCTCATACATAAACTGGGTTTATGTGAGCAAAGAAGGCGTTTCTGAAGCAAAAACTGGGTTTATGTGAGCAAAGGAGGGGTTTCTCATACATAAACTGGGTTTATGTGAGCAAAGGAGGGGTTTCTCACACATAAACTGGGTTTATGTGAGCAAAGGAGGGGTTTCTCATACATAAAGTGGGTTTATGTGAGCAAAGAAGGCGTTTCTGAAGCAAAAACTGGGTTTATGTGAGCAAAGGAGGGGATTCTCAAATATAAACTGGGTTTATGTGAGCAAAAGACAGGTTTCTGGAGCAAAAACTGGGTTTTTGCTAGCAAAGGAGGGGTTTTGAATATAAACTCAGTTTATGTGACATAAACCCACTTTATGTTAGGAAACCCCTCCTTTGGCCACAAAAGATGTGTTTCCCTTAGAAATGCAGTTTTCCCCACATAAACTGGGTTTATGCTAGCAAAAACTGAGTTTTTGTGAAACTCCTCCTTTGTCCACATAAACTGGGTTTATGTTACAAAAACTGGGTTTATGTAGCAAAAACTGGGTTTATGTAGACAAAAACTGAGTTTATGTAACAAAAACTGTGTTTATGTCCAGTTTACCCAAATGGCTTGCCATACACGTAAATCAGTCGTTGTTGGCTAGGGTCCATGGCCCTAGTTAGGCACTTCAACAAAAAAAATAAACTGAATACAGAAAGATCCCTGTGACCTCATTTTATTGAGGCCATTGAGATGTTTTTAAATCTTTTGGAATTTTGTTTATATCTTGTATAGAAACAGAGATACAGGGCAAATAGTACCAAAAATATTGAGGCAAGTACCACTATAGTAATGCTAGAAAAGGTGTTACAATATCTGTGATGTGAGTTCAGCTGCACAGTGGGCCCAGTGTGTGGCAGCATGTACTGGTGGCAATTTTCTGTGTTTTCACTTGATATCTAAGGGAATGGAAAGTAATGTTCTAGTGATCAGATCTAAATAGGATTTAGTTTTCTATGATATTTAGAATCATAGCTTTCAGTTGATATCTTCAATCCATTTACAAATTGATTCTAAGTAGTAGTAAAATGCTAATAAAAAATCATAACATGGCTGCTCTACAGACAGCCATTTCTTTCCTATTGTTTCATAGTTTGGTCCTCTCAAAAGTATCATTGGGCAAAATCATAAATGCATGAAATTATACATGCTGCTAGTTTATTATGCATTTTAACTGTGTCTGATATTAGTAGTTTGGTGTCTCCAGTGGTTGATATGTTTTTCAAAGCTTCAATATTACCTTCATACTAAAGTCATTGTAAAATGCTTAATAATTGGAATTTTTTCTCCCAGATTTCGCTGGTGGGTAGCTTGATATCTATACTTTAAGGATAACTATTAAAATACAAGAAAAAGACCCTAATAGAACCCTAAATCGGCGATATCGGCAAGGTCGCGATTATCAGCCACACTCCCACCTGGCAGAAAGTGTCAACCCAGTGTGCCAGCTTTTCTCACCCTCCACAGTGGCTTTATCAAAGTGCCTACCCTAGTGACAGTGTCAGTGTCGAAAGCATCATAATTACCATGGAAACCCTTCCCTCATCATCATGAACTGGGTAAATTGAACTATTGTTACCGGGTATATGATCTACCATGGAATGATGGATATAAAGCTTTAACCGCACACTTACACCGGCACTATTTCTATTACTTGTAGCTTTCCCGTACTTTGTACCAGTATACATCATGTGTTAGACCGGCAAAATTCGTCACTTGTTGTCTCTGACGGGCGGTTTGTTTTTGTTTTCCCTCTTCAGTCGGTGTCGCAAATTCTGGTACAAAATAATGAGAGAAATCAAATATATTATATATTAGAAATAAACAAGACGACTATATACATGCGACGGACATCTTTTCGAAGCCTAATTCTTTTTAGCTGTTGCGACATTATTTTCTTACCGGTAAGAAAAAATGTCGTAACAGCGTCAGTCAGCAGGTGCCCGTTGAGTTGGGTGGTGTTACAATTTCACGCTTGAATTTGTAAGAATTTCATGATGACTTCGACAACAGAGATTTTTTCAGCATTCCAGAACTATCTAGACAATGAACAGGATACAAGAGAAGTATGTATTATCACGTAAACTATGATAAACTTTATTGTTTTGTGTTAATTCTTATATTATCGCCCATTACCTTTGCCGGTGAAACTGCCTCGTCGCCCTCGAGTAGGTACGTGAATGAAAGGGCTGCTATGAGCGCGGACCATGTCCTAGAAAACTGTGACAGGTTTGGGAGGTGTGTGCAGGGATAGGTCTCAGTGATTAGCTTTAAAATTATAGAAATAGTTGATGAATAAGGTTCCTGATATTTTATCTGCCAAGAAGACAAGATTTCCTTTGATTTAGTGTTTCAATTTTGTACGAACTCTAATTAATTAATTAATTACCACCTTAATTAGGTCAGTGTTTTAGTAATCTCTCATTCATTATATGATAGAACTTAGGAAGTCGAACAAAAACATATAGAACAGCAAGTACATAGTCTTAACCTCATCCCTACCAAATATGAAGGAATTCTATCGACGAGCACATAGGTTTCTTGGATCAGCCAACTTAAATTTCAGCTAATTTTGATGTTTTTTTCTCAACTTTTTATATTCATAAATTCATATCTCTGACCCTAGTGGTCGTATCAGCTTCATTTAAACTGCATTGTATCCGTAAAGTCATTGGCTTTCAGGAAATATATGGTTTGCTATGATATATCTCTTTTCAAATTATGGCAATAATGTAAAGGGTCACAGACAATTCCTCTTTGTAGAGTTTAATTTCATGACGAAAATTTGGCCAACCTTGTCTCACAAAAACCTCAATAACTCACCCAAAAATGACCTTAAAATTACAATTCAAAAAGCATGTTGCTTCTCACATATGTGCGGAAAAGACTGTGCCAAAAATCCACCGCGAGGTTGGCATTCTATAGTGACTATTAAAACTTTCCATGTAAAAGCACTACACTACTTCATAAGAGGTTAAAACCAGAATAAACTTGCCTTCTGCCTTGCCTACTATTTTAACACCATGTGAACTTATGAATTCAGAGTCGTCATCAGGATAGGGAACTTTTAATAACATAAGGAAATTGGGAGAGAACAAGTAATGCATCATCTGAGGAAATAAAGATTGTCATGACTCTGTGAATAATAGGATAAGATCGAGTGTTGTTCATTTGTAAGTTGTTTGGCATACCTTTTGTACTCTTTGATGCTTGACATACTGGCAACTGAGGAGAAAGACAATAAAGCCTTCAGTCAATGAGGTATCTCTCACTTGTTTTATTTGAGTGGGACTGCTGCACAGCTTAATAGGTGTACTGGGCTGATGTAGTGGCATACTCTACACTTTAAAGGAAGCTAGCTCAAACCCCAAAAGACACTTTATTACGTCTATATACAACGGCAAGGAAATAAGGCTAAAACAACATGAAATTAATTGAGTATCCTCACAGTACAATAATTATAAGGACCACGTTGGTTGTTATGACTTCACTGCTGCGCCGAGGAATGTAAATGCAGTATTTTTGGAGGCCCAGACTGCCAACATCAACGTCTCTGATGCGGGAGGTGTCGCTGCCATAAGTGCATGGTAAATTGGATCATTGTGCACCTGCCCTGCATAATTTGGTCTTCTGTATTATAGCACCACTGTACCTGGTCTACCAGGGAATTCCTAAAATATTCTAGATCATTCTCTCAAAGCTAAAGGTAGGCATTTTGAACTTGTTGAAATTTGTGGACCAACATGCACCCCTTCAAAGATGTGTTCTTTAACGCCTCCCACCCATGCCGCATAGCGGCGATTCTGCTATGCGGAACAGGAGGCGCTATGATATTTGCATTTCGTCCATGTGATGAGGGCTTAGCAAACATTGAGTGCATTTAGAGGCTCTCGCAATGTCTATACATGTATGGTTCCCACATTGTCATATACTAAGTACCCCCCCCCCCCCAAAGCCGCACCTTCAGTCTGGCCTTATTTAGGCTGTCCCAAGACTTTTCTGTGACTTGATCAATGCCCACATGGCGAAATGACTCTCCTACTCTGGCTCTCCTAGCAGAGGCGGTACCTTTGCCTTTATCACCCCCATTGGTGGAACTATTGATTCAAAAGTAGAACTATTAATTTAATAGTGGATGTATTAAAACAAAAGTAAAGAGGAATAGCGCTTTGTGTGTTTTGACGATAAAGTTATTGTTTTTCTTAGGATATCCGCATGGCTACTAGAGAGATGGAACAGAAGGCAAGAGAAATACTAGCAGTTCTCCAGTCTATCCACCAGCAGGACAGTATTAAGAAAAGTGAGCAAATTATATCAATACTAAATATGAGGCAAAAAGAGAAAACAGCGAAAGGTATATCGAGGAATGGTACTGTTTTGCCCCGACTCTCGAGATCGAGGGACTATTAGGGGAATTAGAAAACAGCACCCCTTCATCAATTATCATAGGTGCTTCCTGAAAAGGGTAATTTATCTAGTCATTTTCTTCGTTATTTTTGTCAATGAAATGCCATAAGAAATTCTATATCGTGCAAATTTGATTGATAGTATTAATACATGTACCTCTGGTACTTGATGTTTTAGTTCCAGAAATCTGCACCACTGTGCGAGGTCAGTTCGAAACAATTGCAGCAGGATACAGCAAACTAGCAGAAAAAGTTCCTGAAAACCAATATTACAGGTAGGTTTTATAAACAAAATGAATATACACATGTATTACAGTTAGATCGGTGTTGTATCAAGGTAAATGTTTGAGCAAGATGTTTCATTACCTGACATTGTCTTATCAGGCCTAGGTCAGACGTTTCTGAAAACCTCCCCAGCCAGGAGGGCGGTGTGGGCAGAGACAGTGGAGCTCTAAACCTCTGAGTAATAGAAAATGAAAGGGACATTTCTCAAAGTTACAAAATCATTGATAAAAAAGTACAGAAAATTGAAAGCAATTAAGGAATTTTTAAACCTGAGGAAATGTATAAAAAGTTTCAGCCAATTTAATAATAGACTGTTCACCGGTTGCAAATCACGGGCCTTATCTCGTGGTTTCACGCAGC
Organism: Acholoe squamosa; assembly: GCA_949317995.1. Classification (NCBI taxonomy): domain Eukaryota; kingdom Metazoa; phylum Annelida; class Polychaeta; order Phyllodocida; family Polynoidae; genus Acholoe; species Acholoe squamosa. The sequence continues at coordinate 38,388,448 of OX439048.1, read as the reverse complement.
TCATAGTCAGGTTCCCATCTCATTCCCCTCTTTGTGATGTTTACTTTCCACTCATCAGACATGTCAGAGTTTCAGATGCCTGCAACATTTCCGATGTTTGAGGTTGATATTTTAGTATAGAAAAAAACTGTATAAAGAATTTTTGATGATTATTTCATAGTTTTCCTTATTGGTAAAGGTGTGCCCTATCCCAAAGCATCCATTTTTAGGTGTTTTGTTGAGATACGTAGGGTATAAACCTTCAGATGTTTGGCCAATACTGAACTGACATGTCTGACTCATCTAGCTCAACAAATATTCAAATCTAAGCATTCTCTGATATACATATACCAAAAATAGACATCATACATCCAAATATAAAAATTATGCAAATATAAATTGAGAGATGTATGGATAATTTGTAAGTGGCCATAGAATCCAACATCACAAAGAGGGAAAACTGCATGGAACCTTATTAGGAGCTGCGTAAATTCATGAGATAAAGCCGAGATTTGGTAACTGGTGGAGAGTCAATAGAAATTGCATCTTTAAGAAAAATAGATTTGTAAACCAGGGGTCAGAAGTAAGCGGCCTAAATTGGACCCATATCTTCTCTCCGATCTTCTCAAAACTACTCCCGTCTGATCACTGACTGTTATGCACTTCACAGATACCATGACCATTGGCGGTTTGTCACACAGCGGCTCTGCTTCATCTCAGCACTTGTTATCTACCTACAGTATGAGCGACTTGCCACACGTGAAGAAGTCGTAGAAATGCTTGGATGTAAGTTTACCAAATCCACAGAACAGTATTCAGTTAGCACACATGCTCTTATAGCATAGACTCATGTTTGTTTACTAGAAATAACAAAGAAAATCATGCCAATTTTATGCCTTATCTTCCATGATATTCGTGTATCTGTATTTCAAGATGATTTACACTATGGAAGGTTCCTCCATTCATCAGACAATCAAAACGTTTATACTACTGGAGATCATCGGTCTGTGTCGTTATACGTCATGAATTTTCACTATCATATGTGAACATGATTAATTGGGATAGATTCTTTTATCATGCCTTATACATTGTCTCTGTGATAGGTCAATAACATAGGTTACCACTGAGGCATAACCAAGGATACTAGTACTACAGGCTAGGATATGTCACTCCATAGGCTCTCAGAGTACAGGCCACTTTATGGGGCTGTTTTATTTGATATGATTTAATATTCATCAATTGTTCTCCCTTTTCTAGTGAAGCTGACCAGGGAGGAAGGTTTTCACCTGGACCTGGACGATTTCCTCATTGGACTTCTGCAAGTTGCATCAGAATTGGTAATTGTGTTAAAATGCTTTTTATCCATTGTAAAAGCTTGCGGCATTATCAAATTTATTGATTCTCCGTGAAATCTTTTTGATCATCTACCGTAGTAGTAGTAAACGGGTAACTGTAGAAATTTTCACTAAGACTTTTGTATGCCAGTGTTATCCCTACGGGGGTGTCATTTCAAGGTGTTATACTTTCCCGCTATGGTGTCATCAGAACTGCAGGGTTCCCCAACAACTTCAAACTTTTAAAAACCCAACATGCACCGTGATAACATGTCATCAGTATTTCAAGAACGTTTAATATCACAGCTAAAATACTCAGTTAATCAGACGACTTCTGTATCACAAAAAAGTCTTCTATCATTTTCTTTTGTGGAAACTGATTTTTATAATTGAGAGATCCCAACAAATTTAATTCATTCATAAAAAAAAATCATGGAATTTAAAGGAATCTGATTGAATCTTTATTTTTGTTTTAACAGTCTCGATTGGCAGTAAATGCAGTAACTGCTGGTGACTATGGACGCCCTATACGCATGGCCAAATTTGTTGGAGAGCTTGACTCAGGCTTTCGATTGCTCAATCTCAAGAACGACGCTCTCCGTAAACGTTTTGATGGACTCAAGTATGACCTCAAAAAAGTAGAGGAAGTGGTATACGACGTCACAATAAGGGGCCTCAAACCTGCCGACAGTGCCACACCTAACCCCGAGTAACAACCAACAGTAAAAGTTTTTCATGGATATGAGTATTGAGCAAGTGTGTGTAGATGGCCAGTTACATTCTAGTGGATCGGACGTCATAAAAAAAGGGGTGCCTTGGAGAATGTTAGATAGTGGCAAATGACCATTTGTGTTTTCACCAAGACAATTGCTTTACCTCAAGAATAGATTATTTTCCCTTTCTTTTTTGATGGGGAAGTAAGAGCTTAAAAGCGCCCTCCGGGCATATTATCTCGAATGTCAGGTTGAATATAAAAAAGGCTAATAAACAAGTAAAATATTATTTAAGATGTCTGTTTGTAACTTCATGTATACATGTGGCTCAGCTAGAGACTTTTCTCAACCACAAGAGTATGATCTCTGATTTACCTTTTTCCTTTTTTTTTGTTTTCAACCTTTGTACTGATTTGTTTGTACTAGCACACAAATAAACACAGTTCCAATGTATTTAACATGAATTTGTTGTGTTTATAAAGGATGTGAAATACCTTTAAGGTACCATAAATCCTCACATGAGTATATAAACCACAGCCCATGTGTCAAAAAGACCCAAAGATAGGCACTTACCTAATTTTTAAGACTTGGTTCTATGCACTCTAGCTAGTGATCTATGGATAGATCTTGCAAAACTGATTGATTTTGCTTTTTGAATGAAGTTTTTATGTCAATTTAAAGCAAAGTTATGGCCATTCAAAGACCTGAAATTCAGCCTATTGTTCTGCCACAATTAACCATAGTTAAGAGTTTAATTGTGATCCAAATTTTGTGATAGACCAAGCTGGTATCAAGAGTCATTTAATTACTTAAATGCCTATTTCTCATGAACTATTGAAGCTAGAAATCTGATTTAAAAAGTGGACTGAAGGTCTTCACAAGGCAGATGTGACTATGCATGTGATGACCTTTGCCAAGGTCAAGGTCATTTTAAGGTCAAAGGTCAATGTTGCAGAATTAGGTAAATGAGTACTTCCCATGAAAAACTTAAGCTAGAAACTTGATATAAGACATAGTTGAAAGTTTTTTTCCGGTGATTCAGTGAACAGGCATGTAGTGGCCAAGGTCAAGGTCACTCCAAGGTCGAAGTTATGAAATTGGAGTAAAATCAACACATCTCATGATATATCAAGGCTAGAAACTTCAGATAAAGACTGGGTCTAAGGTCAGCAAAAGACAGAGATGACCATGCATATTGTGACCTCCTGGTGATCTTGGAAAGATCAAGGTCATGTCAAGGTCAATTTTATGAGGTAACCATGCATGTGGTGACCTTGTCCAAGGTCAATTTAAGGTCAAAGGTCAATGTTGTGGAATTAGGTAAATGACTTCTCATGAAAAACATAAGCTAGAAACTTGGAATAAAACATAGTTGAAGGCTTTTTCAGAGATTGATGTGAACAGGCATGTTGTGACCTTGGCCAAGTTCAAGGCCATTCCAAGGGTAATGTTATGAAATAGGAATAAAATTAACACATCTCATGATGTATCAAGGCTAGAAACTTGGGAGTCCTCTCCCTGGGCCCTTCCCTCCCCCCCCCCCCCCCACCCTATGACTGATGTCCAAACTTCAAAGAAAAGCCCTACCATAATCTCCCGCGTATAAGATGCGCTGCACGTATAAGACGCACCCCAAACTCAGCATGCATTTTCGCGTATAAGACGCACATTTTAAGGATGGAATTTGTAAGATTAGTACATTTCTATAGAAAAATTACCCCTCGTATAAGACGCCCCCCCCCCAACTTGAAAAAATCCCATGACTCCTCAGCATTTTGTTTGGCGTAGAGGACGCGTCTTATACGCGGGAGTTTACAGTACTAGTCAGTCACAGAGAAGCCCTGGTAGTCACCCCCCAGCCCCAGCCTGGGCCCAGGGGCACCTCAAGGTGGTTCCTCCAGTGGTGAGCCTATAGCTCACATAGCCATTATCAGCTGGGGGCCGCCATTAGACCCCGACACCACTATGACTAACACCTTCAGCCCCCGACTCCGCAGTATATGCCAGGGATGCCTCCTATTGGTCAATAATACAATAGCCATGTGCCGTATAGGTGTGGTGCAGTGGAGGAGGTGTGAGTGCTAATCTCTCACTCCCCCTCACAGTGCTAATAGATCATGATTTTGTTGCTGCATAGAAAACATACTGTTCCCTATTGGAAATACAAAAACTTAACATTTTCTAGACCTTATTTAACCAGGGAACATGTGAGTATCATTTTTATTAATGTGAGATGTGAACTTCATGCCATAAAATGCTCCTGAAGTTAAATTCTAAATTCACCTGGGAGAAATATATTCGTTTTTTCTCCAATCCATTAAACAATTACAGGCATATTGTAGCCCTCTCCAAGGCCTTTAAAATAACACCCTATTTGTCCAAATCCACCAGTAAACAGCTTCAGAATCAATAAGTAAAGATATGTCAGATTGAAGTCTGCTATTTTTGCTCTATCACACTTTAGGCCTCCGCGCACGGCAGACCCGCACACGGGAGTTGCGTAAGTGCCTACCAAAGAGAGGCTTAATATACTGAATATAAAATTTTCCCTAGTCCAGGCGTGGCCCCTTGCCGTTGTATTTATTGCCACTAATACCCCACATGTAAGGGGCATTATATGGAAACGAGAACTTACTGTGGCTTAAAGTTTCCTAAACTCAAGTTACACCTTTTATGTGAAGAACCATGTCAAACTGAAAAATTAAACCTCATCCCGTGCCTGCTTCAGCTCAGCAAGGTTATTTGTGTGGTGCCTTACATGCAAAGTATTCATGATTCCCACAAGATTATCAGATAATTCCCTCACCACAACGATAATGTTCCCTGAAGAAACTATGGCATCGCATAATTCGATTTGACAATATTTAAGCTCAAAGCTGCTACAATATGTGGTTTATGTTCTTCTAATTTCTCAGATTTTTAGTGCGGCGACTAGTGAGTACTACTCGTGAGATGAATAGACTAGTGTATGGTTCACAGTCGCCATGGTGTAAGGGATAGGGAGGCCTTGCAATCTATTTTTGTTTGTGGCTCCTCTGCTATGGACTATTCCTGCTCACTATTCTAATGTAATAACAACAGTGTGTGTACTTTACTTAACAGTGAAGGAATTCTCAGGATATATCTCATACTTTTGATTTTATTCACAGATAAGACATTTCATCATTTGGAGCCCTATGGCAGATTAGCATTAGAGCATTTTAAGATTCAGAAATGCATCCCTCTCTTTTGAGACGAGGTGAAACACCTCCTGCCACCTCGACGCTACCTAATCAAATGAGACTGTTGCTAGTCTTAGCTCACTATGTTGCAGAAATGCATCCCTGTAGCCTTTGTTTTAGAATTGTTCGTTTTGAAACTACTATATATATGTAGTACAGGTTTTATCTCACTGGGTTATGGTACAATTGGATCATATTTTCTGTATTTGAACAAAGTATTCACTGTCAAAGATCTCTATGGAGAAATCAGTGCTAAAGTGTGTGTTGCCATATATGCATTTTTGTAAATCAGAGGAGGTTGAAGTGTAAGGCCACCTTGTGGAACTGCTACATTCTTTTCTGTGTAAAATTTTTAGTTTACATTGAAATAATGCTAAATGATTCAATACGGATTTCCCCTTCATCTATGTCTCAAAAATATATCAGCTAGATAAAGCCAACATAAATCATTGTAGTCACAACACTGGATCAATATGCACACATAGGAATAAAGCAGTATGGTGGAGAATACCGAGTCATGTTGGGTTCACAGGTGCAGGGCACTTGATCACTATAGTTCCACATTTCCCCACAAGATGCCCCATCCTGGGTATGTCGCCTGTTCTGACCATAGCATTTTATTTGTGCACATCTAACAGGTATAGCCTTAATATGAGCATGGGTAAAGCTCACAGAATAGAATGAGAAATTCCTAGTAGTCCTATAATTGGACTGAAAAAAGAAAGAGAAAACCAAAACACACCTGAAGTCCATGCTAGACCTATCAGGCGAGCACCCGGCCTGTTTTAAGCAGTTTAATACTAATCTAATGCGTCTTCACCCGCCTGTAAGGCCCACCCTGACTTAATGAGCTGCAATGAGGCTCTGATTTATGTATAAGTCGCAGTGATGTTTTACTGCTAAAGTCATCATTGTTTATTACCAGTAATACAAAGAACAAAACTACAATCATAAGAGAATACAGCATCTTTTATTAGAATTATCTTACAAGTATATTCAGTTGTAGCAATGCGTTGTCACATATGGCGTCTAACGAACACAGTCATGGTATTGGGAGAATTTTATTCTCTTTGTAATACTTAAATAATGCTCTTGTGGATCAAATACTATAAACAATACAGGGACTTTTGCTCAGAGAATGGTACGGCATTGCATTCTCCTCAAGGTCCAATTTCCTTTTCATTCAGGCGCTGCACGCATCATAGCGACAAGGGCGCAGTGCAATAAGGGTATTATGTAGCCCTTAAAAGGTTAATGTATTTGCAGTATGTCCATTCAAGTGGAATTGAAATCTTACTTGGTGTGATACAACTATTGATCTTCTCAAAACAAAGTGGCAAAGCAGTCCAGGAGAGACCTTTTTTTTAAAGGAATAAATGTATCCATATATATAACTCTGTCCCAAAGAGGGTACTGTTATGATTAAGTAGTACATGCCCGATGGTGCTACTAGGTGGTTGAGCCCAAATACGGGAATGTAATAATACCTGACTGGGATAGACACTAACCTTTTTAGCCACTCGGCCACCTGGGCCAGCAGCCTCAAGAATCTATTGGCCCACATCTAAAACAGTTGGCCAAAGATTTGTAGCTGGAAAATCCTATTTTCTATTTTTTTAAAAAAATAGAAAAAAATAAAAACTAATATCGGCACTTTATGAGCAATATTCACATACAAAGTAAAATTGTTGGTGTCTTGATACCCCATTCAAAGTATCAGTCTAAAGATTCCTTTGGTCACAAAAATCAATGGTAGTTATGATCGCTTTTTCAACGAGATGCAGTAGACTTCAGTGTGGGTGGGGAAGGTTGTTTTTGAAGAAATCACTGGCTCACTCTCAAAACTACTTGCCATTGGCCACCGGACCAGTGTTAGTGTCTACCCCTGCCTGATAACAGCAATACTGACAAGTCTGTGGAAGACATGGAACGGTGTCGTGATGTCTACAACATTTCTTATGACAAGTTTCCTTTAAAGGGGATTATATCCATTGTCACTTCACAACGATTCTTAAGTATCATATAAAAGCCTATTACAATCAGCAGTATTTACATTTCTCTATCAGGCCACACCAAAAAATTAAGTTGGTCTATGGATCGCCCTCTCCATATTTTCGGAAATACAATTTTTTTTTTCTTTGAAAAAAATCTGGTCTACGGATTTCGCTAGCTTCAGTTTCTACAAGTTTTCTCTTTGTGATGTTTGGCAAAATTTTTAGAAAAATAACATTTGTTCGCTCGCCTCACTTTCCCACCAAGGAATCCATTGGACGCCAAAAAATTCTTAAAAAAAAAAAAAAAATTAGCTCGCTCCCACCATTTTTTCAAAACCAAAATCCGTAGACCAACTTATTTTTTTGGTGTGGCCTAAGTACACCATGTGCTATACTGGGTAGATGCAAAGCATAACACTACATGATTTTGATGAGACAGTTTGACGTTAATGAACTAATTTCAACACATTTACACCATCAAATGTTTGGGATATATACATATGATTACAGGCAGGGGCACATTCTTCCATCTTTCATTCCTCTAAAATCGTCCAAAGACTACATTTGTAAGTGATGTACTTACATACATACTTTCCATTTTCATGAAATTGAGTGTAACATTCGATTTTCTAACTTACATGAGATATCATATGAAAATGACTGTGACACAGATTCTCTACAGTCTTTAAGAGCAGTTACTCCAGTCAAAAATCAATACCGGTATTCTTACTTCAATTTGAACACAAACTTCCATCAGAGTAAAAATTGGAAATTATTTACATAATGTATTTAACACGATATTAAACCTTTAATATAGTCTGCAGTGATTGTAATTACCTAACCAGCATCAATCTATTAAAGGCACATAAAGCTATTTGGCACAGATTTAACGGCACAAATACAGTCAACACTGTAAGAGTGAGGTATATTTTAAAGAAAGACCCTTATTTTCACATAGAGACGAATATAGCAAATCGTTATATCGTGAACAATTCATTAATGGTTTCTTAATGGGTGGCAAAAGTATGTCATTATCAGTTAACAGAACTATGGAAGCACTGTGTCAATGCGGGAAGCAAGTCATCGGCGTGTTACTGCACCCTTGATCGCTTGCTGTTTGGCGTCTCACATTCTGATGGTTTTCTCTTGCGGCTCTCACTGAAATAGCGTTATGGCCAGATTATGGCGCTGACTAACATCTTCAACCAACTATGACATTCCAAATGATGGCATGGGGTGCCAAAAATACGCCCTAAAGGTTACCAGTGGTACGGGCATAAATATCATGTTAACTTGATTGTTTCAGGACCCCAAATGGTTGATATGTTACAGGTATGCTCCAGCTACCAATTCTACAACCCCCTCGCATGTAAAACATAAATACTGACCTCACCTTGTAGCGCCGGTGACTTCGGGAATACAGAATTTGCGAGGTTCTGGTATTGGGTCTTCCATCAGGTAGGAAGACATGTACTCAGGCTTTACGCAGTGTACGCCCGCCTTTAGGAACTCATTCACGTCCACCTGTTGGATAAGCACATGTCTGTATCAGAACCATATCTCAGACCATTAATACAAATCTAACTACTGTGTTAAAACAAGAAATATCTGTTAGTATAATGTATCAAGGATTTCCCTTTGGTTACTGAAAAAGTTTGTTTCAAGAGAAAATAATGTGTCTGAAAGTACTACCGTATAAGGTGCACCATGAATACAGAAACATCCTATAAGGGATGCCTGAGGCTTGATTTTGAATTAGAGTAGCATACCAATTTCATTATACATTAATCAGTTTGTTCCTACGTTCCTTACCTTTTGTTTCACCTTTCCTAAATCCAAGAAGGCAAAGTTCACTTCTTCCAAATTTGTGAAAGGAGGCCTGAAAAGGTATCAATGTTATACTTATGACTGTCAATAATACAGCGGACATTTATGCAGTCTATATTTTCAGTGACAAGTTTCGTTCAATGCTTCAAGTATATTTTTAAATATTTCTTGTCTCTGCTGAAACCAAAGTAGTTGTGCCAATAGTTATCTATAATTCGTGAGTGAAATTCAGGGTACATATCGTCGCCTCAGAGCAACTAGATTGTAAAGTCTAGATCTTGGTCAACGAGATAAAAAGGTATCGCTGTGGCCTCTCTGTGAAGCCCCTCACTTTTAACTTGTTGACCCAGATGCAGTTACAATCTTGTGGCACTGAGGCGTCGATATATTACAGCATGAAGACATACCGAGAAGCCTGAACAGTTGCTCCTCCAGCAATCAGTAAGCGCATGAGTCCATCTTCCTTCTTACTGTCACAATGCAACACACACGTCCAGTTTGAGAACGCTCCATTGCCCTATAAGAGGAGAAAACGGTCATAATACCTGCGATAGTATACTGTAATGGCCGCGTCTCAATTTTTCACTTGTTTGATTACCTGTGCCATAAAGACCAATTTATGTTCATCAAGGTTGCCACTCAACTAATACAACAAATTCATAGACCCGGCTGAGAATCAAACCTAATATAAGGTCAGCACATTCATTCTATTTACATAGAAATGAAAGCACCATACAATTACACATATAGAGTGTATGTGTTTTACCTCAATGACTTGTCTCCGCCAGCGGTGTGCAGCCTTTGCCAACTTGACGATGATACTTGACTGCCCCTGTAGAATAGCCTGTGTCGCTTCACTTCCCCACTCATGCTCGTCTTCCTACAATACCAAAGTGTAAATGGATGTACTGGTATATAGCTGACCAAAGGCATTTTTCAGTTTTATTGCATCCTTATATTTCATGCTGTCTTTAACATGGGACTTCACTTGATGAGTGTTTAGATATCTTGCGGGGGGGGGGGAGGTTGCAAATCTAAATATTCTTACTGTTGAAGATGAAGCACTGTCATTTCTTATACTTACCTCAACAAATCGGTTCTGCTGACGACATGCCTCAAAATATGACTTATGCAGTACCCATTTCCCGGCTGCCACACAAGCCAGATACTTCTCATTACGTGTTGGGAAACCTGGCATGTGAAGAAAGGGTGTATGTCAACAGGCTAGGTAAGAGGTGCTAAATGTAACAAGCATATTCATTAGTTAAGTAAACACAGTGGGTTTAACCTCCACTGGGCCTCTACTTGTCACCCTGCGTTGCCGCTGCCACTCATCACAGTTGAATTTTAAAACCTTTACTTATAAATCCTCTTATGCATTTTTTAGTTACATTTTTTAACAATGTTAAACATCTGAACAACTTATGGAGGTGGGATTTTCTCTGCCCAAGGCCCTTACCAACAACAAGGTGTGTGCAGTTACTGTCATAGTGAGACGCATCTGATACGCGCCCTCCGAGCTGCTCTACCAATGCTCCATAGTCCGTCCGCTCCTTAAACACACAAGTACACAATGTACTCCTTTATGTTGACTTTTCTAGTTTTCCTTGCAGAACCAGAATGTGAGTAACTAAATAATCAATGACACACAAACTAATGGAAGAGTTGAAGCTAATGAAAAGATCAAAGTACCCACCTGTGCAGAGATTCCGGAGAGTAGAAAGACAGGCGGGGGTTTCTCCTCGTCTACTGTTTCGTCCATGTCTACTTCAGCTGGAGCTTCATCTTCCATCATATTAGTCTTCTCTGGTGGAGGCACCACTGCTGTAGGGAACGCTGCAATTAGAAAACTGGTCAGTCTTCACTGCTTCTTAATAGCTGATGCCTTAAAGTAATTGCTTTTGATTTAATCCTTCTATTCGAAAGTCTCTGCCTTATTACATGTCCGAAACAGTTTTTCTTCCTGGGAAGGACGGACCAAAAACATGTATATACCTTGAAAAAAAGAAGAAAAGTCCTTACCTAATGAGGGTGGTTCAGGAGTTTGGATCCTCTCCTCTTCACGAGGCTTTGGTTTCTCCTGCACCTGATAAACAAATATACAAATGGTCGTTCTAAGGAATATCTATGAATGATTATGTCTTATTGCTAAACTATAGCCTATGCAAATTTATTCAAACTTTTCTACTCAAAGATCAACTAAGTTGAACTGCTGCTTATACACCATTTCAAGCCCATAGTGCGGCCTATAGCACCTCCAGGGTGCGGCTTATATGTGGGTTTTACTTATAAATATTGACTATACTAAAGAATGGCAAGCATTTCAGGCCCCATGTACGGCTTATTCTCCAAAAAAATCAGGGTGCAGCTTATACGCGGGTGCGGCTTACACGCAGGGTTTTTACGGTACTTACTTTCTGTGGTGGATGAGCAAAGACAATCTCTTCATCATCAGTTGTGTCTTCCTCATCATGGTCTTCATCTGTCACCATGTTGATAGGGCGTGGGCTCAAAGACTCACTGTTCTTCGCTAACTCTGCCGCCAACTTCTCCTGTTGTTGTCTGTAAATATTACAACGTATTATGAATTTTGGATGAGGCTCCATAGCATATACATGTGCCCTTTCTATATCAGCTTTTTTTTTGACTCATAGATATTTTGCTATGTCTTTGTATCTCTGCACTTCCCATCACTGATGAATGATGTGAGAAAATGAGTTATCACTGACAAAAGGGAACCAAGACTAACCTTGTTTGTGGGTCATCCCAGGTAACTTCTACCATCTGTGAGGGTTCTGTCATGGCATCAGATTTCTCTGCAAAGAAAAAGATCGGATTGAATCAGCGTCATTGGCCAATACATTCCTACTGCTCTAACACTGATAAAAATTCTAATGCACATATTGAGCTGCAAAGATAGATCAATCCAGATATGTGGTGGTCAGTATTTAATTACAAAGGTGTAAATTATCCATACTTCCTGCACGTGTACGTAGAGAGTTTCTGGTCGCTCTTCTACTATTGCTGCCCTTCGGGGTGTTTTCATTCTCTTCTGCAATAAGCATTCACATGTTAGCTACCGTGCATTCATTTTTGGTAGGTTCAGTGTAATTTTGATATGGTTCAGGAGATACTTTAAACCGCTACATATATTGGAAAAACTAGTAGAAAATCATAGAGTGGACGTATCTTTCTACCACCGTTAAAACTGTGTGTAAAGGCCGCTGCTTCTACATTAGTCAGACATGGACATTACTCCCGCACACTCAGGGTAGGGGTCATAAGCTGGTACGGTTTACAAATGAGGTCTTTACGCACAAGTGTAAACTGTATTTGACTCCACAAATATGTCTATCAATAACATTCATACCATAAACACTTAAACATATTATACCTGACTTGTTACTTGACCGACTAAGGCTAATTTGCTTTGCCTCTGGATCTTCAGCTACCTCTCCAGATAAAGCTAAAAATCAGAAGGTCTAATTTTAAATCACGGGTCAGTTGAGAGTAACAGGTATTTGTTATATTGATGTCCAAGGAGATACACATAATATGCTGTATTGAAATCTTTCAGTGCAAATTTTGAAAATGCGAAAAATTGCTGCATCTTGGTTTACAGATTGATCTGCAAATTTTCAAGTAAATCTGAGAAAAGATAACCCATAACTTACAATCAGTACGCCTGCTGCTTTTCCGCTTGCCCTTGGAATATGTTCTGTGAATGAAGGAAAAGTGTGTTGTTGAACACAGTTTAACTAGATATAATTTCAAATTTACCAATAGCGTGTAAAATTGGGTAATGGGAGAATACATGCACATGCTAAATGCAATTTGCCTTACTTTGTAGCTGCCATCAGATTGGTTATATCGTCTACGAATGCTTCACGTGCGAGTGTGTTTGCTGGTTGCGTGGCTGGGTGCTGAAAAAGTTTATGTTATCATCTACAGAGAGATTGTTTTGTGTGCTACGATCTTAAATTGATATCAAGCGGATATATGTGTAACTTAGATGTCATGAATTTATGGTATCCTCCGCCCATCCCATTTAATAGCTACACAAAGTTCTTTGAATTTTGAAAATTTATTCAGTAGAACCAAAGTTAGGAATTTTTCTCTTTTTTTTTGAGAATTTTCCAAAACTCTAGGTGCGCCTTATACGCGGGCCGCGCCTTATATGCGGGAGATTACGGTAGTCACTCTCACCAATATGTAACTGTTAAGGATGCTCTACCTTAATACCCCACGTATAAGGCTCATCCAGCATATTATAGGACGCACCCTGAGTTTCCCAACATCCTATAAGGCACATTAACAAGTACTCTTCCAGTTTAGAATCCTCACGAATAAGGTGCATCCCAACTCTGGCTGCTTCTATAAGGTGCACCAGGGGCCCATCTTCGCTTAGAAGCTTTACCTTATGTGCAAGAGAATTTAGCCAAGAACTATTACAGTACTGACATGAACTCAGGGTGTACCTTATAAGTGAAGTGTGCCTTAAATCTGGTGTATTTTCACAGATAAACATGTGAATTATTCTTTTTATCACACTTTCTCTCATTGTTTTAAAATATCAGGAGGGAGACCAAAAGTATGGAGAGATTTAAGATATCTCGGTTCTCATAATTCACTTACAGCATACATGTGTTAGTGTTGATTAATACCATATATCTTACCACCACTGATTTCCTACGGACGTGCTGCAATAAGATGGTGAATGATTGTCAGACATGCACGTACTTATGACTAGAAACATTAGTGTAACCGATTAGTATAAAAGACTTCATAGACATATCGAGTGATAATTAGGTCCGGGTCAATGGTGTGTTTCAACTCTGTAAAAGCTTAAGCTATGTTCGTTGGTACAATCGCAACCGCAATATTGACCCCTGTTATCTTACATATCTTTGACTTCAGCACAACTAATTATTCAAAATTTGTAAGGGGTTAGTAATACTTAACACATTTTTTTATTTCTAAAGAAAAATGAAGATATTCTCAGTATTACATAGCATTAACGTTGCAGACTCATGATACCAAGTATTGATTGAAAGTTGCTAATTTACTGATGATTACATGCAACAAATATAAAATCAAACATAAAACTTATTCAGTAATGCTCTATATTCTATGCTTAATTGTATAGGTTACACCAAAGTGGGTGTTAACTTGATTCTTGACATAAACTTACCTCAAGTTCAAGATCTTGACAAGCTGCAGCCATTTCGTCATCACTACAAGTTTTATCATGAGCTGAGAACACCTCCTCTTCTTCCTTAGCTGACACCTTTGGAGATTTCCTATTCCCTGGTGATTTTTTGGGTGACTTTTTTGCTGGCCCCTCATCTATAGTGAGGTCAATTTCTTCAGTCGCCCTAGACCTTGTGCGTTTTGGTGCCCTGAGCACTGGAGATGCTGCCTCTTCAACTTTCACACGGGACCGGGCTGAGCGCCGAGTTGATAACCTCTTGGGGGTTTCTGTTTTAGTTGAGGTCACAGACTAGAAACCAGGAATGGAAATTTGTAAGCATTGTCTGGAAATATTACGGGGTTGATGGGGGTGGGAGGGGGATACTGACCATTATCTCAGTTCTGAGAATCCGAGGTCACACTCTTATCACAGTAATCTCCATCAGCAGTAGCCAATACTTATTCCAATGAGGACTACATCTACTGCATGATTATTTTGCATTACTAAAATGCAACATCACAAGGAATCTTTTTTTTTTTACGATTTAAGAAAATGACACTCAGGTGGGGGGGGGGGGGGGGGTCGTTATATACAAGTACAATTGCTATACATACAAGACACTCTTAATTGAAAACAAAATCCACTCAAGCTATGAGGACCACACAGGGGACTTATCCTTACATCTACACATGTATTTGGTTTTACTTAAAAGAGTGCAGTCAATAAGTTCACAGAAAGACAGAACATTGATGTGCACAGATTTTAAAGGATATGTTCTCTTGCAATTCACTTCATTATGCTAGTAAAGAGGATTGAAACAAAGACATCCATACGGTGAATCCAACCATGCACGCCTAATCAATGTACTCACCAAAAACGTCTGATGGAATGCATGAGAGAGGCAGTACACATAAATACATAGGCTGCACTTGTAAGATGAACCCAAATACCTGCAATGGTTTTAAAGTTATACTTTCTTCCTGAAAAGTTGGGTGATTGTTTGAATAAGAAGATACCACTGCCTGCATGATGACAAGTCCTATCACATAGACTCTGAAGAAGGTTCCTTGTTATCCACTTGACACTAAATATACTCAAAAAGAAAAGAAAAAATAGAGCGGAATATGTAAAGCATGTTCACAAATTTGGAGACTTACCAATGAGAGATTAGGGTTGAAGTCGTGGGGGAAAAGCTTCTCGTCAACATGGGCGTTTTGTTCTTTGCACTGAAGATCCAAAGAAAACCAGTCGAGTTAAACATGCAGAGATGCCACTCACTGGCTGACAAAAACCAGGAAAACTGGGCTTTGGCCACATTTTACCTAGGAATTTAACTTAATTTAATACAGAAATCTTAGAATGAAAACCAGAATTCCTGGTAAACCAGGAAAAGTTGCATCTCTGAACATGGTCATTAGACTACACTGACATGGAGATGCTGACAGCACTATGGGAGATACATACAAAAATATACCAAAGTTTGAGGATAATGAGCTACCAATGCTGCAACTGTAGCGTTTGAATTTTATAGAAACAGAGGTGACGTCTATTGGCACTAGGGTATGCCTTAGTCCATCAAGTGATCCTTTCGACAGTTACCAACCATTTGCTGATTTTGGGTAAGTGAAACTTTTAGTTACCATTGTTATCCAATGTGGAGACACAATGATTTTGCCATGTTCACGGGCAGTCCGGAACTCCTTGCTTGTATCATTACGTCGACCCTAGACAAAGAAGTACATTACTGAATGTTAAAACGCGATGAATATTACATAACAAACCCAATGTCTATAATCATTTTCAACATCATCATTTAAGAATAAAAATCGATAACTGATTTGTTGCCTAAAATATTCTGTGATAAAAAAAACTCAGGCACACAAGAATTTGGACACATACCTGGAAAACAAAGTGGGTGCATGACTGGTCGTAAGTCCAGCGGTAGTCTGCGCCTAGCTCTGCGACTATGTTGTTTATGTCGCTTTGTTGTCCACTTAGTTTCTTACTAACCGCTACCACGACACCTTTTAGTGGCCCTGTTGGACCCTATCAAGAAAATATCAACATCTAGAAACATGTTTGACACCAAATGAAAAGAATTGAAAGATTCAAAATCAATCAGTGCTTAGTTTCAATTTATTCACCATAGGCAAAGCCATTATGCTTTACCTTTGACTTTGGCATTTTAGATGTTCAGACCTTCAACTAACCTCTTTGAAGATGCTTTGGTTGATAGTCTCACGACGAGCTGGGGCTGGAGTGCCAGGCTCCTTTTGCCGAACTGAAGACTTCTTTAGAGCTACGTCAAGATTCTTAGCTAATAGTTCAGCAAGCGGCTGGAAAGTAAGATCAGAAGATGAAATGGCACTTATTATGCATGAAATCAATCTAATATTCTAAGTTAGCTACTTTACATCCAAAAAGTATGATAATAGCAAGTCTTTAGTAATAAAAATCCGACGATGTGCTTTGGTACGCACAAAGAGCTCAGGGCTGGTGCTGCCACCTATCCTATTAAAATGTAATGAAGAAGATATTGAGCAGCGCATGCACGATGTTAACAAACAGGTCTACTCTACGTACACTACTCTTACTGTAATCTCCCGCGTATAAGGCGTGTCTTATACGGGGGGTTTTAGTTCCCATTGGATCCACAAGGGGGACACCAAGACCTTTCTTTTGATATCTTACATGCCCCCTAGGTCAAAATGGGACAAAAGGGGGCCCAGTAGGGTCCGGGGTGGCCCAAGCTACACATAGGTTTTTGAATTTTGAAAATTCATCCAGTAGAACCAAAGTTATGAATTTTTCATTTTTTTGAGAATTTTCCAAAATTCTAGGTGGCCTTATACGCGGGCTGCGCCTTATACGCGGGAGATTACTGTACTAGTCTTAGTATATGATGTCGGCCAATGAAAACTGTTCTTTATGTACTTAGAGTATACCTAGGGGGTAGGCAAAGATGCTACCTGATAATGAACATTGTGCATTCATTCATTGAACCGGAAGCGTCTCACTTTTAGACGATTGGATTGCATCATATAGGAATAAAGAGGAAAAAGTCGGACCCGGACCTAAGTCTATGGAGGACTGGATTGGAGAAAACATTTTTATGAAATTACTTTTTTCTTTGTTTAATTTTGTATGAACTCATGCATGGATTTTTGAATTTTTTCTTGACTGTAACTAAAGACTGATATATGAACTACTCATGTATGGTGATTTTATTTGTTTACATGCTTTGTTTCTTGTAGAAAATTGAGATTGAAAATTGGATAACTGACTTTTTGCCAATGCCACCACCTACCCGGCGGTATACTCAGGGTGGTCCCTGAGCCAATAATCCATACTGATAGTAAATCTTGGTCTGCCATATTGGACTAATGTAAAACCTAAACAGAATGTTTTCACTTTTCTTTCTAATGGTGTGAATAACAAAATTGGCACAATTTACATACCAAACTGTTTTTTCTCTCCCGCTTTTTACGCACTGCCTCTGGTGTTTCTAGAGCTGACATACAATCCTGAATGAACAATCGGGTGTTTAAGCATTAATAATGATAACTGTGCAACATTGTAGGGAGAAAAATGTGTTTATCAGAGATGCCAAGTAGCACTCAATTGCAAGGTTCAAAATAAAGTGGGCTTCTTCTTATGGTTTAAGAGATACTGGTATAAGTTTAAGGAAACAGTAAAACTATGCATTGTGTTCCCGAATCATTTAGTTTACTCAGAAATATTTTCTATAAAATACAGAAAAAAAATTGTCTTTATCAATAAAAGAACATTGCTTACCGTCAGGTCAAAGTTTGGATGGTAGACCACACCAGGTTTAAGGAATTGGCTTGGTGAGTCTACGCCAGTAGAGTCCTTCTTTTGCCGTGGGCTTTCCTGCTTGGTTTGAGTAATGAGTTCCTTCAAATACAGAATGCAATGTGTGAGGCAATATGTGGTAGACAAGTGTGACACAGAGTAGCTAGTTGGATCGATTCAGTATGTATGTAATCCATCTGCGCTTGCCTAAAATATTCTTACATTGCAGTGGGCCGAGGTCCAGCGTTACTCTATATATGACTACAAAATATAAGAAAATGAAAATGGTCAACCATACCTTCACCCTCTGATTAGGAAGTTTGTTGACCTCTTTTCTGTCAGGAACATGGTTCTCCTTTGGTGACAAAGATGACACACCATCCCCATTCTCCATAGGAATGTGGACCTTTGGATCTTTAGCAGTAGAGGTTGTAGGTGTTGGCGGTGCAGCAGTTTTTGGGGGTTGTTGTGCAGGAATTGTTGGTTGTCTTGCCTTTGAAGATGCTGGTGCTTGCAGTTCCTCCTTTATCCCTGTTTCATTACTGGTTTCATCTTGTGGTCGATCAACGAGGAAGGGCTCCTCAAGTACACGATTACCAGAGCGGGCACATTCATAAAGCCACCTAGTGTTGGAGGATATTATTTTAATCTTCGTGTTTTAATACCCGCAGTATTTTCATTAAATGACCCATTCATGTTTTCCCCAAATGGCATGGCAAAATTTAGTTCATTACAATGTACTCTTCACTATCTTTAAAAAGAAAATCACTTTGATCATTAAATAACATCGCACTTTTGGGAAAATATTAATGCACTGACCCTCGGTCGACAGCTGGAAGCCCCCACTTTTTAGCAGCCTCAAATTTGGAGCCTGATGGTGAGTTGACAACCAGATGGGTGCTGACCAGGAGATTCTTCTTTGCCTTCTTCACGAAATACTCCTGACACCTGATATCACAAGTTTACAAAATCAAAATATTCTACTATGCTGCATTCTACAATGTTTTACATGTACATAACCAAATATGACATTTTGGTTTAAGTTAAAAAGGATTCCATGTCTTTAAGGTGTGATCTGGGATGATGACTGCAAAGTTCAATTCAATTATTTACTGCAGAATGGTATCGAATAAAAGTGAAATGCTTTTTATTCAAACAGTACTAACTCAATTTCAAAGAACTCATTTGTATGAACCATGTATTACAAATCTTACTTAGCACCCATCTGTTCTGCTATATGCATGAGAACGTCTCGCTCTATTCCAGTATACCCGCTGACAGACAGCACACATCCTTCAAGCGGGTCAGATTCAGCCCGGAATGTGATTGGGGTGAACATTGGGTTTTCCTCTATAGGCAGCAACTCGCCATGTTCAAGGCACTTTTGCTGGAAATATGATGATTTCTATTTTTATCTAGTCGCTGTGATTACAAAGCATTATTCCACGCTCCAGAACTTTTGAAATGAATGATGAGCAGGATAGGAGGTAGAAAATTCCCTCAAGTTTTTCTTCTAGTTTTATCTATTTCTTTTAGTGGTTACATCAGTGCTATACTTGTATTCTTTTGACTATTGAAATAATGATATGATATATTCTAACTTACAATGTATGCATTGGTGACTATTTCTGTAACGGTCATGGGTACTGGACATCCATTGAAAGGCACTACTGCAAAGTCTGGAACTGAGCGGCTTTTAGCGCCAACCACAATGCCTATAAAACAAAATAAGAAACTTTCACAACTTTCCCATCATGACCAACCTTCTAAAGGCATAACATGGAAGAATACAAAAAAGGGATATGCTAACAAAAAAGACTGATATAAAAAGAAAAGCTGAATTAGGTTATACTAAAGTATATGCATTTATCCTAGTATTGTAAAAATAAGATACATCACTGTGTTTCACTTACCGTCTGCCTCAGTGATCTGTGCGGTAAGCTGTTGCTCCTCCTCATTCATCAGGCCCACAAACACCAACTTCTTACCGGCAAATATGCCTCTTTCTTGGGTTTCTAGGGGGAAAAAATAAACAGTTCAATGCTACATCGTAGTTAAGAGTAACAATTGTTTTACTGGGAGGATGTGCCTTTTGCGTATTAGCCCTGCTATTCTAGGGAAGATTGGCAGTGACTTATTTTTGCAGGAGAGGAACAAACAGTTGACTGCATATTCTTATAAATGTCTCACATTGTGGCTGAATAGTTTCAAGCTACAACCACCCAACCTTACCCCTTAAAAGGCATGAAGCATTAATAAATCAAATGCTATTCGTCTTTTATATTTCAAGGACAAGGATTAACAGTGGGCATATAGAACCTCATTCAAAAGCCCCATAGGTGTCAGGGAAATGGTTCTTAACCCATTAAAGGCGAGCTATAAGGGTACTTTTTAAGGCTGGGGGACTGGATTTTGAGGAGTACATGTACCAGGGGGTGGGAGGTTGCAATGTATAATACACTGTTGATGTTTTTGATATCATTTCTAACCATTTTTCAATATCCCTATCACTCTAAACTTTCTAGATTCGAATTCCTCAGCCCCTAAATAGGTAAATAATATCCTTAGACCAAAAATAGCAGTCAATCTCAAATTTTAAAACATGGCTGCCATATCAATATTTATTACACGATTTCTTGGATTTTGGGTGCTTTTTCTGGATATCCCCATGCTGATACCTGTCGATATTGCACACCATGATGCATGCATCATGACTTTTGTAAGGTGTGCCTGATATCCATGGATAACAGGCACTAGTGCCTGATATCCATGGATATCAGCACACTTTACATGTCATATGTCACATGTTAAAACCCATGAAATAGCCCAGGCCAGGGTAGGGATCGAACCTGCAGTCTCACATCCCAAATCCAACCCCCTATGCACTGCGCCACAGGGACTGACGAGAGGTGGTTGGCTAGAACTAAACCAAACAAAGGAATCCTATCCGGGCGCCGAGGCGTGTGTACCGATCGTGTATACATAACCAAAGGACGCGTTCAAATCAATCCAAGCCGACACGGCCGCTGAACGAGGAGACGCGGTGGTCTAGCGGTTAGCACGTTGCGCTCAGCCGTGAGAGGTCCGCGGATCGCGCCCCGGTCTGGGCGCATCTTTTTTCGCCGTGTGCGCTGTCGCTGTCCGCTGCCGGGCAAGGAGGTGTATTATACACAAACATAATCGCGAGACGCGTCTTTTTTCGCCGTGTGCGCTGTCGCTGTCCGCTGGTGGGCGACGAGGTGTATTCAGTACACAAACATAACAGCGAGACGCATTCAAAGCTTTAGCTGTCCGCTGCCGGGCGAGGAGGTGTATTTAGTACACAAACATAACAGCGAGACGCATTGAAATCTTTAGCCGTGTGCCGCTGCCTGTCCGAGCCGAGACGGCCGCTGTCGCTGTCCGCTGTCGGGCGAGGAGGTGTATGTACCTGTGTACACACACTATGGCTGGCTTCGAGTCCCGGGGAAGGATTTTTGTTTTCAACTTGTTTTTATTGATATTCTATTGATTTTTTATTGATTAATCGTGTAATAAAGACAGTAAGGAATGGGCTATCGGGCACCGAGTTCAGTGTATCGTAGGATATCGTAACGAGTGGCCGTAGGCCACGAGTTACGATATCCTACGATACACGATACATTCATTACTATCTTAATATACTTATATCTATGTCAATTTTACTTGACATCAGCGGCTACATGGTGTTGAGAATACTTTAAGTAAGGTATGTGGCAAGGTATCTTTCCTCTTTTGTGATACATACGTAGGGGCTCCATACAGCAAAATCTTATATGTCGCATGTCAGAAACATACGTAACATGAACGAGTTCCAAGGATATAGAGCAAGGTCTAAAACCTCAAGTAAAGTTTTTTCCCACCACCACTTCATCAGTGTCCCAGCATCGCTGCATCAATGTCCCACCATTGCTGCATCCGTGTCCCAGCACTGCTGCATCCATGTACCACCATTTCTCAGGGTTCCCACAAAATCCCCATACTCAAATTCCATGACATTTCCATGACAGAAATCAAGATTTTCCATGACATTTTTAACTAATTTGGAACATTATCTGGGTTGACCTCCCAGGAAACTTCCGGCAATTGAGTTGGGAAAAAAGGGTGCACTCCAATGGATTTTGCAATAAACATTTAGTTTTCTCATTTTCCATGACTTTCCCTGACACAAAATGAAACTTTCAGAGATTCCATGACATTCCATACGAGTGGGAACCCTGATTGCTGCATCCATGTCCCACCATTGAGCATCCATGTCTCACCATCCCTGCAACTGTGTCCAACCATTGCTGCATCTGTGCCCAACCATTGATGCATCCATGTCCCACCACTGCTGCATCTGTGTCCCACAATCGCTGTATAGATCTGTATCCCATCACCACTGCATCTGTGTCCAACCATTGCTGCATCTATGTCAAACCATTGTTGCATCCATGTCCCACCATTGCTGCATTCCTATCCCACCATCACTGCATCCATGTCCCACCACTGCTGCATCTGTGTCCCACCACTGCTGCATCAATGTCCCACCATTGCTGCATCAATGTCCCACCATTGCTGCATCCATGTCCCACCATTGCTGCATCCATGTCCCACCATTGCTGCATGCGTGTCCCACCATTGCTGCATCCATGTCCAACCATTGTTGCATCCATGTCCCACCATTGCTGCATCTAAGTCCAACCATCACTGCGTCCGTGTCTCACCACTGCTGCATCTGTGTCCAAACATCATTGCATCTGTGTCCCACCATTGCTGCATCAGTGTCCCACCATCGCTGCATCCATGTCCCACCATCGCTGCATCAATGTCTCACCATTGCTGCATCCATGTCCAACCATTGCTGCATCAATATCCAATCATTGCTGCATCCATGCCCTACTATCGCTGCATCCATGTTGAACCATTGCTGCACCATAGCTGCATCCACGTTGCACCATAGCTGCATCCATGCTGCACCATAGCTGCATCCATGCTGCCCCATTGCTGCATCCATGCCACATCATTACTTCATCACTTTAGGGGCGCACATGCCCATATGCCCCTAGGGCATTGACTGATGTAACAAGATGTATCCTCCTTAGAGCCTAGATGTCCCCAAGACAGCGACAAACATAACAAGTTGTATCCTACATAGGTTGTCGTATTGGCAGTTTTAGTGCACCACAAAAAGAACCACTTTCTTAGTACCCTCCCCCCCCCCCACCCCAAATAGAAATAGGAACCTCACACTTATTGAAAATTATTTATCTCGTAGGCAGCCATGTTCAATAGCGAATCATGTGCGATCTAGCAAGGCTAACCTCTCATGTGGAGTTCCACAGGGCTCAATTTTGGGCACAATATTCTTTTTACTGTATATTAATTATTGTATATCTCCTGATGACACCCATAAAACACTTCTATATGCTGATGACTCAGTATAATATGTATCAGGAAAAAGGTTAGATCCTTTGGTAAATGAAATTACCATTGCACTAAATAGATTTTCAATTTGGGCCTCTTCAAACAACTTAACTACTGTAATCTCCCGTGTAGAAGGCCCAGCTCGCGTAGAAGGCACACCCCCAACCCAGAGAAGGCTGTTTCACGTAGAAACTAAAACAAAAATCATGACTTTTGCTTCCTCAATCAAACTTAAAAAAATACAAAAACCAAAAATTTCTTTAAATGGTAAAGCGTTGATGAATGTCTTAAGTTATAAGTACTTGGGCGTCTTGCTAGATCCTGAATTAAATTTTAATATGTACCTGAGGAATATTATTAAAAGTTTATGCTTTAAATCTTTGATTTTGTATAAAACAAGGAGGTATTTGACTATAGAAGCAAGGATCAGAATGTTTAAAATGCACATAGCGCCTATTATTGATTATTGTATAATGGTACCAAAGCTGATTTACTGATGGCATTGCAGAGTTTACAAAACGAGGGGGCAAGGAAATAGGATTATACAACAGAGTTGTAAGGCCAATGGTCTCTATTGTATTAAGTACCAGTGGTTCATTTTGGTATCTAAATTCTGGAAAGGGGTACCCAATATTTTCCCAATTTTTTGAGCAACAGAGCCTATAAAGCAGTGAAAGGATTAAAATAAAGGGCACTCAATAGTAGTCTATTGCGGGGGTGAGATGGCAAAATGACACCTATGGCTAACTTGAGGCTTAGTGACCACTGCAAAATGTGTCACAGTGGTGGAGCGAAGCTGTCTGCTGGGGACACACACACACACCCCAGGTACGTTTGGGCCATGTCTACTGCCTGGTCACGGCTCAGCAAGGAGCTATCAGATTGAATTATATACTTCTATTACGTCCCAGGTGCGTGCGGGCATTGTCTACTGCCTGGTCACGGCTGGTGGCTGGGGTGGTGGTGGGGGGGGGGGTTGTTAGAGGGATCTCAGATATGTAAACACAGTGTATTTAGCTGGTGTTCTGTTTGTTTGAGGTGTGAGTGGTTTTTTTTTGCTAGTGTCATAAACATTCATGTAGAGCCACTACAGTCTTTCCATCATAGGTAAGGGTCATCTGATAGCTATGTGTATGTGACGCCCACAGGATACTGCCAAATTATGACCCTGTGCTTTCTATGGCCTGAGCACTCATGGCATATTTGACATTGCAAAATGGCAGGGAATTACTGACTCTAGGCTACAGACTCTTCAGACTGGAAATAATCAACCCCCCTTCCTACTCTGTACTTGCTGTTTCCTTGAAGCAGGGCCCAGGTGATTTTGGGGCTACATCCATACCCTCTGCAGTAAAAGCCTATGGTCTAATGACCATTGGCTTAATAAGTGTTTAAAAACCTGTCTGGGTGTACATATCCTAACTCTTACCACCTTAGAGCATAGAGATGCAGGGCCGCCCATGTTAGAACCAAGAAGGTATCACCATATAAAAATGCTTGCCTTTAAACGCTCACTAAATCACTGTAGTGAGGGTGACCAGATTTTCTAGTGCCCCAGTTCTTAAATACAAAAAAATCAATTGTACATCATATGCCAAATCACCAGAGTGTCTATGTGCTCAGACTTGGAATAATTTACCTAGTGATTTAAGAAATGCTGATGCATTTAAAGATGCATCCAAGAAGGTCTTAGCCATTACTTTGTAATAGGCACCTGCCCTTGGATGTTATTTTCAAAATGCTTGTGCACCCTCGGGGGAAACCGGTGTACACACTGATATCAAATGCAGTATATTTATTTTTCTGTAGAAAGGTGTAGTTACCGCGCCTTCTAGGTTCTGGTGGGGGAGGGGGGAAATAATATTGTGTATTTAAAGTAAATTACTTGCCTCCATGTTCCACAGTTTGTAATGTTATTATGATGAAGTTTCTATGATGTATGGTAGTTTATTTGTATGGCCAGGTCATTACAACATTTTTTAAATGACATGGTCATTAACTGTTTGGCATTGTTATTATATACAGAGATAGTAGAATATCTGGAGTGTGTGCTCCCGAATCTGGGTCAATATGTTCGTTATCTAGGTCAAACCAGCTCCAAACTGCTACTCCACTTCCGGTTTTACTATGTCTAGTAGACATCCTATGAGGGTACAGTAAAATGTTAATTTTCATTTGGAAAAACATTTTAAACTTACAGAGAGTCTTCTAGGGGTATGAAAGAATAATGTATGTGAATATCGATCTAATTTGCACAGTACTTTCCAAGAAATGAATTATCAATTAGGAGACCCTGCCACCATTATGGAAATCGTGAAGCCAAAGCCCAGTGATTCTTCATAGTATTAATTTATTTTATGAGTGAGGCCCTTTTATTCTAATAACTTAGATTATGGACTTTTTCACCTTACAATTTGATCGGCCATCAGTAAAGAAAACAAAGAAAAAAGTTGAGAAATAGCCTTAACCATTAGCCCCAACATCCCAGCCGGGGAGAAGTAAAAAAGCAGGAAAACCTAACTTTTAGGCCATCAGATGTTGGAATATACAGAAATTTTCCAACCAGAAAGACAAAATCTTTACATTTTTTTCAGACTACATATGTTTTTCTAAAAAGAAAAAAGAAGAAAATTCCGTCGGCCAACAGCAAAAAAATAAGATAAAATTTCTTTTTTTCTAAATTGCAGAAAATCTCATCAGACTGTAATCCAAGTTATTATAATAAAATGGCCTGAGCTTGTAATACCTGGTATGTGAATCTATTGCAAAATAGGTGCTATAGGGTAAAATGGGGCAAAATCAGACATTTTGTGTGGCTTAATAATCACAATTATTTGGATTAAAGATTTACCGCTGGAAATGGGGGGGGGGTTCCCTCTGGCCACTGAGAATTTTGAAGATTCTATGTTATTCATGAATTAAAAACAAACATGACATGTGCACCCAACAATGAGCACTTGTTACTCGGAAAGACCATACCTCCTCCATCTTGGTGTAAACAAGCATCGTTCTCGCTGTCCGCCATTTTGGATTCTTCGATTTACCGTAATCTCCCGCGTAGAAGACGCGCTGTGTGTATAAGACGCACCCCAAACTCAGCAAATGCATTTTCGTGTATAAGACGCTCATTTAAAGGCTGAAATTTGTAAGATTAGTACATTTCTATAGTAAAATTACCCCTCCTATAAGACGCACCCCAAACTTGAGGAAATCCTATAAGACGCAGTAGGGATTTGTTTGGCGTAGAGGACGCGTCTTATATGCGGGAGTTTACGGTAAGTAGAATTTGAGTCCATACCTCCTCCATTTTGCTGTAATCAAGCAATTTCGATACAAACAAAAGGCTACGAGCGTCTTTATCATCTCGCTGTCCGCCATTTTGGATTGTACCGGAAGTCATCATGCCAATGTATTTTGCGTGCAATTTTTCTATTCATGCAAAATTGGAGGGGTATCGTCGATTCAAATAGGCCTTTTTAGCATGAAAGGCATGTTAACGATACAATACACTATTAATTTCAAGTTAAAATGTCAAAATTTGGTCTTCTTCTTTGCCATGATTTTTCAGGGTGAGCTGCGCATGCGCAGGATGACACTATGGCGGGAATATAGCCGCGACTTGGTGACACCCGAAAGACACCTTCATAGGTTTAACATTGGCATCCCAAAAGCGTCACCTAGGAATTTTTTGGTCATATTTATTTTTATGATTTTAATATCTCTTAATTAACTTGATTCCCCCTTTTAATCAATAGTCCTGCAGGTGCTACGGAAGGTAATCTACCGTAAACGTAGATATTTTCGCATGCATCAATTTTCGCGAATTTGAGGAAAAAAACACAATTTCGCGTGTATTTGAATTTGCGAATTTTGAATTAAAAAAAAACCTATGGGAAAATAAACAGCTAAATGAAATAAATGAGATGTATTACCAATTTCAATTTTCGTTGACCAGTACCCCAACAGAGATGGAAATACAATGTGTTACATGAATAACTGGAAGCATTTTAGCACCTCACTCTGAGTCTGTGTTAGTTGAAGTATGACAATAGGTGTGAAAACTTCAGTACAACACAATGCCCCTAAGGTACTAAGTTTTACCTACAAATATTCATCATGAGATTTGTTATGACCCTATGTGCTGTCAGTATTCCTAGCATTCTGATTGGACAAACTGTCACGCTGTACATAAATTCGCGAAATTCAGGAAAATATGTACAGCGCGAAATAAAGTATGTTTACAGCATCATATACACGTGGATTTGGGACCAAAATGAACATTTAAAGAATTTTAATAGATTTTTAAAAATAAAAAATTGGTCAGTTTTCACCCCAAAACGCGCATCTTAAACTGGAAGGTCCCACCCCCAATTCCTTAAACTCTTTCCGAGTTAATTATGAAAATAGACCTACCGTAATCTCCCGCGTACAAGACGCGTCCTCTACGCCAAACAAAATGCTGGGGAGTCTTATAGGATTTTTTCAAGTTGGGGGGGGGCGTCTTATACGCGGGGTTTTCCAACATTTCATTTGGGAAAATGCGCCGATGACAGCTTGAACTCATAGCGCCAACACCGTGGCAGACCGGTCGGTGTAGATTTGCTCGGCGGGTTTGACGCCGACCGTGTACCGATGACAGCTTGAACTCATAGCGCCAGCACCGTGGCAGACCGGTCGGTGTACGGGCGCTTGGCGGGTTCAAGCCGACCGTGGGCCGATGACAGCATAGACTCAACAGGTTGACAATGCGGTGTGGCTTGCCGGGGTGTAGGGAACACGTGGGCCGATGACAGCATAGACTCATAGCGCTAGCGCCGCGGCAGACCGGGAGGTGTCGACGCGCTCGGCGGGTTTGACGCCGACCGTGTGCCGATGACAGCTTGAACTCATAGAGCCTGCACCGCGGCAGACCGGTCGCTGTAGATTTGCTCTGCGGGGAAGACGCCGACCGTGTGCCGATGACAGCATAGACTCAACAGGTTGACAATTTTTTGGGGGTGGAGGGTGGGGGGGTGCGTCCTATACGCGAACCCCCCCTGCTGAGTTGGGGGGGCGTCTTGTACGGGGTTTTTTTTACAAATCGATTCAGAGGGGTTGGATGCGTCTTCTACGGGAACCAGCATACCCTGAGTTTGGGGAGCGTCTTCTACGCGCACCGCGTCTTCTACGCGGGAGATTACGGTAATCCAAGTGGTCAGGTGCAAAGGGGAGAGTCTGAGAAGTTTTGCAACAAACTTCTGCATAATGATGTTATCTCTGTCGTATCAAATGCTAGTGCCTAGAACGCCTTCACATTCATCTCCAAACTTATCAATTTGAGATCCATAACTCCTAGAAAGTTTATATGGTAGAATGGTGCAGAAAACATTTACATGTTCTGTTTGTCAAGTTTACTCATTTGCATCATTTTATTTATGAAATACCCCCCATAAGTGACCAAGTCAAATTGTGGTTGTTATGATCCACCCTACAGTAGAGTAAAATGAAATATTTTGATTCCCAGAGCAAACCAAGGGATATTTCCATTATCATGTATGGTTATCCCAGTGGCTTAAAGACAGGTAGATAAGCCTTTAGTTCTTCTGGAAATGACTTCAAAATAGCCCTCCCAGTGTACATACACTCCCAGTGTGGTGGCCACAGGCAGTCTACTTGTTATGTTTGAGTACTTGGGACCGGGCAGGCAGTGTGCTGGACCCCGCTAGTAATGGTGGTGGAGCCAGCCTGTCTGCTGTTGATATGATATAATTAGCGACCTGTGGCTGGTGGGAGGGGGGGGTGGGGCAAGGGCAAACATTCTGGTCTAGAAGGGAAGAGTGTGTTGGGTGGGGTGGGGGGACCCTTATTGTACCTGTTACTACAAGTTGTATACTTTGCTATACATAGGCTTACCACACATCGGGGGGGGGGGGGGCACTCATGGAATTATGAATACCATATGCGTACACAAACTAGCGGGGAAGGGGGTACCTTTTGGGACCCATGAGCAAACCCGCGCGGACCAGTTAAAAGGGGTCCTTTTGGGCCAAATTTAAGCTAAAAGGGGTACCGAATGGGCTTTCGAATGGCGAAAGAATTTTTCAAGTATTCCAACTAGAAGGATATGGTGTACCTATCTATCCCTAACTAAAAATAACCATGGTAGGTTCATGCCTAACACCTTTCCCTCACATTCATCAATGTTTCATGGTCAGATGGCTACTACATGTATACATTTATTTCCAAGCGATTATGAAGACATACCTCCTGAAACCTATACTGTCTCAGAACAGAGCATTTTGGGTGATACCAGTAATGTGGAGGTTTAAAGTAAGAAGTAAGAACTGCTGTATGGCAAGTATTATACTGGCAGTATTTACAGTCAGCATGTGATAATCTTTTGCTTGTCTTACCTAGGGTGGGATCTTGTGTCATGTCCTCATCATTCTCAGGTGCAACTTGTTCCACAGCCTCTACTGCACGCATCATTGCACTCTCGTCTGTCATGTCTAAAAAGTATTCAGAAAATGTCATGACTTTTTAAATTCAGGCTCAAATTATGATCTTTTGGAGAATATTTTACTTGGACTATAGGTCAAGGATAGCTTATACGCAAACGATGATGTGGTGATAAAAAAGATTATTAATCAGAAATCATGATAAAAAAGATTATTATTCAGAAATCACTGGCTTCTTTTAGGGCCTACATGGCTGTAACAGACCCTAGTCAACTACCGTAAACTCCAGCGTATAAGACGCGTCCTCTACGCCAAACAAAATGCTGGGGAGTCTTATAGGATTTTCTGAAGTTCAGGGTGCGTCTTATACGAGGGGTAATTTTACTATAGAACAGTACTAATCTTACAAATATCAGCATTAAAATGTGCGTCTTATACGCGAAAATGCATGTGCTGAGTTTAGGGTGCGTCTTATACGCGCAGCGTGTCTTCTACGCGGGAGATTACGGTACCTTACAATGAGAAGTATCACAGCAGATAACTCACCTCCATTTTGTGGGAGGTACTGGCTTAGCAATTCTTGCATATCATCCTGACCGATTGTCTTATCCGGGTCTACCGGGGCTTGCCGAGAAGGTCCTGAACCTGATGCTGCAGCAATACTTGACTTCCTCCTGTTGGACATAATTTGATAGAATAACCCTCTTGGAAATAGTACACATGGATATCAGTGCTTAATGTTAAAAAAGTCGGAAGGCACTAACAGCGCCCACCCTTCTGCTACACATTAGATGCTACGTGTTAGATTTCTGACACCAGAGTCCTGCGGCTGCATGGAAAAATGGTACCATCTGGTAGTATAGGGGCACTATGTAGGTCTTAGACAAGCTATGCATATGGGGCCTTTACAAAAAGAAGGGTCTCTGAGCATGCCAGTATTGCAAACTACTAAGATATAAAGAGAAATATACATGTTGATATATTGATTAAGTTTTCCTTTGCCCCCCCCCCCCTCAATCTGTCAAAAGTCGGAGAAAAATCGAAGCCTGGCATCTCTGCAGATAAAGTGTTCTGATATGAGCCTTAAAACAACCAGTAACTACTGGCAACCTCCCCCCCCCCCCCACCCCTTCAACCTATTTTTGAATGTGAGCAGTACTGTTACTTATAAAGGTCAAGCAAACAGACACTAAAATACTTACGGTTTGGAGACCGGTGTCATCGGTTCAACATCCGGTAGTTCAAGGCAAGTATACAGGTCTTCTGGTGCTTGGGCACCAGACTTGGCACACGCAACAATCCATGCCGACGACACAACAGATAGTCTGTAGGAACAAAGGGAGCATGTTGTATCTTGGTTGCCATTGGTATTTGAATGTGAATCTGAACATTATATCTTTAATTCGACAGAAAGTCATCAGAGTACGTTATTTTTTATTTGATTTTGATCTTATGGAAGAAACTAGCAATCTATTTGAATGAAGAAAAGAATGTATTATATAAGAATTTATAAGATATACCTGAACTTGCCCTCTTGCAGTAGGCGAACATGTTCCTCAACTCGGTTTCCAATGATGACATGAGAAATAGTCTCATTTATTTGACTATACCTGAAAATGTTAATTGTTGTTCATCACGTTAAAAATGATTGAATCTCTTCATGACAAATCAAAGCATTTCCCGTTTTCTCCATGTGATGTACCATAAAACCCCGGTCATAAGCCGGGGGATGAGTTCAGGGAAATCCTATAAGCCGCTTTTAGGGCCAAATTTTCCCAATTTTCTCTTTAATCTTTTGTATTAAAATGAAATAAGAGTGTAGGTGTGACATCGCACTGGATGGACATGACTTGGTTCATGAGCCTCTAACACACACAATGATCTGCCTGCACACAGCGCCACCTGGTGGTTCTGTCATCCAGGCGGCTGCACATTGCAGGGTGTATAATAACTCAAGTGTTTCTATAAACTTGCCTGTATAAATATTTCTATAGCCTTGTAAAAAGGTTGGTATATACTGATGGTATGGCATTACACTGTATATATCTCTTGGTCGGGTTAAAGTGTATTTTAAGCAGTGTACACTGTAAGTACGGGATCCGGCATCCTACATCAGAGGTATTCTGAAACTCTACAGGGCACCATGTCATACCAAAATGTGACTGTCTTCCTGTGTGTTTTCTCTTGGATTGGAATGGACTATGTAATGAAAAAGGACTGGAAAACTCCAGGACACTGCAAGTTACCTCCAAGATATTGTCATCAGGCTGCTTTGCCTGATGCATAACCATTTCAGTAAGCAAAACAGATCGAAGAGTTGATCTCTGATAATTCTTTTTGAATTCAAAAATACCAGTCATTGGGTTCATGCAAAATCATACCGTGTGCCACCTCCCTTGTTGATCAGCCTCCGCAATTTCTCGAGTCGTAGCCCAGTGAAGCCGCTGATGAATATCTTACAGCCATCGAGGAACATTTCATTTTTTATTTCCTTCAAGTCGAGTTCATCAAGATCAGTGGTATCTGGCCCTTGCTGTACACTCTGGTTCAAAGTGATGTCGTTTTGTTGTCGTGTCTGGTCCATTGCTGTCTCATTAACATGGTCAACGGACACACAGCTGATATTAGGGGCATATGAAGTCCGACCTGCAAAATGTACTAATATTAATTGAATTCATATTGATTCATAAACATTGAAAACACTTTTTATTACCTTATTATTTTCAATTGGAACGCATGAACATGGAGATTACTTTTACATGATGTAAAGTAGTACTACGATGTCTACCAGCAGCAGTGTATACGAAGAACTCAAGCTTATCTTAGCTTGTAGGGTCAGTCCACAGTCAGGGCGCACCTTATGACAGGGTAATGTTTGTGCAGTATAACAGCGTCAGAATTCACCCCCTAGCTATGACTTTTAAACGTCTCTCAAAGTCTTGGTGCATTTAGGTCACCTCCCATGTGAGGTACAACGGTATATTATTCTACAGTATATACGCAGGTAGCGGAATGCAAGATTGACCAATGAGATAATTCCCTTCATTCACTGCAGAATTTTGGGATGCAGTACATAACAAATTGTCCCCATCATGCTGGCTGTTATCAGTTTATCGCTCCATGTACCATATCAATCATTGGCATCCCCTACTAAGGATCCCGCTACCTGGCAATAATAGCTAATGAAAGGCTTACTTGATGGTCCTGCAGCAGTCGGAGTGGATGTTGTTTTCTGCTCTTGACTCTCAGAAGTTACTTTGTAATCGCTTGTAATGTCGAGACAATATCCTTTATCCACAGAGTCAAAGAGCCAACAAGGTTTGACAATTGGGAGCTTCCACTTCTTTGCGAACTCATATTTTTTTCCTAGAAATGAAAGTTTTCTTTATTGTTGACTGTCCCCTTCCTGCTGCACATATATTGAAATTTTGACATGATATTCTCGTGTCATACTGTCAAGTTTACACGGCTGGTTTTGAACCAGAGTTGGTATTGTATTAGTGGGGGATACAAGGGGGTATTGAACTAGAGGAATGCGCCGTAGACGCAGCTAACTCTGAAGAGAGGGGGCCGGGGATAATTTTCCCTACATTTATAAGCTCTGTGGCGGTAAGTTATTGTATAGAACCGTAATTGTTGTTTTTTTTTTTAAATAGCAGCATTGTTATTTCAGTGTATATAATAAATGGCTTACATCATACATTATCACGACTAACTTCTACAGAAAATTGACCAGTTTCATGAATTATCAGTTTATATGAACGCAAAGCTATATCTGGATAAGCATTTTTTTAAATTATTTCAGTTACAGGTTTAACCGCACCTACCCTTTGGCTCGTTGACTATCAGATGTGTACACTCGTTAAGCTTCATCTCTCCAGTGTAGCGCCCTCCTGCAAGTAATAGAAAAGCAGTTTTGGATTTTCTCCTCTTTGAGAATTGATACTCCTATTTCTATTAACAATGAAAAATTATCAGTATTACTTTATACCAGTAATTCTAATAAACAACATTTGCCATTCACCTTCCTGTTCGATTATTTCCCTCACTTCAACCCGCTCGTCACATTCAATCCCAGACACTGTGATGACACATCCTTGGAAGACTTTACATCGATATTCTGATTTGTATGTCTCGTTATCTGCCTCAACAAACCTACATCAGGAAAATACACACAGGAAAAGTGAAGACATGTGTACTCGAAGTGCAAACATTAATTATATACAACCTTACATCTGTAATCCCATGGATTGAAGATAAACTAGAAGGTCTATTGGGGAATCTTCTTTTTTTGACTATCTGTCAAGATCGTTTGAAAACTTGTTCATTTTCACAAAATACGAGAATATATTATTTTTTTCCAGAACTTAGGATTCCACTTGACCAGTTAAGAGTGTGAATGCAATTAAGTAAATCAGGCTAGTGGAGAATGACCAGTCTGGCATGATGTTACCACTGTGAATGACAGTTTGGAATTAGAAGCTGAGACTCCAATCAAGTTTGTACGTACATTGTTTGGCTATCTTCCCACACACGGTTCACCCACTCAGGCTGCATGATCGGTTTCCGCAATGTGGCTGCCACCTGAATACATTTTTCCAATGGAAATTTGTTAGTTCTAGTGGACAAGTTGAATACACAATGTACCAATTGAAAAATGCGACATGCTTATTAAAGAAAATTTATGCTAATTACATATTTCAGAAGGAGCTCATGCTAGGATTATTAGAGTACCAGGTCTGTGAAAATTCTACTTTAACTAGAGTAATAATAATATCGAAGTACAAATGTACTAAAAGAAATCATGAGTGGTGTGTTTGAAAAAGAGAAAACCACTACCGTACCCGCCAAAACTGAAATGTGAGTGAAATTCTCTTTTTATAAAACAATCAACTGCAAGTTAGAGTAACAAAAAAAAAAAAAAGAGGTGTGGAAATGATAATACAGATGGGGACGAGGTTGGAGAAAAATGACCTGTCATCAAAATTTATAACTTGCTCAAACAGAGTAGTGTAGACATTGGAGAAGCACCATGCTTATAAGACCCACCCTAAGTTGATGCAAATCTCGAAACCACACCTTAGCATTAGGGCTGTTTTTCACAGTTCAGTATTGAACGGTAATATAAAATTAATCAATACTTACATGTAAGTTGATGATTAATTTTTGGGCCAGGAGCAATGATAGATCGTTGCGGGGTATATAGCAGATGCGCATGCGCAGATCCATAGTTGTCAGACGTTGGCTGGCAGTGAATCAATCGCTGAAAGAAATTTCGTTTTAGGTACATAGGAAATTAATTTAAATATCTATTATCTTCAATAGTCGTATGTATAAGATGAATTCGTATTTTCGAATAAGATCTATATATAGATATTATATTCAAGAAAGCTTGAATACTGTAGATCAATGATTATGCCTGACTGTCACTAATCTATTCATCCTAGGGAGGATGGGTGGGCCTATGTACCCCGCAACGATCTATCGTTGCTCCTGGAACAACAACTAATCATCAACTTACATGTAAGTATCGATTAATTTTATATTCCAGGTTGCAACGATAGATGTCGTTGTGGCCTCATAGGAGACTTTAAAGATCAGCTGATTCACTGCCCATTTCCATAGTCCTTATCTAACGTTACTAATTCCAACATAGGACTGTAACACAGGACTGTTTTAGGAAAAGTGAATAACTTTATTCACCTGACGTTAGCACAATAGTCAGGTGATGAAAAGAAAAAGTAGCTGTTCTTCGACAGCCGAATGAAAAAGCTAGTTCTATTTACCTTTATCTGCGGGTTCAAAGTTGGCAAAAAACAATGCCAAAGAAAAAGGCTAATTGATTTAATCACATGAGGCACCTATTCATAGTGCTAGCATAAAAAATAACTCAGGCAAAAGCTATTAGAAAATTCTCCCCTTTTGAGGTGTACCCTCTTAGGGGAGCATCAATCAATTTAGCCAATCACTCAAACGAGTCCTCCAGGAGAATACTAGCAAGCGATTTTGGAGGGTTGGGTTTCTCTATGGGTTTGTTGTAGTATACCCTGGTGTCAATTCCAGCCGCGGAAAGTACCGCGAGAACCCACCTCTTAGAAGTGTCCTGCGAGATCTCCTTATGTGGTCTAATGTAGGTCAAGAAGAGCGAATGTTACTTTCGCCCTTTCTTGTCCCTCCTGAAAGGCTTGGTGATCTAGACATATAGCTTCAAAGCACAGATGACGCACAGAGTCTCCTCCTCATGAAATGGTTCCAGGACCAGTTCCTTGAGTGGTTCCCCCGTACGTGCTGTTTTCATTAGATTCTTTAAAACGAAACATACAGATCCTGAAGCCAAATAGAACACATTTCAGAGATCAAGCACTGGAATGACTTGACCCCTCTGGCCAGTGACTAGCAGAATCCATGTGACCAGTTTGAAGCCCAACAACTGGAGTGACAGGTCTTCATTAGCACCCCAATGCCGGAACATGTTGAAAAGCTGCCTAACATCCCAGAAGTGGGTATATCTGGGAGCAGGAGGATTCCTTCTGTAGGCGGTCTGGACAGCCCTGCATACCCAATAATGGGTACCCATGGTCGCCCCGTTGTCAAGGTTTCTCACTAAAACCGACAACGCACATCTAGCGGTGTTAACAGTGCCATAAGCCCTGCCCTTTTCCGAAAGGAGCCGTAAGAAGCGGCACACCTCAAAAGGGGAAGAGGAGCAATAGGAGACCTGGCGAATTAAGCAGAAAGTGGCCCACTGGCTCATATACGTCTCGTACACCTTCTGTGTACCAGTGGACCAACTTTCTAGTAAAAAATTCAGCAGTTTTCCGATCGCACCCCTGGTTTTGGATTAAATCCTGCTTTACAGTTTCAAAGTCCCTTTGACTCGAGGTTTCCAGGACAAGGGTAGATCTTTAGATTTTCGTGTTTTTGGATGAGATGATACCACGGTCTTCCCGGCCAGTCCGGAACAATCAAAATCATCTTTCTAGGCTTTTCCAACGACTCTGGCAACCAAGCTGAAAGGAGGTAAGGCATAAGCGTCAATTCCCTCCCAAGATATGGTAAAGGCGTCAAAATGGGACGCTCCTGGGTCTGGCATCCAGGAGCAATAGTGATCACATTTGTTGTTGAGCCTTGAGGCAAAAAGGTCCCATTCTGGTTTGCCCCAAATCCTGCATATTCTTCTGAATATGCGATCGTTGAGGCTCCATTCTACATTGTCTTTAAAGACCTGGGATGATGTGTCCGCCTTGATATTCAAAATACCAGAGACAAAGGATGCCGTAATCCAGGACCTTCTTGCCTCAGCCCAACCCCAAATGAGTCTAGCAATTTTGTCACATCCGGGAGATTTCACTCCACCCATCTTTGACACATAATGCAAGGCGGTCATGTTATCCGTATGGACATGCATGTGGATATCCATGTAGAGTTAGGTTGATTGCTCGGAGTTCAAGGACATCAATATGGTCCTTTTCCTCCGGCAACCACCGCCCACCTATGGTATGGTCACAGAGATGGGCTCCCCAACCCTGCATGCTGGCATCTGTGTCAATGGTGAGATCTAGAGTAGAATTATGAATAAAGCAAGGATTCTGGGAATTATTCAACCACCATCTGATGTCTTTCTTAGCTTCTGTCTAAAGTCATGGTGGCTTAGTAATTTCCCTTTGAAACTTTAAGCGCTTGATTTTTGCAACGTTCTAGAGCCTTGTAGTGACCATACTCTACCCTCTTGGAATAGGCATTGACAATTCCCACCAACCCAGCTACATTTCTAATGCTGGGATTGTGGGCGTTCAGGATTTTTGATGCTACCTTCTGAACTTTATCTACTTTACTCTGAGGTAGCGACACGGTCATATCTTGTGTATCTATCAGAAACCCCAAGAATTCCAAAGAAGTAGATGGTGTCAAGGCCGATTTTTCTGGATAAACTACAAGGCCTAGAGAATCTAGCAAGTGTGCCAACTTGGTCATGGCTTCTCTACATTCAGAAAATGTTTCACCTACAATGAAGGTATCATCAATGTAGGGAAAAGCTATATATCCCTGTTGACGGAAGTTCATCCTCCACCTTTTCGATAACCCTTTTGGCAAGCATTCTGTCTATTTCCAAGTAAATCTCTATTTCTAAGTAAATCTGGTGTGTTCTGAAGGTGTAGGGAGGCCTTCGAACTACGCACCTTTTCTACTTTTTCGCTCCTCGTTTTGAGGGACCTCCGCGACCGCCCCGCTTGGCCTGGTTGCTGTTGGTTTAGTTTTTTTCATAGTTGGTGCGACTTCCTCCGCCTCTGCGGTTTCGGTCTCTTCGGCGAAAATCCGACCTGGATTTCTTCTGGTAAGTCTTCTTACCTCGCCTCTTAGCCATGGATTGTCGCAGCTTCAAGATCTTCTTAGTGAACTCACGCTCTTCCGCTGTCTCAGTGACTATTGACATAGCCTCTGCAAATAACGTGGCCCCTCCCATGGGAGCTTCCATGACTTCTTGTTTGATGTCTTCTTGGATCTTGTGCCTAAGATTTTCCCTTCTGCGTCTCACTAGGATGTTGTTGGCGTACCCCATCAATTCTAGGCAGTCGATGGCATCTTAGGCCCGGATATTCTTCAGTCACCTTAGGCTTGCAATCCTTAGCATTGGCATTCAACAACAGTCTCTGGATGGGAGCAGCTAAACCGGCATTCATGGGTGCGGACTTTTTGGGGCCACTTTCCTTATTTAGGATTTCTCGGGCTTTGTCTGCAAAGCCCTGCTCTTTTGACCTTCAAAAGGATCTTTAGAGTCTTCATCATCATCCTCATGCATATAAATCATCTTCATTAGAGGACTTGCTCTGCCTCTTTTTCTTCTTGGATGTTTCTCCGTCTCAACAGGGGATTGTTGGGCACATTTCTTGGTCTTTGGATGACCTTTAGAGTTTTTTGGTCTGCGTGACCTCGAGTGAGACCTTGAGCAGTGCCTAGAGCGAGACCTTGACCTTGAGCTCGGTGATGAAGATCTTGATCTTGATCTGTGTCTTCGTGACCTAGAGCCAGACCTCGACCTGGTTCTATATCTGTGCCAACGTGATCGTGAGTAAGATCTCGATCTTGACCTGCGTCTGCCTCACCTAGAGCATGACCGGGATCTTGACCTGGTTCGAGACCTGTGTCTGTGCCGGGAGTGTGAGCACGACCTTCTGTCTTTTGTGCTTGTGACTCGATCTTGAGCGAGATTTATGACTTCCTCTTCTTCCTCCTCTTCATCACCTTCCTGATGATCTGAACCCTCTTGAAAGCCTTCCTGCTCTTCTTCTTCCTCCTCCTCTTCTACTGAGGCTCCAGAACATGAATTCCTTGTCCTTGTCCTCCTCCTTCTTTCTTCTTCTTTCTTCTTCTTCAGAAGAGATTGGCTTTTTCGGTTTAGTGGAGGCTGGCTTCACCTTAGGCTTAGGCTTGTCTGAGGGATGAGTTTTCGGTTTTTGTTTGGGACGTCGCTTCTCACTGGCTCCAAAACCGGAGGAGATGGTGTTCTGGTCTTTTTCAAGTCATCAGGGTGGGTGTTGACCTTTCTAGTCTTGCCTTTCTTTGGACTTTCAATTCGCTCAGAGCCCAACACCTCGATCTCGTCAGCTTGACTATGGACCTAGGCTTTTGTTGTTACTCTCAAACTGTCGCCCCACTTCATCACGGCGTTTATAACGGCCGTTTGTTATTTAAGAGTCTTTACTTTCTTGTCTACTTGAGGTAGGCATGACAGACATTTGCAAAAATTCAAAAGAGTTACAGTGGTCTATCTGTACAGGGAGCACAGAGTCCAGCGTCTTATTGGTGTAGATAACCTCCCTGATACACAGCCAATTCCTTCACAAGTCAGTCTGTGAGTACCAGATGGCTAATGCCACTTCATTTCATCAGAAATTAATGTGGAGACCTGCAGCAGTCCGACTTTGAGTGTATCAAGAACAAAATAATTTTAATATACCATACGTTAAGTCCACCAGCTCAGAACATAGCCAGGTGGGTAAACAGACTGAACTCCATCAAGAGGCATATCTGTGACAATCTAACCAGTGCAATGGTCTACTAAAAATATTTCGTTTGATGATGTCAACTGAGGCTCCAGAACATGAACCTATTGGTAAGATGACAAACATCAAGTGTCAATCAAAGCTTCAGAACACAAGCCTAAAATTGAAAACTTTAGTTAAATTTATTAGGGATAAAGAGGTAAACTGACAGGTAAAAAAGGAAGCAGAAGTCCTCCTAAATTACCCTCAGCAGGGGTGTGGAAGTAGAAAACCTCAAACACCACCCCAACCAGGCAGACTACACTAAAGTGACAGTAAAGGCCTGGGTCTATGGAGACTACCTCTATTATCACCCAAAACAAACACAATTACACACACAAACCAGTAAAAAAAAAGGACAGTAATCAAGTTTAACAGTTAAAAAGGATATAATCTCACTGTTGAACTTGTGTTCTTGAAGTAAATCCGTCTCAAAACGAAGCAAAACAACAAAACCACCGCAAAACAACCGGGACGAAGTTTTGCGTTCGGCGCCAGACCGGAAGTCGCCGAAAAATAGCCGTCAACCGGTCCGGGCTCCTTTGTGGACGTCGTAAAATGAGAGGAAATTGTTTTTCCGTCAAAATAAGACAAAAATCTTACAAAAACAGGGAGAATTACCAAATTAACCAAGAAATTAAAGAATTTACTGGTTTAAAAAATTGTTACAGGGGTGAAAACTCGCTAAAGGGTAGAATGATCAGGATTGAATCCAACTGCTTCTCTGTAAGGGCGGGAAAGCAGAGATCGGTACAAATTTGAGAAAATTAACGCCTAATGAGGCCTAATTTTACCAGTTAACCCCCATTAAAAAAAAACAAATAAAATCAGATATGAAAAATGGAAGTATAGTAAAATTGCTAAAACTCACTTGAAATTGTAAGCCAAATTGCCGAGCGTCCTCCTCCTATGGAAATGTCTAGCAGTCTGACAACTATGGATCTGCGCATGCGCATCTCCTATGAGGCCACAACGACATCTATCGTTGCGACCTGGAACTGTACCCGGCCTATATGACACATTCTACCATAGTAAATCACGTTTATGAGGCATCCTGCATACAAAGTTATAAATCGTACCTGGAACTTGATTTTAAACAGTTTAGTACTAATCTGACAATAAGCATTTGCTTCAACTCAGGGTGCACTTTTATGCACGAACACACAATATGAGCAAAATACTAACAGTAAGATTCTATATTCAATTGACTCAGTTGTGGGACAACGCAGCTTTTTTCTCTTAGTTCAAAAATCTGGTTAGAGTCCCGTATTTTGAAATAATAAAAAAATAAATGGAAATAACTTAAACCTGCAACTTTCAATACAATAATGAATATTGTTTTCAGAAAGGCATGTGTACAGTAGGCAACGATGTAACTCTTTACCACATATTTCTTGGAACCGATTTCCCCAGCTACCAAATGGGTAACTTTGTCGTGGAATTCTTTGGATATTTCACCACACATCCATTGTATTAACTGCTGTGCCCTGTCCTGTAAGCAAAGAGCACATTGACATTGTCATCTGTAAATATTAAATAAGTTGGTGTCATATTGATAATAGACGAAGAAAAACAGGTGAGTTTATATGTAGAAAAAATTAGTACAGCTGTGATGAGAATGTGGCACTATTTTCACGTATTTGGTATAGATAAGCCTTAGATTTGTACATTCTATGATTATGTTTGTAGACCTACCCGTATATCCCTCGGCACATTCGTGCAGCAAATTATGAAGCCCATCATGCTCAAATTATGGATGGGATGATCCAGCTTTGGTAGTTTCTGAAATGTTTGTGGAAGAGAAAATACTGGTAATATCTAATGAAAAGAAACAGTTAGGGATTCTAGTTGAGTTTAAAGTATACATGATGATACTCATACTGTTTTAATATCGAAAGACCCAGACAAATATAGCTAATCCGGTGGCACATTAAAAAAAAAAAACTCACGTATAAGGTGCATCCCCTCATTTGTATGACCATTTAAGCCACAAAGGGGGCTTTTATATTTGTATTATACATGTAGTACTACATGTATATTACACATGGAAAACCCTCATGTATTATATAGGCTGTGCTGTAAAAACCCTGGATATAAGCCAAACCCGCTTTTAAGTCACATCACCAATTTGTGCAAGACCCAACAAAAAAGAAAGACTTACCTCATTTTTCTTCATGCAGTGTAGGATCACGGATGCTCCATATATCCTGTGAAGAAAAAAATATATGAAAACATTCATAGATTTTAACTGGAATCGAACTTTTAGAATTAAGGGTTATTTTATCTTGAGACAAGAATGGCATCAATATTTTCCTTGTTATTAGCCCTTTATTCTTTAGATACACACAGTAGCATTATAAAATGTATCATGATGAAGGTAAATCAACTTTACTGACACGTAGATCATCAACTTTATTTGCTTTCAGGATAAAGTGGTGTCCTAGCAGCTACTCTGGTATAGTGAAGTGTAAAACCATAAAACCGACCTGTTTCCAGTGTCCACGAGATGGGTAAAAGCTTGTCCCTCAAATTTATCAAATATGAACACAGACTTTTTATCTCTGCCTTCGAAACTCATACACTCATCTTCGGACATCCATACACAATTACTGTCCATTGACTGTGCCTCCTACAAAGAAAGGAACAAAATGGAATTTATTAGCTAGCATACTTTGATTTTACTGGTATTACTGAAGAGCTTCGTTGTTTACCTTTTCAATGTTCTTATGGACTTACATATAGTCTATACGGCTATTTTCTGCTGTAATTCATTCCTTGTATGTCATATGAGGTACACTTGGCGTGTAAGGCGCACCCAGACTGAGAGAACCCTATACAGCAAACCTGTTAGTTGACTTATATACATTTAGTACTGTTCTATACAATAATATACACTCTGCCTATAAGGCGCAACATGACTTTTAGTTAATCATGTAAGCTGCAGTATACTACATAAGATTCTATTTTTAACAGCCCTGGGTTATACGCCAGGTATAATTAAATACAGTACTGCATTTCTGCAATTTTCCACAAACCAAAGTGGTAAGAAACATCTGATTGATAGAACGAACGTGTAAAATTTGAACTTAATAATCTTACTAAGGCTCCCGGGGGGGGGGGGTGCACTCCCTCAGATTTGGCTACCATGTGCGAACACGATTCTGAGGGAAAGGAGCATGTTTTAGGCCCTACGCACGGGCCCTCGAGGGCCCTTAAATATGGGTGGTTTGGGGGCAATTTTGAAGGGAAAGGGGTACATTTTTAGACAAAAAATCTCAATTGTTCTCTCAGAACATCGACTTCTCCATGAGTCGATATTTCCAGGATGTCTGAATGTACCTTACTTAAGGGTTAGGGGTGTTTTTGTGAAGTCACCCTCGATAAGAGTATGCCTACTGGCTTTGTCCCTTTGAATATTGGGCCCCTTGATTAGGGTACAAATTCAGGAGGGTTGTTTTTACATAGAAACAAACTATAGAAAAGATAGGGAGTTGCTCCCCCAGTCTAACGCTATCTCGGAGTAGCTGTGAATCTGAAGCTTACTGCATCTTAAGGAACTTTCCAAAAAGAAAGGGGACGAGGTAATACTATGTTAGTTACATAGAACTAAACTGCTCAAAGATAGGTACCAGGTCCCTTCTACCCTTTCTCTCATCTCAGGGCGAGTGTTATATCTGGCATATGACGTATAATCAAAAGCCCGTTTTTTTATGAAGAATGCACCCAGATGATTATACTGCATTACCCTAAAAGTTTTTTCTAGGAGATCTCCATTGGACGTCTTCTGTCTCACGAAGCGCACCACGGTCTCCATGGTGGTTGATGTCTGAAAACAGAAACCAATACAGGTCAGCAATCTCTAACTATCTTATTCCCACCTGGTATGTGGGGTATTATGGTAAGACCAAAACTTGGCAAAAGAAAAGTTGTTTCGGGTAACATGGTGAAAAACAAACAACTCAGGTACTACATGTATTAAGGGTAGGTCGGTTTTGGACCTAATTTATTCAGTAGTGATCTGAATAGTGTGTATGGACAATATTTGAAATCAAGGGGCCTTCCATGAAGTCTGTGTTTCTTCTGCTTATAACCCTTTCATTAACATATTCTTGGGAGCAGCAGTGACGTCACAGGGATCAGCGTGGCCCTTATCACCCCATAGACAAGAGTTCTCCAGAAGGGTTAAATTAAATACAGTCGGAAATGTACTAGACAAAGGTATTACAAAAGGTACCTGTAAAACCCTTTTCAGAAAGGATCTAGACATAAAATAATTGCATTACAAAGTTTGAAAGATATTTAAAATGTATGCACTATTTTCTAATCCCAATATTAGAAAACAGCAAAGGGTTACTAGTACTTTTCTAGTACATTGCCTATATTATTTGACCCTTTACCATGTCCCTCGCAACCAGAGTGTTGCTCACGAGAATGGCACTGATATCATGCTATTTGGATCCTCCAAACTTTGCTGCTTGACTCAAAATGAGGCAAGGTAGCCTCGAAGCACTAGGTTCATTCTACAAATGTATATTTAAGAGGGCTCAACAAA
Organism: Acholoe squamosa; assembly: GCA_949317995.1. Lineage (NCBI taxonomy): Eukaryota > Metazoa > Annelida > Polychaeta > Phyllodocida > Polynoidae > Acholoe > Acholoe squamosa. The sequence continues at coordinate 38,343,920 of OX439048.1, read as the reverse complement.
GGAGTGTCATCGATACCCCTCATATCGATACGTCAGCATTTACAAAACATCGATAATCGCATCGATAATGCATGTATATCAATAGAGTAATTTTTTCTCCTAAGAGTGCAGATATAGGGCTTTCAGAAACTGAAAGAATGATATAAGAATTCCTACTAGAACCAGAGTTATTGAATAAAGTTTCAGGTGTTATGAAAATATCATGCGTTAGAATATTCGATAACATAAAAAAATATCTTCAAATGCTTTAATCTTCCACCCAAGAGAGGGAATATATACATGTGCCTGTGCCCGTGCATATGGACACCAGACACATGTAAGAAAGAGGGGACAGGAAAGAGGAGATTCAAGGAACGAATATGTGCCAGTGCCCGCGCATATGGACACCACCCACACTCAGAGAGGATAGAAAAGCAAGACATAGACCCCTTTTAAAGATGGCCTGGGGCTGGGGAGGCCCGTATTAGGTCAAGATAAAATCCATTTAAATTGTTAAATTTTGATATGATACATTGATTTTCAACCTTTTATGGGGAACTCTTCCATACATGAAAAGAAAATAGTCCAAAATAATGATTTAAGAGATGTAGCCACCTTCTGTATCAGATATGCTTGATCACAAATCTGGGCCCTATTTAAACTCCTAACAGTGGCAGAATTTTGGGTTCGATTTGGGGTCTTTGATCATTCACAACTTCCCTTATACTTGGCATAAAGACTTCATTTAAAGAGCAAATCGATTTCTTTTGATGAGATCTATCCATCGCTTAAAAGATAAATTGCATGGGACAAAGTCTTGAAAACTAGGTAAGTGCCTACCTATGTTTCAAGAGCAGTCTAACACCAGGTAGCACCACAGCATGTTGACAATGGAGGCCATGGAGGTAATGATATCTAAGCTCAAGAAAAACATGTCAGATTTATTGGATATATCTCATGTTTCAGCCAATATAAGCTGATTAGTCGTAGAATGACGACCTCCTTTGGGACGTCGTCGGGACAGGTCGGATCTGTCTAAAGCTGATGTACATGAAAACTACATGTTTGTGAATAGGAGGGACAATTTCCAGGAACTGAAAGTGAGTACTTAGTTCAGCCTAGCCATGTGTTTGTGCCACTATAGACTTGTATACATCCTGGATCCTGCCTGTGAGCAGGCAGGTATTTCGGCCTACAGTGGCAGTGTCTGCCACTAGTGCCAGTGGCAGTGGCTCACTGGCACTGCACGCAGTCGCATTGTGAACGTCAACAAACAAGAAAGATCGACCAAGTGCGGTTGGTACACAACGATCCACTGAGTTTATGATATTAAGTGATCAATACCCACTGTTTACCTCTACGTTAGTTACAATCTGATGAATTGATTCCTAACAAACTGCACTTACGAGCTATATTTAAGTTCAAATTCCTGACTTCGCTACCGCCATTCATAACCGGAAGTGCTCCACTGTTAGACTCATTGTATGATGGGAATTACCTTTTTTTCTCTTTTGACCATAAAATACCATAATTGAATATTAAAAAACTAAGAAAATGTAAGGTAATATATATGTAAATAACTATAGATAGTTATCGTGAACATAAATAGAGTTCTCGCAATTATGAGGTAGACCGCGAGAATTTGACCGGCATTAATTCTGTGTAAGTGTTTTTGTGCGTTTTTGTTTCGTTTCATGGCAATTAACAGGGGTTTTCACGAACAAATCATCATTTACCAACGTCAAAAAGATTTCGATACACGTAATTCTTCATGTCACATTGTATAAAAGTGTCTATTTGCAGTACAAAGGACGCTTAAAGGAGGGCTTTTCTGACGAAATAGACGCGGCCGCTGGGGTAAAATGGCGTTACCGCAAAATTATCGCCAAGTTTCCACTCCGGTGTCTCGTAAGTTACACTTCTACCTGTAGTTTTTTTTAAAAAAAAGAAACAAATTGATTAGAGCTTAACAGAGAGTCTAGCTACAACAGGTTATGGCAGATTTTATAGTTCCTAGATGTGCAATTTGTCAAACCAGTAGGCTCACAATATGAAATTCTCATATTATCGCCCAGACAAACAAAAGAATAGGCGTGAGTCTACTGCAGTGGCAGTGGAGGTGTGTACTAGCGATGACAGCCAAATACAGCTCAACACTCCCTATATCTGTCACAGTGCAAAACACCTGGTACTGCAAATTCAATTCTGAGGGCTCTATTGGACAGAATTACACCAAATTTACACCAAATTAAAGGGGAAATATAGCTCTAACTCACTGGTACACTATTATCTGACTATAGTTTACTGCATTTTATATTTTTTACCCATTCAGAGAGTGAACATTTAAGTGATTTTGGTGATTCTGTCAGACAACCCTGTTTGAGCACATGAAGAAGTCATATTGTTTTTGCCAAGCAGGATGAATATACAGAGTAATTCTTCTTGAATTTTTGTTTAAGAATCATCTGGTGTTATAGAAATTGATTTTAGCGATTTTTTGGCGATTTTTAAACATCTAGAGGTATTATTTAACAGAAAGAAATTAATATTTAGATTTTTTAGCTTGCCATAAAAATGTCTCTATTGGGAATATCAACTTAATTCAAAAAGCCTTTAAACGCAAATATTAAGCCCTTTCAGTTGATGCATAGATTGTGGAGTTCTGTTGAGGTCTTGATTTTTGGCTGTCATCGCTATGTGTACAGCGATAAAGCTCAACCTGGGGAGTGTTAAACTCTCCTTCCTTTGAAAGCTCACTCTGGGGTTATTTACTGGAGGATGTCAACAGGGCTCATTTTAACGAATACTATACACCTCGGAAGCAGGAACAGGTCGGAAGCAGACACCTGGGAAGCAGGGTTTGGGACATCTCAGAAGCAGGACATTTTGGGTGCAAATTAAACCATGATAATCTCCCTTTCTTATAGAATTTGAAGAACAACAACCCTAGTGATACTGTCCCTACGCCATACCCATAGAATCATGGGATGGCAAAAGCAAACTTAAAACCCAAGAAAAAAATGAATTGTGAGAGTTATTTGCTTCCGAGATGTCTGCTTCTGAGATGACTTGCTTCCGAGATGTCTGCTTCCGACCTGCCCCTGCTTCCGAGGTGTCCAGTTACCATTTTAACACGCATGTCTAGTCCTTTAAAATGAATATTTTTGGTACAGGCACTACAGGATTGAAAACAGGGAATTTTGCCTTTGACCCCATTGAATTTCAACTAAAAGTTTAGAACCATTTTATGATGAAAAGATCACAGAGCACCTAAAAATAAATGTCTAGCTTTCCCTTTTCTAAGGAGCTGCAGTATGTTTGACAGACCCTGCAAACTTTTTAGGCAAGATAAACTCTGAACACTCACCCCCACCTCCCCTATGTTGGGCACTTATCTATCAACTAAGACTTTATTCTATGCATTTTTTATAATGAGAAATTGATCAAATTAAAGCTGAAAATCAGTAGATTAACATACCTGGATTTCATTCAATTGCTACATGGATAAGTGTTTTAAATTTCAAGTTGAAGTCATAAATTAAAATAATTTATTGGTGAAAATTTTGATATTATGCATTCACTAGATTCAAAATTGTTGAAAATCGCAGCCTTATAGCTGTACAAACTGACAATATTCTGCTTAAAAAAACATGTAGAATAACCCTGTAGGTTCTGTTAGCTTCAGTAATAAATATTTTTTTTAGAAAAATTGGTCTAAAGTAGCACAAGTTTGTAAGACCGCACTGCTTTTAGTAATCTGTCAATATTTATCAAAATCCCCTCAAAATGTAGGTCTACATGATGGCAATAGAGATAAGATATTGTATTTCATTTTGCTATGACTAGTTAGGGCATTATCCATAGGTTTCTAAAATATGTAGTATAACTGTTCATACACCCATCCAGGGTGACCTAGTGGAGGCCACTGCTTGGCACTTCGTTCTGTGCAGTGGAGGGTAATGACCATAGGAAATTTTGAGGTCCTGCACCCCAGGTGCCCGCGCAAATCCCCTGCCGTCAATTCTGAAACAATCTTTCTGAAAATTCATATGTACATATGTATGGTACCTCTTTACCCTCGCTCAAATTTTTGGAAAGCTATGATAAGTCTAAAATAGACAATTTGGCCATTTTGCAAGGCCCACCTTCTTGGCACTGTGCGATGTTTTCAAAACAAAGATGGCGGCCGTTGCATACGCAAGGCTCCACTAGGCAATGTTCTAGCTGCTATATCTCAATCAATTTATTAAATTAAGTTTCCATTTTTTCAGATCTTGTAGACATTAGCATAAACTATCATCCATAGCTTCTACAGTACCCAGTTTCACCTATAAATATATCGGTGAGGCAGATGTAAACAAAGTTCCAATTTCCGTTTGCCAAAATAACACAGTACGTGGCAGCAAAATCAATAGTCTCCAAACCTTTTTATGATAAGAGGCCGGTCCCTAACATCATATTCCTAGGGACCGGTGGGCAGGTCTAGGGTGACCTGGCAGAATCTTAATTTGACCCATATTTCCAAGGGTGTCAACGTGATGAAATTAAATATTTCTGCAGAAAATAACCCATCAATAGATAGCAGAGATTCTTCCCTTTATATGCATACCACTCATGTAATATTCTGATTAATAGTGCCTTAGAAATCCCAATTTCAATAACACTTGTTTAGCATAGTTACAGATACAATCCACGGGTTCCAGAGCTTGGCTGACTTCGCTACCTTGGATTCATCTTTCTTGATCACAAAATTGGATCCAAATTAAACTCTTTACTATGGCAGAATTATGGGTCTGATTTGATACCTTTGACCGGTCATAATTCCACTTTAAATTGACATAAAGTCTTCATTTAAAAAGCAAATCCACTTCTTTTCTCGAGATCTATCCATTGCTCATTGGTTAAATAAAGTCTTAAAAAACTAGGTAAGTGCCTATAAGGAACCCTCTTAGGCTCTTCAACAAGACAGAATCAGAGACACCCTGTCCCGGCCCTCCTCATGTCGTATGGCCAAAGGAGGTCGTAAAACTACGACTATCTTTCACTGAAAATTTCAGTCTTTGACTTTGTATATCTAAAAGCCTGTTAGTCCTTGTTACATGTATTTAATAGATAAGATAACATAGGGGTCGTGCACTGCTGTATACTATGTAACAATATGAAGTTAGATATAAAACGATCCCCATTCCTTACATGTTTTTTAAAAAACAAAAAAAAAATAGGGGTTCGTGGGAAAATTTTAGAAATTGGAGCTGAAAAGCCTGAATAAGTCATTTTCACGTGACGTCAATTTGCAGTGTATAATGGGGATGGCGATCCACCACTACTACTCAAACTGTCAAGAGAATGTACTTTTGCGATCTACTACCCTTGATAAATCCTAATTTTCTCAAAATTCTGTAGCTTGATCAAAGTTTCCCTTTCACCAGTATTAGATATGTAGGGGAACATGCGAACCTAAGAACTATGAATGTCCCATTTATTTAAATGTTAAAGATATTATGTGGAAGGATGGCTTGTGGCTGTGCAGGATGTAACAGTGAGTGGCTAGCTTCACCGTTGCGAACTACTACCCTGTGTGAAATCCCAATTTTCTCACCAAACATGTTTGATACTGGCCAACCGGATTAGACATTCCCAACAATCGGCTGACCCAGTTGCTTTTAGTCTAAGTGAAATACGGACAAACCAATATCAGTGTGAAATTTTATTTTCTAATGTTGAATTTTCAGGAGTTGTTTTTTGAGTTCTAACTTAATGTTACAGAAAAAGAGGTTTGTAAAAGGTGTCTATTCGGCCAATTAAGTCGGATATTAGGAGAGTCTATCCGGAACATCTGTATAACTTTGAGGTACACCAATGTATGACCATCAATCACCAGTGGATGTAGGAGGGGGTGGGTGCAGGGTTATTCGTTGGTGATAGACAGGCCACTGAGTGTAGCGGGGGGGTGGTACTTAATCTGTATTTGACATTTTGTCAGTACCGGAAACTCCCGCGTATAAGACGCGTCCTCTACGCCAAACAAAATGCTGGGGAGTCTTATAGGATTTTTTCAAGTTGGGTGTGCGTCTTATACTAGGGGGAATTTTACTATAGAAATGTACTAATCTTACAAATTTCAGCCTTAAAATGTGCGTCTTATACGCGAAAATGCATGTGCTAAGTTTGGGGTGCGTCTTATGTGCGCAGCGCGTCTTCTACGCGGGAGATTACGGTAAACTTCAGCTATTGTCTCAGTGAAGTTCTATTCTTCTATGTTATAGCACTATAGTTATACCTCTAATTGCCACGACCCCAATATTGGTAACTGGTTAACGTTTTGAATCCTCTCACTAAAATTGCTATTTTAGGTCAATTTGTGAGTAAATGATCAAGTTCACCATGTAATTGCATATTGGTGTCCATTTCTTTTTCTTTTCTTTTTTTTTGGGGGGAGGGGGGCAAACCATAGTTTGTACCCCCGGTCCTGGATGCATCCCTGCCTCCCTGTTCGGACACCCCACCCTGGGAGAAAGATGGTAGTACAGTTAAATAGGTTTTGTTTTATGATTCACTGTTACATTCCCATTTCTAGAAAGAACGGGGGAATAAGAAGGGGGAAGAGCCCCCGATTACTTAGAATTATTGGGGTCTAAAATGACCATGGGTCTCACTCAGACTCAGAATACAAAGACTAATTTTGGGTGTATTCCGACCTAGTGGGATACATTATTGACCAATGAGAAAAGTCCTTTCATTAAGTGCAGACTTTTTAAGGGTGCATTACGTAACACCTGGTACCCATCAGGCTGGCTGTTATCAGTCCTTACCTCGCAATGTACCAGCTCAAGGAGGGGGTCAGCTCACTAAGGATCCCACTAACCGGGAATAGGCAGTAGAGCAAATGGTACTTTTTATGGGTCATCCTTTAACCAAGTTTCCAAGTAAATGCTAGTATGACTTTATTGTCTATGATATTGTCAATGATGAGTGAGAGAGTATTCAGAATGTGTAATTTGGTGTATGGCCCTGTCTAGTGCCATTGATGGACCCACGTCTCGAGGTATGTCCCTCAGTTGTTTAGAGTATCAACCGGTCGTTTGTCTGCAGTCATTATACAATTTACAAGGATTTAACAGATATCAGAAAAGGATTGATTCAGATAGTCTTAATCATGTCATATATGCGAATGGCATGCTCTTGTTAACTAATCCTTCCATTCCTCGTCCACTCTGGCGTAGATCTGTGCAGTGTATATTGTTGTCATAGTACTAACCATGCTACCGTAAAAACATGCGTATAAGCCGCAAGCTGGTTTGTAAGATTTGCCAAAAAAAATGATTAAGTTACTGTTGTTATAATCAATGGATCTACAAAATTCACAAAGCTATATTGTAATGGTGTGCTAGGAGGCCTGGACCCATATAGTGTGTAAGCCCATGAGCCTTGGGATGTCCCCTTACTTCCCATCCCCCACACCCCACCCTCTTCTATATATGAAATTTTCTATAATCACTTTTGAATGTCTGAGTTCCTGAATGGCCACCCGCACATGAAACTGACTAAAAAAACGAACAAAGGAGATAAACCACGGCTTATACACAGGGTTTCAAAGTAGTTATTTACTAGTTGATATAACAATGCATGTGTTCCTTCCATTGTTCCTATTATATTCTTTCTGCTGACAAGTAGAGATTTAAACTTTTGTTAGATTGTTTAATATATCAAAATACGCCCCTAAAAAAACATGTGGAAATACCGTAGTTAGGTATCATACCGTGAATACCTGATTAGGTTCTGAAAGTCACTACCGTAATCTCCCGCGTATAAGACGCGTCCTCTACGCCAAACAAAATGCTGGGGAGTCTTATAGGATGTACTGAAATTGGGGGTGTGTCTTATACGAGGGGTATTTTTACCGTAATCTCCCGCGTAGAAGGCGCGTCTTCTACGCCAAACAAAATGCTGCTGGGTCTTATACGCGGGAGGTAAATTGCCTTGAGTTTGGGGTGCGCCTTATACGCGGGGTTTTCCAACATCTCATTTGGGAAAATGCGCCGATGACAGCTTGAACTCATAGCGCCAGCACCGCGGCAGACCTGGAGGTGTCAACGCGCTTGGCGGGTTCAAGCCGACCGTGTGCCGATGACAGCATAGACTCAACAGGTTGACAATGCAGTGTGGCTTGCCGGGGTGTAGGGAACATGTGGGCCGATGACAGCATAGACTCATAGCGCTAGCGCCGCGGCAGACCGGGAGCTGTCGACACGCTCGCCGGGGATAAGGCCCACCATACGCCGATGACAGCTTGAACTCATATAGCCAGCAGCGCGGCAGACCGGGAGGTGTCGACGGGCGCTTGGCGGGTTTGACGCCGACCGTGTGCCGATGACAGCTTGAACTCATAGCGCCAAGCGCGGCAGCCCGGTCGCTGTATAGATTTGCTCGGCGGGTTTGACGCCGACCTTTTGCCGGTGACAGCTTGAACTCATAGCGCCAAGCGCGGCAGCCCGGTCGCTGTATAGATTTGCTCGGCGAGTTTGACGCCGACCTTGTGCCGGTGACAGCTTGAACTCGTAGCGCCAAGCGCGGCAGCCCGGTCGCTGTATAGATTTGCTCGGCGGGTTTGACGCCGACCGTGTGCCGATGACAGCTTGAACTCATAAAGGGGGGGTGGGGAGGGGGGGGCGCCTTCTACGCGAAACAGCCCCCCTGTGAGTTGGGGGGGCGCCTTATACGCGGGTTTTTCCAGAAATCGATCCAGAGGAGGTACGTGCGCCTTCTACGTGAAAAGGCCTTCTCTGAGTTGGGGGTGCGCCTTCTACGCGAGCTGCGCATTCTACGCGGGAGATTACGGTACTATAGAAATGTACTGAATTTACAAAATTCACCCCTAAGAGGTGCATCTTATACGCGAAAATGCATGTGCTGAGTTTGGGGTGCGTCTTATATGCCCAGCGCGTCTTCTACGCTGGAGATTACGGTAGTTATGCTTTGCACCTGCTTGTGTCCCAAAGGAATCCATTATTAACAGCGTTGCTGGATGATCCAAGGCTATAACAAGTAATACCAATCTATACATATTTATATGAACTTACAGAATAAAATTAATTTTAAGATACTGAACATTACTGGGAGAAAAAAGTAATGTTACCTATAGCGACATGTCTTTGATTTTATTAGAAGAAGAAACAGGATTGTTGGGACATTTGGAAAAGTGAGGTTATGACCAGCACCGGCCATTAAGGTTTTACGACAATGAAACAAAGTTATACTGGCAATACTTTCCCTGTATTTTTTTTCAGTTCTGCAATTCCATTTAGCTTAGAGCTTTGCCTTGTGAGCATGCTTTCCTAGCATAAGATCGTGAGCTGATAAAAAAAAGTCGTGCTATGAAATACTGCCCCAGTGTCTGTCTCTATGTGTTTCCAATGTGCCAGCATGCGCATGCGCCAGGTTGCTTACACCAGTGTTCTTTTTGCAGACCAGCGTTTCATGCGGACACCTTATTCTTATAATTCCCTAGGTGTACAATCTTCAAGCTCAGCCACCAGTTCCAGCAGCAAGGTTTGAATATTTTTACCCTGTTTGCATTTTTCCTTGCAATAGCGATGTGCCTCAGAATCTGTGCCTTAAGATTAAAACCTACACGAGAGGGTTGAAAACTGTTTAATGACACATGTCCCGCACATGTCCGGATAAAAAAAAAGATCAGGTCCATGTGCGGAAGCTCATGGACTGACGAGATTTAAAAACATGAAAATACCAAACTTTAAGGTACATTTTCTGAAGATGTCTACAGGTGGCATGCTTTCAGGTACATAATCTGAATATGTAAACATGCGTTTAGTTCTTGTACTTTTATAGGCTTTATACATTTTCCAATCTATGGCTAACATGATTTATCATTATAGTTGTTGCAATTTGCCATCTCGCAGATTGACCTTCGTTTATCCAGCCAGTGGTGCAAATAATATAAAACTGCGGAGAATTAACATTCACGCATGTCACTAGTTTAGTTTTGCAGTGATGCAGACTTATGTGCAAAATAGGCATGGAGTTACTGTTTGAGAGAAAAGACTCTTAATTAAAGTTATACTCCAATAGCGCATATTCTTTAGTTTCACCAGCAGACATCGATAATTCAAAAGTTGTCGCTAAATTGCACCCCTGGTAATTAACCTTAATTTCATGAATGTTTAATATCAAGATCTTACTGTGAAATATAGTGTTTGCAGCATACTTAGCCTTCTGCCCCTTTTCGTGCTTGTTTTTATAAAGTTATTACCTACACCCTATTAGTTCTTACTAGTATGTGAAGCCTAATTAATTCAGTTCTAAATAACAATTGATCCCTTTTCTTCTGGCTATAATTTATATATAGGTAGTGCATATGAATGCTTAAGTCTCAAACAAATTAGTCTTAATTTACATCGTGAACTACAGTGCATCTTTCTCTTCTATAGAATAGGACGTGACGATTAAGTGGCTAGATATATTGTAGAAATGGGTGATTTCACCTGTTATCTTAAAATCAAATCAAATATTGCTTTATCTGAGTTGCAAGTGATGCATTGATGTATCGTATTGATGCAAAGTATGTAGAAGATCTCGATATTGTAAGCTACCATGATATCATTATTCAAGATTTAATTACGATGAACGAGGTGGATTATGTAACAACATCTAATTGAATTGTGTTCCAGTTTGAACTAATTATCATTTGCAGCGTCAAGATAATCCAAATAAAAGGATATATTAGTGCCACCCACATGTTTATTGTTAATGAGAAAACGGAGATAACATCAGTAAATCTTGTCACTGCATTTGAATGCTTCTTGATGTAAAGCCGGCGAGAGTTGTGTTTGTCCTTTTAACCCTGTGACGTCTTTCAACATATGCACCGTCTCCCTAAGCTCGACCTGAATTCCTGCCTCTATAGTAAATAACACCTTCACAGACTTGGTATAATTCGAATAACTATAACACAGAGAAGTCACTTTTCGAAGGGAACAGTATTGCACTGGCTTTCTCCGAATGGTGTAACCAATTCCTGTATTGAATTGTTGCACTTCTCCAAAAGCGTGACCACATTTACTAAACTGAATTCAATTGACCAGTGCGTGGCATCTCTGATAAAAACACTCGTAGACCCACAGTAGTTTCAGTCAAGGTTACCCTAACGAACCCGCTTCCACCTCCCCTACACATAGCATGTTCACTCCTACATGTATAGAGCCCCACTGTTTATAAAGCACAATATCTAATGATCTACAGAAAATGATACAAGATATTCTAGAAACCTACCAACATAGAACTGGCAGGCTTAGTATGGTGTGCGTTTTCTGTAGTATCAACTACTGAATGCAGTATTTCTCACCTCGGCCTTTAAAAAAGCATGACATCAGGTAATTCTGTTTGTAGGGACATTTTTCCCTTGCTCTTTTTGACAATAATGATTAGAGTTCCTAACTACTGCAATGTATATTCTCATACCATTGTCTATGCTAACCATTACGTATATACTGATACTTACCTTAATACCTCGCTTGTTTAAGCCACGGCTTATATGTAAATCTGAGGCCTCCTCCACCTTATAGAATAAGTCCAAACTCAGGGTCATAGGGCTGACTCGGGATACATTTTCAACCAATCAGATGATTCCCTCCTTCACTTCAGAATTTTTTGGGGTCATGGTGCACCATGTTACAACTCATCCCCATCATGTAGGCTGTTATCAGTGCTTATCTCACTAGGTCCCAGATCAAGCAATGGCCGACCTGAGGGCCTCACTGAGATCTATAGAACAGCACTAAACCTTCAAAATTAATCAATCCCTGTATTCTTTCAACTCACAGTGCTACTCATACATATGATGCCCCTTATGCACGAGGTATTACGGTAGTAGTTGCTAGAACCCTGTGTGCAGCTAATTAATGTACATTACCCAATAGTTTACTAGTGTTAAGCAGTGAAACCATACCAAGATATCACACATTTACTTAATCCTACAGAAAAATACTCTTTTGGGATATTGTCAATTCAGAGTTTAACGAGTTTCCATGGAATACGACCTCTCTGTGTGAGAGGCCTTTTTGTAAATGATGTTTTACGAAAGAAAATCCTTGCCAACATGTTAACTCATTCCAACACATAGGAAAAGTTGAAATGAGTAATACTGAATTTAAAAAAAAGGTATTAAAAAAGTGTAAAATCGGTATAGGCTCATACTCCTAGTGCTACGATACAATCGTGAGACGGTGTTACTTAGATGGACTTGGTATGGTTTGCTGCATCCTGTATGTAGCTGCTCCTTCCCTGTGGCTGATTTGTGTGGCTGCTTGTGCCTGTCTGTGCTAACCCCTACTGTGCGTCCCACCCCTCTCGCCAGGCCTACTATCATCACCACCACCATTACTCGCAGGGCTCCGAAGGCGGCGGTCATGGGCGCGAACGCTCAACACCGTTTGTGCACAACCCACATGGTCACAGTGGGTTTACACCCGTTAAGCTGGGAGCAAAGGGAAGCGTAAGTAAATTATGATGGTCTGATTTATTGCTGATATTGTTATCTTTTGATTGATAGAGAATAGAAACTGGAATTGAATGATACACGTGTGCTGCTCTATTTTTTCTAGGAAACTAATAACGATTTTGCACTTTTACAATGTAGCTGTCAGAAGAACTGCCCATTGTTGTATATTCAAAGTGTAACAAAACTATTGCCTTTCAACAGGGAGATACACGCGTTCCAAAGGCACCAAAGCCACCAGACAAGCCGTTGATGCCATACATGAGATACAGTCGCAAAGTAAGTTTGAATTCTCCAAAGCAATTGGAAGGATATACCCCAGTACTTTGGAACTTGTCAGCAAATATCTTGGTCTAATCTCTTTATGATCTTTAATGAAGTGTATTCTGATACTATACTCTCACATTTCACAGGTATGGGACTCTGTGAAGGCTTCAAATGCAGACTTGAAACTCTGGGAGATCGGAAAGATCATCGGTCAGATGTGGCGCGAACTGACCGATGGAGAGAAACAAGAATACATGGACGAATATGAGGCTGAAAAGGTTGGTAATATTCTTACACAGGTCACAGGTATTTTTTTGTGGAATGATTCCAGTATACTAACCGTACTGCAAAAAGAAAATGTAGAAGAAATTGTACTGAAACACCGTGAACATTCACTGTATGGCACTTTACCAAATCATCCTTTCTGTAGTAAAACGAAAGTCTCAGATCCATGATAACTGATCAGCAAGAGGATAGTTGAATTATGTATGTTGACCTGTCTGCAATAAGTAAACCCGTTACAGAAGTATGTATTTTGCTGTATATTGATGCTCACAAATTAAAATACCTGAGAAATACAGATGCCAGTATCTCTGCTGTCCTTGTTATCATTCCTATCAAATGATAAAAAACGATAATGATAGATTTGGAAAAAAAACTCTTTGTCATGCTGTTCTGACATTGTTTCCATTGGTTTGTTCACCAACAGATTCACTTTCCTATCCCCTCGGGATGTGTGTGGTGCACATATGCGCGGGCACCGACACATTCCCCTCTGAAATAGTGTAATGTAGTTCTCGCCATGAATATGACCTTAGCTGTCGAAATGGCGTTAAACATCTATTACTCACTCACTCCAACAGATTCAGGGGCTTCCCTAGCCCACTTAAAAGGGTCTAATTCTCATCTTTCCTATCCCCTCAGGATGTGTGTGGTGCACATATGCGTGGCCACTGACACATTCCTTTGTGAAATTGTGTAATGTTCTCGCCATGAATATGACCTTAGCTGTCGAAATGGCGTTAAACATCTATTATTCACTCACTCCAACAGATTCAGCACTCCGACCTGATGAAGCAGTACCACAACTCGCCTGCCTACCAGTCGTGGGTGGCCGCTAAGGGCAGGGCTGAGGCTGATAATGAAGCGGAGGAGAGGGACAGAACCAGGCCAGCAGATAAAGCAAGTTTCAGAGTTTCTTTTAAATATTTGCTTCTATGTTTATTCTGTATATCTTTGCCAATCGAGTTGGCTGGGCATTTTGATAAAAATGAACATAGAAATGGTTTGTAATAATGAATTTCAATCATTTGGGTGCATTTATAAAGTGGGTGATGATATTTGACTTTGATAGTTTCTTTTCCTATTACAGCAAAAGGTTCAGGAAGCGCGGATTAGTATCCAACCTGCTGAGGATGAAGATGGTACAGTTTCCAAGCCTTCTAATCATCATATTGATAATGAACATTTATATAGACTGTAAATTTATTGTACTGTAGTACCCAATGTAAAAGGCGCGGCTTATACATGAAGCCAGACCAGGGTAGTTGGGGAGGCTACCCATGGCTTGTTGTACATGTATTATGAACAGCCTTTAGTCGAAACAGAAAGTATGTTACACTGACGCTTAAACTTTAGAGCATATACTTAAAATCATAAGCATCACTTTAATGGCCTATTTTGCATACCTCTTGTTTAGACACTGACGATGGATTCTCAGTGAAGCACATCTCGACTGCAAGATACCAACGCAATCATAGACTCATCAATGAGATTTTCAGTGACACAGTTGTTCCTGACATTCGTACCGTGGTGACTACGTCTCGCATGTCTGTGCTCAAACGGCAGGTCCAGTCCCTTATGATGCATCAGGTGGGTTCACAGTGACGCTATGACCAGACTTCCAAAACAGCACAAATATGTAGAAGTGGTTTTAATATCAGTCCACAACCCTATTTTCCCCCTTATCGCTGTTACATTTTATCGTTAATACCTTTGTCCAGAGGACATATGCACATATATATTGAAAATGGTTATGTCAGTCACAAATTTGTGTCAGAAGACCGCAACTGTCTGTAGTTTTCAATAGAAGGATGTCACCCAATTGTATTATGGACACCAGTCTTAAAGCTGAATATTTACAATCTGCAGAAGAAACTTGAGAGCGAGTTATCCCAGATTGAAGAACGACATGACGGGAAGAAGCGCAAGTTCATGGAGTGTTCAGATGACTTCAGTGTACAGCTGAAGAAGGTATTATATCTGCATTACTAAAATTTATCCTATGCCACATAAAGGTATATAAAATTTATCCTCTAATAATATTATATGAAGTATGCAAGAGAAAATAGTTAAAATAAATAAAACCTTGTTATTTCCAGCTTTGTGAAAGTCGCCCAACTGTGACTGACTCAATGTTTAATGACATGATGAGCAAGGCAAAGGAGGAGTTGAGAGAGCGCCATCGCCAGATGATGGTCCAGGAACAGGAGCGACAAAAACTAGCGGTAAGTCATTTAGTATTGTTGGCAGAGTTTTACATTTTTGCTCATTCACCCAAATTACATTAAGGTACCTCAGTTACGTATGTTTCATATGCAAATATAGCTTGTAGAGTTTGGTATTTTGGCTCATTCATCCAAATTGCAGAAAGCTTCCTCAATTACGCTATATCATTTATTGTCAACAAGACTAACCACATGGAATACTGAAGAGTTCTGGAATATTCTGGCATTGTCCCCACACTAGAAATGCCAAGGTGCTAAGCCTGTTATAACGGTCCTTTATGAGTTTTATTTCAAAAATGAAATCCGAAACTGGATTAAACTCTTGTAGGAGGAGCAGAGACAGCGAGAGGAGGTCGAACGTAAGCGGCAAGAAGAACTGCGACAACAAGCTGAGGAGGCCTCCCAAAAACAGGCTGCCGAACAGGTGATCCTTCCTTAACTTTTTATATAGTTACTTTTAAGTCTGATGATAATCCCATTATTAGAGTTATTACCTGATAACACTGCATGATGAAATTTGTTAAAGATTCATTCTATCAAGTAACCTTTTACATTTTGCATTAGTCGATGTGAACGAGATATGCGATCCTTTACTCAATGTTATGCAAGTCATCCATATTCACCTAAGTTAAGGTTAAGATTGTCTATCCCTTACAGGCACAGCTGCAGCAGGAGCAGGAGAAGACTCCACCACAGACCGAACCAGCTCCAATGGAGACTGATCAACCCGCTCCCAGTGTGAAGCCAGCAGATGAAGTGAACGCTACCATTCCGATACCAACCCCAACCAACAAGCTACCTGACGCCACTCCAGCAAGTAATGAGTCTGAAACATCTGCAGCAAAGAGTGATGACACCAAGCCCGTCACTGAACCAACTAAAGAGGAAGAGCCAATGGACACTAATGATGCCCCTGAACCAAAGGTGTGCATTTCTACTATACTTGTATTGCAGTACATTTTTGTATAAGCCATAGCTTTTATGTGAGTTTGAGGCCATCTGTGCTTTGTAGAACCTCAAAAGAGAGGGGGGGGGGTGCCTTACAGGCAGGGTAAAATCTCATGAAGATAGTATTTAAGTGTTAAAAATGTGCCGTATAACATTCTCTTCAACTCAGGGTTCGTCCTATACACAAGGTGCACTTTGTACGCAAGGCATTACAGTAGTTTTCATGGTGTTGTTTCGAAACAAGGGACCTCTTAATGATATCGCCAACTCAAGAAAATTACACATTTTCTGCCTTAATAGATGAATCACATTGATATTTCACACTGATTAGGGTGTGCCTGTTCTATATATACATATATCTATATATAGAGAAGGCACACCCTTATTGGTGTTGGGATGGGTAGAATGGTCTGAAATGGAAGATCGCTTCTGCTCAGAAAAAAACTACCGTAAATCCTCGCATATAGGACCCCCCCTCGCATATAGGACGCACTATCATATAGGACTCATCTGGGACCAGATTTTGGTCATTTTATTTCTGTTATATAGTGTAAAATCCTCGCATATAGAACACATCCTTAGCTGGGATGAGTCCTATAGGACGCAGAGGGTGTAATTTTGGTCCATAAGCCACATCCTATACGCAAGGATTTATGGCATGTAGATTTAAATAATCTCTCCAATCTATCTTTCATTTAATGCTTGACATAGATGTCCTTACTATTCTGTTTTCATTTTTTCAAAATATTTATGAAAAAGGTGTTTTCAGGAGGGTTAAAATCAAAGACTAAATTGATTCTCTGTATGGACCTAGATTGCCTGCAGAGGTTTCCTGCCTGGGGGGGGGGGGTGGCACTCCCTGTATGTTCAATAGTAACCTTTTGATGGGAATCAGCTGTAAAAAGTACCCCTTTTGCTGCTGTTAGAGTGTAAGAAGACAAACTCACAATTTGGACACCCTTTCAATGGATTTTTCACATAAAATGTACCCCTTTCCTGGCCATATTTTGAGATTTTTTGGGAAAAGATACCCCTTTCCCGGCCAAAAATGTCAGAATTTCCTGGGGAAAAGTACCCCTTTCCCAGCCATATTATGAGAATTTTCCTGAAAAAAAGGTTTTAAGGAAAAAATATACCTTTTGATATCAAACTCTAACTTTGGTTCTAATTGGAATATTTGAAAAAAAAATCTTTCGCCGTTGAAAAGTCCTTTAAAAATGTTCCCCCTTTTGCCCAAATTGGGCCCAAAAGGACCCCTTACAACGGATCCAGGTGGGTCTGCTCCTAAGGTCCAAAAAGTACTCCCTCTTCTGCTCGTTTGTGTATGGACATGGTTTCCACATATCCACAAGTGCCCCCCCCCCTCCCCAGGGTTACCTGCCTGCATGGTCCTGAGCTAACCCCCCCCCCCCTGTACTGCTTAGTCATGGCTCAGCAGTCCCAGGTACCTCCCTTATACACTGCCATAACCATGATAGCCCAACAGGTGTGTCTGGGCCGTCTGCACAGCTTGGTCACAGCGCAGTAGTCCCAGTTACTAGTACCTATTCTTAACTCTTTAAAGGCTGCTAATGCTTTGGGGCCTTCAAGGGATACCACACTTTGCCCCCCCCCCCCCGCCCCCATAATATAGCCACAGTATGCTATATTATGCTATGATTTCCAAGTTCACTGCCAATCGTCCTAGAATAGCAGGCACACCCTTCCAGTAAAACATGTGTTACTCTTAACTACACTGTGGTATTAAAGTGTTGTGTATTTTGAGAACTGTAATAGCCATACATCCTTCACATAAATGCCTAATAATCAATCATTTTTGTTGTCAGGCTGAACTGAAGGAAAAGACGCCTCAGGAAGCCCCTGCACCTGCTGTGCCCGTGTCTGCCTCTGCAGCCGATCCCCTGACTGTGACACCACCTACCAAGGCAGCTACCACCGAACGAGCTGTCACTCCCGCCACCCATACAAAGGCTGCAGATTCTGAGAAAACTGAAACTGTGCCTGCAGTCGAAATGAAGGATCAGGACAAACCTGGTACGTTGGAAGGTTTAATATCGCTTGATGTCCGTTCGATAGGGATATTTAAGATATGGAATGTGTTCCCGTCTACAACCACTTTGATGGGGATATGTCCATGTAGCACCTTTGCTAAAGTAGCCAGTAGAAATTTATAATGGAGATATGATGACCTTTCCATGTTCTCTAAATGTCGACACCACAGGAAAGTGTAAACTCCGAGGGTAGTTATTGAGAATACTGAATGTTAATGTCAGTCCTCTTTGTTATCACAGCAGTTCAAGAGGAGTAAGTTGAAAATCAAAAGGAGTAAGTTGAAAATCGTTGCCGTGTTCCTTTGAAATGTTTCCATAGTTCAATTGTTGACTTCACAGTCGATTATAAGATTGGTTTCCTTCAACTATGCAATATTGACTAACTGAAGTCCCATACTGTATCGTCACGTTTGAGTGCTGGGTTTTGAATAAAGTGCTGGTCTCAAATAAGCGCCAGGGTATGGGGTGTTGAAATAACTATTAAGATAGACCTCGAATAAGTACCTGTCTTGTATAAAGGCCAGGGTTAACCCCCCTTTCCAAATTTATCAGTGACTGGTGTCTTTTTACAACGGTACAGTATGACATCTATGTCGACTCCCTTTCACACACAAGGAGAGAATACAGCTATTAAGTTCGCATTTCATGATATTGTATTTGACTTACTGGCATTAAATACTTCAGAAAGTGAAATCTTTCCCGCTAATTATTGGGATCAAAGATATTCCAAAACCCTAGTTAACCAAGAAGGAGTTTGTTTTGATATCACTAGATATGCTAAAATTTTGAATGATTCACTTGTTTGGTTGTTGTACCGATAACTGTTTAAATTTTATGTTCTGTTTCATATATCTGATGATAAGGCTATTTCTGAAAAAGTGTTCCTATATTATATTAAGTTCGTTCTACATCCATGTCTTGCAGAAAATGTGAACCCTGCTCCAATCCCAGTTACACAAGATACTACCCCGGAAACAAAGTCAACAACAGAAATCAAGACGCCAATGGAAGAAGTGAAACCTGTCGAAATACCGAAAGCCCCGACAGAGCCAAGCCCAGCAGTCGAAATGAAGAAAATGGAAGAATCAACAAAGCCCTTGGAACCAGAACCCCAAGAGAAGCCAGAAGAACCGAAGCCAGTCAAAGCCCAGCCAGCAGCTCCAGCAGTCCAAACAACCAAAGACGAGGACCGAGCCGAGCAGTCAAATTCCCCATCAACTGGCAGCAGCTCCTCCGCCGCTGAACAGGCGCCAGAACCTGTCGTTACAAAGTCTGCCCAACCCTCAACTCCTCCCACTGAGGTTTCACCAGCTGTTGTTGCTGCTGAGGCTGTGTCAGCAGCACCAGATGTCACTCCACAAGCACAGGTAACTGAAGCTACTCCAGCAGCACAAGAAAAGCCACAACAGGAGGTAGAAGAGAAAACACCTGCTGTAGTAGGGAAGGTGAATGAGGAAAAGCCAGCAGAACGCGCACAGAAACCGGCACCTGTGGAAAAGGAGACTCCACCTGCTGATAAAACAAATGAGCCCCAGTCTTCAGCAACTGAAGAGAAGAAGGAGGGAGAGGCAAAAAGTAATGAAGGTGAAGCTAAAGCAACAGAGGAAAAGTAAAACTGTAGAACTCATTACCAGAGATTAACGAGAACCCAACTGAATGAAAGCAAATCTATCTAACCCAACTGAATGAAAGCAAATTTATCTGTTGTTAAAGTTCTCAGCACTGCCAACTAAAGTTCTAAGTAGCGAACTTAATTACAGTATCATATTTCATAATCCTTCATTAAAGTATGTCTTCTGTGTCTGCTAAGTAATGTAAGTGATGTCTTATCTTGATAAGTGTGAGTAAATGAGACAGAATATTTATCACAGATCTGAAAGTAACTACATGTATATCACAATGTTGTAAAAGGTAAGTCTGTTGTACACATGGAATCAATGGGGAGTAGTAGGTCATAGAGGAAGATATGAATGAATGCTAAAAAGCAAACTGGTTTTCGGCCACGTAATAAAAGTTACTCGGACATACCCCTGTGTTGTGTTCATTCTACTCATAGGCAGAACCAGGAGCCGTTTCCGTACTTAATAAGATAAAAAGAAACCACATGTAAAATGAAGTGTGCAAAAATGGTAGTGAAACATGAAGCTCTCTTTATAACATACCTGCGAACTCGTCGGTTTTCTCTTTTGTGAAGATCCATCTATGTCAGTCTTGTGATTCGTCAGGATCCAATGAGATCTCATCGTATCTATAAAGGGTGGGGGGTCGGACTTTCAAAATTTTCAAGGATATTAGTTTTTAGGAAGATCATTCATTCATGTAAGTATGTGATCAATTCATAACGCCAGAATGGATGATCTTCCTATCAATAGGCTTCCAAGTATTAACAGGGATATTCCTTAAGGAATGTCAAAGTTATGCAATTTACTGTTCAGGATGGTGGAATGGCATATCATGAGATGCATGCCATACCAGAAGGTGTGGCCTCTTGAATCAACTTCCGTAATCTCTCGCCTAAAAGGCGCGTCTTGTACACAAGGTTTTAGGTCTCCCTGGATCCAGAAGGGGGACACCAAGACCTTTCTTTTGATGTTACACTCCCACTAAGTCATAATATGACATAGGGTGTTGAGGAGGTCCCTGAGGTACCTCAGGTACACATAGGTTCTTAAATTTTCAAAATCCATTCAGTAGAACAGAAGTTATGAATTTTATATTTTTTTGACCATTTCCTGAAACTAGATGTGTCTTATACGCGAGGTGCGCCTTATATGCGGGAGATTACAGTAGCTACCACAGGCCAAATTTATCATTACGGCATACTACAGCATTCTATACTTCAATGGAAAGCTTGTAAAATAGGCAGTTCAAAAAAGTAGATTGCAAGTATACTGGTGTTTCATATTTGGTTAGTGTGGGGCCTACTATATGGATTGAATCAAAATGATTATTTAAAGAATATGAGAAAAAATTGCTAGTCATCCCTTTAAGATTCACTTTTAATCCAACTCATTAAAATGTCTAAGGATAGGGCATTGTCCTAAAATGATCTATGGGCCTTTATGTTATAGGTGATATGCTATGGTATGCTATGTTATTCTGAATTATTATGCTATGTTATATTCATAGGGTTTATGATGCATTAATTCACAGTGTGATCCTTACAGTGTTAGTAGGACACGTCTGCTGTCCAGGGGACACTGACATATATTAACAAACTGCTGACAAATAATGAGTAATTACTGACATATTGACTAATTGCTGACAAATAGTGCATATTATTGACATATTTTGACTAACTGCTGACAAATTGTGCATTATTCAGGGATGTAAGTCTTCAGGATTTCCTGATTTCTGAAATTTTTGAATGACATTCATTTTCCTTACATGAGTGGTAAGGAGGGCTGTTTGTGAAAAATAGAAGGCTTTTATATAAAGTAAATTTATGGTTCCTGATTTTTGCCTATTCCTGACTTACATCCCTGATTATTACTGACATATTTTAACTAATTTATGCTACATCATGGTACATGACAGTACATCATGGTGCATGACGGTAGATCATGGTACATCAGGGTATCATAATACATGAGGGTACATCATTGTACATGCATGACGGCACATCGTGGTACATGATGGTACATGACAGTACATCACGGTACACTATAGTAAATCATGACAATACATGATGGTACATCGTGGTACATGACAGTATATTGTGGTATATGATGGTACATGACGGTTCATCATGGTTCATGACAGTACATCATGGTACAGTATGGTACATCATGACGATACATGATGGTACATCGTGGTATATGACGGTACATGATGGTACATCATGCCAGTCAAGGCATCATACAGAAATGAATCAATGCCTATTCCTTGGCTGTTTATTGACAGATTCCAACATGTAATATATCAATTTCAAGGTTTTCAACCATGCTGATTCCATTTTTTACATTTTCTGATCCATATTCTTGATGTTTGCTCAGATAGAGTGCATCATGACAGGCAAAGCATGATGCACCAATGAATCAATGCCTATTTCAATAACATCCATCTGATAACTTTTGAAGATCAAAATTCAGCATATATGGCCTGTATCCCTGTGTTTCCGAAAACCAAGATGGCCGACACACATGGAAAACAATAGAATTGCATAGTTGAGGTGCCCCTATGGTCACTAACATCCATCTGATAACTTTTGAAGATCAAAATTCACCATATATGGCCTGTATCCCTGTGTTTCCGAAAACCAAGATGGCCAACACACATGGAAAACAATAGAATTGCATAGTTGAGGTGCCCCTATGGTCACTAACATCCATCTGATAACTTTTGAACATCAAAATTTTCCATATATGGCCTGGATCCCTGTGTTTCCGAAAATCAATATGGCCAACACACATGGAAAACAATAGAATTGGGTAGTTGAGGTGTCCCTATGGTCACTAACATCCAACTGATAACTTTTAAAGATCAAAATTCACCATATATGGCCTGGATCCCTTTTTCCGAAAACCAAGATGGCCAACACACATGGAAAACAATAGAGTTGGTAACATCCATCTGATAACTTTTGAACATCAAAATTTGCCATATATGGCTTAGATCCCTGTTTCCGAAAATCAAGATGGCCGACACACATGGAAAACAATAGAGTTGGGTAGTTGAGGTGTCCTTATGGTCACTAACATCCATCTGATAACTTTTACAGATAAAAATTCACCATATATATATGTATGTATATATATATATATATATATATGGCCTGTATCCCTGTGTTTCCGAAAACCAAGATGGCCGACACACATGGAAAACAATAGAGTTGCGCAGTTGAGGTGTCCCTATGGCTACTAACATCCATCTGATAACTTTTGAACATCAAAATTCAACATATATGGCCTGTATCCCTGTGTTTCCGAAAACCAAGATGGCCGTCACACATGGAAAACAATAGAGTTGGGTAGTTGAGGTGTCCCTATGGTCACTAACATCCATCTGATAACTTTTGAACATCAAAATTTGCCATATATGGCTTAGATCCCTGTTTCCGAAAATCAAGATGGCCGACACACATGGAAAACAATAGAGTTGGGTAGTTGAGGTGTCCTTATGGTCACTAACATCCATCTGATAACTTTTACAGATCAAAATTCACCATATATATATATATATATATATATGGCCTGTATCCCTGTGTTTCCGAAAACCAAGATGGCTGACACACATGGAAAACAATAGAGTTGCGCAGTTGAGGTGTCCCTATGGCTACTAACATCCATCTGATAACTTTTGAACATCAAAATTTAACATATATGGCCTGTATCCCTGTGTTTCCGAAAACCAAGATGGCCGACACACATGGAAAACAATAGAATTGCATAGTTGAGGTGCCCCTATGGTCACTAACATCCATCTGATAACTTTTGAAGATCAAAATTCACCATATATGGCCTGTATCCCTGTGTTTCCGAAAACCAAGATGGCCAACACACATGGAAAACAATAGAATTGCATAGTTGAGGTGCCCCTATGGTCACTAACATCCATCTGATAACTTTTGAACATCAAAATTTTCCATATATGGCCTGGATCCCTGTGTTTCCGAAAATCAATATGGCCAACACACATGGAAAACAATAGAATTGGGTAGTTGAGGTGTCCCTATGGTCACTAACATCCAACTGATAACTTTTAAAGATCAAAATTCACCATATATGGCCTGGATCCCTTTTTCCGAAAACCAAGATGGCCAACACACATGGAAAACAATAGAGTTGGTAACATCCATCTGATAACTTTTGAACATCAAAATTTGCCATATATGGCTTAGATCCCTGTTTCCGAAAATCAAGATGGCCGACACACATGGAAAACAATAGAGTTGGGTAGTTGAGGTGTCCTTATGGTCACTAACATCCATCTGATAACTTTTACAGATAAAAATTCACCATATATATATATATATATGTATGTATATATATATATATATATATATATATATATATATATATATATATATATATATATGGCCTGTATCCCTGTGTTTCCGAAAACCAAGATGGCCGACACACATGGAAAACAATAGAGTTGCGCAGTTGAGGTGTCCCTATGGCTACTAACATCCATCTGATAACTTTTGAACATCAAAATTCAACATATATGGCCTGTATCCCTGTGTTTCCGAAAACCAAGATGGCCGTCACACATGGAAAACAATAGAGTTGGGTAGTTGAGGTGTCCCTATGGTCACTAACATCCATCTGATAACTTTTGAACATCAAAATTTGCCATATATGGCTTAGATCCCTGTTTCCGAAAATCAAGATGGCCGACACACATGGAAAACAATAGAGTTGGGTAGTTGAGGTGTCCTTATGGTCACTAACATCCATCTGATAACTTTTACAGATCAAAATTCACCATATATATATATATATATATATATATATATATATATATATATATATGGCCTGTATCCCTGTGTTTCCGAAAACCAAGTTGGCTGACACACATGGAAAACAATAGAGTTGCGCAGTTGAGGTGTCCCTATGGCTACTAACATCCATCTGATAACTTTTGAACATCAAAATTCAACATATATGGCCTGTATCCCTGTGTTTCCGAAAACCAAGATGGCCGTCACACATGGAAAAAAAATAGAATTGGGTAGTTGAGGTGTCCCTATGGCTACTAACATCCATCTGATAACTTTTGAACATCAAAATTTGCCATATATGGCCTGGATGCCTGTGTTTCCGAAAATCAAGATGGCCGACACACATGGAAAACAATAGAGTTGGGTAGTTGAGGTGTCCCTTTGGTCACTAACATCCATCTGATAACTTTTACAGTTCAAAATTCACCATAGATATATATATATGGCCTGTATCCCTGTGTTTCCGAAAACCAAGATGGCCGACACACATGGAAAACAATAGAATTGGGTAGTTGAGGTGTCCCTATGGTCACTAACATCCATCTGATAACTTTTAAAGATCAAAATTCACCATATATGGCCTGGATCCCTGTTTCCAAAAAACCAAGATGGCCGACACACATGGAAAACAATAGAGTTGGGTAGTTGAGGTGTCCCTGTGGTCACTAACATCTATCTGATAACTTTTGAACATCAAAATTTGCCATATATGGCTTGGATCCCTGTTTCCGAAAATCAAGATGGCTGACACACATGGAAAACAATAGAATTGGGTAGTTGAGGTGTCCCTATGGTCACTAACATCCATCTGATAACTTGTAAAGATCAAAATTCACCATATATGGCCTGGATCCCTTTTTCCGAAAACCAAGATGGCCGACACACATGGAAAACAATAGAGTTGGGTAGTTGAGATGTCCCTATGGTCACTAATATCCATCTGATAACTTTTGAACATCAAAATTTGCCATATATAGCTTGGATCCCTGTTTCCGAAAATCAAGATGGGCGACACACATGGAAAAAAATAGAGTTGGGTAGTTGAGGTGTCCCTATGGTCACTAACATCCATCTGATAACTTTTACAGATCAAAATTCACCATATATATATATATGTATAAGTTAACTCGCTACCAGGGAATAAATAACCGGTAATAAATGGATAAGATAATAGTAGAACCAGGGTGTACCGGTAATAAAAAGGTATTAATATAATATACATGTAATAAATGATCTATCACAGAAACACATGAGTTTGGTGGGTTACTGACCTTGGGGCTATCAGCACCATACATGCCTTTATTAAAGCAACTATAATAATTAGTTGACAATAAGCATAGTCAGTAAAATGCATAATATAATAACAATAGTATAGTAATAACAATAGTAATAACAATAGTTCTAACAATAGTAAAAATTTAAAATTCCAGGGAACACCCAGCGTGGTGTTACCTGTACGGGTGAGTCGAGCCAATTGACGGTTACTTTGAAACCACTTCTTATATACCAATGGGATTGTTGACTATGACGTCATACTATGACATCACTGGTATCCTTGCACGCTGCAAGTAGTCCCTAACCGTCCGCGGCTAATTATATAAATATACACGAGTGTATATAGTTCCATAAGTTAACTCGCTACCAGGGAATAAATAACCGGTAATAAATGGATAAGATAATAGTAGAACCAGGGTGTACCGGTAATAAAAAGGTATTAATATAATATACATGTAATAAATGATCTATCACAGAAACACATGAGTTTGGTGGGTTACTGACCTTGGGGCTATCAGCACCATACATGCCAAACACCTAAACACGCCAAACACATGTGAACACACACATACCAATCAGCAAATCAATTGAGATTGGAAAAGTTTATCTAATTCCAAAAGTTCGTTTTTATGGCTATGTAAATAAGTGAAAACAGAATTAGATTTCCAGTTCACCTTCTTTTTAATAGAGTCTATACTAAGCCCTGCATCCTTTAACATAGTAGCACCACCATGCCTAAGTGAATGAGTGGAGTTCGAGCCTTCGATACCAGCACGTAGAGATAAAGATTTTAACCTCGAATTAATATATTGATACTGTAAAGGAATACCATTAATTTTGAATAGCAAATCACTCACAGCCCTACCTGTGCACAATTTTCCTAAGTCTTTACAAGGACATAACAGTGAAGTATCGTTCCTACATAAGTATATGGTAAAGGAAAGTGTACCAAGCTGGTCAGTTTTAGAAGTTCTAATGCGCAGAGTAGCATAACTTTTAAATATTTTAACATCTCCTACCCTTAGTGCATGGGGAGAAGATACAACATGTCCTATCCTGAGGACACCTCTATAACACAAGAGAATAGCTAACCAAAATTTTAAATCAGCCCTATTGGAGAGATCCAAATATGATCTAATACATAACATTTCCTTAGGACTCAAGGGGTGAATAACCTTAGTAGGTACAGCATAATTTCTATCAATACCATCCAACACCTTTTTCAACATGAAATTACCGCTATGGTCTAAACCGCCTCTAAGTTTTTGATGATACCAAACAGACGATAAATAATTTCTTACAGAAGAAGGTTTCATATATTCAGATAAATATACTGCATATGTAGCAGCCTGTGAGGGAGAACAAGGAAAAATTGATAAATTAAATTTTTTACAAAATTTTTTATACCTGTTAAGTTGTTGTTTCCTTGTTCTCCTTGTATTCTCTGATACACCCTTCGTTAAAAGACACCTCTTTCTTTTTTGTAACCTTTTCCATTCTGGAAGTAAAGCAACACATATTATTATGCTGGAGAGTGTGAATGCATTTCTTCACAATACCTTTATAAGGTAACCTGGACAATTGGTCAGCTAGAATATTATCCTCAGATTTAATATAAGTGGCATAAATTTCAACATTGTTGAGGAAACACAACCAAAATATTTCCCTTAACCACTCCATACATAGTTTATTTTTTGATCTACCGGTATTTATCATAGCTAAAACCTGCATATTGTCAGTTATACAACGTATTCTTTTATTTTTATATCCTGATATCCAACGCTTAAGGCCCATAAGGAGAGGATACAACTCATACCCATTAATGTTCTTATGGTGATTTTTCAAATTATCAAGGATGGAGGGTTGAGTGAAGTGACCCCTGCCTAGATTAAATCTATCATAAGACGTCCAGTCACCATATATAAAATCATTGCCCATCCAAGCACCGAAACCTTTTATAGAAGAATCTGAGTACATATGTGTATCGACCAAATCGTTTAGAATTAAACTTTTACAATTAAAAGTACTGCAGAACTTCAACCACCACTCCATATCATTCTTAGTGCATTCAGAAATTTTTATAATACCTCTAGGTCTTGCTCTGGCACAAAGATAAAAAATTCTGCGACTAAAAGTTCTTCCACCTTTAACAACTTGGGAGCAGAAAGACATTAAACCACCGATCCTCTCTAGGGTCTTTTTAGAAATAAATTTCTTATTAACGTTATTTAATAAGATATTTTCCATTTTTTCAACCTTTTCAATAGGCAAAGACAGTTCCAACTTAACTGAATCTATGTTAATGCCTAAGAATTTACAAACTTGAGATGGGTCGGTCACCTTTTATTTGGATACTACAAAGCCCATGTAGGCCATACATTCCATCAACAAATTCCTCTGCCTAAGACATTCAGCATAAGAATCTGCCATAATTATAAAATCATCTAGATAATTTACAATTTTTCCTACACCATAGAATTTTGCTACCTCCACAATAAAATCAGAGATCCTATTAAAAATATATGGAGCACATTTCAGGCCAAAAGTTAACCTGTTGCTTACATAATAATCCTCGCCATGCCCAAAATCCCATCTGAAACCCTGCATGGTCGTATGGGGTCCATATACATTTACAGACCTGTAAGCTGACTTTAAATCCACCACACTCATGAAATCGTTCTTATTCAACTGAGCAGTCACCGTGCTAATATTATTATAAGAAAAGGCTGAGGTAGTGGTATCCATAAAGTTGTTAATAGATATTCTATCAGGCATACTGCAGTCAGTTATGGGTCTTAACTTGCCATTTGACTTTTCTACACCACCTAGAGCATGGATATAACGAGGTTTACTATCACTTTTTGAGACTAGACCCGCTTCCAACTCGTCTAACAATATACCACAATACTCATTATAGAACCTCCCCTCGAGGATAGACCTATAATTTTTACAATCATACGTAGTTTGACAATCCGGATCCACAATTTTAAACCCTTGAACAATACCATGCCATAGAAAATCAGCCTCTGTGCTACTAATATCAATAAGACCGTTTTGTTGAAGGAAAGAAGCTACTCTGCATGGTAAAATTTGAGCTCTCTCACCACCAATGTAATGAACACAAGTACATACACCTTTTATACAGTTGTCATATACCCTGATGCTGGGCAAATCTGCAACACTAACTGTAAAAAGAGGTTCATTACCAACCTGTATTAGACTATTACAAGTAACATCTATATCATTTCCTAAAGAATTAAATTCTTGGAAAATACCATGTTCCGCTACGAGTTCAGTTGAAAGAATACAATCTCTAACCACCTCCGTATCATACACCTCCTGTACTAGGGTTTGTGAAGGCAAGTCGACATCTACCACACCTACCATAACTTGGTCAGGCACCAAACAAAAATCATTACAAGCTATGGGACATCGACCACCTACAGTTTCCTATTCGTTCCTGGATTTTTGGCATTCAGTCTTACCATGTCCAGTGGAATTGCATCCGCTACAAATATGTCTATACCTGCAGGGGTCCCTTACACAACCTTCTGCTCTATTAGAAGCATAGCAAGAACTATTAGAGATTTTTTGTTTGGTGCCATTCCTGGTTCTGGTGGCGTATGCCTTCTGTGCTTGAACAGTACCATCATAAGATAGGTACCTAAGAATGTCAGAATTGTCTATGACCCCAAAAGCTTCTATACCATCCTTATTTGCCCTGGATCTCACTGACCTATCATAAGCCAATAAGGCTGCTACTGTGTACATCTTGGTCCCAGCTTTCTCTACTAGAACTTGGAGATGTTTTAACATCTGATAACTTTTGAACATCAAAATTCAACATATATGGCCTGTATCCCTGTGTTTCCGAAAACCAAGATGGCCGACACACATGGAAAACAATAGAATTGGGTAGTTGAGGTGTCCCTATGGTCACTAACATCCATCTGATAACTTTTAAAGATCAAAATTCACCATATATGGCCTGGATCCCTGTGTTTCCGAAAACCAAGATGGCCGACACACATGGAAAACAATAGAATTGGGTAGTTGAGGTGTCCCTATAGCTACTATTATACACTAACCTGTTATATCCCTTAACTCAATACATGTACCATGAAAACACACATTAAAACACAATTTAAACACAGAATGACGTCAACATTTTCAATTTAACACCATAGAACAGAGAAGTGTAAAGGCCTTGATAGATTCAGTCCTGAGTTATTTGGGTACAAGTGCTATCTGAAAGCTATCAGTGTAGCAAACTGGAAACCAGCTCAGGAAATGGCTGCACACATTCTACATCCTGCAATATCAGTATATAGAGGATCTATATGTACCCCCTCCCCCTCACACACACACACACACACACCAGACCAGGGCGGATTGTTGTGGTACGTTGAGGCTAGCCAATGTGTCCTATTAACCCTGTAAGGATCACAGTATGGTATGATCAATAAATCATCATGTTGCATGTAGAGGGTTATTGTATAGTAGGGTTAATAAAATATCTTGTTGCCTGTAGAGGGTTGTTGTGTGGCATAACTAATAATACATCTTGTTGTCTATAATGGTAGGATTAATAAAACATCACGTTGTCTATAGAGAGTTATTATATGGTAGGGTTAATAAATATCATGTTATCTATAAAGGGTTATTGTATGGTAGGATCAATAAATCATCATGTTGCATGTAGAGGGGTATTGTATGGTAGGGTTAATAAAACATCATGTTGCCTATAAAGGGTTATTGTATGGTAGGGTTAATAAAACATCATGTTGCCTGTAAAGGGTTATTATATGGTAGGGTTAATAAAACATCATGTTGCCTATAAAGGGTTATTCTATGGCATAACTAATAATACATCTTGTTGTCTATAAAGGGTTATTGTATGGTAGGATTAATAAAACATCATGTTGCCTGTAAAGGGTTATTAGATGATGCAGCCCATAGTCGGCATGATGCATGAAGGCAGCCCTGGTGAGGACCTACTGTGTCCCTGGTGCATCTTAGAGAGTTATAGCAAAGTACTCAGAATGACGACAATGCAGAGAGCTGCTTGGTGCATCATGTGCATCTTAGAGGGTTAAAGTAAATAAAGTAAAGTACTCAGAATGACGACAATGCAGAGAGCTGCTTGGTGCATCATGTGCATCTTAGAGGGTTAAAGTAAATAAAGTAAAGTACTAAGAAAGACAACAATGCAGAGAGCTGCTTTGGTGCATCATGTGCATCTTAGAGGGTTAAAGTAAATAAAGTAAAGTACTAAGAACGACAACAATGCAGAGGGCTGCTTTGGTGCATCATGTGCATCTTAGAGGGTTAAAGTAAATAAAGTAAAGTACTAAGAAAGACAACAATGCAGAGAGCTGCTTTGGTGCATCATGTGCATCTTAGGGAGTGATCATTTTTTAACAACAGGGGGGGGGCCGGTGGGTTTGAGGGGGGGGGTCAGAATTTTTTCAACCCCTTGACCGGGGGGGGGGTCAGAATTTTTTCAATACCTCTGATGGGGGGGTCAAAATAATTTCACCTGTTTTCAGTGGAAAACCCCGCGCATTACTATAGGCTAAAAGGGGAAGTTCGCGCGCGATTTTTGTCCCTTATGGGGGGGGGTCGAAAAAATTTTACCCCCTCGAGAGGGGGGAGTCGAAATTTTTTTCGCGTGTCCACGCGCAAACCCACCAGCCTCCCCCTGGTGTTAAAAAATGATCACTCCCTTAGAGGGTTAAAGTAAAGTACTAAGAGAGAATCACAGACTACCACACTGCATTGATGCATCATGACGACAATAGAACATAACCCTAGAAGCATCATGCAGCCCATAGAGTCGGCATGATGCATGAATGCAGCCCTGGTGAGTAGACTGCCACACTGCATTGGTGCATCATGATTACATCTGACCAAGGAGGACTTCATACTCTATGATCTGACACTGCCAGAGTCTAATCCGATAGAACAATAATATATGTGGCATGGGGGGGGGGTTGATAGTCAGTGGTAACATGACATACCCTGGGGAGGGGGGGGGGGTCCAGGCTGAGGCCCCTGGACAGCAGTGTCCTATTAACCCTGTAAGGATCACAGTGTGAATCAATGCATCATAGACCCTATGTACTACCCTATGTATACCCCTATAGAAACAGACACCAGTGCCTTAAAGGGTTAACATGGGTTTTCATGGCTATATCCAGGGTGAGTAGACTTTCTTTGTCCTAGCACTAATAGCCAATATCAAAAGGATAGGCTGGTGCCTGTGTAATCCTGTGAGTGAAAAAGGGCTAAAGACTTGGTCATGACAAGTCTACACTAGAAGGGCGATTTAACATCGGTGAACATGGTTCTTGTAACTATTCTTTGGGCAGTCTATGCCCAAAGAATAAAAATCATTATTTCTCTTCCTAATGTTCATCACTCCCCATCGATATCAAGAAACCTGTCTTTAATGCTTCAATGATTTTATTAGAATTGGCCTTTGCCAGTCAGAGGTAGTTGGATGATTTTTTAAAGTTCTCAGAATTGCTCCTGTGTGGTTACAGCTGTTGGTTCCAATATTTGGCATTATAGCCTTAGGTATAGTATACTATTTTCTCAAGTGAAAGTAGATTTTTACACCATATTTATGGTAATTGAGAGCATTGTAAATACCGGGAATACCCCTGGAGGAGCTGCTCATAGATGCTCAATAACTATGCTGGGCACAGGAATATTCTAAAGAGCTCCTTGCTTGGTTATAAACTACATATAAGTCCATCTATTATGCCATTTTATTTCAATAAATTGGATTACGTGCAAAAAATGAAAAAAAAGTCTATGGTGATGGGCAGACACCCAACAATTCTCAACCTTTCCTACTTGTACTTCCCCAAAAAGTGTACTTGGTGGTCAAAAGATCCCTTTGAATCTCCGAAAATTGTGATTTTGGGGTGTACAAGGTGGATCTTTTTTTTTTTTTTTTGCCTCTGGCTGCTGGGAAATTCTGGTCCCATAATCAAACTTTGTTTTTCCTCGGGCCGCCCAAAATGTTCCTGAGTCCAAAATCCCGTAATCCAAGTTATTAGAATAACATGGCCTAGTCATGGGCACAGGAATATTTTAAAAAGCTCTTTGCTTGCTTATAAACTACATATTAGTCCATCTATTAGTGACATAAAGCTTGTGCACCGTGTTTTTTCCAATGGCTAAAGTGGGAAAATAAATAGAAAATGCAGGTATGCCAGTGAAATACCTAGAACTTATAGATATTTTAGCACGGTGCACTATGGCCAGGGTCTCTACTTGCTCCAAGCAAGGTGAAATATATATTATTCTATTAATAATACAAAAAATCAAGCCTACCCCCCAATCAGTTCCTTTCTGGATCGTCCACCTTAAAGCTACACAGGTGCCACCTACAGGGTGGTGAAGTCGCTACTAGCTGTTCCCCTAGGTGCTGCTACACCCTGTCAATCTGATCGTTGCAGGGAGCTTGGAAATCTGGTGGAGGGAATCCACATGGCAGAACCATTCATGCAAATGAGTCTCCTTCCTACTCGGTGATTTGGCTAAGTTCTTAGGCTAGTAACCTGCTGCAAAATATAGTTCCCTATATTTTTTAGCCTAAAACTCATCAAAACTTTTAGATGTGTATTTTCTCATGGGTTTGGACCTTTGGTCAGATCTAATAAGTCAGCCAATGACATCACTATTATTTATGAAGAAATCACCAAAATTCATCTGTAGCAGATCACGTATGGAGAGTACACTCTCAGCAGGTTTCTCTCCATTGCTGTATATTGGGATGCAGTGCAGTTTTCTGTGTTTAAGCCCTACTTCTTTCAATCGAGGTGTCCTTTATTCATTTCCAACCCCCCCCCCCCATCCCAGTCTTTGCCAAACTCGTCAGACACTGACCATAGCCATCTAAATGGCTCCGGGGCCGATAGAAAGGTCTGGCTGTTATCTCCAGACCATGGTCTACATGGCATTTAAATCAGACATTTATATTAAGGTTTTTACATATTATTTTTCTCTCTCAGAACTTCATGAATCCTAATGGATTTTATGATGATTTTATAATATTTCTTTATTCCCAATGAATGTCCTTAGATACTCATTATGTTTCGGCCCTGCAAATGTTGAACCAGGCCAGTTGGATTAGAAATCTGCAGGACTGAATATCCTGCATGGCGAAAAACTTTTCGCAAAGACTGTCCCCCCCCCCCCCACACACACACCCAAAAATCATTGAAAAATCTGTTGTTCAAAATTTGTTAGTGATAAAGTCAATACCCAGGCAGCACTTTAATCATTTGCCAGCAGTATATGCTCTATATGCTAGGTATACTATTCCAATCTAGCCCCCCTAAATGTTGACGGAATGATCTTCACATCCCAGGTAACACTTAATCATTTGTCAGCAGTATATGCTCTACATGCCAGGTCTACTATTCCCATTGTAGGGGCTCGTGGAGCGACTTATATAGTTTTGGCCTCCTATTCGAGAGGGCAGGTCAGTCAGTACGGTTACCACCAGTAGGACCAGAGGTCGCTTCGCTATGAGGTGGTGGCAGCACTGGCCGTCGCTGCTCCAGTCCCTACCTGGGACCGTGTAGGGAGGTCAGTTGGCTACTGGCTATGGCCAGAGCAACACCTGCTGAGCATCAAGCTATCCTTATAGCACTACTTCAAACTCATGTGACTCATGAATATCATGTGCCGGTTGCACTAACCCGAGCACATGTCTTGTTTTGCTTGATATTAACATATCTCGAACCCAACCGAAGTTATATAAGAACTCAAACCATTACACCATAAAAGGCCCCCCTAAATGTTGACGCAATGATCTTCACATTTATTTACAGATGATATCTGCGCTAAGGTCACACCAAAAAAAACGAGGATGCTAGGGGTCGAGAGGGTGCAGCAAAGCTGCAAGACCACTTTCATGAGGGGTTTAGGAGTTTAAATGGCCGTTTAGATCACATTGACCCTTTTGGTTTGGCAAAAGAATTATGTGTGGTAGGTTTTGAGTAGGAGTGTGGGTTATATAGGCTATAAAATATCTTAAAAGTGTGATGAAGGGAGGATGTGCATGTTATTTTACCAAAAAGAGTGTTGCTTGAAGGTACACTGTGGTACCTCAAAGAACTTTTTTTGGTGAATCAAGGTCTTCCTCAAAATTGTGTAATGTAGTTCTCACCATGAATATAATCTCAGCTGTCGAAATGGCGATAAACATCTATTACTCACTCTCTCACTCTCGATTTGTCAGTAATTGCTCACTCTTTGTCAGCAATTAGTCAATATAATGTCAGTAATTACTCACTATGTGTCAGCAATTAGTCAATACATATATTAGTTAGTCAGTACTTAGATATCATGTCAAGATTCGAAGCGATATGTCAGCAATTAGAGAAAGACATCACTCACCATAAATAATGTTTTTGGGAGCTATACGGCACATGGCTATTGTATTATTGACCAATGGGAGGCATCCCTGGCATATACTGCGGAGTTGGGGGCTGAAGGTGTTAGTCATAGTGCCGTCGGGGTCTAATGGCGGCCCCCAGCTGATAATGGCTATGTGAGCTATACTGACTACAAGTTCTTTAACCATTGGGTCTATAGGTCAGATAGATTTTGGCGATGAAATTAGCACATGGAGTCCTATGGGTAATCACCAAGTGAGACACTTTTTTTTCAGCAGGCAATGTTTACAGTGTCCAAGCTATATACATAACACATTGGGGACTGAGCGATAAACTAAGCATGCTAAGGATAAAGTTTTCTGTGGGGGCTAGGTGTCCAGGGGGCCATGTTTCCAGGGGGCCAGGTGTCCAGGGGCTAGGTCTCCAGGGGGCCAGGTGTCCAGGGGCCAAGTGTCCAGGGGGCTAGGTGTCCGGGGGCCAGTTGTCCGGGGGGCCAGCACACCAGGGGGCCAGCAGTCCAAGGGGTTTAGTAAGAGAAGATTATGCCAGACTGGTGTCAGTACATGTATAGATAATAGTCTCTATTTGTAAGTAATTAGTCAATATTTCACAAGTGCTGATTCCTGTGACCCTACAGGGTTGATAGAGGGTTTTATGGTACCTACCCTGAGCCTTCTGTGCTTCAATGCACAACACCCAATTTTTATATTGGGGGGGGGGGGTAGTAGACTCTGGGCCATATGTGATATATATCACACGTTAAATCTTTATGCTAATTATGCAAATAATATGCGCGGATATGGAATGTTTGGTATCAATCTGGGGTGTTTCGTCCCCCTAAAGAACATGCCCCCCTAAAAAATTTGTTTCGAAAAAAGAATAAGCGAAATAATTTTTTTACTAGGTGCCGGTCCACCTGTGCCCTAAGCATGGTGTGGATGCGCACTACCTTCTGCCAAAAGATACCTGTTTTGCGCTCAACTGGCGAAAAAAAGGCTGTTTAAGGCAGGAAGAGGTCGAAAAAGGGTTTTTTGAGGGGGATTACATGCCAGTGCAGGACTGGCAAAATGGGGGTGCAGGGGGTAGTCAAAAAGCTCACATAGGAGTTTTCCTAGAGTGTGACCTATGATTTAAGGGTATTTCGAGCTGGCGATCATCATGGCAATATTTATTTTCAAATCTGCACAATGGGAACAAAGCTATCAATATTTTTAGCAATTTTAGCGATGTTTAGAGGGTATTGATGAAAGAACAATACAGACCTGTTCTCAGACCACCAATGGGGCCATGCAGCACGCGGTGTCATGATTTGTTCAAATCTAACATTTTCCTTCAATTTCTTGGTACCATGCGGCAAACAAGGACGAGTTGTGATAAGAATCCATGTGTACTGCGACAATAAAGCAAGATTTCTTTCAAATAACAACACATTTGG
The DNA here is from genome assembly GCA_949317995.1 of Acholoe squamosa. Lineage (NCBI taxonomy): Eukaryota > Metazoa > Annelida > Polychaeta > Phyllodocida > Polynoidae > Acholoe > Acholoe squamosa. The sequence goes on along the minus strand of OX439048.1, from coordinate 38,307,083 downwards.
GCCAAAAACGCAGACACATTGCTGCATTGTAAACAAACAACACTTTCGCTGGTACTGCAGCGAACACGTGGCTTCTGGGGACGTGCCTAACTGTCCATTGGCGCGAAGAAATGCAGTTAGGTGCCTAACTGTGTGTTTGGTGCCGAGAAACGCGGGCAGCAAGTGGCGCAGTGTGTTGGTGTTCTGCCTAACTGTCCATTGGTGCCGAGAAACACAGGCAGCAAGTGGCGCAGTGTGTTGGCGTTCTGCCTACCGGTAACTGTTTATTGGCGCTGAGAAAAGCGGGCAGCAAGCGGCGCAGTGTGTTGGCGTTCTGCCTAACTGTCCATTGGTGCCGAGAAACACAGGCAGCAAGTGGCGCAGTGTGTTGGCATTCTGCCTACCGGTAACTGTTTATTGGCGCCGAGAAACACGGGCAGCAAGCGGCGCAGTGTGTTGGCGTTCTGCCTAACTGTCCATTGGCGCCCAGAAACTGGGTCAGGCCACTACCAACAGCCAATCAAATGGTGAGTATGCACCCGGGTGACGGATCACGCCACTCCGTCAGCCAATCAAAGAAAGGGATGCGGGGTGAATGCATCCGTCTGACTGCCTCAGTGGCGTAGCAGCCAATCAAAGACGCCGACCCACCGAGGGGGGGGTTGTGGGGAAGGGGGTGAGGGGAGGGGGCTATAGACCAGTTGAGGGTATGGAACCTGGGTGTGATTGGTACATCGATTTACAGTGGAGGGTAGAGCTCAGGGCAAAGTCTATCGGCCGATGCAGTTGTAATATGACCAATTCCGCTTAAGCAGGGAAAAGTGGTCAATAAATTGGTCTACGGATCGCCCTCTCCACATTTTCGGAAATACAAAATTCTTTTTTCTTTGAAAAAAAATCTTGTCTATGGATTTCGCTCACTTCAGTTTCTACAAGTTTTCTCTTTGTGATGTTTGGCAAAATTTAAAAAAAATAGGAATCCATTGGACGCCAAAAAAAAATGAAAAATTTGTTTTTTTTTCGCTCACTCGCACTATTTTTTAAAACCAAAATCCATAGACCTACTTATTTTTTTGGTGTGGCCTAATGTGCTTCTTGTTTTTTTGTGTGTGTGTCCAGTTTGCAGGTATGGTACAAGCTAGGGAGTGGTCGAGTTTTTCAAAACAGGAAGGGTGGGTGGTGGATATTCATGTGTGTGCCAAATCTTTTTTACCCAAACCAAGAATGGTATAGGTTCCCTAGAATGTGTTGTAGTCCTATGATACAGGCCACCCCCTTGAAAGAGGGTGGCCTTGTGGATTCAGTGTTGATTCCTATGTAGGATAAGGGGTATTATGGAGCTGTAATGAACCTTTATCAGATAAGAAGGAACTATCTAAACCAACAAATTTTTGGTCCCGATTCTCAGATATTGACCAAAAGTATCCAAAAAATTAGGGTTGATGAAAACATTTTGGAAACCATACAAAAACGTTGAAAATGATTGGAATCAAACCGAAGTTAGTACCACAATAAAGGTTGAATATCTGTTCATCTTGCAAACTGACAAGTTGCCAGTCTTGCATTGCTCTGCCTATCCTACATAGTAATACTGTATGCTGCTCATCCCTTAGTCTGTCACTCATACTGTCAAAACGGCTGGAGCACGATGCAAATAGGTTTTGCTAAGGTGCTATGACCATATTCGGCATGAGATGAGAACACATACCTTGATTTGTGCATGCCACTTTTGGCTATATTTTAATAGCCGCAGTGCAAGGCTGTAACTGACTTTTAGACAAAATTGAGTTTTCTTCATTTTTCAACAATTTTATTGACCCTTGTCTATGAAGTTTTGAAGCTCTTTGGCCAGCTCTTTTTATGTTATGTGTGCCCACAGGCCCCAGTACAACAAGGTCGTGTCCACTGTGTGCTATACCAGGGTAGTAATTGAAATGCTTCTTTCACCTCTCCTGCAAAACTTGAACAAGCAACACATGAACACATATGTCATCTGTAAACAAATGTGGAGATTATTCCGTTTACAGTTTGTGGATGTACAAAATATGAGATTTATATGACTTTTATTGGATTTTTTTTTTCAGAAAAATCATGGACCCAGAACTTAACACGAATGAGATAATAGCTTAGTGTGTTTTGTAAACAAAAGATGAGACCTTGGAAGGATATGCAGTGACAACAGGGAGAGCAAATAAAATGTGTATATATAGACTAGTTTATGACCATGTGCCAAGTGTTCAGGGATGGACTATAGATTACAATAAAACCATAGTGTTGTAGATTTTAATACAATAGTAGAGAATAGTCCTGTGAGACATGGCACGGCGACTTGTAATCTTGTGTCTAGTTTCAGTTGGTGAGACAGATAGGGCATACTATCATCTGGGCTTTTGGTAGTATATAGCACAAATTCAACCTGAACTACCCACTGCAGCTAAGTACTAATAGTCTGTAGACTGTCCATTCTGCATGCACCTCACTCAGCTGCCACAGGGACCTATCTTATTCAATGTTCAATGCCATAGTCAACAGGTGTGTCATTATAAGTGTACACTGTCTCAGATTGCCAGGAGCCTGCTCTGCCTCCCCGCCCCCCAACACACACACCCAACTGCCAATCACTTGTAATAGTCTGTACCTCGTCACGGGCCAGTGGTCAGCAAACCGGCCAGATCACTCCACCTTTCTGTAGAGGGGGAGCACAGTGTAAGTACCTCAGTTTACATACATGTTTTCAGTGTTCCACAAAATCGTTTATATAATGAAAGTAGTAATCAAATTAATCTTTCATCACCAATAGTAGATACATATTCTGCGAGATAGCATTATTTCAATGTAAACTAAAAATTTTACACAGAAAAGAAGGTAGCAGTTCCACAAGGTGTCCTTACACTTCAACCTCCTCTGATTTACAAAAATGCACATATGGCTACACACACTTTAGCACTGATTTCTCCATAGAGATCTTTGACAGTGAATACTTTGTTCAAATACAGAAAATATGATCCAATTGTACCATAACCCACTGAGATAAAACCTGTACTACATATATATAGTAGTTTCAAAATGAACAATTCTAAAACAAAGGCTACAGGGATGCATTTCTGAATCTTAAAATGCTCTAATGCTAATCTGCCATAGGGCTCCAAATGATGAAATGTCTTATCTGCGAATAAAATTAAAAGTATTAGATATATTCTGAAAATTCCTTCACTGATAAGTAAAGTACACACACTGTTGTAATTACATTAGAATAGTGAGCAGGAATAGTCCATAGCAGAGGAGCCACAAACAAAAATAGATTGCAATGCCTCCCTATCCCTTACACCGTGGCGACTGTGAACCATACACTAGTCTACTCATCTCAAGAGTAGTACTCACTAGTCGCCGCGCTAATTATTTGACCAACATTTTCATGGATGGACTATAGTTTTAGTTATTTGACCATCATGTGCCAAGTGTTCAGGGATGGACTATAGTTTACAATTATTTGAACAAAATGAGCCAAGATCAGGGATGGACTATACTTTACAGTTAGTTGACGCAAAAGGGTCACTTCTTGCAAAATTAACCTGGCCCTCTGTTTCCCACTCCTTCCGCTAGATGTCTCTTTCCACCCCTTCCGTGTCCCATCAAATAATTATGGTTCCCCTCTCTGTTTCTTTCTGCCCAAACGGGGGTTCGGGGGCTGAGCCCCCGATCAAGGATATATGCCAGATCTCATCTGAATTTGAATTACATTCAGATGAGATCATCTGAAACTTATGGAAACTTACATGGAAGATTATTATTCAGATGAGATCTCATCTGAAAGGCGGGATGGGTCTCTCGGAATGAAATGTTTATGGGGCGGTGTGACGTCAGTCCACTTCCGGCCAGGTAAAAAATTTGAGAAGACGACGAGATGCTTAGTTGACCAAACTCTGCCAAGTGTTGATGGATGGACTATATTTTACACTTATTTGACCAACATGTGGCATGTGTTCATAGATGGACTATAGTTTAGTTATTTGACCTACATGTGCAAAGTGTTCAGGGATGGACTATAGTTTACAGTTGTTTGACCAAAATGAGCCAAGAGGTCAAGGATGCCCTCCTGTGAGCTATCAATAAGATTCTGGGAGCACTTTGCAAATGTAAAAGAGGTCCCCGGCCCCTCTGCAAAAGAATTCCTTGCCATTTAGGACCTATCCTTGCCAGCTTAAAATTGCCATCTGGGAGCTCCTGGGAACACTTTAGAAACCTGGGGAGAGTCTCCTGCAACTCTGTGAAGAATTTCTATGTCATTTGGCACCTCTCCTAGTTATCTGGGAGCTCCTGGGAACTATCTATATTCTGAGAGCACTTTGGATACACAGAAAAAAAAACCCTGTCCCCCTAAGAAGATATTCCCAACATTTGCATGAATGGAGACTATTCTGCCATGTGAATTCCCTCCCCCAGATTTCCAAGCTCCCTGCTGCCTGCAGTGGCCATATTGACAGGGGGTAGAAGCAACTAAAGGAACAGCCAGTTATGCACATTGTATAACTTGGGCACATACCTCTCAAACATTATGTGCTGAAAGAGAACACACACCACTGTTCCTATGGAGATTCTTCTGGGCTATGGATATAACCTCATCACATACTATCTACCCAGAATAATCTCCTTAAAATGCAGATATAACCTTGTTGCATGGAGACGATGTGTGATAAGGAAATTACATATTAATCACTGGGTTTCTTCCACTGGATGTGAATGTCCATTAGGCCAAGTATAGCAAATCTCAAGTAACAAATTGAATAAAATACAGATGTCAATGTTCAAGTATATACTTTATTGTGACTTTTATTTACATTCACATACTATTTTCTAATATTTACACCTTCCATGCAACAGTATTTACAGTCTGAAGTCATCGACATACACACATATGGGATGAAGGGAAACACCATGTAAAATGAATGCCGTAACAACTGAAAACACAACAAGGGATACATGATATGGAACCACAAAGTGATCTTGTATTGTTGACGGCGACAGAGGACATCTGTCCCCAAGTTAAAATGCTATAGTTGCTCATAAGCAGGGTCAAGCAGCAAGCCGTAGTTGGGGACACCGTTAGGGGGTCGGGCCATGATATTGAAGTCATTCCGCACATTTGGGTTTGCCACATTCACAACATCTATTGTTCTAGCGTCCTCTTCACTCTATGAAGAAAAATCGTGAAACACCAGTCTTTTACTAAAATACCAAATACAAAAGTAAATCGGCAATCTTTTTCACTGGCGTATGTCTTTCGAATTAAGTTTATTTGTCTTAGTCTCATGTATTTATTACAGTAAAAAAATAGTGCTATTAACGCACAAAAAAGAAGTTGCCTGGCAGGGCACAGTATCAGAAGAACTTTAACCTAAAACTACTTCACACATTCCTTTCTTCAGATATTTTATCGAAATACATGCTTAATGAGGTTCAACGCACCTGACCCTCTTTACAATTTTCTTCTTTTTCCATTTCTTAACAATGTCATGAGTTGAGATTGGGTTGCTTAGAAAGATCATAGGAAATAATTTCAACTTGCATAAATGTACACAAATTGCATAAATGTACATCACATGTTAGTTATCAAAGCGATGAGGTTAAGTAGATACAATGAAGTATGTGAACAGACGTGTTGTAGGCCTACCAGTGTGGTCATGTATACTGGCATTAGTTACCGTAATCTCCTGCATATAAGCTGCATCTTATACACATGTCTGGGGCCTACTGCACAGAATATGAGTATTAGATTAGTACTTAACTGCCCAAGACCAAGCATTAGGTGCACCTTAAAGCTTTCTCTCCAACTCAGGATGCACCTTATATGCAAGATACACCTTGTACGTGTGAGATTACGGTAGTCCCACGGTTATCTTACAACCAATCTAATAGTGTTATTCCAGAGTAAATGTAGGCATGTTTTGTCTATATTTCATCAACTAATTTAACATATAAAACATCAAAATGACTTTTTATTAGAGCAAGTGATGTGAAATCTTAACCAAACTGTGGCCACCTTTAAGAGGAAACGACTTCAACCAAAGAGAACATACCAAGTCTAACTTACAAAACAGTACTTCAGAGAGTACAAAGATACAGAAGATACACCTTATACTATATTAGATAGAAACACACTTGATGTTAGTCATGTAGTTTGTTTATTGCGAGTGGCTACCTGGACGAGGTCCTCGCGTGGCCTGTCCTGACGAGGTTTGAAATCAGCGAGGCCACGATGAAGGACACACTGTGGTGATTCTCGTAGGGCGAGACCTGGCCGTGAGCAGATACCATCTCCGTAACTACATGCTTGGTATAGCACCTGATGAGGATCGTTTAGGATGTCTGTATTCGGAGTTAAGGTATTAAGTGCATAGTTATCAATAAGAGAAAGTGATTCAAGAGCTGAAGTCCTTCCCATCTATTAGTGTTTTACACATTAATACATTTTTTCACCTGGGCTAAAAAGGGGGATCCTTTGACGCGACATGGTTCATTATTTTCACACTTTTAAGAAGGACCCTATCATTTACCACTGCAGCATTACCACTCATCAACCAAAATACTTGTACATGTATTTTCAAAAGAAAGGATACGATGTAGACAGTGCTTGGATAGGGGCACAGTGCGTGCTCCACAACGTAAGCCTTCCTGTGAGTGTGTACACTTTGGGTAGACCGGTGCACGGTAGTTTGGACCCTCAGATACGGCTATCCGCCGTTCCTTAGACTGTCTGTGTAACAAAGCCTCCTGAAATTATACATATTAAAGACTTTAATAATCTTTGAAGAACTGAAACAAATTTTCCTTCTCATTTTGACTAGCCTTTGTAACAAGACTAGATTAGGATGGCAGAACACATGGAAACCACTTGTCTCATCCATAAAATTAATGCAAGCCAGCGAGTAACATACTTTCCAGTACCTCCGGTACCCATTCACCTTTCATTTCTCCCAAAGGGCAAATGAAAGGTGAATGGGCAAGATCGCTTTGTGTCGAATACGGTAAGTGCATCATAGTAACAGAGATGACATTCATCCAATTATCTCTGAAAATTCGGAAATTGGATTCGGAATTTCAAAACAGGAGAAGTACCATTCCTGGACTAAAAAGAAAAAAGAAAAGCTTTTAAGGCAACGTTGAAATGAAGGCAAAAACGGCTGGGCACCAATACTGACCTTTCCAAAACGTCTATGGTATCGCTTCATTGCAACAAGTTCTTCATATGTTTCTCGTTGTTCTGGGTCTTCTTTGGCTGCATGTACGCTGCCTAAAATAAATTACCAAGTACCATCAATGTATAAGGTGTGGAATAAGGCATGGAATGAACGCGGCGGCAGCAGAGAGGGAGTAGGCCAGCAGCGGACCGCTCGGCCGGGACCCTGCCCTCACATCTCCCGTAGACCTTTTGTCGCCATGCCAGGTTTCCTCCCCGGGACCGATCGTCTCCCTGTACGCTCGCCAATTTGGATATTTCTCTCCATGGCTGGCAAAATTATATCAGCTGAACTTAAATAAGGGTATAATCTAACAGTGGACAGAGCAGGACAGCTCAACTCGCTATTACTAACCTGTATTAAACCCATTTCTACACATGTAATCCTCTCTCCCTAACCGTCAGCCATTTTCTATTGTCTTGCTTTCTGTTCACCGTGTCAATCTCTAGGCATAGACCTATGGTATGGGCGTTTGGGGCCACCTTGCACCACGTCTCATCAACTCTCGCAATATGCATGTGATATTGCGATACTTGAACTGGTCTTAATCCAAGCTTCTTATCAGGGAAAATTTATAACTTCTTTACCTTTTTTTATATATTAATACACTGTTTCGCAAAGAAATATAAGGTTTAAATTGAGGGCCAACATGTTCCTCTTCGATTCCACATAATCAGAATAGGGGATGTTGACATTTCGTACTTTTAAGGCAGATTGCAAAATCAATATATCAAGCTTCCTTATATGATGTCATGGCTTTTTGGGCGATACCAGAAATGCGTTAATAACTACACAAAAATGTCTAAGTCTGTCATAGGCACAGGTTTTGGTTGACTTCCATGTACCATGGCCATAACTGTGCATCAATGCATAGTGCAATCCATAAAGGGTTAACTGTGCATCAATGTATTGTGACATCCATAAAAGGCTAATGGTACATAATGCATCATGACACTGAGCTAAGTGAGGCCCTGTGCAATGTACCATGATGTATCAATGCAGTGCTGACGAGTCTACTCACCAGCACTGTTTAAGTGCATCATGACGCCCTTAGAGAGCTAAAATATAATGCAGCAATGTAAATTGCTGATAACTCAAAAAGTGAAAAGCCTGTGACTGGCTCTCACCCTGTTGCATCATCACTACCTTACCCAGGTTATTTGCACCACCAAGCCACTATTCGCATAACTCCCGCCAAAACTGTGCTATTCGCACCACATTGCCAAAAAAAGTGGGAAAGTTGATACATGGATCAACATCATATACCTTCACCATTGGAGGCGAAAAGCGTCTCATGGCTGCCAACCAACTGAGTCTGTACAATATTGAAGATTTCTCAAAATTTACAAAACTTTGTAATGAAATACCTTTTCCTGCAAGACCCCTACATCTCCTCCTTTAATGGTACCACAAATTCATTAAGTAATTCAGCCTCTTATATACAAAATTTCCATCGTTTTTGAAACCTATTCGCACCACCAAAATGACTGAAAGTGCAGGGCCCCAGGGTGTCTCCTTATAACTCGCTTTTCGAGTTAATGAGGCCCTGTGCAATGTATCATGATGTATCAATGCAGTGCTGAGGAGTCTACTTATCAGCACTGTCTTAGTGCATCATGACGCCCTTAGAGACCTAAATGAGGCCCTGTGCAATGTATCATGATGTATTAATGCAGTGCTGAGGAGTCTACTTATCAGCACTGTTTAAGTGCATCATGACGCCCTTAGAGACCTAAATGAGGCCCTGTGCAATGTATCATGATGTATCAATGCAGTGCTGAGGAGTCTACTCAGCAGCACTGTTTAAGTGCATCATGACACTCTTAGAGAGCTAAATGAGGCCCTGTGCAATGTATCATGATGTATTAATGCAGTGCTGAGGAGTCTACTCAGCAGCACTGTTTAAGTGCATCATGACACTCTTAGAGAGCTAAATGAGGCCCTGTGCAATGTATCATGATGTATTAATGCAGTGCTGAGGAGTCTACTCAGCAGCACTGTTTAAGTGCATCATGACACTCTTAGAGAGCTAAATGAGGCCCTGTGCAATGTATCATGATGTATTAATGCAGTGCTGAGGAGTCTACTCAGCAGCACTGTTTAAGTGCATCATGACACTCTTAGAGAGCTAAGTGAGGCCCTGTGCAATGTATCATGATGTATTAATGCAGTGCTGAGGAGTCTACTCAGCAGCACTGTTTAAGTGCATCATGACACTCTTAGAGAGCTAAGTGAGGCCCTGTGCAATGTATCATGATGTATTAATGCAGTACTGACAAGTCTACTCAGCAGCACTGTGTTAGTGCATCATGATGCCCTCAAAGAGCTAAGTGAGGCCCTGTGCAATGTACAGTATCATGATGTTATGTCTTTGTATAAGTTAGGGCTCCCTCCATGTGGTGGCCCTTAAGGGGTTAATGGTCAGTGGCCAGGTGACGTGTATTAAACCTTAAGGGCCACAGAGTGTTAAGTGCATCATAACAACCTTGTGGAAAGAAGGCCTATGTATGGTTATACAAATATGTAGGTGGTCTGTTAAAGGGTTAAGGATTACCGGGAGGTGTGACAACATCAACAGTCTATTCCTATGGCTAAATGAGCTGCTGTTAGCCCTGCTAATATAGCCTGTCTGCACTATAGATTTATAGCTCCACTGTACTATAATGTAACTGCTTTGCAATGTTCATGGGGACACTGTATCGGCAAAAACATGCCCGGTTTTGGTAGAGGTAAATACTTGGTTGACGTCTAGTCAACCAAGTAATAACATTTCATGTACTACCGATACATCCATATCCCACATATCTACCACTTGTTTATCAAAATTTGTTTTTTCCCCATTATAAATTACCAATACTTGGGTCACCTCCTGTCGCAACGATCACATCTCATATTCAAGGCTTTCAGAGAAAGGTGAGGCGTGTGAGGAGGACTATTTTGGAAGTTTAATGCTAATTTAATGCAATTCAACACAAGACGTAAGGAACATCCGATAAGTTTAACCAGCAGCTTATACACAAGGTTCGGCAGTAATCAGTTAGAACTTGGCAAGAAGCTATGATTTAGAACTCACCTAACGAGTCTCGTTCTTGTTTGACGCTGTGGAGGAATTTGCGCCGCTTTTCCTTCATTGTGTGCTGAAGTCGTTTAAACTGGTCAATATAGAGTGACTGGAGACGGATCAGTTTGTCACGTGTAATGAGAGCCACCTCCTCCGCTGTATACACACCAGCATGTCTGAAATTGTAAAAAGAAAATCCCATCTAGTTTATTTATCATATTTCTTTACTATTAAACATCAGTGATGGCATACATCACGGACAGGACCCATACAGGGTTGATTAACTCCAAAAGTTATTGGTGAGACCCTGGGGCCCAGCAGGTTTAAGATGCCTAAAAATGACCAACATCTTTCATTTCTCAAAGTTTGCACCAAAAAATATAGAATACATCCACGCCAAGGCATGGAATGAACGCGGCGGCGGATGACCGCTTGGGCCGGGAGCTACCCTTACGCCTCCCGTAAACATTGCTGGAGACACTCTGTCACGAGTATAACGATGGCGAATTTTTTGTAAGATAGTCTCTGTAGGTACACTTGTCACTCTGATTTTTGAGAGGGGGAGAGGTCAGATACCACATTTAATCGGCTATCGACAAGATTACATACAACCTTGACCTTGCTGCCTCTTTGTGAACAATTCTGTTCAAAGTTTCAATCTCTAAAGCATAGACCTACGATATGGGCGTTTGGTGCCAGCTTGCACAAACTCTCGTGACTTCTCGCAATATGCACGAGATATTGCGATACTTCAACCGGTCTTAATCCTACCGTCTTATCAGGAACATTTGTTACTTTACTATCCTTTTTCCCATAATAATACACTGTTTCGCAAAAAATATAAGGATTAAATCGTGTGCCAACATCTTCCCCTTCATTTCCACATAATTAGAATAGAGGATGGTTGAGATTTCATACATCTAAGCGGATTGGAAAAGCAATACATCAAGCTCCCCTATATGTGTTTAATGCCTTTTTGGGCGATACCAGAAACACGGCTCTGCCGCGTTAATAAAGTATGAAGCAGACATCCCCTGGTAAAAAGAATGGTATGTACAGGTAGCTGTGATTCCCAGGAACATGGGGGATATAAAAATTAGTTATAGAATATAATAATTTAATAAATATTTGATAATTTCTCACAGGTGCAATTTCAAAAAACTGATTAAGACACTAAATGCTAATTCCACTACCATTGCCGATGGGCCCCCGACAGCATTAGATTCAGATGAGATCTCATCTGAATCCCTAAGATTCAGATGAGATCTCATCTGAAACCATGTCCCGACACTGCCCTGAGGAACTGCGGTGACATAAACATTTGTCTCCAGTGTGATGTCATACGACTTCCGGCCAGGTCGTAATAACAAAGCTTGAAGATGTGAGTTTATACGCTGACCCGAGGCCCAAGGGCTTTGTCCAAGATCGCTGAACCGAGGACCGAGGGCAGGGTACAAACTCGCATCTGAGGGCTTAGTTTACGTTCTGACACAAGAAAAAACTTTGATTTTCCTCAAAATAATTCACAAATAAGACAGGAAAGCCACAAACAGGAAGTGAGACCGGAAGTGCTTTCACTGGGTCCCCTGACCCAACATGCGCTCGCGACCAATCAGATTGCAGGAAAGGCGACCTAACTGCACCCCCAGATGCGGTAACACCATACAGTGACGACCATACAAATATAGGACAGCATTTTGCAATGCAAGTTACTTGAAAGGGCACTTAATCTCTTCTTTTAGGCCCCTTCTGATACTAACCTCATGTTTTCTTCAAGCATTATCACTGTCAATGGTTAAGCTTATGGAGAATGCATCCATTATCGCTCATATGTTTCATTGGCGAATAACTCCTCTCTTGGCATGTTAAGCATTGCAAAACAGCAGCAGGTCTTAAATAAGGATCCATATTAACCATACAAATGCATGCGACAGTGTAATTCTCCTCCATTTTGTTATACTCCAGCAGTTTCGATGGCACCGTGAGTAGATCGTCTCGGTGTCCGCCATTTTGGATTTTGATGTTCTGTGCGCATGTGCGACCCCTCCTTGCCGAAAGTAGCATTTTCGACGGAGAAATGGTATATTCTATCGATTTAACTTGAAATTAATGGCTTTTTGAATATAATCCATGCCTCTTTGGCAATATCAATTGAATTGAATCGAATATATCCTATCTTTTTACTGTTATAGCCCCACAAGTCGATCGTCTCGCTGTCCGCCATTTTGGATTTTGGTATTCTGTGCGCATGCCCGACCCAATTTCCATTAGTTATTTGGGTCAATTTGCACCACCACGGGCTTTGGGATGCAAATTAATGACAGGGCGAACATGTAATTTTTTTTTATCTTTTTAATAATACATATCGATTCAAATGATATCCTTTTACTATTCTCTATCATATTTCTATAAAATGTTTAAGGTTAGGGCTATTTCACAGCCCTAAGATGTTATTGGTTTCTATGTTCAAAGGGCTAGACTCTATATGAAATTACATGTACATGCAAAAGTGGTATGCTACATGCAAATATAATATAACACTTCACATCCTGCATCATAGCTACCGTCAATATAATACATGTATCATATGTTTATACTATTATACATGTAGGTGGCCCTGAAGGGGTTAATGGTCACAGGTAAACAGTACAACCCACTCAACCCCTTGTGCAGCAAGCTGGAACCTCTCCTTCCAATAAGCCAATGACATAATTACTACCTAATTAAGAGGATTATATCTGGTCCATCCAGATGTGTGAGCATGTACATGGCTATTTCTCTTAAGGCTAAACTCACCTTGAGACAATCTGTGCATTTTACTTTTTCATCCCAATACATGTATAACTTCCATCTAACAAAGGAGTTTTGTCATTATAATGACTAATGACTTTACCACATCCTGACATTTTAAAATCCTCTTGTAACATGACAAATACCTTTTTCAGATTTGAAATATTAAACTGAGTTTTGTCCTTAAAACTTTTAAGGAAGCTACCTCAACCCCTAGATCCAGGTACCTTAGACTTGTCCAAGCTACTTGTCTCAGTCTAATCCTATGTGAACACTAAGGACTTTTATGTGGGCAAGTCTATCCATTTGGCCACATTCCATTGCATCGACTCCCCTTACTTGACTATGTTATTGGCTAGCCAATAACATAATTATAACACTGAATAATTGAAAAATAAAATTAATAACGACCATTTTTACGACAATAGACGCGCGGACGGATCGAATGATGGCAAATTCATCAACATTCATCAATTATTTGCACCACTCCGGACCAAAAACGCGGGAACTTTGATGAAATTTGCACCTCTTATGGGATTTAACATAGACCAGAAAAGCGTCTTAGTTTTTCTCCCTGTTAGTAGCCACTGAATCCTTCCATTTTTACCCCGGCTCTTATAACTCTTTCAAGTTAACAATAATTACGACCACAGTAGTTTGGTTCATCCCCTGCCCCCTCTGTAGATGGGGGAGGGGGTGATTTGTTGTTGTATGCACAAGTAGGTAAAGACCCTTTACCATTAGACCCTTACTTACCAACCCCCTCCCCCACCCCATCCAACCACAGGGGCTAGCCAGCCCTGATCTTACACCCCTCCACCCCCAAAATGGTTTGGTCCACACTCCGTCCTACTACTGAGACAGTGTGTGGGTGGGGGTATGGTGGTGGGTGGATGGGATCTGTGGCACATGATGGCCCCTTTAGTTTATTCTAGCTGCCATACCACTAGAGCTACTAAGGTACACCAGGCCACCTCGATGGAGTGTAGGTACGGAACATATTAGACAGCTCGTCAGTCTAGTGTATTGTGTGAGCAGAGGAGTCCACAGTCACACAGACACTCCCTGATTCAGCCTCAGTAGTAATTTTTGCTTTAATATACAAAATTACCTACTGGCATCTGATTCATTTGAAAGACAATAAAATGGAGACCAATAACAAACCAATTTTTAACAGAGGGAGGTTTAGCAAAACAGCGTCTCCCCCTATAAGCTAGTGTTCCCATAATGCCTGCATCCAACATTTCACATTCAATTTACTCAGCTTCTGAATAACCTAAAAAGAAAAGTAGATGTGATTTGAAATATGGCTAAAACCCGGGGGGGGGGGGGGGGCACTCTAACATTTATGGCTACCATGTGCGTACACAGCCCTTAATTTCATGCCCCTCTTAGCGGGTAAAAATTAGCAAAACCATACCTCTTTTGGCAGGGCACACTCCAAAAATATGGAGAAAAAGTACCCCTTTTGATGTGATACCCCTCTTATTTTGCCCTACAAGTGTACCCCTATTTAGCGAAAATTTTGCTGGTGAATCAGGCCAAAAAAACAATACCCCTTTGGTAGGATTCTCTCTAAAAATGAAAAAGGTACCCCTATTGGCGTGAGACCACTCTCCAAAAGCATACCCTTTTTCAGAGAAAATTTTGTCAATTATCCAGGCCAAAAACTATACCCCTTTTGGTCTAAAATGGCCAAAAACACCCCCCTAATAAAGGATCCGGCTGGGTCCTGCCCCAGGATGAAAAAGGTACCCCTTTCCCTCTAGTTTTTGTACGCACATGGTTACTAAAGGCCACATAGGGAGTGGCCCCCCCGGGGGCTAAAACAGATAGGCAGATATCACGAAAACAGAATTTTTGGATGAATTTTAGTTTTCTCCTCCCATCCCTACCAGAGAAGAAGCTCCCTCTCTTCTGTGTGTAGGGAGGTAGCGGGAAGCCCTGTATACAACCACGGACCTGAAACACTGGATATGAAAGAAAGGCCTTCTTTGGGAGAGGTGTGCCATGGGTCTATTTTCACCATCGGCCACTAGATGGCAATGGAAATCCTTATGTGTCACTAGGTGGCAGCACAGAGCCAGCATGTTAAACATCTTATATTCTATTTATTCATCACTTATTCTTACAAATAATTCTAAAAAGTAGAAAATATTCCCTAAAATCCAGAATCGATAATAGCTGAATAATTGAGTCTTGGACAACAAGATTAAAATGTAAAGATTCCTACTAGTTTCGGCCTTTTCAGGCCTTCATCAGGGAATACAATTTATTCAATCAGTGTCAGGTATATCAATAATGAGTCATTTCAGAGAGTGGTGCTGGAGTTGTTTCAAATTGGTAGGTGAGACAATGTTGATCTGAATATATATATATATATAAGAATTTCTCACTGGTTCCCTCTGATATCTACAATGTCCATTGATATAAAAAAAGATGAAAATTGTGGGTCTAGCAATAAAGATATTTCTCATCATCACTAAGTGTCATAGTTTTCACTGGATATACACATTAAATATGGATCACATGGAGCAGAATAAATATACTAGGATCAAATAGTATCAGAATTCTCTGTTCGCTGAGAGAGTTCAGTGTCTGCAGTTATATGGTTGAGTAGGGAGAAAATCATAGACATCAATATGATGATTGAAATGTTCAAATTTCACGGGTGGGTATTCATCTTGAGGCCAAGGAACTGGAACCCAGTTACAAATTTCTGGTGAACTAGGGAGAGGTGTTGGTAAACTCATTTCTTCTTTTACTTCACTGGGGACATTTTTGAGTTTTGTTGTAGGCGGTTCACTGATTGTTGGAGTACTTTCACCATCATATTTCCAACCTAAGATATCATATAGTGACTGATAGTCAATAGTCTCGTAACTGGTGGAACCTCTGGAAGGAGTGACATTTTCTTGAGGCATTTTAGGTCCTTCATTAATTTCACACTGTGTAGGCTTAGAGTTTATCGGCTCACTGTCAGTGGGATGGTTCTGGGATGACAAGATGCTGTCTAGTAGCTCTTCTATTTCAGCATGAAGCGGGTCTGAGGGCTTTAAAATTGGTGAGGAATTATTCTTCACAGTGTTACCATAATTAGTAGAGTGCTGGTCACGGTAGTTGGTATTGAGTTGGGGACTAGTGTTTGCCACAGGAACTACATGGGACTCTCCTGGCTTAACGAATTCAACAAAACAAATAAAAGTTTCATCAGGATGATGTCTCTTACTGTGACATCGTGCGTTGGTAGTACGGTCAAAGTCCTTATGGCAGTGTGCGCAGATTACTCTGCTACTTGCCCCATGTGCCATGGTTAGATGTCGCCGTAGACCATTGTTGCTGAAAAATTTGTCACAATATTTACATTTGGAAATCATTATGCTTTTATGTTAAGTCCATGTGGTTGCCAGGTGTTGAGTAATCTAATCCATGCTTCTTCAAGGCGCAGTCTCAAATTTTTCGTTTTTCCGGTACCATCTACTATTGTCATGGAAACCATGTCGCCACCACAACCAGTGTCGTCACGGAAATGTTTGGAAACCTCAGTTTCTTTTTTTGCCCAATGAATTTCCTGTTCATCGTCATCATTTTCACTGCTACTGGAGTTGTATCTAGGGTCTGTCAGTCGTCTAATGTCATTCAAATGTTGTCCCAGACGTTTTATGGCCGAGTGGGAGGTTTCTCCCACATATTGTTTGCTACAATTTAAACATGTGATGACGTACACTACGTTGTTCGTAGCGCACGTGTTGTGACCTACTATTCGGAACGTCCTGCCTGTAGACGTGCTTGTGACTTCTGTCATATTTTTTATTTTCACACAGTGTTTGTGTCTACCACAGGAGGAAGAGCCTGGGGTTTTTTTCTTTGGTGGATATGAGGTGTGTACTAGGCTGTTCTTCAATTTCTTTGATTTTCTGTATGTGACAGACACACGTGGGGGGTATTTTTCCGTTTGAATTGGGTCTGCTGCAAGGACGGCCTGACTTTCCTTCAAAATCTTGGGTATAATGGTGTGTTTAGGGTTATATTCCGTAATGTAGAGTGTGCTGTCCCGTTCTTTTATTGGTTTGGGTTTCAAGAGATTTTCACGTCTTAGTCCGCCTGCTTTGGCCTTTGCTACCTGGAGTATCTTGTTGGGATATCCATGGTTTTTGAACCGCTGTAGTAATAATTTGCTGTGTTTTTCGTAGTCCTCTGGTAAGGTGTCAATGGTTTTCAACCTAGTTAGTTGTGAGAAGGGGATTGATTTTTTCAACGCCAGGGGGTGGTATGAGTTCCATTGTAGGTACATGTGGGCATCTGTGGGCTTGGTGTAAAGTCTGGTGCAGATTTCATTGTTGGGTCCACGATGTTGATTTCTTGGTCACTGTGCTCAACTGTGAATTGTATGGTCGGATGATATTCATTGATGTATTCCGTGAAAGCTGTAACCTCTTCTGGCCCTGGTAGAATTGTGAAGATATCATCTATAAATCGTAGCCAAACTCTAGGTTGTATGAAACTCTTTGACAGAAGATCAGATTCTAAATGTCCCATGAACAAATTTGCAAAGTTTGGCGCCATTTTCGTCCCCATGGCAGTCCCGTGTGTTTGTATGTAGAAGGCATTGTTGAACTCAAAGACATTGTTGGTCAGTATGTTGTAAATGAGTTTGGCAACGACGAAGGTGTGTGGGTAGGGGTTTGGTCTTTTGTTCAGGAAATGGTTGCAGGCTGCTATGCCCTGGGCATGAGGTATAGATGTGTAAAGTGAACACACATCTATGGTGACCAAATGTTCCCTTTCTGTAAGTGGGTCGAGGTTTACCAAATAATTAAGAAAATCTGACGTGTCCCTGATGTAGCTGGGTAGTTCCATTGCCAATGGTTTTATAATTTTATCTACATACGAGCTGATGTGTTCAGTGGGGCCATCACAGGCTGATACTATAGGTCTGCCTGGGTTATTTGCCTTGTGTATTTTAGGTAAAGTGTAGAACTGGGGTGTTCTGGGGTATTGGTTGATCAAATTCGTCTTGCATTTTTTAGGAAGAAAACCTTGTGAGCAGAGATGGCCTATCTCTTTGGATAGTTTCTTATTAATCTTTCCAGTGGTGTCTGAGGGTAGTTTCTTATAATACTTATCATCACTTAGTTGTCGTTGGCATTCTGTCTCAAAGTCCTCTGCATTTTGGATAACCGTGGCTCCACCTTTGTCTGCGCTTTTTATGACTATATCCAAGTTATTGCCCAAGTCACGTAAAGCCATTCTCTCTCCTGGTGTGAGATTATCCCTTGTATTCTTTGACTTTTTTAGGTTTTCAACCTTAGTGGTTACAGAATGTGTGTAACAATCGACATAGGCATTTCTGCCTGGGGGAGGGGTCCAGCCTGTGGGTTGCTTGTCTGGTTCAATGAAGGTTGTAGGTTCTAATTGGGTATAGAAGGTGTCTTCTTTGTGTAATTCGTTTAAACGGATTTTTCTGGTGAACAGGAGACAGTCTTGTAAAGTTTTTGCGGGGTGTGGGTCCATAGGTGTGGGGATAAAATTTAGGCCTTTATTCAATAATTTATTTTCATCATCACTTAGTATGTGGTCAGATAAATTGACTATTGTGTCGAGGTGGAGGGTTGGCTCTCTTGGTTTTCGGAAGCGCCTGTTTTTTTGGCCGTTTTTTGGCTCAGTTGTGTTTTCATTTCCTCCATGATTCCTTCCACTCCTTTCATTATTGCTGTTGCCTCCGTTGGGTTGCATTTTGTTGTCATGAGGTTGCAATGATCGTGATATTCTTGGGTTAATTTCTCTGCTCTAGTTTGCCAATAATCCCGAAGGATGGTGGCAAGTTTAGTACTGAACGCTGAGTGGGCTTCCTCCCAGTCAGAGATAAATGACGCCGAGACGTCGGGGATCTGTGCCGTGATCGATGCTTGGAGTCCCCTGGGGACTGTGTGGTTTTCCAGATGTGTTTTTAATGTGTCACGGTGATGTTCAGATTTTGTAAGTGCTAGACCAACTTTCTTTAAGGCTTTATACCATGGGGCTGTGCGGTTGGTAAGGGTGACAGTGGTTTTAAATTGTGGGGGTTTCTTTTTGAGTTGTTTCAGACGGGTGTTGCTACGAACTGCGCGCAACGTTGTCCTAGGTGACACGTTGCCACGGTTACTGTTGCTTGTTGTTGTGACCACTTCCGGTTCGCCATTTTCTTCCTCGGTACGTTGTCTTTTTGGTCTGTTGTTTTGTTGGTCAAGGCTCAGGTTGCCAGTGCTTTCTGTGATTTCAATGATCGGTGTTTTCACACTCGTCCCGGTGGGGGATCCACAAGTGGGATTCATGAGTGACATTTTTCTGAAAGGTTGGTTTCCCAAAGGGGTTGCACTCTAAACTCTACCAGTGTTCTTGAGATGTTTCTGGAGATCCAGTGAAGGATACGTAGGGTATACAACAAAAAATTCTAAAAAGTAGAAAATATTCCCTAAAATCCAGAATCGATAATAGCTGAATAATTGAGTCTTGGACAACAAGATTAAAATGTAAAGATTCCTACTAGTTTCGGCCTTTTCAGGCCTTCATCAGGGAATACAATTTATTCAATCAGTGTCAGGTATATCAATAATGAGTCATTTCAGAGAGTGGTGCTGGAGTTGTTTCAAATTGGTAGGTGAGACAATGTTGATCTGAATATATATATATATATATATATATATATATATATATATATATATATATATATATATATATATATATATATATATAAGAATTTCTCACTGGTTCCCTCTGATATCTACAATGTCCATTGATATAAAAAATAATATGTAATTTTTGTAACTATAACTATAATTAACCATTATGGTAATGCACAGAAAGCTTATCTATGCAATGAACAGTATATCTGTAAAAGAGAGACTAGTGAGTGTGCTGCCCCCTGGTGGGTAACTATGGAAGCCTCCTACAAAATCTTGCAGTCACTGTGACAAAGCTAAGTGAGGCAAAAAAAATATCTTCTGTAGGTCATGTTAAGGCCTACCATTAGTTCCGGTAGTTCCCTTTCCTCCCACCAGAGACCCGTGGCACAGTTGATAGACTGCAATGCTATACTGATTCGAATCCACTCTTTCAGGTCCGTGATACAACGATTAAGGACAGTATCCTAGGTTTTTGTTGTTGTTTTTTTTTAGATTTATAAGAAGGCACAAACGAGATTGTGCAAGGTACCTACTTGAGGGGGTCCTCTTGTTCACTGTCTATGCTCTCAGCATCACTGTCCCCATCTCCACGCCATGCCTGATCCACTAGCGTAGGCTCAGACTCCGAATCTGTGGAACTTGCGTAGTCTGTACACATAATAAACTTGATATCAGATCTGTTTCCTTATAGTCTTTAGTGCTGGAAGATAATACCTCCAATGGCAACTGGAGATATCTGAAAGTTTGCCAGCAAGATGTTATGTGCACATATGGTATATATCATATGCATACACTTCTGAGTGGAATGCCCCGTTCATGCAATCAGAGTATACTCAAAACCCCAACTGCTTTACAAATATGAAACAACTACTTCTATCACGTCAGCCTAGTGTTGCATCAGCCAATATCCCTATTCTAATAGTGAACACACACTGTGGCTGCCTAGGATCGTCGCTTTGGCATGATCAACTGCAATTATTTACACAGTAGAATCAAAGAATCTAGACTAAAATACATAAGTCAGATGGGTAACTAATTTCAAGTCATATTGCAATTTCTCAGAAAGGAGACCGACACATATCCCCATTTTTATAGTGAATACATTCCATCTTTACATCATCAGTGAGGCCACCCTTAAAAATAAGTCCGTTTCCTGTCCAGAGGGTGGGATTTTTCAGACCCATGAGGGAGGGAGGGAATTTTTTTTTTTAGGAAAGTATTTTTATTTGTCATGAGCATCGTAAGGCCACACCAAAAAAATAAGTTGGTCTACGGATTTCCCTCTCCATATTTTTGGAAATACAATTATATTTTTCTTTGAAAAAAAATCTTGTCTACGGATTTCGCTCGCTTCACTTTCTACAAGTTTTCTCTTTGTGATGTTTGGCAAATATTTTTTTTAAATAAATTTTTTCGCTCGCCTCACTTTTCCAGCAAGGAATCCATTGGACGCCAACAAATTCTTTAAAAAAAAATGAATGAATTTGCCATCACGTTCTAAGATTTAGTGATTGGAAACCTAGATTCTTGTGCTGATGGACGAAAGAATAAATTGTTTTTCAGAACTCAGGAAAAACATTTCCCATTCTCACAACAAAGATCCACCAGACCTCTGGACAGGAAACGAAAATATTTTTAAGCGTGGCCTGAGGCATAAAGTTTTCATGTATTAATTACATTCAATTGTGTTTGATAGAATAATGTATAAATGCGAGTAACTTGTGATGGCTTGAGATGACAAATGAAGCTAAAGCCTTGAGACCTCACACGTTATATCAAGGGTTAAGGATCGGTAAACACATACCAAGAATTCTATTAGTGATGCTTTCCACTGATGACCTATGACGCTTTGTCTCACGGCCCAATTCATCGACTTTGGTTCCATAGTGCTCAATCTGCTCCAGTAATGTCTCTGGCGTTTCATTAGGTCGCCGCTTCCGGCTAGCACGCTGTCGCATCAAGGCAGACTTACGGCCATGTTCCAAACAATACCTGTCAAAGATATATACCTTACAATTAAAAAGCATCCAATATGAATGTGGTTCCCAGGAGTGTCATTCAACCATACCAGAAATTAGTAGCAGTTTAGTGGGCAATGATGTATATAATCATGGGACACTGCATATGGTCATTCACCAGTTCTTTTTCCTCCAAATACTGATACCCAAAGCAGTGTCGTTTTGTGCCATTCGTGTATTTTTTTTTCATTTGTATCTAAACTAGCGGCCCATGCTATGTGGTCCACATGCACTCTCATTAACTACACATACATATTAAGATGCATTTACATTCATTCTTATAAGGTGTATAATGCTACACAACCAAGTTCTGATAAATACCCTTCCTTCTTGTCAGTCTTCGGTGCAGCATTGGGGCATCTTTTGCCATTCTTGTTAGAGATATATCCACACTGCTTGAAGGCTCCATTCTTGTCCTCTAGGATGTGTCGTGTACAGTAGTCCAAGCCGTCTATCCTAGGCTGCATACAACTCCGATATGGGTATTTACAGAACAGTCCCTCGATCGGCAGACGTGACCGTCGCACCACCTGGGGCTTGGACTTAATCATTGTGACAGCTGCTAATTTTCAATCTGGAACAATTGGCAAACGTCTGGTATGAGCATATGTATGCAACGTTTTGATTTGGATAAATCTTTACAGAACAAAATTCTATTTCAAGATTTCGGTAAATTTAGTGATCACTGAGTCCCCGTAACTGGTTCCTGGGCCACTGAGTCACTATTTCAGCAGTTATAAACAATTAGAAAAAAAAATCTGACCTACCCTATCTACTTTTTTTTAGCATCTTAACTTAAACACACAACTCTTGACCTAACACCCCACCCTACTTAGGCCACACCAAAAAAATAATTGGTCTATGGATTTTCATTTTTGAAAACTGGAGCGGGAGGGTGAAATTTTTATTCTATTTTTCTAAAAAAAAAATGTATTTGACAATGGATTTTCAATATCAAAGATGTGATGAGGGCGATTTTTTATTTTATTTTTTGGCTCCTTTTCTCAAATTTATGTATTTTGGCTTCTAAATGCAGCATAGACACTGAATGTGCAAATCTGGAGACCTTTACCTATCCAATGAGTGGTCTGCTGTTGCTGTACCTTTATTGGTTGACACTGTAAGGACTTTGCAAAAAAAAAAAAAAATTCCATTTAAGAAAATCAGGAGCGGGAAATCCATAGACCAATGTTTTAATTTGGTGTGGCCTTAGGTAAAACTTGACCTTCTTTGAAGGATAAAATTTTGATAATTAATGGCTCTAAAATAAGTTTGTTAACACAGTCAAGGACGAATGGCCCCAGAATATAAATCAACTGTCAAGAATCTTAAATGTGACATCAAGAATCTCAAAATTCAGACTGTTAGCTTTCCAATCAGCCTATCTTTCAGCTAATTAAGCCATTTAATGAGGAAAAAATGATCACAGGGGTGAAATAAGGCACAGTAATTCTTCTCTTCTTCCACACAAAGTGTTTTTAATTTGGATAACTGATTGCCACAGATTTTAATTACATATTATTCGGTTAATTAGGCCTGTACCGTAATCTCCCGCGTATAAGGCGCACCTAGAGTTTTGGAAAATTCTCAAAACTTTGGTTCTACTGAATGAATTTTTCAAAATTCAAAGACCTATGTGTAAGTTGGGCCCTATGGACCCCCCTTGGCCCCCATATATATCCTATTATGGCTAAGGGAGCATGTAACATATCAAAAGAAAGGTCTTGCAGTCCCCCTTGTGGATACAATGAGAACTAACCCCCTCCCCGTATCAGACCCACCTTATACGCGGGAGATTACAGTATAATTAATTGTATCAGGTAATATTGAAGTTTATTTTATATTGAAATATATAGTAAATCCAAAGATATACCACATTTTGTGTCTTCCTAAAGTGCTCTAAGAACATGCCCTCTTAGGGAGTGATCATTTTTTAACAACGGGGGGGGGGGGGGGCTGGTGGGTCAGAATTTTTTCAACCACTTGACCGGGGGGGGGGGGAGTCATAATAACTTTGCCTGTTTTCAGCGAAAAAGCCCGCACGTTACTATAGGTTAAAAGGGTGCATTCGCGCACGATTTTCGGCCCCTGATGGTGGGGGTCAAAATTTTTTTGACCCATCAAGAGGGGGGGGGCGATATTTTTTTTTCGAATAATATTTAATTTTTGTCAATATGCTATATAGACCAACAGTGGAAAAATAATTAGTGTTTTGCAGCCTCTGTGCACGCTGTTGTGTTTACGCTGGGCATCTGCGTTCTGTATAACTACTGCAGGCATAGCCATAGAGCTCCACCCCCCAACCACTCTCCCCTTACTTCCACCTGTATCAAGGTCAGGTCACAGACAGGGAGAGGGAGGATTACAGAAATATAATCTTGTTCTATCAAAGAGATTCTTTTCCTAATCCCTCAATTGGGGGTGATTAGTGGATGTTTATTCTACACTCTGTCGGTCTCAGTCTCATTTCACACTCTCCCCCCACATATTCAGATAACCTATCAGTGATAACATCAACTGGGAGAGTGTACTCACTCATGCACATCCAACAGTTAAGAACAAGTTGGCCAAGGCTTCCACCTGCCCCCTATGTAGTGGGAGAGCAGCGGGAGCGGAATTCAGGGGTAGGTTTCTAGCCAATGTTAGCGAAGTCAGCCGAATCTAGCTGCCCGCTCCCCTTATCTGGCACTATGATAAACTTGTGTTTGTAGAATATTGATTCTGGGGGTTCTACCAGACAGAATTACTTCAAATTTGTATCAAATGAAAGGTGAAACAAAGCTCTACATCACTGGAACAGGGCTTTTGACAGGATTTTTTGCAATGCGCCAATTGCACACTTTTTAGCAAATACAATGCGCCATTCTGTAAATGAATGGCCATTCTAGCCATGTAAATGCGACATTTAAGCATTAAATGCGTGTATTACGCACTGCGCAGCCCTGTCAAAAGCCCTGCTGGAAGTATTTTACTTTATTCACCTGTTTTTTTCTCCAAATTCAGGCAGTAAACTTTTGAGTGAAATTAATGATTCTGTCAGACCACAATGTTGAGTTACCTGACTGGCCATGTTCTTCTTGCAGAAACACATGGATATTTCTATTTTTAGTAAAAGTTAGATGAGATATAATATTGTACATGTGCAGCCAACATATAGACCTACATTTTGAGGGGATTTTGAGAAATATTGACTGGTTATTAAGAGCAGGGCGGTCTGACCAACTTATACAACTTTGGACGGTTTTTCCAAAATTAATATTCAGTACAGAAGCTATCAGAACATACAGGGTTATTCTATGACATCTTATTTATTAGAATATAGCTAGTTTAAACAGCTATATGGCTGTGATTTTCTGCGATTTTTAATCTCCTAGATGCATCATACCAAAATATTCAAGAAAAAAATATTTTAAAATCTGATTTCAACCAGATATTTAAAATACTTATACCTTCAATACCAAAGACAAGCAAAGTGCCACTTGGTAGGCACTTACACAACTCCCGTGTGCGGGTCTGCCGTGCGCGGAGGCCTAAAGTGTGATAGAGCAAAAATAGCAGACTTCAATCTGACATATCTTTACTTATTGATTCTGAAGCTGTTTACTGGTGGATTTGGACAAATAGGGTGTCATTTTAAAGGCCTTGGAGAGGGTTACAATATGCCTGTAATTGTTTAATGGATTGGAGAAAAAACAAATATATTTCTCCCAGGTGAATTTAGAACTTAACTTCAGGAGCATTTTATGGCATGAAGTTCACATCTCACATTAATAAAAATGATACTCACATGTTCCCTGGTTAAATAAGGTCTAGAAAATGTTAAGTTTTTGTATTTCCAATAGGGAACAGTATGTTTTCTATGCAGCAACAAAATCATGATCTATTAGCACTGTGAGGGGGAGTGAGAGATTAGCACTCACACCTCCTTCACTGCACCACACCTATAGGCTCACCACTGGAGGGACCACCTCGAGGTGCCCCTGGGCCCAGGCTGGGGCTGGGGTGTGACTACCAGGGCTTCTCTGTGACTGACTACCGTAATCTCCCGCGTAGAAGACGCATTGTGCATATAAGACGCACCCCAAACTCAGCACATGCATTTTCGCGTATAAGACGCACATTTTAATGCTGATATTTGTAAGATTAGTACTGTTCTATAGTAAAATTACCCCTCGTATAAGACGCACCCTGAACTTCAGAAAATCCTATAAGACTCCCCAGCATTTTGTTTGGCATAGAGGACGCGTCTTATACGCGGGAGTTTACGGTAGAAGGACTTTTCTGTGAAGTTTGAACATCAGTCATTATCATAGGGTGGGGGGGGGGGGGGAGGGAAGGGCCCAGGGAGAGGACTCCCAAGTTTCTAGCCTTGATACATCATGAGATGTGTTAATTTTATTCCTATTTCATAACATAACCCTTGGAATGGCCTTGAACTTGGCCAACATCACAACATGCCTGTTCACATCAATCTCTGAAAAAGCCTTCAACTATGTTTTATTCCAAGTTTCAAGCTTACGTTTTTCATGAGGAGAAGTCATTTACCTAATTCCACAACATTGACCTTTGACCTTAAAATGACCTTGTCCTTGGACAAGGTCACCACATGCATGGTTACCTCATAAAATTGACCTTGACATGACCTTGATCTTTCCAAGGTCACCAGGAGGTCACAATATGCATGGTCATCTCTGTCTTTTGCTGACCTTAGACCCAGTCTTTATCTGAAGTTTCTAGCCTTGATATATCATGAGATGTGTTGATTTTACTCCAATTTCATAACTTCGACCTTGGAGTGACCTTGACCTTGGCCAAGGTCACTACATGCCTGTTCACTGAATCACTGGAAAAAAACCTTCAACTATGTCTTATATCAAGTTTCTAGCTTAAGTTTTTCATGGGAAGTACTCATTCACCTAATTCTGAAACATTGACCTTTGACCTTAAAATGACCTTGACCTTGGAAAAGGTCATCACATGCATGGTCACATCTGCCTTGTGAAGACCTTCAATCCACTTTTTAAATCATATTTCTAGCTTCAATAGTTCATGAGAAATAGGCATTTAAATACAGTAATTAAATGACTCTTGATACCAGCTTGGTCGATCAGAAAATTTGGATCACAATTAAACTCTTAACTATGGTTAATTGTGGCAGAACGATAGGCTGAATTTCAGGTCTTTGAATGGCCATAACTTTGCTTTAAATTAACATAAAAACTTCATTCAAAAAGCAAAATCAATCAGTTTTGCAAGATCTATCCATAGATCACTAGCTAGAGTGCATAGAACCAAGTCTTAAAAATTAGGTAAGTGCCTACACTTGGATATGTTAATCTGCTAATATTTAGCTTTAAGGTGGTGTAATTGGTAAGTAGATGTGCCTATTCAGTCAGAATATATCAGTAATTATGTACAGCAGGGCCGACAAACCATGGGTCTAGTGCATGTTTAATGGATGGTCTTATCTTAAGATTTGGGCAAATATACATGGAAGGGACTGATACTAACTAGTGATAGAATTTTTTTCACTTTTCCAAATTATAAAGTGATATTATCAGATATAAAAATGCTTCTAGTGGGTGTATCAAATTGATTCAAAAAGCTATGAATTGAAAATTTCATGCTCTTCCATTTGATATATCACTCATGCATTTCTGTTGAGTTCCAGATTTTTGGCTGACTTCGCTACCAATGGATGTTGTGTTTGGAACAGCCACGCCCTCTCTCGATTCACATGGGAAGCAGACGCTGAAAGGGCTGGCCTAACGAAGAGACAGCCCGAAAAGAACTGAACGCGAAACCCACCTTTAACATGTCAAATAGATCCAAAATTTCACACTTGGATAGTACTGTCATATTCAGTAGACCTCATAGTATACGTTGGCATGTGTCTGTTGTTATGATCCTTCCATTTTTCGGTACAGTAGTGATGCAAAGCGATCGTACGTCCAGGGACACCTTCACCCAGTAGTGTCTGAGGCCCACTGACTGCACCATGCACCGAGCACTGAGCAGCGTAATTGTTGCCTCGGCTTTAAGTCATTTTCTTTTATTCGAAATATCCCCCATTCTGATAACATACATTATAACCAAGTCAAACCGAATATTAAATGGAGAAAGACATAAGGTTCTGAATAAATGCGTACGGTATTCTCTTGGAAAATCTAATTTAGGACACATTATTGCCCAATCAGATGTACAACACCCATTTCTGCGGGACTATTGACAAATACGCATGCGTAGTACTACGTCTGTCTGTGTGTCTTGGTGCTGTGTAAATGGCGGGCGAATCACGATGGATATTTACTCGAGCTCAACTTATCGACACACCAAGCCGAAAATGCGGTATAGACAGCGACAAAGAATTAAATTATAGACAACAGACTGCAAACTTCATCCAGGATATGGGACAGCGTCTCCAGGTGTATCCTTTCGGGTCCAAAATGGGCGTCCTGTATTGAGGTCAGAAGCCTCGTGCACCGAGGTCTTTCAATGAAAGTTTCATTCTTCGTCACTCGTTGACAATTTTTGATTCGATTTGTATAGAGTATTTGTGTGCTTTTCGTGGTTTTAATACAGGTCGAGCGGCGGTTAAGAATGTCTAAATAATTTCTGACGTGTTTAATGGTCACTTTGCTTTGTCAGTAGGTTTCAATGCCGCTCGAAACTTAGGTTGCTTTAAACATCTACGCAGTGCCAGAGTGGCTTCTTTCGTTTGAGTTGAGAGCACGTTCCTTTGTACGTGCGAATGCCGGCAACCGTAGTTACCGGCATTTTCAGTTTTTCGCTTGAGGGGCAGAAGTTTTGCCTTTTAGCAGAAGTCTAGAGCCTTCGTTTTTACGAACAGTACCATTTTAAATTGTGAAGACGTTATTGTTAGTATATTAGACCAAAACCGTATAACCTTGCTTCCTCGGCAAGCCGGATGTGAGGGAGGGGGTTTCCCCGTCGGTCGTGCCACAGTGGGCGATGATTCATGCATTTGTTGGTGTACTCACAGTTCGAAAATAACATGCCACTGCCCATCTAATATCCCTACTATTAGAGTGAACACGTATTTTGGCACGATACAAAGGCCAAACACAACCAATTCGACCCACCCTGGCCACAACGTTTTAAAAACCATCAACTTGATCAAGCCAAGGTCTGACATCCCACAAGGGGTTAAAGAATTTTTAACCCCCTGCCATGCCTAATTAGGCTAATACCATGCCATGGCATGTAACCATGTAGACCTTGATGGCGGGCTTCCCTAGCCCACTGAAAAGGGTCTATTTCTCCTCTTTCCTATCCCCTCAGGATGTGTGTGGTGCACATATGCGCGGGCATCGACACATTCCTCTGTGAAATTGTGTAATCAGTAATGTCGTTCTCGCCATGAAAATGACCTCAGCTGTCAAAATGGCGTTAAACATCTATTACTCACTCACTCACAAATTTTGATTAACTGTGAAAAAGAGCTATAGGAGGCAGGTGATTTAAGACACCCGAGAGAGGGTAAAAGAATGAGAAAGATATTTAGATTTTTTGATAAATGAAGCAATCCTTAATACATGTCAACCTGTGAGTAAACATGTATTGCGTACTTCATATATTAATGTAAAGATGATTGAGGTATACATACCATTGCCGTTTGGTGAATATGCTTTTGGTATGCTGCTATCAGAGAGATGGTGAAAAAATACCTATCATCATTGTAACAAAAAGTGTGAGGCGACTCTTTTTTTTTTTTTTTTGCTGCAGTGTTAAAGAACTACCGTAATCTCCCGCGTATAAGGTGCAGCGCACGTATAAGACGCACCCCCAACCCAGGGAAGACTTATTTCACGTATAAGACGCACCTCTAAGGGCAGACTTTTGTAAGTTTAATACTGTTCTATAGTAAAAATACCCCGCCTATAAGACGCACCCCCAACTTGAGAGAATGTTATAAGACCCAGCCATTTGTTTGGCGTAGAAGACGCGTCTTATACGCGAGAGAATACGGTAGTATATGGATGCCTTTTGGAAACCTTAATAGGCCGGGTCTACCCTATCTGCATTTACCAGAAACCTATTTCTCCGCCTCTTTTCCGATCTTCCTCCCATTTGACCCTTACAATTGCACCAATGCAACAGCTGGTGGGGCAGTATTGTTTCAGCAACACAACAGATAACGATTTAGAACTATAGGGCTTAGTATGGACGTCCTGTGAGTCCGCCATTTTGAATTTTGCTGGTTGAGGTAAACCCTACTGATAAGACATACCATGATGGGTACCTTGTCCCTGGGTAACACCCACTTCCAGGGACATACTGGTCCCATGTTGTCAGTTCTTATCAGTGCATGTCGCCAGAACCAGCTCCAGACCCGCTTCCAGCCAATATGTTTCCATCAGGGTGCATTGTAGTCAGGTTTCAAACTGGGTACATTCGAAGAAGGGCCCTGACCTCCCCTCCCCCATGACCACATACACACGTGTGCACTCACACTTCCCACATGCATACACACTTTGTAGTGCAGTTATTTTGTTGTAATCCCTGTACATGAGGGCATTGACCTAGGTGCAGGGCCATATATAAGTGAGTGAGTAATAAATGTTTAACGCCATTTCGACAACTGAGGTCATATTCATGGCGAGAACTACATTACACATATTCACAGATGAATGTGTCAGTGCCCGCGCATATGTGCACCACACACATCCGAGGGATAGGAAAGAAGAGATATAGACCCTTTTAAGTGGGCTAGGGAAGCCCGCCATATATAAATAGGTTGTGAAGTTTGATATAGCCTTAACCGAAGATTCACCTGTCAAACATTCCTTCCTGACATGAAGACAGTGCTTGTACACTAAAGTTTACTTTGGTATTTTACATGCACCGTCCAAACAAAGAAAAAAAAGAGTTATGTGTCCCAGTCAACCCGACCCAGGCCCATAGGCTGGGAATTGAACTCATTCATCTCATAGATTCGGCCATCCAAAGATCATACATGCAAACTCCTCAGTTTTCTCAGTTTTTTTTTTTTCTGTGATGTGTCAGGGTCAATCTTGTGATTCATCCTGATCCAACGAGATATTATTATACCATTTATATAGGGGGGTAGTCTTAGAAAAATTTCTGACACAAGTGACAAGGGCATCAGTCATCCACAAAATGCACCATTTCAATTTTATTCTCTAACCCCCCCCCCTCAATTTCCACTGTTTGATGGCATTTCTTTTAAAAAATCTCATCACTTTTAGGGCTCAGTTTTGTTCTCGTTGGGAGTTTGCATGTATGAAAGATGCAATCAATGTTGAGTGTTAGGATGTACACGCAGCATACCGTAATCTCCCGCGTATAAGGCGCGTCTTATACAGGGGGTTTTAGTTCTAATTGGATCCACAAGGGGGACACCAAGACCTTTCTTTTGATATGTTACACTACCATATAAACTCATTTGCTGCATTTGGGGTCCAGGAGGGTCACGGGGGTCCAAACAGCACATAGCTTTTTGAATTTTGAAAATCCATTCATTAGAACAAAAGTTATGAATTTTTTATTCTTTTGACCATATTCTGAAACTCTGGGTGCGCCTTATACGCGGGATGCGCCTTATACGCGGGAGATTACAGTATATATACCTGTCTAAATGTATTGGACAAGCAGCATATAAATACCTGTCTTGACATATAAAGAAAGGGCTGAATGTCTGTTAACTAATGAGACAGGCCAATCAGGTGGGATCCTTTGCTTTTGATGTTGAACAAATCAATCAATCGGGTGGCTTATTATAGGAGGTACATCATTTGCCCTGGCTCCTTTAGAGTTCACAAGCTCTAGCTGGCCCCTGAAAAGCATGTGATGGCAGGAGGTCAGTTTGGAATAAATAATCCTTAAGTCCAGGGAAAGTAGCCTCGCTCCAGTAAAAAAGGTAACTGGGAAAGCTCTTTTATCCACTTTTAAAAAGCAGATGAAGCTTTATGTTAATTGTATTCTGAAGCTCAAAGTGTATGTGTTGTACCCTGTTCTTCGTAAAATATTCCTCTCCAAAGTGCTTAATCCTTAAGTCAGTAAAACAGTACTCAACTATGTATCAACACGGCCATTGTCTACATGCATCGGTTCTACATGTTCCATTCCTTCACCAAATTCAACCGGAACGTAAGTTTATTTTCATACCATTCTCATATTGAGTTTTGATTGAAGCTTTTGCTGTTCTGGTAAAATGAAGCAGAAAAATTAAATAGAAATTAAAAACAAGTTTCTTACCCTAAAAGAAGTGCAGGGACCAGAACAAAAAGAAAGTACACATTACCTGTATCATACATAGAAAAAATAGAACTTTCTAGAGATGCCACAATTCCTTGTCTATAATATCTGTACTAATTCGTCGCGGAAAATTGAGATAAGGCCCTTTAAAGTCGATTATCAGCTTTGCAGACACCTCGCACCCTCCAAAAGGGGCCGCATGGAGCTTTTTTTCCTTTATATCGCAGGGGTGTGAAATTTCCGCGGAAACGCGGAAATCCGCGTTTTTGATGCTCAGAAAGACCATTTTTGAGATCTATGCAAATCCACTGAGAAAAGATTTTACCATTTGTGGGGGGGGGGGGTCTGACTTAAAATTTTTGTCAATACCATTCCAGATTGAAAAATGTTAGCATCCCACTGGTAGTTCCAAACATACCTGTATAACAGAGTGTGTTATATTCTGCCCAAAGAACATTTAGATCACTTTTATACTACATTAAAACATTAACTAGCAAGCCGTATATTACGCTTCAGAGGTAATGGGTTTCGGGATTTCACACCCCTGATATCGGAAAAAAAAATGACTAAAATTCCGCATCCTTGGGGTTTTTGGTTAAAAAAATTTCAAATTTCCACCACTATCATGATTAGCCATACAGAAGGTTCAACTTGGTCGATTTTTATAATTTTTACAGCTTTAGATTCCCCAAAATCCCTCTTCCTATGTATTACCGTAATCTCCCTCGTAGAAGACGCGCTGCGTGTATAAGACGCACCCCAAACTTAGCACATGCATTTTCGCGTATAAGACGCACATTTTAAGGCTGAAATTTGTAAGATTAGTACATTTCCATAGTAAAATTACCCCTCGTATAAGACGCACCCCCAACTTGAGAGAAAGCTATAAGACACCCCAGCATTTTGTTTGGCCTAGAGGACACGTCTTATACGTGGGAGTTTACGGTACTACCATTGCTTGGAGTAATTGAAAATCATTCAATATTTTCAAGGACTTGGGAATTCCCTAGGTTTTCTGAATTCTAGAGTGTGTAATTCTGTTAGGAAATAAGCTTACCCTTAACTTAAAGGGTCAGGGTCTGAATCTTAATATCTGGTTATCATACAAAAAAAAATTAAGCCTCCCTCGTCCCTAAAAATGTTAAGAAAAATAAAAAGTGACCTCCCTCATCACTGAAAAAAATCTATGAAAAATAAAAATAAAAGCCTCCCTCCCTCACTGCTTTTTTCAAAAAGTGTCTGCAAAGCTGATAATTGATTTTAAGTGGCCTAATTAAATTTCCGAATTTTTATTGAGTAAGTGGCATCTCTGACTTTGACATGGCATTGTCTGAGAAAAGAAAAGACATTGAGAACTCATTGATATCTGAACAATTTTCAGAACATGGCCGCGGCATGTTTGTTCCTGGCTGCGAAGGTGGAGGAACAACCTCGGAAACTGGAACACGTCATCAAAGTGTCTCACATGTGCCTCCACCGGGAAACCCTAGACACTAAAAGTGATGTAAGTCTTCTTATGATGTAGCTAGAAAGATTGTGATGAAGCACAGAAGACTGTAACTAGGTTTGATTGGCGTTGTCTCTTTGATTGTTGGGGGGGGGGGGGGGAAATGGCATGCTAGTATATGAACAACACAAACCTGTGTCATACAAATGTCGCAAGTCAATCTTGAAAGCAGTCTGTCTGCAAACAGCAGTCACCAAGATCACAAGACGTGTTGTTTCACTTTCAGATGTACCTAGAACAAGCCCAGGAACTAGTTGTAAACGAAAACATCCTACTACAGACATTAGGTAAGTGACTTTAGAATGTGAGGATAGCTGCCTGACAAACTTGTCAGTCAACTGACAAAGATGTCAGTTTTCGGAATTTTGTCTCATTCCAGAATTATCAAAGTACAATATGCACCTAGATTTACCCAAATTTCCTTTGCTGGATTATGGTTTTGTAGTACTTTACAATGAATTCAGAACATTTATATGTATCTTGAAATAATGGAAGAGTGGATGGAATACCGTAGTATTACACTACTGGTGTAAAAAAAAAAGAAGTGAAAATGGGCCCTTAAAAGCGGGAAAAGCAATAGCAAAGTGTAATGTAAGAAACAGTACCAGGGGGTTGCGGTTAGGGATGTCATTGATATTCACAATATCTAAATATCGGAAATAATGTAATGATGAATATCGTATTGACATCTGCATTATATCGGTATCTAATGACCTACTTATTTATTTTTCAAAATTTTAGTGAAATACATTTGGAAATTGCATATGCATAGGCTTATTTGGTATCAAATTAAAGCTAATGGCATCAACAATACAATGGGCTAGTGATAATGTGCTATATACTGGTAGGTTACTTTCTACTACATATTTTGACTTTAAGATAAGTCAACTTTGAGAATTGACATCACATATTCGTCTAAATAATTCGTCTAACCTAAGTTTTTGTCTTGTTTTTTCAGGCTTTGACATTCAGGTGGACCATCCGCACACTCATGTGGTGAAGACGTGTCAGCTGGTTCGAGGTCAGTAATCAAACCATGGAGAGCGAGGATCAATGTCCCCTTACCATTTACTGAATGAAGTGCTGACTTTTTTTTTCTATCATGATATTTTCTTAACATTTCAATTTCCTCTGCTATTTATTGTCAAACAAAACATTATTTTGGGAATTTCTGAGACAACTTGATTGAAGTTTCAGCTAGTGAAATAAAACATCAGAATGTGTAAGTTGAAATGATCCTCCTCACCGGGACATCGTGTGTGGGGTCCATTTTATAAATTATGCCCCATTCAGAGTTCATGAGAATCTAAAACAATGTTCTCTCGAGGCTAGGGATACGTGGGTAGACTGATTCAAACAGCGCAAATACATAAAAGGACAAAGACTAGCAAGTGATATATTTTCTATCAGACAGATGTCATTTTCAATCATGAATAGCTTGTTTAACTTTGAATACACATTACAGATGGCATCTTAGATAATGTATAATGTTTAACGTTATCCTGAATAAGGGAAGGGTTAAACTCACAAAATGATGAAAAGGAAATGTGGGTGGGCACAGGAAAACACTTGAAACACGATAAAGTTTAAACGAAAACGCTCTTCCCAGAGCAGCTGAGTGAGAGTGAGTGAGTAATAGATGTTTAACGCCATTTCGACAGCTAAGGTCGTATTCATGGCGAGAACTACATTACACAATTTCACAGGGGAATGTGTCAGTGCCCGCGCATATGTGCACCACACACATCCCGAGGGGATAGGAAAGAGGAGAAATAGACCTTTTTAAGTGGGCTAGGGAAGCCCGCCCAAAGCAGCTATCACAAAACCAAAAAGATTGTACACAGCAGCCCATCTGAAAATTGCGTGACTGCAAAAAAAAAAAAAAAAAAATTCCCTTTAATCCATAGAAATGGAAACAAAACTGATCAGTTTGACAGCTTTCCCCCCCCCCCCCCCCCCGAAAGACAAATTATCTATTATTTTAAAAAAAAAAATGAGCATAAGCAGCGCGAAGTGACAGTTCATATCTTGAGATCAGCAACACAAAAAAAAGTATTTTCTGGGTCAAAACGAGTAAGTTAATGCATCTGCTTTGACAAACTGTTGTTATAAAAATGTTAGTGTGTGTTTTTAGTTCATTAGCAGCTGTTACATTTTACGCTTTAGTTGTCTGGGGCAATTGTGGTTTGCGTCAGATAACGGGAAACAATTTTTGTGTGGTATGTTGGGATGGGCTGTATTGATCAGTGTATAGTAACTACTATTATATAGACTGGAAATATTGCCTATGCTCACCCTATATCACTGAACCTGCAAGGTATTGACGTTGGACTAATATGCTGTGTTTTCTCTCCCGATGTCGCCCTGGCTGACGCTGTCTCCGACGACCTACAACCCCCCTCACGTCGTGCGCCTCACTGCTGGTCGTCGTTGACGTCAACAGCCAGCAAGGACCTAGCGCAGACGTCATACTTTTTGGCCACCAACAGGTTGTGTGTGCTTATCCTTTCGACACACACATAACCCGACTCGCCACATTGCTCTGTTGTGGTGTGGTCGACCCTGTAGTTCTTATCCCAGATTCCCAAAGAAGGCTGACTGACTGAATTTCGTTGTGTGTAGTTTATTTACTTCATCCCTAGGAAATCGTTTACAAAATACCAGTTCGTAGATTCTACATTTGTTATGAAATGGCTAAGATTTTATTTTTTCATCGAAATTTTTCAGGTTTAATATTGAACCCCAAATTGATTTGTATGAAATGAACATGGCACATGAATATTCTTAAATTTGCTGAGATCCAATGATGAAAACTTCAGTGCTAACAAATTGTTGGGGGAAAAATATGAGCCAACTATTGGATTTATGTTGGTCATGAATGAGATTCTATGTCTAAAAGAAGCATACGAAAGTCAGGCGTCTATGGGTGTGATAGTCAATCTATGGAAAAAGACCATTTGTTTATGCTGTTGTCTAAAGAAAAGTATTAACTCATATTGACCACTGGTAATTTGCCAGTTGCAAGCCTCGGATGCAGATGCATTGGACCAAAAGTGGCCCAAACCAACAGCTGAAAGACCATTATGACGAAGTTTGGCCTCAAATTCTACAGTCGAAGGGCCACACCGAGAATGTATCTGCAACCTGGCGCGATATATACAACTTTGCATATCCAAACAAACATCAAAAACCTGATCATGCTTTTAAATAGTGGTCTGGCATATACTCATGTATAATTATTTGTTTTCCCCTGCATTTGAAACATACATATCACATTCACATCAAATATTACCAAATCTATCATTCCTGTTCTATTTCAGTGCATAGTCAGCCTTCCAAACTAGTGTGAAGTGAGATGATCCTTTCGCAGAGATGATATATTAAAGCGGTGCCTTCTGCACAAAGCGCTCCATTTTATATTGGTAACCCAGGCTTCAGAATTCCTCAGTATTTTGATTAAGCCACTGACAACTGTCCCGTAATAACTCCTACTAAACATTGCAACTGCTCAAATTCCATTTCCTTCCCACAAATAATAGTAAATCAAAATGATCAAAGTTACCACAAGTGCTTACAGAAACTATGTAATGGGCCAGTTCCCCTGAGTGCATTACCATGTTCTGTAGTGGTATCCCCCATGGGTGATTCTGAAGGCTGCGTGTACACAATATAAAGTGGTGCTGTGGTACATGGTGAGATTGTTGTTGCACGATTTGTCCTAATATAGAATATCTACATTGCTTTTACAGCCTACACCTGACATCAATGTGTCTACAAAATAAGCCAACCGTTGTTGCTTGTGTCTGTATTCACCTTGCATGCAAGTGGTCCAACTGGGAGGTATGTACAAGTAATCTTTTTCACTTGTCTGTTATGTACACTTAATACTTAAGACTGTTAAAAATGCCCAAACAAATACTACCGTAATCTCCCGCGTATATGACGCAGTGTGCGTATAAGACGCACCTAGAGTTTTGGAAAATTCTCAAAAAAATGAAAAATTAATAACTTTGGTTCTACTGAATGAATTTTCAAAATTCAAAAACCTATGTGTAGCTTGAGCCCCCCGGACCCCCCTGGGCCCCCTTATATCTTATTATGACTAAGGGGGCATGTAACATATCAAAAGAAATCTCTTGATGTCCACCTTGTGGATCCAATGAGAACTAAAACCCCACGTATAAGACGCGGCTTATACGCGGGAGACTACGGCACCATAATCTCTCGCGTAGAAGACGCGGTGTGCGTATAAGACGCACCCCCAACTCAGGAAAGGCTGGTTCGCGTATAAGACGCACCTCTTAGGGGTGAATTTGGTAAATTCAGTACTGTTCTATAGTAAAATTACCCCGCGTATAAGACGCACCCCCAACTTGAAAAAATCCTATAAGACGCACCAGGCATTTTTTTGGCTTAGAGGACGCGTCTTATAAGCGGGAGATTACGGTATTTAATGTGTTTCATTACCCCGGTATGTTGACAGATTCCCCAATCAAATACAATGTACTATTTAATGTGTTTTATTATGTTGACAGATTCCCCAATCGAATGAAGGCCGGGAATGGTTTTGGTATACAGACAAAGATGTTACATTAGAATTACTGGAAGGTGAGTAACGCCAGTTGCTGTGAAACTTATTTATAGAATGTCAGCTGCAAAGCTTTTAACCGGTGAGAATCTACAAGCAACTAGATAGCAGTGTCACACAGTCACAGGGAGTGATCAGGGGTGTGAAATGTCCGCGGAAACGCGGAATTCCGCGTTTTTAATGCTCACATGGATCATTCCTGAGATCTGTGCAAATCCACTGAGAAAATGAATTACCATTTATTGGGGGGGGGGGTTCTTAGAAATTTCCAAATGTTAGATATAATGTCAGCCCAAATTGAGGTAGATAAGTATCCCAATGGTAGATTGTGGCCTCATTGTACACAAGAGAATAATATAATGTAGCCAATTGAATAGTTAAATCACTTATCTTATGTACCGTAATAATGTGAATTAGAAATCCTTGTGAGGTGGTATAATGCGCTTCAGAGGAAACTGTTTTCGGGATTTCACACCCCTGGTGATGCATTATTTCAATCCCAGGTCCGTGTTGAACTATCGTGACTTGGCATGGTCTCAAACCTGACATTTTGAGATGTCTATAGACAAAGCCTCTGATTTTGTGTATTGCCTGTTGTTAGGTTTGATCTCCTTGCTGGAGAAGGCCCACTATACAGGTCAGTATGTAGGTCAGGGTTTCATGCATCATAAGTTGTAATTGTTAAGGAAGTGATGCAGTATTGAACCTGTGGGTTGTGACTGGTCTGAAGGGCTGCAATAGGGAAGTCTAAACTCCCCAAGTTGCTTATCAACACCGAAAGTTGCCTATCAAAAACAAAAAATAGACAAAACATATCACTTGAATTGAGACTATCCAAATATACTAAATACCCGCCTCTAGGCTGCACCCCCAGTTTGGACTGAGTGTATTAACCAAAGTAACTGGTTTGCGTATAAGCTGCGGCTTATGCACAGGAGTCAGTGAGTGAACTTTCCAGCTAGATTTTTAAATCAGATCATGGTGATTTCCTTGGGAAATCTGACCAAAATTGTAAGATATCCTAGTTTTTGTAGGGGGTGGCTTCACTGGGAATTTGCGGTAGTCTCCCCTGAGGCATTCAATAATAGTTTCCTATACGGGAAGTTCTTTTCCTTTTTCCATTTTTTTTTTGTGTAAAAAAAGAGATCAGATCATGGTTTGTTATCGATAATGCACAAGAGCGTTTGTAATTGCTGTTCCAAATTACACCTTTTTTCATAGATTTAAGGTTAAACGTTGGTAAATCATACACCTGCGTTATGATTTGGTCAGGAATAAAAGGCAATTAGGTCAGGGGGAAGTCAGAATTCTGATCTGAGATTCTTGTGCGAACTGTGTTATCTAGGCCTCATGCCCCTATGGGACAACTGAGATATGCATTGTTATGATACTGAGAATTCCGAGAAAACGTGAGCTGTTCTATTTGATGTCATCTAACAAATCAAACTTAGTTTAATCAATTTCATTTTCTATTCTTCTGCAGCATTAACACAAGACTTCCTAACGATCTTAGACCGATGTCCGAGTAAATTGAAAAAGAAGATACTGACGTGGAAGGTTTGTATCGAAAAGAAGATGCATGAACTTGTGAGTGTAGTTACCAATAGCTGACAGATTGTGTGTGCATTTTTTGATTGAAAAAAATATTCAGTGATAAGTTTCACACCGCTAGACACGAAAATAAGATTGTCTGATAAAATTCATATTATATGAACAGACTTGGAACTACAAGCAATGTCTTGTAGGTATGATACTTACATTGAAATAAATAATTTAATGGGGGGCATGTTCTATTCAAAAGTCATATGAACAAAATAGATATTAAACAGTCTGTCATTGCTGTAACTGCTAACTATAAGTTCGACCTTGGCACCAAATTAGACTTATTCTTTTCACCGTTCTCTATTCTGTTTATCAAATGAAATTGGTTGAAATATTGTATGGCATTTGTCAATACTTTGCGCCTTTTAATATACAAACAGTAGCTTTACTATTAGAAGTGTATTTTCTCTTTGCAGTCTGGTCGAGATGGTGCAGAAGGTATGGAGCCAACACCCCTCATGACTTCCAGGAAGTCATCATCTACAACTGGGTCTTCATCTGCAAGTGCATCTTCGTCCAGCACATCTGCAGCTCAATCTTCTTCATCTGCTGCCCGGAGTCAGGCACGGCGCAGGGACCCAGGGGCACCATCACAACCATCTGCAGCGCCCCCAGCTGTGCCCACAGCTGCAAATGATGCTCAGCCACAGCTTTCATCTGGGATCCGAGCATTGCCAGGCCAAGCTGAATCTGGCACAATGCGGCGGGTCAAAACAGAGCCTGCTTTGCATCAAAGCTTAACACCGAAAGAGTACCGCGAGAGACGTGAGCGAAAGGAGAAAGAGATGCGTGAGCAACAACAACGGGCTCAACTAAATGCCAAACTGCCAACAAGCCAGGCTCCACCTGCTCCGCCCAGCAGTGCACCGCAAGATGTGAAAGAGCGTCACCATATGGACATCTTCACACATGCACCAGCTGCTGGAGCTGGTGAACAGACCAAGCCAGTGTCACACGATAACCAGGATGGTGCTTCTCGTGTGGAGGGTCAGCGCTCCAGGGAGCGGCCCCATGGGGAGCAGCATCACCGGTCTCACCAAGCAGCTGATACACAGCATCGCCGTCCCCATGATACCCACCGGCACCACCCAGGGGTGCCATCACACAAAGCACCACCAAGTGGCCACTCATCACACCAGCAGCCCCACTCTGAGCGGCACCAGCAGCAGTCTGGGAAGGTGAATGCACATGACCACTCTAACAATGGGCATTCAGAGCCACAAAGACCCTCACATGACAATACTCCTATCAAAGTAGAGGTGAAGACAGAGCCGAAGGAAAGCCATGCCCCAGCCCCCCATGTTGAACCCCCACAGCCTCCCTCATCCCACAGTGAAGCACCCCCATCCTCTTCCTCGCAACTAAAAGACTTAAAGATGAAGATCAAAAGCAAGTCACATGGGGTATCACCAAGCACAGAAGTCAATAATGAAAAATTGAATCCGCTGAAAATGAA
The DNA here is from genome assembly GCA_949317995.1 of Acholoe squamosa. NCBI lineage: Eukaryota > Metazoa > Annelida > Polychaeta > Phyllodocida > Polynoidae > Acholoe > Acholoe squamosa. The sequence continues at coordinate 38,265,940 of OX439048.1, read as the reverse complement.
AATCAAACTCCCGGTGTCTCCTAGCATGTCACGCCGTGAAGAACGATCTCATAAATCATCCCCTTTAACAACTGGAGATGGACTAAAAATCAAGCTGGACTTAAAGGGTCATCGTTCACACTCTTCAGATGATCGTCACAGTCATTCCAAACCAAGTGGGCAAACTGGTGAAGGCCCTGGCTCGGAGAAGGGCGAGTACCAGCTGACCAATCAGGGAACAAATTCACTGAAACTTGTAATTAGCAAGGGCAAGCTCTCGGGCCCCATGGACAGTCCGGGAAGTGAAAGGTCCTCCAAACGTCACCATTCCCACCACCACTCCCGCTCAGGTGAGAAGCATCACTCGCGAAAGCGAGGAGCACCCACTTCGAGTCCACAAGAACCCCCTCGAACTGTTTCAACGTCACGTGGTCATAGTATGTCCCATGGCAACCCTAGCAAAATGCACCGAACAGATTCTGGTGGCAACCTCCATCACCATATGAATTCATTGCCTGATGGCCATCTGCCCCCTACCAATGGCACCCACACGGCCTCACCTGGGCTGCCGCCAAACCCAAATGAAGTCAAACTGGAGCATATACAGCAGACGCAGAAACAGCTCGAGCAGCTTATTAATCTGCGGTGCAGACAAATAGAGGCGACTGCTGGCCAACCCCTTAACACAAACTTTGGTATGATGCCACAACAAATGGCTGCACCTGGCCAACCACCCCTTCCACCTCCTCCCCCTAGCGATGGTCATATACTCCCGCCCCCACCACCGCCTCCAACAGAACCCCCATACCTTCCCCCTTATTCATACTAAGGTATCTTTATACTAGGTAATTACAGAATGAATTATTATTAAATCAGGGTCCATGTTTCCTTTGACAAGGGCGTTATCACAGGGTGGGAACAATGAATGGGTTGGGTAAAAGGAAAAGGGGAAAAAAATGGAAAAATAAAAATGCAAAAGGAAAAAAAAAAAAAAGAGCAAAGATGTAACTATTTTTTTTTATCATCATTATTATTGTTTCAAAGCCAGATATTACCATGATTTCACCACTGACTGATGGTTATCGGCTTAGGTTCATATCATATCCCAGATGGATGTTTGCTTGTTCAGAGGATTGTATCTATTTCATATACTTGCGGTCTCCATGTGATTTTAGAGTATATGGACCATAGGAGAATGTAATGTACATAACACACTTTCCGTATGACATGATGTAGCGTTCCTCTGAAAAGCAACAGGTTTGATTGTTTCTCCAAGTGCCAGTAAGGTCATATGTCCTTTGTTTGCATAGAATATATGGCAAAAAAGTTAAAACAGGCCTGACATTTTTGCAGCAAAAAGCTGTTTGTGATGTCAGCTATATATTGAGAGCGCACTTGGTTTGAAATACTATTATCACTCACGGGTAGAATATCCAGCGCCCCTCATACTAAGCGCTTCTCAGAAACTGAAAAAAGTGATGACATATAAATGTATTCGGCATTCAGACTCACTGCAGGCTTTTTCAGCCATTTGTATGTTACATAACTGGCAGTGATTCATTTTCCCTTTGTCACATACAATGTACAGCCGAGTCGTACACAAGTCTAATTCGGGCCTGTATGCTGGTACCATGAAAAGGACAAAACACAAAAAAAAGGGGGAAAAAAGGTAATTATGTATAGTATATATCTTGTATCATGGGATTCTGGGTTTCCGTATTGTCCTTTATATGGCTTCTTTTTACTATATGATGTGTCGTGATAACGCTCAACAAAATAGAGGAGACCTCATAAGGCATAGAGTTATATTTGTACAAGTGGTTTTGATATATTGTGGGGTTTACGTGTTTATAAACTGATAAAACTGAAAACCCTGGTTTTGTGGTTTTGGTAAACAGTGAAGAAGGAATGTGATTGTTACTGGTAAATTTGTCATTAAGTCAAATGAGCGTCCAGTGCATACTTATATAGTTGTCCTATTTTACTATCAACAAATTGATTTCCTAGATGGCGATCGCTGCTGTGTTATACATGTATAATACTTTTGTTGTTGCATGTGTACATAAATCAAGATGTACATAACTCGACACGATTGTCAAAATATTATGCCCCAGTCCCCTCTTGTGTTTGTCTAAAAAAAATACTGGAAAAAAAATATAAAAGTGTAAAAGAAGAAAAAAATACATTATCCCTCATGTAAAGATAATCCTCATATATGTGGTACTACTATATATAACTAGGTTATCTTTGGAAACATGCAACATGTTTCAGCGTTACACCCCACAAGTTAATGAAACTAGTGAAACATTCTTACTGTACAAACTAAGATAGTGATATAAGTGCTTTGGTATCACACATGATTTACATACGCTATTTTCTATCTCTCTCAGCGCTATTATTTGATGGTTCTGCTAGATGTTAGAAAAAAAGACTCACAAGCGCTTTTCTTTTATTACCCAATTTGGTCTTTACAATGACAATACTGTAAAAATCTTAACTTATTTTGAAATGAGCAGCTTAGGAGCTCTGCATAGAATTATTTCTTATCTGAGATCATTTGACGTTGAACACAACAGCAGAGGGGATGCGAAAAACGAGTTAGAAGGCCAGTAAAACTTAAATGTCGGGATCAGGAATGATCATCGTTAGGATTCCAAGATAATCATTACTGTTAACATTTTACTAGAATGTCGGGTAAGTCGAAGCCACGTGGAGACTACTAACTATTATTGTTCTTAGCATTTTCAGTTTCCAGAGATGTTTCATTAGAAGCTTAACTGTCTGGACAGGTCATTGCTCATTGTGAAATATAGACTTTCATAGTTTGCGCTGTATCCTTCTCTTCTCTTGCCTAAGCAGCATTTTTGTGGGTCTCATTTATTATATCCACTTACAGGAACCACTGATAGAGCAAAGGCCCTTGGTTCTTGAAGTGGGCATGTACACTACCTAACTGTGCAGTCCGTACTGAGGCTGGACCAAACTTTAAACTAGCAAATCACACGTAAAAAAAAAAAGAATATATTAAAAGAAAACGTATTGATAAAGTGAAGGGTGCTCACTCTTAGTTAACTGTGAAAAGGAATGTGAAGGAGGGATATGTTGTGACTAGAATGTACAACACAAATATATGGCTGTAGGAGCCATTTGTGAAGATAACTCAGTCACATGTGGAGAAAACTTGTTTCTGTGTGGCACAGTGTGTTATATGAATTACCTGTGCCGAAAGAGTATTAGGTGAACATGGGAACATTCACCTGTTTAAGGAAATAAATTATTCAATATGAAATTCACAGAATGTGTTTCTTGGTCGTTTATTTGTTTGTTGATACATTTTTGGGTAAATGGTTCATATAAATGAGAAACGCAAGTTAAGAAAACATTGCCAAAGAGGAATTAATCTTATTAGAAATAGAAAATTCCTTCATCCAGATACCATGACAAACCTCAATTTAGTATGAGGAAATATTTGCTTACACATGAATCTTAGGCTTCCTACATCTTACGTCAGTTATGTTAGAGTCTGCTTGCAGTGAAACTATGACCTGGCCTACCAAGAGTTAACACTGGGTATGTTAGTGTTAAAACTTGAACTGAAAATCATGGCAATGTACGTATTATTAGTTTTTACCAAAAAAAATAAATACGGTGCCCAGATTTTCCAAAGATTCAAGAAGATGTCAAAGACGGGATAAAATTATATTACAGCAGTACCCCTTTTGGTAATTAGCGCAGTGACTAGTGAGTACTACTCGTGAGATGAGTAGACTAGTGTATGGTTCACAGTTGCCATGCTGTAAGGGATAGGGAGGCCTTGCAATCTATTTTTGTTTGTGGCTCCCCTGTTATGGACTATTCCTGCCCACTATTCTAATGTAATAACAACAGTGTGTGTACTTTACTTATCAGTGAAGGAATTTTCGGAATATATCTCATGCTTTTGATTTTATTCGCAGATAAGACATTTCATCATTTGGAGCCCTATGGCAGATTAGCATTAGAGTATTTTAAGATTCAGAAATGCATCTCTGTAGCCTTTGTTTTAGAATTTTTTGTTCTGAAACTACTATTATATGTAGTACAGGTTTCATCTCAGTGGGTTATGGTACAATTGGATCATATTTTCTGTTTTTGAACAAAGTATTCACTGTTAAAGATCTCTATGGAGAAATCAGTGCTAAAGTGTGTGTTGCCATATGTGCATTTTTGTAAATCAGAGGAGGTTGAAGTGTAAGGACACCTTGTGGTACTGCTACATTCTTTTCTGTGTAAACTTTTTTAGTTTACATTGAAATAATGCTTTCTCAGAATATGTATCTGCCATCAGTGATGAGACATTAATTTAATTACTCCTTTCATTATATAAACGATTTTGTGGAAGACTGAAAACATACATGTACAGAGGTACTTGCACTGTGCTCCCCCTCTACAGAGAGGTGGAGTGATCTGGCCGGTTTGCTGAACACTGGCCCCTGATGAGGTACAGACCTATTATAAGGTGATCAGCAGTTGGGTGTGTGTGTGTGTGGGGGGGGGGGGTTGAGACATAGCAGGCTCCTGGTGATCTGAGACAGTGTACACTCATAATGACACACCTGTTGACTATGGCATTGAACTTTGAATAAGACAGGTCCCTGTGACAGCTGAGTGAGGTGCATGCAGAATGGATAGTCTACAGGCTATTAGTACATAGCTGCAGTGGGTAGTTCAGGTTGAATTTGTGTTATATACTACCAAAAGCCCAGATGATAGTATGCCCTATCTAACAGTCTCACCAACTGAAACCAGACACAAGATTACAAGTCGCCGCGCCATGTCCCACAGGACTATTCGCTACTATTGTATTAAAATCTACAACACTATGGTTTTATTATTTACCAACAGTTGGGTTTGAGGGGCGGCGGAAAAATATTCACAACCCTCCTTATGGGGTGGAAGTAAAAAAAAATTGACTGCTCTTGAGAAATTTACCTTTTTAGCAAAAAAAAAAAGCCAGCATGCTATAGATCAAAGAGGGGTGCGAAAATTCGAGGAGGGGGTATAAAAAATGTCTACGCCCGTGCAAAAACCCCACCACGCCCAGTAACCTGCCAGGTTATCGGATTGGCTACCAGTCTGTGACATCATAAATGGGTCAGGGCAGATTGTTCTGTTCAGGGGTGTGAAATGCCGAAACCTGTTTCCTCTGAAGTGTAATATACGGCTTGCTAGTTAATGTTTTATTTAGGATAAAAGTGGTCTAAATGTTCTTTGGGCAGAAAATAACACACTCTGTTTACAGGGATGTTTGGAATTACATTTGGGATGCTAACATTTTTCAATCTGGAATGATATTGGCATATTCAAAGTCAGACAACACCCCCCCCCCCCCCTTACAAATGGTAAATTCTTTTCTCAGTGGATTTGCATAGATCTCAAGAATGGTCTTTCTGAGCATCAAAAAGGCGGATTTCCGTGTTTCTGCGGAAGTTTCACACCCCTGTCTGTTTGTATCCCACAGTGCACCATTCCTATGCTACAAACAGATGTCACATGACTTCCTATGTGACATGTGTCAGGGTCTGGCCTTACTTAAAAGTAACCCCAGTTGTTAATTGAAGTGGAACTCCGTAAGATACAAAGCCAGGGATTGAATGTACCGTTTGTTCCGTACCCCCGGTTCCGTACCTACAATAGGCCCTACAGGCAGATACTAGCTACATAAGCAAATGTCAACGACCATTGAATATTTGCATCGTATTCCCCAAAGTGAGTGTCGTATTCAATGAGGTCTTATAGGTTGATTTGAATGCGGGCAGACTCACCAAGGGGAATGCAATGCAAAAATATTCCATGGGAGTTGATATTTGAATACGGCCACATTGCATTTCATCCCCCCCATTGAATATGGCATGTCCAGTACATGAACAAATGTCAACGATCATGGAATATTTTTGCATCGTATTCCAAGAGGTGCTTCTGCCCGCATTCAGCGAGGCCTTATTGTTCTATACAAAAGACTATAGTAATGGTCGTATCTGACATGACAAAATGTCTTATCCTCGCTAGATGACTGGCTGCTTAGTAGTAGGCATGGCAGAGGGTTAAAAAAAATTCCCAAAACAAAATTTATCAATGCTATAAGATGCTAGAAGTGAGAATAATGTGCTTTAAATTAGGATTTGATATGCATTTGGTAGCCAAATCCATCAATTTTAATGCTGCCAGGAACAGGCTTTTGACAGAGAATGGCCCTGAATCTGCCCAAGGAGGGGGTCCTGGTGAGATTCCTGTAGGATCCATGGATTTAAATTATCTCTACAGCCGTAAATAGAAAGTCGACCAAAAATATTTACTCATACTGGAGGACAAAGTTAGGGTTTCCTCATTTTATAACCCATTTTAACTCCTCTTCAGCCACTCAGTGAGGGGTAAGGTTATTTGGTGAGGTGGATTTCTGCACCAAGTGTGTAGACCTTTCTCTTTTTCTTCTCAGCAGATATCTTTGGATTCCAAGTGACAATGTGCGGGTTTTTCTGATCAATATTCCTAAATTTATTTGACTCCACTCAATTTGACAAGATTCACAAGAAGATCTCTAAAATTACCTTAAAATGCTTGTAAATTGTCAAAATTATCCATGGTATGTATTCTTCATTTTTTTTTTATGTAACACTTGGGCAGACCCCCCCCCCCCCTCCCTCTGTAACAAAGTGTAACAAACTTCGTGACCCCCCCTCCCTCCCTATGGTTTTACGTATTTTTTTAATAGTCCCATGACGGAAATTATCCAACATTTATCATGATAGTGATATTTTTTTAAACAATGGGGAGTGGGAAGGAGTGGTGGATTTATGGGAGGGGTAAAAATCTTACACCCATTATAGGGAGTGGAAGATTCAATGAGTCAGGTATGACAAGCAGCAGAAATGATGCTCCTTGCACAAGCCAAATGCATTTTCTTTAAAAGGATTCTTGTAAAGTTGCAATTGCAGTTCCTATTTAAAGGTACAGGGTCAGATATTTCTCATGACTGATATATCAATTTGTAACATTACCCTGAGCTGAAGAAAATAGCCCTGAAACTATTGACATTTTCAAGATCATGATGTTGGTATCAAAAGCATCGGAGAGCAGTAGGCTTATGATTTAGATCTGAAACTATATGTTTTGTGGCCTTCTAGCAGTTTCTACAGATACAGGACCTCTAACTGTATTATCCACAACCCTGAAAATGTTCTACTGTGATTAAAATAAGTGTGAATCTGTGGGAAGGATCTCTCGTTCTTGAAGTTCAAGGAGGCCCCAAGATGACCTCAAAGATCATCTGGAGCTTTAAGCTCCACTCAGGCAAAATTATGTTTTCGTAAAGCCAACTACAACTGTAGCTTACACTGGAAGCACCAATTGGAGCTTCAAGCTGCAGTATAAAGTCTCGTAAAGCTGTAAAGGCGGATTCTCCACCTTGTGCCGCCCCCTGGTTTTCGCACTCTCCCGGGCAGCGACTCCTAACCTCGTCTCTGCCCGAACCTACCGGACTACTTTCCTGACGTCACACGCTAAGCACCGCCCACGCCGCACATATAGTAAACAGAACGCACGTGTACACTTGTCACCGCTGTCGACAAGTATGTGAGTTGGGCGCCGATCCAACTAGTGTACACGAACCGTAAGCATGGCATTTGAAAGAGATGTCAAGCTGTCTCTCTAATCTTATAATTTACATCCGGGAAAGACTTTCAGTTGAAGCCAGAGCAGTGAGATTGTCTAAAGTACCTCTATGAAGGAAAAGATGTAATTTCTCATCTGCCAACCACATACAGTAAGGGAGTGGTCATCATTTATCAAACAGGGGGGTGGTGGGTTTTCGCGTGGATGCGCGGAAATTTTTTATGCCCCCCCTCGACGGAAGTCAAAATTTTTTGCGCCCCCCCGCACCGGAGGCGCGGAGAGTTTTCGCACCCCTCTTTGATCTATAGTAGTGTGCAGGTTTTTTTTTGCTAAAAATGTGGTGAATTTTTTTAGCCCCCCTCAAGAGGGGTCAAAATCTTTTGAGCCCCCCCTCGGGAGGGGTATGAAAATTTTACGCCCCCCCCCTCAAACCCCCCCCCCCCACTGTTTTAGAATTTGCTTTAGATTCCCACGGAAATGTGTCACTAGCACTGCATCAGTGCATGACTTCTAGCGTAGAGGCTCCTATTATCGGCAGGGCCCTATTATCAGCAGTTTTGATCAATCTGAGGTCCTAAACCAATGTTACTAAGTCCTGGGAGAGTGTACCAAAGGTAAAAAGCTAATTGATTGCATCCAGCACACATATAAATAGCTGTTTCACATAAATCACATGTGAAGCAGACTTTTTCTTCTTTGAGAATTAGGGAGTTTTCAGGGGGGGGGGCTGGTGGGTCTGTGCGCGGATGGACGAAAAAAATTTCGCCCCCCCCTCTCGAGGGGGCAAAATCTTTTCGACCCCCCCATAACGGACACAAATTGCGCGTGAACGTCCCCTTTGAGCCTATAGTAATGCGCAGGTTTTTCCACTGAAAACAGGTGAAATTTTTTCGACCCCCCCATAAGGGACGAAAATCGCGCGCGAACATCCCCTTTTAGCCTATAGTAACGCACAGGGTATTCCACTGAAAACAGGTGAAATTATTTTGACCCCCCCATCAGAGGTATTGAAAAAATTCTGACCCCCCCCTGGTCAAGGGGTTAAAATAATTCTGATCCCCCTCTCAAATCCACAAGCCCCCCCCCCCTGTTGTTAAAACATGATCACTCCCTTATCTGGGTCAAATCCCTTACAGCCCATAATTGCCTCAATTATCAAGATAATTGATATTTCATGAATGTTTAGAACATATTTTTGTGCAGAAATGTGCTCAACTATGAGTTAATAGAAAAGGGTATGGACACATAAATATGGCCTCTTTTAACATATTTAGGTCTGTTTTGAATTCTATGTCTTAATTCCATTTATTTGAAAGGGGTGCCGATAATAGGCTCCAAAATAGACCAAAGGACCCTATTATCAGCATCTGTGAATAAATATTCTTCCCAAAATCTTGAAATCATAAAAAGAGAGGCACTAGTGCATGTAGAATGAAGGAAAACTTTGTAATGAAACACCTAGCACAAAATATATTCTATTTCACATTTTATTTGTCAGAATCCCTTATTTTCCTATCTCATTATTTATAGAAGAATTGTTTTTAATCATGTCTTTTTTTGAAGTCATGTGTTTTAGTTAATACAGTGTGATTAGTCAATAAATATCATGTGTGATTGTGAAATTGTGAAATTACACATATATTTTGTAATCTGTACACTGGAAAACATTTATTTAAACAATAGTCTATTATTTTATTAATGAGCCAAATCTAAAGGAATGTAGGTCAATGTGCCGATGATAGGAGACAGGTGCTGATAATAGGTGCTCAGAATAGGTCAGAAAAAATAATAAATGCTGACTGAACAGTTATGATATCTCAAGGCCACAGAATAGAAAAATTGCGAAAATTACCGCTCTCCATGTTTGGCATCTATTTCATTTCATATATCTAAAACCTAACATCTGCTTGAGGATTTACCCCTAAGGTGCCGATGATAGGGTCCACTACTCTATATGAATTGGTACCCATCGATATATAAGGTATTGAGGATTAACACTGGAGGTTTTTGTTCCTACCATCAAGACACCAATCTAATAGTATATGGGTGTTTACACAAGTTATTTGGTTTATTTTCCTTCCAGTGACAGTGCAAACTTGGTTTACTTAATTTCTTCTATTATCGCCCAGTGCTTCTTTGCACTGTTTCCATGGCAACCAGTGTGCCCAAGTTCAGCCCATTTTTACTGGAAATACTAGAAACCTATATCTATCTGTAGGTATGATCAAAAATACAGTAAGGCTAATAATAAAAAATGGGCTGGGGTTTAAAGGCTGGATTTTGGAAAGTGAAAATTGGTTAGTGTCAACAAGTTTCCCTATTACCATGGTAACCTCTGCACACTTATTTCACTCCTACTCAAACTACATTTTACAAAGAATATTTTAGCATATGACACTGTTACATAAAATCACTAAAAATACCCAGGAAATGGCCCCAATGGTGCATTGGTTGGCCCTTTGACCCCAGGTAACCATGATAAAGCTGGCCCCTTCCATGGTATCCATTTAGAAAATTCATGAAAATTTCTATTGGAAATACTACTGCCTGCCCCAGATAAATTTTATGGTATATAAGATACCACTAGGTCATTCATAAAGAATGTGCTGGTGCATATCTGCATATCTGCATACAGACACCCCCCCCCCCCCTCCACCTTGCCTTTGACCATCCCCAACACCCCCACACCTTGCTGAGCACACCCTCTGAGCCACCATTCCCCTTGCCTCCTGTACCATGATAGGCCTACTGCCCCATCTCCCACCTCTCCTAGCAACCATTCTCTTGTGCCCCTGTACCTGGCTTGGAGGGGTGCGAGATGGGGTGGTAGGCCTATCATGTTAGAGGAGGGCAGGGCAATGATGGCTCAGAGGGTGCAAGAGATAGTACAGGCAAACATGGGAACGGTGTGCTCACCCGGGTGTGCCCAGCAAGGTGTGGGGGTGTTGGGGATGGTCAAAGGCAAGGTGGAGGGGGGGGGGGGGTGTCTGTATGCAGATATGCAGATATGCACCAGCACATTCTTTATGAATGACCTAGTGGTATCTTATATACCATAAAATTTATCTGGGGCAGGCAGTAGTATTTCCAATAGAAATTTTCATGAATTTTCTAAATGGATACCATGGAAGGGGCCAGCTTTATCATGGTTACCTGGGGTCAAAGGGCCAACCAATGCACCATTGGGGCCATTTCCTGGGTATTTTTAGTGATTTTATGTAACAGTGTCATATGCTAAAATATTCTTTGTAAAATGTAGTTTGAGTAGGAGTGAAATAAGTGTGCAGAGGTTACCATGGTAATAGGGAAACTTGTTGACACTAACCAATTTTCACTTTCCAAAATCCAGCCTTTAAACCCCAGCCCATTTTTTATTATTAGCCTTACTGTATTTTTGATCATACCTACAGATAGATATAGGTTTCTAGTATTTCCAGTAAAAATGGGCTGAACTTGGGCACACTGGTTGCCATGGAAACAGTGCAAAGAAGCACTGGGCGATAATAGAAGAAATTAAGTAAACCAAGTTTGCACTGTCACTGGAAGGAAAATAAACCAAATAACTTGTGTAAACACCCATATACTATTAGATTGGTGTCTTGATGGTAGGAACAAAAACCTCCAGTGTTAATCCTCAATACCTTATATATCGATGGGTACCAATTCATATAGAGTAGTGGACCCTATCATCGGCACCTTAGGGGTAAATCCTCAAGCAGATGTTAGGTTTTAGATATATGAAATGAAATAGATGCCAAACATGGAGAGCGGTAATTTTCGCAATTTTTCTATTCTGTGGCCTTGAGATATCATAACTGTTCAGTCAGCATTTATTATTTTTTCTGACCTATTCTGAGCACCTATTATCAGCACCTGTCTCCTATCATCGGCACATTGACCTACATTCCTTTAGATTTGGCTCATTAATAAAATAATAGACTATTGTTTAAATAAATGTTTTCCAGTGTACAGATTACAAAATATATGTGTAATTTCACAATTTCACAATCACACATGATTTTTATTGACTAATCACACTGTATTAACTAAAACACATGACTTCAAAAAAAGACATGATTAAAAACAATTCTTCTATAAATAATGAGATAGGAAAATAAGGGATTCTGACAAATAACATGTGAAATAGAATATATTTTGTGCTAGGTGTTTCATTACAAAGTTTTCCTTCATTCTACATGCACTAGTGCCTCTCTTTTTATGATTTCAAGATTTTGGGAAGAATATTTATTCACAGATGCTGATAATAGGGTCCTTTGGTCTTTTTTGGAGCCTATAATCGGCACCCCTTTCAAATAAATGGAATTAAGACATAGAATTCAAAACAGACCTAAATATGTTAAAAGAGGCCATATTTATGTGTCCATACCCTTTTCTATTAACTCATAGTTGAGCACATTTCTGCACAAAAATATGTTCTAAACATTCATGAAATATCAATTATCTTGATAATTGAGGCAATTATGGGCTGTAAGGGATTTGACCCAGATAAGGGAGTGATCATGTTTTAACAACGGGGGGGGGGGGGGGCTTGTGGATTTGAGGGGGGGGATCAGAATTATTTTAACCCCTTGACCAGGGGGGTCAGAATTTTTTCAATACCTCTGATGGGGGGGTCAAAATAATTTCAAATGTTTTCAGTGGAAAACCCTGTGCATTACTATAGGCTAAAAGGGGACGTTCGGCGCGATTTTCGTCCCTTATGGGGGGTCAAAATAATTTCACCTGTTTTCAGTGGAAAACCCCGCGCGTTACTATAGGCTAAAAGGGGACGTTCGCGCGCGATTGTTGTCCCGTATGGGGGGGGTCGAAAAGATTTTACCCCCTTGAGAGCTTGGGGTCGAAATTTTTTGTCGCGCGTCCGCGCGCAAACCCACCAGCCCCCCCTTTTGTTAAAAAATGATCACTCCCTTAGTAACATTGGTTTAGGACCTCAGATTGATGAAAACTGCTGATAATAGGGCCCTGCCGATAATAGGAGCCTCTACTCTAGAAGTCAGGCACTGATGCAGTGCCAGTGACACATTTCCGTGGGAATTCTAAAGCAAATTTCACTTAGGGAGTGGTCATTATTTATCAACAGTGGGGGGGGGGTTGAGGGGGGGCGTAAAATTTTCAGACCCCTCCCGAGGGGGGCTAAAAAGATTTTGACCCCTCTTGAGGGAGGCTAAAAAAATTCACCCTATTTTTAGCAAAAAAAAAAAACCTGCACACTACTATAGATGAAAGAGGGGTGCGAAAACTCTCCGCGCCTCCGGTGGGGGGGCGCAAAAAATTTTGACTGCCGTTGAAGGGGGGCGTAAAACCGTGATAAATAATGACCACTCCCTTACTACCTTAGACAATCTCACTGCTCTGGCTTCAACTGAAAGTCTTTCCCGGAATGTAAATTGTAAGATTGGAGAGACAGCTCGACATCTCTTTCAAAAGCCATGCTTACGTAGACTCGTGCCTGGCCCACTATGCTTCTCTTGCTTACGGTTCGTGTACACGTGCTTACGGTTCGTGTACACGTGCGTTCTGTTTACAATATGCCTCACAGCTTTGTCAACTGCATACACCATAAAATATAGTCCTCCCTAAACGCCTCAACTTCCACACTTAAATCGGTTATCTGTAGCTTTTGAACTCAATGTTTTCTTTTACTGCTCTCTTCTTGATCGTTTCAAATGATATCTGACATCACTTTATTTAGATATTGATTCCCACGCGTAATGGACAGATTTGGTCCCTAGTCGAGTGATGAGGAAGGTTCGCGCAGAGATACAGTGAGTGCCCGGAGCGAAATTTCTGCCGACCGGAGATTGTGGTTTTCGACCGAGTTTACTGCCCCCTTGCGGCTCCTGCAAGAAACGCACTGTCTGCTTCCGGCTGTTTACAAAATGTCGGACGATGTGGTCGTTTTCCAGAAAACAGACCTTCCTCTGGTCGCTTTCCCGGCCATGGAAGAAATTCGGCGACTTGGAAAGTTGTGCGATGTCACTCTCCGGGTAAGTGAAGTGCTTGTTAATGGCTAACATGCTTTTGAAGCGGGGATGGCAAATAGTGCAACATTGTAAATCTCAGAGCTTGACAGAGGTGAAGCCACTCAGACTCAGAGACTGAGTAGCGCAGTAATAGTACAGATGTAGGGGAGTATGTGAAACTAGGTTTTATTAAGGTCAAGTTTATTTAAATATTTAAAATCTAATGTGGAAGTGAAAGTATGTCTGCTTCCCCCTAGACTGCAGTGAGAGCTGCATCTATTGTTTACACTTGGGATCTCCAACAGGGCCGCCGAGGGTGTGAATACACATTCGCTGAAAAAACGCACAGACTACCCCCCCCCCCCCCCCCCCCCAGCCTCCTTTCAGAGCACAGGAATAGAATTAGCTGTAATACCAGTACATGAACCGGTATTTTGAGACATAACCTTGAGATTGTGAAGAATATAATAAGGCAATTAATAAGCTGCAGCAACTTGAGCAAGGCTCTGAATTGGTCCCCTTGTATTCCTTACTAAGGGAGTGGTCATTATTTATCAACAGGGGGGGGGTGGTGGGTTTTCGCGCGGACGCGCGAAAATTTTTTACGCCCCCCCCTCGACGGCAGTAAAAAAAATTTGCGCCCCCCCCGCGCCGGAGGCGCGGAGAGTTTTCGCGCCCCCTCTTTGATCTATAGTAGCGCGCGGGCTTTTTTGCTAAAAAGAGGGTAAATTTTTTTAGCCCCCCCCTCAAGAGGGGTCAAAATTTTTTTAGCCCCCCCCTCGAGAGGGGTCAGAATTTTTTACGCCCCCCCCTCAAACCCACCACCCCCCCCCTGTTGATAATAAATGACCACTCCCTAAGGAGCCATGGACTTTATATGTAAAACCCCTTTGAGTTCAGACTGACTCTTAAGCAATAAGTCTTTAAAGCCACAGCTTATTTGGGGTTCTATTCTATAGGCCTACTATTTTATAGAACTCGTGTACCTAGTAACCTACATGATAAAAGAAGCTCAATAGATTTTTTTTTGTAGTCCTCCCTTGATGGTATATAATCCAGACAAACAGTTTCTGTATTCACTACATTGAGTTTCTGTAAATGTGAATTTGTACTCAAATAGCTAGCCTACTGATAGGCCTCTATATACCCAATGTATGGTACCAATTTATACTCATTGTGTTCCAGGTTGGGGAGCACAAGTTCAGCGCCCACCGGATCGTACTGGCTGCAACGATCCCCTACTTCCATGCCATGTTCACACACGATATGGTAGAGGCTAAGCAGAGTGAGATCAGCATGCAGGGAATAGAGCCAGGGTAACTGTTATATTAGATAAAAAAAAATCCCATGTTGGGTCCCTAATGTTGAAAATGCAAGTGGAAAGTAAGACAACGAACAATCGTGAATATTAAAGTCTACTGATATACATTATCAGTTCAATGGTTGATCGATACCAGATACCACCAAAACAAAGATTTTGAAATGGCATGAACGTTAGGTGTCATGTAAACCATAATCAGTGACATGGGATCCAAGGTTTTGGATATGTCTAGGATGTAGGAGCATAGTAATACCCTACAATTTTAATATTGGTAAGATAAAACTGTACGGCATTTGGTCCAGTGTAAGGGTAATAAACTGATATTCAAATAAATGCATCTTTGATGTCCAATATATTTACAGAGCGCTGGAATCTTTGGTTAACTTTGCATACAACGGTCGAGTGCAGCTAGACACGACCAATGTGCAATCCATCCTCGTGGGGGCCAGTTTTCTACACCTTCAGGTGGTGAAGGAGGCTTGTTGTGACTTTTTAAAGAACAGGTATGTAAAAATTCATTAGAGAAAAATGGTCTCACTTGAAAGTATTTCAACCCAGGCCACGCTAAGCAAAGGTTTACCAACGTTTAGTTCAAGAATCGAGGGGTTGTAGATCGTCCTAATGATTATACATGTACATGGATAAGACTACATGTGTTTTGAATTTTATGACCCCTCAATTAAATTATTCTGCTCCAATGCAAACTTGCTTCCTATGTCCCTGTCTTACTGGAGTTTTGACCTTGAAATCAATAGGCACTCATTACCTTTTAAACTACTGTCTATCTTCAGGCTCCACCCCCACAATGTGCTGGGTATACGCAGTTTTGCCGAGCAGTTTGTCTGTACAAGTCTAGTCGAATCAGCCAACAAGTACATCAACAAACATTTCATGGAGGTGGCTCGTAGTGACGAATTCCAAGCACTCAGTGAACAGGAGGTTTTAGAAATCTTAGCGCGTGACGAGCTGCACATCAGCAGTGAGGAGCAAGTAAGTTGCGATCATTCGATCCATTTTCAAAAAGAAAAAAACCCGTAATTTTACAGCAGTATGAATAAGATTTAGCTTTGATTAAGTTCAAAGTATTAGTGTATTTCCTTCAATCTGATCATGCCCTTTACATTCACTTTCCAGGTGTTTGAAGCAGCCCTTGTCTGGGTGAAGAAGGATGAAGCTGAGCGAGGTTCGCTAATGGTTGATCTGATGGTTCGTGTACGTCTCCCACTCCTCACACCTGAGTACCTAGCTGACCGCGTTGGGCAGGAGGAAAGCATCAAACAATCACTTGCATGCAGGTATGCTGATTGCAGATTTTTATCTTAAGATTTTATTGACTAGATTAATCCATTTCAAACTTGGTTTGAGCCAGAAAATTATGGAAATGGTACATGTATTTATTGCAAGTCTTATCATATTGTAAGGTACTTCTTCTTTAATAAAGATAATTTCTTTATCTTTACAGAGACCTGTTAGATGAAGCAAAGGACTATCACCTAATGCCAGACAGGCGACAGCAACTACAGACCTTTAAGACTAGACCGCGATGCTGCTCGGATGTGGTCGGACTAATCTATGCTGTTGGTGGTCTCACCTCCTCTGGTTAGTATTAGACATAATGTGATGTGACGAATGGAATCTGAGCTATACGGGACCATTGCTTAGTTTGAGCATATTCCTGAAGTCATGGTACATTCTCAGCATTAATCAAATGAGTATTAGTCTCACATGTTTATCTATTTCACATCGCCAAATAAATAAATGTCCATCATTGTCATTAGTCTTTACAATGGACGGTAGCTTCAACAGTTACTATATTTAAACATTTATAGGTGATTCGGTTAGTACCGTTGAGTGCTGGGACCCAGTGATTGGCCGGTGGCAGTGTACAGAAGCCATGACCACACTGAGAAGTCGAGTAGGTGTTGCTGTACTAAAAGGTTGGTTTACCTCTTTTTGTATTTCCCCAGGTATTCATGTAAACCACACAATTCCAATACCGGTAATTATGATGCATGGATACGATCTTGATATCACAGTTTACAATGCTCACAGAATTTAGGTGCACTAATACCGAAATAACTACATGTATATATAAGGAGCGGCTGATATGTGAAGCTAAAGTTTTGCGCGCCTCATAGAACCTTGCGGTGCGCTTTATAGATGGGGTAAAATTACATTTATGAGCATTTAACTGATCGAAATCAAGCCCCATAGTCACATGTTTCTATCAAAGTCAGGGTTCACCTTAAAAGCCAGATCGCCATGTATGTGAGCTACCACAGTGTATATGTTGCTGACATGGTAATGTTAAAATATTCAATACAATTAATCACCGCTAAATTACAGGGATGCTGTATGCAATAGGAGGATACGATGGTAATGAACGACTGAGCACGGTTGAAGTTTTTAATCCGCAAACCAAGAAATGGAAGCTGGTGGCACCTATGCAGTGTAAGCGAAGGTAGGTTACTTACCCCCTTCATATTCCTCTGTATTTTTGTCAGTTACATAGTTATATATCTGATGTTGATATTTTCATAATGTCTGCAGATGCTACTTTATGTAAAGCATTGTCATTGAATGAATATCACATTGGTCCCTATAAATCCGGTGCACTGTACATCATATTTCTACTTAACAGTGCGCTAGGAGCAGTATCGCTAGAAGACAAACTGTATGTATGTGGAGGATTTGATGGTGTCACCTCGCTTAGTTCTGTAGAGTACTACGAGCCTGAACTTGACAAGTAAGTTAATTTGGATCTCTCTCTTGAAGTTGGGCCAATAGGATTGAAGCTGACGAATTCATAGAAAGTACATATTTGGTACGTTTAATGGCAAAATTATCTACGATTCCATGAGAAAAGAAAGGCATTTAAAGTACCGTAGTACAAGTACCGTAATCTCCCGCGTATAAGGCGTGTCTTATACGTGAATCAAAAGCCTACTGCACCTTATAGAGCCCCCCAAAACAGGGGGTGCGTCTTATAGGCTAGGTACTTTTACTATAGAAAAGTACTAAACACTCCAAAATCAAGACCCATGTGCGCCTTTTAGTATTCTCCTCAACTTAGGGTGCGCCTTATACGTGAGGTGCACCTTATACACAGGAGATTATGGTACTGGTAGTGTAAGGTGTATAAGCCACACCTTATATGCGGGGAATACCATGGGCACACCAAAAGCTTTCATTTGATATTTGAAAACCCTAACCCCTTACCAGCATTGGGCGGGGGCAGTCAAGGGGTCCCAGTTATCACGTGTCTTTTCAAGTTTTAAAGAAAAAAAAATCCATTGATTAGATTAAATGTTATTCAATTTGGAAAATAAAATCTACCAAATCCGCCAAGTCTAGGAGCGTCTTATATACCCCAGGTAGTACGACAGCTAACATGTCTAGCACGTTTGTTTCTTTATCATCCTATATAGATGGACAATGGCACCACACATGATGCGTCATAGAAGTGCAGCGGCAATGGCAGTCTTCGATGGACAAATCTATGCACTAGGCGGGCACGATGGTCTCTCTATATTTGACTCTGTGAGTTTCTCGTCTAAACATTTCCTCTAATTACCCAAGGTAGATAAACTGAACAACTGTACCCCAAACCGCTCTCATAAGCCAATCCTAAGCTTGTAAAATGATTATTCGTGAAAGAGCTTTAAGGTATCTTGATATACACCATCTTATAACTTATATAAAGTTTATTGATGCAGAATTCACCAGCAGGACTTATTAGTACAGCGTTTGTGTATTTCTGTACATCTCTTCATGCATGTTGCAGTATCACAATATCAAAAGCTGATAGCGAATGTTTTTGACTACTACAGGTGGAGAGTTATAACAACCATACAGGGAAATGGACACTTGTAGCACCACTACTGACTAAACGCTGCAGATTAGGGGCATCAGCACTCAACCGCAAGTTGTATGCCTGTGGCGGCTATGATGGGTCTGTATTCCTACGTACAGTAGAATGCTATGACCCAGTTTCCAACCAGTGGACGAATGTAGCGGCCATGCATATAAAACGCAGCCGCATGGCGCTGGTCGCCAATTGCGGGAAGTTATACGCCATCGGAGGATATGACGGGCTCTCCAACCTGAGCTCTATGGAGGTGTATGACCCAGAGGACGACAAATGGACATTTGCTGCATCCATGTGTGCTCATGAGGGTGGGGTAGGCGTAGGGGTGCTACCTCTAGAACCATTGGTATGAGAGGATATGTAGATGTAGAGGGTATGGTCCATAAGGTCAGGTAAAACCCAACATGATGGTGTGAATTGTAAGTGTTAAATGAGGAGTTATAATGGGGGATGAAAAGATGAGATATATGATTGTGTGAAAAGTAGTGTGGTATGTGAACGTTAATGAACATTTGGTGTGATCTTTATCTTTAAATGAAGAGCTGAATTGTAAAGGTAGAATGTAAATGCGTGTGCTTGTGTCTTGAAGTTTCTACTGATTTATCCTTGTATATCTAACAATTTTCAAACTGGTCACTTTGTAGTCTAGGGTAATAAGTTATATTGTATATGTTACAATCATATTTCTTCGCCCTCGTGCAAGAAGGTTGTAACTACACTGTAAAGTACTGCAGTTACAACTTTCTTGCACTAGGGATACCTTTTCAGTGATAATGGCATGCGAAAGATGGGATGTAAACGCATTCATCTAGCTGAGATTTAGGGATCATAATTCTGTATCCGATGACGTAATTTTTAGCGTTAAACAAATCTGGAATACACATCTAACTCACTAGGGAGAATCTCAATGGACGAAAGTAAAGTAAAAATTTGCACTGGGTTCATATAGAGAATTATAATTAACCCTTTCTTGTCGAGTCCAATATCAGGGATCAGTTTTTTCCTACATCTGTAGTATTTTTTAAACCTTTGATCCATCTCGAAAAGTTTATATCATTTAGCTGGTTATGGCCTTGTCTGAAATTTTGAGGTTTATGGAGCACCAAATAAGGCATCGCCATCTAATCTAATCGAGTTTTCTATTTGATGGCCAAAATGAAATCACGTCCCTGAATATTAAGATTGGAATGAAAAATGTTTTCCTAGGATTTTAAGTTAGAGTATGCCTTGCCTTGAATGAATAGAGTTTAAGTTATTGAGTGATGCTTACTTTGTTTGGCCCATTGTGTTTTAAGGGCGTTAGCTATAATTCTTGAAATGTGTTAAAACCCAGAATGATTATGCTCATTGTATTAATATGACATTCCTGTTGACACAGTCGTGATTCTTGAATTATCAATGTATGGGAAGTACAGGGAGAAGTGAAGTACAGGTAATGGTATTCTGTTAATAAACCAGGATTTTTAAAGCTCCACGTGGGAATCCTGGGTGATTGAAGTAGAAGAAACGATACTACCAGTAGGTATGCAATGAACCCTTGTAGGTTTGGGGTATAGGACCAAAATCGATATTTAGTAGTACCTATGCCATGTGCTTCGGGTTAGATTAATGGTGATAATACTGATACACCTATTGATATTGGTGCATATTGGTAAAGATACCGTATATACTTCATATGTCTAGATCAGGTAGAGATGACTTTTTCAGCACACCCCAGGACCACCTGCCTCAGCCCCCGCCCCTTCCACCGATAAGTGAATTCACCTGATAACCTCCAATTTAGACGTCTTTGGGAAAATATGTAATTACACAGTGTATAGTTTTTATTGAATTGTGATTGTAGATAGGATAGAGATAATGTTACAACTGGTGATACTAGATTGAGGTTGATGTCTCCATGCCATGTACACATGTAAATCATTTGATCAATATTTCTGTGCAGGGTTTCTCATCCTGCATCTCTGATTCCTATACATGTTATGAAAGGTTACTTACATAATTAGCACACGTTAACCAAGCATAATACACCTAGTGTATGATCACTGAAATTTGAAAATGTGATTTTCACATAGAGGACCAACTTATGTTGTTTGGCATTTCGTTACCCTTTCCTTATGTCGTATATGTCTTATGAACAAATATGTTGACTCTCGCAGAGTCATACTGCCAGAATTTAGAAATATCATTTGTTGGAAAGCATGGATGAATATTATCGTGGAATGATATGTGTTGTCTACTTTTTGTTGATTCCAGTCACGGGGGGAACCCCGAAGGTCGATGTAGATGTGCAGACAACTTGCCTCTCACAGTTAAATATTTTGTTAGACTGGTTAGAATATGTTATACAATCATGATGGATATAATTATGTACATTTAGGTAATTAAGGTTTATAAGGATGTATAATCAATTCTGTATTAGGTGATTTTATGTATAAGACTGTCAACTGAGAGAGGTTTGCATTTATAAAAAGTCACAACGTATGCTTAGCCAAAGTTTTCTTCAGGTTCCTTTAACCAGTATTCCAACTTTGTCATCTAGCACAAGTGATGATAGAAACGTGAGAATGAACGTTTGTTTACATTCATAATCATCTGATAACACTTTACTATGTGCATATACCCCAGCTACAAGTGATGTTTTATTGTCAAGTCACATTAGACGCTATCACCGGTGTTGTTATGTGGGTATATATTGAGATAGCGAGCCAAATCCCACCCATCCCCCACCCCTCTTTTTCCCTTTCGAAAGGGAGAGAAAAAAAACCACAAAAAATACCTACCAAAAAGAACCATAGAGGTGTCTATTACAATTTACATGGTCAAGAGTCAAACATTGTTACATTGTTTCTACAAAATAAAGAATTTTACCTTATGTTCGTTGTATCGATTCATGAGAAACCAATAAAGAAAGAATGATAGATATACTTGATGCAGAAATGTTATCGTGAGTCAGTAGCGACCTTGCGAGTCAGCCTCTCCATGTAGCTTTCGAGGTATTAGAAGTACATGTACTGAAGTGAGCATGAGAGACTGCAGGCAGCTGTTGGACATAGGGAAATTTTTGATCAGTGAGTGGCATCACTGCTATGGGTCATTAGAGTCACGAGTCTGCAGAAGGCATGAGAAGCATGAAGCAAAGAGCTGGTGTGTATGGGGAGGGGGGTCTCCCGAGAGGTGTTCCGAGTCAATGGATTATTCTCTGAAGCAACAGACATTACAGAGGTGCACAGGTCAATACAAGTGTCATGAGTCATTAGATTCAGCCATTGGACATGCCATGAGTCAGTGGGCTTTCTGTGAACCAGTTTTCACAGTGCTAATATCAGACGGCATCTATGCTATGAGTCTGTACTAGTCAGCTGATATGTTTTCTGTTACACTGTCTGCAGTGGGGTCGATGTGCCAGTGAAGGGAGTAGTGTGAATCTGTGGCAGTGGCCATGTCTTATATTGAATCAAAGTGGGTTGTTGGCAATATGCTGTCTTCATTTAGTTTGAGTGAGCAGAGGTGCTCTAACTAGAGTCAATAC
Source organism: Acholoe squamosa (assembly GCA_949317995.1). Lineage (NCBI taxonomy): Eukaryota > Metazoa > Annelida > Polychaeta > Phyllodocida > Polynoidae > Acholoe > Acholoe squamosa. The sequence goes on along the minus strand of OX439048.1, from coordinate 38,243,609 downwards.
AGGTCTATACGAACTTGGCACTTTTAATTATTAGCCAATGAAAAAACCCGAATCTATTCACTGCGGTCCTTCGGTGGCCAACTGGTACCCATCTGATAGCTCTCATCAGTAGAACTCGCTGGTAACAAGCTCCAGCAATGGCGACGCCCATGTGACATCCTGCTACCTCGGAATAGTAAAAGTATCCCTCATATAAGACACAGTCTGAGTCTGGGTGATTTTCTAAGGGGCCTCAGGCCTCACATTTCAGACGCGCCTTATAATGAGTCTGGGCCACTAAAATCGACATGTGACATGGGCCCTAGTGACATGAGACAAAACATTAGTGACATGACATAGGTGCTTTATTAAAGTTGACATAGGATAGATTCTTAGAGGGGACATGGGGATTTAAGTGACATGTGACATGGTCATTTCTTAAAATCGACTTGTGACATTGGGAACCCCCCATCCAGAGCCCCCTTATATGCAGGAGATTAAGGTAGCCATTATGGTCTGATACTGTGGGCCAGTGGGGTGTAGTGAGGCAGCAATTAAATAAATGGTCATGTCAGTCAGCAGACGTGTTATGAGTCAGCCTAAGTTTACGAGTCAAACGGGCCAGAGTGATATACCATATTTGACATAATTAGCACACAGTGGGGGTCTAGTTGTCATCTGTTGATTTTAAGAAAAGGCCATGTCACCCTGTCGATTTTAATTAAGGGTCTACCCCATACAGTGTGCTTAGAAATAACTCAAATGTATGTATAGTAGCTAGAGTTTAACTGGCCTTCAAAAACTGAAAATTTGGGGTATTTCTAGTTTGGAATATGCTCAAAAAGAGGGTGTGCGCGCTTATTATTATGTGCGCTAATTACGTCGAATATGGTACAGTGGATAAGTACCATTAGGTGCCAGTTTCAGCATTTGTGAGTCTGAATTGATATGAGTCCGTGAGGTATGGGTTGTTTAACGTCATTTTGACAGTATGGGCCATATTATTGGCGAGACAACTACATTAATCATTCTATTGATGGATGCATATATGCCTCGGGTTTTCACGAATAATATATGTGCACCAGACAAACGGGGTAGAAAATATGGGGTTATAGACCCTTTTAAGATGGGCTAAAGAAGCCCCTGCATTGGTATGAGTCAACAGTTGGAGAAGTCATGAGAACCACGTACTATAAAACAGCTTTTGAACTCCAGAGACGGCAGCGCTTTTTACACATTGTACAATATTGACATTTATATCCATTTATGAATTATACATGTGATGTGGGAGAAATTAATGAGATGTCTGACTAGTCTAGCCAGACATGAGGGTTCTCATGTGGGTGTTTTTCCCCTCTGCTAACACAGGCCCCTCGTGTCCCCATATAACATCAGGCATGTGTTTTTTTTTGTCAAGTTTAGCCAGATCAATGGGAATCTTTGCAATAGCAAGTGCTTCTAATTCTGAGATCAAATAAAAGACCGCTAGAGATGTCTAAATAGAAAGAGAAAGTGAAGTGCATTGTTAAGTAGGCTGTCGTATTTATTGAGGAAAAAGGTGTTCAGGGACACTTACAGGGACCTGAGAAGCTATGGATATCTACATCGAAGAAAGGGGTTGGTAAAAATGAAAGGCATGCAAACAAACCACTCATTATGGGATCACTGCATGCCCTTATGAGCGGGTACCCGGAGAGGGAAAGAAAGTGTGAGACTGGGAGGGAGGGATCCTCTGGGATATGTATATATATATATATATATATATATATATATATATATATATATATATATATATATACGGGGCCTTTGTTGCTGAAGAAGCAATTCTGCCTGTGACTCAAGTAGACAACGGCGTACGCCTTGAGCATCCAGGGACATCACGCGTCTTAGGGAGTGATCATTTTTTAACAACAGGGGGGGGGGGGCGGTGGGTTTGAGGGGGGGTCAGAATTTTTTCAACCCCTTGACCGGGGGGGGTCAGAATTTTTTCAATACCTCTGATGGGGGGGTCAAAATAATTTCACCTGTTTTCAGTGGAAAACCCCGGGCGTTACTATAGGCTAAAAGGGGACGTTCGCGCGCGATTTTTGTCCCTTATGGGGGGGGTCAAAAAAATTTTACCCCCTCGAGAGAGGGGGGTCGAAATTTTTTCCGCGCGTCCGCGCGCAAACCCACCAGCCCCCCCCCTCTTGTTAAAAAATGATCACTCCCTTAAATCTTACCCCAAAACTAGTCATCCTAAATAACTAAACGGTAGTAACAAGACTGCACCAACATACAGCTTTGTCTGTGCGCTTGGATTGCTATACACTCTTTGTATAGCGGCCTGGAAACTGCCCAATAGTGACGGAAGGGAGTTTGTAGTTAAAATACTTATCACCTAGGGACGGCTTTTATTACACAGAGGGTCCCAGAACGCAGCAGGTGGAGGAGGAGCCGGGACGTACAGGGAGGCATTGATCACCATGGAGAGCATGCCCTATTTCACACTTTGTGTATTGTACATAAGTCTCTTTGTGTCCGTCACAGGTGAGTAAATCACAAAAACAGATTTTTTCATTCCAGTTCTCCTTTAGATTCCTCCACATTTTCCTTCCTTTCTACTCACCTCTTCTATTCCTTCATATAATATGGCGTAGGTTCGTTCCATTACCACCCAGGTCTGCATTTGGGCCGGGCATTTGGGAGTGGGTGGGGGGGGGGGGGCATACTCAAAGGCCCATACGCATATTTTACACCTCTTATAAAATATATTTTGGCGTATGAGGATATGCCTCTATACAATCCCTTATTTGTTTTACCAGACTGTCGTAGACAGAGAGAAGGAAGGAGGGGGGGGATATACATTCCCGGAGACATTAATGCCGGGCATTAATGCTCGTACAGCACCCCACAACATTAACAAAGTGATGGGGGTATGGGTCTGCTAAGATTTGGCACCTGTGAGGATATGCCACACATGTATAATTATCTGGGTGTATCATTAACCCATTGAGGGCTAGCATCGACTATAGTCGACACCATGGTAGGCCTAGCATCGACTATAGTCGACACCATGGCAGGCCTAGCATCGACTATAGTCGATGCCAGTTATATAGGATTAGTATAGGAATTGAAAATAGACTCATCCTCTAGGAACTATACTTTTTTCAGAGGCTGTCCCCATGGCCAGGGCAACATTTTTTGCTCTGCCCTTAAAGGGTTAAGTATGAATAAACATAGAATGTTTGCCACAATACCCGGCCATAATTCCATAATGTAGGACTCATTATGTGGCCCTTTTAGGCTAAATTTTTCCATTCCTAATCATTGCCACATGCTTCCATGGAGAGGCATACTGTGCTCTCCAACTCCATTCAAACCATAGACGCTCAGATAGAAGCTATTAATACTGAATCGTGATTATGGTTGGCAGTATATATGCACATATACCTGGACCAGATGTCCATGACCCTAAAACACCTCTGGGTGATTATTTTACCTTCTTATTTTCTTTTTTAAATATTCCCTATGTTGCACCTGTGTAGACGTGTGTACGTAATCATGGATCACGCAGCAGTCGTCATGCACCAGAGGATACAGGCCACCACTCTATACAGACTTTAATAGCTGGTTTGATTATCAGCCAATGAAATGACACCAACTATTCACTGTGTGGCTCCCAAGGGGTAAAAAACGACATGGCGACATTTGGCCATTTTTTGGTGACATTTCGACTTTGTACCCTTTTAAAAGTGACATGTAACATGTCCAATCCATAAAAAAGTGACATTTGATCTGAGGCCTTAAATTTTGAGATTATTAGACATGTTTTTTCCCCTAAAAAAGTGACATGTGACCTGAAGCCTTGCATTTTGGCGACATTGTGACCTCAGAGGGGGTCCCCTTGGGGGCCCCCACTGTGGTCCTCTCGGGGGCCAACTGGTATCCATCTGATAGGTGTTATCAGTAGAACTTGCTGGTAACAAGCTCCAGCAATGGATGCGCCCATGGGACAACCTGCTGAGGATATTCCTCAGTCTGACCCCAGAGGGGTCACGACTCTAGGAACACAGATAGACGATCCACCTCCTCACTTGCTTCTTCCTCAATGATATATGTATGAGCTTTTATTAGAATTCCAGGTGTTGGGATTGTCGTAAAGAGCCTGGGCCTCCTAGAGGCCTGGGTGTCAGTACGTATAGACTGGCGGCGCCTCCTGATTTCAAGATGTACCCAAATGATCCATGATACCCATGCCCCTATGGATAGGGAGTTCATTCTATTTGTAGAAAATGCAGAAAAAAAATATAATATTTTTAAGGTGTGGGGGAGGGGGTAGAGGAGTCAGTTAGTCAAGGTTTCCGGCGGACACCAAATGTCAAGGAACCTCTTTGGCCCTCTTTGACTTTAGACTGAAATTCAGAAAGTGTGACTGAAAAAGTTAACTTTTGACTCAAAAAAGTTAACTTTTGACTGAAGGATGAACTTTCCCTCGTGGAATCAAGTTTGACACAGTCAGCTACAGGATGGAATTGCCTGACATGGAATTAGCCCCTTATTTGTATACATTCCATCTGTATAGTAAACAGATAAGATAGGTATCGGTAACGGACATAATTAAGCTGTTTTTCAGATTCTATCCCAAGAGGGGGTATGTAAAAAATAGTGTTTAGATTGTAAACACTTATTTGTCCCAGTTTTTTAAACACATTGCATAAGTGTTTACATTCTAAACACATTTCACCTAAACACATCCATATGGGTTTAGATTTTAAACACACATTAACAATGTGTTTAGATTGTAAACACTTATTTTGAAAAGTGTTTAGAATCAAAACACTTTTTGAAAAGTGTTTAGCAAAAAGTGTTTAGTCAAAAAGTGTTTACACACAAAACACTTTCCCAAAAAGTGTTTAGAAAAGTGTTTCCTTTCTAAACACATTTCAAAAAGTGTTTAGAACATTTGAATAAGTGTTTAGATTCTAAACACTTATTTAGATAAGTGTTTAGAAATTAAACACTTATCTAAACACTTTTTGGCTGTCTAAACACTTGTCTAAACACTTTTTGCCTAAACACTTCCCTATAAACTTATATAATAAGTGTTTAGAAAGGTGGGACAGGAAAGTGTTTAGATAAGTGTTTAATATCTAAACACCTTTTTTTACAGTGATGGGGGCTCCCCTATGTCACATGTCGATTTTAACAAATGGTCATGTCACATGTCACTTAAATCCCCATGTCCCATGTCACCTCTAGGAACCTATCATGTCTCATGTCAAATTTAAGAAAGCAACTATGTCATGTCACTAATGTTTTGCCTCATATCAGAGAGTGATCATTTTTTAACAATGGGGGGTGGGGGCTGGTTGGTTTGCACTCGGACGCGCAAAAAAAATTTCAACCCCCCCTCTCAAGGGGGTAAAATTTTTTCGACCCCCCCCCCCATAAGGGACAAAAATTGCGCGCAGGGGTTTCCACTGAAAAGAGGTGAAATTATTTTGAACCCCCCCCCATCAGAGGTGTTGAAAAAATTCTGACCCCCCCGTCAAACCCACGCCCCCCCCTTTGTTAAAAAATTATCACTCCCTAAGGTCCATGTCATATGTCGATTTTAAGAAATGGCCATGTCACCATGTCAAATTCAGTGGTCCATACCCATCCAAGATGTGAGGAGAAGGGTGGGGGTCATGGGTAAATAACGTAGTACAACCCCCCTCCTCTGTGGATGGAGTGAGTGAGTAATAGATTTCGACCGCTAAGGTCATATTCATGGCGAGAACCTCATTACACAATTTCCCAGAGGAATGTGTCAGTGCCCGCGCATATGTGCACTACACACACTCTGTGGATGGACACGTGGTGCACCTTATATAGGATGAGGAAGGGTCGAGCGTCAAATCTCCCCTAAGGCCTCCCCTAAATTCATTTATATCAATGGTATGGGTCTAGACCCCTAAATTCGACAGGGTGACATGGCCATTTCTTAAAATTGACATGTGACATGAAGCTTTATAGTGACAATGACATTGAGAAGGAAAGGTTTAGTGGGGTCTAGATGGGGGGTCCCCATGTTCCTTGTCGATTTTAAGAAAAGCCCATGTCAAATGTCACTAAATTTGTATTTTCCTCTGTCCTTGTCACTAAGCTCCATGCCACATGTCGATTTTAAGAAAAGTCCATGTCCCCTGTCACCATCTTTTTTGACCCATGTCCTTGTCCCTTGAAGCTCCATGTCCTTTGTCGATTTTAAGAAAAGGCCATGTCACACTGTCGATTTTAGGGGTCTAGACCCATTTTAGTGACATGAGACATGGCTTTTCCTTAAAATCGACATGTGACATGAAGCCTAGTGACAAGGACATGGGAAAATAGAAATTTAGTGACTTGTGACATGGCCTTTTCTTAAAATCGACATGTGACATTGGGACCCCCCATCTAGACCCCCCAATGGTTTTGAGCCGGCCATCAAGGGGCGTCCTAGCTTACAGTCTTAAATATGCGGGGTTTGGGCTACATATACAGACGAACTACCGGTAATTCACGAAGGATTGGGAATCAATTCACGCCTCAGGCGCACCTTGCGCCTGTAACATTCTGCTTAGGCCAGGGATAGCCTTAGATGCTTATCTTTCGTTGGGAGGTTTGGTCCAAGGACACGGACCAGGCAAAAATTAGTTAGAAACAATTAAAAAAAAAGGAGAAAATTGTTTCTCACAACAGAACAGCCGGGCGGTAGATCGATATAAGTTTTCCTGAAAAGTACTATCACAGGTGTTAGCTAAATCTTAATTTTGCTCTTTCAATTCTTTAAAGTAAAAATATAAAAGGACATACTAAAAGCAAGACCGGAACAAATTCATTGGTAATCAAGTATCTTAATACGAAAAAACTATGTCAAAGGGAAGAAAATAGTAAGATGCTTTACAGTATTTTCCTTGAAAGTGAGAAAATCGGAAAGTGCTGGCACCTAGTGATGATACTAACATAGCTTGCCTGTGGCGCTACCTCGTGTGTCAGACGAGTATCTCGGCGGGCGGAGGAGGTGAAAGGTGGGGTGTACACTGAGGGCCTATGGGCGTTCCGTCCCTCCACTATACATGTATAGTGGAGGGATGGAACACCCATAGGCCTTCAGTGTAGGTGGGGTGGGTGGACGGTAATAAGGACCAAGTCACAGAGGTAGGTGTGTGCCCGGGGGGGGGGGGCACTTCAATTTTTTTTTATACAGGTGTGTGGCTGAACCCACGACAACCCTTACCCTTGCAATAGCTCATTGCCGTATATTGGGGACCAAAAACTTAGTTTTTCCTATTTTTGCACCTTCAAAATGGTGCTGTGTCTCTCATGCGTCTCTCATAGTTGGCCGATCTACACAATTCTTTCACCATGTAAAAGTACACAATTAGGGCATTATTTCTAGATACCTCATTAAGTTTTTGGTGAAAATTAAAAATATTTTATCTTGTATCAAAGTGTGAGTTTCAGAAGCGAAAACCATGAAAAAACACCTACTTCTCCATCTTTAGGCTAAAATTACCATGAAAAAGTGAGTGATGACCCCCTATTTTCATTAATTCATCTTTTAGAGTGAGAAACAAGCTTTTTAAATATGTTTTTACATTTTATATGCCTCTAATAGTTCAAATTCTACCAAAAGATATGTATTTTTTTGAAAACTAACTAAAATCGCCATTTTGACCCGTCCTTTGATACAAATTTTCCCTAAAGCATTTAACATGATCCCTATATATGAGAAAAAATGGAGCAAGAAAAAGAAAAAACATGGATTTTGTATCACATTTATGAGTTCTTTCAATATACTGGATAGCTTAGATATTCATGCATTTGTTGGGATTATCCATTGCGGTACTTCATGGTGACCTAATTCAACCTTGACCCCAATAACTGTGATTCAAGGTCAGACAGTGACCTACTTATACAAATGTAAGATATATGGTAACTAATATGATTTATATACTTCTGAAAAGTGTCAATGATATCTCTGACTTGGATTTGATGTCCCTGGTCCATTAAATCAAGATTTTGTTGTTTTATTAAGAGAGAAATCCATAATTTGCACCCAACCACCTGCTATTAATGCAGCTATTTTGCCCCAAATGGGCAGCAATTGGGCAGTATTTGCCCTGTTGTAATAATATGGCAGCTGAAAAAAATTATCAAATATCTTCCAATTTCCAATAATTTTCAGTATAGATATTCAAAACACCCTATACAAGACTAGGGTTGTGAAAAAACTAGGATATTTTATCATTAATTAGAAAAAAATAAGGCCCTCATGCTGCAAATGCACCAGTCCCCAATATAGAGGAACGGACTATAGGGCACTCATTCGCGGGGTTTTTCTTTGAAAGCCTACCCGTGCAGGGGACTTTTGACTCAATAATCCTAGATTTGTTTGAAAATGTCTTAAATTTACACTGATTGGGGAGAAAATTGGGGGTCTAGATGGGGGGTCCCCATGTCACATGTCGATTTTAAGAAAAGGCCATGTCACTTGTCACTAAATTTCTATTTTCCCATGTCCTTGTCACTAGGCTTCATGTCACATGTCGATTTTAAGGAAAGGCCTTGTCTCATGTCACTAACTTTTTCCTTTCCATGTCATTGTAACTAAGCTCCATGTCACATGTCGATTTTAAGAAAATGGCCATGTCACCCTGTCGAATTTAGGGGTCTAGACCCATAAAATTGAATTTGGTTCATGCTATTTTCATGAAAACTGTGCTTACGTCCAAGAAAATTTCGAAATTTCCAGCGTAAAACGGGGTATTTTACTGAAAAGTAGACCCTTGCCAGGGACATTTGTGGCTGAAACAGGATGCTTGCTAGGGACTTTTCCTTGAAAAAGTACCCTTGCCGGCCGCACATATGTGTATACCTTACATAGAGAGTGCCCCCCCCCTCGGGGGTGTGTGTGTGGGTGGGGATGGGGTGTTAATTTGGATTTTACTGGAATTTTCAGTCCCCCTGACCCCCGACCAATATGATCAAACTTGTCACGGCCCCACCCCCTATAGGAACTGGTTGTGAAAAATGCCTCTCCCCCTCCAAAAAAAAAAGAGAAGAAGGGGGGTCTAGATGGGGTGTCCCCATGTCACATGTCGATTTTAAGAAATGGCCATGTCACTTGTCACTAAATTTCTATTTTCCCATGTCCTTGTCACTAGGCTTCATGTCACATGTCGATTTTAAGGAAAGGCCTTGTCTCTTGTCACTAACTTTTTTCCTTTCCATGTCCTTGTCACTAAGCTCCATGTCACATGTCGATTTTAAGAAATGGCCATGTCACCCTGTCGAATTTAGGGGTCTAGACCCATAAGAAGATAAATGAATAAAATAATAAAGAATAGATAAATAAATAAACAGATAAAAAGATTAAAATGGATAAGCGTGTGAAATGATGCATCCAAATGAGTACTTGATTCGCCCATATTTAGTTTTGACCCCCAGGGTAAAGGTTTGGTCATTAAATGACCACTATGCTCTCTATAATGCTGGACAATTATAAATGCCATTAATCACCCACACCGCCATCCCTCCTACTAACACTTCCACATCCTGGATGACAAATAACTTACAAAAACTCCTACAAATGGCTGACTCTATGCTGATTTACTTTATTATGTTTCAGCTGCTGAGTACAAGAAGATATGCTACTACACAAAGCCATCGGACAGGGAGGGAATACCAGTGCAGGACATAGACCCAAGTCTATGCACTCATCTAGTCCTGACCTACGCAGGTCTCCAAAACCACCAAATCCAGACAATTGACCAAAGCCATATCCAATTGTAAGTTCCGCCAGTCCTCGTGTATTAGGCACACCTTGCATACCATGTGTACGGCGCACCCTGAACTCAGCCCAGACCTATACGTCGCACCAACGGCACTGGCGAAAAAAAACAACACCCCCCCCCCAAAAAAAAAACACACAAAAAAACAACAGTTGCAACATTTGCTATATCCCTATATTGGCATAACCCATCTTTACCAATAACTTGAGATCTTGAATTTTCCATCCAATCTCCTCATTTGATTTTACACTTCCCATAGACTGCTTTAGTTAATTCATTTGATAGTGATAGTGAAAATTCAGGAAGTTTAATCTACCTGCGACGCCCGACTTTGGTTCCTAATGTTAATGCTATCATGTACAAATATTTGGGCAAAACCTTACGTGAGCATTTTTGAGATTACCTACAGCATTATATAGCCACTGATCCCCCGCAGAAAAAAAACAAACAAACCTACAATATCCTTTCAGATACACAGATCTAAATGGACTGAAGACTCAACACCCTAACCTTAAAGTGCTATTGTCTGTAGGAGGTAAGATGGCGCCCCTAACGGAGCTCAGTTTGACCCTACAGACTAACAGCACTAGGGCCACCTTTACAAGGTCCTGTGTGAACACACTGCGTCAGTATGGCTTTGACGGACTGGACCTTTACTTTGACCACCCAGGGAAGGAACCCTACAGTATTCCACATGATAGAGACCGCTTTGGATTATTATTGCAGGTATTTATGATAATATTCGTAGTTCAGGAATTCTTGGAAGATTCATGGTGAGAAAGGTTTAATTTCAATAATGAATCAAAAATATTGTAATCGTCAGAATTTTTGGCATACATTAAATAGTTTGAATCCTATATAGGTGTATGCCTGCATATTACCTACATCAGTTTCTTAAATGATTATTCAAGCTGGAACATCGACATTTTTGCACTTGTTTTCTATTCTATAATTTCAGGAAATGAAAGAAGCATTTAACACAGAAGCTGCTGCAGAGGGTAGAACAGCACTCATTCTTTCCGTCATCGTCTCAAAGGACACCCACGTTATTGAAGTGGCCTATGATCTGGACAAACTAGCCAAGTAAGATCACATTATTTCTTTGTAATTTTTATTGTAACCACACAAAAATGCATTATATTATAATATAAACAGCTATATAAACATGAACTTTGAAGCCTTACGCTATACTATGGAGATTACCTTGACGTCTATGTAACTGCTTAGGCCCCAAATTATGCCCCAAAATAGGGAGTGTGCCCATCCATTTGTGATACAGGCCCTCATTTTCCAAATCAGCCACTACATCACATTTACCCTAGTATATTCTTCAAAAGTATGAAGCAAATTTGCAACAACTAGACTACGATAAATACAAACTGATTACACATTCATAGCAACCCAATTATAAAGATGTTGCTCTTACTCGTAAGGATACCTATCCATCCCCGTTCCGCAAGAACATTTAGGGCCTGTCGACCTGATGCCGGCGAAGTTTAACAGTTAGTCATCACAGAAACCATGTCCCAATTAAAACAAAATCATGTCGCAGTACACTTAGAGTTATAAAAATGATCTGTGAATAAGGTGCACGCGTGTACAGTGTAAACTTTCATAAAAAATAGACTATATCCTAAAGCTGTGCATCTCACTACAACACTAGTTATCACTGATTTATATCTGCTTTCAGACAGATAGCTCACTTTTTTTCCAGCATTTGATTATGGCATCTCCTCTCTGTTTCCTACACAATACAAGATATTTTAAATTGTTATATAAATAACTCTGATAATTGAAATGGTATAAAACTAATGTTACTGAGCAGTCTACAACATAACTGAAAGATACGTGACATTTATGCACGTGTTTTGAAAGATACAGTTTAGGTTCGATATGCCCCCCTCCTTTATTCAGCACTACAGTTGACATTTAGTCGTACAGGTTTTACGACTGATGTCCCAAAATTTTGCAATGAGGCATCGTGTCTAATAAGTATTTAAATGCCGCGTTAAGGGCGAAAAATTGTACTTAACAATTTGTCTTCTGTTGTAATGCATGTTCGGGAATGCACTTGTCAAAGAAACATTTTTTAACGTTAAAAATCTTTAAAAAAAAGTCTTTCACGTAAAAGACCCTACGTTTTTTAAAACATTTTTTTTTTCAAACATAAAGAAGTGTTCGTTGTCAAGTGGCATGGACATGTGACAGCATTATGCCTGGCCTAAGAGGTTGAGATAGTCCCAAACCTGCGGCGTGATTAACTAATGATATAATCCAAATATAGGATAGCAACGTGCATTGCAGGTAACTCGAAAAGCCAATTTTTTTCTTTGTTTTCACATGCCTTAGCTTGTATAAAAACACGAGTTTTGTAGTTAGGAAATACGAAGGATATGTGAGACTAGTCTTTAGCTATTATTCAGTTTATTATATATGGAGCTATTTATCTCATCTATGTATCTCATATACCTCAATGAGGTTTAGAGAATAAAATCATTGTCATTGTCACCACTACAATGATACAACTTGACTCTTTCCATATCATAAAATAGACATTCTAAGCTTCAATTCCATGCACAAATTGTGAAGTTTATTGCATCATTTAACAGTGTATTTGCACATTTGAAATCCTGCCCCTCCCTTTTCCCCCACCTTTACTGAGGCACTGAAAACCATATTTTTTTACCCGGCTCTTATAACTCGCTTTTCGAGTTAATGATTCTATGCTGGTGAATTACTCACGAGTGGTGCATCCTATAAATGTCCCTTTGCATGGCTCTCTAAAGACTTACAGAAAGATAAACCATCACTATACATTATGTTCTTGACTATCTTGTAACTTCTTAGATCCCCACACTGTTCCTAAAGTGTAGAATCCTCTCGGCAACTAAGACGGGCTTCTCCAGGTCTATAGCATGGCCACACTTGGGTATGATATCATACTGCCTCACGTCCCGAATACCCTCCTGTAGTACTTGGGCACCAGACACATGGACAATCTGCATTAGGAAAGAAAACAAGAATTAACTCATTATTTTAATCATTCAGCTCTTTAAATTTTAACAATCAGTAATGCCATTTGTTTTAGGCTGTACAGATCCTAATGATGGTCCGATTTGCAAGCCGTAAAAAACAAAATGTATCCAAAGGTCCAAAGAGTACAGCAAGACACTCGGTCCTGCAGTCTGGCAATGTCCGCGGACCCGGCAGCAATTTTGTCGGCAAAAGCCTGTGTCCCACAAGTTTTCGTATTGACTGAACTAAATGAGATGATTCCACAGCTCTATCGACTAAAGGTTTCTACATTCAACGCTCAGTAACAATAATATCTATATGAGGTCCAAGGTTCACTGCAAGTTGCATGCTGACCTTAAACATTGGTGGGTCAGATATAATGCCAAAGGGTCCGTATGATGCATAAATGGAATGTTGGCGCTCGAGTGATTTCACTTCAATTATCATGTTGAGACCTAGAGCCATGATACCTTTGTGAAGTGCTTACTGAACACAGTGTCCCATCATAAATCTAGTTCTATCTCACATTTATAAACAGACAATTGGATATACGTGTATCACTATGATACTTACATAATCCTCCTCTCCCCATAGAATATGGGCAGGTGCAGCAATCTTGTCCATGGCCTTGTTTAGAACACCAGTGCTATCTGTCTGTGTTATCTGATTGCCCACTAGGAAATAGAAACAAGGGATTTATTATGTTGATTAATGTTGTGCATGTCACTTGGAGGTCTATCATGTATATTGTACCTCCATGGTCATAGGAAGCAAATATTTTCTTGGGGAAGGGTCGTTGGGGTAAAAAAGGGCATAAGGCCACACCAAAAAAATAAGTTGGTCTACGGATTTCCCTCTCCATATTTTCGGAAATACAATTTTTTTTCTTTGAAAAATTTTTATCTACAGATTTCGCTAGCTTCACTTTCTACAAGTTTTCTCTTTTTGATGTTTGGCAATTTTTTTTTTAAATAAAATATTTTCGCTCGCCTCAGTTTTCCAGCAAGGAATCTATTGGATGCCAAAAAATTCTTTAAAGAAAAAAAAAAAAAAAATTGGTCGCTTGCACCATTTTTTTAAAACCAATGTCCGTAGACCAACTTATTTTTTTGATGTGGCCTAAAGTGGTCTATAGCCAGGTTATACAAAGAATGTATAGCAGGGTCCCGCAGCTTTCCGCATTCCAATGAAACATAAGTCTGATATAAGCATACCGATTTAAGGGTAAGATTCCAAATTCTAGCGGATTTCAATATAGGATCTCAGCAAAATATTACCATTACTGTTTTTGTATTATTGTTATTGATGCTGTATTACATTGATTTTACATTGTCACAGTGTGCTATACATATACAACGTAGACGGTAGCAGTGCTATGGTTTACGAATGATTAAACATTAACTTACACATTGTAAGAAATGGAGCATATTTGCGTCGAATATCAATCATACCCTTGTAAAACTGAAAAAAAATGAGGTGCAACCAGCATAAATGAAATTATTTACTTGGCAACATAAACTGAATTTCACATTGATCATTTGAAAATGTTACAGCCCCTCGAGATATTTGCAGGTATATGTGGAAATCGAATTACAATGGGGTATTGGCAAAGTCACACCCCGGTTCTACCTGAGGTACCATAATCTCCAGCGTATAAGGCATGTCTTACAAGCGAGATTTAGTTCTCCCTCTTTCCACAAGGGGGAAATCAAGACCTTTCTTTTGATATGTCACACTCGCCCTTAATTCATAAGAGCACATATGGGGTGTAGGGAGGTCCAGTCGGCCCTAGCTACATACAGCTTTTTGAATTTTGAAAATACATTAATTAAAACAAAAGTTATGTTTTTCTTTATTTTTCTGACCAAATCCTAAAACCCTAGGTGCATCTTAAAGGCGGGTGTGCCTTATACGCGAAACATTATGGTATCACAATACTGCGCACTGAGGGATAACTTAACAGATGTCTGTCAGAGCCAGCACAGTTAATCACTGGGGGTGGAGCAGCCAAAAAGTGTGGGGGATGGGGGTGTAAATTTTGGTTATTTTCTATATCATCTATAGGGCCATCCTAAAAGAAATGTGAGGCATACATCCCCCATGGCTTCACCACCACTGGACTGAATCATTACCTGATTGGGGAATTTCATCTCCTTGTATACGACATATTTCAGAGCATTCCTTTGCTCCTCTGCTGTCTCAGGAATAAGGGTGGATTTCTTGCCGGGATTAGATTCTCTGTCTACTGTAAGCTTTGCCTTTATTGGTGTGTCCACTGATAAATAGAGACATTGAATCATTTAGCAAAGTGTAAATTATAAAATATAACACTCCCTATGTCAGAGGTGTTTCGAATGCTCATATGCAGTGAACTTGTGACCAATTTCCTATTTATGGATTTGATACATTTGATGGTTTTTATTGCAATGATTTTTATAATCATTGTTTCTCAGATCTTATGATTATGAGAGAAGTGCAGTAAAATCTGAATATCAAATGTGTCCAATTTAGGGAGTGGTCATTATTTATCAACAGGGGGGGGGTGGTGGGTTTTCGCGCGGATGCGCGGAAATTTTTTACGCCCCCCCCTCGACGGCAGTCAAAATTTTTTGCGCCCCCCCGCGCCGGAGAGTTTTCGCGCCCCTCTTTGATCTATAGTAGCGCACGGGCTTTTTTGCTAAAAAGAGGGTGAATTTTTTTAGCCCCCCCCTCAAGGGGGGTCAAAATTTTTTTAGCCCCCCCCCCTCGGGAGGGGTCTGAAAATTTTACGCCCCCCCTCAAACCCACCCTCCCCCCCCTGTTGATAAATAATGACCACTCCCTTAGGATGTCGGCTCTCCTCAGTGTCCCTTTACACTTCTTGTGCACATGATAACTTTATTATGCCAATTTAATATGCATCTTTTCGAACTGGAATGCTACCGTAATCTCCCGTGTATAAGTCGCACTGAGGCCGCATATGAGACGCACCTAGTTTTAGAATATGGTCAGAAAATTAAAAAATTCATAACTTTTGTTCCACTGAATGGATTTTCAAAATTCAAGAACCTATGTGTAGCTAGGCCTCCCCGCACTTATTTATAGCTATGGGTAGTGTAATACATCAGAAGAAAGCTCTTGCTGTCCCCCTTGCGGATCCAGGGAGATCTAAAACCCCGTGTATACGTCTGGATGAACAGATAGTGCAAGAGTCTGCCACTAGACACTTAGAGTACTTCCTGTGCCGTGACTCGGGCACATTACCCCCTCCCACACACACACCCACCCACTGTGAGTGTTCCAACAGGTGCTTCATTAAAAGCTACAATACACCTAGAATATCGAAAACGCTCCAAATTACTAAGCCAAAGGGCTACCTTCTCTGTAGTGTATGGTGATAGAATAACTTGCAACAGCCTCTCAAAGTGATGTAGGTCGGTCTATCACCTTGTGACAGAGATAGCAGTTAAATGACTTGCACTGCACTCACTATGCATATATAATATGATAAGAATACGTAAATTATAGTTATGTAATATTAAAGTGAACATACAGTTCTTGATGCCACATTCCCTGCCCCTTCATACCCAGTAGCCATTAAACCGCTAGACATTACCCCAGTATAGCCTACCAGGGAAAGCTATGAAAACTGTCTGAGCTACATGCCATTGGCGGCGGTGGATGTAACATAAGCCCCTTGTGGCAAAGGTGAGAACCATCTGTTCATCAAAGCGTATAAGACGCACCTTATACGTGGGAGATTACGTTGATTAGGTTTAAAGGGTGGCATAAGAAAAGTCACCAGACCTCAATTGACATGTAATAAAATGCTCGATCTCTACAACTAACAAAAGTAGAACCTCAAAATAGAACTGGCTTATAAGAGACAAGTACAAAAGTAGCATATGTATTACTTTGGTGTGGTACGACTTACTTGCAGGACAGATAAGGGTGACCATTTTAGTGTTTAGGGGGTAGGCGGCAGTGTACAGACCAGCTATAGCACCTCCCATAGACAGACCAATCATGTGTACTGGTGATGCACTCAGGCCAATGATTTGGAGGAACTGTAAAATAATTGGTCCATCAATTCATGTGTGCCCAAAATGTAACATTTAAAGAATCAAAGAAGCTGTAATAGGTTTGTATTTGTATTTCTGATCCTACTTATCATGACATTGTTTAGGCATTTAACCCAAATATTTCATGCTTTAATCTGATATGTGCACACAGGGGTCTATAATTGCGTACAAAATGTACAAAGGGAATCAGGGTGATGTTTCAAATGCTTCCACTGCCACTATGATCCATGTTAATGACATATTATATTTATGGCAAGAAGGAAAGTGAAAAAAAATATAGAGCAGTCTAATTCTATAGCAGTCCATGTAACTATATGTGTATATATCGAAACTGTGAGTGCGTATGTCCATCATTATAAGCTAAAGTTTATTATCATGAAGGATTTAATACCCACATGAATCAATGCCCCTTCTTACCTGCCTGCTCACACATATAGAACTTAAAGAACTTTTGAACGATAGAACAATAGGCCGAACAATAAAACTATAATGTAGAACAATGGAAAAACAGAATTAACAATAGAACTACACATAGGTTGACACATCTAAAACACAGGGAATCGTTCCTAAACCCAAACTAAGGGATGTGTGGCCATCCAGTGTAATCTATGTACTCGCCTTATACTGATCTGAAAGGACAGGGAATTGTTCCTGAGGACATATGTACCTAAGCACACGTGTACCTGAGGACACATGTACCTGCTTGATTGCTTTGAAGTTGACTGGACGACCTTATTCACCCAATTGATGATGGCTAACTACTTGAACTTATTGAACCTACTTAAGCAAATATGACTGGCCCCTTTTGAATTACCTGTTATTAATCTGTCATGGGAAAAGGATACCTCATTGCTAAATGAAAAGGTCGAGAATGTCAATTTTAGCAGTGTTCAAAACCACATTAAATGTGGGAATTTTTCAAAACCTATGCTTGTCCCATATAGAACCATTCAACCCAATGGCAAATATCAAGAAAAGAAACCTATAAAAAAGAAACTAGAAGCTCTAGAGCAGATAGAAAAAGCGGACATGATTTAACTATAGAAGTGAATGGCAAACGTATGGCGATAAAGGGTGCAAGGAAGAAATTTTGAAGCAAATTTGCCCAAAAATCCATTAAAATATTCGTCTATAATTTTGAATGTTTGCATCCACTTAGATATACCACCATGGGACACTATAGGAAAAGAATTGAACCAAAATGTTACATAATGACTTAGATATAGCAGGAATACAAAAGTCGAGGACCTGTAATTCATAAACTGCTCATGCTACAACACTACAGCTCCATAGCAAAATAACACAACGCACTCACAGAAAAATGAATAAGCATACCAGATGTAGGTTTGACACATAGTATTCATAAGGCTTGTCCATCTCCTCCTGTGGGTTTGCCTCCGTCTCTCCATGTCCCGGGAGGTCTACAGCCACTATATGCAGAGATGGTGGCATATTCTGTACAATAAGAAGCAACATACATCTTGTAGTAGGTTGTTTGTATGTGAGTTCAAAATCTCCTGGAGAGACCCCATCTATAGACATCTATAGCAATAACCAATGTCAATATATGATTTTTGTTAACGATTAACGTGCACGTTGCTTTTCTAATAACCTAATGATCCCTGTTTTATAGAACTACTGGTATGTCTGGTTTCCATATATGGTAGAGGGTTTAAAGTGTTGGTATCTTTAAGTTATTAAAGGTCACCATGCAAGAAGAGCTCAATCTTGAGATAAACCAATATTTGCATAGTTTTAACTTATTATGGATAAGTAAAGAAAAATATTGTGAGAAATTTGTTTCTTTTCATAAATATTCCCACTTTTGTCCTGTGGTCTTACACCCTTAGTGCATGGTTTTTCTTTACTGATAAGGGTACTGATGACGTCATCAGTACCCTTATCTAGGTGACTGGGGTGCCCCCTTGAGGGAGGGAGTGAAAACACTCGCTGAGAGGTAAGACAAGAACTGCATCTGTAAGACCACAGGACAAAAGTGGGAATATTTATTAAAAGAAACAAATTTCTCACAATATTTTTCTTTACTTATCCATAATAAGTTAAAAGTATGCAAATATTGGTTTATCTCAAGTGAGTGAGTGAGTAATAGATGGTTAACGCCATTTCGACAGCTGAGGTCATATTCATGGCGAGAACTACATTACACAATTTCACAGAGGAATGTGTCAGTGCCCACGCATATGTGCACCACACACATCCTGAGGGGATAGGAAAGAGGAGAAATAGACCCTTTTAAGTGGGCTAGGGAGGCCCGGGTTTATCTCGAGATTGAGTTCTTCTTGCATGGTGCAGGGTTTAGATACATTTTGACATGGTATAATTCTGTTCAAGTTCCTAATGCAGTCTAATGAAGAAATTTGTAGAAAAAGGGAATTAGAAAGGGAATTTTCAAAAAAAAAAAGATTGAATGCGTGCAATGCACGATTGGCCCAGGTTTATCCATGACCTACTGCAGGTGACTGGCACTATAGTAACCGTCTGTCAGTTGTTGATGGTTAAGCCTATGGAGAATACACCCATTATCGCTCGCATGTTTCATTGGCGAATAACTCCTCTCCTGGCGAGTTAAGCATTGCACAATATCAGCAGGTGTTGAATAAGGATCCAGATTAACCATAAAGAGGCATGAGACACTGTAATTCTCCTCCATTTTCTTATAATCAAGCAGTTTTGATGGCACTGTGAGTCGATCTTCTCGCTGTGGACAGATGAGGGGAAAGGGTCCTCCGAGGTTAAACATGAAATTTAAAATTGATGTTAATAGCTTTAAAATGAGGTACAACACTTGTAGATAGCCCTTCTAGTCTTGGAGTTATTGCTTCACGAAAATGGAATGACATGACTCTATCAATACAGCCAATAAGCTCTATCGTTCATTGTTTCAATAAAATCAGGCATCTAATTGGCATAATGATTTAAATAATTGATCAAAAAATGACCATTCCTTTCCATACATTTGGGCATAGATTTGGAGCTAGAAGTGGTATCTTTATGCTTTTTTCAGTGTATGAATCTCCATGAATCATTCTATTGGTTGACGTTATTTTTTTTTCTATTTGGAATATAATTCTGGTTGCCATGGCAACACATTTCCGTGAAAACCTTTATTTAGGCCTTCTTTTGAATTCAAAACGTTCCATTAGCATTCCAAATAGACCGGAAGTTCCAGAAAATAGAACGTTTTTGAGAAAACCATGTTTTTCTATGTAAAAAGTACATAAAAGCTATTTTTGGTCTATTTTTCACATTCCTAGCCTTTGTAGCTCCCCTAGTGGCCAAACCCAGTACTAAAAATCCCGCAGGGAGGGCCCTTTCCCCTCATCTGCCCACTGACGCTGTCCGTCATTTTGGATTTTAAAGTTCTGTGCACATCCGCGACCCGCTGCTTGCTGAAAGTAGCATTTTTTACGGAGAAATGATAGATTCTATCGATTTAACTTGAAATTAATGGCTTTTTGAATATAATCCATGCATCTTTGGCAATATCAATCGAATATACTCTATCTATTTACTATTATTCCAAAAATAAAATCTGATGACCAGTTACTCTGCGCACATGCGTCAAGTCTCCAGACCGGAAGTGAGGCGGCCGACATAACAAAAAAATGGTGGTCCGATTTACACACTTATATACTAACGGTCTTAACCTGTCCTACACAGAAAATTCCACCTTACCTGTTGAAAAAAAGCGTCTTAATTGCCCAATTCTCATAGGAGTCAATGTGTTATTTTGACCCCCTGTCGACCGCCAAAATTGACCACCCAATACAACCCTATGGAGCCTCATTTTCATGAGAAAGTAGGTCAAATATGTCAGGTTTTTTCTTCAGCTTTTTTCATAGCTAAAGAAATTTCTTTTCCAGGAATTGTGCATGTACAATGAAAGACTAGATCCTAAAGAATATGTTTCCATGATTTTTTGTCTAATTATTCCCCCAATTTCGATGAGCAATTCCCATCTAAAGTTCCAATTCATGACCATCAGTTTTTGACTGAAAAGGCGCCGCCAATAGCCCAGGTGAACCTGGGCCAAAAAAAACTGAGAAACTTAACATCTTTGCTATCATTCAAACACCCACCTTTATAGGTGTGTGTTCATACCTTAATCACCCAGTTCCAGGAGTCACTTGATGCAGAATATCCATGTACCATTATCAAAGATGTGATCCCTAGACAGGGCTGACCTCTCTCTGAATACATCCATTTTACTTTTCCTACTCGCGCAGACTTTCGCTTAATTCCTGCAGCCCACCGACTAAAGCTGTAAGGAAAGGCATATGCTGAGTATAGTGCTATATCCTAATTATGTTTGCATTTGATTATTTTACGTATGGCAAATTTAGAGATCTTCAGATAGAATCTCCATGTAATGGGGCCTCACAAGTATTTAACGTACACATAGATTTCTGAGTTCCTCTATCACATTTCTCATAAATTGGGTTGATACGATCCAAAATTAATAAGTTTGACTTCATTTTAATATCTAATTATCTAAGTTTGGTGCGGCCAGGGGACTACCACTGACTTTGAAAAACTTATTCCTCTAAACTTACGCCATGTATACAGTGAAAATCGTTCCAGGCCGGAAGATATAAATACCAACAAGGCCAAAAAGTCCAAGTCCGGCTACGCCAAGTAGGAATGTTCCAAACGCCATGTTTTAAATCTGCTTGTGGAAGCAGACAGCGGAACATGAAAACCAATGTTAGGAATAGGAGTAAATTCAATACCAATGGGGGAGGGGGCTCCATTAAAATAAATACGCACTTTTCCCTTTTAAATTGCCCCCACCCCCCATCTCTGTAGTGCAGTGAAATAAAGGGATTCTGTACGTAAAACTTCTCAAAAGATAGATTCATGTATGTATATTTTGTAGAAGCCCCCACATTGCAGCCAACATACTCAATGGTGAATTAATGGTTTCAGTGATGACGAATAGGGTGAAGGTTTGTCTTTTTATATCAACAATTGTCATTGATTTCATGTCCCTAACCCATAGATATCGAGTGGACTGGGTCCCATGGGTACCCATAGTTGTCTGAGTTTTGAACTTTATTGACTAGTCAGGGTACTAGCCCCGGTATACAAAATGTATATACCAAGTATACATGTACGATAGGTATTAGCAGAGAAGGCTTGTATAAATAGACCTACCAGGTACTTTAATAGCAGCAGCTTAGGTAGGCTTGTCCGGTGGGCGCTGACTCTTACCTAACGGGAGAGTCAGGCTTCCTGCATAGGCCTAATTTGTCAGGTGGCTGGAATTGTAGGACATAATTTTTTTATGTCAATTTCCTCTTAAGGATGGCTTCCTAAGACATGTTTGTTGCCATTTTGTGAGAAACCTTTCATACGGGGGCCCAGATTATTTGGTTCTTGCAAATCTGTTAGCCTTCACATCAAGTTTAGCTGCCACGGTCGGCCATGATGGAAGTGGTTTCAGGTCTCACAACAGAGGTGTTATTCATGAAATAAAGTTATCCATGAGAATCTGCTTGGTGAGTGGAGATTGACTTCCTGTCTGGCAGAAAATACACCTGCTTATGGCTACCTGTTGCAGCCCACACAGCATGTGCCAAACCTTGGAAAAGGGTGCGATCTAAAGGTTTCCAACAAAAGACGCTCTTCCCACTCACAGACAGCATAACTAAGGTGGTACTCTTGTCAATATTATAAGCTGATTGTTGGGGATTTGTTTCTGTCAAATGTTATTCTTAGAAACTTGCTGTTTCTAGAGCACCTGCAAGTTTTAGCTAGGGCAGTCCCAGCGACTCAGTCCTTAACTGAGTCGCGCACAGTGACTAAGGTAGGCCTACTACAAGCTTTTAAAGTATACTTTTGGTATGGTTATTGGATATGACGTGTTGAATACATAGGAAATCGCAGAAGATTATGGGAAAAGATGTTGATATAAATAAGAAGAAGTCAATAGCAGGCATACCTTTTCTTATGTTATATGCCCCTTTTCAGTATTTCCTCCTGGTAGTTCTCCATATAGTCCAGCCAACGCACAGCACACCGCCTCTCAGTCTCAAGACTGGCACGGGAATAAGCTTATTATCGACCAAGAGACTATAGCATGCCCTTTCTACAAAAAAAAGAAGAAAAGAAAATGAACTCTTTTAAGTTGAGATGTGTAAATCAAGCTAAAGCTTATGCAATGATAATTCAATGAAAGAAAACTGATGAGACGACGCTGGCCTAAAGCATTTGTCAAAATGGGTCTTGGGGGTGGGGTTGGGGTCACTGGTTTGTGTGACTCCCCATACCTTTGGTCCAGGGTCCCAGCCACTGACTCTGACCAGTCTATCGATATATACAGCGACCCTTAACCTGCTATCCCTATCAGGTAGATTTAGACTGGGTTAGGTAATAGCTACACTTCCCAATAGATCTATTGTACCAATCTGGGAGTGCCAATTCATTTAGTCCCAAAACCATTCTAGAGACGAATGTACTTGTAAAATAATGGTTTGAACTATGCGGTGATTTATCAATACACATTTCCATATTCAATAGTTATTGTAGATAATATCGTTGTTATCAATATTCTCCTTTTTAGATATGCAGACATCATCAATGTCTTCACCTACTACTTCCACGATGTAAAGGACAATGTCACTGCCCACCAGGCACCCCTGTATCACCAGGACCCACATGGACTGTTTGGTACCAAAAGGAATATGGTAATATATTTCAATTAACGTAGAACGTGTTAGATTTATTCAATAAAAATCTCTTCAAGGCCACATACACTGAAAAGATAAGGCTTAAAAAGGTACTCTCTAGCGATCACTCTTTGTCACCTTATTGATGGTCCCGAGGGGAAGTACCCTATGATCTTTTAGGTGATCACATGGGATCACACTTGGTGATCACTACAGAGTACCTGTCTGAACTGATTAGAAAGGAGTTTGTGAATGATTACATTGTCATTAATTAAGATCTTTGCATAAATTTGCATAATTATCCCCTTCCCTCACCACATCCAAGCATCCATTGAGGGTACTTACAGCTGACTTATGATGCCTTGGTGAGGCATACATGTAGTTGTTTGTATAAGGAATATTAGCTCATCCCTATGGTTATGATTATGGTTTGAGTGACAAAAGAGGTGTCAATTATTAAACATACTTTTGTCTTTGAAAATGTTGACCAAATAACTTTTTTGACCAATTAATATTCCCTTGTGATGACATTTTTCCCCGCATTTTTCACAGCATTCATCCTATAGACACTGGTGGTCAAGAGTATTATAGATACACGTTCAAGATAGCTCACATAGTAAACATTGCATATCTTATTGTTGTAAACTAGGGCCCCCTGATGGTAGAAAAATATCATCAAAGTGATGACCTTGGGCAGCTGTTGGGTGATCATAATAAAACCATAGTGTTGTAGATTTTAATACAATAGTAGAGAATAGTTCTGTGAGACATGGCGCGGCGACTTGTAATCTAGTGTCTAGTTTCAGTTGGTGAGACAGATAGGGCATACTATCATCTGGGCTTTTGGTAGTATATAGCACAAATTCAACCTGAAATACCCACTGCAGCTAAGTACTAATAGTCTGTAGACTGTCCATTCTGCATGCACCTCACTCAGCTGCCACAGGGACCTGTCTTATTCAAAGTTCAATGCCATAGTCAACAGGTGTGTCATTATGATTGTACACTGTCTCAGATTGCCAGAAGCCTGCTCTGCCTCCCCCCCCCCCACACACACACACCCAACTGCCAATCACTTGTAATAGTCTGTACCTCGTCACAGGCCAGTGGTCAGCAAACTGGCCAGATCACTCCACCTCTCTGTATAGGGGGAGCACAGTGTAAGTACATACATCTTTTCAGTGTTCCACAAAATCGTTTATATAATGAAAGGAGTAATCAAATTAATCTTTCATCATCAATAGTAGATACATATTCTAAGAAAGCATT
Organism: Acholoe squamosa; assembly: GCA_949317995.1. Classification (NCBI taxonomy): domain Eukaryota; kingdom Metazoa; phylum Annelida; class Polychaeta; order Phyllodocida; family Polynoidae; genus Acholoe; species Acholoe squamosa. The sequence continues at coordinate 38,218,796 of OX439048.1, read as the reverse complement.
ATTTCAATGTAAACTAAAAATTTTACACAGAAAAGAATGTAGCAGTTCCACAAGGTGGCCTTACACTTCAACCTCCTCTGATTTACAAAAATGCACATATGGCAACACACACTTTAGCACTGATTTCTCCATAGAGATCTTTGACAGTGAATATTTTGTTCAAATACAGAAAATATGATCCAATTGTACCATAACCCACTGAGATAAAACCTGTACTACATATATATAGTAGTTTCAAAACGAACAATTTTAAAACAAAGGCTACAGGGATGCATTTCTGAATCTTAAAATGCTCTAATGCTAATCTGCCATAGGGCTCCAAATGATGAAATATCTTATCTGCGAATAAAATCAAAAGTATGAGATATATTCTGAAAATTCCTTCACTGATAAGTAAAGTACACACACTGTTGTTATTACATTAGAATAGTGAGCAGGAATAGCCCATAGCAGAGGAGCCACAAACAAAAATAGATTGCAAGGCCTCCCTATCCCTTACACCGTGGCGACTGTGAACCATACACTAGTCTACTCATCTCACAAGTAGTACTCACTAGTCGCCGCGCTAATGAATACCTTAGGTTATCACTAGGGAAAGAGGACCTTAGTGATCACCTTTGTAGAAGCCTATATTTTCAGTGTACTTCTGGTATCACTCCTATCCAACCATCCATGATATACTTTGACAAATTTCAGGATTCTTTTTCCTGATATAGAGTGATTTTAAAGTACCGTAATCTCCCGCGTAGAAGACGCGCTGCGCATATAGGACGCACCCCAAACTCAGCAAAAGCATTTTCGCGTATAAGACGCACCTCTTAGGTACCAATTTTATAAATTCAGTACATTTCTATAGTAAAATTACCCCTCGTATAAGACGCACCCCAAACTTGAGAGAAAGCTATAAGACTCCCCAGCATTTTGTTTGGCGTAGAGGACGCATCTTATACGCGGGAGTTTACGGTAACGACTATCAAGTTATAACAAGTATTTTGTTGCCACGAATGTTAAGTTTGGTACTGTTTTGAACAAAACGTACAAGGCACTAGAAGGTTGAGCTTCCTACTTTTTATATGATTCTCAATTCTCGGTTTATATGACCACTAATAATCTTTCTCGAATCTTTCTCTTTTAATAAAAATTAGCATAGAACAATAGGAAATACTATTGGTCTCAACTACTCATATTCTCAATTCCAGAATTATGCTGCCCTATATTGGATCCGCCTTGGTGTACCCAGGGAGAAACTAGTGATTGGGTTGGCCGTGTTTGGTACAGGGTCCGTTCTTTCTGATCCAAACAGACATGGCTTTGGAGCTCGAGTCACTGGACCATCGCCAGCTATGTCACACTCAGGGACACAAGGCACCCTCTCCTACCCAGAGGTAACTACATTGGACCCTTGTCGAAAATGGCCATGTCCCCCTGTCGATTGTAAGAAAGGCCCATGTCGCTTGCTGATTTTAAGAAAAGGTCATCTCTGGATGCTGTCTGAGTATAAGGTGTAATGCCGACTGTGCATTACTACATGGTCACCATGCTTGTCCATTGGCCGTCACCATGCTTGTTCCATTGGCCGTCCGGGCTTCCCTAGCCCACTTAAAAGGGTCTATTTCTCCTCTTTCCTATCCCCTCGGATGTGTGTGGTGCACATATGCGCAGGCACCGGCACATTCCTCTGTGAAATTGTGTAATGTCGTTCTAGCCATGAATATGACCTTAGCTGTCGAAATGGCGTTAAACACCTATTACTCACTCACTCACTCCATTGGCCGTCACCATGCTTGTCCATTGGCCGTCATGACGCATACTTTGCAGACCTGCTGAGTCTACTCACCAGGACATCACCTCTATCCTATCATGAGCTTAACACACTCTGATAGTCGGCACGGTGCACAAATGAAGGCGTGTATTTTCTATGTGCCCCCATTTTTTAGTGCCTCCCACGCCGCATAGCGGCGGTACCGCGAAGCAGTATGGGAGTGCGCTATGATGATTGCATTTGCCCCATGTGATGAGGTCCCACAATACAAAATTACTGAATAGAGAAATTGGTAATTGTGAAATCTTCTTTATGTCTGCTTTTATGAGACATGTCATCAAACACTGGTATACCGTCATTAACGGCGGGAGGCGTTTTTTTATGCGGTCACAACCGCATTTCTTGTTATCCAGGTGTGTGAATTAATTAATGATGGTGCAACAGTAGCCAGGAACTACGTCCAGCAGGTGCCTTTCCTCTACAAGAACTCACTCTGGGTGGGGTTTGATGACAAAGAAAGTCTACAAAACAAGGTTTGTTCTTCTCAAAACACTGCTTCATGATTCTATTAATACATGTACTTTAATGAGACGTCCTTTTACCTAGTTATGGAACTATGCCACAATGGGTATCTGTTGTAGGGTATTCTTTTTGAAATCGGCAATTTTTTTTTCATATATAATACTACCACAATGTACATTATTTCCCAAACTTCATTTCAATTTCTATTTCCTTAAAAAAGAAAAAAAATCGACTTTGGCATATTATGTAATATTTTCTAGTTTGGCCTATATGTGGTACATACATAAACCTGTCTATTGCACCCAGGTGCAGTGGCTGAAGATTGTAGGGTTTGGAGGCTACTTTGTGTGGGACATAGGACTGGATGACTACACAGGTGCAGGGTGTTCAGGAATCAAATACCCCCTGATGACCGCACTCTCTGAGGAACTCATAGCCAGCCCTGCACAACCACAGCGCCCACCAAGGTGGGTAGACATGGGGTTTATCTTATAGGTAACAAAGGTACTGGTTTGTAATTATGAAAATATGCATGGATAAGACCCTGTAGGTTAATACTCTTTCAGAATACTAGGAACATAAGAAGCCATTTTTACTGGAATGACATAAATCTAAGGCAAATACATTCATTACTCATTAGTTGTCTTTTGAGAGAAATTTATGATTTTGTTGCTGTTAATTTCAGTTATCTTCTAGAAGAGAGATGTAAGTATTATTTAGTGTATTTCTCCCCCAATCTATTGGGCAAAATGCATTTGAATTTATCATTTCTCCAAAAGAGATACTTTAATATGGAAGAATTGTGTAATGTGCCAGCATATTAAGTGTCACTATTTTACCCATTGACAGGTGGACACTGTGTAAATGAGACCACGAGTCGTCTTCATTGTGACGCATATGACACTACCAAATTTTATGGCTGTCGGGATGGCTTGGTAGACGTCATGTTTTCTTGCCCTGCTGACCGCCATTTTAGTCCCTCTATGAAGCAGTGTGTCTCACACCATGCCGTGCATTCAGAACGTAGGTGCTTTATTTGAATATTTGAATTTGGGTATATAAATTTCATACATGCAAACTCCGAACAAGAAAAAACTGAGCACTAAAAAGTGATGAGATTTTTCCTTGGAAGTGCGATCAAACAGTGAAAATTTTCGAATTTTGAGAAGTCAAATGGTGCATTCTTGGGCTTTTTGTGGATGGCTGATACCCTTGTATCAGAAATTTTTCTAAGACCAACCCCCCCCCTATATAAATGGTAAAATGATATCTCATGGGGGAATCACAAGATTGATCCTTACAGATCATAGAAAAACTGAGAAAACTGAAAAACTGAAGAGTTTGCATGTATGTATAAATTCCACGTTAGTTTTATCTAATGTGTGGGTGAATGTATCTTTTGCAAAAAACAAACAAACAAAACACTTTTGGATCTTTCTTTAAATATTCAATGTTCTACACGTATTTCAGCTCGATGTAATGATATAGTGGAATGTGGTCGAGCACCTGAGGGATTACTCATGGACAAATTTGGGCTTGATGGAGTATCAGAGCCTTGGAAATGGTCCACGGAGGTCCCACCATCCTCCACAGAATCCAGTACTGACCCATCTCAGTCTTCAACAGAGACTAATGGATCAACAAAAATGGCATCCTCCACAGAATTGCCAATACAGGTTAAGACAGCAGAACAAGGTAGCAATGGGTGCTCGGGGAGCAAGGGTCTATGGTATATACTTGTTGTATTTAGCTTCATCTCTCGATTTTTGCATTTTACATAAATGGCCATACCATTCACACATTGGCTTAATCATGTGAGGCACTGGTAATATCTTTATACATCCTACCGGGAAGCACTCATTATTCAACACTTGAAATCTGATACATGTACTTATACTCAATGCAGAAAATTCATAGGCAAGAATGTATTTTGTTGCTTGTGCATTTTTTATGTGTATTCATTTTGATATGGGTGCTCCTTTTATGTGACGAACATGTATGACATGTACATATGATACACTAATTAACCAAATTAAGGAAATTATCATTGTTATGGATGTGAGTTAACTTAGATAGTATGAGCCATATATCTATGTATTACGTTCTTCATAAGGACAGTTGCATAGACCATATTATGGATATGAGTTAACTCAGATAGTATGAGCTATATATGTATAACTTTTTTTTTTCTTTTTTTTTTGTTATTTTTCTTTTTTTTATATGTATAACGTTCTTCATAAGGACAGTTGCATAGACCATATCCTATGAACGGGTGATCAGTATTCATTGCCTTTTCGAACACTGGTGATGGCGGGATTGTAGAAGAATTTGAATCAAATAAATTCAAATCACTTGCACCTGTATACCTTATCAAACAGTAACAGATACTAATCCGTCAACTGTTCCAGTGTTTGAAGATTAAAAATCCTCTTCGTGCCTTAGGCCTAAATTGAGAAGTTTGATTCATGTAAATATCATATGTTTAATACCAGGTATATGATAAATGCATCACGATGGGGTTACCATTTTAACAGTAGCCACATGGTACATGTATATTAGATTGTATATTATATAATTACAAGGTTACAGTGTGGTAATTTAGAGTAACATTCAAGGAATCAAGAAGTAAACCTTTCCCTAAGTCCATGTTACAGTGTATATGATAATAAAGCCATTTTGTACCTGCAGGCAGTCTGGTACAATGTACAACACAATTAGTTATCTGATATAACACATCTACGTATTCATAGCAGTAGCTGAAATTTTATACATCTTATCTTGCACTGGGAATCCAGAATTTCCTTGAGAAATCTCAATAAGTAATAAAATACTTATCAAAACGTCAATGCATTTTCTTGAGATATTATTAGAAATTTGGTATATGCAGCTGGTCCTTTAATAACTACAATAGCATTAATTAGCACTGTCCAATGAGAGTTAATATTGAACACAGTGGTGCCGGTAATTGCTATTGAACAAAAAACATGGCTCGATTACATACTGTTACCATATTACCAGTAATACATGTATCTACTTGAGGGGAATCATTGGCTACCACAATTGTTTAAATAAGTTTTCATAAGGTACAAGGTTTAGCGTTTCAAAAAAATAATTGATTCATATTTCAAACATCACCATTTATCTTTGACCTCCCATTGGTCATAAGTAGTACACTCAAACCCATGTGACACCCTTGACTGGAACTGAGCTCCTATTTTGGGATCTGTAAAGTTATTAAAGGCTCCATACAGAGAATGGAATGCCAAGATGGGTATGTCTGTATATGACATAAACCAGACTCTGATTTCGTCCTCACTGGCACCATATTCTGGCACTTTGGGATAGAAAGTCACAACATTGGTACTTGGAGGTATATTAGCACCAGTCCTATTTTGAGCATACACTTTTGATTTTATTACAAAGGTCTTATGGCTAGCATTTAATAATGATGATTTCAATGTTTCTGGCACTTTTGTATTCTTCAAAAAGCTGTTCTCCCGATAATTACCTTTGAATACCTCATCAAAGGTTCTTAGTTTTACAACAGTGAGTAGAGAACATTGCTGCCTAGATTCAGAACAAGTAGCCCTCTGACAGTCACAGCAGTGGAACCGGGGCAATATCACAATCCTACCAGTGATATTGCCAATAGCTAGAGCACTACGGAGGGCAGACCTCTCTATTGAGCCTGTAGAATCTCCAAAGAAATAAGGGTTTCCATAAACTAGATACTTTGCTTTTGGGTTGCTGTAATACCCATTATCATCCACACGCCATAGCAGATTTTCCTTAAATCGATACCTCTTTGCCGCAGTGCTCCCAATGTAGTTATTATGTACGATCACACATTCCTTACACGGTTCAGCGAACATCCTCCACATTGTCGGTGTCGTAAAGTAAAATGCGCCACATGGGAACAGCGAAGGTGACAGTCGCTTTATCTTTATCCTTGTGGTTTCTGTTAATAATTGCACAGCCATATTGATATATGCCTGGTCATGGGACTTTTTGTATGTCTGATATTTATACCATGCTGTGGCGTACACTGCTTTACTTGCTGAGGTTGGTCGCACATATGCAAAGCCACTATTCAAGTGCACTCTATCTTGTTGGATTTGAATGTCACAGTCTTCACATTTTAAGAAAGCAAATGGGTTCTTCAGGAACACAATGTCTAAGTCCACAATCAGGACATTGAACCCTGCATTCAAAGCATGAAGCATCACAAGAGTTTTAAGGTTGGTTTTCAAATAGTACCCTGCTGTACCAAAATCTCCTTGAGATAATCCAGGCTGTCTGATAAGGTTATATGCCGGAAAATAATAGCAACTTACATGAAATCGGGCGAGCCATGACTTCGCAACACCATCTAGGCACACCATGAGAAAATTCTCTATGCCAAATTTCAAAATTGATGTTTCGAAGAAGTTCAAAGCAAAGTCAGCATAGGTTGCATCAACAATTGACAGCACAATTTCATTTGACCCAACCTTGGCCTTTTTCGTCAGAGCCAATTCGAAGTCAGGAGGAACACTTGGTACATGGTATTTTGTTGTCTGAGTATGAGTCTTTATCCCATTTAGAGAAGATGTTTGTCTCTTCACCTGTTCAGGATTTGTTACATTGTTTTTCCAGGCTTTGTTCACAGTTTGTATGTGTAAAGTCGTATTATAGGCAGTGAATCCTTTGTTTACTTGCTCAGTTCTTGCGCCATGATTCATCATTGGTTCATCGGTCACTCCCACTTCTCCTTTTCCAAGTCCACTGAACATATAGAGTTTATTCCAGAACTTGCGTTGACAGGGGTATGAAATGTGGCTGGCATTGCTAATGGCGTAGTTGAAGCGTTGGCGTCGCTGGCTGAGGGACTCATTCAAGATAATGATATAGATGAAAACGATGAGGACACAGAATATCAGGCCACGCCGAAGACTCTTCAGCTCAACAGCTGCAAGAAAACGATTGACCTTTCATTCAAATACTTTGAGACAAGTTGAAACCTGTATATCATAAAGTTGAATTCATATATTCTCCATCTGTAGCCCTTCAATAGCTCTAGTACCGGTAATTGAGAGTTTGGAGTTTATAAAACAATTTAGGTCCGCTGTTCCTGTGCCTTACAGTAGCCACTTACCTAGTTTTCAAGACTTTGCCCCATGCATTTTATCTTTTAAGCAATGGATCGATCTCATCAAAAGAAATAGATTTGCTCTTTAAATGAAGTCTTTATGCCAAGTATATGGGAAGTTATGAATGAGCAAAGACCCCAAATCAAACCCAAAATTCTGCCACTGTTAGGAGTTTAAATAGGGCCCAGATTTATGATCAAGCATATCTGATACAGGAGTGGCTACATCTCTTAAATCATTATTTTGGACTATTTCCTTTTCATGTATGGAAGAGTTCCCCATAAAAGGTTGAAAATCAATGTATCATATCAAAATTTAACAATTTAAAGTGATTTTATCTTGACCTAATATCTGTGATTTAGCGATCTCTCAGAATTGGCGCAAAATTATGGAGTTGATATGAGATCTTTAATCGGTCAGAATTTCCCTTTAAATTGATGTAAAGACTTCATTTAAAAAGGAAATCCACTTATCTTCATCAGCTCTATCCATTGCTATATAAATGATATACATAGGATTGGATTCTAGCAAACAGACAAGGACCTAACATGGAGACGCTGGTAGAAGGGTGATAGCGAATGGCACGCTAAAACTTTTGTGGGGTCTGGCAAACATCCTGCTCCCCTATGAAATGAAAAACCCTAGACAGTTTCTAAACCATTTTTTTTTCAGTAGAAAGTGTAGGAATTATTCTCTTTTATGTGAGATTTGGTCTTTATACCAAAAATACTTTCAAAGTTATGGGGTAACTTCACTTGGGGAGAATGGGATGTTTATCTGAATCAACTATATTTGTTGCCATCATGTGACATGATGATATGTTATGATGAGCGGCAGACAGTGTGGAAACCCCCACACTACTAAAACCCAGAACCCCTCTGTTAATAAAACAAGAAAAATGTGGCAAGGACCACGGATAGGAGTTGCCACTTCATCACTAGCCACTGCAGGTGACGTCACTGATACAGCATGACGTCACCAATGACATCATAGGTGACATCATAGGGAGAAAACCAAAAACATTATGGAGTTGCTACGGTGGCTACGCTCCCGGCTGCTGACGCAGCTTGCAACTCCAAAAAAAAATGACCACTCCCTTATTAGGAAGTGGTCATGAAATGGGAGTGAATGAGTCTTATGAGAGGTCAACAGCGGTGGCACCCTATAGGGCTTAGTACTGAGGCCTAGTGCGTCCGCCATTGCTTTATTTGGGAGCTGGCGAGATAAGGGAGTGGTCATTATTTATCAACAGGGGGGGTGGTGGGTTTTCGCGTGGACGCTCGAAAATTTTTTTAGCGCCTCCCACGCTGCGTAGCGGCGGTACCGCGAAGCGGTACGGGAGTGCGCTATGATGATTTCATTTGCCCCATGTGATGAGGTCTCACAATACAAAATTACTGAATACCGACATTAACGGCGGGAGGCGTTTTTTTACGCGGTCACAACCACATTTCTTGTTACGCCCCCCCTTGATGGCAGTCAAAATGTTTTATGCGCTGGAGGCGTGGACAATTTTCGCACCCTTCTTTGATCTATAGTAGTGCGCAGGCTTTTTTGCTAAAAAGTGGGTGAATCTTTTTAGACCCACTCTCAACAGGGGTGAAATTTTTTTAGCCCCCCCTCGGGAGGGGTCTGAAATTTTTACACCCCCCCTCAACCCCCCCCCCCCCGTTGATACTTAATGATCACTCCCTAAGTTAGGCACTGAAATACCTCCAGTGTGTGAGTCTGCTGCAGTAGAGGTGTGAAACTGTGATAAAGCTGAAACTGGGTAGTGTTAAACTCTCCTTTCTTTGCAAGCTAATTCTGAAACTATTAACTGGTGGATCTTTACAAACAAGGGCTCATTTTAACAGGCTTGGCTAGACCTTTAAAATGAATATTTTTTGTACAAGGTTGAATGCAGGCAATTTTGCCTTTGACCCCTTTGAAGTTCAACCAAAAGTTTAGAACCATTTTATGATGAGAAGATCACTGAGCACCTAAAAATAAATGGTTCCCACCTGTTCTACGGATAAAAATCATCTAGAAAATGTCTAGCTTTTCTTTTTCTAAGGGGCTGCCCTATGTTTGACAGACCCTGCAAACTTTTTAGGCGAGATTATCTCTGGACACTTGTCCCAACCTCCCCCATGTTCGGCACTTACCTATCAATTAAGACCTTATTGTATGCATTTTATATGGTGAGAAATTGATAGCTGTGATAAAAATAAGTGGTTTTGCTTTTTAAATGAAGTTTTTATGACAATTTAAATGGAAGTTATGATCATTCAAACATCCTGAGTCAAAGACGCTATTCTGCTGTGGTTCTGTCAGAGCGCACAGATCAAGGGAAAAGATGACATCAAAAATTTGCTTTTACATTGTTTGATTATGATAAAATGTATCATTATTCACATTCTTGGGGATATATCTTGCTTATCTGAAAAGAAAATTGCCCAAAAAAATCATTTTAGTGAACTAGTCTACCTTGGATTCATCTTGCTTGATCACAAAATTGGACCTAAATTAAACTCTTAACTATGGCAGAATTCTGGGTTTGATTTGGTACCTTTGACCGGTCATAATTCCACTTTAAATTGACATAGAGACTTCATTTAAAAAGCAAATCCACTTCTTTTCTCAAGATCTATCCATTGCTCCTTAGATAAGTTTAATGGGATAAAGTCTTGAAAATCTAGGTAAGTGCCTACCTAAGTGGCGGCTTAGCCTAAGACCTACTGATAACAACCAGCATGGTGGGTACCAGGTGTTACATAATGTAGTATTATGTACCCAAAAAATTCTGCAGTGAATGGAGAGGGCATCTCATTGGTTGATATTGTATCCCGGGTCAGCCCTATATACTCACACTAACAAACTTGTCTTGTGTTGTGAACTGCCATTGTCTGAAAATATCATTCATGATTCATTGATTGACATTGTGAAGTGAACTTACCAGACAACCTCTTGATCACGGACAGCTTATTTTTAAGCATTTTCTGATGATTTTAAGGATTTATCCATATCCGTACTAGATCTTAAGCAGCATGTGCCCAAATAGTACTATGGACCTAGTGGGTCTTGAAATAAGTGGATAAGTAGGCATCAAAGAAGTAACTTAGTAAGCAGTCACTTCTTGTGCTCGAGGTTGTGCTTCAGGTTACATGGACGTAAATGCTGCCCTCTCGTGAGTCATATGGTATTCAGGCCTGCACTGAAGGTGATCTGGGTGCTGATTGGCTTAGAAATCATATGCAAGAAATATTGGTAAAATTATGAAAAAAATCACAAGTGACCCCAAATAGTTCCTAAATGGAACAGTAGATGAGTTTTTATATTTTGCCAAGGTTTGGGGATTTTATCAGGTCTGCAAATGTTCATCTGGCCAATGGAGGTTTTGAGGCCCAAAATAGGGTAGAATGGCACTTGCTGTACGTATCGCTCCCTTAGTTAAGATTTTCAGGGTTAAGCCTATCCTATATTCTAACACATTGTGTGTGAGAGATGGTTTAATCTTGCTACGGTCGAAAATATTACCAACGAACATTACGGGGGGCTGTTTTTATGTGTTATGCTATATAGAAACATAGAGGAAATGGAATTAGTTCCACGTAACCTTCACCATGTTATCAACATTGAGGTGTCACGCCAGTGTTTTAATTTCTGGGCCTAGCAATTGCAAAGAAGTTCCCAAATCAAAAGTCATAAAATGAATCTGTATGCATGATTGTACTAGTAATAGATACATTATCCTTCTTCTTGGTCCTTTTTTTACCAGGATAAGTTCAGTAATTTTACTTTGAAGGAAGTTTAAATAGTTATTTTTGTGGCTCCTAAATTTATGAAACGTTATGATATTAGTTTAGTATTTACAATTTGTGCACTTGCCCCATTTGTTCATACAAAATAAATAATAACTCCATAAAAGTTATTAAGTCGACATCACTGATTGAAATTAAATAAATCTTTTCTTATCACAGAAATTTGTATTCAGTAGTTTCGTACTTGACTTTTGACCCTTATGAAACCTGACACTGACAGTGAGTGACGAGTGACCCTGACAGACTGCGGAGACCCGCGGAGACCAGCTCGTTCTGAAAAAAGAGCTGCCACTCCGGACTGTGCTACAAAAGCACGTACATGCAGCTAAAATCACAAGGTAGAAGAAGACTCAAACATCATGAACGAAAATCTGACAAATGGAAGGAGATTCAGTAAAGACGATGTGGCGTTGTCAACTGGCCAACAAATGGCTGCATCGTGTTCTGGCGCCATCCTGACTTCACTCCTCGGTAAAACTACCTTACCTTTAGTTTAGGGAGTGATCACTTTTTAAAATCACTTTTTAACAACAGGGGGGGGGGGGGAGCTGGTGGGTTTGAGGGGGTGGGTCAGAATTTTTTCAACCCCTTGATCGGGGGGGGGGCAGAATTTTTTCAACCCCTTGACCGGGGGGGGGGGACTTCGGCAGAAAGTGACGCCTGATGTCAGGTTGGGTTACAATAATTTCACCTGTTTTCAGTGGGAAACCCCACATGTTATAGGTTAAAAGGGCACGTTCGCGCACGATTTTCATGCCTTATGGGGGGGGTGTCAAAAAGATTTTACCCCCTCAAGAGGGGGGGTCGGAACTTTTTTTTTGCGCGCCCGCGCGCAAACCCACCAGCCCCCCCCTGTTGTAAAAAAAATCATCACTCCCTTAACTTAAGTTTATTCTTACAATGACAGAAAACTGACACTGTCAGTGTATATAGACCTTTTTCAGCGAATGTGTATTCACACCCTCAGCGACCCTGGTGGAGATTTCAAGTGTAAACAATAGGTAGCAAATGCACTGTATAGTCTAGGGGGATGCCAACATACTTCAGTTTCCACATTAGATTTTTACCACTTATATGAAACAGACCTTAATAATCTGTAGTTTTGCAGAACCCCCTACATCTCTAGCTGTTTCTGGTGAAAAAATATTTTTTGATGAAGCAACAAATTTGGGAGAAAATCGGGATTTTGTAAAGGGTATTATATCGCCACATTACAACAAGTCACTCACTGTCACATCTCGCGCAGGCCATCCTTCCACTTCCACTTAAGATTTTCAGCATTTATGTAAGTCAGACGTTCATAATTTTTAATTCACATATTGCCCTATATCTCTACTGTAAGTGGTAAAAAGTTTTTTTTTATCAAAACATGTGATTTGGAGAAAATCAGGATTTTATACAGGGTAGTAGATCGGCCCAGTGTCTTGAGTAAGGCAGGCCACACACTCACTGCTCTACCCCTGCCGAACACATTCTCCCACTTCCACATAATATTTTCAACATTTATGTAAATGAGACATTCGTAATTCTTGGTTCCCCATACTCCCCTATATCTCTTTTATTAATGGTGAAAGGGATTTTTTGATGAAGCCACAGGATGTGGAGTAAATCAGGATTTAGTATAGGGTAGTAGATCACCCAGACATGTCAGAGTTTCAGATGCCTGCAACATTTCAGATGTTTGACGTTGATATTTTAGTATGAAAAAAATTGTATAAAGAATTTTAGATAATTATTTCATAGTTTTACTTATTGTTAAAGGTGTGCACTATCCCCAAGCATCCATTTTTAGGTGTTTTGTTGAGATACATAGGGTATAAACCCCATTTATAAGTCTCCCAAAATAATCTTCAGATGTTTGGCCAATACTGAACTGACATGTCTGAAATCACCACAGTGCATTGTCCATGGCAGCGTGAGTGGGGTGGCCAGTGGCAGATCTCCAACACCATTTTGTGCTGCAAACTGACGTCACGTGAAAAACCCTTATTGATTACACATCTATGACGTCTTTGATTATTAGTAGAATACAAACATAACGGGACAACCACGTATTTTACATGTATACTCATGCATTCGTTCATATTGTTGACCTAGCCTCCAATTATTGATTTGATTTTTATTTGATTTTTTTTTAAATTCTACAAGTGCTTACTACCGATACATTCAACATTGTCACTGAATTTAGAAAGCTGCTGCAGTGGTAGCCTGCATCTGCTTATAGTGGCAGATCGACTACGACGAATTTATTGCAACTTGCACTTGTGCAGATGGTCTCACAGAAAACCTTGCATTTTTTTCAGCAGTGGGTCGATCACTTGCTGTATAGCCTGGGATCCAATACTCCGACAAAGGCTGCATTTTTTGTGGCACGTGAAGAAACACAGAAAATCGCAGCAGCAGATTTACTGCTGCGACAAATAATACCCGGTACAGAAAATGCAAATGTCAACAACTTTTGATATCTGCGACAGCTCTCGGACAGTCTATTGGATACAGGCATTGATTTGCAATGCAGAACAGAGTAGTGGCGCACCCATTTGTGTTCATGCGATGTCCAAGCAGCGTGCAACAACATTCGCAGAAAGCATACAATATTTGCAACTGATCTGGGACGCACACACTTACGACAACATTCGTATCAGACTGGTGGCAGTGGATCTGCAGCTTATTACAATGTAGGCTTTGGCTTGGGACCTAAGTGTGGATGTGACTGTGGACTGTGTGTGAGTGAGTGTTACAGAACAGCTGGTTGCACACTAGTCCAGACGGAGACAGCCTATTGCTCCCGCTAACAGCTGACAGCAAAGTTGATTGGCCCCATAGACAACAAATATCTCTTGCAAAAATACAGTTTACACTCACTCTCCTTCTTTAAACTCCTCACATGCCCAATACAACACCTCATTCTTCTATTGCAGTACTTAATCTTTACTTTTATAGTCTTGATGATACATATTTTAAAGAAATGTAGACATTTTGAGGCTATGATCTTAAACTCGGTACAGAGCCAGGCACAGGCTTTTGCTGCAGCCAACAGAAATAAACACTGTAGGATTATAAGTTAATAAAACTTTCCATCTGACCTCATGTGGCAAGCAAAGTGTCTCATAATTATATGTTTAAAGTTTGGAAAGTAGACATTAAGGGGAAGTTAGTTTAAATTCATTCAGTACCCTTGGTACCGAATTTTAAACTGCTACAAAGGCCTTTGCGCTCTGTCGCTCCCGTAGGAAGAGTCGGCGGAGGGCTCGGCCTAGTTGGACACTTGATAGTGCTTTGGATGGATGTGTGTGTGTACATGGTTTTTGATGGTTTTGTGTGAAATTTAGCAGCCTCACCAGTTGCCACTGCTGAAGATGCAGGAAACAGCAACGCCTTTGATTTGGGCTATGACTTTGGGTCCCCCTGTGGAGTGGGGACCTTCAAGTGAGGGCATGGAGGAGCAGAATAGCTTCATTGGGAGTCCACAAGGAGAAATCTCCTTCCATACTGAGAGTGGGCATACCAGATTCGTAAAAGGCGACAAAGCTGGGGTTTCTTGTGGCTTGGGGTGAGCATGTGGGCAGCTGGTGTCCATATGTATGGGCCCAGGTCTACATGCTTGTCTTTTGCCATGGGATTCCCCCTCAGTGAACCACATCTGAGTGATCAAAGGCCGTGGTTTGTCTGGCCCTGCCTATGGGACCAGGCAAATAAAAGAACACTTGTTATTCTTCGAAAAGAGTAGGGGAATGAAGCCCCGGTAGCGGTTTTCCCCCTCACCCCTCCTCATAGATTCGGTCATTCATAGATTTGGTCACTGCTGTCGTGCAAGCAGCATATAAATACCTGTCCAAAAAGAAAAGAAAGGACTTCATGTCCGAGAACCCTTGAATGTCTGAGTTCCTCGATGGCCCCCAGACGTAAAACTAAACAAACAAACAAAAAATGACTTTGGGCCCGTGTTCGCTTGGTCAAGCAATTTGCCTGTGTGGACCTTCATAGGAAGGCTAAGTCAATTCATGTGAGCGGCCAGTCTGAGTTCACAGTATTACCATTAATAGCATCGACAAGACGGTGATTAGGCAATTTTTTAGGCCTTGAATCGAATACGATTAACTTTGGAAAAAGTTTATGTCTGGTTGCTATGCCGACGAAGTTCTCACAACGGAGACATAGTCATGCAAGACCATCCTATAATGCATCAGTTCAGCATGCGATCCCGCAGAAGATACACACACATCCAAGTGTAGGATTATTTGCATCGATTTCATTCAATAGTCAGAACAGTGATTAAAGATGTGGTTGGAAAGTGTAAAAAAGACACTGTTAGTAGTGACGAAGAAGACTAAGATGTAGGATTATTTGCATCCATTTCTTCTAGAAATCTACAATATCTACAAACTTTCAACGACCGTCGGTTAGGTCCCAACAGTCTACTTACTGTTGGCTTCCTTTTGGCATAAACAGACTTTGCTAAGCTGCCTCATAAGACCAAAACCACCTAGTGCTCTCGAGCCGGTCCGAGTCAGTCGCCATGACCAGTAGGTCAACATGTGCAACGGTCAGCAATGGCGGCACCGCTGACCAAAGCACTGACCAGGGGGAAACCTCTACAGCCACTGCCACCACTACCACACAGGCAGTGTGGCTGTCTACTAAGCAAATGGCTCAGATGATGACTATGTTGAAGGGAACTATTCATTCAATGGTCAAAACAGTGGTTAAAGATGTGGTTGGAAAGCGTAAAAAAGACACTGTCAGTAGTGACGAAGAAGACCAAGATGGCGATGGTCAAGGTGCTGACCACAACAGCGGCCAAGATGGCACTGACCCAGATTCCAGTGACAACCTGGAAGCTTACTACAAGAGCATTGAGGCTCAGTTAGAAGCTGGGGACCCCACAGGCGAAGATCTCCCGGAGAGATTGGTTAGCATCTTCAAAAAGGCTTGTGGGCCCTCTTTTGATCTCAGTATCATAAAAGAAAAGAGGGATAACTTCCACAGACCGGCAAACGCGCCAGAGTTTAGAGTGCCCCAGCTGAACCACTCTTTAAAGCGCGCCGCTTCAGCAAATGCATGCACACTGGACAAACGCATGGCTGAGCTTCAGACCAACATGTCCGCCACAATGACAGCCATGGCTAACGTGGGCTAAGCAGAATACTGACCCTGCTGTATGTGACAAGACTGACAGCTTCACCAAGTTAGTCATCAATGTGTGTGATGCTAACATTGTCATGACCATGTCAGACATGACAAACCTGAGACGTGACGTCCTGAAATTGGGACTGTCAGAGAAGGTAGTCAATCTGCTCACCGATGAGAACCCACCAACACCTCAGTGGTTGGGCAGCGATGATATATCAGCCATGGACAAACTTGAAAAAGAAGACAAAAATGTCAACAAATTCAAGAAGCAGGCACTCACATGCTGGGGAGTACTCGTCCAACATGTACAAAAAGGAAAAGCAGCACATGCTGGGGAGTACTCGTCCAACATGTACAAAAAGGACAAGCAGCACAAGCACAAACCCAACCACCATAAGAACAAGCTCAAATCTCGAGGTTTTTTCCGAAGGGGGGTCTCACTAGACCAGGTGAGTGTTAATAATGCTTTGCATGAAAAGAAAATACCCCCCACAGTGCCAATTGCCTTTGAACAGATTCAAATGAAATTCAAACTAGAAAACTATTACAGCTGGCTACCTGACCCAGGGGCAGCTGACACAGATGCACTGTCTTTACTGTGGCCTAATGACTATTATGCTTTCCCTCCTTTCAGCCTGAACCTGAGAATCGTACAGAAGGCCCTAGCAGGGGGTGTGGAGGGAACAATTGTGACGCCCAACTGGGCGGCACAACCTTGGTACAGCCTCCTGAACAGGATAGCGAAGTCGATGATGAGACTCCCCAAGACACTACTGAGAAATCCAGTCACAGGGGAGCTGTGGCACCTAGACCTTGTTGCATGGAGGATCTCGAGCGAGCACTTCAGGGTCAGAGTGCCACACCCACTACTATGCGGCTATACATGGGGTCATGGACCAAAGGCACCAAACCCAATATAATGTGTATTTGGAAAAGTGGACAAAATATTGTGTTGAAAATAGGGTACACCCCATAAAACCCACACACATAGAAGCAATGAACTTCTTCTCTAGCCTTTATGATGAAGGTTTAGCATACACCACTATAAACACAGCTAGATCTGCACTATCTGCTTATGTAGAGTAAGATCAGTACGCTAGAACTCTAGGTTCACATCCAGATGTATGTAGACAACTCAAAAGAGTTTCAGTTGTTAGACCTCCCAAAGCTAGATATACTCACACTTGGGACGTAGACATAGTATTGACTATGCTGAAGTCTTGGCATCCGCTGGAAAGCTTAACTTATAAACAGTTAGCATACAAAATTGTGACACTGCTGGCACTAGCAACAGCTCAAAGGGCACAAACTTTACATGCCTTTAAAACCAGTTCAATAGTATTTACTGACAATGAGGTAATACTGCAGGTAGACAGACAATTGAAACACACCAAGGAAGGAAAACCTCTAGACAGGTTTCATGTCTACAAGTTTGAAAACAAGGCTCTATGCCCCTACAGGACTTTAAGGAGATATCTTAAAGTGATAGAACCCTTCAGGGAAGGTGGCAAAGACCAACTTTGGTTGTCACTGTGTTCCACTAAAAAACAGATTGACTGTAGTTCTGTATCCAGATGGATAAAACATGCCATTTGGGAAGCAGGTGTCCCCAAATACTTCAAGGCAAACTCCACCAGAGGAGCCTCAGTATCTAAGGCGGATTACAGCAAACTACCTGTTGAATACATCCTGAAACAGGGCAGATGGACCAATGCATTGACTTTTGCTAAGTTCTAAAAAAGGTCTATCCACAAGGACCATGGCAGCACGTACCAGTCTACAGTGCTCTCCACATTTCTATGTTGTCATTACCAGCTGGGTAACAAGGTAGCTTTCAAATCTCTGTTGTGAGAACTTCGTCGGCATAGCAACCAGACATAAACTTTATAAGTTAAACAAGACTTACCATGGTAAAAGGTGAAGTTTGACTTAAAGTTTATAAGGGTTGCTAGACTGCCGACAAA
Organism: Acholoe squamosa; assembly: GCA_949317995.1. Lineage (NCBI taxonomy): Eukaryota > Metazoa > Annelida > Polychaeta > Phyllodocida > Polynoidae > Acholoe > Acholoe squamosa. The sequence goes on along the minus strand of OX439048.1, from coordinate 38,200,483 downwards.
GAGAACAACGGTCCCCACCCCCAATTTGATTAAGTTTTCACCCACCCCGTTGTTCTCTGGGTGGACTTCTAGTTTACCAGAAGACCCATTTTTGGGGATTTACCTTGTTACCCAGCTAGCTTTAAATACTGATGCATTATAGGATGGTCTTGAGTGACTATGTCTCCGTTGTTCTCTTCATCTGCAGTCTAGCAACCCTATTCTATTATTTCAAAGAAACTTTTCATACCTTCGAATGCGAAATTTGACATGCAGGTTCCTAACTATTTGCAGTACACCAGGCACAATATTTACCCTAAGGAAAAGTGTAGACTTGAGTTTTAGTATCTTCTGTTAAAATTAATGATTATGATATGTGTTTACAGTGACTCCCCTGGATGTTGTCAAAGTGCGACTTCAAGCCCAACAACGGCCATCACCAGCTGGACCCGGTTCGGTTGAGAGTGTGTTTGGATCATTGTACCGATGTATATGTTCATACTGCACTCCAAGTCAGGGCTGTCTAGCCGAAGTGACGTCTCTTGGAGTGCGCGACTGTGTACACTGCACTGTTGCTGTCCCGACTCAAGTGGCTGTTCCAAGCAAGTTCACTGGCACTATGGTAAATATCATCCTCCATGTTTGATGAAATGACTTTTTTCTTTTTAAGGATTACATTAAAAAAACTGTTGAAAAAAACGATTCATCACTATTTCTTACAATGATGCCTCAGGCAGCCATATTTGTATCTTTGATATATACGTGTATTCAACAGTAAGGTATGCATCATTTTTGTAGGATGCCGTTTTCAAGATCTCTCGACATGAAGGGATTCGTTCCCTGTGGAGTGGTTTCTCGCCAACACTGTAAGTTAACCTGCTTATTATTAATACATGTACATGTGTAGTACCGTAATACATTGCATGTGAACAGTGATGCCGGCTTTTGCTGGCGTAGAATCTTAATGGCTGGCATAGGACCTTGTGACGCAGGCCAAAAAAGCCTGCCATGATCTTGGCATTCCATTATAAATGGTGAAAGAAATTTTCAAATTGCCATATTAGAAGAGAGATGGGGATTTTTTTTTTGTGAATTTCTTTGATATTCAAAAACAATCTTATTTCATTTTTGCTACAATGAAGTATATATGGGTACCTTAAGATAACTTTATATGGCCTGTATGAGACGGAAATGGCCTGGGTGAGATGTCAAGACACAGGCCACATTGGCCTGCATTGATAAAAAGTTTTCAGCAACACTGGTGTGAGGCATGGCTTGTGCGCATGGATATGTCCCTGCTGTGCCTTTTAGAGGTAGCCAAAGTTAGAGGTGCGCCTTTTATAAACAGGGATTTTATACCATAGAACAGTACCAAAAGATGACTAAGTTGCACCTGATAGATTGTGAAATATGCGGGGTGTGTCTTATACACAGGGTATTACAGTAGGTCTTTTGTTAACATTTTTAACAAGTACCCTTTCTTTAAATCTCATCACAATAAATTGCACCCATCATCCTCAGATGTATCGGATGGCTTAATTCCAATTCCAGTGTAATCAAGATTTTCATAAAGACATATTATGACAAAAGGTTTAACAGATATTGCTTCATACAGAATATATACGTGGAACAACAAAGGAATAAATATTATCGCTGCATACAGGATCTATCTTTGTATTATCAAGCAAACCCAATATCTTTACAGCTTGATAAGCGTTCCACAGACCGTTATCTACTACTCAACATATGACCGCCTCAAATACCACATGGGTTATCGGGAATCAGATCTGTCAACCCTACACATCTCCGCAGTAGCAGGAGCAATCTCTCGGGGTAAGTAAAGACAATGATAGGGACACCATGATTGACGATGAACATGGTTTCTGTCAAATGTAGTAGAGGTTTCATCATATGGGATTCTTTGAGATACCTTGACTTACACCTACAGATATTCTAATGCTGAATGGGTCGTCCTTGTGGTTTGTACAGATCAAGTGAGAAACGATTAACAATAATAACGGAGGGTGGGTTTTCGACTTTTTAATGGTAGCATTTAATAAAATCCTCAAATACTACTGTAGGAAGTGATTCAGACAGCGTTTTGGATATTTATTCAAAAAGCCAGTTTCAAGCCTGTCTTTTTGAGTAGAACATAATTTCTACCACTAAACTGAGCAATATTGATAACGCTGTATCGCGATATCAAGAGAAACATGGTTAAAAGCTGCAACATGGTATGTATTGAAAAAAACCCAAACATTGGAACCTAAAAACGACATGGACTCAGTTCTCCCCTGTAGTCTATACTTGTTGCCTGTCTGATGTATATCAAACAGATAGGTGTTAGGATTACCATCATGGTTATCACCTAGACATACTTGACCTGAAAGGGTTGATGTTGATAAGGAATGAGGTCATAGTATTTATTGATTCTTGGTTTCATAGTCCAGGTGAAGTATGATCAAATATTTTCACATTCGGGGCATGTTACAAAAGGAATTCCCCCCCCCCCAAAAAAAAAAAAAAAATAAAATAGAAAGATTACTAATGAAATGTTACATAAACTTAAAAGCCATGATGATCAGTATTAATTATGGTAACAATAACACAGTTGACTGCATCAACAACCAGTTGTTGAGTATGTTTTAGGCTACAGCAATAACTAAACTGAGCATGATATTTGGGACTGATCCAACTTACACAACTAAGCCTGAGCGACCCTGGCAAAGAGTCAAAGACTAAGCAAGCTTACATAAGCTTCCCATAGATTACAGAGGTGCCGAAATACGACTAACACACCTTATATAAGTTATATAATACTAGCACAATCTGAATGAGACATAACTTTTATTACATAAGCTTGACATTGTCTAAATATGGAAAATGCCTGGCTCAGTCTACATTAGACTGATGCAGCCTAATCAAGACCGACCTTATACTATTGCATTCTATCCGGTACCCATTACATCAAATTGACCCGGTCTACTCAGAATGACACAAAGAACCTTTACTCCTTTATACCCTTCAATTCTGACAAGAATTGTTATGTAATTCGAAATGAATAAATAAAATTGAGTACTAAACATAATTTGACATTAATAAGTGTTTTCTTATTACATACAGTTGGGGCAGTAACAGTGACATCACCGCTGGAGCTGGTTCGCACAAAGATGCAATCGCAAAAACTGAGCATGTCCGAGATCAGTGGCGCTGTGCGGTCTGCACTACAGGAGGGTGGACCTCGTGTATTGATGAAGGGACTTGGACCAACGCTCCTCAGGGATGTTCCATTCTCAGGTGAGGATGATAACATTGGTGTAATAGTGATTACCCGCTTATATTTGTTGTAGATTATAGCCACCCTTGTTTGGATGTGGGCATATTTCATCTTTGCCCCTGACTGACAGCCATGTTAGATTTATTATAGAATTCAATTAGGGGTAATCTCGTATAAAGAATTATGATTATAGAAGTGGATCCATGATATTGGCCCTGATAATATATACACTGACATTAATTGCGCATCATCATTGTCTAAAATTCCCTTGTCTTTCAGCAATCTACTGGTATGGCTACGAATTTATCAAGTCCATGCTGTTACAGCAACAGGCCAAAGAACAGTTGTGCTTCACAGAAAGTTTCACCGCAGGTGCTACATCAGGGACGGTAAGGAACATTTTCCGGTGTATATCAAACTAACTTTTTATGAAATCAGAATCTCACTTGTACACCATTTCACAAATTACTTGTACCTTTTATAGCTATGCTTCTTAAACTGCAAAGAAATACCATTGATATTTACTTTGTCTCATTTATAGGTAGCCGCCATTTTGACGCTTCCCTTTGATGTCATCAAGACGCACCAACAAATGGCACTGGGGGAGTCGAGCAGCACAAGAGGTGAGAGGCATATCATTTAAAACTAAATGTCTAATATCCATTAACATATGTAGCTGTATGTCTTCCTCTGTCAGAAAAAAAAAATGCTGAAGATGTTCTTAGAGTTGATCCATCTTTATCAAATGAATGATTTGAAAAAAAAAAGATATATACTGAATTCCCACCCTTGCTATTGCAGCAGGAATGAACAAGTCAACAGTTGCTATGATCACAGAGCTCTACAGAACACGCGGTGTGCAATCACTCTTTGCTGGTAGGCTTATTTAACGTCACCTCTAAATATTACAACATTACATTGAATGTGTGAATAGCACTTAGTAAGTAAGATAATATGATCAAATTATCGGTAAAACAAGAGAATATCAAATCAAATTTGTTAAGATCAAACAAATTTACAACACTCCAACTTCAGCCATAAATCGTCTGAAGTGTGCAGAAGTTGCTTTAGCTTCAGCTATTTTATCAGATCATGAGATGGTCTGTGGTGAGCTTTAAACTGGGCCATTTTCATTCGCATCTCACATATGATTTCCTAATTGTAGGTTTTGTCCCGCGGATAGTGAAGGTCGCCCCAGCATGTGCCATCATGATCAGCTCCTACGAGTTCTCCAAGTCTTATTTTATCAAGCTCAACATGGCCACACTGACTAACGAAGTTAACTTCTAATTCAGTAAATGTGTTCATCTATGACTAGACATTTTATCACACATTATCCATTTCAAGAAAGTCTGCAAGTGCATTTATCATTGGATTCTTGCAGTATAAGAGTAAGCTCCTACGTAGTTAGTATGTGTGCTTCTTTTGGTCATCCAGAGTATACATGTCTCCATCGAATATTAAGTCTGGTTGAGAGATTAAGGCAAATTATGTAATGGATAGTTAAGTACAAGAATTTCATGAAAGGATTGGAAAAAAAACCCACAAGAATCAAGCTTTTTTTTCACTTAAATACATAATTCCCTAGACGTCATCAAATACATGTAATATCCTGCAACGTGATGGATGGAATTACGCTAACTTGAGAAATCTATAGTTCTATGATTGTCGATGTCACAATTGTCCCACATGCTTTTCATTCTATGTGCAGTAGTCTACTTCTGAACTGTGCAGAGTAGACTTATCTAACTACGACTGTCAGATCCAGACATTTGTTAATTGAAAACTTCATGAAAAAAAACTTACACAAATCAGTGAGAAAAATTGTCGAAACACCTTCAGCTTCTATCCAGGTTCTTACAGTGTTAAAGTTCTTACAGATAGTAAAGAACTTTTATAGTGAGGGCTTATGAAAAGTGAGTTGATGCACGAATGTGCTTCCGTAGATGCCTTGCATTGCGAGAGTGCTATCTTACATTTATGGATAATTCAGGGATGAAAGTCTTCTGTGTTTCTCCTGATTTCAGGGATTTTCAAGTTCAAAAGACCTATACATAAAATGTATATAAAATAATTATTTCAAGGTCTATGAGTATTTCTTGCATATTAGTGCCCAGTGACCTTCATCCCTGTGGATTTGTGTTACTGTTGAATTCAAAATAGCATCCCAAAAATGGAAAAAAGAGAAGATAATACTGAACGGCTAGAATGATTTGTGATTTCTGAAACTCTTAAATATTGAGTGAAAATTGGCAAAGTGATCTGGAGGGGATACTTAGAAACAAGAAATTGTGAAGATGTCAAAATGGTTTTCAAAAATGTTAAAATTTTGACTTGGAATGGATTGTGAAGGTAACACTGCATCCCCAAAACTGTACCCGTATGTGAAGTTGACTGGTTGCCAGGATAAGTTACGATGACTTCATAGCTTCTTTGCTAACATTTTGAGTGACTTGTGAAAGAAGTACTCAGAAACATTATTTTCGTATAACCTCTAAATGGAGTGCTTCCTGTGTGATATGAAGGATGTTTTAGATACAGAATGCTAGTGAACACGTTTGAGGGTGCCATTCAATAAGACTACTGTTATTTATTTCTGTTGCTATATTATAAACATTTAAAGTCACTTCTAAAAGAAGTACTTTGAAGCATTGTAAAAAGTGTTACTGCATATATGTAAACTTACCTAACATTTTATAAAAAAATGCTGCCAAATATTCAGAGTGACTTGCCATAAGCAGTACTCTGAACCATTGCTATTGTGTTAATTAACCAAAGTTTTGGGGTGACTCTGAAAAGGAGTACTTCAAAAGATTTTACAGTAAATGAAGTTATTGTTATGTAGAATCACCCGAGAGACGGGTACTCTGTGATAGTGAAAAGCAACGAGTTGGACATTTCACAAATTATAAATTCGTGCCAGAGATTACACCTGTCCTTTGATACTATGAATCTACGTAGGACGGACATGTTAAAATGTTGGTCATTCTAATACCAGAACAATGTCTCTATTGGAAATATTCCGATTATTCCACAGTGTATTGCTCTCTGCTTGGTGCTTTGCTCTTTAAGTTCTGATTAAAAAAAATCTTAGGAAGTGGAATCTCTGGCTATGTGAAATGTCCGCTAGTCATAAGGTAGGGGAATGTAATTTTTCTCCTAAATAAAAAGTTACTATTGTAGAATCACCAGAGGAGCTGGTACTCTGCAAGGTGATTAACATTTTAATGATAATGTAATTATCCCCGTTAATTGGTTCAATTCATTCAGGCATTTATGTGCAGGGTTGATCTCCAAGAGGTAACGTGCCACATTTCATATGTACATATATCACTTTGTTCATTTCCCCTTGATGTGTTCACAACAGCATTATTCACTATGATAATAAAAAAACCCACAAAAAACCACAATCAGTCGTCAATGCTTATATGAATTTGTCTGTTTAATCATTTCGTATCTGGATGTAGAGGCTAGAATTGGATTTTAAACGTTGTGAATTATACTGTATGGCTAACAATAAAGGTACAAGTTTTTGGAGGAAAACTTATAATGAATTAATAGTATACGTATCCTGTCATATTGGGTCTTTATATTATTGGCTAGACGTCAATTCAATAATGTATTGATATACGGAAACTGCCACACAGAACCACATTAGATTAAAGGGGGATTCTGACTGATATAGGAACATAGTGGGAAATCTGGTCTATAGGGCATCTCTGAACAATTGTCACTGTAGCTAGACTATGGGCGAATCATCTCTGACCTTATTTGCATTTGGTAAATAATACTAAACAGGAATGACCTGGAAGTCATTTCTCAGACCCTAAGTTTTGGGCACCCTCAAATCGTAATGACATGACCTGGATCGGAAGGCAATTCTTGGTTACACTGGGTCAATCACTACAAGTGGTGCACATATAGAGGGACAGAGTATGTATCTGAATAGCCAAGCGTAGCTAATATAGGGTCACCCACTACCCCTTACTACGATCTGACTGGATCATAGGGGGTGTTCAATACGTAGTGGGGACACTCAGATCGTAGTGTTTGAGAAATACCTAGCTGGGCAGCTAGCTTTTCCACCAAAGAGATGGAGCATAATATTCAGCTGATGGTTGGGGCGTGAAGGTGGGAGGAGGATTAGTGATGCTTCACTGTTGGTCTCACGAGTAATGACATACCATTAAGCTTCAGGGTCTGCATAATGCATAATACATGGATTCATTTTCATTAAACATAGTCAATAACACGTAGACTTGCGGCCTAGACTTAACCTTCATACCTTTTTTAAGTCACAGTCATTAAACATCCAACCCAGTAGTCTCTAAGCCATATAAAAGGGCATTAGAAATCTACAGCAAAACGTTTTTACTGTAAAACCTCGTATATGACGTGGCCTATGGTCCGAGACTTCCTGTAATTTTATATAGAAGGGGTTAACTTGGGATGTAGATAGAAAAACAATCTGAAATCTGGGCCATCTTCATCGGTGTGCCTTGTGCCGCCCTCTACTGTTTTTCCTAGATGGACTACTCAGGGTACAGCTTATTCTGACATAGCGGGATACATTATTTTGGGGTGTATTAAAAAATCTGATACCCATCACATTTGCTGTTGTAAGTCCTCATCTCGCAAGGTACAAGATTCAGCAGGGGTCGACCCCCACTAAGGATCCCGCTACCTGGGAATAAGGAATCCATATATATGCCACAGTACTTAACTGGATATTACCAAGCCTCAGGTGTGGCCTTTAGCATACTCGTCTGGGTTCTTATATAGAGGTGCAGGTTGTGTGCGAGGTCTTACGGTATGGTGTTTCTATGTCAAGGTCGGACCCCATGTAGTATCACATTGTGGAATGCTCCATGCATAGGTACAAGACCGAGTTGATTAATGTGTGCAATATATTTACGACCCCTCTTTACTGCTCTATCCAAGGTTTTCTATCTGGACCTATGCCACTAGTTGTATGAAATGTACAAAACAGGTGAAGTTCTTTGTTCTCCGTTTCATATATGTATAAGAAACAACATAGCTAATACAATATACATAAAGAGATCACATAAGAAAAAGATGTACCAGTAGTGTTTACGAGTGACTCATATAATAGGGTAGGTCAACCTAAAGACCTCCACTCCCAGAAACTCCAACTGGTAGATTCAATATTCATCAACGATTTCACAATGTTAATGCAGGAGTAAATCTATTTTTTCATGGAAGATTTGTGGGATGGACGTCTCTGCAAGGTATGTGACCGTCTCTGGGTTAATCTACCCTAATTAGAAAAAAAAAGGAACAAACACGTTTCTCTAATTAAGACCCTATCTTACCACTGAGACCCTCAATCACTTTCCATGAACCAGTTACACGTTAACGACCCTTACCCTGTTCCATACACACCCACACCGCTTTATGCTCACACAGCAACCCACTTAGCCCATACTACTTACTCCCACGCGACTGAACTTACTTGCGTGTGGCTCCCGCGCCATCACCGGATTTTCCTATCCTACTTGCACCTTAACCTTTTCCCTATACTAGTACTACTCATACCTACCCCTCACGTATCGTGACCCCAAGTATACTACATAGACTTAGTAGATCTCATAGACAAATATAAAATGAGTTATATTCTCTTCTAATCAATTGACTTTCTAATATAAAAAAACCTGTGACAATTCATCCCTTATCCCATCCCTCTACTACTCACACATTCACCCCTTCTCTATACTACTCACACATTCACCCCTTCTCTATACTACTCACTCACACATTCACCCCTTCTCTATACTACTTACACATTCACACCTTCTCTATGCTACTCACACATTCACCCCTTCTCTATGCTACTCACACATTCACCTCTTCCCTATACGTCTCACACATTCACATCTTCTCTATACTACTCACATATTCACCCCTTCTCTATACTACTCACACAATCACCTCTTTTTCATACTTCTCACACATTCACCTCTTCCCTATACTTCTCACACATTCACCCCTTCTCTATACTACTCACACAATCACCTCTTTTTCATACTTCTCACACATTCACCCCTTCTCTATACTACTCACACATTCACCTCTTCTCTATACTACTCACACATTCACCCCTTCTCTATACTACTCACACATTCACCTCTTCTCTATACTTCTCACACATTCACCCCTTCTCTATACTACTCACACATTCACCTCTTCTCTATACTACCCACACATTCACCTCTTCCCCAAACTACTCACCTAGCTACCCCTTCCCCATACTACTCACACATTCACCTCTCCATACTACTGTAGGGGTTGGTTGCCCCGTCGGGTGCGCAGAGCCTTCAGAGGGACTGTTCACTTGTTTGTGTCACTCCCCCTATGTATACCATACTGATCCAGGGTAGTTGGAAGGTAGAGAATGTCAGGCCAGGGCAAGTAGCTCAGGGGTAGAGCTTCCGCTTCGAAGTTGGAGGGTCCCGGGTTTGAGTCCCGGTTTCTCCATGACATTTTCAGCTGACCACTACATTGGTTGAGAAACCAAGTGGTCCTGCCTCACAAGGGGGATCTTTAGAGAGCTCGCTACCTGGGCTGGTATGGTATAGACAAGCGCTTTGACCTGCTAGTGCTGAGGAACTTAGAAACAGGTGGTACACACAGCCGTTACTGGGAACAGGAGCCTATACAGGTTGTGGGTGACTCAGTACGGGTACATGTGGTACTGTTCAGACTGGACTGGAGGACCAGTTCTGGGCAGATAGGTTGAAGCTGGCTGGGACGAGTGTAGGGGTTCGTTCCCCCATTGGGTGTGCAGAGCCTTCAGAGGGACTGTTAACTTGTTTGTGTCACTCCCCCTATGTATACCATACTGATCCAGGGTAGTTGGAAGGTAGAGAATGTCAGGCCAGGGCAAGTAGCTCAGGGGTAGAGCTTCCACTTCGAAGTTGGAGGGTCCCAGGTTCGAGTCCCGGTTTCTCAATGACATTTTCCGCTGACCACTACACTACTCACATATTTACCCCTTCCCTATTCTACTCACACATTTACCTATTTTCTATACTACTCACACATTCACCTATTTTCTATACTACTCACACATTCACCTGTTTTCTATACTACTCACACATTTACCTCTTTTTTATACTACTCACACAATCACCTCTTTTTCATACTTCTCACACATTCACCTCTTTTCTATACTACTCACACATTTACCTCTTTTCTATACTAGTCACACATTCACCTCTTTTCTAGTAATCTCCCGCGTATAAGGTGCGTCTTATACGCAGGGTTTTAGTTCTGCCTGGATCCACAAGGGGGGCACCAAGACTTTCTTTTGATATGTTACACTCCCATATGGCCACATCTGCTGCATATGGGGTCCAGTGGGTCCTGGGGGTCCAAGCAACACATAGCTTTTTAAACTTTGAGAATCCATTCAGTAGAAGAGAAGTTATGATTTTTTTGATTTTTTGACCATATTCTAAATCTCTAGGTGCGCCTTATACGGCACATGGCTATTGTATTATTTACCAATGGGAGGCATCCCTGGCATATACTGCGGAGTCGGGGGCTGAAGGTGTTAGTCATAGTGCCGTCGGGGTCTAATGGCGGCCCCCAGCTGATAATGGCTATGTGAGCTATAGGCGGGGTGTGCCTTATACGTGGGGTATTACGGTACTCACACATTTACTTCTTTTCTATTCTACTAACATGATCACCTCTTTTTCATACTTCTCACACAATCACCTCTTTTTATACTTCTCACACATTCACCTCTTTTCTATATGGGACTAGCACATTGCTAGTGCTAGGAGGATCATCTAGGTGGCTCATGTAGTCAGGGGCTAGATCCACCTTTGGCCTCTTTTATTATAGTCTAATTTGACTACCTGCCAATTAATTACTACCCATTGGAATTTTCTATAAATCATATCTATGGGTTCCCCATATCAACAGCTTTAACTATGTAATCATTGATTAGATGAAATATTTGAAATTAAAGAGCAAAAGGTCATTAAGATTTCTGCTTGATACCTTAGTTCAGTCAATCAGGGCATTGTCTCCCTATCAGTGTTATCACCACACAACTAAACAATAGAGAGGCACTTGGGGTGATTAAGATAAGGGGCAGGATGCAGCTTATCAGTCTTATCACTGGCCATTGTTTTGGAGGCTGATAAGAAATTAACCAGAATACCCTGCTCTGGAGTTGGGGGGGGGGTAAACCAAGATGACAACCTCCATAGCCTGTTATGCTAATGCCCTATACTACTTGGGGTTTAAATCTCCCAACGACCCAGTCTAATGGACCAGACACTTGCTGTCATTCAAAAGATGTAGGGGACATACCCCATCAGCGATTTTCTGGCTCAATAGTAGATGCAGTCGCGTCATAGATTTTGTCACTTTCATAACAAAGAGATGCAACCACTGATGCATGGGCATGCAGCATTCTAAGGGGGTGATCCTTTTTAACAAAGAGGGGGGGGGGTTTCTTTTGACCCCTTGACCGGGGGGAGAGGGTCGTCTTTTTCCACTTGTCCATGCACAAACCCATCACCCCTCCTGTTGTTGACAAATGATCCCTCCCTAAATACCTGTCCATTACAAGTGAAAGGTGCTAATCGCCTGCCGAGACGTGATAAATTTCCTCTATACTACTCGCACCTTCTCCTTCTCCACGCACTAATCACCAAATTACCTCTTCCCCATAGTACCCTCTAACAGCTCAGCCTCTTCCCCCAACTCCCTGGTACTCACACAGTCAACTTCACCATCCATGGACTACCCAGACCCTCAGGTTTCACGTACAATCCACACATGGACCTTTTGAGGATAGGAATAAATTCCTGAACAAAAAGTATATAGAGAAGTGAAAAAATTATAATTATGGGTAATATGCTCTCAACAGGTATAAATAACACAATAGATTGGACTTTAGTGCGGTTTACTTCACATAGCCTTGGGCTATGTATTTTTGTGTAATCTGTACTCAGGTCTAGAATCTGTGCTCTGTTTTCTATTTTTCTTATTTATTTATTTATTTATTTATTTATTTATTTATTTCTCTTGTCTCCAACAACAAGAGAACTTAAATCTCAGTGAGTAATTGAAACTGAGGTTTTGCGGCTCTATCCCGGGCCGCACAATGTTCCAGTCGCACGGGATCGAATCCCATCGTCAGCCCATGTGTATTGCACCATGCTCCTGGCTTTCCAGCCCTGTAGGTTCAAATCCTGTTGCCCGCCGACGCAGCAGAGATGGTGGTCCGAGATTGTGAGGCATCTCGGACCACCACCATTATCATTATTTTTTTTCTGTTTGAATATTCCCTCATGGTTGTAGCATCTAAGAGAATCAACACAAATCATCACATTATTCAAACAAAGTTTGAATCTCTCCTTTTTTAGGTATCTAAGTTCATGTCTGCATTAAATCATATAATTATTGCATAGTGGTGCCATCTGGTGTAAATCATATAAACCATAAGAAGGTCTTATACCTGTAAATCTAACTATCTTTTAGATTACATTTCAATCGTCCCATGAGGCCCTACATGCCTTAGAATGTTAAACAAATCAATCAATCAATCAATGGAAATGCTCCACTTTAATACATTTGGATGTAGAGACAAGGGCTAGAGCTTGCTCTACATCCTCAAACTCATTTTTTTTTTGGGAGGGGAGGCGGGGTTTATGAGAGTCATAACTTTATGACTGCTTCCTTCTTGTTGTCACTATGCATCTGATATACCTAGATGACTGCCGTGTATATATGAAGAGTTTGGTTCCAAAACACAAAACACAATAAGGATGAGAAAAAGATGACTACTATATGCGAAGGAACTGTGGATATATAGGGGTATATTTCCCCACCAGATGGACCCTTCACCCACCTGAGTCAGGTGGTTCTTTGCCACCACACCAGGTGGCACAGCACCAGATTTGAACAAAGGGACAAGACTTTTGGTCATGAGATTTTTTTTGAATTTGTTCCTAAATTACCTGAGCTATGGCTGTCAAATGTGCATCATGCGGCCATGAATATCATGGGAACCATAGGTCCTGCTCTCACCTGAACCCTCGGTGGATTACTGAGGACATTCCTACTGACAAGCCAGATTCATCCATCGGTGACTCCCACGGGGAAGGGGCCGGGGCCGATGACCAAGCTATTGGGGGGATGGCCCTCTGGCCGGTCAAGCCCAGCCACCCGGGCCTGTTCAAGTCCACGATACCCAGGTACCTGCCGAGGACGATATTACGAAATTGGAACGCCTCATCCAAGAAGAGACCATTAGAAAGAAGAAAATTGAGAAATTGTCTAAGCGAAAGGAATTAGAGCTCGAATTGGCGAGCATAAGGGTGGAAAATAAGTGTACGCTACGGGAATTAGATCATGGAGTTCGGGCTTGGGAAGGAGCCATTACAGCCTTGGAAGGGCCATTGCATCCATTTGGGACATTTGGCCCCGATGTTGATCTAATGGGAACTGGTGCCAACTGTCCAATGGGAGGACTTAATGACACAGACAACTCGCCCAACCAGCCTGGACTCTTGGACCCGGGGCGTAATGTCCAAAATCAGAACATTCACTGCGGAGTCCAAAATGGCCGCCCGGGCCTTCCGGTAGCCGGGAAACAGCTTCAAATGATGTTTCAAGGCCTAATCCTGATGTTATTAGCCCGTCCGGAGGCCAATCGGGCCTTCAATCCAACTCAGACAGATTTGATTTGTCTAATTTAGGTGGGAATCTGCCTGCTGGGCCCCAGAATACCCAATTTTACAAATCACTCACCCACGATGACAAGTCCTCTTCCCGGTACAATCACCTGTTCCTCCAGGAAAATCAACCGCACAACTCAGTGAATCTCCCAGGCCCAATCTGTTGACAAAATGTACTACAGGGACTCATCTGGTATGTTTCATGAAACTTCTAGCCTAAACATCCCCCATATGAGCCAAAATACCTCGAAAGATCCATCGCTCCCCAGAGGTCTGAGTGTCAACAAAGGCTCCGGTGGTCAAATGCTCAGTGGAGGTGCAACTTATCAGCCTGTTCTGCCAGGTGACAATTCACAGCCTGGGTCTAACTTAGAAAGTGAGTATCAGGAGTTTTTGCTCTGGAAGCAGTGGAGGCAGGGTAAATCTTCATAATTTTCAACTGTGGGTCAGTCTGCTGGTGTGAGGGTTGAGCCCCCAGGGAGACAACCAACAGGCAGTGTTCTGGAATTCTGCAGGTTCATGTCATGAATTATTTGGTAATTTAGATAACCTATGCAGTTTAGGTATCACCCCTGTTACTGTCGACCTGTGCACTGATGGAGGTGCTCAGGTGGAGACTCATACTGCTCAAGACGTGTAAAAGACCTACTTATTGCTCAAGAATTGAGCAGGTATTAATTGGGCAAACTGTTTTTTGTGTGCCTGTGCCACCCCTTTGTCAGTGACTTTTGGGCAAAGTGTATTCATTGTAATGTTGTCCATCCCATCAGGGAAATATGACTACTATATATGTGAAGGAACTGTGGATATATAGGGGTATATTTCCCAACCAGATGGAACCTTCACCCACCTGAGTCAAGTGGTTCTTTGCCACAACACCAGGTGGCAGAGCACCAGATTTGAACAAAGGGACAAGACATGGACTTTTGGTCATGAGATTTTTTTTTCTCTCTTATTGTTTACTGACATTGGTCTGGTTAATGTTGTTAATAAACTGCCCCTTTGTCAGTGACTTTTGGGCAAAGTGTATTCATTGTAATGTTGTCCATCCCATCAGGGAAATATAGGTTGGGGTAAGTAAAAAAAAAAATGTTTCAAAATCATTTTTTTCCAAAACAGTCACCATTTTGCACCTAGGACCCACCTAAAATCCACTTTTTTCCCCAAAATGCAACAAATCCCACACCTGTTTTGTTCCAAAATGCCATAAATCCACTCAGGTAAACATTGTCATGACATGTAAGTTCATTGATAACCTTATTTCCATGAATTGAATGATCTATTAACGTCATATCACTGTGTTTAGTAAGTTTTATAGCCTTATTCCCAATAAAAACCAACTTTGCTGGTAAGGAAAGTAGATGTAAAAGCTGTTGTGATGGATTTATTGCATTTTGGAACAAAACGGGACTAATTGCATTTTGCAAAAAAAATAAATGATAGATTATCATTAGTAGTATAGTATGTATCGGAACATGACTATTGTTAAGTACTGTTTATTACTCACTCGACCTGCAGCCAATCAGAGGCCTCCATTTGGTCAAGTGACCCATTGCCATGGCAACGTGAACTACTTAGTGGGTCACGTGACCACCTTTCAGCCAATCAGAGGCCAGCATTCTGGTAACCATGGTAATGTGACCTACTTAGGGGATTTGCAACCACCGCTCAGCCAATCAGAGGCCCGCATTCTGGTAACCATGGTAACATGACCTAATTAGGGGATGAGCGGGTCACGTGGAACCTCTCAACCAATTAGAGGCCAGCATTTTGGTAACCAGGGTAACGTGACCTATTTAGGGGACTAGTAGCTGCCATTATGACAGAATTAGGGGATTAGTCACATGACCCCTAAGGGGTGGGGCTAATTATGCAAATAAGGTTTTGTATATTTTTATGTGTCATAACATATGTAGGAAATAAAAACACAACGAAATAAGTTAATTCATTTTTTTTTATTTTTCATGAAACAATATTTCAATCAATCATTTTTATTTTTTTGCTCGACCTTTCAGCAAACCGCAAAGTTGCACTTTGTCAGTCGACCTTTTCAAACATACTCTGCACTAGTTTGGATAAACCCAACACCCTTTCGGCCAGACATGGGATATTTGTCTGCATGACTTGCACACGTTTCCAGCACCCTTCTTCCGTCTTCACATCATCGTGAGCCTTTGACTCACCGACCGGTCGCTCAGTTTTGGGTTTCTGCTCATTTGCATGATGCTCTTTTTGGGGTGTCTTGTTCGACATGCTTGGATCAGGAAATGCACGCAATGAGGTCCACAGGTGTCAACAGAAGCGTCTTGGAGTTGAATATGATTTCTTTGCCACTTGAACGGAGCAGAACATCTCAGGAAAGATAAGAACTCTGCGCTCAGCAGAGGTAAACTGAATGAATCAAAGTAGTATCCTCTCCTGTCCTTGACACCCAATGTTGACCTGGTAAATGTTGAGGATCCGTGTTACTCACGAAACAAGTATCCTTGACAGGGTGCTTGGGGATAGTGTCACAAGAGAAAACACCTAGGAAATGATGTTTTGTGTGAACGTTTTCCTTCAACACTCTGTTTATTTCGACTGTATTCATGCACTTCTCTCTCGTCTTCAGTTCATATGGTAGTCTGTGATCGGATGTCAATCTCTGGTCAGCTCGACGACATTGTCGTACACCAAGTACAAGAGCACCATTGTCGTCTCCGCCAGTGCCGCTCCGAAACTGAGCTCCACCCTCAGTTGACCCGCTTTTAAAAGGTTCACTCTACACCCGTCGTGCCACCTGTCCGGAGTTAAATCCAAGGGGAAGAGTGTGTTCCGGTTCAGGAAATCGTTGTAGGAAATGCCACAGGAGTGCGAACCCTAGTACATCCCCGTTTCCGTGTGTAGTGCCAGGTACTTTCTCACCGCTTCCTTTTTGGCAAAGTTGGGCACATAGGCGTTGTTCGGCACCTTCTGGTCGTTCACTGTCACTTGAAGCAAGTTGACGTTGCAATGTTTCAGTTCGAATGGGTTCTTGGTGTAACTTCCGTTGAAGGCGTCGTGGTCCAGGAAACAAATCATCATGGACTTGGGCAGTTGAGCTGTGTTGGAGTGCGTGTAGGTGTGATCTCTGTTACCTGCAGGGATGGCGTAGCTCGTCACCTCCACTCTGTTGACTGGGTAGTTGAAGGGACCCTGTTCTATCACAGCCTTTTCGTGTGTTTCCACCACAGCATCAGCTACCAGTGCCCAATGCACATAGAGCTTAGCTTTGTGAATCTTGAGTTTGAATGCCGTGTCGCCGTCACTCATCAGATAGAAACTAGGTGAAGCTTGTTTCAGAGTCAGATTGATTTCCGTCTCTCCAGCTATAAATTTTGGTTGATGAGCCAGGTCAAAGTGGAGTCTTGCCATCAGCGGAAAGCGCCCGTTGGAGATCTTTGCGCGCCTTGAACCCCGGGTTCCCGTCGGATAAGGTGTCGAATTTACCAGCCTTTTCTTGGTGCCAGCCTTGGATGCTCATGATGTTGTCCTTCACCCCTTTGTCGTAGTTGAGTAAACCTTCCAGGTAAGTTCTGTAGGGGTAGGTTTCGGTGTTGCCAGACACTTTGAAACCTCCAATGAAGACTTGAACGTCCTTGAAGAGCAAGTGAGCCAAGTTGTTCACCGGAGCCACCTTGTCGTTGGCGTCCAGAGCCTCCCCGTTTGGTTTTAGGACCTCGCATTCTAGATACAGGTAGTTTTCTTCAGGTCCATGTACTCTTGCGACTTACTAAATTTATGTTGCTTCTCTCTCCCAAAGAGTTTTTCGTCTCTAACCCGACGAAGGTCGACTTCAGGATAGTGGTCTGAGTCGGTGCTACGGCATGCAGGTCGAGCTCAGAGAGCGCACACGCTCTGCTGTTCTCGGTTACATAGGCCATTGCGCTCCCTCTTCACATCAGTGGTAGACTGACGCCGGTGACCGCTAGTCCTTTTAATTTATTGGTCGATCGCTTAGCGATCGAAAATTTCATCCCGGCGTATTTTACAGGAACCTCCGCCCATCTGAGAAGCAGGAGAGCCCCTCCAACGTTTTTGGGTCACTGCTTTTTTTTTTCCCGGAGAGAGCACTTTACCCGCCACTCTTAAGAGCACCTACCACTCTTTCTTTCACGCTCTTCTTGAAAGTCCCTCCCGCCATCATGTCCTTGGCCACACCCATGCCAGCGCGGAAGAGTGTTTTACCCTACGTTCTTCAAAAGCAGTATGGCCGAGCGTATGAGACCCAAGAGCGCACCTCCGAAACTGTGACCGTTCTGGATATGTTGATACCGTCACCGAACTGAGCGTTGTAGTAATGGCTGTACCCCTGTCCTCCAGCGGTACACTTCGACGACGAAGAAAAGTATGGCACTTGTTTGCGTATCATGTCTGCACCTCTTCAGTGTCTCTCTACGGGTCTCAAATGAAGTGTCACCGTCACCTCGCCTCTCATGAATTGTATGGGTCGGCCGGTTCTGTCTCTTAAGTAGACCCCGATCTCGTCCAACCTTCTGGATTTCAAGGGAAAATAATCCAAATGTGGAAAACTGTCAGTTTGTGTTCCCCCTCTTCGCTTTCCGCTTCTGTCGACTGCGACGCAGCGTAACAAAGGCATGTGCATGTCTTTCAACCCCCCCACTAGGAAGGTTTTACCTCCAAGCGGGTCTTTCATGAAACTGTTCAAGAAGTAGATGAACTGACCGTTGGTCGCCGTGAAAACAGGTGGCAGGGGAAATATGTTCGGGTTGAATGTTCGCACCTTTGTTGTTCACTCCATTTTCAGAACCAAGTTTCGTGCCAGCAGACTCCTCAATCTCCGCCTTTTGTGGAAAGTCGACAGGTAGTCTTTGAACTGCGATTTTCCCCGGTCAACACTGTGACGTGCTTCGATGACTTCTTTCCAGGTTTCAATATCTGGTCCTCCACCTCTTTTTCTAAGAGCTCTGTCGTTGGGTTGTCGCCAGAAAAGTTCTCCTCCGTTTCGTTCAGAGGATCAGTGCTGTCGAGGATTTTCTTCAGGTTGATCAGCCTGTTCACCTTTGCCCAGTCCACCGAGATAGGTTTCGTGTTCGGGACGTCAGCGTTTTCGTCTCTTTCCAAAACTTTTCTTGCCTCGTCCAGCGAGTTCGCTGTGGCCAGAGGAACGACCATGATCATGTGGTCGTCTCGCAAGTTGCTCCATTCTGTTGGGAGGATGATTTCACTGAGAGCTGCTTCTTGGTCCTCTGACAGAAGGAGCGGCGAGTCGAAGCGCGTTCAGAAAGTGGTCAAGGTGTTGTCAGGGTAATAGTCTATAGAACTGTTGCTAGGTAGGGTGATGATCATTTTTTTTTTCTCCTACGTAATTTACTTGACAGGAATCCACTTGTTGAACGTGTCGCCGTATCCCTTCCAACACATGAAAGCTAAGCATTTACCCTTGAAGGTCTTGTAGCGCAGCACCTTGTCTATCAGTTACCTGCTCTTGCCGTAACGACTCTTGTAGACCTTCTGAACCTCCTCCGGATAGAACACCCCTTTTATCTCCTCTCCGGCGTCGTCTTTCAGCTCGAACCCTCTACTACCCAACGTCTTAGCGACGTTGACCACTTCCTCCCTCCAATTTCCCTCATACCCTTTGTCGAAGGCACCTTTAGCTCTCAACATTCTCACTCTGTCGCCTGGAGCTATGACGTCAGTGTCGGAGCGGCGAGCGTCCGTTTCTTCTTTTTTCCATATTGCCTTGATTTGTTTCTTAGTAGGGAGGTCGTGTCTGTAGAAAATAGTTTCGCTTTCTGAGTTTCGTTTTCTGAGGTGACGTCAGCAGGCGGCATTTTCAACGTTTTGTGGTGAGTGCGATTGTAAGAGGACACTACCTGGTCCAAAACGTCTAGGTAGCGATATGTACGCTTGTGTGTGAAATAGCGCCACAGCTTCTCCTTCAGACTTTGATTCAAACGCTCCACTAGACTAGCTTTGATGTCGTCGTTTTCGCTAGTGAAAAACTCTATGTCTTTGCTCTTCAGGTGATCCTGGAAGGTCTTGTTGAGAATCTCTTTTCCCTTGTCCGTCTGAACGGAGCGCGGGTGTCTCTCGGTGCTCATCTTTTCAAACACCTCAGTGACAGCTGCGCCACTTTTGGTTTTGGTGAGAGCAGCCCGCACGTACCTGGAGAAAACGTCGATGGCCGTGACTATGTAGCCGAACCCGTTGTTGTGAGACGCCAAAGCTTGCATGTCCATCAAATCTAACTGCCACTGTTAATCGATTTTCCCGGTGATGGTTTTGTTCCTTGCGATTTTTTTCCGAATGGGTTTATGTTTAGTGTAGGCGTCCAGAGACACCAAGGTGTCTGGGACGAAGGCAGGATCTCGGTGGCGGAAATGATGTTTCTGTAGTTTGGTGATGCTGGTGAAACTGGAGGGTGCTTTCACGTCCGTGTATTTAGCCACCACGCGTCTCTTTTCTTTTTTCCTTTTTGGTCAGTCTTTTAGACCTAGCCATGGCGGGATCTCCTTTTCTTTCCTTGGGTGCTTTTCCTGAAGGAGTCAGGTCAAGGCGTTTTTTTTACCGGTAGTCTGAGTTTTGTAAATTTCATCCTCGGCGTCGTCGTCGCCCCCCTTACGACGGGAAAAACGGGGAGAAAAGGAGGAGGCACCTACAAGGAGAGTGTTGTTCCCGTCGTAATAGTTTTCATCGAAGTCGTCGTCAGTGTCTTCCTCGTTGGTGCTCGGTCGCTTCCTCCCTCTGCTGAGAGGTGTACTGTGCGAAGCTTTGGCACCACTGGTTGTTTTATAGAGCTGGTTTCCGATCAAGGAACCAGTGGGATCTTCCACCCTCAGGACTCGCTTGAACGGCGTGTACCCCTCGGGTCTCGTCATCACCGTTTTCCTCATCCTGGCGGTGTCGTTCAGTAAGTCCACTATGCTTATTCGGTCATCGAGATTCGTTTTCTCACCCATTATTTCGCTCACCGAGCTGTCGTCGTTCCACCTGACCAAGTCGGATTTCTGCAGTTTCTTGAAGAGTTTGGTGGTGGTGTTGCGTTTCCTCTTTGGAACTTCTTCGAGCAACCCCTCGAGGAGAGAGGGAGGTTTCTCAGGCAGCGGTCTCACAGGAGCAAAAGCGGGAATTGTGTGGTTGTTTGGATTGGCGAGGAAAAATTGTAACCTGTTCAAAAGTTTCTTGTATTTCAGCATTTTTTCGTGTGATTTCAAAGTGGGGTCGTTCAACACTAGGTCCAAGTCCCTGTAGACAAACTGTAGCACCTGGTGTAATGCTGCGTTGGGATGTAGTGCTTGTTCCGCCTGTCTGTAGTAATAAGCCATGTTATTGAGGGTGGGAATACGGTGGCGGCAGTGTCGGAAGCAGAGGGACGGTTGTTGTTTTCACGCTCAGCAGGAGGAGGCACACCAACACCAGCAGCGACACCACCAGCAGCACCATCACCAGCAACAGCAGCAGCAACAGGAACAGCAACTGTGGGGGCGACATCAGGAATTCCTCGTAATTTCGAGAGGGTCTTAGAATCGACGAGAGCCAAGTGCTTGTAGTGTTGCTCCTCCGTGTCCGTCATCGTCATCGAGGTAGGTGGCAGTGGTGGAGAGGTGTCGAATGATGAGCTCTATATGCAGAGAATCCTTTTTGTAAGGGGTAAGGTCATGCCTATCAGAGCAGGAATTAGAAAACCACCCCTTTGAACCAAGACGTTTCTCTTTCTTTTGACGGACGTAGCTTTTTTGCTCACCGTCCTCAAGACATCAGCAGATTCTCGAAGACTTTCTAGTTGCTCCTCGGTGAGCGGAATGTTTCCCTCCAGTAAATTCTGACAGATATTGCTCAACATCATGATCAAATCGTCGCTTCCAGAGCCTATTAAATGCTCACAATCCTCCGGCGAACACTTTGCCAAGTGTTTAAGGGTGCCGTAATGTCTTTTAAGGCGATGAGTAGCCATTACTTTCTCTTTTTCTTTTTGTCTAGCGGAACGAAACCAATCTGGTCGTCTATGGACGTCAGGGAGGAGCGTATTGTGAGATCGTCCGGTGTTGTCTGCTTTAAGTCCAGATGCAGGTATGAGTGAGGACGCTTGAGTTCACGGGTAAATATACTCGAGACGGCTGTCGCCCTGGAGGGAAACACCTGACGAGACAGAGTACCTATCTGTCCCATGTCGCGAGGGTTCTTGAAAATGATCATGTAGTGAGCGTTCAGACTCATAGTTTGAAATTCGGGTGATTTCTGGAACAGGTTCTGAGTGATATATATGACGCTCATGTTCCAGTGATGGGAATATTTGGTGAAGATGTCGGCTACCACTTGCTGATTGGCTCATCAGATCGTCTAATATCAGTAGAGTGTGCGGTCATCGAAGAGTGGTGGTAGACGTTGATGATGATTCTTCGTTTCCCGCTATGTCTTCTTTGCTGGGAAGACCTTCTCTGAATTCCACTCCGTAGTCTTTTTGCATTTTTTCAAAGAGGGGCTGCCAACTGCTGCCACTTGCCGTAATGGTAAAAGATCTTTTCCACCGGCGATGTGACCAACTTGTTAGCGTCACTTAGAAATCGATTCACCAAGTGTGATTTTCCAGAACCGGACGGACCGCTGATGATACAACTGAAGGGTCCTTCTAATCGGGGATCAAAATATATTTTGGAGAAGGTTGTGATTTTACCGCTCGTCGTTTTTCCGGCGGTCGTCATAATGGGGAACGTTGCAGTGGTAGTAAGTAGTAGTAGTAGTAGTTTACTACTGGTGGTCCTCATTCGAACGCTTGGTGACGAATGGTTGTCAGGAAAGAGTGGCAAGTTTTATTCTCCCTCCTTACGTTTCACAACACCCGATAAGCTCAACGTCTCTCATATTTTTTTTTTTTGCCAACATATTTTATTTTCACTCAATTTTGTCCATAATTTTTTTTTATCAGACTCCCTACTTATTCTCTTAAACATAACCGTATTCAAAAAACTTTTAGGGGTAACAGTGCAGTGGTGACAAAGACAAATTGGAATATAATCTTGCAAGTAGTGCGTTCCCTTTTTTTCAGTTCGGCCGCATTGTAATACAGGTGACGACTTCAAATCGATTCAATATCGTGTTCATGTCGGCCATCACGCGCACCCACCGAGTGGGAGCGGCGGTTACCCCCAAAAATCCAATGTCCTCTTTGAATTTTTTCATAGCACTTATTCTAACCATATTTGAAGACCCTTTACTTTCATGAAACGCCCAACGAGTGGAAGCACTGAGGGTGGTTATCAAAGAGTAATGGAGCAAGTTCTTTTCTTTAAAGACAACTTTTGGCCATATTCCTACTTTTTCTTTTTTTACTACTTTTTCTACTGCTTTTGCTGTTGCTTCTGTTGCTGAAGATCTACTAACAATGGGAGCACTGAGGGTGGTTATCAAAGAGTAATGGAGCAAGTTCTTTTCTTTAAAGACAACTTTTGGCCATATTCCTACTTTTTCTTTTTTTACTACTTTTTCTACTGCTTTTGCTGCTGCTTCTGTTGCTGAAGATCTACTACTACTACTACAGCTGCTGCTACTACTACTACTACTTCTACTACGGCTGCTACTACTACTACTACTACTACTACTACTACTACTACTACTACTACCACTGCTACTCCTGCTGCTACTACTACTTTCCCTGGTCTTGCTACTTGTTTTCCTTCTACTACTTCGACTGCTCCTACTACTGCTTTTGCTATCTCTATCACTGCTGGTGGTGTTACTGCTAAAAAAGCTTCTACAAAAGGTCTCACCTTTATTCATCGCCTTAAAAGCGGCATGAGACTGAAATATGTGCTGCTCTCTACGTTCGGATAAAAAAATGGATGAGGTTTTCCTGATCATTCTTTTAAAATCTCAAGCCATCTTGAGTGGAATAGAGTGAAATAAAATAAAAAAAGCTCAAAAAATAAAAAAATAAAATGGACTCAGCTCGAATTTCCCCTCCTGCAAGCAAGCAAGCAACCAAGCAAGCAGTAGTACTAGTAGTAGTAGTAGAATTGGTGGTGGTCGTGGTCTCAAATGCAACGGCAGATGTAATGTACCCTTCCAAGAAAAAAGATGGGTCCTTATATAGTGGAGAGAATGCTCTAATCTCGTTTTCACCTGGATCCTCCCACCCTTTTGGGGATAAGCGTGTCAGGTGGGATAACGGGTGTAACAACTGTGATAATTACATTAATGTGTCTTACATGTCTAAGAGGATTATGGTTCGTTAGGAGCTTAAGGTGTTCAAGTCTAAGTCTAAAAAAAAAAAGAAGAGAAATACCCTACCGAGCGAAGGTCTCTGTGAAAATTAGCTTAAATCTCTTTTAAGTCTTTGATCGATTGAAATCTGCAGTAAAGAGTTTTATCTCAGACAGGGTACATAAGGGCGAGTGACCGCTTGCCCCTATCACACTTTCTCTGCCTCCTTCATCATGGAAACACCGACCGCTCTACAGACTGTCAACTTTGAGAACGCAACAACTGTTACAGCATCATCATATCCCCCCACGGCAATGGAGATGTATGCTTTTCTGTTCGAAGATGACGCTCACGCCGCCGCCAAAGATCATATCAACCCGTGTCTATGGTTTAACAACGTTGCTGATGATGACGACATGGGTCTTTCAGGTCCGTGATGATGATGATGATGATGATGATGATGATGACGACGACGACGACGATGGTGCTACTACCTCCTTCACCACTCTACAGACTGTCAACTTTGAGAACCCAACGTCTGAATGGTTTAATCTTTCTGATATAGGTACTATTGCTGGTGGTGATGATGGTACTACTGGGGGTGTTGCTCTACAGCCTGTCGACTTTTTGAGAACCCAACAACTGTTACATCATCACCATATCCCCCCATGGTAATGGATGTGGACTATATTATGATGACAGATTACTACGCTGCTGACGCCTCCGAAGATGACATGGAACCATCGACTGAATGGTTTAATCTTGCTGAATTAGGTACCATTACTGGTGCTCACACTAACGAGGCCTTTTATATCGATGTGTACGAATGGTTGAAAGCTGCTGCAGCTGCTGGTGCTGCTGGTGCTGATGGTGCTGCTGTTGCTGGTGCTGCTGATGGTGCTGGTGCTGGTGCTGATGCTACTACTACTACTGCTACTACTACTACTGCTACTACTGCTACTAATACTACTACTACTACTACTACTACTACTACAGCTGCTGCTGCTGTTGCTGACGAATACACACCCCTTGTTACACCTGAACGAACAGACATGGCACTCACCAAAATAGGTAAACTCACCGACTATCAAGCCAGTTTCATTAATTTCTTGTGTCGCCACTACTGCTTGTAGGGTTGTACAAGATCGTCGTATGTTGTTCTAACATTCAAGGTAGTACTACTACCTTACCTACTCGTATATTGTTCAAGGAGGAAAAATGTGTATTTGCGACCTGTCTTACACATGGGAAATAATCGATGCAACAGATCTGTTGTTTTTTTAAAGTGTCGTTGTTAAAACAACATGTACGTAAAGGTCTCGTTGCAAATCAGTCATTCAATTCGTTGAAAGAGTGTCAACGATGTTTTCTGGAAAGGTACCAATGTCTTCGCAGATAGATGTATAGGAGTATATCAATTTCACAATCAGGAAACGTGTCCTCTCATCAAAAGACGTTATACGTTAGAATCTACTGATGCTCTCATAATTCTTCTCGAGAAAAACTCAGACCTTTAACGACAGCTGTGTTGTCATGACTCTGAGAAAATATTCAACACTTTCTGTCAAGAGTGTTTAGATTGTGTGCAGAACGCTCTGCTAAGAAGTGTCATGTCCGCACAAAGTGAATGGAATACTTGGTATTATACTTCAGTAGATTTCTATTGTAATTTAGATGAATTGTGGGCAGGAAGAATGACTTACACCATTCCTACATTTCGAAAGAATCCTTACATGAAAACTTTATACAAAGATAACACTATGTACAGTCTGAATTATGATTGAAAATCAATATATATATACTTGTAAATATATTTTATTAAATAAAAATTGAAAAATTGAAAAAGATGATTTTTGGTATATCTCATTTGCATAATTAACCCCGCCCATGTAACCACCCACTAATCCCCTAATTAGGTCATATTACGAAGGTTACCAAGAATGCTGGTCTCTGATTGGCTGAGAGGTGGTCACGTGACCCTCTAAGTAGGTCACGTTACCATGGTTACCAGAATGCTGGCCTTTGATTGGCTTAGGGGTGGTTGCTAATCCCCTAAGTAGGTCACATTACCATGGTTAACAGAATGCTGGTCTCTGATTGGCTGAAAGGTGGTCACGTGTCCCCCTAAGTAGGTCACGTTGCCATGGCATCAGGTCACATGACCAAATGGAGGCCTCTGATTGGCTGCAGGTCGAGTGAATAATAAACAGTACTTAACTATAGTCCCGTTCCGATACATACTATACTACTATCATTTGTCTGTAAAAGAAGCATCAGTGTAGAAAAAGTACTTAAAATGTTTCATTTATATCCAAATAAATGAGAAAAGTCAATTTTAGAAGAGAGACCTATCTTTTATGGTTATTATTGGGACTTTAAAAAAAGGCATATTGGATTTATTGCGTTTTGGAAAAAAACAGTTTTGGAAATTATTGCGCTTTGGAACAAAACAGAAAAAAAATCATGCATCATGGATTTCAAAACGAATTGTGGGGATATTTTATTCATGTTGCCCTACATATGGAAACTTATAAAGATGATCATCCCCTTATCAGTTATTGGGAATTATAAATGCTTCATTATCTCAAAAGTCCTAAAATGGATTTATTGCGTTTTAGAACCAAACTCTTCATATTTCTTTTCTTTATTTGCTATTTTAAAAATTGCTAAGCCAAATAAAATATTTTCAATCTCAAACTTTCAGTAGTACTTGGTACACAATTGCCCATTCGTCAGTAATGCTGACTCCGGTCTGCACCAACTTTTCATTTTCTGCCCACACTCTGAACTATTTGCCAATAGCATTGTTGGCCT
Organism: Acholoe squamosa; assembly: GCA_949317995.1. Taxonomy (NCBI): domain Eukaryota; kingdom Metazoa; phylum Annelida; class Polychaeta; order Phyllodocida; family Polynoidae; genus Acholoe; species Acholoe squamosa. The sequence continues at coordinate 38,173,510 of OX439048.1, read as the reverse complement.
TCTATTCACCCAATGTCCTCTTTCACCAGACTAACGTACAAGTGGTTCAGAACTTTAATTTCTTCCCTTTAGAGATGCTCATTGATAGATTGCCCCCTGATTGGAGAGCTGGTCACTGATTGGAATGTCCCATTTCTCCTGGTCAATGTTTTCTGGCTAATTGCCCAGTGTATCCGTAACTCGGCTTATTCGAACTACTTCACCTGCCGATGTCATTTCAAAGGCCACCCATCAGATGTAGGAGGTGTTTTACCTTCTCTTATAATAGTGATTCATCTGAGAGGTCAATGTCCACACGAGACTTTACTGGCTCCAGTGTGTTAATCTCTCCTCCTCAGTGCTTCACCTAACCTTTTCTTCATCCATATGTTTGTAATTCTATTTTTGAAAACGGTCGTACATCTTCGACCCCCCTCTACCCAATAGGACCCTTTGATAAGCGTGGCACAACACTGTACATCTCCCCTCAAAGAAAAAAAAAAGAAGAAGAAAGAACTATTTATAAATATTTGTCGATTGCAGAATATGGACGGTGAACTTTTACTGATTTTACTGATAGACAGTGTGATGAATCCTGTGTAATAATTCATCGTATAAGGAGGAACACCACTCTGTCAAAGTTCTACCTGCTTTTATACCTAATCTGTTATGACACGTGAAGCTAATTCCATGATGAATCCATGCACGTTCCCTAATATCACTCAATGTGTTATAGTGGCACCACTCCTGTCCATAGCCATTCTCTGGTCATTCCTGTCACCACTGAGGCCCTGGGCATGGTCTATGAGGCTATTGAGGCTTCCCCTACTAATAGAAATGGCCCATATAGCACCGTATGGGTGTAATAAATTAGAAACCAATGGTGGGCACAGCATGGCCACAACTGTAGCAGGAAATGTTCGCGAGTACGTTGATGTGTTGTAGATAACAACTTGTGGCACCCTCATGGATTATGATTGCAGTCAGGGGGTAGACGTACGAATTAGACTTTGGTTTACAGTTTATGGTTTTGGCAGAAAGAAATATTTCAAAAGTACAATAATAAAGTAAAGCAGAAAAAGAAAACATTGCCATTTGTGAACATAACTTTGGAGCTATCTTCTGATAGTGAATAGTTTCTATAGGGTAACAGTATCTTAGGGTAAGTCGCCCCTGACTAGACCACTTAGCATGATGGTACCTTGAGAAGTCCATCCTTGACAGTACTTGTCTATTCGTCTAAAGGGGAGGATCTTAAGTATGCCCAATTCACACTCATAGATAATGGAATTTACCTGTCTGGAGGTACAATGGCTGACTTAAGGTAAACAAAAATTCAATCTCTGGATATGAAATAGCCAATTTGAATTAACAAAATAAAATCACTTTATAAATTAATAATTAAAATTAATTGTGATCCATCCTTACAAAATGGTTCGGGAGTCACACATACTAAATGTTTAGTTATTGGCATATTTATTTACCGTTCATTAAGAGCTTTCATTTAATATATATAACACTTGCATATTTTAACCAGGTGGTCCTCTACAGAACTTCTGCTGGTAGATATAGTTGGATCAAAGATATGAATCACGAGGCTAAGGTATTTAGGTCTGTGGTTGGATCACTTAAAAATTGATTAAACTGAGATAATTGACATATTAAACATATGATAATTTATGAATCCTATATAATTCTATATAATCATCAAAACTATAGCTATGTCTTTTAGGCATTTGGGGCTTAAATTCAGTTTAGTAAGCAAGGATTCTGAAAGATATCTACCCATATTTTAGAAAAATGCTAAAATTACTTTGACAGTATACCACTTGGAAAGGCCATATCTAGGCTTCTGAATGTGCTACTTCAGTACCGCCTTGTAAGGATTGGTCACATATGTGTAAAATTTAATAAAGCCAGGGCTTTGAACTTGAAACTTGAACTGAGTGATGATGGTATTACCATGTCCATACACCATTATTATGAAAACAGGCGACGCCGATCATCTCTCATTTTAGTATTGATAAAATAATCCGATGGCCTTGTGAGGGCAGGTTGGAACACTGGCTAAGGCACACAATCCAACCCACACAAAGAAGTCCTCCTGAATAATATCAGCTAAATCAGCAATCGACCAGCGACCAACACACATCAAGTTAAATGCTAACTTGTGAGCAAAGAGGAAAAGCAAGAAGTATCAGAACTCATTAAACTTACGCTATTTTTCCTTATGTTGGAGGAATTAGTTCTCCGGTGGCCCAGACTAGCTGCTATAAAATTAATATCATCGCCAATTGGCCATCTCTACAGTCACTCAGCTCTAGACATAGTTCAATTGCCAACTCGTCGATCATAAGGCATTAGAAACAATCCTATAGTATAGTTTCCCTTTTGCAAATACGTTTTGTCCTTTGTTAAACACTGATTGCCCTCTGTTCAAAATGAAGTCAACCAAGAAGGAAAAGAATATACTGTACGTTTAACTAGATGGGGCGGGGTGGCATCTAACTCAAAATTAATACTCAGAATAACTATTGGTAATTGTTGCAGGCTTTGAATTGAAAGAAAGAAAAGTACATGTAAAAGCACACACGATATTAGTTATTGATCTGATAAGTAGCATTATCGATATACTCATGTACAACAAAAGCACACACAATGGTAGCACACACAGACACTATTAGTCATCGGGCTTCCCTAGCCCACTTAAAAGGGTCTAGATCTCCTCTTTCCTATCCCCTCAGATGTGTGTGGTGCACATATGTGCGGGCACCGACACATTCCTCTGTGAAATTGTGTAATGTCATTCTCGACATGACCTTAGCTGTCGAAATGGCGTTAAACATCTATTACTCACTCACTCACTATTAGTCATCGATTTGATAAGTAGCAGATCGATATACTCCCATCCTGAACTACAGTGATTTTGTAACCCGCACGATAGAAGAAACGAATCAACATTATTTTACATCAATTAATTATGATTACTGGTATACCGGTAATTAATTGATGTAAAATAATGTTGATTCGTTTCTTCTATCGTGCGGGTTACAAAATCAATGATCTGCTACTTATCAAAAAGCGATGCTTAATAGTGTGTGTGTGTGTGCTTTTGCTGTACATGAGTATATCAATAATGATCTGCTACTTATCGGGTCGATGACTACCATTGTGTGCACTTTTGTTGTACATGAGTATATCGATAATGATCTGCTATACTTATCGGGTCTATGACTAATATTGTGTGTGCTTTTGTTGTACATGAGTATATCGATAATGATCTGCTACTTATCAGATCAATAACTAATATTGTGTGTGCTTTTGTTGTAGTCTACATGTATATATACATTGTACCGATAAACACCAGCCCACTTATAGCACGTTATTGTAACAAATGTAAACATACTTAGAAGTTTCATGTGTGTATAATAATGATCAAGTGAGTTAGACGAGGTCACCTTAGGTGGCGAACACTCAAAGGTTTGTTAGTTGTTTTGCCGACAAAGACCTATAAATAGAAACAATCGGTTGTTGTAACTCACACTTGATTGTTTTTGGGTGGTGTTGCCAATCATGGACAATTACGGACAATGATAATGCAATTAACCTGAGGTCTGGCAGGCAGATGGATGCTCTGTGCTCGTTCGCTTCGGGACCTGCAACAAAATTCCACTAGGCCTCTGTTGCAGAAATTTATATAGAAAATCTATGGCTCAATCGTGCGACAAAGGCCAAGTGGACTATGGATTTTACATTATATCCCATACATACATACCCATACTTTACCAGTCACCACCCTTCTGCCATGATTGACTATGTCGGAGAAACATCACTTAGACTTCTTTGTAGGCTCAGACATACTCTGGTGCCCTGAGGTATAAACCCTCAGGGTACCACTGTAGAGGAAGAAGCAAGGCATAGTGGGAGAAAACTATATATAATTACCACCATCGGTAACCCGGTCAACTGGCTGTACCCATCAGGCATACACCACAGCTACACCCCGGATGTACCAGATCAAGTCACACGGTTAACCAGGTTGGGTCGCGCGAAAGTGCCCCAAGCCTTGCTTCCCACGTGCTGTTTCTGGTTCCCTTTTGTGCCGGAAGAGGAAAGGGGGTAGTGAGTAAGAGCGTGTGAAGGGTTCCCCTGCTGTGTGCATGGGGAACTAGTTTAGTCCCCACTCTCCTTTGTCAACCCAGAAATCCAATACATTTTTACCAAATCAAGCCTGATTTTGTCATTTTGGACCAAAATATGACAACACTAGGCCACAAGTTGTATGTATGTGCTGTTGGAAAAAAAGGTGTTTAGTCCCCACTCTCCTTTGTCTACACAAAAGCACATGGCTGTTGTGTGGTGAGTAACGGAGTGGTCATTATATGTACAAGAGGGGAGATGGTGGGTTTTCACGGACTTGGGAAAACTACCTAACAGAATTCAAATTCTTTTACCGCCCCTCACTAAGAACTGATTTTGCAAAAAGGGAACTTTTTGCCTACAAAAGCTATGATATGTGAGGAGCACAAAATATATGAATTTTAGTTTACTACTGAAGGAGGGCTAGCATGGCGATTTTTAAAGCCCCCTTTAAAATGTGGGTCCATTGCTACCGGGTACTGGCTAGTACCGTATACAAAAACAAGGGTACCCACATCGATTATGCGTTTCTGCATGGGTGCCAATGATGTTCATGTTAGCAAATCCGGAAGTTGTGGTTAGGGTTTGCTAACAGGCAGTATCACATCCTCTTTGGGATTTTGCCCCACTGCAAGGGGTTCTTTTCCAAAATGCCCCCAACCATATCTAAGAAGTCCCCCCCCCCCGGTAATAAATGACTCAGCCCTTATTGTTGTAATATATGTTTGTCAGCTTGCGCTTCCATCTGGTGTCTACATAGAAATGCGGTATGTTACACCATCTGCAGGATCAGAAGTTAGACTGACACAAGTCTGTCCCGAGTATGGGAGTTGCAGCAGGTCTCCAGCTTAGGATTTAGTTTCTCTCCCTGTACTGTTATATTACGCTACTGTCACTCTCCCAGCAGAGGGTGAAACCGTGTTGCTTCCAGGACCACTTTCGCGTGCCCCAATCCGGTTGACCGGGTCGACTGGCTGTACCCATCGGGCGTACACCACAGCTACACCCCGGATGTACCAGATCAAGTCACCAGGGGCATTTTTGCGTGCCCCGATCCGGTTAACCCGGTTCGACCGGCTGTACCCATCGGGCATACACCACCGCTACACCCCGGATGTACCAGATCAAGTCACCCGGTTGACCGGGTTGGGTCCCGCGAAAATGCCCCTAGTAGGGTCGCGCGAAAGTGGCCCAGTCAGAGGATCAGGAAATGGAACCGGAGATACCGCTCACTCTTCAGGCATAGGTTGCATTTTTGCAGTCTGAAACGCATGCTTGCAGAGTGTAGGGTTCAGGGTCATTCTGGTGCTTGCTAGTGTCATTATAATGACGCTAGGTACGAGTGTAGCTCAGGCAATGCCTCAACGTCATAGAACTGTAACACGTTGTGCACGCCTGGATGAAAGAAGGAACAAGGCACCATGTTCAGTATGATATTAGGGAGGTCATCGATATTCACAATATCTAAATATCGGCAATATTGTGATAATGAATATCGTATCGACATCACCATAATATCGATATATATTTTGACGTAATTTCATAAAATTTTCACTCTGTGTAGAGAAAGATTTGGGGATAGAAGAGAAATATGGATATATGGATATAAAATGAAAGCTTATTGTATCAGCAGTGCAATGGGATAGAAATAAATTTTAATTCTCGTAATTTATCAAGTACTAAAATGTTAAAAATGTTATTTGAAATTCACTCCTCTTTTCATCGACTTTAAATGCAACTGCTGGCTATACTAAATGATGTAAATATAATCATGTTGGTAAATCTAAATTATTTCCCGAGGTGAATGTAGATGTAGGATGGAAGAGCTATTTATGTAAAAGTTAATGTACATCCCCCCTGCATGTGAGTCCAGCATTTATCACTGATTTTACTGCACTAGAATATCGCAATAAATCGCAATATCAACACTAAAAATCGCGATTATCGCCATCGAAAAAAGGTGGATGTCAATGTGATATAGTACAAAACACTAAAGCACAACAACCACACATGTAGCATGCAGTGTGACATGTCACTGCATCTCTGTATAATGGAAATTTACTTCACGATTTGCCCTGTAGGCGGCGGGATGGTAGTGAAGCGCTGTGGCTCAGCTTCAGGAGGAGGAGGAGGGTGGAGACCGTGGAGGCCGGAGAGGCGGGAACCAGACATAAATACCCCCGCCCAGGAGGAGGTGTTGATCAAGCCGCCGCGTGGTGGGTAGGATCCTTGGGATAGACTACTGGAGGAAACGTGCTCCAGGTGCCACTCTGGCAATCATAACTGTGTGTATCCTTGGGATAGCTGTGGACTATGGTCTTGGATCACTAGTATGGACAGGAGAAGAGAGGCGAAGGAAGATTCATTAATACAACATTATCGTAGTCAGTAGCATATTGCTATGTAAGTACTGGAGGACGTTTTTTTTTAATTGTTACAGCTTCTCTCATTCATGCTACCCTTATGTCCTAAATTGTAAACTAATTGGACACATATACATGTTTTTGCCAGAGCAGCTACAACATCCCCATCATCAATAGCAACAGCTTCAACAACAACAACAACAACAACAACAACAACAACAACAACAACAACAACAACAACAACAACAACAACAACAGCAACAACAATAACTGCAATAACTCTTACCACCGCCCTAACAAAAAGGGCTCATTGGGTTCTACAACAGCAGCTACGATAACAGCAGCAACAGTAACAACCATATATCCAACTGCTCTTGACCTTCGATATATTTGCAGCATACATTTAATTCCGAGGCCTACTTTCTTCACCGCTCATACAACCACAATCTTAATGGTTTTACCAATTTCACAACTACAATTGCAACTATCTTACTGCAAGGACTACTTCCCTTTCACTTGTTGGCCTACTGGTATTTTGCAGAGCATGATTTTATTTTCCTTGACAAAACGTCTAATTTTATCATACTTGCAAGCATATTAATAATTATCTCAGGGCACTGCAACTGATGAAGGTACCTTCGCGGAGAGTGCCATATTGAAAGAAAGGAAATTGAAAGCAGGAGTCACTATCAAAGCACATAGGTCGGACTTGTAAACCCATCATAGGTTAAGGCAATTACATAATGAAGACATGTACTGAAATACTAGTCTACCTCCTGTTGCAGCCAGCGTTTGTCCTCGTGCACCTTTAATTGTCTACAGAGAAGCTGCAAGGCTAATACAATCTCTATAGGACTAGATGCCATATCTCCATTGTGTCAGTTATAGTATGGAGTAGGTGGTCTTGTGAACTGGACAGTCCCCTTCTATATTCCTCTCAGACAGGCCCTACAGCCCCTGGATGACATGTCTGTACACAGATCTTGTAACCTGAGGTCTGGGAGCATCCACACATGTTCCCCTTCTCCCAACTCCCAGGGGGAATGACAAAGTACCTCCAAGGCGCGGTGTGTGATTTAGGGCTTCCCTGATCAGGCTTTAATGGAGGTGCTCTGAGTAGATACAACTTGTTTTTGGGCTGCTTGTTGGCTCTTCCAGCCTCTGACAGTACTTATGTGGCGCTTATAGAGATCCACTGTTATTGACATAGAGACCCCACCCAGAACCCAGCTGCCTTGATTAAAGGCCTGCAGTACCACGGCTGCCTCTAAGCACTATCGACAACAACAATGCTACAGCAGTAACAAAACTAAGGCACTTCTGGATATGTAGAAAATGTTCTAGTCGAGAACTCAAACTAAAAAAAGCCACCTTCAAAGAAGTGTACCTATTAACGAATTGGCAGCTCAGCTAATTTCTTGCAGCGACTTCAATGATAACCGAAAGAAGGACGTCTGCAGAAGATTTCTCAATAATTGTCAAACTTTACCAGTCACAAGAAAAAAAGACATTGGGAAGCCATGGATTTTACTGGCCCTGTTGGTTTTGCCATACGAGAGCCTCAAGGTAGGTACTTTTACTTAGGCTTAGCTTAGGGATTCTATCTTCGTCGGGCTGATGATGCTATAACATCCAGTCAAAATATGAACTGTGTATCTATGTGATTACCAAGTTAGAGAAAATGGGGATGCGGCATCTGAATTGAGAAACATAATTATGTACCGGTAATTTATAAGCAGCCTATAGAGATCTATACTCATGTCAATTCATTTAGCGGGTACCTTTTCTATTAGAAACGATCAAAACTGGAGGGGGGGGGGGGGGTCCATTTACCGATCGAATCAAATGGTAACTTTTCTTTTTACATAAATGGCAAGGTACTTAATGAACTATATTCAGAGAGACGAGACATCATTTTATACTGGTCAATGTCGTATTTGGAAATGTATGCATAAGGGCCCATGAAGGATAGCAATTCTCTTATCGCTATGGGGCTCATTTACACATCAGCTTTTAAGTTAGCTTTCTTGTCGATTGTAAAACCCTAAAATTAAAGAAAGGGTGGCAGACCGTAGAGCCATTTACTTGGCAAACCTCAACTACAACCTCTTTTATATACATTATCTTAGCCCTAGCAAGGTAAATAACCAGATGATACTGATAGGACCAGCACTTATGACTCAAGTGTGAGGCTTTGAGGCTTCAGACCCAGGGCATGCGCGCGTATAATTATCGAAAGCCATAGAAAAGAGCGAGAAACTCTACGTTTCCAGTGTTCGTTCCTATTACACGTGTCCGACTTGCCTCGTTGACGCCCATAAGGTCGAATCCCAAGATGTGATATACATGTGCACACTACTGGGATTTTTAAGCATTGAATTTTTGAATTTTTTAGGGGGGGCGGGTTACTTGACATAGCTATACTCTAAAGGAAAGTTGCTGTCGATATCTCTGGTGAAAATAGATCGAACAGATCTCTTCAGTGTCGACTACCAATAGTAGACACATGTAACACAGGGTTACATGTCAATAGTCTATGATCGTTTATGCTCATAACCTAATAGATATCTGGAGTGGCCCCTCCATTTTGACTCCTGTCAGTTATACTGTAAATTGCAGAGACCGTTCAGTTAAGCAAGGAACAATTTCTAATTATCTAGATCTATATAATTTGTCTCACAATTTGCAAGAGTCTCCCATTATACATCCATGTAGCTGTCATACCTCTTTAACTATTCTTAACAGAAAAAAAAACAAATTGTAAATAAACAGGTTGCTTAATTGCAGACACTCTGCGGTTTTGTCCTTTGCATTCTAGGGGCATTCCTTATCCCAAATATCGTAAGGATAGCTGCCTTCGGGGTCTTAACGCACTAAAGGATTCAGTATAGGCCAAATCCCACTACGTGGAAAATGGGTCTAAAGCGGCTGTGATTCTGGTTGTCGGCAGCCTTGGAGTCTTGTCAAAAACAAAATTCACAAGGGTTCCCATGCCACCCCTACCTTTATCAAACCCCACTACTAGCCAATATTGGAAGGGAAATGTCTGTGAAATTCATCACTGTACTGAATAGTTGTTACTTTTAGTCACAAGTACAACATTCTTATGACTATAGTGTGTGGAACTTGGGTCCTGATCAATGAAAAGATAACACCCCTCTTGTGATTTACTATACACTGTAATAAATGTGTGTTGCATTTACACACTTTGTAACACACTTCTTTGCAGCATATTTTTACTCACTTATTTCTTTAACACACAACACACTTTTGCCAAAAGTGTGTTAAGAAGTGTGTTCATGTCAAAAGGGTGTTACAACAAAAGTGTGTTGCAAAAAGTGTGTTCATGCATATAGTGTGTTCATAGAAAGTGTGTTGCTTCATAAAGTGTTTAGATATGAAAGTGAGTTAATTTTTCTGCAATGAAGGGGGTGTGTGGGGGCATTCAGCCTTTATTTCTTCATATTTTCATTTTGGTATACTTTAATTGTTATTGTCCTGAGATGACGTGAGGAAGGTAACCATGAGGCACACATACTTAATCTGGAAAGGAATAACAATATATTTTTGTAAGACCATAATTATGATATGTTGATTTAGTGCATGAATTGTCCTAATATCACTTAAACATCTACATTAAAATATACTAATACATCAATAACATATCTTTTGATTTCTCTTTCTAGAATTTAGAATGGTGACTGAGTCTAGGCTCCCACATGTAAAAAGTCACTATGTAGGTACATTATAATGATAAAGAATTATATTCAAAATGCAGAATAGTCCTACTTACCTATTCCTGGTATTTTGTAAATCACAAATCAGCATGAGAACTTGTCAGTGACTGGAGCAAGCAGATTGTAGTTTTCTGAAACAGAAGAATTGGTGAATGAACACTGTATGCTACACTAGATAGTATGTTAGGCAGCATATTGATACAGCTTTTAGAAAATTTCTTTATGTGTGTGTAAATCTATCATAAACCAACTTACTACACTCTTTTACAGCTTGTATAGCACTAGTGTTGAGGATGATATATAAGATTACTTACCAGAAATAAGCAGAGAAGTGAAGACACTCCTCTCTCCAGCAGGTGCAGATTCAAACTGACTGTGTGTAACTGTTATAACTGACCTTTGGTTAGGTGGGGGGGGGCAATTAATGGGTTACATAATACCACTGATAAGACTGAAGGATTAATAAAATGTGTGTTGATTTAACACACTTTTCAGTACCTAAACACTTTTGAGAAAAAAGTGTGTAAGTGTGTTAGAAAAAGTGTGTTGATGCCCTCAAAATGAGTAAACTGCTCAAAGTGGGTTGAATATCAATGTGTGTTACAATCTTGTGTGTTCCCGCAACACACATTATTTACAGTGTGTGATTTAGAGGAAAACAAAAATCTCTATAGAGATTTTTGTTTTCCTCTAAATCACAGGGAATTTCCATATATTACAGAGATTTCTGGCCTCTTGTGAGAAAAATATCAAAAGCTTTTGATGTATTCCACTCCTGAAATAACAACACGTTGGCAAGGATTCTTAGCCATTATAGGACTTCCTTAGACGATATTACCACCCCAATATCGGCTAAGTAACCACATATCCTATATCACAAGGATTTTCTGGCTATTTTCGCGTTGTGGGATTTGGCCTTATATGAATGGAACTGTCCTTGGGCTGTAGGGGCTCAGGAATGCCCTTAGAATGCAGAGGACAAGATCGCAGAGATATTTGAACCCTATAAAAATCGCCACACATCTGACGGGAAAAATCAAGCTTCTACCAAAAGGCACCCCATTGTGTTTGTCTTTATGGGAATCCCTTCCGGCTGACATTCAACACATAAAGTCACGGCGTCAGTTTAAGCATGCTGTAGAGAGGATTTTCCTGAAATAACTCAAACCAACCCAGTCCTTGTTGCCTTTGCATTGATTTATTTGTACACTGGAAATCATATCAATTTCTAAACTTGTTTGTGTAAGTTGATTGAAATCGTACATGAATTTGTACACTCCAGTTCTGTATAAGTACCCCATTTAATCATTTTGTCAAAGTAACCCTGGGGTGCGCAGAAAAACGTCCCTTTGGGACGATCTGTGCAATAAATAATCAATCAATTCAACTTTTCCTAGACTGTGGTCCGCGGTTCATTAGCTAATATCATTATCAATAAGTTGATTGGTGGGTTGGCTAGCCACATAGGGATGCCTTATTTAGCAGCCACACAGAAAGGATAGCTCACGAGAATGTCCACTGATTATCTCTTTAACTTGGCTCATCAACACTATCGGCCTATTTTGTCAGCCATCAATATGCAGGTAGACTGGATCCATGAAGCTCTGGACGTTATCTCGGGACCCTTAAAGCCACAAATGCGAGAAATGATTTAAGTTATTCTGCATTACACTTCTTGTATGGTCTGGAAATAACACTGATTGAAATGATAAAGGCTTTGATGAAGGGAAGGAAATACTGATGTAACCTAATCTTTTAATTGGAGAATTTCTATATAAAGTAAATGATGTATGGGTAAAATTACTGGTTATTCAGATGTTAATGAGTGGCATTTTACATAATTTGTGAAGTACAAGGAGCGCATTTCATCTGTAATTCACTCAAGCCTTGCCACCTGTGTGCATGTCTGTTTATAAAACTGTTATGTAAATACAACTTTAAGTATTATACTTTCTGGACAGCTGACATTTAAATGTAATCCATGGACACTCATAGTTTGAACAGGGGAATCATATATCTCAATTTAACCAAAGCTCCGTTTCAGTTGGTAAATCATGGGGAACTAATCTCAGACATGTATCTATATAAGATAGAACACATTATGTAGGAAAAATAATTCAAGAGACCGTGCAGACACATATGGTTTAACAGTGGTGGATTCAGGATTTTGAAAAGAAGGGGGTGCGGCCCAAAAGGAGGGGGAGCATCTCTTGATTTTTAGCAAATTTTGGGGGTTAATTAAACTCTTAAGTACTGGCAAAGGGGGGATCACTGGCCAAGGCCTACAGGGCCTAGGCCAGTGATCCCCGGCCCAACCCCGACACACAGGGAGTGATCAGTGTTCTACCATAGCCTTCCAAGATTACTCCACCCCCTTTGCTAAAACAACTCTGAGGTCAGTCCTGTAAAACCATACAAAATTACAAGGGTAAGGTAGTATGACAACCTAGTGACCCAATACTGAGTCAAGTATAAGGCTGGCCTGGTATGGGGTTGTTTACCTGCACTCCTGCATGTAGTAGTACTACTACTAGTAGTACTATACTAGGGCTAGGCTATTATGTTCCATTCCCTGTTGATAGGAAGGAATGGGTATCACCCCATCTTTAGTACTATATAACTTTGATCATTCTTTATTTCTTTTAGAATTAGATATATGATAAGTTTCATTTATACACTTAACAGGGAGGCTAGACTTTGAGAGTAGGCCTAGAACTGGGCGGTGATCCAGCAGATCACCTGCCCAGTGCCTCATTCTGGTTAACATAGGGTTCAATGGAATCAACCTGCCCAGCTCCACACAGCTATAGTAGATTCCACAGTCCACACCTCCCAATGTTTTACCATACACAATGGGTTCAGAATGTCACAAGGCAGCAGTACAAAACACTCAATTCCATGATCTATACTCCCTATTTTCACATGCAGTATCCCTGTTGGAGATCATCCTATCACAATTGTGACTAACAATGCTGTGGCAAATGTAATCATATGGACTCACACATAGCCATTGTGTGTTATGAACAGGTGCTTTTACAGAGAGTACAGCCTTCCCCATGACTAGCTTATACAATCTTGTGACACCCAACTCTCTCTGTGGGTGTCTATATGCATTGTACTGTGATTTACATGGTTAATAATCCAATCTAAAGGGACAAAGATATGAGGTATCTAAACCTGTAGGCTATATCAGAAATAATGTCACCGTGTGCATGTACTGCAGAACTTTGTCTAAAATCGATGATGGAGTGTTACTAGTCACACTTAAAACCTGTCATGTTTTATAGACACTGCGACTAAAGTGAATTATAAACTAAGTCCAAAACACTTCGTTGTTCACATACGTTTTACCACCTGGGTGTCGTGTCTGTTCATAGCAACGCAATAAAATGGCCTCTATGTCAAATTGCTAAACGGAAAATTACTTTAATTACAAAATAATCGCAATTAAATACCCTTGAGATCATAGTGGCCCGCAAACCATCCTTAAGAGGCACAATTGACAAGTTTCTGTTTGTCTTAGCATTTTCTTTTAGTGGGGAAAATCTGAAATCACCAGATAAAGATGAGATGGCAGAATCCATGATCCATAAAAGTATACTCCCAGTAAACACCCATTCTATTTGTATACATGTAACATAATACACACTAGGAAATTGACCACGAATACGTCCAGCTCTGAGCAGCAGATCTATATGACTCAGTATGGAGGCCTAGTGGAGCTGCCATTTTGAATTTCGCTAGTTGAGGTAAAACCCACTGATAACACACACCATGATGGGCACCATGTCCCTGGTTAACACCCACTTCCAGGGACATGCTGGTTCCATCTTATCAGTTCTTATCAGTGTGTGCCGCCAGAACAAGCTCCACACCAGCTAGTGGCCAATAGCTGTCTGATGGGCGGTGTGCCCTTTCTGGAGGCTATTGCAAATAAGCTAAAGAGACACTATAAGTAATTTGTATGCACTCACTTCAAAAGGTCACGCTCTGATTCACCCTTCAACTTCCACTCACCACATTACAGTGAAAAGCCAGCTGCCTTGTTTAAAAATAGCCTGTAATGCATAAAGAGGTGTCTTCCTCTCTGACTATCTCTTTCCTGCTATTGTTTTGAATAGCTCTCATAGTTATGGGAAGGTACCTGACTGCAACATAATAGTGACCTACTCACATCACACTTTTCTTGTAGCTGCTTCTTGACCAGTTCTGTGCAACATGAATAAAGGTCAGGACTGAAAGGAAAGTCACTTCTGCAGGTGAGGCACGTCTTAGACAAAACTACCTATTCCCTTATGTGCAAGACTCTGCAGTATTTATGTCTACCGTTTGGATACAGTGACCGTGTTGAGGGTGCCCATTTACTTTGATAATTGGACCTTTTCACATTACCTTGGCACTCCTGCATAGCAACCATTAAAAGCTCTGATGACACCTAGCCGTTTATGGGGGTGTCCATAGTATAGTTCGTATGATGCAGCAGGATTATCATAGGTTAGAGGCACAATACAGTGGGATTAGCATAGGTCAGGGAACAGGTGCACATGGCCTAATGCCAACTTTTTTTTGGTCAAAATACCACATGCAATAAAAGCAGCTACACCATTTCTCATGTGCATGATGTAGAACCATTGAATCAGCATAGGAAATTTACACTGTTAACAGGTTCCTATCTCTGGCAATTATAATGTCTTCTTGACAGAAATAATTTGCTCAGATTAATCTATGGAAAATGGAAAAGTACTACTGTAATACTTAAAAGAGGCAGCACATTTGCGGGAATGGTCCGATTATATAATGCGCTGCTATACTGATGCAGTAGATTCAGAATGTGCGAGTTCCTCCTTTATTCGTGAGGCATTAGGGGGATTTGGGCAATCCAGTTTTTTTCACATTTGTAATCCATAAAACTTAACTCCCTGTAATATACTATATACTAGTAACCAACTTATTAAAAAAAAAATAACAACCCATCCTTTTTTGACGTGTTTATTAGATTAATGAACTGTAAGGTCCATTTAAATACTGCTATCAAACAGACCATTTTTAGAACAGGCCCTGCCTGTTATATCTACCTCTTTACAGTCTTTGCGGATCGTGAAAAATTGACCAGTGAAATTGCCTGAGTCGACCTGTGTCATTGTTGTGAATTGCCTTGATGTGTTGCCATATAGAAATAGCCCTGAAGTATTTAGTAAATACTGCTGGTAGGTGGTCGAATCATGGCTACTTACCCAGCCTTCACTGTGAATTGCCAGAACACTCTGCCCTCAACAATAAGCTGTATGTTTGCCATAGGTGTTAAAAGCTGTCCCTGCCTCAAGCTCTGACCCAGCCATGGTCATCCTGGCCAGTCAGTGGTAGGCACTGCTGTCTCCCAGTCGAACCTATATATAGCAGTTGCTGTGTTGGAGTTAGGTATTTAACACAGGGCTATGCTGTTCTGGGGATAGCCTGCACAATGCTCATGATCCCCACAATTAGCTGTATGTTTCCGAGAATACCCCTAAGTCTTACTGACCAATGCAGCCACACTTATGGTGTGTATAAACCACCTGTTGATTAGCGTTTAATCAACGTTATGATAGAGCATGCGTGGGTCTATGGTTCAATATTCCATGACCTCGAACCTTTGAATGTCCACAGGTAGTACATGTACATACCAAATGACCACCCCTATACCATGGGGATCTCTTGTAATGACTTGAAATTATTCTAGTTAATTTAAAACATATTTCCTTTTGCCACCTTGTATTATAAACTTGCTCTTCACAAAATAAAACAACACATTAATGTATTATCGTTAGTTCTTCCCAAAACATTCAGATAACCACCTTGTGGCTATCCTGTATATCAATTAAGTAGATTAAGCCACTAATCATAAGATAGAACCTACCAAGTCGTTGACCTTCTCTAAAACATGCAGCACACACAACAGGAAACGTGAGCTGAAAGATTGTAATTAGCTGTTGTGTTTAGGGTTACCCACTTGGTTATGCAACAAAAAAAGCATCTACATTAAAAAGGCACTAACAAGAAATTACAAAGTTCACGACTCGGAATAGACCAAGCTAGCAGGAGAATTAGCAAAAATGACTGAAGTGGTAAAATTTACCACTTAATTTAATGAGCGAACACAGTAGACCAAAAATAAACATTAACCCCCGATGAAAATCCTGTTGAGATACAGGTGAATATAGTACAGGAATCCGATTTATGGGTTGGGTATGGGTATGGATTCTATTCTGACCTGAAAACATGCACATGGTTCTGTTCTTTCAATGAAATGGGCATTGCATATGGAATACTCAATAAAGACAGGGGCGGCGGAACGTAAGTTAAGTTGGAGTGCCGGGGCCCAGAAATTCAAGGGGTGATAGTTTGGTGGAAATATTGAACTTTTGGAATTTTACTCCTAAATTGCTGTATTCTGAAGGGATTTGGCTTATGTTGGAGAAAAATTGTACCTTGATTTTGCTGTATTTGAGGGCAATCTTAGTCCAAATCTCCGCATTTTCTTTGAAAAGTTGAGGGGGCCAAAACATACTTTGGCCCCCAACTTTAACGTTGAGGGGCCCCTGGCTCCCTGTTCCCCCCTGTTTTGCCGCCTATAGTTAGAAAGGTGAGGTTAACCTACACACTTTTAACACAGTTGTTTGCTGTTGACTTTTACTCACTTTTTTTTATCAACACACAGCAACATGAGCATGCATTGTCAAAGATGTGTTGATATAAGAGGTGTGTGATATAAAAAAAAACACTTTTTTTTTTACAATGTATTAAAGTGCGTAGAAGATAATCTGCGTTGTGCTGAAAAGTGTGTTGACTAAAATGTTTTAATCAATCAAGTGTGTTAATTCTTTCAGGGGGTGGGGAGTGGTATCATTTGGTAGCTAAGGTGTGAGGTGGGAGGGGGGGCAGGGAAAGGTAGATAGCTGTGACTGCCTTGGGGCATCATTCATGGAATCTCTGGGTCTGCTTCTGTAGAAATTGTGTGTTTTTCACAAAATTATGGCAACTATTTCAACATTCAGATGACCTTGACCTTAGGACACGGTAGAAAGGAGTGTAACTTTTCATGCTGATGTCATTTGATGTATTACAATAGTGTATATCTTTAGTAGATCCAAAGTTTATGCAATTTGACATCACAACCTAGTCTGAAGGCGGCCATGTTGGATTTGAGGCACTGGCAACACGTTTTCCCCTGAAATGAACAGGTACCAAACAGTCGAAAACCATTGTGAAACCTTTGGTTACAATTTAGTTGACACTGAGGCCTTTTTTAATCTTCATGGCCTGGACTATTGCTCATTCGGAATGCAAAACTGAATCATATGCGCCACTGTGGAGAGTGCGATTTTAGGCTGCACATAGCTGCTTACGATCCAGCCCTCAGATAGGTAGTACGGAGCCCCTAAAAGGACATCTGTTGTCTACACATTTTTTTATAGAGTTTGTTTCCGCAACTTTTATATTCGTTTTCGCAACTTTTATTTTCATTACCGCTACTTTTAATTTCGTTTCCGCAACTGTTATTTTCGTTTTCACAACTTCTTTTTTCATTTCTGCAAGTTTATATTTCATTTCTGCAAGTTTATATTTCGTTTCTGCAACTTAATGGTTTGTTTCCGCAACTTATATCTTTGTTTCTGCTACTCAAAATTCACAATTAAGTGACTGTGAACAAAACAAACCTATCAAGCTGTGTAGACAAAAGTACAAGCTGCAAAAACGAAAATAAAAGTTGCGGAAACGAAAATAAAAAGTTGCGAAAACGAAAATTAAAAGTTACGGAAACGAAAATGGAAAAAAAGTGTAGAAAATGGATGTCCTCTCCAGGGCTCGGTAGTACGGAGTTTCACAGTCCGAACGTTACTTCAACTCAGTTTTGAGATGCGAGATATATCATGCATATTTTGAGCATTATAAGGAAAACAAATGCTGTGCTGTGATTTTCTAACTATATAAAACGTGTGATTCTCATATAAGGTTCAAGTATGGGCTTCTGGTTTATGGCCTGAAGTTCTGAATAAATCAGACTCACCTGAGTGGTTATCTGAGAACCCTCAATGCTCAAGACGGCAGAAAGAAAAGATCAAGTACCTAGTGTTAAAAGTTCTGGCAGTAAATCAATCTGATTAAAATGGCAAAGGCGTTGGGGTGGTAGTTAGGTAGAAGACGCACTGACGTTACCAGATATTTTGATCGGAGAATTTCGTGTAAAGCCCATAATGCAGGGAATTAACAGTTATTTAAGAAAAGTAATCGCATTTTTCCGAATTGATGTTGAAATTAAATCGCATACAGGTAATGCGCTGGGACCCAAACACAAAAATATTTGTTACAATGCACCCAGTATTTTGTATGATTTTAGGTACAAGCTATTGTTGAACATCAATTTACCAACAACATCAAAGAGAAGCCCTTTAGAAGCTCCAATCCGTAACATTGATTACACCTACTGGTTAATGAAAACCTATTAGACCAGGAGTTGGAGGCCATTTTCTGCCCGAAGGGCACCAAAAGGTTCGAGGGCCTCAACTAACCCAAAAGTACTCAATAGCAGTTCAAACTATGCATTTGGGTCCAAAAACATGGAAAATGACCTCCAGCTCCTGTACCATAATATATTGAGAAGTAAGGTGTCATGAAGTGACCATGAGTCGTCCACCCTGGACATCTGTGTCAGCTATAACCTGATGTAGGGTCTGTGTTTGAGTAGGCAGAATTGTAGGGGACATCAAATCATCAATATGAAAGTCATCTTTAAGTCTTCAGCAATAAAGCACAAAGTTCTGATATCACGACTGTATGTCATGAAACTTATGTTGTCCATAGCAAGTGTCACTAAGTCATTTAGACAAAGATTAATTAATTAGATCTATCTGCTCTGGTAACTTCATGCATTTCCAATCGTATTGAAGAAGCAGTGTAAAGAGTGCAATTCAACCTTGAAGTCTTTCAATTCGAACACTCGAACTTGCCATGACAGCTGAGAATTTGAGACTGATCCTAAAATCCATTATGGAGTTATGGAAACTACCTGATGCATGTTTCAGCAGTTGGGGGGGGGAGACCCAAATGGTGTCCATTGGTGCATCTCCATTATCACCTTTGGGTGGTGTCTGATAGGAATTCACAGACATGATGTTAGCAGTGGGATGATGATGATTCTAGCAATTACTGATGGAGGTGACTACCTGGAGGTTGAGGGATATAATCACTACAGTTTTCCTTTGTTCTAAGTTGTCACCTTAGGTTAATCTATGGATCAAGGTGCATTGGAAGTATGGACATCATTTGTGTGATCACAAACAATGTCCGTGCATACCACTACACATTGGGTTACAGCGGGACGTTGAATCATTGATAAATAGGATGTGTGGTAATCATGCTAGGAGTACACCATGAAATTATTACATATTACATGGATCTGCCAAGATCAATACCTTTACATGAGAGTCAATTACTAAGGCATAGCACAACACTGACGTTAGCACACCAATTGCAGTAAGAACCCAATATCGCCCATGCATACCTCCGCACTGCACACCAAATCAAATATATGTGAACATTGATATATAATTTGATGATTATCATATAGAGTTCACTGGACTTAGATCTGGGAATTTGAATATAGGCAGAGATAATCAATCAAATCTGATCTCAATTAGTGAGGGGAACTTATAGCTTTATGGTGATAGCATAAACATCTAGGAATTTGAATTTCTCTAGTCAGAGTGAGCAATTAAAAATTAAAGCCTAATGGTTCAATTTTGGCACCTGGTTGCCTAAATTGGACCAGGTATCCTAAATTGGACCAATGTGCATTATTGTTCTCTATTTCCTTATACTTTCATTATATTGAAAAATATATAGAACTAGGGAACTTTTAATATATGATATCACATGTCTTCTTGTTATTTCCATCAATATCATGTGAATTTGCTCCATAATGGAGTAAGAGAAATGTTACAGTTTGGTCCAATTTGTAAGCTAGGCAAGGCCCCACCGGGTGGTCCAATTAAATCAACTTAATTTGACCCAATACTACAACTATGGTCCAATTTAGGCAACTCAAGCTGGTCCAATTTAGGCAACTTTTCATCATTCTCATTGATAGTCTGTTTTCTAAAACATGACAATGTTTTTTATCAAATTTCATTTTAGTCTAAAAGTCTAATATGACATTTAAAAATCTGAAAGGATTTTGAACAAAAAGATGTTGCCTAGCAAACAGGAAGGCTTAAGTAAACATTGACTCAAATAAGATCGAGAGGTACAAAAACCAATTTTCACAGAAAATGTGCATAGAATTACAGGAAAATTATGTTTTTGAAAGTAAGTAGGAACTTTAGTGATATTGACTAAAGAATGGCAGCATTGGAACCTATATCTGCCACTAGGGGAAACAAGGGTCGTCCAATTTAGGAGCCAGTCCAAATTAGGCAACCTTCCCCTACATACACTACTACAATTTACTCAGGAATACTCTTCTAACAAAGCTATGAATTGAGTTTACTTGCAAATTGGTGCCACTAAATCATAATGACATTTTAATTCTGTGCTAAGTTTGGGTTTGGATGTACCCTACCATACCCAATTCAAGAATGTTTAATTCCCATTATAATCATATGTATATGATTCAATAAAGGTGTGTTTAAGCGCCTAAAAAAATCGCATGCGGTTCAGGGGCAGTCGATTAGGTACTTAATCACCCATAATGCACCATTCTTTGCATGCATAATGAATTTGTGGTCGTGAGGTCAAGTGACTAATTCTCACACCAGGTGGCACCACTGCCTATATCATACATTATCATGTCACACGTCAGTAGGGATCCATGGACACCCAAGGTGATAGTTGGATGGTTTAAGGTTAGGTCACGTGAAGTATCCATCACGGCACTAGAACCCTTTATGGACTACTTTGCGCTTTAATGCATTGTAGCCTATGTAGGTCATTGACCATCATAATGAATTGATGCAAATTTCATGAGTTCTTGAATTCATGTACCATGCCAACGCCATAGGGTAAATGCACTCCCCTACGTTAGGAATGATGCAGAACTGGCGAATAGTCTTAGCAGTTCTGCATTGATGCTTCATTATAATACTGATTATCCTCTTGGCCTGGATGTAAGATGTATCCACTATACAAGGACTCCCCATCTACACGCAGTTTGGATCACATATTTTCATCCTATCCCCATGTCTGGAGAGTATTTCCAAATAGTACTAAGTAGCATTTTTGAGAAATGCCTTTCTGATGTCCATCACTATTCAAAGAAATTCATTGAAAAGTTGCATTTTACTGTTATCCAAGAATAAACAATTTACTAGATCGTGCTAACCAATACTTTGGTCATTAAGGCCACACCCTGTTGCATTACATTTAATTCAGACTAAGGGAGGTGTAATTTATAGATGACTAGATTCTCTTTAGCCTAGTTTTCACATTCAAGGCCACTTATCAGATAACTGTACATAGATTAGAAAACGCCTTCTCAATATTCATCCAGATACGCCAGAAACTTCTGAAATCTCATGAGAGGAAATGATAAGTAAGTGGATTTACCCCTTGGGTCTTTTTTTTGTCAGATGCTTGGACTAACTGCACTGTAAATAAATGCTGTCGAAATAACGAAGGATTCCTTGTCCCCAAGTTGCCAGAGATCCGTCGTTATTTTCACAGAGATGTCCTTATTCTCCCAGAGATTCCTTGTACCACCGCACTGCCACCCGGAGCTTCTTGTAAAAACTACACTGGCTCCCTGTTGTATAATTACGGTGGTTCAAGGTTCAGTTTTACAAAAATCAGATTCAACAGTTGTTTTTAACAGTGTGTGCCTGCAGCATAGAAAAACTCTCCATTATGAGATGAAAGGAAACACTCCATGTATATTTCAGATAGCTTTGGTAGCTTATTCTATTTCAGTACTTGGTTGGGGCATTGTTTGACATCAGATAAAACACGTGGATGATGATGTTGAACTTGCCTCCTTCAATATACATTTATTATTATTATTATTATTATTATTATTATTATTATTATTATTATTATTATTATTATTATGCATTTCATGTTTTCTCCATTGATCCGTAAACGATGATATGCTTCTGATTTCTGTGTCACTTTAGATATAGATAAAAGGTTACAACTGAATGAAATAATTGTTAATTTAAATGAAATACTTTTACGAACGTGTGTTGCACTCTCTATAGTTGGTACAATCACAGGCCCAGTCTCCCACAGAAATTAAATGATCAATGGTTTTACAACTAGTAAAGAGAAAAGAAAGTAGGAATACTGAAAGGCTGCCTCACTGAGCCATTCTCCCAAGAGAAAATAACATTCACCATTCGGATGAAGGTAGCCCTCAAATTCCTGGCGGGTCCCCTGAATGACTAAAATTATATATATGTATTTTGTCTGCACTTCTTGAAGTTTTCCAGTCCGAAATATTCAAAACTTTGCAGAATCATCTACGTGTAACATGAATTAATCTTAAATAGGAAATCGACCTGACCTTTACCTCATCTTGAAAGCAGGAATGTGTAATGTGTGTCTATTTTCGCACAATGATAACATTCCCCTGTGCTACAAAACAATTTACCAGTCAAGTTCCATAGTATTTGTTACTGCCTACCTCATTGTCTAAAAAGGTCTTTGGTATCGGAAATGCTTACCTTACCGCTCAATTATCTCCATGGAGTTGATTGGTAGGGTTTAGTTATTCACAATTTTAGCATCAGGGATGAAAATGAACAAAATTGGGTGCCCGTATTCAGCAGCTGGGACATAACTGGTAAATTCAAGGTCTTAGTGTGCCATTTTCTACCCCTGCCCCTGCCCACTCCTTTTACATCCATCCTCACTTTTCTCCACAGGTCATTCATTGCACTATACTCTTACCTTCACACAACCTGCTCCGGACCTGCCTTTACATCGCCATACCCCTTTTCTGGATGGCACCAACCAATACTAACCTAAACCAGTCGATATTCTAATGGATGTAGCTGTACCCATGTTTACTCAAAGCAGAATAGCAATATAACAAACCCAATGGTATACTATATTGAAATATCTATTATGGTAAATTACGTCGCCCCTTAGGCAGATATTTTGCACGTTACTATATCGATTTATTTCACAGGCAGCAGAAATTAATTAGACCTACCGTGATGTGTATATTATACTTACTGTATTATGTACATGTAC
Organism: Acholoe squamosa; assembly: GCA_949317995.1. Classification (NCBI taxonomy): domain Eukaryota; kingdom Metazoa; phylum Annelida; class Polychaeta; order Phyllodocida; family Polynoidae; genus Acholoe; species Acholoe squamosa. The sequence goes on along the minus strand of OX439048.1, from coordinate 38,150,067 downwards.
ACTGATATTATTGGTCACCAGTAATGATTCTGTTTAGAGTCTTGATGTGATATATATTCTTCTTGCAGAAATGCGTGAGGTGTGAAATCGGATGCATTTGTACGACCACGGACCTGACTGTCTTTCAGGTCCGTGGTATGACACAGTGTAGCTAGATCCCCACTGGTGCATAGAGTAGTCTAATGTAGAATGATTTTCTTATAAAACATGAATCCAATGTGCCATATAACGCGGATTCTCTCACCTATAGACTGGCGACCACTGGGGCATGCTTTATCAAATTGGACTCTCTTTTTGTGTCATTAGGAAAATTGATATGCTTGCTTTCATAGATAAGACACATGTGTCAACCCATATACTTGTAATTTGACACGTATGTGGACAGATAGTAGAAGAAACTACAAATTAATACCTCGGGCTGAGTATACATGATTAATAGTCATTCGTGGATAGGCAGCGTGTTTGGCACATGAGGCAGGCCCGCTACGTATTGACTTAATGTGACATGTTGAATCATTAATGTGGATGTGTAAAGTAGTGTGGCATTAGGCAGTCAGATAAGCAAAGCTGATACCATACTCCAATAGGTCTTTGTCGTCGGCAGATGCCATGGTTCAGTCGGATGACAGCGACCAAGTGGGCTATGGGTATAAGGGATTTAACCAGGGTCACAAGGTGTGAGCAGTACACCCATTTGTATTTCCCAACTTATTATATCTAATTAAGGCCCACAAATCCTTTTATCTTTAACCTGCACCCATCGCTTGTTTTTATCTTGTTTTTCAAGGTTGGTGTTCCATTAGAGATAAATAGTAAGAGAGGGTGTGTGTGTGTGCAAAATTGGAGGTGGCCTTTTAAAGTCGGTGAGAATATTTCTGATCATGCCGGAGGGGGCATGACAGGATCAATTCTCCATATACCTTCAGCATTGTAAAATTGGCAAACAAAAGACATGACGAGGGGGAGGGGCGGGGGTCAAAAATGGTGAAATTTGGCATGACGTCATTTATGGATGGTGCCTTATTTAAATTCACAAAATCAGATGTTTTATATTGTAGATTGAGGATTGGGGTGGCTTGAGGTTTCCCAATTCTAAACCACAAAATAATTGGCTCTAGTGAAGGGAGACAAGAAAAGAACGCAACGTCTGCTATAACTGAAAATCAAGGTCTTGGAAACTCGATTTCCGGCAGAAGTCCGTGCTAGATGAAAAGCAGATTAATCCCACGATTAAAAAGCCATTGGCGGTATCTAACTATTCTGTAGTTCTTAGGCACAGGACAGTAGGCGATCCCTAGAGCCTGGCAATGTGAAACAATGTGTCAGTGTCAGACTCCATTCTCCATTGTTGGGCCCATGTGACAGAACTTTGAAGGAGTCCAACAGATTAACAGTCCCCTGCCCTTCAGCACCGTATGGCATTGCAACTTAACTTCCGGTCTGGGACATCGAGAAGCGGAAACAGCCTAATAGGGGCCTGAGAAGGTTAATCTGCCGATTTATCGTGATTTGTGTCTAGGGAAACCTCAGTGAAGGATGTGGTTGTGGCTGACAGAAGAAAAATTGGATCTGGCAGAACCAGGCTGGTAGTAAACAAACACTCAGAAAGAGGCGTGAGCATGTCTCTCTCCTAGAAGTAGAAATATATGTACATTCCTTTTTTCTACTTACACTCTATGTTATCATTTTCCGTTTCATAATCACCGACTTAATTTAAATCCACTTGGATAAAGGCTTAATCGTCAGAGATATTGGGAGATATTGCATTGGTTAACATAATTTTTCTATTCAGGAGGTGGCTCTTATCAGAACATAGGTATAACAATATTGAGAGATACAGTTCCCACCAGCCTCTGCCTCTGGGAGAAGTAGTATAGGAGAAAAGGGGAAGTCAAGGTTTGCGGCACTTTTTTTTCTGTTAGATCAGTTCTATATAACCATGTAGACAGCTACTAGCAATATCCTCATGTACAAACTGGTAACCAGAAAACGATTTTGACAAATTGGACTGTGTGGTGATTAAATCATGGGACATATAATACTCTTGATGAACCTGAGAAGTATGCATGGCACCCACACCTACAGTACAACCTAGGTAATGTACAATGTATGTTGGCAATGTACATTGTATGTTGACAATGTACATTGTATGGTGGCAATGTACATTGTATGTTGACGATGTACATTGTATGGTGCCAATGTACATTGGTGGCATGGACTGCAAGAAGGGGTCTTAGGGGGCTGACGATATACGAACGAGCTCCTCGTGCATACAGTGTCACTGTATACACGAGGAAATGAACATCACGGGACAAACCCATAAGGGGAGGTCACGGGACCACAGGAGGAAGAGGAGGTCACGGGACCACAGGAGGAAGAGGAGGTCACAGGACAAACAGTCAGAGTTAGTTACAGGTCGAGGCAAGGAAGGGGGAGGGACACAGGACAATACGAGGAAAGTGGTCACAGGACCACTTGACGAGTGTAGGTCACAGGACACCCCTACTGGAGGGAGGTCACAATGCAAGGAATGGGTAGGTTACAGGACATCTCCTACCCATGTTGTCCTGTGACAGACCCTAATGGAGTGTCCTGTGACCACCCCTGTGTGATTAAGTCCTGTGACTTCCGCTCCAAGTTGTGCTGTGTTGATGTCCTGTGACCACCCCTATGTGTATGTCCTGTGACCTCCCCGCCAAATTGTCCTGTAACTACACTTTACTGTGTATGTCCTGTAACCTCCCCTCCAAGTTGTCCTTTGACCACCTTTTAGTATGTGTCTCCTGTGACCTCCCCTGAGGATGTCCTGTGGCAGCAAAAAAAAAGGGATCCTGCAGGGTTCGAACCTGCATCGTCACCATGTTGAGTCCCATGCCCTATCCGTTCAGCCACGGAGCCATGTATGCACCACCTTCAAAATGTAGCTCTACATATACTGTGTTGTCCTGTGACCCACACTAATGGAGTGTCCTGTGATCTCCTCCTGTGTCTATGTCCTGTGACTTCCACTTGCTTGTGATGTCCTGTGACCTTCCTCGGGGGCCTGGATGTCCTGTGACCTCCCTTTCCTCGCATTGTCCTGTAACCTCCCCCAGACCGGGATGTCCTGTGACCACCTCCAATTGCCTGTCTTGTCCTGTAACCAACCCTGTATGTTTGTCCTGTAACATCTGCTCCTCGTGTTGTCCTGTGACGTCCATTTCCTTGGGTTGTCCTGTGAACAACCCTGTATGTTTGTCCTGTAACATCCCCTCCTTGTGTTGTCCTGTGACGTCCATTTCCTCGGGTTGTCCTGTGATGTCCATGTCCTGTGACATCCATTTCCTCGTGTGTGCAGTGACACTCCATGCACGAGGGGCTCGTTCGTATATCGCTGGGCGTCTTAGGGCCCCCTGAACTAAGACCTCTTTTTGCAGATCGTGTCAATTTGTATGTTGCCAATGTACATTGTATGTTGACAATGTACATTGTATGGTGGCAATGTACATTGTATGGTGGCAATGTCATATTCATGGCGAGAACTACATTACACAATTTCACAGGGGAATGTGTCAGTGCCCACGCATATGCGCACCACACACATCCCGAGGGGATAGGAAAGAGGAGAATTAGACCCTTTTAAGTGGGCTAGGGAAGCCCGATGTTGACAATAGAAATGTACATTGTATGGTGGCAATGTACATTGTATTCGTTGAGACGGAAAGTCTGTTTACCTTGGTAACATGGCGACGTTGGCACACCGGATGCCGGGACAAATTGGTGCTCTGCGCTCTACTTTCCTCTTTACGTATCATAATAAAAATGTTACACTGGAGCCCTACACATATTTTAAACACATATTACGGCCATTGTACTGCTCTAATCTCTTATCTATAAATACAGTATCATTATCCCTCCCACTAGATCGTACTGGCATAACTACAATATGATAAGTTGGATATATTTGGAGAATTTTAACATTGAATGGTGCTTGCAATGACAAGGCAGACACAATTGTCCCCCGCACAAGATGGCGCATACCGTGTGCACATGACACGTTACATTGGAGAATTGCTATGCTACGTGGTTACCGTCCCCACGAATGTTGACAGTGTACATTGTATGGTGGCACTGTACATTGTATGTTGACAATGTTTGCACTCGCAAAAGACCAATCCTGACAATACAGGTCCCTTGTAATCAGATTAATCCAAAATAGAACGTGCTCAGCATGGACCAGCTTCTTAGTATGGTGTGTGGAAGAATGGAAAAGCAAGGCAGCATTTCAGATTTGTTATGCTGAATGAATAAGACCCATTTTATAAGGTGTTGCTAGGCATGGAATGAAAATGGAACAAAAACGTTCTTCTTTTTTTTTTTAACTTACATATACTTCTAAATTGGGTACCCCCACGTGCCCTATGACGTTAAAAATTGCAGTAACCATACACGTCCATATGTTAGTCACGGGCCCTGGGTCCTGGATTATTTTTCAATGCAGTAGAGCCTACGTGGTTATGTACATGATTCATTGATTTGTGTTTTACAGCACTTTAGTGGCACTAAGTGGCTATCCTGTGCTTCACAGGTTGATAGGCACTATCAGCGGAAATGGTGGTATGATTTGTCTATGTGGGGGAAGTAATCATCAGGTTTCAACTAGATGTTATTGTAGAGCCCAAGGGGTTTTATATATCCCAATATTTCTTCTGGTTTGTGTTTCTCGAATAGTTCTTTCAAGCTTGTACAAGCGTGGTATTGTGCCCTGTAGGGACACTGTTGGCAATCAATGAGGATGTGCTCCAGTGTCAGGGGGTTCTGACAGCGGGCACACTTGGGAGGGTTTTCTCTCCTTATTCTGTAACCATGGGTCAGTCTTGTGTGACCTATTCTGAGGCGGCTCATAGTTTTCTCATCATTTCTAGACTTGCACTTGTAGGGTTTGGTCATATTGACCTTTGTTTGGATCTTTTGGAGTTGGTTTCCCACCTTTGCATCCCATGAGGTTTGCCATTTGTTATATGTGTACTTGTTGATCTTGCGCTTTAGGTTGTTTAATGGAAGTGGCATTTGTACTACTGCCTGGCACAGGGCATCCTTGGCAGCTGAGTCTGCTTGTTCATTTCCTTGAATCCCTACATGGCCAAGGACCCAACCATATTTGATGTTCTTTCCCTCCTCTGTTAACTGGTGGTGTCTTTCCAGCACTTTGTTTACTAGAGGGTGGTTCCTTGCACCTGTTTGCATTGCTTTAAGTGATGACTGGGAGTCTGAGAGGATCTGATGGTCTTTTGCCTCTGAGGTTTCTACATGGTCTTGTGCAAGGTAGAGGGCATGCAACTCTGCCGAGTAGATAGATGCCTTATCTTGAAGATGTTCTTTGTAAGAGTCTAAGCCTTTTACAGCTGCTGAGGCTGTCTTGTTTGCCTTATGAGATCAATCAGTGAAGATGGTCTCATAGTCCTTATAATTGTCGCGCAGTTCGTTGAAAGCTGCCTGGTAAGCAGTGCTTGATGTGTTTCCTTTTCTGTGTGGGACTAAGCTGAGGATGATTTCTGGTTGGTACAGTGTCCATGGTGGTCTCTCTGCAATGGTCAGCTCCATAACCTCGTTCAGAGTGGTTATGTACAGTGTGAATACCTTCAAGTTATTGCCATGTATGAGTAGACTACCACACGGTTACTTTAGATTGGTAGGCTGACATGCCCTACACTAAGATGAGCCAGGGTCGGTATAATGTGTGCAATTTAAAGCACAGGCCTAAAATAGTAACCAATTTAGTAAGGGTGTTTTATGCTGCAAGCAGCAGTAGTCAATCTCAATTCCGTGACCCCCCCACCCCATCCCCAAACAATAACATTGCAGCATATCTATAGGCTCTATCACAGATAAGAACCAGTCTGGGCCGGTCCGAGACTGGTCCCATCTTTGCCATGGAGATTTCACGTTGCAAGTGGCATGTAACTCGCTCTAGAACTGCCAGCCATCAATAGATGTAACGTCACACCGAAGTAGGTACTGCTGGTTCCCAAACCCAAGTATAAACTGTCCTATACTGCACGTGACAGGGCACATGGTGACAGTTAAGGTCCTCGAGTCTTCCTTCCCATTTCCGCAATCACCTTTTGTTACTTCCTCTCGCCTACTTTCTTCAAAGAGCAATGGGATGCCAAAGTACATAATGTAGCTTGCACTGGTTACCTAAACCATCTGTCTTGGCAGGTTAACACAGCTAGAAATTTCCAGTTGCTCGATATTGGCCCACAAAAATTACCATAACCACCTCTTGTTCACAATGTAAATCTTTAGATTCTAAGTGTACTGTGTGTACACCTAGAACCGATAGATCTAACCTTCCTTTGTAGGAAATATCACCCCATAAACCCTTTTATCTTCTTTGCGTCCCTATTATGGGATAGGCTGTCGATACTACTCACATAAAAATGTAATATAATAGTGTTGAGTTAACTCATGACAGGGCCTCATTACCAACCCTTCTAATTACCTGTGGTCAGGCTGAAAGCGGCATAATCACCTGTATCATGCATCCATCAGGTCATGTCATATTGGCATTTTTGCTGTGAAAAATTAAGCTTCTACTTGTGGGAAATGGCGTTCCCTCTGCCAACAGGTAATATCACCATTATGAGTATTGAATTTTCAAAACTTTATTCACACTTCACGAAACTGTCTGCCAGTTTATGTGACTATGGGTCGAGCAGGCCCTCACAATTATTATTTTATTGATGCACAGGTCTAAAGATACACAGTATTGCTAATAAAAAAAATTAGGTATAACACTTTCCGGAGTTACATCATAATAGACATGACTTTTACATTTTACAATACTGTTAATCAACAATTTTAAGCATATGGCTTCAGTATCCCTTATGCCCCCATGCATTATAGGCCATACACTACTGTTTAGTTCTTTGTGAATCAAGCTCAAGAGGATAATCATTTCAGACACTTTCAGCATCATGCCCTATAATCAGTCATGACTTAGTCTTAACACATACAATCACCGTCGCGTCATGCTATGAAGTGAGATTTAATATTTGTCACCATCTTTAAATTCTGACAAAAGAGAAATAACAAATGTATTTTACTTCAGACTATCCGATCTCCCCAATTTTCCCCTCATCCCACAGCTGCACTCATTGATACAGCGTCTGACCAAGTCTTTTCTCGATGTAACCTTACCTGACGAAATGGCAATGACTCACTCACTGAAGACGCTTAGATCAGACACTGTGCAAGATAAAACTCACCCAGAACCATTGTCAGGACTTTATCTGTAGTCCTGTCTCACTGATACAGTTCGGGCTTCCCTAGCCCATTTAAAAATGTCTATATCTCCTCTTTCCTATCCCCTCTGATGTGTCTTGTGCACATGTGTGCGGGCACTGACACATTCCTCTGTGAAATTGTGTAATGTTGTTCTCGCCATGAATATGACCTTAGCTGTCGAAATGGCGTTAAACATCTATTACTCACTCACTCTCACTCACTCACTCTCTAACTATTAATTCATCTTTTTGCACCCTCAATGATAGGGACAGAGACGGACTTGCAAAACCTATCTAATAATTTCCATTCCAGGGTCTCTGTTTGTCGGTGTAATCCTTGTTCCAAATCACTTTTCCTTAAGTGCCTAGGTTACTCAAAAGCTGAGAAAATTGAATTAAAAATATTGTATATAGGTGTTTAGGGAACACTCGAGGCATTCTGGGAATGGCCGAGGGATCAATGCTGGTTTGTAAGGCCACCCCCCATTGGTCTGTTCCAAGTGGGTCAATGTTGATCCCTGAGTCAACTTACTACACTCCCAAGCATAGTTAACCACTGGTACCTACCTAGACAAGGCTGGGGTGGAGAGGGGTGGAGGGAACAAGCTAAGGGTTTCTAGTTAGTGTTCGAGGACAACCCTACCCATAATGCACTGGGTATACCTAGAAAACCGTACCCCGAACGCCTCGACTAGTTAATAGTCAGTGCGTTCGGAGTACGGCCGAGGGATCAATGCTGGTTTGTAAGGCCACCCCCTATTGGTCTGCCCCATGTGGGTCAATGTTGATCCCCAAGTCAACTTACTACACTTCCAAGCATAGTTAAGGGCTGGTACCTAGCCAGACCTGGCTGGGGTGGAAGGGGGTGGAGGGAACAAGCTAAGGTTGTGTAGTTAGCGTTTGAGGTCACCCCTACCCATAATGCAATAGATATCCTTTGAAAACCGCTGCCCGAACGCACAGACTGTGAATGGTCTCTGAAACAGTGATCTGGGAGTCTTGGTGTCTGCTGGCAGTCTGACTAGCCCATTGCAGGGTGTGTAATAACAACAAGGCCTGTACACTACAGGTAAAAGTTTGCAGGGTTGTTTGCCCACAAAGGTCTGTAAATAGGTCCAATTATGAAAGACCACTGCCATTCAAGAGTTACATACTCGCGCACTGGGAGCTGCACCTGACAAGACCTTAAGCGGATAAACAAGGTAGCAGGGACCCCTGTGGGCCCTTCATAGAGGTACCTTTCCCCTTGTTTGTCCATCTATGTCTAAAACATTATGTCTTGTCAAACAGACACCGATGTCTATCATCCATTCCCGCCTTTTTTTTTTGCATCTATTGAGTAACTGGTTCATATGATGTTAGGTTAGGAATAGCTATACTCAAGCGCTAACTCAACTACGCTGGTGATCACGTCCCTTGTAAGAAGGTAGCTATAAGAGAAAATGATCATTGTGCTTAAATGGCTACTTTTGTGTTCACTGACATGATATGTCTTGATTTATAACATATCAATACTCATTGGAACCTACTTCACTTAATCCCGGGCCTCCCCAGCCCCAGGCCATCTTTAAAAGGGGTCTATGTCTTGCTTTTCTATCCTCTCTGAGTGTGGGTGGTGTCCATATGCGCGGGCACTGGCACATATTCGTTCCTTGAATCTCCTCTTTCCTGTCCCCTCTTTCTTACATGTGTCTGGTGTCCATATGCACGGGCACAGGCACATGTATTCCTTTGTGACGTGATGTCTAATGTCCTTTTTCCGCCATGAATATGACCTTAGCTGTCGGCTTGGCGTTAAACAACCATTACTCACTCACTACTCACTTAATCCATATGACTTGTATGATTTAAAGTAACTCCCGGGTATTGTTATTACCACCTGTCCACTGTATGCATGGCACCTTTGGTAGGTGTTAACCAATTGTCAGCCTTAAATTGGTACTTCAAATATGTCATGGCTGATTGACAGGGACAATGAATGACTATAGTACTCTGGGCTAGCACTGAATAACTACACTCTTGTAATCCTAGCCACTTGTACCAAAACACCCCAGCATGGCAGGTCATGCATGATGGGGGAATGCACAGAGTCTGAACACAAAATGATCCAGGATTAAAGTCTACATAGCATATACGGAAATAAGGATGCCCTGAAGTGGGGGGGTTTAGATGGTAAGAGTTTAATTTCCGACTTTTGTTGACCATACACGAAACCATTTTATCACAATGATTGTTTCTTTTCTCAGCTACCTCTGACAGTGCATAGTGAATATCGGCCCAGGAACGATTTTTTCTCGGCGGGCGCTGACTCTTACCTGACAGGAGAGTCAGGCTTCCTGCATAGGGCTCATTTGTCAGGTGGCTGGAATTGTAGGACATGAATTTTTTATGTCGATTTCCTCTTAGAGATGGCTTCCTAAGACATGTTTGTTGCCATTTTGTGAGAAACCTTTAATACGGGGGCCCAGATTATTTGGTTCTCGCAAATCTGTTAGCCTTCATATCAAGTTTAGCTGCCACGGTCGGCCATGTTGGATGTGGTTTCAGGTCTCACAACAGAGGTGTTATTCATGAAATGATGTTATTCATTAGAATCTGCTTGGAGAGTGGAGATTGACTTCCTGTCTGGCAGAAAATGCACCTGCTGATAGCTACTCGTTGCAACCCACACGGCATATGCCAAATCTTGGAAAAGGGTGCGATCTAAAAGTTTCCAACAAAAGACACTCTTCCCACTCACAGACAGCAAAACTAAGGTGGTACTCTTGTCAATATCATAAACTGATTGTTGGGGATTTATTTCTGTCAAATGTTATTCTTAGAAACTTGCCGTTTCTAGAGCACCTGAAAGTTTTAGGTATGCCAGTCCCAGCGACTCAGTCCTTAACTGAGTTGTGCCCAGTGACTAGGAACGATGGTATATGGGTCGAGCATTGGCTAGGTTAGGAACTGTGTTTAGTTCTATCCCTGTTAGTAAAACCTAGTGAGATCATCAATATTCACTTCAGTACCTGAACTTGAAATATGGCAATTCAGTAATTAGGTTAGAATGACATAATAGCCAATCTTAATTTGACCAAAGATGGGTTCCTATTATTTAACACTGTCATCTGTATTATATGAGTCTTCTGATCCCATCTGATTTGTTGTATGAAATTTACAGAGAGGGCTTATCTGAAGGCCCTACCATGTACCAGGCCCTGTGGCAGGCCCTGTCACTACGGCCTCAACCCAATAAACATTACCTGTCCTTTGTACTTTTCAAATAACCTACTCCCACACCACTTTATGTATGATAAGGGCGACCCTTGATCAGAATATTCCCATAAAGTAACCTTATCCCTCCCATTTTCAAATCCTGGTTCTAGCCATCGGACAGCTACCCAGCATGAGAGCCCCTCGATGTCAAATGTACTTGAGCATGCAAAGTGTCTCTGACAGTATCAGGAATATGTTCCTCTCCCCAAGGGGTCTACCTTAGTACTTGATAGAGAGAGTGTACCCAGGAAAGCCTGACACTTCGACCCATGTCATGCAATGCAATCTAAAAGTGGCAAAGAGGAGAGGGTCAATTTCTTGCTGCTTCTTCTTGGAAAATCGATGGTCTTGGATTATCATCCTTATTAAATTGATATGAAAAAAATGCACATGCATCCGATTACCCTTAACTTACCCGTTTCACAGAGAAGCTAGACGCACATTATAGAGCCCATGCTCACATAGCATTTGTCTACATGGTTTCAGTATATATCTCCAAAGATACCGTGTACATATGTGACCAGTCAAGCAAAATCACCCATCTGCAGGGAAATTCATTATCAAAGTTCATCTCAAGATCTTTAAAATGAGACATCATTGGGTTGAATATTCCTAGTAGTTATGTCAGAACCCCTCCTTGAACATAGGTTGTTATTCATATCTGAAATCGATGATGTAGGCTCTAAATACATTATACACCATAATAATGTCTAAAAACACGATAAATCAGCCTTTTCATAAAACATTCTTAATAATATGGTGATTTTTATCACAGATTTTGATCTAGAAGGAATTTTCCATTTCTGTTTTCAGTTTTGGGTTTTTGATGAGTATCCGCAAAAATTGGCATAGAAATCCACAAATTTTGATTATTGGAATGGTTGCCATGGCAACCAGGAACAGGCATATTGGTTGATTTCTCATGAAAAATGTTGATTTCACCATCTAAATATGAGCTGTTTCTACCAAAAATGGTGCATTTTGAATGACACCATTGGATTCTGCATCAAAAATTAGCTTGATGTATTTTTACAATGATTTTAGAGTAATTTTGCCCTCCAATGCCCCCTGGTGGCCAAATGGGGAATTAATTAATTTTTAGTTATCACTACTCAAAAATGGAATAGCCTAGGCGTTGCAGGGGTCTTCCTACTCGCATCACGGTCTACACACAGACTGTTTGCTGTATATGGAATAAAAAAAAAGAAAGGAGAATTTTCTCACCCCCCTTTGTTCTACACCCTCCTCTGAAGAGGGGGTCAACATTTTTTACGTCCCCCCCTCAGAAGGGGTCTGGATCCCCCCTCCTACCCTGCTGATAAATAATGATCACTCCCTAATGGCTATTGGGTTTGATAGGCATATTATAACTGGGTTACGTTTGGAACTAAAATAGCCTGGTACTTGGTAGGCCTTACTCTGATCTCTGCCTTATTAAACTGTCCAGGAGGGGATTCTTTCGGGGGGGGGGGGGGGAGGGGGGTTGTGGAAAAATGACTGATGGACCGTTTATAGTAGCCCTCCCACCAACCCCCTCACCCCCACCTTCATCACAAAAGAAAGTACCACTGGGTCAGGGTAAACACAGGGACGGACAGATGCTGTGGTAGGACGTTTTGTGATATTTTCAAAGATCTATACTGGTATATGAAACTGGTACTTGCACATACTTGTGTAGGCCTATAAACCACACTTTTTCGTTAGCCTCATTTCAGGAACACCCTATAAGCCTCAGAAGGCATCTGGTTCACGTATAAGGGGTGTCTTATGTGCGGGAGTTTACAGCAATCCGACGTGTGAGTTCAGTAACCTTGCAACATCGGTAACCTGGTGGGTAACCCATTCCTGCTTGAAATGGGCAAAATGAATTCAGATGCAGCTGCTGCAAACAGGACTACAGAATCTGACGACTGTATAGGAATAGCCTATGGGTTTAGGCCAAAACCCATAGGCTATTCCTAAGAAAATCCCCGCGGAGGGGTGTTCTCCCTTGATGGGTCACACACACACACATTTTTAAAGTTGAAGTCATGGGCTTTAAAATGAGATATCTTGAGCTAAAATATTCCAGGTAGTTCTTCTGTAATTGCTTGCCAACCCTAGGTTGGTGTGAGCAATTGAAATATGCAAATAAGCTCAAAATACATTATATCCTAGCTTAAATAGTGATAATGCAAAGAATACAGTTTTGTGGAAAAATAAACAAAGAAATGTAATTTTTTTTTATTATAAAATCGGTTCTAGAGGGAATTTTCTGGGTCTATTTTCATTTATGATTTCCTTATGGAAATATCTAATCCATTTAGAATAATGGAGTGGTTTCCATGGCAACCAGAAATTGCCATATATGCCAATTACCTATGTTTCCATGGCAACGGAGGTCTCTTTTGCATTCCATAAATGGAATGTTATCAGTAGAAATGAAATAATTCTGAGCATACCGCTAAATTCACCATCAAAAATTGATACAAGCCATTTTTTAGTATATTTTTCAGTGTTTTACTCATACACTGCCCCCTGGTGGCCAAATGCAGAACTAACAAGAAATGCGGTTGTGACCGCGTGAAAAATGCCTCCTGGTATTTTTTTAAGTGGTCACAACCTCACTTCTTGCATACGAGGGAATTTAATTTGGGGATTCTGTATTGTGACACCTCATCACATGGTAGAAATGCAATCATCATAATGCCGCCCGTCCCGCTTCGCGGGACTGCCGCTATGCGGCGTGGGGAGGTGCTAAAAAATCCCCCCGGATGCACGTTTTCTCCAGATGGGTCACACACACACACACACACACACACACACATATATACATACATACATACATACATACATACATACATACATACATAAATACATACTCATATGCTTTCCATAATGTACAGGCATTCCTTAATATCATCCATCAGGGACTCAGGTTATGAATAATCATATCCAGCAACAGTTTATATCCCATGCTTAATCAGTAATAAGTTACCAAATAATAGCATTTAGTGCCAACTTAGACAGGTTGATCAATTATAGCAAGATACTAGATATTCTCTACTTTCAGTAGTAATTCACATAGTTCAATTCCCATTGGGCAATACATGTCTAGTATAGCTTTTGCAACTTTAGAATATAGGAAACACATGAGAAGGTAAGATGAAGGGTTAACCCCGATGGAGCCTATGGAGTACCTGTTTATGTCTGCTTATCCAATGGGTTACAGAAATATCATGGTATGCTGTACTTTTCAGGTGATAGCAGAAAGTCATTAGTTTATCTTATAACGGTTTCTACTTGAGACGTTAAGGCAATAGGAACTGCATGCACTAGTGGCACCACTGCCTGTATTGAAGATTGCATGACAAGCAAACAGACATATTAGCCCACTTGGCAGAAAAACGTTTTTTTTTTATGTAAAAAAAAAAGTTTTATTTTGGTTCCTAAGTTTGCAAAACGTTTTTTTTTCAACATCAAAATAACGTTTTTACATGTACTCAAAAAAACGTTATTTTGACGTTTTTATAAAACGTTTTTATCAGGTTAAAAAAATGTTTTTTTAACGTAAAGGAAACATAAATAAAAAAGTTTTTATTTGGTTGAAAATTGGTTGAAAAAGCAAACATTTTTATTTGGTTAAATATTAGTTGAAAAAACGTTTAAATACGTTTTTCAACGTCAAAATAACGTTTTTTAATACGTTTTTTAGACAAGTGGGAGGGCACCCATGGTGAATGTCATTTCTATTTTGAAGTCAAGGTCACGCAGTGGATCCATCCTGACGATCCTTCCAGGTATTTCCAATATAAGAAAACAAAAGGAAATTATTGCTCGTTTCAAGTAATGTGAACTCATAAGTACCACCGAATTATAACCCAGTCTTGATTTAAAATTTTAATCTTGCTCTTTGTGCAATCTCAATAGCAATTGACCCCCGTTAAACACAACCACCTAGACATTGGCCAAAAAGATTAAGACAAAGTTGGTGCTCAATGGCAGAGATATTAAGGTAAATGTAGGAAATCTGAGAATAGTGTGAGAAAGTTAAACATTTTTTTGTGCGTACAATTTGCAGGGATTGTTAAAATTTGAAGATTTAGAAAAAGAGAGGTTTGTAAGAGCTGTCCATTTTCTCTATACATTTCTATAGTAAATCGACATTTTTTGCTACTGTAGTCTGAAAGTTGCTTTTAAGTCAAATGTTAGGAGTCTTTATCAGGAGAATGTGTAAGAAATTTCATGTTTTTTTAATAGGCAGTTTATGTATACAGTTTTTGTATTTTGACTTTTGGCCTACTCAGTCATGCCTCAATAGTCCTGGGTGCGCAGGGGTAGGGTCAGTGGCTTGATAGGTGCTCACAGAGGCTGTCAGAATTGTGCTAGTGGGAGGTGGGGGTAATCAAGCAGGTACATGTGTCCTTACTGACATGGGTAGGGGAAGGGGAAGGGTGTAGATGTCCCAGAAAGGGATCATTATAGGGTTGTACTTATATACCTTTACTTTGCCACAGCTGTACTAAGGGTTGGGGAAGGGGGGCACTGGGGGGGGGGGGGGGTGACACTCAGCATTCTTGGGTGGGTGGGAGAGTAGCAGTGGTTGGTGTTGGTGGGAGGGGGAAGAGCCATAGATCAACACCACCAGTACCACCCTTATGCTTGCATTCCATCATCTAACTTTTTAAATCTTAGTCAAAAGTGAATTCTGAGAGTTGGATGTTATTTCTCGTATTGGTCACAATATGTGAAAACTCTAACTCCCAAGGCCCCCCTATACTGGTAACTGGTTACCAATTAGATTACTTTCATTGAAAATTGCTGTCTAGTTTTAATCTATTTTGCTGACTGCTCAGATTTCCTACACAGAATCTTTTTCTGTTATATACACTGAAAAAGCCTCATCCATGTTTCAGCAGCTGTGGGGCATAGTCCTGTCTGGAGCATCTCCAATACTGTATTGCCAATTATGGACACACATTATTGGTGTCTAGTGTGTCTTGATGTCATTATCATTACTTTAGATATTTTGAATTAATTTTGTTCTGATATTACGATTTGTACAAAATTAATGATTCACATTATACTATTCAATTCAATCCGAGGAAGGAATTGCTCAACTATCTTCATTGGAGCCCTTCTTCTCATTGACCTACTCTTAGTCTTACATCAATGTACATCCTCTGTCCTTATTCTTAGAGCCTTAAATTTCTTTAAGTCCATATTTGTTGAAAGACATCTATCTATTTCGGCCCATGTATTTGTTGAAAGACATCCATTTATTTCAGCTAGATGCCAGCTGTCTAATTAATATCATACACTTAATGAATCAATCATGTAGAATTAACGTCAGTTAAAGAATATTGTCCGACTGAAATTGTGACCGAAATCGATTTTGAGCAGGATTGCAATAATCCTCCCCATGTAGAGGAATTATAAGAAAAGTCGGCACATGTATACATCCTGATAACCTGGAGGCAATTGTGAAAAATAGGTCTGTGTGATGTATGATTATATTATCAGAGGAGACTGAATCTTACATGCATGCATACCAAATGTGTATAATGAATGTAGGGAGATTAAGAGAGGTGGGTCCACACAGTCATTATTACCATACCAACTCAGGAAAAGACAAATTACTGTAATACGCCTTGTATAAGGCGCACCTCGCGTATAAGGCACACCCAGACTTTGTAGATGTGGGAGTAAAAGTTAAAAATGTAATAACTTCTGTTTCTACTCAAGCGATTTTCAAAATTCAAAGATCTATGGCAATCTCAGAGCGTCCACTATCCTTTTCTAACAATGTAGAGGAACCTGGGAATATTGGGAACATCTTACAGAAAAAAAACTTCCCCTAAATTATTCTGCTTGGATAAGGCGCACTAGAGCTCCATCCTCATGTATAAGGCGCGCCTTATACGCGAGGTATTACAGTAGTACTTCCAGTTGTGCATGGGTAATTTAGCAGCCACATGCTGTTATGCAGTGTGTTTGATACATCAGCCAGGTCCACCAGCATGCAGGGGTAATGGGGCATGCTGAGTCGGCAATCTTTTAATGTTGTTTTATTGGGCAAAAACAATATACATAGTAAAATGTAAATGTTTAACCTAGCACCTACGTGTTGTAGTGCTTACACTAGGACCCTTGATATGCCTTGACCTTATTATATATAATTTTTGTATGAACATTAGCAGTCACATTACATAGTTTATTGCTTATATCACAAGGGTTGTTTATGAGTTGGACTACCCTAAGTAACATATGTCAATGATAACTCCGTGCATATAATGATAATGAGATGAGAAATGGTGTGCTATATCACAGATCTGTTACATGCAGTTTTAAATAAAGCAATTTGGATAAACTTTCCTTACACTATTTTTAAAAGTTAAAATATATTTGTATTGTGTATATTTGGGTTTTAGTTGATTCCACCGAGTTATAGCCCTGTAGTAAGCACTTCTTAAAACAATTGGCTTGAGACTGTGTGGTACAATCAATCTCTCCCACTGAACAGGACTCAAGTTGTGAACGTTCCCAACTTGAGCAAGAGAACGTGATTATCTCCGGAAATTTGGACACGCCAGAACATCTTACACTTGAGAAAAAAGAAACATGTCCAGTTCCTAGGAATATCCCAAGTAATTTCTGAGTATTTCCCGAGAAATTCCTGAGCCATTCTCGAGATCTAGACTAGAGAACTTACTCGGTATAAGATATTTAGGCGTGCCCAAATTTCCAGGGAAAATCACATTTTCTATTCTTGTTGTATTCACAAGTCGGGACTCGAGAAATTCCTGAGTAATTCTCGAGATCTTGTTCAGTGGGTCTTACCTTGGTGGAACCTAGTAGCTATATATCTCTCCTGTCAACCAGATGAGCATTTTGTGTCAACATGTAACCATATGATAATAAATGTAAATCCCTCCTAATACAAAGATCTGAGCAATTACGCCGATCTTGTATTTGTTTTGTGGTCATTACAGGGTTTTCTTCTAATTTAACTTTATACACCATTCTTAAAGCTCTATTTTGCAATAACTGTAGCTCCTTATTTTCCCCTCTATAATCCCTATCCCAGATAAAGTCACAATAATCAAAGGTAGGTAGAATCATAGATTTAAAAACAGTAAGTGCAGCATGCTTATCTAATAGCTTTCTCACACATCCCATTTGGAAGATCTTATGCCTCACAGATCTCATTGTATTAGCTCTATGTTCAATGAACTTCAGCTCAGTATCCATGGTGAGACCCAAATATGGAAAACT